>JBBGZY010000014.1:7930000-9332500 GCA_037952925.1 Lithobates clamitans
GTTGTGGTCTTCAGGGGAAATTGTTATTCTTAGAATATATTTTTACCAAGAGTAGTGGATGCTTGGAACAGACTTTCAGCAGAGGCTGTGAGTCAGTCAACAGTAAATGGATGTAAACATGTTGGGGACAAACTGATTTATGCTCCTCTTGTGGCTTTGCCTGTGAGAGACATTTGCACTTTAGCGCGGTATTTACCTCTTTTCTACCATTATCTTGATTCACATCTATGCATGTTGCTTTTGAGCATTTCTGCAGTGCTTTTGCTGTACTTTTTTTTTTTTTTACCGCCATTTTGCCACGATCTGAGGGGTTTTTGTACGCTTTTTTTTTTTTTGGTGTGGAAACTTTGTTGTTGGGCAGAGATAAAAACGCGAATCGTGGCAGAATCGCAATAAATACAGCCCAAGGTTTTGTGAATGGCCAGGAGGAGAGTGAGGCAAAAACATGATAGCACTGCAGACCTGCACCACTTACAGCAGAGTGGGCTCCTGCTGTACTCCCCCCTCTGCCCTCCTGCTTGTTAACAAGGTTTGCCTAAATAGGAGAAAATCAGCATGACAGTGTTGGCTTTTTAGGGGAACAGAATATATAACCAATTAAACACTATTACATTTTTGTACCTGAAGGTGAGCTTTAACTTACTGTGCTAATACAAACTTTTTTTTTTGTCTTATCCCTTGGCTGCAGCAGTAATGTAATCATACTTCAAGAGTTGCATATGGCTACCCTAAGCAATTAATTTAACTTAACTTCTGGAACTGACTACTTCCAGCCCTTTCCCCTCTGGGTGTTTGTATTCTTTAGAAGCTTAGCAGTGAAACTTTCACTATATTCCAGCTATGGCCTGTGTAAATATGACAGAGGTTTTTCTAATGAGAGTCTAGAGAGCTGTAGTATACATTAAGCAATTAACCTAATTTCACCTTTTATCAGCCAAGTACAGTAAAAGCAAGACCAATCTGTTTCTGGTTGGGGAGTGCTACATTTTGCATAGCGTTCTCTGTAGGGCCTTAAGGTTTTTTTTTTTTACCTTTTAAATTCGATCTATGCATTAAAGTAAACATACCTTCTGTGCTGCAGGATCCCCCCCTTATACTTACCTGAGCCCGATCTTGATCCAGCGCTGTGCAAGAGAGCAGCGGCTCCCTGCTGTTCCCCTCCTCACTGGGCAGAGCCATTGTCTCCCGCTGCTGTCAATCAAATGCTGTGACCATGAAGTGGGGGGCTGGGCCAGTGTCAATAGACACAGACAGGGCGGCTCAGGAGTGAGCCTGCACTAGTGCTCCCATAGAAAGCGGCCTTATATGATGCACTCGCTGAAGAGGAGGAACCAGAGGCGCCTGAGGGAGACCTCAAAAGAATAGGATTTGGGGTTGTTCTGTGCAAAACCATTGCACAGAGCAGGTATGACAGGTTTATTTTTTTAATTACAAAAATCCTGAGGTTATAATGTCACTTTAACGACTTCAGCTCCAGAAGGTTTACCCCCCTTCATGACCAGGTCATTTTTTGAGATGCGGCACTGCGTTAATTTAACCCTTTCGCTGCCAGGCCCTGTGCTCCATTTTTGCAAATTTTCCATTGCTTTTTTATTTTTCCCTTACAGCTTTCAGAGTTTGTTAAAGACCCCCAAAACCATATATTTTCTGAAAGCAAATGACCAGTAGACTACAAATAAGGTGCTACAGATTTTTAGGGCACTATGATATTTGCGCAAATGTTCATCAAAACGATATTTTCTTTAAAAATACACTAAAATCATTATTAGCAGATATAAACACAGCACATTTTATAAAATTCCTATTAAATATAAAAGCTTAATTTGTATTGAGTTAATAAATAACAAATATTTGTAATTTTTAAATTACATCTTTTTGCAAAATGGTGAAAACAAAGTACGCAAAAATGTAAATAACCACATTGCTCAAAAAATTTGGAAGGTTTTCATTGTTCCCTTACAGCTTTCAGAGTTTGTTCAAGACCCCCCAAACCATATATTTTCTGAAAGCATAGGATCAGTAGAATAAAAAGGTGCTACTGACTTTTAAGGCCCCATGTTATTTGCGCAAATGTTCACCAAAGCAATGTTTCCTCTAAAAATACACTAAAATCATTATTGGCAGATGCAAATTTTACAAAATTCCTGCTAAATTCCTACTAAATATAAAAGCTTAACCTGCATTGAGTTAAAAAAATTCACAAATTTTAACCACCTCCTGCCCGGCCCATAGCAGATGACGGCAGGGCGGTGGTTCCGTTATCCTGGCTGGGCATCATATGACGTCCAGCAGGATGACATGCTGCTGCGTGCCCGTGGGGGCGCGCATCGCTGCAATCGGTGGAGCGGTGTGCCAGTCTGACAAACCGCTCCACCGATCTTGGTAAAGAGCCTCCGGCAGAGGCTCTTTAACACGTGATCTGCCGTGTCCAATCACGGCTGATCACAATGTCAATAGGAAGTGCCGTTGATGGGCTTTTTCTCACTGGAGTCTGACAGACGCGAGTAGAGGAGAGCCGATTGGTGGCTCTCCTGACAGGGGGTCTGCGCTGATTGTTTATCAGTGCAGCCCCCCCTCAGATGACCACACTGGACCACCGGGGATCGCCACTAGGACCACCAGGGAGAGGGGTAACGTGAATGGCCAGGTATGTACCCCATGGCCATCCACATGTGCCCAATGTGCCCAGTCAGTGCCCAATCTGTGCCAATCAGTGCCCACAAATGGGCACTGATTGGGACCAGTATATTGCAGTGATGCCCAGCAATGCCACCCTTAGGGGCATCAGTGCCACCAATCAGTGTCCATCGGTGCCACCTGTCAGTGCCCATCTGTGCCCACCTATCAGTGCCCATCTGTGCCACCTATCAGTGCCACCCATAAGTACAAATCAGTGCCACCTATGAGTGCCCATCAGTGCCGCCTATGAGTGCCCATCAGTGCCGCCTATCAGTGCCTGTCAGTGCCACCTCATTGGGGCCACCTCATTGGTGCCCGTCAGTGCAGCCATATCAGTGCCCGTCATTGAAGAAGAAAACGTACTTATTTACAAAAAATTTTACCAGAAACAAAGAAAAACTTGTTTCTTTTTTTCAAAATTTTCGGTCTTTTTTTTATTTGTTGCGCAAAAAATAAAAAACGCAGAGGTGCTCAAATACCACCAAAAGAAAGCTCTATTTGTGGAAACAAAATGATAAAAAAAATTGTTTGAGTAGTGTTGCACGACCGCGCAATTGTCATTCAAAATGTGACAGCGCTGAAAGCTGAAAATTGGTCTGGGCGGGAAGGTGTCCAAGTGCCTGGCATTGAAGTGGTTAAATAAATTAAAACATTTTAAATTGTCCCTTTTTGAGAAATAGTAAAAATTGGAGGTATGCAAAAAAAATTTTAAAAAATATGGAGGTTTTTCTTTTTTCACTTGCAGCTTTCAGAATTTGTAAAAGAACCCCAAAACCATACATTTTTTGAAAGCGCATGGCCATTAGAATAAAAAGGTGCTACTGATTTTTAAGGCACTGAGATATTTGCGCAAATGTTTATCAAATTTCGCTAAAAATACACTAAAATCATTAATAGTGGATTCATACACAGCAAAATGTACAAAATTCCTGCTAAATTGCTAGTAATTATAAAAAATAAAACTGTATTGAGTTAATAAATAACAAATATTTTTACATTTTAAATTGCACCTTTTTGTGAAATGGTGAAAACTGAGGGTACGCAAAACTGTAAATCACAACAAATTACTCTAAAAATCCGGAGGTTACCATTTTTCACTTACAGCTTTAGAATTTGAAAAGACCCCTCAAACTAGACATTTTCTGAAAGCACATGACCTGTAGAAAAAAAAAAAAAATGGGGATTTTTTGGGCCCCGCTATAATTGGGCAAATGTTCTTCATATCACTATTTTCACAAACAAATTCACTAAAATCATTAATGGTGCACATAAACAGAACATAACTTACAAAATTTCTGTATATTACTACTAAAGCGTCGTTCACATGTGGCATACTAAAGTGTACGCCCATGGTATGCCAGGTTTACCCACACCGCGATGCACAGGTGTTCCGTGTTTCCCCATACAGGCAGTCCCATTTATGTCAATTGGGATGCCAAGGCATAGCTGCTGTTCCCAATCTGACATCTGTGTTGGTGTGGGTACATGACCCCCAACACAAACAGTGTGAGCTCAGGGACATGGATGTAAAATTGGGAGCAACGGCTCTGTTCGTGCAGTGGCTACATCCCAAATTACATCAATGGGACTGCCTGTGCAATTGGGCCTGCCTGTCGGATTTTCAGGCAGGCCCAATCGGACCACCCATTGTTCTCCCATTGTTCTCTATGAAGAGACTGATGTAAATGGACATGCGTCCATTTACACCCACCTGCATCTGATCCAGTCCAGTCTGCTAAAAGCAGATGGATGGGTATTCCATTCCCCATCCATCTAGCAGATCAGATCAGATGGTATCCGATGGAAATGGACAGGCAGTCCGCTTCCATTCGACCGCCCCATAGAGAACAGCTGGCTGTGTGTCCGTGTCCACTTTGCATCAGCGGAGCTGACACTGACCTGTCATCCGCCTGCTCAGCGCGGTTCAGCAGACAGATCCCTCGCTGAGGAGGCGGATTTGCTTGACAGAGTCCACTCCATGTAACGGGTCTTACTAGGAGCGGCCGGTCCATTAGGGGCACCGCCCCCTGCAGGGCACCGGACTCAAGCCACCTGATTAGAGCTTGAGGCTCTAATTGGCTTGAAAAAGGTTGGGCTCGGGGCGCAGGGCATTGCACGCCGAACCCACCCACTTGTGACAATAACAAATTAATATTTCGCTATTGTCTTCCGGCTTCTCCCGAGGAGAGGTGAGTAGGGTAGGACGCGGGGGTGTGGCGCCGTGGAGAGGCTGAGTGCGGGCGGACCTGGGGGGTTGCCGTCCCCCGAAAAAGTCCCTGGGTCTTACTATGGGTTTTTTTATGCTTTTTAAAAACGTATTAGTTATGTTTTTTTATTATTTATTTATTTATTTTTTTCTTTTTGGGGTGGGGAGGGGGGTGTCTTTGCGAGATCAGATAATCTGTATAGAGATTCCTAATTCATTCATAAAATGACAGTCTAATGCATAGTGACACTTGCGGTTTACTATGATCAGCTGTCAGTGGAACATCTAGGAGCGATCTGTAGTGACCGCTTCCTGTGCCCACACTACTACGGGGAGCTTGGTCAACACATGATTACCAAGCCCCAACTGCACCGCACAACCCCCCTTCCCCGTGTGACAGCTCGCCGGAGCTTGGGGCAGGGAGAAGCTGCAGGTGGCGGGAGGGAAGGAGGAATGCGGCTTGGAACAGGCATAGATAGGGGGTGCGGGGGCATTACAGGGGGAGATCTGAGTGATGGGGGGGCACAACTGGATCCCCCCAAGCCCCATGCAGTACCTGAAGCCAGCGGGAGCGGCAGAGAAGGGATGCCAGCTAATGAGCTGCAGGGATCGTGCTTGTGGGGGGGGGTTGGATCAGGTGGAGGGGGGGTAATTGGTGGTGGGGGGGGGGGGAGAAGGGAATGGTAAAGAAGAGTGTGGGGAGTAGTTCTAGGTAAAAGTTAGCGGCGGGAAGTGGAGAGGCTGGGGACAGGGAAGCGGCGGCTTGGGTGGTTACATTTGGGGTTAATAATTGGCTGATCAGATATATAGAATTTTTCAGCAGAGTCTGCTGAACAATTCTGATATAAGTTTATGGTCATTGACGGTGTCTTAGTAGTTTGCTGTTAGCGTCATGGAGGTAAGTTGCTACGCAGGTAAAAGCATAATGAAACATGATTAATATAATTTTATAGTACACTTAGATGGTGGCGGTATTCTTAAAATAATTACCTTTTATGAAGCAGATATACACTCATTAAAAAAAAAAAAGGGGGGTAACTATAAGTAGTTTATAGTATAAAATCAGTATCTTGATCCTGTTCTAGTTTTGCCGGTTAACATTGTTTAGAACAATTAATTGAGTACTTTCTGGTCCCCAGCTGTTTAATGTACATCGATGTTTCGATAATGTTTCTGCACACTTGGCACTTAACACAGTAAAAGCTCAAAATGATATGTTGCTACTATGATCACTTTTCAGGTGCCTTGAAAATACACATGAGATTTTACTTTGAGTAAACAGTTTGACTTTTTCCTCCTCGGTGTGCATTTTTTTTTTTTTTTTTTTTTGCCTTTAATAGATCATTAGATTAAGATTTGAGTTCTTTGGAAATAAATGTAGTTACCATTTCATTATTTGCTAAGCAACCCATAATCCCTGCCTAAGCCTCATCTGCATTTTGCAGTTTGCAGAGAAAGCAGGCGATGGCTGAATGCAGGCTTCCTTTGGGAATACAGCGAATGTAATGAGCTTGATAGTCTGGTGGGCTCAATAAATCAAATAAAGGAAAACATTTCTCATTTCTGAATAAAAGCATTTATCACCCCGTGTTTATTCATTCATGGTCACAAGATTGATTGGCTGCTTGTATCATGGATATATACCAAAGCATTTATTTTTATTTATTTAATTTTTTTTTTCTTGTTTTCTGTCCCCTCCCTCCCTCTCTTTCAGTGGGCAAGTTGAGGAAGCAATGGCTGAAGGACAGCATTTCAGATGTCGGAATCGGCATGCTCCGGTCGGTCAAGAATTACGTGGATCCCGACAACATCTTCGGCAACCGAAACCTTTTATAAACGCGGCTATCTGTATTTCCATTTTTTGCGTCCAGATGTTTTAATACTGTACAGTTATCCCACTATAACAACACGGTCAGGACAGGCTTGACGAGGCAGAGCTGAAACATGTGATGAAGTGAGAGAGAGCCATAAAAACAAATTCTTTTCTTTGTCGATCAAATGTCCTTTTGTTCCGATAGATTGTTAAGGAGCAGTCTTCCTAATAATTGGGCTTGGCAGTCAGTATTAAGGGGGACAGCTGTGCTTTGCCGACTGCTCCTGACCCTCCAGACATATGTTACATTAACGTGCCCTCTCTTGTCGGGGTTTGAAAATTCACTTTGTCTCAGCCACGCTCTAACCTAAAATGCATAGCATGCTGCTTTTTATAGCAAAATGGCAATTTCTTAAACTAGTCAGGCAAGACGTTGATTTATCGGGATCGGTTTTTCAGGCCATGGCCGGCGCTAAGGGTAAACCGTTTACTTTCTAACCAATTCAGACTAACTCTGTTATGGTAAAATTAAAAGCCATGTGTATACCAGACAGAATTGTTGACTATTAAGATAATACATAAAGCGGGGGACTTTATTTAGGAAGTGTTTTGCTACAAGAATACAGATTATAATGAAATGGGCTGAAAAGTCATTCGCTAAAAATGAAATGCAGCTTTTCTTTCGTAACTCGAAGGTTCATTTACCTGTCATCACATTCACTACAAGTCCGAAAATAAGGAATTTGAATATCCCTCATTGTGGGGTAATAGGTGGAGGCATACAAATTATTCCTTTCCAGCCCAGTAGTCAAGTGTGCATCCAGGGCCACTAGATTATCGCATTTCTACCATTTATCCAGCTTGAATAAAGCAGAAATATTGCTCTATATTTAAGCTGTATCTGTGGTGCAAAGCAATGGTTTTGGATGCATAATTGGTTACAGAGACATGAGCATAGTTTTGCATGTCATTGCCTTATTTATTTTTACATTTAAAGGGTAACTCCACCTTTCGTGGGAAAAAATGACAAATACAAAAAAAATAATATAGCATATACAATTGCTACACAAGTCCTATTGTAATTCGATGTTATTAAAAAGTACCTTTACCTATCTGCAACGTTGTTATTTTCTGTAATATGGCAACCTGGAGGTGTTCTGTACACAGATGGTGTAGAACATCTCACAGGATTGTCATTTCCTGCTTGTGTGATTGGCTTAACGATTTTCCCAGAAGTCTGCAGTAAGATGAAAGTCAAATTTTGAGCATCCCTTGCAACAAAAATTTAATTTTTGGTGAGATATTCTGAAAGGGAAATCATGTCTAATGGGATGCTGACTCTGCTACTTTCCTCATTAGAACCCTGCAGCTGATTGGTAAATTATACAGTCACTCGCATTCCTTCACTTAGCACATTTTTTTTCTCAACAAAAGTGGAGTTACTCTTTAGGGCATTGCTGCACTTTGAGTCTAAGTTCGCATTTGTGCAGTTGTGTACTTGCATGGGCACGGCAGCCTGTTCATTTGAATGGGCTGCTGTACCCGTAGGAAATGCAGGGAAAAAGACACCAATCGTTTTTTTTAAATGCCCAACACAGAACCGCAGGGTACAGCCACATGTGAAAATGCTTCCTATTTTGTAATGGCACCCCCCGTGCGTGTGCTAGTCAGCAGCTAGTTTTGCTTGTGGGTTGGGAGCGTGTGCGATTTATGCACGCATTCCTGACCTGCACATATGTCAACATAGCCCATGATACTGGAAAGTGGGTCTGAAAGACATTCATTTATGTTGCTGATAGCAACCAATAAGGGTCTTCTCTTTTTTGTAACCAGAATTTTTATTTTCTAACTAGAATTTTAAATGTAGGCATTCTCTTTTACATATCTGATAAATAAGACCCAATATTTTCAATAACTCTCTGTAAAAGTGGCGATATTGATGAATGTGTCAAAATAAGATCTGTTTGTATTGAGTCACAGGCAAGTGAATACACCTAGGATTGCTCCTCTTTTAGGCACTTAAAAAAAAATTGCTTTTACAATGTATTTGTGACATGATGACAATGCATTGAGGATGTTTATAATTTTACATTTAAATTTTTTTAATATAGGAGTTCCTACACTGATTGCAACAGATCTTGGTTCAATGCATACTACAGACAATTAAAACCTGCATGTTATTCCTTCTCCATAAAATGAGTGAAAATCTAAACGTTTGTCCGAAACAACGCTCTAACCCTCGTGTACACAAACCTTTACACTAGGACTATACCCCCAGCAATAAGGCTCACTATGTATATTACAATCTGACCATACAGTGTCTGAAAAATAATTTTTATACCTATCTAAATTGTGTAATATGAAGACCTACCTAAATGATCAAATCAATTTACATCCAATCAGGCAGGCCTTTGTACTATGTACTTGTTGGAAGATCCAAAGGAGATTGTTTCATCAAATTGTAATGTGCTATGAACTTAAGGCCCCTTTCACACGAGCGGACCGATGGGGTCCACCTGTCAATTTTTTTTAGGTGGACACAATTGTACCATCCATTGCTCTCTATAGAGCAGCGGATGTCAGTGGACATATGTCCGTTTACCCCTGCCGACATCCGATCTGTTCCTATCCATTAAAAACAGATGGATGGGGGATCCATCCGTCTGGCGGATCGGATGATGGTTGAATGTAAACAGACAGGCTGTCCGTTTACATCTGACCACCCAAAGAGGAAAGCAGGCTGTCTGTGTCCACTCTGCATAAATGGACACGGACCTGTCAATCCGCTGGATCAGTGGGGATCAATGAACAGATCCTCTGCTAAGCAAATGGATCCATGGGTGGAGTCCGCCAGTGTGAGAGAGCCCTTAGATGGCCTAGATGTTGAAGGGAATCTGTTACAAATCTAGATTTAGATGATGGAATTTTTCATTCTTCGACTTGCAAGCCTCATGCTATTCCTGAGATCAGGGACGTACCTAGAGCATTTGGCATACGGGGCGGATCCTATATCTGGCACCCCCCTCACTGATCATGCCTGTACACGCTTGGCCCCCTCGTACCTGTACGCCCTTGGCCCCCTGGTACCTGTACGCCCTTGGCCCCCTGGTACCTGTACGCTCTTGGCCCCCTGGTACCTGTACGCTCTTGGCCCCCTGGTACCTGTACGCTCTTGACCCCCTCGTACCTGTACGCTCTTGACCCCCTCGTACTTGTACGCGCTCGGCCCCCTCGTACCTGTACACCCTTAGCTCCCTCATACCTGTACGCCCTTGACCCCCTCGTACCTGTATACCCTTAGCCCCCTCGTACCTGTACACCCTTAGCTCCCTCGTACCTGTACACCCTTAGCTCCCTCGTACCTGTACACCCTTAGCTCCCTCGTACCTGTACACCCTTAGCCCCCTCGTACCTGTACACCCTTAGCTCCCTCGTACCTGTACACCCTTAGCCCCCTTGTACCTGTACACCCTTAGCCCCCTCGTACCTGTACACCCTTAGCCCCCTCGTACCTGTACACCCTTAGCCCCCTCGTACTTGTACGCGCTCGGCCCCCTCATACCTGTACACCCTTAGCTCCCTCGTACCTGTACACCCTTAGCTCCCTCGTACCTGTACACCCTTAGCTCCCTCGTACCTGTACACCCTTGGCCCCTCTCGTACTTGTACACCCTTGACCCCCTCGTACCTGTACACCCTTAGCCCCCTCGTACTTGTACGCACTCGGCCCCCTCGTACCTGTACACCCTCGTACCTGTACACCCTTGACCCCCTCGTACCTGTACACCCTTGACCCCCTCGTACCTGTACACCCTTAGCTTCCTTGTACCTGTACGCCCTTGGCCCCCTCGTACTTGTACGCCCTTGACCCCCTCGTACCTGTACACCCTCGTACCTGTACACCCTTGACCCCCTCGTACCTGTACACCCTTGACCCCCTCGTACCTGTACACCCTTGACCCCCTCGTACCTGTACGCCCTTGACCCCCTCGTACCTGTACGCCCTTGACCCCCTCGTACCTGTACGCCCTTAGCTTCCTCGTACCTGTACGCCCTTGGCCCCCTCGTACTTGTACGCCCTTGACCCCCTCGTACCTGTACACCCTTGACCCCCTCGTACCTGTACACCCTCGTACCTGTACACCCTTGACCCCCTCGTACCTGTACACCCTTGACCCCCTCGTACCTGTACACCCTTGACCCCCTCGTACCTGTACACCCTTGACCCCCTCGTACCTGTACACCCTTAGCTTCCTCGTACCTGTACGCCCTTGGCCCCCTCGTACTTGTACGCCCTTGACCCCCTCGTACCTGTACACCCTCGTACCTGTACACCCTTGACCCCCTCGTACCTGTACACCCTTGACCCCCTCGTACCTGTACACCCTTGGCTTCCTCGTACCTGTACGCCCTTGGCCCCCTCGTACTTGTACGCCCTTGACCCCCTCGTACCTGTACACCCTTGACTCCCTCGTACCTGTACACCCTTAGCCCCCTCGTACTTGTACGCACTCGGCCCCCTCGTACCTGTACACCCTTGACCCCCTCGTACCTGTACACCCTTGACCCCCTCGTACCTGTACACCCTTGACCCCCTCGTACCTGTACACCCTTGACTCCCTCGTACCTGTTCACCCTTGACCCCCTCGTACCTGTTCACCCTTGACCCCCTCGTACCTGTTCACCCTTGACCCCCTCGTACCTGTACACCCTTAGCTCCCTCGTACCTGTATGCACTCGGCCCCCTTGTACCTGTGCGCGCTCGGCTCCCCCCCTCACACCTGTACATACTCAGTTGCCCCCCCACACACACACACACATCTGTAAACACACACAACCTGAAGCAGCCAGAGCAGAGGTGGCAGTATAGAGCCCGATGTGAGCTCAGTGACACTGAACAACAGACGCTGCGCACTCGCACGAACACAGAGAGCCAGTACAGCTACAGAACACCACCTGCACCCGCCACTGCCTTGTCCCGGCTCTGATAGCTGGTCTGAAAACCCCCCCCCCAATGTGTGGAACCCGTTGCAGTGAAGTTAGAAGGCACAGACAACCATAAGCTTACATAAAAAAAATTGTAGCAGGTTTTGAAGCGCTTTTAGTTATAAAAAAAAAGAGAAACGTGGGGGCTTAGTGATAGCGTAGCACAAACACTAGAAATAAAAACAAATGTGGGGGGTGGAAGATCACCAGAGATGCTCTGCTGCAAACGTTCGTGTGCTGCCAGTGACAGTAAGCATTGTGCAGGCATTAAAGCTGAACTCTAGATAAGCAGTTATGTACAGTCATGGGGAGGATCTATATGTATACAGCAAATACAGTACATATGCACACATTGTTTTCAGAAAGTCTGCCAGATAACACCAGATCCTTTACCACTATGTACCAGCACACAGCCCACCCTGCTTATTTTTAAGAGAAGGAGTAGCGGGGCACTAATGACTGCAGTAGAATCTAATTGACTCCCAGTGTTGCTTCTTTCTTCACCCCTTCTGAGCCCTGCGTTTGCAGTGGATTGCAGGAAGCTTAAAAACATTTTTATTTTATAAGTCCAGGTAATGATTTTACATGTTGTTTAGTTTCAGGTGCACACACACACCAAGTTCCCCATTCTGACACCTGTGTGCACAGAGCCCTAATAAAAATGTTTATAGAGGATCTGGATATAAAATGATCCTGTTCTAGCACAGCGGAGGATTTAGATCATGACAGAAGAGCTACGTGGAGAGAAATGGGTTAGCTGTTTTCAGGATGCTCACAATACATCTCCTCCCTTTATAATCCACTGCCTGGCACTCGGGCAGCCTTCTGTACTGTTCAGTGGTACAGGGTTTTCATAATGTGTGGCTAGGATGCACAAAACGGCTGGTCCTCATTTCCTTGTCAGAGGGTGGCAGCTGCTCTGTGCTGGAGCATCCCTACCGAGACAACAAAGTCTGATTCTTGGAAGTGTCTGCAGAAACAGCTGTTCACTCTGCCTCCTAGTAGACTGTCTCCCGGGAGAGCAAACACATTAACACCATCATGCTTTAAAGCAGAACTCCAGTCGGTGCAAAATCACCAGTAAGTTTGCATAACCTGTTATCTGAATCTTCTCTTATATATTTGATTTAAGTTGAGCTGCAGCAGTCCTGGCACATTGACGTTATCTATGCAGATTAGCTCTGCCAATCTTGTATATCTGCTTATGTTGATTGGGAGTTCCCCTTTAAAAAAAAAAAGTCTCACTGTTTGATATTTCCATGATCCATTCCAGTAGCATTGAATATTTAAGAGGGACTGCGGACAAAACCTAAAGAAAAGAAAAACTATTTGCGGCTGTCTGTTTTTTAGCTTAGGTTGTACTATTGGAAAAAGTAAAATGCATCTAATAAATACAATTTTAAAAAATCCCACTTTAACATGCTCGATACCCCCCTTCCCCATGTGCTTTAATAAGTAACACTGTTAGAGACCCTTCCACCGACTTTTTGAAAAATTGCAGGTAACAGCACATCAAAATCAAGTGTTTTAAATGCATGCTTGCAGTGTTTTCATTCCTTAAATTATATTTTCTTCTTTTGCAATGTGCCTTGCTAGAAAATGAGTGTGCTTGAAAATTTGACTACTCCAGGAAGTTTTTTGATTTCCCTAGCACGGCTCCCTGCCTCATTGCACGTCATCGCCCTCTCCTCTTTTAGGTGTGTCTAATTACTGTCTGTGATGGGCCAGCTCCTCTGGCGTTCCTTTTGCTCCCCTACACAACCTTTATTACAGTTGCCAGAAGAGGAGTAAAAGGAAATGCTATAGACGGAGTGTACTTGGAATGATGGCTTTGAGGCTGCTGACATCACACCAAAGTGGGGGGATTTTGGATGTCTACTGAAGGGGCTTTTACAGGTAAATATTGTGCCTAAAGTAAGTTGAATGCACATATAATCTTATGGGAAGGTGGTTGCTAAAATGAATGGTCTGATGACAGGGTCTTTGTAAGCTCTGAGGGGCCTTCTGCTCAGGTATTGCTGCAGCTCACATGAAAATACAGTGCACACAACCTGAGATTGTCATTTACCAGTAAAAGTTGCCCTGATAGTAGTTCTTCTGCTCAGTGTCGCTTGCATGGTGACATCCCAGAAAAAGGGCACAGCGTAGTGTACCTGTGGTTTTTGGTTAACTGTGCTCTTCCATAGACTTCTATTAGATCAAGCGTTTTTGGTATGTTTTTTAAAAGCGCACCAAAGATGCAGCATGCAGAAATTTTGGTCCGCATTTAGAAAACACACTAAAAACCTCCTAATAGAAGTCTATGGGAAAGCACGAATAACCCACATGAAAATCATGGGTACCTTGTGCTGCACCCACGCTGCAGCCAAACCACTGCATGGCATTGTGAAAGCGCCTAATCTGGTGACCAGCTGCAAAATGTTTATAGACGCATGGTTAAGCCAATGCTAAACTTTATTGGATGCAAGTCATTTCAGCTAATTTCTTTTTAATAATCAACTTTTATACGTTGTATACCTTTTCTCAGTGTTGGTGTACTACTATCTGCCCTATTGCCATACCCTTATGATAGACTCTCACAAGTAAGCCTGTTCTCAACATCAAAGTCCTGCTCTGAATAATGATATCTAAACAGGTCACCTATTTACGGTCCCTCTTAGTGGAGCAGAAGTTTAGTCTATAAAAGCATATATAGTGATACACTGCAGATGTTTTAATTGTACAGCTGAAAATGTGATACTGCAAGTAAACTTGCCTAATGGCACATGTGCATCCATGTTATCCCATTTCCACATTGCTGCTGTCTGTTGAACAGCTGGAAAATGAACACACTCATGAAGAAACTTGGTCTTGTTGCCATGCCGCCATCTTTTTATGAGAACTTCATTTACAGCATTGTGACATTTTCAGCTCTCGGCTAAACAGTGCAGCACATATAACTGAAATAAGAAGGTAAAAATATGTCAGCTGTTGTAGGAAGCAGGGAACGCTACAGCTGCCATCCTTCCATAACATCATACATAGATTTGTAGCACACTACATTGCTGCTCCAGGTGGGTTCCCTAGCCTAGCTCGTATGCGGCAGGATATGAAAGAGGAGAAATCTGGATGGCTACACAACAACGATCCGCTTTTATTAAACTATTAAGACCAAAATGACAGGTGGTACAGTTAAAAACTGACAGGTAAACGCATTTCAGGCTAAAATCAGCACTTATTCACGAATAAGGGGCTGATTTTAGCCTGAAACGCGTTCACCTGTCAGTCCTTTACTGTACCTATACCATCTGTCATTTTGGTCTTAATGGTCTAATAAAAGTGGACCATGGTGAGCATCCATCTGGATTTTTCTTGTTCCGTGGCATACATACATTTTTTTTTAGTAAGATCATATACCTTGTACCCTTAGTCTAGCCATACACGTAGCCCACAGGCTGAACAAGAGAAATCTAAGAGATTCCTCCATCCACACCCTGCAGAGTGGATGAAGGAATCTCCCCTGCTGCCTACTGTATACCGACAGCCAACACCCATGACGGTAAGAATACCCAAACAGTGAATGTATCTGTTTGGATGCAATCACTGTTCATATGGCAATTTTCCACCCAGTTCCTTCAACAAAAATCCACTTTTGTGAACCTGGGTGGTGCCAACAAGGCCACCCCCAGCTTTCCTTTTGGCCAATTCAAGAGGAATCTGCTGAAATTTATGGCAGACTTTAGAATGGCAAAGAGCTCAGGTGAGTTCAGATCCTTGTCTGAATCCACGTGAGTGAGCCCGCCAGGAAGTTATCACTGTACTAGGCCAATCCTAAGTGGCCAAGACATTGTTCATTCCGCAGCCACATGTATACATGCAGCTGCTGGGCAGGGAATGCCCTGGCTGCTGATTGGCCCAGTACAGGCGACCGCTTCCAGCTGGGTTTGGACTAGGATGTGAACTTGCCTAAGCTCATTGCTATCCAGGACTGTTTTTAAATAAGCAGATATCTGCCATTCTAGGAGGTTGTTGGTGAGAGCTCAACTGTTCCTCTTCTGTCTTGGATCTTAACTGCGGTTATTAGACCCTAGAGCAAAAGGAGAGAACTGAGAAGGTGTGTCAGTAACCTTGTAATGCAATTCCCAAAGACAGGCCAGCATATTGACTTATCTGCAGTGCTCTTTCTTTCCTCATCCCCTTTACTCTACTGTGCTAAGATACTAGGGAGTTTTTTTCTTCCTCCATAGCTGAGCTGTGAAATTGGGGTGCATTATCTGCTCGCATACAAAAGGTAATCTTGGCACCATGAATTTGTTTTTTGCTTACAGAGGGCCTACTCCCATTATGGACCAGTCTGTTTTTTACACCTAAAAGAGTATTCATAATTTAACATGATTGCCAACCCTGTCCTCCCATACAGCAGAGGAATGAATGGAGATTTCTTTCCCACAGCCAGAACAGTTGGGGCAAGAACAGTCAGCGTCAAAAACCATGCAGCTTTTTAGGAGTAGATCGCACTTCACCACACCATGTGATTGGAAAAGGAATGCCTATTCAATGTTCTGCTAAGCTGATGTAGACAAGCAGTAGGAGACAAGCAGTGATGCCTAACCTAGTGCATGTCTGGCAGATCAGAGCATTTCCCATTTACAGACATGGTGGAGCAATCATCAGTTCAGAAAGATAATTCAACTGGTTTCTAGTTAAAATATTTACGGATATGGAAATCTTTTGAATGGCTGACCTGTAGTGAAGTGAATAGTAAAGGACCACTTAACACTGGTTAGCAGGCACCATACTACCTTCAGTTTGCTATAGAACACCTGGGAATCCTTTAAACCTGCGGTACTTTGTAATGAAGATACTGTCTCTTTCCCTCATTGTAATGGGAAGGCTTACTACCAAATCAGTAAGGTGCAGGTTATGGGTCAGAACTAGGAACCAGGAAACTTGTTATTGTGTTTAAAAAAAAAAAAAGCCCAGATCTTGAGAAACAAAGGTTATAGGTATCTGCCATCCAGTGGCTATGGCCTTTTACCCATTTGTTTTCACTCACAGCTTTGAATTGTTTCAGATGACCGATAAAACTGGACCATATGCCTCGATGTTCATATCAATAGTGAACTTAAATATGCCTTCTGAGAACGCGAGCTAGAAGGCACGAATGCTCGCTCTTCCATTTGTGTTATAGGCCGGATGGCTTTCTATTTGTAATAATGGGATACTTGCCTTTAACCCCTTCACTACTGCAGCACCTTTATCAAGCAGTGAACTGGTTAAAATTCTAATCTAGCCATATAACTTTTTTTGTACAGAAATGCTAACATCTTCATATTGTCTGTTCAGTACAGAATTTATGACATAAAATTAATGTTTTCACCCAAGCGGCCTTGTTGTCTTCATTTTATTAGTCGTTTATGCTGGAATGAAAGCTTTATAGTTCTTACTTTATTATACTTATTTTTTATTGTTTTTGACTCCATGTAAATAACACCAAGGCTCAAGGTTAGCAGTGCATAGTTTGAAATTGTCAAATGTTTACATATTATTAGGGACATTGCGCATAGTGATGTAATATTTCCTGGTTATAAAATGTCAGGTTCTAAAATAAGTATTTAAATAGAATAATAGTAATAGTTTATCTTTGGGAGAAAATGACGTATCTTTGTGTATTGTACCAGAAGGCTTGTGTCATAAAGACTTCAGTGTAGACTTTGTTTTCTTACCCATATTTTAAAAAGAACGGAATTAAAGTTGACCTCCCAGCACACAAGAAAGTCCTCCCTTGAAATTGCACCCACACTTCAAGATTTATCCGCTCTTTTACATCTAGAGGACTTGGTAAAGCACTTTTTTTTTTTTTTTTTTAATTTGCCTGATCCTCCACTCCTGTAGGCTTTTTTGCGCTGCTAAACCAGTTTCCGCAGCCTCTTCTCCCCTATTCTCTGCCCATCTAAGTTCTTCCTACTCTATTGAGACAGGAATCGTAGCCCTGCACTGGACTTGAGGATGCCGAGGAACAGTCCACTGCCAAAACACTGTCTGCCAAGG
The DNA here is from genome assembly GCA_037952925.1 of Lithobates clamitans. Lineage (NCBI taxonomy): Eukaryota > Metazoa > Chordata > Amphibia > Anura > Ranidae > Lithobates > Lithobates clamitans. The sequence continues at coordinate 7,947,715 of JBBGZY010000014.1, forward strand.
AAGTGAAGGTTCTGATAAGTTTAAGTGCATTTCAGTTCCCTAGACAGAATTGAACAGTTGACCCTTTTGTAGTGTGGTTGAAGCCCCACTGCAAGGGGATAATATTTAGATATCCTGGAGTTTGCCTTTAAAGTCACATAAAGCATTAGCAGTACACTCCTGTCACACATAAACAGTTTGCATCTGAACAATTTTTTTATCCTAGTTGCCCATCTAGTTACTCTATAGTTGTCAATGCTCATCCTGTAGGTGACTTTGTCAATATGCAAACCAGTGTGTTCCATTGTTCATCTCATCCAACTACAGCTTTTTTTACACTTGGAGCATGAGAGGGAGGTTACACAGAATTGATAAAGAGCTTGTGATTCCGGCTAGTGAATTTTCCATTGAATCTGTGTTCATGGAAATAAAGTGTAAACCCAGGAACAAAAAAGCTTACCAGCCCTTAGATGTGGTGACTGCTAGGGGAGAAAACAATTTATATACTGTACTGTATGGAGGAGCAGTGTTGTCACCATAGGCTACTCATCCCTTATTTGGACTATAGAATACCTCCCTCTTTCCTTTACTCCATAACGTGGAGGTAGTGTTCTGTATTCTGTAGAGGAGAACTGGGCAGGGCTGATTACATTGCTTGAGAGTTCACTGCGGCACAGGTACAGTACATGTAATTAGGAGCTCATTGAACTGCTGGCAACAACCTGACAAACATTTTTAGTGAAAAGGAGGCAAAATGAGGAGAAACATGCATGTGCTGCAGATGTACTCATTTTTTATATTATTTTTTTCAATGCAATATCCTCCTATTTGCACAGACCCCTCTCCCAATGCAAGAAATAGTGCAAAAAAAAAACAAAAAACGGAGTGGAGAGAGATTTTTGACAGTTTTTATTGCTGTCTGCACCCTCTCTATTTGTCCTGTTTACCATTATCATTGAAAGCAAAAGAAAATTCCAAATTTAGGGTTGTCCCCAAAAAAGTAATAGAGGGGAAATCTTCCAAAGGGGACACTAGTTTTGGTGACCTGGGGGTCTCTGAGAGATTCCCTTAATTTGCAGGGATTTTCTCTCACTTCCTGGTTTGGCTATTGGGCAGGAAGTGAAGTGAAATCTCCACAATGGGGCAAAGAGTAAAAATAAATCTTACAGGGGTTATGACCCTCCCTTACTCTATCCAAAATGAAAAAAAAGTTTGCCTATAGTTTTACTTTTAAAGGGATTGTAAAGGCTCGTTTAAAAAAAATATATATATTATACACACCTCCTCTGTACAGTGGATTTGCACAGAGCAGCCCGGATCCTCCTCTTCTCGGGTCCCTCTTTGCTGCTCCTGGCCCCTCCTTCCTATCGAGTGCCCCCACAGACAGCAGCTTCCTATGGGGACAAGTCACAGCTCCATGTGTCCATTCGGACATGGAGCCCGACCCCATCCCTCTCTCCCCTGATTGGCTGACTGACTTTGACAGCCACGGGAGCCAATGGCGCCACTGCTGTGTGTCAGCCAGTCAGGAGGAGTATCCTGGACAGCTTAGACATTCAAGGACCTCGTAGGAGAGAAATGGGGCTCAGGTAAGTAATTAGGCGGTGCTGGGGAGGCTGCTACACAAAAGGTTTTTTATCTTAATGCATAGAATGCATTAAGACAAAAACCTTCTGCCTTTACAACTCCTTACTCCTAAATTACTCATGCCCACAGCTGAAGTCTCTGTCCTTCCAGTGAGATTTAGGGGAATACTGAGTAGCCCAGATCTTGTAAAAGGTGCTTCTGCACTGTGCTGGAGTGTCATATCACAAGATTTGGGCTACTTGCCATTTTTGGTGATGGTGGTGATGTCACCCCCCTGCATTGAGGAAGGTAAGTACATCAACAAATTTTTACTATCCTTTTTTGTTAAGGAAATGTGTGAACTTGCTAAGGTCTGCTTTAAGTACATTTCAAATTCAAGCTAAATTGAGTGTGTTTTTCAACTTCAACGGTTTTCTGCATACCTCTAACTGTACACAGAACAGATTTTACATTTTGTGTCTGGATTTGCTTTTTAAAGTGACCCTGTCACCCCTGGGTCACTTGTACTCAAAGAACAGGCCCTATAATTACTTTTCCATTGGCCCGTGTGGTGAAACACTATCACCTCCCTTGGCTACAGTCTTGGTGTGTTATGCCTGCTCCTCACCACACGCTCTGGTTCTTCATGCAGACTTCTATATCATTACAGGATGTGCAAGCCAAAAATGAGAAGGTTATAGAAGCAGTAACACAATTTGAAGTATACTAAATAAAAAAAGCAGGACATTAAGTTATACGTAAAAAAAAAAAAGAAAATAATATATAAATGGGATAGCATTGCTGCCTTCTTTGAAAATTATGGTAACTTAGCTGTCAGGCTGATCCTTTAGCTTCAGTTCTTTCTGACTCCCTGACCTGGTAAGTATGCAGCAAATTAAGTCAGAAAATACAACTCCTAAACTTAAAACTTGTTCCGGTTCAGTGATTTAGGAAGTGTTGAAGTGAATTGATGAGCATGATGGCCAGATGCCGTTTTATGGAAATCAGCCATGGTAGTTTATATATTTTTTCTATGACGGGGAAAAATACCAGGGCTTTCAGTTGACGCAATCAGGATATATGACAGTTTAAATGTGGCAGTTCAGTATTTCTATTCCAACACCATTGCTAAAGTGGAGCAATATATGGTTAAAAATTTAAACTGCACTTAGATAAAATAAAATCATATAAAATTCTCCATTTTTTGATGATGGAAGCAGCAACTCTGCTGTGAGATGTCTAACACAGAGCAAGTTCAAATAGAAAGTCTGTTTGACGTCGCGTATGATAAAACGCGTAGGGCAGAATGACGTTGATTTTGCTGTATGCCCAGGAATCTTAATACACTAAACCATTTCATTGCTGAAAGTGCAAGCTTTACTATTTAATAAATAATGAAGATAAACAGGAAAACTCTGGACAGCCGCACTCAAAAGAATGAATTCTTGCCCTTATTGAAATATTGGGATCACACTGTACAAGCCACAGCAAAGCGATAGACAGGAGCCGACGCGTTTCACACTACGAAGAGTGCTTACTCATAGCAGCTGTCCAGAGTTTTCCCGTTTTTATCTTCATTGGCTATACGCATTAGCCAGCACCTAGGTCTCTTCAGTTCCACAGAAGTCTTTTCAGTTGACCGACCTGAAGCGGTGGTATTTCCTTACTATTTAATAAAGTTTAATTAACCATTTTTACACTATGTGGTGCTTTTTCTTTTACTCCTTTGATGACTCCATGGAGATGATGCTGAGATGACCATTACAGCCTTAACCTCTGTCCTCTAAGGAACATCTTTGAGAAATACCCTGGCTTGGGTTGTTTGGTCACAGGCTCAGTTGACCTCTCTTTGATTAGAGGTTCCTATGAAGTCAGTACTGCACTCTTTATTTAGTTGGTGTCACAGCTTAAAGGCTGCAATAGTGGAGTTGGAGGTTCGCTGCTTTTGAATATTCACCAAGAGAATGCAATTCTGCACTCTCACTTTGCACATTTTTATCTTTTCTGCATTTGGACTTCACTTTGTATGGTTATCCCTAAATAGGCAAAATCTGTATGTATAGTGGAGCAGTGATGTATAGGATGCATTAGGCCTTTTTATTTTGAATGCTTCTGAACGCAGTGTTATTTCAGTCAGGTATCCATGTACATTGTGGCATTTTGAATTCATAATTTAAAGCAGCATTCAGGGGCATAAAAAAATGACCAACAGCTGCATTCAGAAAGGAGCTAACTAGAATGCTTTATGTACATAAACGCACACTAATGCGTGTATAATTCAATATAGTGGTTAAAATTTAAAGATGTGCTTGACGAAAAAAAATTCAATTTAGATTCATTCGTTAAGTCAATCATTTTGTTTTGTCAAATTCTTTGTTAGAATGATTCATTTTCGGAATTTGTTTTTGTATATTCAGATTCAGTTATTTCGGAAGATTTGGATTCATTCCTTATGTTTAAAGTGCAGCTTTGGATTGCAACTTTGATACCTTGCGACTTGCTTGCGACTTTGGCTTTGTCGTAACAAGCGTGTAACACACATTAAAAGCCACTGAAGTTGCAAGCAAATGAAATACTTTTATTGTTTTCATTATTTATTTTGGGTTCTTTGAAATTCATTACTATTGTGATTTGGATACATCCGAATCGGGAAAATATTGTCCGAATTTAAATTTGTAATGAAACAAATCGCACGTCTTAGAATAAATTCTTATTCTGGGCAATAAAATGAGTTTACGTACATACACTTCTAAACACCATACGCCTTTTGCAATTATGTGCCAAAACCAGCATTTTTTATATTAGACTTTTCTGCCAGCTCCTCGCAGAAAGATTCAGTGTAGATAGTATTTAAATATGCCTGTGTGCATGAAACCTTACACTTCTCTATGTGCACTGTGAAGGATCATAGTACTAAAGTCAATTGTCACAGTATCACATTTTAACACTGGCTTATTCCATTAATATTACTATTAGATCTATAGCTAAAGAAGTTGCTAAAGCTTCAGCACATCCACTATTAAGTTCTCCTTAAACAGCATTGCTGTGGCCAAAGCTAATCGGTATCATAGCTTGTCCTCTCTCTTGACATATGCAAAGGTTTATCCTAATTTCCTGTTGCAGTTGGGGGAAATAAAATCCTCCCTCTACTGCACATGGTCTCCTCATTCACCAACACAGATGTTCCCGGAGAGTTGTTCATGCTGACCATTCGCCTCTGGCTGTAAGTGGCCTTGAGCTGTAAATCTGTCTTCAGTCCAGGCTGTATAAACAAGAACTCCAGAGCCCTCTGATCAGCGGCTTCCATGTGTTACTACTGGCAGAAAGGTCAACTCACGACCCTTCATATTTGACAACACATTTGTTCACAGACCTACATAGAAGTTCCTTGGCCTTCATTTTGGTAATGACATTTAATTAATACCATACTTATTAGCTGGCTTGGTGTTGGATTTTTGTGGTTGGTGGGGGGCCTGAATAATTCATAATTATCAAACTAATAATATTTGATAGCGTGCCTTCAAAAATAAGACCGCACAAGTACAAGCCAGGGAAAATGACATTTTACAGTGCTGACTGTGATTTAAACATCCATCTTTTATGTCACTTTTTTTTAAAGGCTAAGGTCTTGATTTCCCTGTCCAATCAGATAACACATTGCATTCATTGAGGAGATGCAAACGGTTCTCTGAATGGTACCCGTGCTGAGCGAGCAATCTCCCATGTTCACTTAGCAGTGGGGCAGCCACACGCAGGAGACCGGAAGTTAGCAGCTATCTGTAGCGGCAATGACAACTACAGTGATTTCAACCTTCCCCACTGATTAGCCAGGTGTGGCACATACATACTTCGGCTCCAAATTTCAAGATAGCGGCACCAGGGATTCAACAGCAAAGGGAAAAATCAGCTGCGGAAAGACCGCGCTGGACTCCATGGGCTGATAAGTACTTGTTTCTTAAGTCACCAGCTACAGTATTTTTAGCTGCTGATTTTTCATTTTTAAAATATTGGATGAAGATGATCTTTAACCAGTTAAAGACTAGCCGCCGAGGTCGTACTGCGGCAGGTTGGCTCTCCTATGCAAACTGCCGTCATTGTACATCGGCCGCTTTAAGACGCCGGAGCCGATGTGCAAGGCTGGTGGCAGCGATGTCCGCCTGCCATCCGCGATCGCTCCTGAGAGAGACAGACCGGGGATCTGTCAATGCAAACAGACGGATACTGTACCTCTTCTTTCAGGGGAGTATAGACAGATCTGCTGTTCCTAGTGATTAGGAACAGCAATCTCTCTCCTCCCCTAGTCAATATACTGCCCCCACAGTTAGAAACACCTCCTTAGGGAACACTTAACCCCTTGCTCGCCCCCGTTAACCCCTTCCCTGCCAGTGGCATTTATACAGTAATCAGTGGCTATTTGTTAGCACTGATCGCTGTATAAATGTCAATGGTCCCAAAAAAGTGTCCGATCTGTCCGCCAAGATGTCGAAGTCCTGCTAAAAATTGCTGATCACGATCATTACTAGTAAAAAAAAAATAATAAATAAAATCTATCCCCTATTTTGTAGACTCTCAATTTTGCGCAAACCAATCGCTTATTGCAATTTTTAATTTTTTTTTTTTACCAAAAATATGTAGACGAATACATATCGACCTAAACTGATGAAGAAATTTGTTTTTTACATTCTTTTTTTTTTTTTTTTGATATTTATTAAAGCAAAAAGTAATAGATTTTTTTTTTTTCAAAATTGTCGGTCTTTTTTTGTTTATAACGCTAATAAAATAGAAACCCCCAGAGGTGATTAAATACCACCAAAAGAAAGCTCTATTTCTGGGAAAAACAGGACGTCAATTTTGTTTGGGTACAACGTCGCACGACCGAGCAATTGTCAGTTAAAGTGACGCAGTGCCGCATCTCAAAAAAATGGCCTGGTCATTAAGGGGAAAAATTCTTCCGGTGCTTAAGTGGTTAAAGTGATTGATTGTAAAATTTTTTTTTTTGTTTTTTTGATGACAAACATCTCATACTTGCCTGCTCTGTACAAAGGTTATGCATAGATCAGTTCGGATCCTCCTCTTCTAGAGTCCCTTGTCAGCACCCCCCCTTCTGCGTGCCCCCCATTTGTGCGGGTGTCACACAGCGTGGCTTGCTCCCCCTCTCTTCGCAGGCTGTGATTGACACAAGCAAGAGCCAATTACTCCCCCTGTTACCTCCATGTCTAGAGAGAGCTGGTGCTCTCGGTCACAGTGCTGGATCGAGATTTGGCTAAGGTAAGTAATAGGAAAGATTTGAACACAGGTGTTTGTTTTTTTTGTTTGTTTTTTTAACCTTAAGACCCCTTACCCACTGGGGCGCTTTGCAGGTGCTACAGCACTAAAAATAGCACCTGCAAAGCTCTCTGAAAGAGCCACTCCTGTCTCTTCAGTGTGAAAGCCCTAGGGCTTTCACACTGGAGTGGTGCGCTGAAGGGACAGTAAAAAAAAGTCCTGCTAGCAGCATCTTTGGAGTGGTGAAGGAGCGGTGTGTATACCGCTTCTCCACCGCTCCTGCCCATTGAAATCAATGGGCAGCGCGGCTATACCGCCGGCGCAGCGCTTTGCAGGTGTTTTGAACCTTTTTTCAGCTGCTAGCACACCTCCGCAAATACGACGGTAAACCCCCCGATAAAAATAGCGTCGCTTTACCGTCGCCCCCGCTCCAGTGTGAAAGGGGCCTGAAGGGGTTGTAAAGTCATAAGGTTTTTTTATCTTAATGCATTAGGATAAAAAGCCTTCTGTTTGCAGCAGCCCCCCTTATACTAACCTGAACCCCATCTTTGTCCAGCAATGTTCACAAGAGTCTCGGCCATTTGACTCTTCCTCCTGATTGGCTAAGACACAGCAGCGGCGCCATTGGCTCCCGCTGCTGTCAAAGTCGGTTAACCAATCAGGGGAGAGGGGCTGGGGCCACAGCTCCGTGTCTGAATGGACACAGGGAGCTGTTACTCAGCTTGGGTGGTCCCATAGCAAGCTACTTGCTGTGGGGCACTTAACAGGAGTTAGGGGCCAGGAGCGCCGAATAGGGACCCGAGAAGAGGAGGATCCAGGCTGCTCTGTGCAAATCCACTGCAACAGAGCAGGTAAGTATAACATGTTTGTTATTTTTATTGAAAAACTAACAAGACTTTACAACCACTTTTAATGCATTAAGTAGTGAAAAAAAACTGCCTTTACAACCACTTTTTGCGAAGTGAAAATTCACTTATCAACGTGTATATGATATTCTCCTTTAATAAATTGGGGCTTTGAGTCGCTGACCTAGAAATTCAGATTAAGGTAAAATCTGTGAACCATACTGTTTTGAAACTATTGAATCAAGATAGCAGCCAAGCACCTAGCATTTTCAGGAGAGGTCAGAAATGGGAGCTTCCATGTACTCTCAGTATTCGTTTTCTGTTTTGGACCTTCTCTAACTGACACACTTGCAGGTGAACAAAGGCCTTGGGACCAGGTGTCTTTAGTTATGCCACTGCAGAAGCATTTATGCAAACATTGAATGATTTAGGTTGGACAGTGTCATCCCTCTAATAGACATCTGAATAATTAATTGAGGAAAATGAAGGATTATTGTAAAATACAAGCCAGCAACTACATTGTTGTGTAAACATCTTGTTTGTATTTCTTTGAAATAATCCCAGAAACATTAGTAAAACAAATACTAATTATATCATCTTGCTCAGCAGTTGGCCTGCAGAAATCCAGCATTAATGTAGAAGTGAATACTAATTAATTTGACATGCTGCGTGTGATGCCATGAATCAGCAGAGGGAGTGAGCAGCGGATTCTCATTTCTGTATTGTTTGGTACACTGATCCTGGGGTGCTAACTTCTGCAACATAATTCACCATTAACTTTAAGAAAAATAAAAGTAGGCAGAATCAAGATTGATACACTGCACAAACCATGGAAAAACAGCAAACACAGTGTACTATTCAGAATACAAACATAAACAAATTACTTTTAAAGGGATCAGTTAGCCTATTTGGTAATATGATCCAAACCCCTGTGGTATGTACTAACTCAACACAGCCAATCAGAATTCAGCTGTCAGTCTGTCTACCTAAGATCCATAAAAAGGATGGGCTGGTTGCTAGGATTACCACCAAAAGCAGGTTTTTCCCTTTTACATTTCCCCAACTGCAAACCACCCCTTTTTGTGCATCAACCATCTCTTATTTTGTGCATTGGTGGGTGACCAGAGTGCTTGTGCCTGCGCCAACCTCAATCTGGTGGCGTCCCAACCATTGTCTGCTACTAAACTGCCTTTCTTTCAGATAGAAGGTGAAAGGGTGATATCTTGAGTACACATTACACAGAGTAGCAGTGTCCCCTTTGGTCTATGGAGAATTGCGGAGATGTTTTTCTGTAGGGGTGTCTTCTTACAGGTGTTTGCCAGCACACCATGGATCAACAAGGAAGCGTTCAAGCGAATTGTTTAATGTATGATCACATCAAAAGTGTAGTGCAATGTTTCAGAGTCATGTAGCACCCCTTTGTCGGGCATGTGATAAATGTGAAATTACAGTGACAGGTATTTAAATAGTCATCAACCAATCAAAGGAAAGCAAGAAAAAATGATCCACCCACCCCTTGTTTTTCTTGCTTTCCTTTGGTTGATGACTATTTAAATATCACATGCCTGATGAAAGGGTCCTACGTGACTCTGAAATGTTGCACTACCCTTTTGATGTGATCATGCATTAAACAATTCGCTTGGGCTTCCTTGTTGATCCATGGTGTACTGGCAAAATTTTCCTTGGGACTTCTGAACCAGTTCCCAGCTGGTTGTTGCTACAGCACCCAATTCCTTGAGATCTTTTCCAGGAACGTGTACGATAGGAATATGGAGTACTCTTCATACAGGTGGTCCCTCAATACAGTCCATCAGGATTTTGTGAAAGAACCACAGGATATAAATAAAGACAGAAGAACAGAACATATGGGGGTGGAATCCCTGCTGTATGGGAAGAATCCTGAAAATAGTTACTAATAAGTCTAAGACAGCACAACAGGAGAGAATTTACCAGATTAGGGAGGGAAACTGACCTTGACATTATCCCAAAAGAAGATCGAGGCAATCGTTTTGGAAGAAAGTAAAGTAGCTTTACCATGCTTCACACAGGTGGGTTTTACCTAAGGGATAGATAAGATTCTAGTAGAATGGATGGCTCTTACTCATAGCTTTGTACTCCTTTTTGATAGCAATTTTTTGGAGGGATACTCAATGGCCTTTTCTTTTGCCAGCATGCAGGATAAAGAGCTTCTGATTCTAAAGCTAATTGTGTGTTCCAGGCCTTAGAACACAACATTTCTGACATCAAGCAGATGAAACTATTATTTTTTGTTAGAAGGGTGAGAACAAAAGGAAGGTAACAACATATCTTCTGAAAGGTTAAGGTTTTACAAAAACTTTAGGTCAAAATCCTGAATCAATTTTGAGAAAAATTCTGCTGTCAAAACATTGCAAGAAAGGTTATCTGATAGACAAGACTTGTATCTCACTGATGCACAACGGAAGTAACAGCCCCAATAGAGCCATTTTAATAGTAGTGAACTCTGAGGGGTCCATGGGTTCTAAATGAGTTTGGACCAGCCCTTTCATAAACAAAATGTCCGCATTTAGGAATGATCTTTACTGGAATGGGTGTAGAATGGGTGTAGACCTACAAAGGGGGCTAAAATCTGAAAATGAGATTCTGTGGCCAGCTTGTACTCTAAAAAAAGTGTGCATTTACCATGCTGATAATGAGACTCTAATTCACGCCATCTTGTAAGAATTCCAGGATGGAAGGAAACCCTGTAGATATGTTTTTATCTTGGCACTAGGCAGAACATTTTTTTTTTTCCATAAATAGCTTGTAGTAACCTTTCTACAAAAAAAAAAAAATTGGGGTTTTGAGCACTCTGCCTTACAGACCGTTACTTTTTAAGATATTTTCCTCAGAAAACACACTGCCGACTTCATTGTATCTAGGATAAAAAATTGGGGTTTTGAGCACTCTGCCTTACAGACCGTTACTTTTTAAGAGATTTTCCTCAGAAAACACACTGCCGACTTCATTGTATCTAGGGTAAAAGACTGGACCCTGAAAAAGAAGATCCTATCTGGAGGGTAGCATCAGAGGAGGATCCATAGATGGGTGAACTAAACTGAAAAACCAACGCCTTTTCGACCAATAAAGGGCCAATAACATCAGAACTTCTCTTCTTAGAACTTCCTCACCAAGATGGTCAGCAGGAGATTAAATAGAAGGCGTGCCCATGGTTGAGCCAGGGTATTTATCCCATCATGTCACAATCGTTCTGCTGAAGGCGGGTACTTTAGTGTTTGATTGGAAAACAGGTTTCCCATTTCTAGACTATTGCAGAGAACTCCAGATTCAGAATCAACTAAAAAAAGGTTAAGACCCCTCTCACACTGAGGTGTTTTTCAGGGGTTTTAGCGCTAAAAATAGCGCCTCATGCCTCCCTAGTGTGAAAGCCAGAGTGCTTTCACACTGGGGTGGTGCGCTTGCGGGACAGGAAAAAAAAGTCCTGCAAGCAGCATCTTTGGGGTGGTTTGGGAACAGTGTATACACCACTCCCAAAACATTGCTAAAACACGGGCACTTTTAACCCTTTCTTCCGCATGCTAGCGGATGTTAAATGCACCCCGCTAATAGCCGAAAAGTGCCGCTAAAACTTTACTGCTAACGCCTGGCGCTTTCAGTGTGAAAGTAGCCTAAGAGCTGAACTGCTGAAAGAGAAAGAAGGTGATTTTATGTCCATGCAGAAATGCTGTTTGGCAGCAGGGTGGGTCTCTTGGAAATCAAAAAGGGATTTTCACTCTCCCTTCGCCATCAGTGAGACCTTTTTTTACTCTTGGTTGAAGAACAATCCTGTTGTCCAGGAATGCCGGGTTTCGATCACAAATCGTCAGGACATAAGACTGGAAGGTGTTCATGTGAGACTTTGCCTGTTGGCCCACAAGCATCATTGCCTTGCAAATGGAAATAATCATATTGCACTGAATTACTGCTGTAGCCATAATCACTGGTTTTATCTTTTCATCTGGTAGATTGATCTTTTGTAGTATTGAGTCCACCAAATACCACAGGGATATGCTCTTTTTGGATGGGATCAGACTGGATTTTTCCCAGTTTATAATAAAACCTATTTTCTCTTAGGTTAAGAATGTTGAAATATGTTTCTTTAATTCCTCTTCTGATTTGACATAAAATAAGTTTATCAAAGTATGGGATTACATAAACTCCCTGAAGGTTTACAGGTGCCTGTGCTTCCACTATCACTTTGGTGAAAATCCGGGAGCAGTGGAAAGCCTAAAAGGAACAGCTCTAAATTGAAAATGCAAACTATTCTCTTTCCACAAAACTGCCAGGGCACACTAAGGGTTGGTTCACACCAGCCACTGCACTGCAGCACAGTGGCTGGTGAGCAGTGCGATTCGACGCCAAAGCCAAGGAAACTCTGTTGGTTTCAAAGAAAGAAAATAAAGCTGCTAGTATGGCCCAGCTAATTTATTTATTTTTTATTTATTTCAGTTACGTATATAGCGCCGTCAATTTACGCTGCGCTTTACATATACATTGTACATTCACATCAGTCCCTACCCTCAGGGAGCTTACAATCTAAGGTCCCTAACTCACATTCATACATACTAGGGACAATTTAGACAGGATCCATTTAACCTTCCAGCATGTCTTTGGAGTGTGGGAAGAAACCGGAGTACCTGGAGGAAACCCACGCAGGCACAGGGAGAACATGCAAACTCCAGGCAGGTAGTGTCGTGGTTGGGATTTGAACCAGCGACCCTTCTTACTGCTAGAGGAAAGTGCTATCCACTAAACCACTGTACCACCCCATCACCTGACTTGAATCTAATGAAAAAATCTAGGGAAAGAACTAAAGATCAGAGTTCATAGAAGAGGCCCACGAAACCATCAAGACTTGAAGACTGTGGATGAATGGGCCAAAATCACACCTGAGCAATGCATGCGACTAGTTTCTCCATACAAGAGGCATCTTGAAGCTGTCATTACCAACAAAGGATTTTGTATGAAGTATTAAATAATTTTCAGTTGGCGTGTTCAATACTTTTTCCCTGTTTCATTCCATTTTATTAAACATAACTTAATTTCTGAACTTATTTGTTTTGGTTTGGTATGTATGGATTGCATGGGTTGTTAGACATGTGGTGAACGTTTCATGTCAATAGCACCTTTAGAATTATATTTACCTAGAAAATGGTGATATGTTCAATATTTATTTTATACACGATATAACCTGCGGATCATGGGCTCACAATCCTACCTAAGAATGTTGGATCTCTTGTTTTGGCATCAGTGTTTTTAATTCTCTGACCTGGAACACTCATAAGGAGTTCACACACATTCCTGATGCTCCATATAAAACATATTTGTTACCCAGTTTGATTCTTAGAGGCCAGGTACAGCCAAACCTCTAGCATTACAAAAAGCCCAGCAGTAACAGCCTCTGTATTTTTCTTAAGAGGAACCATATACTAAGGCCCCATTCACAGTATGCATGTGTTAACACATTATGCATTCACTTTGGGCAGCCTATTCATTTTTAATAGGCTGTCAGAGTACCTTAAAACACACAACAAAATGGTCCTGACCCTAAGGCTCCATTCACACTAGCGCGTTTTTTGATGCATTTTGCAGAAATGCATGGGAATTTTTTAACATGGGTTCCTATGGAACATCACATCAATGCCTTTTTGTACCTCTGCATTTTTGGAAAGGGTCAGGGACTTTTTTTCATGCAAAATGCAGCATTTTGCATGTAATAGAATTCAATGGACCAGCATCAAAAACGCTAGTGCAGCGTTTTTACAGCGTTTTTGATGCGTTTTTGGCGGTTTTTTTTTTTTATTTTTTTTTTTAGACTGTGTTCAGTCTAAAAAAAAACTGTAAAAAAAAACAACGCAGAAACGCTGCAAAAACGCTACAAGAACGCTGCTCAAAAACGTGGCAAGCATCACAAAAAAAACTCCAAAACGCTCAAAAGCAACATGCATAGATGTGAATCGAGCCTTAGGCCTGATTCACACCTATGCATTTTTAGTGCTTTTTGCATTTTTCAGATTTGTACTACAGAACATGTTCCATAGGAAACCATGTTAAATGGACTGTAGTGCAAATCTGCAAAATGCAAAAAACACTAAAAATGCATAGGTGTGAATCAGGCCTAAAGCAGTGGCCCATATTGAACAGCATGCGCTTGGTGGTGTACTGCAATGTGAATGTGTTGCCTGATACTGTAATAGTGCATTGGTGTGCCAGTCATAAAGACATGCAACCCTGCTACATAGCATAGAGAGACAGGCATTATGCCTGTCTCTGTATGCCAACTTACAGTTGGTGTTAATTCCAGTTTCATTATCTACCAATTGGTGGTAACTATTTTTTTTTGAATTTGTTGTGGTTTTTCACAGTGGTACTATCAAATATTCCCTCAATCTGGCAAATTTTTTATTAGAGCTACCGAGGATGGTGCCAGGGAATTTAGGACCTTTTTAAAGGGCCATAATGAAAGTGGAGCAAATGCTGAATTCCCCTGGTAGTATCATCCCAAATTCCTACCACAACACACATTGATAGAACTGCCTGCACCAGGGTTTTTTTTCCCCAGCATTCCAAAAGGAATACCTGTGGGTTGAGATTGCTGTACATGTTCCCTTTAAGCACAGAAAACTCACAACACAAATTAGACTTTTATTATTACTACTTTACGTGAATCTTTAAGACCACGGAAGGGAAAAAAGAAAGATGAATTGAGCTTTTACCCATAACATCCATTATAAGACGTAATGTATGCTGGCTGTGCACAGTCAGACTATTAGATGCATCACAGGATTTTACTGACATTAAGGAGTCAGGACCACAGGAGCCCATAAGCCTGTAAGAGGGTTATTATTTACTGCAGGTAGATGGATCTGTTATCGTGCATGGCTTTTATGTTACAATAACAGATTAAATCAGAAATTAAACGTGCCATTGCTTCCTCTGTCAAAATGATCTCCTTCCTCCTGCCTATTAATCTCACTCACTAGCCAGCGCCTCTGTCTGTCTGCCTCATTGTAAAAACATCCTATCCGCCTGCAGACCTCACAGCCCTCCATACAAGGTGTTAATATGTATCTCTTAGAGAAGAGAAGTGCTGAGACTGATCTGATATGAAACTTTCAAATACATCAGGGAAATGGATGGAGTTAAAATAAAGCATTTTATCATCAGGATTTCTGGAGCAAGACGATGCATTATCTGAGCCAGAAGCGAAGATGACTCAAAGATAACAAGAATGTACTATTCACACCGAGAAAATTATAGATAGCGCTCAGATAATGTCAGCAACGTGGACACCAAACGGCTAATATCAGAATATTACAGTAAATCTAAAATATGATTTTATCCCAGAGTTGGCAGCTCAAGATACCCATTTAGATTCAGGTGTGCAGAGTTTAACCCCACTTCTCCTTTAATAGTCCTAATAATGAAAATGAAAAGGACATGCATATTAAAAGCATGGGGTTAGTTCTTTCAAATGAGGGTTCATTTACATTTTGCATTTTTGCTATTAAAATGAATGGGCTGCCAACACACCCTGATGTGCTGAACGTCAGATGTGATCCTAAACGGACTATTTATGCAGCAACTTTAAAGAGAAACGCATATGTAGACCAGGAATTACTTATATTCTCCCTTACACAGGCTATGGACAGCGCTAGGCCTTGTAACAGTGTGGTGCATGGTGGCAGGCCTAGCGCTCCCATATGTAGCTAGGAAGCTGGATGGAATGGCAATGTAGTAAAGAAAAGACAAGGCAATCCTCTCTGGGACGAGGCATTAAAGTAAACATGCTGATCTGACACTGCAGGTTTGTATGAATCACTTGACCTCCGTTTTTTTTTTGTTTTTTTTTTGCTATTCAGCACTGTGCTACTTTAACTGGCAATTTCCATGGTCATGCAATACTGTATGTAAATGAAATTTATATAATTTTCTTCATAAAATTAGAGCTTTCGTTTGGTGGTATTTGATCATTGAGGTTTTTATTTTTTATTACATAAACGGAAAAAGACAGAGAATTTAGAATTAAATTTCTTCAAAAAAATTATTCCAAATTGTATTCTGCTGCATGTCTTTGCCATGTCTGTGCCGCCTGTCCGCAGTAAATCTACTGTGGGTGGTTGGCAAGTAGGTAATCTGATCACCATATGTTCTTTGTCGGTTACTCAAAGTATTGAAAGCAGAGGTGACAGCTAGATAACTAACATTTTTCAGAAAGAGCTTAGCAGTGATAGACTCCAACTTTCCCTTAACATTGGATTCCTTTAATACCCCACTAAAATTCTTTTTGAAGACAAGTATCCTCATGCAACGTGAGTTTCATACCATCTATGTTAATTACATTTAGCACAGATCACTATATAATAAAAAGCTCCTAGCGCAATACTCCAGATAGCAACATATTCATTTGTGAATCATCACTTACTATACTGTATGTATTTAGACTTTACATACAGGAAGTCCCCGAGTTACGAACACAATAGGGACTATAGGTTTGTTCGTAAGTCGAAGTTGTTCGTAAGTCGGAACACTGCATTCGTAAGTGTAACGTCCGCCTGTGCATGGATGTGGGATCTTCCGTGCACTTGTTATGTTATCGGGGTCTCTTCTGGCCATGCAGTACATGTAGTACTACAGCATGGGATGTGTCCGGAGGTATCCAGGACCAGCATGGTGCACAAGTGGCCGGCATTTGAGTTTGCAAGTAGGAGTCGTTCGTAACTCAGGTGTTCGTAACTCGGGGACTGCCTGCATTGAGATTCAGTGATGATCTGCACAGAGTGAGTTCTGCAGCTCTGCAAGTGAGGTTTTTTCTGAGATTTTAAGAATGCTTTCAAAGAGGTTGAAGGGGTGGGGGGTCAGCCTGTCAGTGCTCAAACCATACGCCACACACTACATCAAATTGGTCTGCATGGCTGTCGTCCCAGAAGGAAGCCGCTTCTAAAGATGATGCACAAAAAAGCCTGCAGTTTGCTGAAGACAAGCAGACTAAGGACATTAATTACTGGAACCATGTCCTGTGGTCTGATGAGACCAAGATAAACTTAGTTGGTTCAGATGGTGTCAAGCGTGTGTGGTGACAACCAGGTGACGAGTACAAAGACAAGTGTGTCTTGCTTACAGTCAAGCATGGTGGCGGGAGTGTCCTGGTCTGGGGCTGCATGAAATCTGCCGGCACTGGGGAGCTACAGTTCATTGAGGGGACCATGAATGCCAACATGTACTGTGACATACTGCAGCAGAGCATGATCCCCTCCCTTCAGAGACTGGGCCACAGGGCAGTATTCCAACATAGCAACCTCAAACACACCTCCAAGATGACCACTGCCTTGCTAAAGAAGTTGAGGGTAAAGGTGATGGACTGGCCAAGCATGTCTCCAGACCTAAACCCTATTGAGCATCTGTGGGGCATCCTCATACAGAAGGTGTAGGAGCGCAAGGTCTCTGCCATCCACCAGCTCCATGATGTCGTCATGGAGGAGTGAAAGAGGACTCCAGTGGCAACCTGTGAAGCTCTGGTGAACTCCATGCCCAAGAGGGTTAAGGCAGTGCTGGAAAACAATGGTGACCACACAAACTATTGGCACTTTGGGCCCAATTTGGACATTTTTACTTAGGGGTGTACTCACTTTTGTTGCCAGAGGTTTAAACATTAATGGCTGTGTGTTGAGTTATTTTGAGGGGACAGGAAATTTACACTGTTATACAAGCTGTACATCCACTACTTTACATTGTAGCAAAGTGTAATTTCTTTGGTGTTGTCACATAAAAAATATATAATAAAATATTTAGAAAATGTGAGGGGTGTACTCACTTTTGTGAGATACTGTATTTTCAAAGAAAATGTATGCACTATTACATTGTAACTAGCATTTTTTTTAAAATTGCATGTCCTCAGATGCCTAAGGCCGCGCACACACGAGTGGACTTTTCGGCAACAAAAGTCAGATGGCCATTCCGGCAGACTTTCGTCAGATTTTTGACGGACTTCCGACGGACTTTTGAACGAACGGATTTGCCTACACACGATCAGTCCAACGGATTCGTACGTGATGACGTACAACCGGACTAAAATAAAGAAGTTGATAGCCAGTAGCCAATAGCTGCCCTAGTGTGGGTTTTCGTCAGTCGACTAGCATACAGACGAGCGGATTTTTTGACTGGACTCGAGTCTGTCGGAAAGATTTGAAGCATGTTTCAAATCTAAAGTCCGTCAGATTTTCGACTGGAAAAGTCTGCTGAAGGTCCAATGAAGCCCACACACGATCGGATTGTCCGCCGGAATCGGTCCGTCGGACCAGTCCGGTCGAAAAGTCCGCTCGTGTGTACGCTGCATAAGTTTCAGGTACCTCTGGTACTGGTATTTTGGCGTAATCAGACTTCTTGGTGCTCACAAGAAAAGTTTATACCTCTGTCTGACTTGTTCTGAATGCTCAAGTATAGATTAAAGGACAAATTTTACAATTATGATTGCTCCAGACAGTTTTCTATCCCTCACTTTTTTAAAGTGCCAGTCTACATATGTGGTATACTTGATAGATTGCCCATAAATCTTAAAATATTTTGGTAAAATAACACAAAAAGTGATTTTTTTTTTTTGGTGCTGATTATCTAGACTTTTGAGGAGTATTGATTTCTTTATGCATAATTTTCTATGTATCCCTTACCTTTAAGGGGTAAAATTGTGTGTGTGTGTGTATATATATATATATAGATATAGATATAGATATATATATATATATATATATATATATATATATATATATATATATATATATATATATATATATACATACATATATATACACACACAGTGCCTTGAAAAAGTATACATACCACTTGAAATTTTCCACTTTTTTTCATGTTACAACCAAAAACGTAAATGTATTTTTGGGGGCTTTTATGTGATAGACCAACACTAAGTGGCACATAATTGTGAAGTGGAAGGAAAATGATAAATGGTTTCCAAATTTTTTACAAATAAATATGTGAAAAGTGTGGCCTGTATTTGTATTCAGCGCCCTTTACTCGGATAGCCCTAACTAAAATTTAGTGGAACCAATTTCCTTCAGAAGTCACCTAAATGTCAACCTGTGTGTAATTTAATATCAGTATAAATACAACTGTTCTGTGAAGCCCTCAGAGGTTTGTTAGAGAACCTTAGTGAACAAACAGCATCATAAAGACCAAGGAACACACCAGACAGGACAGAGATAAAGTTGTGAAGAAGTTTAAAGCAGGATTAGGTTATAAAAAAAATATCCCAAGCTTTGAACATCTAACGGAGCACTGTTTAATCCATCATCTGAAAATGGAAAGAGTATAGCACAACTGCGAACCTACCAAGACATGGCCGTCCTCCTAAACTGACAGGCCGAGCAAGGAGAGCATTAATCAGAGAAGCAGCCAAGAGGCCCATGGTAACTCCAAAGAAGATGCAGAGATCCACAGCTCAAGTGGAAGAATCTGTCCACAGGACAACTATTAGTCGTGCACTCCACAAATCTGGCCTTTATGGAAGAGTGGCAAGAAGAAAGCCACAAGAAGTCTTGTTTGCAGTTTGCGAGAAGCCATGTGGTGGACATAGCAAACATGTGGAAGAAGGTGATCTGGTCAGTTGAGACCTAAATTGAACTTTTTGGCCTAAAAGCAAAACGCTACGTGTGGCAAAAAACTAACACTGCACATCACCCTGAACACACCATCCCCACCGTGAAACATGGTGGTGGCAGCATAATGTTGTGGGGATGCTTTTTTTCAGCAGCGACGGAAGCTGGTCAGAGTTGATGGGAAGATGGATGGAGCCAAATACAGGGCAATCTTAGCAGAAAACCTGTTAGAGTCTGCAAAAGACTTGAGACTGGGGTGGGGGTTTACCTTACAGCAGTACGACCCTAAACATACAGCCAGACCTACAATGGAATGGTTTAGATCAAAACATATTCATGTGTTAGAATGGCCCAGTCAAAGTCCAGACCTAAATCCAATTGAGAATCTGTAGCAAGACTTGAAAATTGCTGTTCACGGACGCTCCCCATCTAATATGACAGAGCTTGAGCTATTTTGCAAAGAAGAATGAGCAAAAATGTCACTCTCTAGATGTGCAAAGCTGGTAGAGACATCCCCAAAAAGACTTGCAGCTGTAATTGCAGCGAAAGGTAGTTTTACAAAGTATTGACTCAGGGGGGCTGAATACAAATGCACGCCACACTTTTCACCATCTTATTTGTAAAAAAAATTGGAAAACCATTTATCATTTTCCTTCCACTTCACAATTATGTGCCACTTTGTTGGTCTATCACATAAAATCCCCTAAAAAATAAATTTACGTTTTTGGTAACATGACAAAATGTGCAAAGTTTCAAGGGGTATGAATACTTTTTCAAGAAACTGTGTGTATGTGTGTGTATATATATAAATATATATATATATATATATATATATATATATATGTATATATATATATATATGTATATATATACTGTATATACACTCTCCAGCCACTTTATTAGGTACACCTGTTCTATCGCTTGGTAACACAAATTGCTAATCAGCCACATAGCAGCAACTCAATGCCTTTAGGCATCTAGACGTGGTGAAGCCGATGTGCTGAAGTTCAAACCAAGCATCAGAATTGGGAAGAAAGGGGATTTAGGTGACATAGAACGTGGCATGGTTGTTGGTGCCAGATGGGCTGGTCTGAGTATTTCAAAAACTACTGATCTACTGGCATTTTCACTCACAACCCTCTGTAGGGTTTACAGAAAATGGTCCAAAAAAGAGAAAATAGCCAGTGTGGATGAAAATGCCTTGTTGATGTCAGAGGAGACTGCGAGATAATAGACAACCGTAACTCAAATAACCACTCGTTACAACCAAGGTATGCAGAATACCATCTCTGAATGCACAACACATCAAACCTTGAAGGTATTGGTAACTGTAAGCGCAAATACACAAGTCTATACAGTACAGGAGATATAAATGGCTAAGGAACTGAGTCCATGATAGACAGGCTGGCAGTTCAAGAGTTAAGCATGTAACTGGCAGTACAATGGTTAGGATAGTATGATGGTGGATTAAAAAGGCGGCTGCTATCCTCAGAGAGCTGGCTCTGTAATGGGCAAGAGAAGGGTAGAGAAGGAAGCGCCACCTGAGTGTAGTATTAACAAATGCTTTTAATGACACCAGGTAAGATAAAACTTACAGGATAAAAAAGTAAAAAGGCTCATCTGTATTAGTGTGTGGTCCTCAGTATGTGTCTGGTCCTGATCCGGTGACGCTGCAGGGATGCCGGGCTGCAGATGGTTAATTACAGGCCTGGAGCTCCTTCTGTGGCCATCAGGAGGAGGCTGGGGCCAGCGTGGAGCGCGCGTGACATCACAGGTCGTTCGTTCACTTCCGGGACCAGTTTCCGGGGGAGGGCTCATCCAGGGAGGAAGGCTGTGAGAAGGCTACGCGCTCTGAGCCACTTCGAACCTTGAAGCAGATGGGCTACAGCAGCAGAAGACAATACCAGGTGGCACTGTCAGCTACAGTAAGAAGAGGAAACTGAGGCTACAATTGGCAGCTGCGACAGTCAGATGGTAGGGTCAGAATTTGTTGTAAACAACATGAAAGCATGGATCCATCCTGCCTTGTATCAATGGTTCAGGCTGGTGGTGTTATAATGGCGGGGGGGGGGGGGGGGGGTATTTTCTTGGCACACTTTGGCCCCTTAGTACCATCTGAACATTGTTTAAATCTGAGTATTGTTGCTGCCCATGTCCATCCCTTTATGACTACAGAGTATCCATCTTCTGATGGCTACTTTCAGCAGGATAATGCACCATGTCACAAAGCTCAAATCATCTCATCACTGGATTCTTGAACATGGACAATCATGTCACTGGACTCCAATGGCCTCCACAGTCACCAGATCTCATCCTATAGAGCACCTTTGGGATGTGGTGGAACGGGGGATTCACATCATGGATGTACAGCCGACAAATCTGCAGTAACTGCGTGATGCCTTTCATGTCAGTATGGAGCAAAATCTGAGGAATGTTTCCAACACCTTGTTGAATCTATTCCATGAAGAATTGAGGCAGTTCTGAAGGCAAAAGGGGGTCCAACCTGGTGCTAGCAAGGTGTACCCAATAAAGTGGTGGGTGAGTGTATATTACTTTCCAAGATCACCCCATGGCACAAAAAAAGAGTTGAAAAACTCACTGCAAAGCTACTGGCGTTTTTTTTATAACGTTATTTTAACGTCCAGTGTGCATGAGGCCTAAAACCTGCTTTAAACAATACAAGGGAAACAAACAAAGCAACCTACCACCAACCTTGCTGGGGTGCCACCAACTGTTGAGCTTAGGTTGCCTTAACTATTCAGTTGCTTTTCCGATCAAAATCTGGTTAAAAACTGGCGAAATTGCAAGAAAATAGCTGTTTTTATATCGAACAAAATAGCCATTTATATATGACTATCTGAAACAAAAACTGCGTGCATCGTAGCCAGACCCCCTTTAACCTGCAGGACCACCTGTAGCTTGCACATGGATTGCCTTGGAAGCAAACTGTCTCTCCACTGAACAAATAAACTCCAGCAAATACAGCTGACTGTTTGCAGTACGATTATTAAAAAGTACCTCCTTTCCAAAAACTAGGATTCCTCAAAACTAACTTAAATATACAAGCTTTACCAAAGAATAATTATCGTTAAGTTGCCATGCACCACAGACAAACATATGCAGTTTAATTTTAAACAGCAATAATTTACATGTAACCAAAATGTTTGGAAGTATTTAATTATTTTAAGATGGAGTCCTTTGCACTTCTTCTTAAAATGTTAATGACCTGTTTAGCACAATAGGCAATTCACAATCGGCCTCATTTCCAAGGCATATATAATCTATAGAGTGCAAGCAGATGTGGATTGTAGTCAGAAGCTTTCAAAATGTTTTGATTGTTTATTTTAGGGCTGAAGGATGCAAAGTGGAAGAAAGAAATTTTTTTGTTACCCATGGCAACCAACTAGAAAATACTTTTTTGCTTTCTTTTGTACGTACTACAGTCTGTTTGTTGTCATCATCTACAACTGGGTAGGCACCCAAATTTATGGTGGCATCTTCTGTATACCTGCTACGCACTTTCCAACTGGTAAATAATATATGGACTACCTGCTTTTTGTGTCACTAGCAGCTTTCAGTTCTGCTTCGTGCACTAGGACAATTTATAGGAAAAAAAAGATAAGTTCTAATATGGTCTTTTTTCTGTATTTTCCTGTCCACTGCTGTTTTGTCTAATTCCTAATGTAATAATATGCCCAAACCATTGTGACTCCATTTTATGCTTCATTATTTCAGTATATAAGATCTTGTAATTTCAGCTTAAATCTGCAATTATGAAAGAATGCACAGAAAAATGCTTGCCCAACACTATACCCTATGTACATCATTGTGGTCAAGCCTGTTATTTCCTGTTCTCAGAATGCATCCTGTTATTCTGTAGGCCATAAGACGGGATGCATGACTTGACTTGTGTTAACTCATGATATATGTATCTTAAGGGTCACAGACTTGTATAACCATATATTTCTATACACATACATCATTTACTAACCACTCCCCCCTCCCCTTTTTTTATTGGTTATTTGAACCAAATATAAACTGTATACACTCCTAATAAAGGCAGGCATCTTTTGAACTCACATCTTGTTTCACGTGTTCATTGAGGTATCTCACGGTACCAGGGTCATGGTGGTCTGCTGAATTTAACCAGAGGGTGGTTCGTCAATTACCTGAATTCCTTTCAAAATAGAGGCACTGCTGAGATAAAGGCATCGCCCGTGGTAAGTAGATCTTTATCTTATTTTGACTAATTGTTTCCTTGCCTCGCCTTGATAAAGCTTTAGTCTCCTAAATTTAGTAAGAAAGGAGACAGACCATGCCTCATAAGTAAATTAAGCAGCCTTGTGTAGGCCTGTCCTTGGGAAGGACTCTTGAGAAATTTAAATTAGTACTACACTCCTTTTACCTGAGTTCCTTTCACCTAATTGCCTTCCTAACTTAAGCTCACCATAAACAAATTGAAATTTAGCTGGTTCAACCATGACCGGCCTCAGGTCACTTAGTGTGTGGCAGTCCCTTCTCAGTAGAAGTCAATCCTTTGATTAACTTCTGTTAAAGGAACATGTTTGAAAATGTTTATCAATCAGCAACTACAGCCAATCAGCTGCAGCCACTGACAAGTGCAAATGGAGGGTGCAGGTGTCAGAATTATTTCCTGGTGGGGGACATTTGTAAGGCTGGTCAACTTAACTTGTATTAGGGGATTATATGAACTCCATCAATGACCGCAGATTGAGAATACCTACTGCTTTTAAGAAATCCAATGCCCTACACCTTACTTCTTGTTCCAGAGTTGTGCTGTATCTGACTTTGGTGCTTCTGTGTTATACACCAAGAACAGGGTCACGGATGCAACAAATGAAAGTCAGAATTCTTTATTTATATGTCTAATATAGGCCAAATGACTTGGAAATGATTGAAGCAAAAAATTTGCATTACAACCAGGCACCTCACTTTTTTCTGGAGGCATCCTACATTTTTGTCCAATGACAAGTTCCCTTTGAAGGGATTCTGTTTCTGGAGTTAAAAATTATTTATAAAAAAACTGTAAATAAGAGGACTGAACTGTACCTGTCCCAAAGTCCATGCCTGGATCTTCACTCTTTTGCAGAGCTACAACCTCCAGCATCCATTTTTCCCTGGTGTTTCAGATTCCTGTGTCCCCCCGCTTCACACTGGGCTTCCAAGCAAAGGCCACTATGAAGGTTCCCGCTCTCCTCCTGTGTCGCTACAGGACACAAGAGTGTAGTCACAGTTTACTCACACTGCTGATTAGCCCAACTCTGTAACATAGAATGAGTCACGTGTTCCGATATACTTGACTCCCAAGTTTTAAAAAAGGGTGTGATCAAAGCAAGTGGTGGGGAGTGCTGGAGTGGTGAGTATCAGTGGGTTATAGGATGTGACGCTGTGCTCTTGGACACATCTGGGCTGAAGGAGGCATATGTATTGCAAATATACACAGTACCCTAAAACAATAGAAACAGCAGTAATTGCGCAACCAATATGAAAAACAATGATAAATGAAATATACGATTAGTAACAAACAAGTGGAACAGAGAGTAACTCCTAAACCCTATACTAGGGGTAATCCTGCCTAAGGAGTAGTACCACAATAATAGTCCGGCAGT
The DNA here is from genome assembly GCA_037952925.1 of Lithobates clamitans. NCBI lineage: Eukaryota > Metazoa > Chordata > Amphibia > Anura > Ranidae > Lithobates > Lithobates clamitans. The sequence goes on from JBBGZY010000014.1 coordinate 7,972,627, forward strand.
CTATATTAAAACTCTTTCTCTGCTGGCCAGCACGCTGGGGTCCAAATCTGATGTTGGAGCGCTCAGGACAAGGTTCCACCAAACACTTTTAAAGGCACCTGCACTGTGACCCACATGGGCAACACTGTTCTTCTTCATCAAGGTGTAATGGGGGTTGGCCAGTGGCCTCTCACTGATCCCTGTGATGGCAGCTGATCTCCTTCCAATCACCATTAGCAGCACAACAATACCAGCATCCACAGCGTTCTTCACGACAATCAGACAGCAGACTCAGTCAATGTAAGTAGCTCAGTACTAAGGAAAGTCTGCTGCTGCTCCTATCTCTGTCACAGATGCCTTGGTAAGCAGCCTGAAAGCAACCAGATGCACAGTCTGCCTCTCAGAATGCCTTCCTCACGTCTCTATGAGCCCAGGAAAGAAGTCTTGCCTCCCCACAGCCCAGGGTTCCAGTGAACCTGGGAATTGTAGGTCCTCCACCCAGACCACAAAGCAGTCTTAGTCTCTTTTGAAATATCTCTCCCACAATCCTCAGTTCCTTCCAGCATTCACAGTAGTTCTAGCAGTCCACATCCTTTTCCTCTGTGTGGTGGGCCGGCTTAAATAAGCTATGCAAAGCTCTGTAATAATAGTCTCCTCTTCAAGGCTGCGCCTGTCCCTCTGTCAGCTCGAGCGGGAATGGCAGCAGAGACCGTGTAAACTGACAACCAGGACCATGTAGCCACTCCTCTGATGTCAGCGCTCTGTACTGGGGCTACACATAATCATTGAAAGGGCAAGGTGACAGTGTCTGTTTAATGTAGTCAATCAACATAAAAATGGTTGACACACTTTGGCTGTTTGCATCCAATCCGATGATAACCTAATATTCATGCCTGGGCAAACACCTGTATTATTAGGAGAAAAGACTAATGGAACTCATGGACTACAGAAAACCATAGTATCAAAGGAAGCTGCCATTCAATGCTCACTTATCAATGTTCCACATGTGGAATCAACAAAAAAGCTGGTCAGAATCAACAGACATCGTGTTTTACCAAACTTCTCCTTTACAAAACTCTGTTTCAGGAAAAAGATCACAAAAGTGAAAACATAAAGATCTTTCTTTTAGCAGGTGCATTAATCTAAACCTGGCTAAAAAATTTACATTTATGATTATCTATTCTTCAAGGTCTTAAGCTGGCCATAGATGGGTAGAATTTTCAACAAAAATTCTTGGGGAAAAAAGTTTGTTTTTCTAATTGTTAGTGGGTCAAATCAACATTTGTTTTCGACCGCAGTGATGAGAACAATTTCTGGAATGAACGGATTTCTAATATTAAAGGCAAACCACATTTTTTGAATGACAGAAAAACATTCTGTGAATTTTCTTACAAATTTTCCTAAGACTTTTCATTCGAAATCCCATCCATTTATGGCCATCTTAAGTTTCAAATAGTCGCTTGTGGTTGATATGTATTTTTACCTTGCTTTGAGTAATGATAGTAGTACAAAAAACTGTAAAACAATGGAAGTCTTGTGAAATCATTGTGCACACATACACAAGCAAAGCTGGTCACAATATAGAAGAGATCACATAAAGAGAGGGATCCAAGTAATAGTTAGCTATACCCTAGTACACAATAAAGCGTAAAATCAAAATGTATTATTCTAGAGCGGATGTTGGCAACCCACCAGTCAACCCCTTCTGGCCCGCTCTGTACTGCTTCCTCTTGTTTCCCCCTCTACTTTGCCCTCCTGACCCATGTACACTGCCTTGATGACCCCTGTACTGCTAATCACTCTCCTCTGCCCTACTTATCCCTGGACACTGCCCTGCATCTTACTGACCTTTGTACACTGCAACACATCCTACTGACTTCTGTATACTGCCCTACATCCTACTGACCTCAGTACGCTACCCTACCTATTGCTGACCCCTGGACCCTGCCCCTCTTGCTACTGAGAAGAACTCAGTGCAGACAGTCAGGCTAGCATTGAGGCCAGGCAGGTCTGAAACTGGACGAGCAAGTCAGCCTGGGTAGGGCAGGGTGGCATGTAAACAACTTATAATCAATAGACAGATATCACCAGACAAGAACAAAGAAGGCATATGCATTTTTAACAATTATGTTATGTGTTGAAGTTTTAGGTGCATGTGCCTTTAAGAGCACCATGTTTAATTTGTGAACACTGTATACATAGGTTCTTCCCCCCTTCTTCTTTGATTAAGCCCTTTTTTGTGAAAGAGGAAGGCTTGGTTTAAGCAGATCCTTGGAACAATAAAGTTTTGTGAAGGCTGGTGTCAATGGGGTGTGGCCCGCTTGTTTGTTCATTCCAGTGATGCCTGATTTCTGCTCTTGTTCCTTTGACAAGCTGGGGCCAGAAGTGTCATTTTTTAGCCTCCTTTTTGCCTCCACACCAAAAACATGCAACACTCCAACAACTCAAGTTCCAATCTTGTGTATATAGGGGCAGAGCAGTGGCTAAGTGGTTAGCACTTCTGTCTGGCAGCACTAGTTTCGTCATTTCGAATCCCAACCATGCCACTACCTGCATGGAGTTTCCATGTTCTCCCTGTGCCTGCGTGGGTTTCCTCTGGGTACTCCGGTTTTCTCCCACACTCCAAAGACATGCTGGTAGGTTAATTGTCTCCTGTCTAAATTGTCCGTAGTATGTATGATTTGGCCCTAGTATGTGTATTTATGAATGTGAGCTAGAGACCTTAGATCAGGCATGTCCAAAGCCTGGCCCGCGGGCCAATTGCGGCCTGCGTTCCGGTTTAATGTGCCCCCCCTGGGGGCCACAAAATATATATACCGTATATATACGGTATAATATATATATATTATATATATATAATATATATACCGTTACATACAGGAGAATCTCCTGTTTACTCGGCGGCATCTGTAATAAGTCCCGTCTCCTGGGCTGCCATTGGACGACAGTCTGTCTTTCATAGGAGGCAGGACTTTGTATTAAAGAGGCCGCTAAATAAACAGGAGATTCTCCTGTATATAATCTGTCGGCGCTTGTCCCTGTCCCCTCCAAGGCTGCAGATGGGCATCAATCAGGCTGCATTCATAGCAAAGGTGAGGCTGCATTCATGGCAATGGTGAGGCTGCATTCATGGCAATGGAGAGGCTGCATTGATTGCAATGGGGAGGCTGCATTCATGGCAATGGTGAGGCTGCATTCATGGCAATGGAGAGACTGCATTGATTGCAATGGGGAGGCTGGATTGATTGCAATGGGGAGGCTGCATTCATGGCAATGGTGAGGCTGCATGCATGGCAATGGAGAGGCTGCATTGATTGCAATGAGGAGGCTGCATTTATGGCGATGGTGAGGCTGCAGATGGGCACTGACCCTTATTTTTCTTCACAGTTCTTTATTTAAAATTTAAATTTTCTACTGAAACTTCCCTCTTAAAGTGAAGGTGCATGTCATACGCCAATAAATATGGTATATCCAAATAACACGCCCAAGCTCATCCTTAGTCCTAAGTGGCGCTCGGGGATTCGTTAGGGGCCACAAAAGAGATCTATCTATCTATCTATCTATCTATCTATCTATCTATCTATCTATCTATCTATCTATCTATCTATCTATCTATCCAAATAACACACCCAAGCTCATCTCTTCACCACACACAGCCACAAAGGCAAGAGAATTCTTGTTGGGCAGTGTATTAGTGCTCGGACGAGCACACTTGATTTTAATGGTTTAAAGAATGTCAGGCAAAATGGTCTGCCCTCACGCATCTTCACTTTATCAAATCTGGCCCTCTTTGAAAAAAAGTTTGGACACCCCTGTCTTAGATTGTAAACTCCTTGAGGGCAGGGACTGATATGAATGTATAATAAATATGTAAAGCACTGTGTAAATTGATGGCGCTATAAAATTACTTGAAATAAATAAATAAAGAATTAAATATCCAAAGTCATAGAAAAGTCAACATTTGCATATTACAGTTACTGCCTTTATTTCCTGACTGCTGCCTGTTTATGTATTCTTTATCACACATTGGATTGAGTTTCCTGGCTCTGTGGCTGGTTTACTTTTAAACCAGTGTTAGAAATCCCACATCACAATGTAAAGTCTGTAAATTTTTATCTTCGTTCCTATTTTTCTTCTGCTGCAGAAAATGTTGATTCAACAACAGGCAAGGAGCAAGATGTTTGTCAAAGTAAACCAAAAGTAAACAAGAGGGAATTGAAAAAACTGGAGGGAAAGTACGAGTCTGTGAAATAAAAACCTTCTATGTGGGAAGCCATTTATCAAGAACTCCCTGAAGCGCAGCTCATACCATGCTGCAAAATTAAGCAGACAAATATAATAACAAAAAGAGGTTTAAATAACAGGATTGAGTCCAACAGATGAACAATGTTTGGTACGAGGTCACCAGATAATGATCATGTACAACCATAGGATTGGCTAGGTCTGGTATTAGCAATATGAAGGTTTTTTAATATGAATACATTGGGGTGTGCGTTGCAACCTCCAGAATAATGAAATTCAGAATTAAATATGCCGTGACCTTTGTTTTTATATTTACCCGTGTCTGCTTTTATTATGTTTTGAAATGCGTTATTAGAAAGATGACATATTGCGTGACAAAACATATTTAGGACAAACACAAGCTGCCCGGTAACATCTGCTTCTGTGTATATTGCAGAGACAACTAGATTTCTATGCCTGCAATGACAACATCAACAACCGCACATAAAACAGCTATACACCTGCTGAAAACAAATATTACACGTCAGCATAGATGTCTCTATGGCTCAGGATATCTATTACCAAATCACATGCTGATAATTAATACTATGTATGTTTTCTAGTAAGTTTGTCATGAATTGCGTTCTCCCTTAACCACTTCAGCCCCGGAAGATTTTACCCCCTTCCTGACCAGAGAGAGCACTTTTTATCATTTGGCACTGCGTCACTTTAACTGACAATTGCGCGGTCATGCAATGCTGTACCCAAACAAAATTTGCGTCCTTTTTTCCCACAAATAGAGCTTTCTGTTGGTGGTATTTGATCAACTCTGCGGTTTTTATTTTTTGCGCTATAAACAAATAAAGTGTGACAATTAAAAAAAACAAAACAATATATTTTACATTTTGCTATAATAAATATCCCCCAAATTAGAAAAAAATAAATAATTTCTTTATCAGCTTAGGCCAATATGTATTCTTCTACATATTTTTGGTATAAATAAAAAAAATCGCAATAAGTGTATATTGATTGGTTTGTGCAACAGTTATAGCGTCTACAAACTATGGGAAAGATTTATAGCATTTTTATGGCGTTTTCATTTTTTTACATTTTTTTTTACTAGTAATGGCGGTGATCTGCGATTTTTAGCGGTATTGCGACGGACAGATCGGAGACTTTTGACACATTTTTGCGACCATCGACATTTATAGAGCGATCAGTGCTATAAATATGCACTGATTACTGTATAAATGTCACTGGCAGGGGAGGGGTTAACTGTGTGTTCCCTCACTGTGTTCAAACTGTGTGGGGATGGAACTAACTAGGAGAGATGACAGATCGCTGTCCCCACTTTATAGGAACACACGATCTGTCTTCTCTCCTCTGACAGCACAGGGATTTGTGTGTTTACACACACAAATCCCTGTGCTGGCTCTCGTGCACCCGATCGCGCCCGCCAGCCACGCGCATTGGGTCCCCCGCTGTGCAGCGGGCGTGCAGGCGTGCCTCCGGCAGGTGCTCACGTGCCCTCTGGTGGCTCTCCTGGGCAAAACCGTATATATGGGATTTCGCCCAGGAGAGCCATTCTGCTGCAGTATATCTGCGTGAGCCGGTCGGGAACCAGTTAAAGAGTCACATTTTCATTCAGGAGCCCACCCCTCTGACCCCTTTATACCCACCTTCTCTGCGCAAGTCATGCTTTTATTTTTATTTTACATTGCGTTTTGTTTACTTATATGATTTGGTATCTCCCTCTGTACCCCCCTCCTGTTTAGTGCTAATTCCTGTCAAAATCTTCCCTTTTTCTTCCATGTTCCTTCCATCTGTGTTAGTACTTCGCAGAGACAGGGCTTAGAACAGTCGTCTCCAAACTACGGCACTGGGGCCGGATGTGGCCCTTTACTTGCTTTTATCCAGTCCTTGGGGTGTTTATTCCCCCCTGTCAGCAACAGTGGGACACAGTTCCTGCCACTTACACCAACAATAGGGCACTATTCCTCCCACTGACACCAATGACGGGGCACTATTCCTCCCACTGACACCAATGACGGGGCACTATTCCTCCCACTGACACCAATAATGGAGCACAATTCCTCCCATTGATAACAAGGATGGGGCACTATTCCTCCCACTGACACCAACAATGGGGCACTATTCCTTCCACTGACACCAATGATGGGGCACTATTCATCCCACTTATACCAAGAACAGGGCACAATTCATCCCACTGACACGATTGATGGACCACTAGTCCTCCCATTAATACCAATGATGGAGAACTATTCCTCCCACTAATACCAATGATGGGGAACTATTCCTCCCACTAATACCAATGATGGGGAACTATTCCTCCCACTAATACCAATGATGGGGAACTATTCCTCCCACTAATACCAATGATGGGGAACTATTCCTCCCACTGACACCAGTGACGGGGCACTGACAGCAGAATGATATGTGGTTGGCTGGGTGTTGCTCCTGGTAGTTCTTTGCCCTAGGCTATGGCCTATGTTGGCTGTACAGAAATCTGGCCCCAGAATGAAAAAGGTAGGATAAGTTGGCTGATTGAGGGTGAAATTTACAGAACTTAAAAATCTAAATAAGTGATAAATCAGAATAGTAACAATTTAAAGGGTCAGGCCTTGTCTTTCTATATTTTTGCCATAATTCCATTCAGTTCCTGTCCACCTGTGGGTTTTGGGTGTTCCCACTCTCCATGTACCTTCTGTTGAAGTCTCCAAAAAAGAATTTTAAAAAATCCAGCAATAAGGGAAGCCCCCATAATGACCTGAGCGAGTGTACAGACCCAGCAACTCAAGCTGTGGGATCTCACCATCAGAGTCCCAGAAAAATATAAGGAACTATCACGTGGTACTAGAAGCTCTACCAACAACTAAATATCAGTTTTTAGGTGGACTGACCCTTTAAAGAAGCTAAAGCTCTCCAAAACTGCAAGGTTTGTCTACAAGTCTTACTTAAAAAAAAGCTTCATCCCCAAACCTGTCTGCATTTTAACTGTTCCAGTTCTGTTAACATTCAGATTATTGTTGCAAGTATATAGCGAGCCTTGTAATGTGAACACACTAATGTGAATGCTATGAGGGCAATTAGGAGAATGTTCAAAAAACATTTGTCAGTTAAAATTCTAGCAGATGAAAGCAATTAAGAGGTGCTTGTTAATTGTCCTTCAGTCCTCCTACAATATGTGCAGCATGTTTTCTCTGATTTACACATTATATATACATTAGCACTGCTCATAGGGTAATATTTATTATACTATACAAGTGCTGAGCAACCACAGATTTGTCTTATCTCCATAAGCTGGTTACCCGCAAAACATGTGCAACACAAACAGGCGGCACCTGTGTAAATAGACTGTCAAGAGGATAACTTACTACATGACATAAAATGGGTCCTGCTTGTAGCTTTTCAAGTAGGGTCAACTCTGTCTCTAAGTGATCATTTCAAGCTCCGGTCAAGGAGAAAAACAGTAAACATAATAATGCAGCTATATATTCATAAATATATAATTCATTTTTGTAAATGCAAGGAGTGTAAGCAGTGGCGTCACTAGGGTTAATGTCACCTGGTGCGGTAAAAATGCTGTCATCCCCCCCACCCACCCCGCCCCCACTCCACCACTCCCCCATTTTCGGGCCGGAGGCCCAGTGTTGGAGCTCGTTGTGGCGGTCAATAAGGGCCTTGTGGATAGCAGGTTAGGCACTTCCTAATGGCTCAGTCCCTAGGAACAGTAATAAATAATGGCCAACAGGCCCTCTTACCAGAACCAGCGAAACTGCAGCAGTGATCCCACAGGCTGGATGTTCACTCACTCTGGGTTGCCCAGGCTGACTCTGGTCAGTAGGGTAGCATGTCTGTACCCTGGCAGTGGTTCAGTCTTTCTCCCTCTGGTGGTGCGGGTACAGCATGGCTCCCTCTCTGGTGGTGCGGGTACAGCATGGCTCCCTCTCTGGTAGTGCGGGTACAGTGTGTCTCTCTCTCTGGTGGTGTGGGTACAGCGTGGCTCTCTCTCTCTCTCTGGTGGTGTGGGTACAGCGTGGCTCTCTCTCTGGTGGTGTGGGTACAGCGTGGCTCTCTCTCTGGTAGTGCGGGTACAGCGTGTCTCTCTCTCTCTGGTGTGGGTACAGCGTGGCTCTCTCTCTGGTGGTGTGGGTAAATGTGGCTCTCTCTCTGGTGGAGCGGGTATAACATGGCTCTCTCTCTGGTGGTGCAGATACAGCGTGGCTCTCTCTCTGGTGGTGTGGGTAAATGTGGCTCTCTCACTGGTGGAGCGGGTATAACATGGCTCTCTCTCTGGTGGTGCAGATACAGCGTGGCTCTCTCTCTGGTGGTGCGGGTACAGCAGGATCTCTCTCTCTCCGCCCAGCAGAGTGAATGCTGAGGGCTATAGCCTGCTGTCTGTGGACAGCACTGGGCCCGCCAATCTTCCAGGACTACATGTCCCATGATGGTCCCCCCAGTGTCTTCTGATTGGCCCTCCGCGGTGGCCAATGAGGAGAGAATCAGAGTGGGCAGGAAGCTGGCTGGCTTTGTGGTGAATCAGATTAGAATTGCTCTCTCATCTCCTGTTCGGCTGACAGGAGAAAGGGGAGGGGGCAAGCGGGGGAGATACACGGACAGCCTGCAGCTCGCCTCTCCCCTGTCACAGCACCACTACAGCGCTGCCGAGTTCTCTGGCAAACGGAGCAGGGGAAAATATCCCTCTGGCGTTAGCACTGCTAGGCTCAATGGCACCCACTACAACTGCTTCCTGGTGTCACCCCTCTGGTGGCCCGCACCCCAATAGCGACGGCACTGAGTGTAGGTACCTGAATAACCTCCTGCAAGCCCCCAAACAGCAGAGCTCAAACTGGGAGAGAGAATCAGCATAGGGAACCTGTTACTTGTGATGGAGCATGCTGACTGGAAAAGACAGCAGAGCGACGGAGAGATGAGCTCATTAGCCAAATGCTTCTTTTTTCACTGTCGAGCCATTTATTGGGGTAGGGGCATGACCTCTGAGTGATACCTAAATGCTAATAATGGTATGTCTAGGGGTTAAGCTGGCCATACATTATACAATTTTCTTGTTCAATTTCCTTTAGATTTGCCTTCAACTATGTAGTTCAAGCACCTGCCTAACGGCATACAAATTGAAAGTGTTTCCGTTTTACCTAATATTATATGGTTTTGGTAAATCTAAAGGAACATTGTACAGCCAGCATTTCTTAACCTTACACCTCTGCTCTGGCTGACTACAGCTCTCTCTGTGGTCTGTAGCTTGAGCTTCAGCATCATCACATAAACCACAGGGACATTAACCATGTATGTCTCAGGGCTTGCACTTGAACCTGGGACCTATGCTGTGTCTGGGATAACTCTTCTCACTGAGCTACCTGAGATGCTGGATAGATCCCTATCTGATACATTCAAACACCCTGCCTTGTGCCTTGACTTCTGCTGAGCCTTAAACTCTTTGCTCCTCCCATGAACTTCCTGATTTTAAGCCATGTCTCTGCACTTCCCATTTGCCAGATTTTTATGCTTTCTTCCCCCAGTATTTTGCGATGGTCTTCCCTACTGCTATCCATATTGTGCTACCACTTGTTATTGACCCTTGGCTTGTTCCTTGACTACACTTCTGCCTGATACCAACCTGCAACTACTTGTTACTGACCTTTGGCTTGTTTTACTGACTATGCTTCTGTTTTACACTTACCTGCTTATTTGCTTCTGGACCCCAGCTTGCTCACCTCCTGGTGGGGTGAACCTGAGGACCGCAACTTAGTACTAACACGCAGCATAATCCATATCCCCCATCAGGAGCTCTGGTGAACACTGATTAGTACTTAGACTCTGCACCTAGGGTGAGCCCATGTCATCCACCAGGGTGACTGCCTGTGTACCTATCCTGGTCGGTTGTGGTCCTGCTACTAATATAGCAACTGGTCTTCAAACCTGACCCCTGATTGTGACACTATGGTATGCAGAGGGGGTTGGAGTGTAAACAGGGCCAGTTGCAGCTTACAGATCATTGGGTGGGGTCCACTGTAAGGATAGCCCACTACAAGGGTGGATTTTTTAAAATTTTCCTACAGCAGGGAAAATTCAGGTTTCCTGCTTTGCCCAGAAGGATTATATGTTCACCCTGCATTGGAATAAATTATATTTTAGTGCCATTGCTAGCCGTTGGTTTAATACTTAGATTTTTTCCTTATGATCCAGGCTAAAACATATATACACTATATTGTCAAAAGTATTGGGATGCCTGCCGTTACACGCACATGAACTTTAATGGCATCCCAGTCTTAGTCAGTAGGGTTCAATATTAAGTTGGCTCACCCTTTGCAGCTATAACAGCTTTAACTCTTCTGGGAAGGCTGTCCACAAGGGTTAGGAGTGTGTCTATGGGAATGTTTGACCATTCTTCCAGAAGCGCATTTGTGAGGTCAGGCACTGATGTTGGACGGGAAGGCCTGGCTCGCAGTATGCGCTGTAATTCATCCCAAAGGTGTTCTATTGGGTTGAGGTCAGGACTCTATGCAGGCTAGTCAAATTTCTCCACCCCAAACTTGCTCATTCATGTCTTTATGAACCTTGCTTTGTGCACTGGTGCGCAGTCGTGTTGGAACAGGAAGGGACCAGCCCTAAACTGTTCCCACAAAGTTGGGAGCATGAAATTGTCCAAAATGTCTTGGTGTGCTGACATCTTAAGAGTTCCCTTCACTGGAACTAAGGGGCCAACCCTAACCCCTGAAAAACAACCCCACACTGTAATCCCCCCTCCACCAAATGATTTGGACCAGTGCTCAAAGCAAGGTCCATAGAGACATGGATGAGCGAGTTTGGGGTGGGGGAACTTGACAGACCTCAACCCGATAGAACACCTTTGGCGTAAATTAGAGTGGAGACTTCGAGCCAGGCCTTCTTGTCCAACATCAGTGCCTGATCTCACAAATGCGCTTCTGAAAGAATGGTCAAACATTTATAATAGACACACTCCTAAACATTGTGGACAGTCTTCCCAGAAGAGTTGGAGCTGTTATAGCTGCAAAGGGTGGGCCAAGTCGATATTGAACCCTATAGATTCAGGCTGGATTCACACCTATGCATTTTTAGTGCTTTTTGCAATTTTCAGAATTGCACTACAGTCCATTTAACATGGTTTCCTATGGAACACGTTCTGTAGTGGGAATCTAAAAAATGCAAAAAGCACTAAAAATGCGCAGGTGTGAATCAGGCCTAAGACTGGCATGTCATTAAAGTTCATGTGAGTAAAGGCAGGCGTCCCAATACTTTTGACAATATAGAGTATTTTTAAATATATGTGCATATTTTTAGTCATTTAATAACTAAATATTGCATATGAATATTGTATATTCCCATTTCTTATATTCTCATATCCACTTGGTTACCAGATTAATCTTTACTACTTTGCTATTAAAGCTTGTTGCTTACAGAGCTCTATAGCTCAAGCTCCAATTTAAACACCCAAATACTGCTTTGGTAAAGTCAACGTAAAACCCAAATACTAAAATGGCACATAATTGTTTACATGTTAATGTAATTCCAAAATTAATTTTCAATCTTTATAAATGTACAGCTTTCTTTAACCACTTGCCGACCAGCCGCCGTTATTATACGGCGGCAGGTCGGCTTGTTCCCGCAAATCGCCGTAGCTATATGGTGGTCCCTTTAAGAGCTACAGCGGTGGGGAAGCCAATGCGCGTGGCTGGCAGCCACAATGTCCGCCGACCACCTGCGATCGCTCCACAGAGAGCCAGAATGGGAATCTGTCAATGTAAACAAACAGATCCCCATTCTGACAGGGGAGTTCAGAGTGTTCTTATGTTCCTAGTGATTAGGAACAGCAATCTCTCTGTACTCCCAGTAGGTCCCCTCCCCCCACAGTTAGAAACACCTCCCAGGGAACACGTTTAACCCCTTGATCGCCCCCTAGTGTTAACCCCTTCCCTGCCAGTGACATTTACACAGTAATAAGTGCATTTGTCAAAGGTCCCAAAAAAGTGTCAAAAGTGTCCGATCTGTCCGACGCAATGTCGCAGTCCCATTAAAAAATCGCTGATCACCGCCATTACTAGTAAAAAAAAAATAATAAAAATGCCATAAATCCATTCCCTATTTTGTAGACGCTATAACTTTTGCACAAACCAATCAATATACACTTATTGCTATTTTTTTTACTAAGAATATGCAGAAGTATACATATTGGCCTAAACAGATGAAGAAATTTGTTTTTTTACATTTTTTGGGGGGGATATTTATTATAGCAAAAAGTAAAAAATATAATTTTTTTTCAAAATTGTCAGTCTTTTTTGGTTTATAGCGCAAAAGATAAAAAACGCAGAGGTGATCAAATACCACCAAGAGAAAGCTCTATTTGTGGGAAAAAAAGGACTTAAATTTTGTTTGGGTACAGTTTTGCACGACTGCGCAATTGTCAGTTAAATCGGCGCAGTGCCGAATCGCAAAAAAGTACATCTGGTGGTGATCCCGCCATTAAGATCCTTGTTTGGACATTTCCAGTTGGGGATGGGGTCATTGTTCCTGTCTCCTAGATGCTCTCCTGCATTGTCAAATAAATAAATAAATAAATAAATTGTCGCCATTTTCCACGCACTCCTGATAAAGATTATAAGCAGCTAGGTTGACACTCATTGCTCAGGTATGTTCTTTTACTGTCACCATTAGGATGCTTGCCCTGTCCAATGACTGGAAGCCACCTTCGACAGGAAGTGGCTAGAAAAAGCCTGGTGGAGATCAGCAGTGAGGCCCCGAAAAAAAAGTGCAAACAAATATAAAAACATCAGTTAAAAATGTATAAACTGAATAAAAATGAAAAAATAAAACCGAACTGAAACCATTAGTTTACTGGAGATTTCATGAGAAAATGAAACTTAGAGCTCCAGAGACCCATCTGTGTACAACTTCAAGAGCCCCAGCCTCAAACACACACATCTCTCCTGGATCAGGAACCCTAAATTCAGAAGCAGAACAGCGATCTAAAGGTACGTATTTGTGGCAAGTCCTGCATAGATCAGTGAAGGTGGTGATATAATCAGAGTTGGATCTGCTGCTTTACGCTTGGATTTGTATTGAATGGTGGATGGGCTCTTGAGTGCCCTGCAATGGAGAGAGTGGGTGGAGTCTTTGGAGTGGTATATTCTAGTCAATATATGCTAATTTTATTTTAAGACTAAGGATCTTTTTAAGACTGTGCACTTTTAGAAGTTCTGTAGCAGCACAGCTAGAAACTTAAAATTTTCAAAGAATGGTATAATTCACACGTTTGGTATATATGTACTTGAAGAAAAACTACATTTCAGTGCGATATTTTCTCCTCTTGGAAGGTAGAGAGCTTTGCTTTGCTAGAGTTAAGATGTATACACTGTAATAAATACAGCTGTCATCTCCAGTATAACTGGCCAGGTGAAAATGTCATCTATTGATAAGTTGCCAGTGTTATCTCATTTGTTTTCTTCCTTGCTCACCAGTCACCGAACTCTGCTCACAAGTCTTAATACAACCTCAAGACCTTAATACAACCTCAAGACAAAAGAACGCATCAACTGCCTTCTATAAGGCAATCCAACAATGTGCAAGGGCTGTTAGATGTATTTTATAGAAGAGCCCTGGAGCCATCTAAATATATATATACAGTGGTGACTAAAAGTATTTAGCCCCTCTGACATTTTTCACTCTTTGTTATATTGCAGCCATTTGCTAAAATCATTTAAGTTCATTTTATTTCCTCATTAATGTACACACAGCACCCCATATTGACAGAAAAACACAGAATTGTTGACATTTTTGCAAATTTATTAAAAAAGAAAAACTGAAATATCACATGGTCCTAAGTATTCAGACCCTTTGCTCAGTATTTAGTAGAAGCACCCTTTTGATCTAATACAGCCATGAGTCTTTTTGGGAAACATGCAACAAGTTTTTCACACCTGGATTTGAGGATCCTCTGCCATTCCTCCTTGCAGATCCTCTCCAGTTCTGTCAGGTTGGATGGTAAATGTTGGTGGACAGCCATTTAGGTCTCTCCAGCGATGCTCAATTGGGTTTAAGTCAGGGCTCTGGCTGGGACATTCAAGAACAGTCACGGAGTTGTTGTGAAGCCACTCCTTCGTTATTTTAGCTGTGTGCTTAGGGTCATTGTCTTGTTGAAAGGTAAACCTTCGGCCCAGTCTGAGGTCCTGAGCACTCTGGAGAAGGTTTTTGTCCAGGATATCCCTGTACTTGGCCGCATTCATCTTTCCCTTGATTGCAACCAGTCGTCCTGTCCCTGCAGCTGAAAAACACCCCCACAGCATGATGCTGCCACCACCATGCTTCACTGTTGGGACTGTATTGGAGAGGTGATGAGCAGTGCCTCGTTTTCTCCACACATACCGCTTAGAATTAAGGCCAAAAAGTTATATCTTGGTCTCATCAGACCAGAGAATCTTATTTCTCACCATCTTGGAGTCCTTCAGGTGTTTTTTTTTTAGCAAACTCCATGTGGGCTTTCATGTGTCTTGCACTGAGGAGAGGCTTCCGTCGGGCCACTCTGCCATAAAGCACCTACTGGTGGAGGACTGCAGTGATGGTTGACATTCTACAACTTTCTCCCATTTCCCGACTGCATCTCTGGAGCTCAGCCACAGTGATCTTTGGGTTCTTCTTTACCTCTCTCACCAAGGCTCTTCTCCCTCGATAGCTCAGTTTGGCCGGACGGCCAGCTCTCGGAAGGGTTCTGGTCGTCCCAAACGTCTTCCATTTAAGGATTATGGAGGCCACTGTGTTAGGAACCTTAAGTGCGGCAGAAATTTTTTTGTAACCTTGGCCAGATCTGTGCCTTGCCACAATTCTGTCTCTGAGCTCTTCAGGCAGTTCCTTTGACCTCATGATTCTCATTTGCTCTGACATGCACTGTGAGCTGTAAGGTCTTATATAGGCAGGTGTGTGGCTTTCCTAATCAAATCTAATCAGTATAATCAAACTAATCTAATCAGTATGCACACACATACCAAGGCCAATATAGACAGGAGCCAATTAAACTTCCAGCAGGTCTTTGGAGTATGGGAACATACTGGATTACCAGGAGGAAACCAAGGGGAGACCATGTAAATATAAAAACAAGTCTGTGGGATCTGTAAAAATTGTCTGTAACTTTTCTGAAAATGCTGTTTTATTTTACACAGGTGATCTTATTATGTCATTAAAGCAGTCTAATTAAAGTCCTCAGCTATTTCAACGTACAGTTTAAATCCCAGAACAGGTTAAACATTGAAGATTGCATCACAAATACATATTGTATAAAAAATCTTTAAGGATGCTAATGAGAAAATGCAATTAATTTGTTCAGCCCCAACTCACTGTACATCATATCAAGGACACTGCTGTGATAAATTACAGAGTTAATAAATCTTTAGTCTAAAAGCAATGTTCCTTAATCAGGGATATAATTTAATGTCCTATCATCAAAACGCTTTGGGTAATGTGATTTGTGTTCAGGCATTTACTAATGTGCAATGACTTTCCTGAACACAAGAGCGGGGACCAAGAGCGATGCCGCTGAACTCCTTTCTACTTCCATGAACAGACATTACTACTGACCAATGAGGGTGAAAGACTTCTAGAATTACATTGATTCTTTTCATATCCTGTGTGAACTTTGCTGAAATTAAAGATGCATCTTCAACATGGATCATTTTACAAATATAAATATTATTTAAAAAAAGACACAATCATCAAAAATGGCTACATAACACATTAGGCCACTAAGGCCGACGGCTCTCGGTTGGCCTTAGGGGCCTTTGAAAATTTTTAAACTCACAACCATGAAAAAAAAAAGATATAAATAACATCACAAAGTTGTCCATTTATACAATATTTCTAACACATAGCATGTACATACCAAAAATTACACTCCAAAATAGATTCTCCTACTCCTCCTGAGTACGGCGATACCACATGTGTGAGACTTCCACAGCCTGGCCACATACAGAGGCCGAGTACAGCCGAGTATGGCTGAGCATGGCAGAGTATGGCTGAGTATGGCTGAGCATGGCAGAGTATGGCTGAGTATGGCAGAGTATGGCAGGGTATGGCTGAGCATGGCTGGGTATGGCAGAGTATGGCTGGGTATGGCAGAGTATGGCTGGGTTTTGCAGAGTATTGCGAGGTATTGTGGAGTATTGCGGGGTATTGCAGATTATTGCAGAGTATTGCGGGGTATTGTGGTGTATTGCAGAGTATTGCAGAGTATTGTGAGGTATTGCAGAGTATTTGAAAGGTATTGCAGAGTATTGCGGGGTATTGCAGAATATTGCACAGGGAATTGCAGAGTATTGCACAGGGTATTGCAGAGTATTGCGGGGCATTGCGGGGTTTGGCAGAGTATTGCACAGGAAATTACAGAGTAGTGCAGGGTAATGCTGAGCATTGAGGGATGGCTGAGCATGGATGGATGGATGGCTAGAAGTCACAGAGCAGCACTGTGGGCACTACACATCCAGCCCACACTGCTACCATCCGATCCCTCCCCCTCTGTGTACTGATCGGTACACAGAGGAGAGGGAGGAACCGGCGTCATGACATGACGCCGGTTTGTTTACATGTGGTCGCTCCGTCATTTGACAGAGTGATCACATGGTAAACGGCCGCGATTAGCGCCCGTTTACCGTGATCCGTGATGCGCTGGGTCCTCTGGACCCGGTGGTCACAGATGTTCCCGTGTGCGCGCCCCAGGGGGCGCGGGGGGAGCGGTTTTCTGGGATCACGTCATATGACGTGCTCCCAGAGTTATCCAACCGCCCTGCAGCCGTCATTTGGCTATGGGCCAGTTGGTAACTGGTTAATATCAGAGATATATGAACAGATATGTAGTAAAACCATTACTGGGGAAAGACTGGCCAAAAATAAAAAGGGATGGGAAGAGGACTTGGGGGAAAAATAATAGGAGAACAATGGAGCAGAGTATTGGATCTGAGCCCCCAGGTGTCAGTCTCTCCCTCACAAAAAATGTTGCAATTATTTTTGCTACATCGAGTTTATTATACCTCAAAGAAACTTTTCCGGTATGGATATAGAGCTGATGATAAATGCCCAAGGTGAGAAGAAACAGGTGATTTGATTCACATGTTGTGGAAATGTCCAAAATTATTTAGGTAGTGGACAGAAATATTAGAGGATATCAATCGTACCTTTGGGCTTAAGTTGGACCTGGATGGTACTATATGTCTGTTAAAAGAAAATAAAATAAAGGTAAATAGCGTGCCCGTAAATAGTAAAATTGCAGCAATTAGATCTTTATTCCAAGCACGAAAAATAATAGCTCAGAATTGGCAATCAGAGAGACCCCCGACATCAGAAGAATGGACCAAAGTGATGAATGCTACAGTATGGAGGGAAAAAGTGGTATTTATTAGAAGGAGGAACCTGGATAAATTCTTAAAGATGTGGAAGCCTTGGTTAGATAAAATGGGATGCCCGCCTTAAAGGGAATACTCTAGGGAGAGGAGACCATACTTAAGAACGAAGCGGATACGACCAGGAGGAGAGAGGGGGGGCAGAGAGGACAACGAGAAGTGGAAAAAAAGAGAGAGAGCAGAGAGAAATAAAAACAGTAATAATATATCTGTGTATCATTTAAATAGACACGGTGTATGGATGGGATTGTATTTTATTAAAAGGGAGATTACGAGGGTGGCAAAGGGAGGATGGGGTTATAAAGGGTTAGAGGAGACACAAAAGGGTAGAGAATCACAGAGGAGATGGTTTTGAGGCACTGATAGTATTTATGTATTTTTTTTTTTATTATTATTATTTTTTTTCTCAAGGAAGTAAATAGGAAGGGTGTATTATAATATATTGAAGGTTATTTAAGTTTGAAATTACACACGATATGGTAAATATGCTATTGTAATATGTATACGGTCTGACGTGCCTCTCGATCGGTGATATATGTTTTTTGTAAAAATAATAAAAACAAAAAAAAAAGGAAAAACACAGCTGGACTCAAATAAAGGTGTAGAACCATCTCAAGGATGATCAGAAGAAATGGACAGCACCTGAGTTAAATATATGAGTGACACAGCAAAGGGTCTGAATATTTAGGACCATGTGATATTTCAGTTTTTCTTTTTTAATAAATCTGCAAAAATGTCAACAATTCTGTGTATTTCTGTCAATATGGGGTGCTGTGTGTGTGTATATATATATATATATATACAGTATCTCACAAAAGTAAGTACACCCCTCACATTTTTGAAAATATTTTATTATATCTATTCATGTGACAATACTGAAGAAATGACACTTTGCTACAATGTAAAGTAGTGAGTGTACAGCTTGTATAACAGTGTAAATTTGCTGTCCCCTCAAAATAACTCAACACACAGCCATTAATGTCTAAACCGCTGGCAACAAAAGTGAGTACACCCCTAAGTGAAAATATCCAAATTGGGCCCAATTAGCCATTTTTCCTCTCCAATGTCATGTGACTCGTTAGTGTTACAAGGTCTCAGGTGTGACTGGGGAGCAGGTGTGTTAAATTTGGTGTTATCGCTCTCACACTCTCATACTGGTCACTGGAAGCTCAACATGGCACCTCATGGCAAAGAACTCTCTGAGGATCTGAAAAAAAGAATTGTTGCTCTACAAAAAGATGGCCTAGGCTATAAGAAGATTGTCAAGACCCTGAAATTGAGCTGCAGCACGGTGGCCAAGACCATACAGCAGTTTAACATGACAGATTCCACTCAGAACAGGCATCGCCATGGTCGACTAAAGAAATTGAGTGCACATGCTCAGCGTCATATCCAGAGGTTGTCTTTGGGAAATAGACGTATGAATGCTGCCAGTATTGCTGCAGAGGTTGATAGGGTGGGGGATCAGCCTGTCAGTGCTCACACCATACGCCACACACTGCATCAAATTGGTCTGCATGGCTGTCGTCCCAGAAGGAAGCCTCTTCTAAAGATGATTCACAAGAAAGCCTACAAGCAGTCTAAGGACATGGATTACTGGAACCATGTACTGTAGTCTGATGAGACCAAGATAAACTTATTTGGTTTAAATGGTGTGTCTTGCCTACAGTCAAGCATGGTGGTGGGAGTGTCATGGTGCGGGGCTGCATGAGTGCTGCCAGCAATGGGAAGCTACAGTTCATTGAGGGAACCGTGAATGCCAACATGTCCTGTGACATACTGATGCAGAGCAGGATCCCCTCCCTTCAGAGACTGGGCCACAGGGCAGTATTCCAACATTATAACCACCCCAAACACACCTCCACGATGACCACTGCCTTGCTAAAGAAGCTGAGAGTAAAGGTGATGGACTGGCCAAGCATGTCTCCAGACCTAAACCCTATTGAGCATCTGTGGGGCATCCTCAAACGGAAGGTGGAGGAGCGCAAGGTCTCTAATATCCACCAGCTCCATGATGTCATCATGGAGGAGTGGAAGGGGATTCCAGTGGCAACCTGTGAAGCTCTGGTGAACTCCATGCCCAAGAGGGTTAAGGCAGTGCTGGAAAATAATGGAGGCCACACAAAATATTGATACTTTGGGCCCAATTTGAAAATGTTAACTTAGGGGTGTACTCACTTTTGTTGCCAGTGGTTTATACATTAATGACTGTGTGAAAGATATAATAAAATATTTACAAAAATGTGAGGGGTGTACTCACTTTTGTGAGATACAGTATATATATGGATTTTTTTTTATACAGGCAGACTAGGTTCTTCAATTGGACCTGGTACCAGTCTCTTGTATTTTCCTATATAGCAGGGTCCAGACTGGGAGGGGAAGAAACAGCTAAAGGAACCAGTCAGTTGTGCTGCACTGCCCATTTACCCACCCACATATCCCTTTTCTGAG
Organism: Lithobates clamitans; assembly: GCA_037952925.1. Taxonomy (NCBI): domain Eukaryota; kingdom Metazoa; phylum Chordata; class Amphibia; order Anura; family Ranidae; genus Lithobates; species Lithobates clamitans. The sequence goes on from JBBGZY010000014.1 coordinate 7,992,717, forward strand.
GCACAGCATGCCTGGGACTGGAGTGTGAGCAGGCAGACACAGAGGGGTGGGTGCAGGAGGAGGTTGAGCAGATCGAGCCCCTTTCATTGTATATATCTAAAAATAGTGCAGTGCAAAAAACAATCAAATATTTATAAACCTTATGAAATTATAAAAAAAAAGTCCACATAGGATATTCTTAAAAGTTCATAAAATAAAAGATCCCGGATGGTGCAAAGTTGTGTCTTTAGATGGAACATGCAGGTGTCATATAATGTACAGCAACTCCACCATACACACAGATAGCGGCTCACCTTAAAACCATGACCCCCTGAACCAACAGGATGGTCAAACTAGCTGTCCCATGAAGGGATCCGATACTCTCCTGGTGATCTGAGCGGATCCAAGGCCCCAATTCCTCTGTAGGATCATAGACACCAATGCAAAAGCAAATAAAAAGGATCTAGTGCTCTCTGCTAAATGATCATTTATTTAAATAATGTTAAAATCACTTACAAAACTGGCACTTGTCACAAGTGCACAAACGAGCGCTCTGTGTATATGCAACCAATCCAGTAAGATGGCCACGAGTGATGTCATGTGTGGCTCCTACCCCAGCAGATTTGATTTTTTTTTTTTGCACTGCACTATTTTTAGATATATGCTTACTTGGAGATGTTGTGTAATTGGCCTTCAGTGTTCAGCTGCAACTGAGGCAGTTATATACTACCTGGTTCCTAATTGGTTATCTTTAGCTGGTTAACGGTGAGGCCCAACCAGTATGGTTGTGCACTTAGTACCATCTCTTTAAATCTGCGTTCAGTGAAAACCTTTGGGACTGCTGGGCAAATAGGGCAGTCTCTTATTGCAGTGAACTGCTAATGGTGATGGAATAAGTACAGTTGAATCTGCTTTTTGATAAACAGCGAACCCTGTCCTGGATACTTGGTGGTCTGCTATCCTCAGAATCTCAGTCCCCAATAACTCCTCACAAACAGGTTCTCTCAGGCTCAGCTCCAGCTCTCTGGCCCTCACAATTCTCAGTCCCATCTTTCATAGGTTTAGTCTTTCTGTGGGCACAGACAGGTATAAGCAGCAGGTGCCTACTTCTCCAGCTTCCCGCATACATGATTCAGCTGTGGCACCAATCTGTGCAGCTCTGTCTCCTTCTGCAAAAGATCCCACTTCCTCTCTGAAACCAGGGAAAACTCTGCTCTCTCTCCTCCTATATCAAGCTGTTCCTGGGTGTTGTTGTCCACAGCCTATCCACCTCCACAGCCCTGTGCCTCCACACACAACTTCACCCCCAAGTGCGCTTGCATCATCAAGGTGGGAGAGGGAGAAGAGTGACTGCACTGGCGAGTTCCCTTCCTCCTCACAGACCTCACCGCCACTGCAGACATTATGGCCAGCAGGAAGGGAGGGTAGACAGGTGACCACACTCCAGTGGCACAGCGGTGTTGGAAGAAAAAAAGAAAGCAGGCACAGGGGGAGGGTCCAGAGACAGTGATAGCCAGCGCGGAAGATATTCCAGAGGGTAGTATTGGGGGCATTAGTGGTAGGTTAACCAAAGCACAAAAACACAAGGTGAGTATAGTAGCAAGTCCTAGTTGCAAACTTGAAACACCCAATACGAGGACAATATGCGACCGGTCTAAACTATGTGGCATGTTCACCAATGCCAGGAGCATGGCGGACAAGCTGGGTGAAATAGAGATACTGTTGTACAAGGAGGATTTGCATTTTGTGGGAATTTCAGAGACCTGGTTCAACAGCTCTCATGATTGGCTGGCAAATATTCAAGGGTATACACTATACCGCAAGGATAGAGAGGGTAAAAAAGGGGGAGGGGTATGACTATATATCAAGAATAATGTACAAGTGAATGTGAGAGATGACATCACTGAGGGAGCTAGGGAGGAGGTGGAATCTTTATGGGTAGAGCTCCAAAGGGATGAAGCTAAGGGGAAAATAATACTGGGAGTATGCTATAGGCCCCCTAACCTGAGGGAGGAAGTGGAGACGGATCTCCTATCACAAATTGGATTAGCAGCAAGGATAGGAAGTGTTATCATAATGGGAGATTTTAATTATCCAGACATAGACTGGGCGGAGGGAACCGCGCATTCATTTAAGGCTCGCCAGTTCCTTAATGTCTTGCAGGACAATTTTATGGGTCAGATGGTAGACGCACCAAGTAGAAATAAAACATTACTGGATCTACTGATTACCAACAATACAGACCTGATCACAGATGTGGAAATACGGGGCAATTTAGGTAACAGCGATCACAGGTCAATTAGTTTCAGTATAAATCACACAAATAGGAAACATGAAGGGAACACAAAGACACTGAATTTCAAAAGAGCCAACTTCCCTAAACTACAAACCTTGCTAAAAGGCATAAAATATTAGGAACACAGAATACAGAGGAGAGATGGGTTTGCTTTAAGAGCATATTAAATAAGGGCATTAGCCAATGTATCCCATTGGGTAATAAATTTAAAAGAGCGAACAAAAATCCTGGATGGCTTAACTCCAATGTAAAAATGCATATAAAAGCAAAGGAGAAGACCTACAAAAAATACAAGGTTGATGGATCATCCTCAGCATTTAGACTTTATAAAGAATGCAATAAGAAATGTAAGGGTGCAATTAGGACGGCTAAGATAGAACATGAAAGACACATAGCGGAGGAGAGCAAAAAAAATCCCAAGAAATTCTTTAAGTATGTAAACAGTAAAAAAGGGAGGACAGACCATATTGGCCCCATAAAGAATGAGGAAGGACATCTGGTTACAAAGAATGGGGAGATGGCAAAGGTATTGAATTTATTCTTCTCCTCAGTCTTCACGAGTAAATCAGGGGGCTTCAGTAACCAAAACTGCAGTGTTTATCCTCATGACACAACACAGGAAGCACCTACATGGTTAACAGAGGACGGAATTAAAATTAGACTTGAGAAACTTAACATTAATAAATCACCGGGACCAGATGGCTTGCAACCGAGGGTACTTAGGGAACTCAGTCAGGTGATTGCCAGACCGTTGTTCCTAATTTTTACAGACAGTCTATTGACTGGAATGGTACCAGCTGATTGGAGAAAAGCCAATGTAGCACCAATATTTAAAAAGGGCCCAAAAAACATCCCTGGGAATTACAGACCAGTTAGCCTAACATCAATAGTATGTAAACTCTTGGAGGAGATGATAAGGGACTATATACAAGATTTTAGTAATAAGAATGATATCATTAGCAGTAATCAGCATGGATTCATGAAGAATCGTTCTTGCCAAACCAATCTATTAACCTTCTATGAGGAGGTGAGTTGCCATCTAGATAAAGGAAGGCCCGTAGATGTGGTGTATCTGGATTTTGCAAAAGCATTTGACACAGTTCCCCATAAACGTTTACTGTACAAAATAAGGTGCATTGGCATGGACCATAGGGTGAGTACATGGATTGAAAACTGGCTACAAGGGGCGTGTTCAGAGGGTGGTAATAAATGGGGAGTACTCAGAATGGTCAGGGGTGGGTAGTGGGGTTCTCCAGGGTTCTGTGCTGGGACCAATCCTATTTAATTTGTTCATAAACGATCTGGAGGATGGGATAAACAGTTCAATCTCTGTATTTGCAGACGATACTAAGCTAAGCAGGGCAATAACTTCTCCGCAGGATGTGGAAATCTTGCAAAAAGACCTGAACAAATTAATGGGGTGGGCGACTACATGGCAAATGAGGTTCAATGTAGAAAAATTTAAAATAATGCATTTGGGTGGCAAAAATATGAATGCAATCTATACACTGGGGGGAGAACCTCTGGGGGAATCTAGGATGGAAAAGGACCTGGGGGTCCTAGTAGATGATAGGCTCAGCAATGGCATGCAATGCCAAGCTGCTGCTAATAAAGCAAACAGAATATTGGCATGCATTAAAAGGGGGATCAACTCCAGAGATAAAACGATAATTCTCCCGCTCTACAAGACTCTGGTCTGGCCGCACCTGGAGTATGCTGTCCAGTTCTGGGCACCAGTCCTCAGGAGGGATGTACTGGAAATGGAGCGAGTACAAAGAAGGGCAACAAAGCTAATAAAGGGTCTGGAGGATCTTAGTTATGAGGAAAGGTTGCGAGCGCTGAACTTATTCTCTCTGGAGAAGAGACGCTTGAGAGGGGATATGATTTCAATTTACAAATACTGTACTGGTGACCCCACAATAGGGATAAAACTTTTTCGCAGAAGAGAGTTTAATAAGACTCGTGGCCACTCATTACAATTAGAAGAAAAGAGGTTTAACCTTAAACTACGTAGAGGGTTCTTTACTGTCAGAGCGGCAAGGATGTGGAATTCCCTTCCACAGGCGGTGGTCTCAGCAGGGAGCATTGATAGCTTCAAGAAACTATTAGATAATCACCTGAATGACCGCAACATACAGGGATATGTAATGTAATACTGACACATAATCACACACATAGGTTGGACTTGTTTTTTTTCAACCTCACCTACTATGTAACTATGTAACTAAGTAGCATACAGCCCGCCCCTCCAGCTGGCAGAGCAGCAAGTGCAAAGAAGAACAACCGAAATTGAGAAGAGGCATGGAGGAGCTCAACTGAACTGAATTTATTCTCTCTTGAGAAGAGGAGATTTGGGGGGATATGATCTCCATGTATAAATAAATAAGTGGTCCATAAAGTGAACTTGGAGTACAGTTGTTCACTTTAAGGTCATCACAAAGGACAATTGGGTACTCTTTATGTCTGGAGGAAAAGAAGTTTAACTTCCAAATACAGAAATATTTCTTTACAGTAAGAGCTGTGAATATATGTAATAGACTCCCACAGGAGCTGGTTCTGGCCAGCTCAGTAGATTGTTTAAAAAAAAGGCTTAGATTATTTCCTAAATGCACAGAATATAACTGGATACTTACGTTTATAGATATTAGCACCAGGGGTAATTGCTCTAAGGAATATCTGATTACCTCCTGGGGAATCAGGAATTTTTTTTTCCCTCACTGGAGCAAATCGAATAATGATTTATTGTTGTTTTTTTGCCTTCCTCTGGATCAACTGTGGGTTAAGGATTGTGACTATTGAGGCTTTCTGTGTGCCTTTTTAACCTTATGGTTGAAATAGATGAACTTGTAAGATACTTCCTGTCCTAAAGTGACAACCATACTGAGCAGTGTTGTCACCCAAGGACAAGGAGTGTGTTAGGACTAAATTATACTAATTTCGGACTATATACCACCTCCCAGTGTGAGGTGTGTTATAGTCCACAGAGATAGCAAGAAACAATGATAACTGATAACAGACCAGAGGCAGGAAGCTATCAGCTCACAAGATTTCTGGCTGGATGAACAGCAGTTGTTTTGCACTTGTTGAACATACTCTATAAAAAAAAACACTTTCAATTACATATTAAACAGAGAAAAGAGGGTAAAATAAGAGAAATGTATTGTTATTTTACATACACTTTTTTTTTTTTTTTAACAATAGATTTTTATTGAAGAGATTTTCTTAACAATACAGATTGACATTGTCACGATAATAATTGTGACTAACTTCTTTGCAATAGTTCTTAAGAATATTCTTATACAAATACAGTATTTGATAGTCTGTACCAGCCTACCCCTATTGGGTTCAAACTGTAGGCATGGATAGGCCATCAATTGCGTTAATTAGTTGAATACAGAAAATTGTAAGGAAAACAAAAAACAAAATATATACATATATATATATATATATATACATACATACACATACACATACATACATCTAACTGAACAAAACTTGTTGCATAGGTTAATAAAGTGGGTCCAGGATGATATACTACATCTGAGGTGTGTGTTTATATATGACTTCAGTGTACTTCCAACTTGTCATAAGATTATATATTACATATTATATTTTACATACACTTTAATACTTTTTACACAAACAAAACCTGTTTTTAGAATTTATAGATTTTTTAATAGAGTAGCAACAGAGAACAGGATATTTCTAGAAAAAATAAACTATAATGGAAAGATCAATATGTTTATGTGATTTTTGCAGGATTTAAAGTGTCGCTGACCTTCTTACAGTTTTTTTTTAATTACATTTAGTAATAGACAAAATATACATGTCTACATCAAATAAAAATTTAGTTCAGTATATTTAATGTGGTACAAATATATCTAATAAAACCTCACCTGGGTCTGTGCAGTAGAACTGGAAATCACATCCAGGTTGTCTTGAAAGTTTATGAAGTTCCTGTCTGTTAGATGATAATATGGAAAACGGGACTTTCAGCTGTAACAGTGTATTGTGTGCCAAACCCCCAAGGAGCTGTGTGCGCTACACCTGGAGATAAAGCAAAATACCAGCCTGAATAATATACTCAATTCTATTACAAGGTGTGATTTCTGTTATTCTGCAATATCAGGTTGGGTGGTGTCACCTAAGCTGAGGAAGAATTTCTCAGGTTTTATCTACTTTATTAGCTGTAATGCAAAATCCATGAACAGTCTATGATGAGCCCCCATCCACACTAACATACCTTGACTACAGATAATATGTGGAATTAACTGATACAAACAGCATTTAAATTATTTTTGCTTATTATCAAGAAAATTGTTGAATTGTGTTCCTATATGTCCTACCTTGTAGTACATTATTAAATACTCTGCACGCTGCAGTTTATGTGTATGAGAGCTTTCAATTGTTTAATATACATTTTTTTATGTTTTCAATGAAAAATAATCTTTTATACATCGCACATAGCGGGGGCTGTTGCAGGAAAAAAAGGGGAACTGTTTTCTTTAAAGTAGAATTAAACATTTTTTAAATATAATTATAATTATATCTTGAAGATATTAAAGATGACTTGCCTAGGTAGATTGTTTGTAATTAATTAATGATTAACAAACAAAAATTAAAGTGACTCTGACACTTCAAGGTCAAAAGTCACATAAGCCCAGCTTGTAATGGAAGAGGAAATATACTCTGTGCTCTGCACCCCAAGCCCACCCTTTTTTGAAGCCAATTAGAGCCTCAGGCTCTACTCATGTGCTGCAAAAAAAAACCCTATTGGAATCCATGCGTCTGGCACCCTGCATGTAGATTAGGGGCCAGGCGCATGGATTAGGGGGCCGGCGCCCCTTATGGACGGGCCGCCACTGAATTAATACATAAACATCCCACAATGGTTCCATAACGAGGTAAAGTGGACATGATATTAATCACATCTCCAAGAGAATTCACACCTAGGAGGCACACAATGGGAGATACACAATAACATATACAGTGATCCCACCCCACTTCAGACTGTCCGACACGAGTCTACAACAGCCTATGAGACAAACTCATGCAATGTTCCAGCAGTCTGAAAAGGTGGAAATAATTTATCTTCATAGATTTCTTGAGGGATAATGTTGATAAATATTTCTATCCCGAGTGGAGGAGCCTCTCCAACCCAGTCTGCAGGAGGGCCACCATATTCCCTCTGAGCATTAACCTGTACAAGATTAATATTACACCTTTCCATCCACTCCAGAAGGAAAGCTTTATTGTCCTTATTCAGAGAATGAATCCAAGCCTCACTCTCAGCATTCATCACGTGGCTGTCCATCATTAGAGAATGATCTGCTTCTCCATGGGATCAGAGGCTGAACTGAGCTCTTCACCATGATCTGACTGGAAGAAGCAGACAAAATCCCCAGTCTCCTCCATGAGCCATAATCAGTGGGTAGATGGCTTGCCACTAAAAAGCCTCCAAAAGCCTCTGTCTCAGTTGGGTCTGTCACAATCACATACCCCTAGCGTGTGCTTCATCACCCTGGCTGGAATCACAGTACTCCAGGATGCCATTACGTGAGTTCTGCTGAGGCCAGGTGGAATGCCTGTCACTGCCAATGATGAAGAGAAAGCTGCAGTGATAACACCAGACTGTACAGAAAGTGCAAGAAACAGACATGCATAGTTATTTTTTTATTAAAAGGAACTGGTGGGAGGGGGTTGGAGTGCTGCCATTGGTTGTAATTTTGGATGGAACTCCAGGATAACAAAGCCTGTAGCTTTATTTAATTATTGTAATCCTGACAACATCTTTGATATCCAGCAGTTTTAGGAGTGTCTCCTATCACTGACCTTAGGTGGGAGATATGAGGGTTTTGCAGCCTGTCATTTCTGCACTGACAAGGAGAGAATACGAGTAAATAATAAAAAAATTAAGTAATTATTGAGGGGTAAGGTTAACCACTAGCCAACCAGCCGCTGCAGTTATACTACGGCAGGTTGGCTCAGCTTAGCAAACCGCTGTAGCTGTACGTCGCTCCTTTAAGACGTCACAGCAGGCGCTGCGTGTCGTGTGTCCTCGGAGCCGATGCGCATGCCCGATGACCGCCGGGCACCCGCGATCGCCTGTCACAGAGCGAGAACTGGTGTCTTGCCGAAAAAGTCCCCCCGGTGGATAAGGACCCCCCTCTACTGCGCAGGAGCAGCGCTTGCGCAGTAGGAACAACAAGGGAGCCGCCGAAAAGAGCCAAAGCTGAACACCTGAGTCAGCTGTATACAGCGCCTGCGCACTACATTCTACCCTATGTCCACGTTAAAGCCCCACCATCCAAGTGGACATAGAGGTAGAATAAGAATATGCCGAGCGCAGCGAGGCCGTGCCTGAAGCATGGCTAGGGGCCTGTTACAAACTCTTTTTTATTAAAATAGTCTTTGCATGCAGGCGCAGTGTACAGCTGACTGAGGTGTTCAGCTTCGCCTCTTTTCGGCAGGTCCCTTATTGTTCCTACTGCGCAAGCTCTGCGCCTGCGCAGTAGAGGGGGGTCTTTATCCACCGAGGGGAACTTTCTCGGCAGAACACCGGGATCTGTGTGTGTAAACACACAAATCCCAGTTCTCTCAGGGGAGAGGAGACAGATTGTGTGTTCATACTAAGCATGAACACCAATCTCTCTCCTCCCCTAGTCAGTCCCGCCCCCTCTACAGTTAGAATACACCCAGGGAATACAGTTGGTCATTTATACAGTAATTAATGGCTATTTTTAGCTCTGATGGCTGTATAAATGTCAATGGTCCCAAAATACTGTTAAAGTGTCCGATTTGTCCGCCGCAATGTCGCAGCCCTGATAAAAAACACAGATCACCACCATTACTAGTAAAAAAAAAAAAATAATAAAAATGACATAACTCTATCCCCTATTTTGTAGACGCTGTAAGTTTTGCGCAAACCAATCAATATACGCTCATTGCGATTTTTTTTTTTACCAAAAATATGTAGAAGAACACATATCGGCCTAAACTGGTGAAAAATATATATATTTTTAAACATTTGGGGATATTTATTATAGTAAAAAGTACAAAATATTGTGTTTTTTGCAAAATTGTCGCTCGTTTTTTTGTTTATAGCGCAAAGAATAAAAACTGCAGAGGTGATCAAATACCACCTAAAGAAAGCTCTATTTGCAAAGAAAAAAGGACATATATTTTGTTTGGGTACAACGCCGAACGTCCGCGCAATTGTCAGTCAGTCAAAAATGGCCTGGTCAGGAAGGGGGCAAATCCTTCCGGGGTTGAAGTGGTTAAACTGTAATAACAGTTCAAGGGTTAAAATGTACATTATTACAGATGACCTCTGGTGGGTTTCTTTCAGGACTGCCCACCACTGTATCAGCCAGTCAAGCAAGGAGCATGAAAAAGGCATCAAAGGATAACAATAAAACAGGTATCAATTCAAAACAATAAAAATCAGGCCAAGCTTTTTTTTTTAAATCAAGGTATCTCCTTGCCTGTTATAGCCTTTCTTCCGCAAAATGATAAAGTTATACCTGGCTTTCCGGGCTTAATAAAACTTGAATTTATCGCACAGCAAACCAATTTAAAAATGTGACCTGTAACTCACATTCTTAATTACACGAACAATAACTGAATTAGTTTATTAGCGTGGTGAGAAGGAGCAGTGACCTCCCTGACAAATGGCAAGGTGGAAATAATTAATCTGGTCAATTAAAAAGAAACAGACAAATTAAGAAGCTGGAGCTGTCAGTGTGGTGCAGTAAGTTAGTGAGCAATGACCTGAGAAAAGTGTGTGTTTATTTAAGTCTGCCCCTATTAAAGTCTCTGCAGTTGGAGAGATGCCGGCAGTACATTGAGGGATGAATAACGGCAGGTAATCTGGGCTGCTGGAAGGGAAGGCAAACGGTGTTTCTTCAAGGGGAACCGAAGGAAACTTCTTTTTAAATTGAAGCTTCGGTTTCATTTCCCAAAAAATGTCCAGCAGGTAATCAGTGTACAGTACATTGCAAAGATGTTAGCAATATGTCCTAAATATCTATACTGTAATTAAGATAAGTCACATGAATGTTCTTGTACCATTTTATTAAAACTGAGGGAGGTTTTAATCACATGTTTAGTTCAAGTGTTGGGATATGAATTACTACACCAACAACATTCTTTTATAGGAGCAAGTTTTATAGCCAAGAGTAAGATTTCTGCGCAATAAGCCTGAGAACATTCATGATCCTTATTACAAAAGACCTCATGCCAAAAAATGAGCCTCAATTTCTGAGCTCAGTCTTCATGCTAGAACAGAGGGGTGGGGTCAGGGACAGATTTTTAATTAAAACTACACCCCAGTGGGTGGGGCGAAACATGTCAATGGCTTAGAAGGGGTCTAAGGCTGAGGCTGCTTACATTCCTCTTCACCTGTTGAGCTAGCGGTGTGCGGCCTTCTTCAATCTCTGATGCTATACAGCTCTGTGGATCAAGCATCTGACAGCCTGCACCCTTATACCTTCCAGTGAAACACTGGACCTGTTGTACCTGACCACCTTGAGCAGCACTACAAGTTATTACAGGATTGAATCATACTTACCTAGGTGGATGCAGCATACACCGTTAATCACTCTGTTCTCATAGCTCCCTGAGCAGAGAGCTGGTGACTGTTAGTCTCCGCTCTCTGCTCTGCCCCCCCCGCTCACTAGAGCGCTGGCCTGTGGAGGGGGCGGGAGTGGCCGACTCAGGCTCTTAGCGGCTTGCTGAGAGGCTGAGCTGGGTGCCAGCCCAGGCATGTGGGCTGATCCTGGCAATATGGTCGCGATACTTCAACCGAGCCTGAACCGGCTCTGTGAAGTCAGCCGACACTGAGCTTTAGCCCTCTGTCTGCTGAAATCGGGTCACAGGAGTGCAGAATGATCTGTGATCCACAGAAGTACAGCCAATCAAACTTTGGCTGTACTTCTCCTTTAAGGGCTGAGGTACCTCTCCTCTTGAAAGTTGCCCAGCTGTCATGCTGATCCATTGGCTTTGGTATCTTTTAAGTATGCAGATCACAGTGGCAAAATTAATCAAGTTGAAAAAAGACGCATGTCCATTTGGTTTATCCAAAAGACAAAAAATATATTAAAAACCTGCGTCCTCGGTACCCTAAACCCACAGGGTACACAGAAGAAGAAAAAAAACCCCTATAAACTGTGATACAATTTTCTTTAATTGGGAAAAAATCCTCCCCGATTTAAAAATGACTGAAGGTGAGCTGCGGTCAGAGATAGTGTGTATAAGGGAGTAATTTCTCAGTCCTCATTCTTCCAATGAACTCTGTACCTACCAGGGCACTGAATCAACATGAAAGGGTTACCAGTGGGACAGGGCTGGCAGTCACACTCCCGATAACTTTTGGACTCTTTTCAGTTACAAGTGGTCGAAGATCTTGCAACTTAGGATTGATTCTTTTGACATAGACACAGTCCCAGGAGCAGAGCTCATTCCCCCAGTACAGGCCTCCCCAGTCATTGGGAAAGCTTCGTCAGGCTCCCCCAAAAGACATGACACAGAGACCCCAGGTTCCAGGTTACCTGGTTGGAGCCCATGTGTGTGCACATTATCACCCATATCTTCTTTCAGTTCATGGGGCTGACACTGGGCAGCCCAACCCTCACTGTACCGACAGAGTCAACTTCATTCGGCACTGAGCATATTTACTACTTTTTTCCTAACCCAGAAACCACCAGTCAGGTTTGGTTAAATAATACAATTTTTTTTTAAATCAGATTTTATTTTACAATTTTTTTCCATTATTTAATAACTTAGAAACAACCTCCTATGCTGGACAGCCCAACTGGAGACAAAAGAATAATACTTTATTCTAGAATATGACTTATAACAGTCTCTCCAGTATTGAACAAAAACTTTTCCAGCTCAGTGGAAGTAACATCCAAATAAAGAAAATAATTCACAACCCGACTCTCAAAAATACTCTCCCATAAGAAGGGAAGAATGTCCATCCTCTTCTCAAATGGACAAAGCATTGCACAGTCCTATTCTGATGATGAACCCTTCTCTGTTCACTCTGCGTACCAAGTTATCCTTTGACGCTCCACCCACCTCCCTCTCTTATAGCCTATAATTTTTAGGCCAGAATGACAAGCCAGTTTCTTAGTAACCAAACAGGTGGGGACCCCCCCAACCTAATAGGGCCCCAGTAACTGGCTTAGAGTAATTAAATGAGAACCCAGCTTCCAGTCTGCCAAATGTTCTGAGTCCTTTGGGACAGATGTGCAGTGCGCCTCAGTGAGCCTTATTCTACATCTTGGGGCACAGAGGTTGCAGTACAACTCATTATAATGGAGTTGTCCTTGGAAATCAAGAACAGTTGGTAAGTATGCATGTGACAATTTTCAGGCCTGGTGATTGGCCACTCAGGGCTGAGCACTGTCTCATAGGGGAGGTTATGTGCTCCTGCATACCTGGAAGATCCACACAAATAGTAAGGGATCTAGTTGTGAGGAGGCAGCTAGGGAGCTTGGCTGGGTAAGGATACATGTGTGGGGTTGGCTATGTGCAGACACTGTTCAAAAATAAAAACTAAGCATACACTATATTGTCAAAAGTATTGAGACACCTGCGTTTACACACACATTAACTTTAATGGCATTCTATCGAGTTGAGATCAGGACTCTCGCTCATCCATGTCTTTATGGACCTTGCTTTGTGCACTGGTGCGCAGTCATGTTGGAACAGGAAGGGGCCATCCCCAAACTGTTCCCACAAAGTTGGGAGCATGAAAGTGACCAAAATGTCTTGGTGTGCTGACGTCTTAAGAGTTCCCCTCACTGGAACTAAGGGGCCAAGCTCAACCCATAAAAAACAACCCCATACCATAATCCCACTATATTGCCAAAAGTATTGGGCCACCCCTCCAAATGATTTGGAGGGGTGGCCCAATATTTTTGGCAATATAGTTTGGATGAGTGAGTTTTGGGTGGAGGAACTGAGTCCTGACTTCAACCCGATAGAACACTTTTGGGATGAATTAGACTGGAGACTGTGAGCCAGGACATCAGTGCCTGACCTCACAAATGCACTTCTGGAAGAGAGGTTAAACACTCCTATAGACATACTCCTAAACCTTGTGGACAGCCTTCCCAGAAGAGTTAAAGCTGTTATAGCTGCAAAGGGTGGGCCAACTCAATATTGAACCCTACAGCCTAAGACTGGGATGTCATTAAAGTTCATGTGCGTGTAAAGGCAGGCGTCCCAATACGTTTGGTAATATAGTGTATATCAGTTTACCAGATGTGGTGGCTGCATTTGTTTTCAATTTTCATGTTAAGAACATTTTCAGCAAATAAAGAAAATACCCATTGATCTTGCCAGAAATACAGTGTGCTTGTCACTTCCTGTGAAAAGCACTTGTGCAAACTACAAATCTCATCAATCCATGATGTAATTAAGATGAACAAAAGCAGATGTGTTTGAGGTCCAGACTGTGTGACAATCATGGCTACCTGTATAGATATAGTGGAGAAAAAAGCGTAGACAGGATATATGATATTCCCAGGACTACCAGGTTTAAAACATAGAAAAAAAAGCCTGAAAAAAAAAAGAAAACTAATACTAAGATCTAGGGACTGCTAAACTGCAATATATAACATTTTAATTGCTTGGTTTATATGTGCTTTAAGTGGTGACATGAGTTCTGCTGGTTTAACATAACTGCAAAAATTAACCTAGTGTAACTTTATTCACACATGAAGTTATACCACAGTGAAAACTCAATTTGTCTGTTAAGCAACCCATGAGATGAGCTGTGTAAAAGTTCTATTCTATGCTAGCCATTGCTCCCCAAGCATCATCAATGAACTGCATGCAATATTACTGAACAGCACATTGGAAAAGCTTAGACAATTTGTTGCTGTTATTTATAACAAAAGTACAAGTAGAGGCACTGTGCCTGTACAACAAACCTCTGTTGAAAAAGACAGGAAATAAGCCAAAGTAAATCTTGGTTTCAGAATTTGTGGGTGAACCAAAGTTTGGAAAATGCCAGATGCTTATTTGTACTACCGGCTGCACCATGGGATGTATATAAACCCCAGCATTGTAGGTGTAAGAATTGGCAAGTCAAAAAGACCTGCTATTCCCTGAAGTTATTAAATGAAGTGGAGCATGTTACTGCCTCGGCATGGGGTATGTGATTGACATTATTACCATATGTGTGGGATAATACAGAAACTAAATAAACAGCTGCCACTAGGAATTGCGTTCCCGGAATCAGCCTGTATGCTTCTTTTAAAAAAGAAATACCACCAGGGGGAATTGTAGCTGTAGTCACCGCATTCGATTATCATTGGATTAAAGGAGACCTTCTACCTCTGAGGAATGCATGTACAATCATGGCATGATATCGCTAAGGTAATGCGGGACAGGGGATTATAGCGGTGCTAAGATAAGAGATGTGAAAATGAGAAGGAGATATAAAATTGCAAATATTTTATTACACAATATTAAATACATAAAAAGAGCAATAGAATAATTAATAACCAAAAAAACAAATGCAGTCGGGTGGGCCTGGTGGAGACGGCCTTCAAAGCAAGGGCTCGGTTTCCTACATGTTACGCCAAGGCATTGGCTTCCTCAGGGAACAAGAGCTCTTTTGAATATATAAAGATCTATACATTGGGATACAGAAAACATCATATAAACAAGCATGAATGCTAAGAAATGATCTTGGTCTTGGTCTGGATGTATAAAGCTGAGGCTGCTTTTACCTGCTAACCACTTGAACCCGGTGACATGTGCAGTGGCCAGGCCATCTCTCCCTATTTCTACAGTGGGCTTTGGGTCTGGATGAACCTTTCCCCAGCCTGCACCCTCACTGTCAGCCTCATCCAACTCATCGAACCTTGGCAGCCTGAGCAGAGGCCCCTAAGCTTTTATCTTGAAGCAAAGAAAGGCAATGTACAGGCAGTGCACGGGTTACAAAGGTTTAGGTTTGTTCCTAAGTTAAGTTTGTATGTAAGTTGGAACAGATACATTTTCTAAGTGTACTTATAGCCAAAAAAAAATATTTTTAGGTTTTTTTTGGATAGCACAGGGAAGGGTAACACCCCTGTAAGGTTTGTTTTGCTGTCTGTGATTTCACCTCACTAGCTGTCCCTGTGACAATTGGATTGTGGACATTTTGGATTGCTGTGGAAACAAGGATTGGTGATAAAGCTTCAGTGGAGACACCTTTTTCCCATGATAACTCTTACAGGAGTGAATTTCCCTTCCTAGGGGGAGATTTCCTCTCACTTCCTGTTGTCTCCCTCCGTTTGTAAGTACGAGTCATTTGTAAGTTGGATGTCTTTAAATCAGGGAACGGCTGTACAAAGACCAAGTGACAGAGTGGTCAGGCTGTAGATGTGTATCACTAGAAACCAGGGAGCCATTCAGACTGCCAAGCTTCCATCACATATTCTTCTCTGCAGACAGAATATAGACCTACCTTAAAAGAGAAATTTATTGAAAAAGTCAAGGACTACTTAGCAACCAGCAACAGTTGAGACAATGAACAGTTTGGTCGAGAGTATGTATTACAATAAAGCATATAGGGCATAGGCTCAGGGGTTTATAATGTGCAAAGTGCAGTGGTCAGAAGTGTGTCATGTACAGCCCGGTGTACAGAGTAGTGGTCAGGAGTATGTAAGGTTCAGTACAGAGTACAGAATGCAGTGACCATACACTTATAAGGTATATCAGTGAAAAATGTGTTCTGCATACTATCTGAATCTGAATCTGCCGCACTGACATTGGCGCAAACACTTGCCTGAAGTAGGCACAGGTATTTCCCTAAAGGAAACATCTCCAGAAAAGGGTCAATAAGGCTGTTTTGACAGTCCCTAAATGTGCTATTTTTCACTTTCAGTGTTACTTAGAAGACTTTGAGATCTTACTGCTAGAGGCATGCATGAAATGGGATATTTTAGTTTGGAGCTGTAACAGCATCTGGTGTATAAAACACACAGACAAAATACAAACTTACCCATAGGGATGCATGGTGAAGAATCCCAGTACTCTGCACCCATCTGTCCAGGGGGTCTACTAGTTAGAGTACCTCTCCACTAGGGATGAACGAAATTAAGAGTTTTAATTCCTCCAAAATTTTGGTGATACTTCAGCAATGACAACATTTTGGTGAAATGCCTCAGAGTCAACCCGGAGGGGAGAGTAAGGGTCTTTTTTTATAGGTGCCATGGGCTTTGACGTGACACCTAGCAGGGATTGCTGTATGAGTAGTAGTAGAGGGTGTAGGGGCCAAAATTAAGTACACCATGAACAAGGGCCCAATAGAAGCTTCCCTGGTGGTATCCTTGTGTAGCACCCTCTAGTGTAGAATGCTAGCTGTACATAGTTAGTTTGTAGTGTAGGAAAATTTAGCCTGGCTGAGAGTCAGGCTGGATTGACTCTGGGTCAGGGTGAGTGACTCAGGGAGGCTGGATAACTCATCAGGCAGCACCTTTGGTACCTCTCCCTACCAGCTGGAACCTTGGATAATATTCCAGAAGAATGGGTGGAAGTTTAGGAGGAGCTGCCTGGAGCATTGAGAAGGGCCCTAGCCAATCCCCAGCAAGTGGACTAGCAGGGGGAGGGCACCTTTTAAATACTCTGAGTCATGCCAGTTGGGGGCAGTCGGGTGGAAGATGGAGAAGGAGTGCTGAGGAGGCTGTCAGTTGCCCTTGAGGGTGTCCCCTAGTCTGGGGGGGTGCTGGAGGGATCCTCTTACAGCACACGGAGGAGTCCTGTCCTGGATGCACAGGAGCAGGTGTGAAGACAGCGGGAGAGAGTCAGCACGTCCAGAAGTTTTCCAGGAGCAGACAGTCGGGTGGGCTGGAGAATGTACAGTCTGGGAGGACCCTGGTGCAGTCTCGGAGGACTGTGGAGAAGTAGCCAGATGGGTTAGTGAAAGCGGCAGCTGCAGCCAGGCGGGCTATCAGTGTCTAAAGAGGTGGTGCTGGGATCAGTAGCCACAGGGATGGAAGCTGGACACTGTATTTGCTACACAACCCAAGGGGCCCTGGGGTCCTGCCTGTAAAGGGCGTTTTGCAACAGATCTGGTTGTTGCCTTTTTGCCAGATCCACTAAAGTGTCCCAGCTGAGTCTAAAGTTCTGCTAGCAAGTGTGCTGGAGGCAGTGAGGAGTGCATATAGTTGTATATAGGAAGAATTGTCCCTGAAGAGTTGTTCAAGTGGGCATCCCATAATCTCCAGTCCCTATCCAAGTTATTATCCCTCAATAAATAACAAAAACAAAGTCACGGACTGTTCTCTGACTCTGAGTGCCTGTTCAAATTTGGTGTGCCTGGCTGTGCAGGATGATGGATCCCAGTCCACTAGCGGCTTCTACGTGGGGTGCGCTACACATATGTACTGTATGTGTATTAAACTAAGCCAGTATATCACCAAAAAAAGAAAGGCTGACTGCAGCCTTACAAACGTTATTTATTTGAGGTACTTATATAGCATTTGTCAGTTTTAGAAGATCATGGTTGGCTGCAGATTACAATTTAGAAGTTATTATTAACACAAAATTAGATTGTAGTATGAATTATATTATATTATATTATTTTTTGTATATTTTTATTAAGAGGTTTGCTTGACTTCTAGTCTAAACCTGGCATGTCTAATACATCTAAACTGCATCATCCCTTGGAATAGTGGGAGAATTACCTATACTTCTACTACTGTACAATTATTTCTGCCACAGGACAGCTGAAATAAATGATAAATCATAGTAAATGTACAGGAAAGACATAGTTTAATACATTCTTTTCCATATTACTTTTCTGAAAAAGTAAAAGAGCAATTCAAAGCAAAACAACATGTAGTAATTAATAAATAGGATGTTTGAAATTTTTACTTGTATCTGCTTGTTAATTTGGAAGGAATTGTTTTTAAGAAAATGCTTTAGAGAGTTTTAGAATAGTGTCAGGAAATATACATCAGAGAACTAATCTTCCCTATAGACAAAGAATTACAAAAAATGCAATAATACCCTTTCAGCATTTAGCTTAGATGGTGCTGCACATGACCTGACACGCGGTATACAGTTGTGCTCATAAGTTTACATACCCTGGCAAAATGTATGATTTCTTGGCCATTTTACAGAGAATATGAATGATAACACAAAAACATTTCTTTCACTCATGGTTAGTGTTTGGCTGAAGCCATTTATTATCAACCAACAGTGTTTACTTTTTTAAAATGATAATGGCAACAGAAACTACCCAAATGACCCTGATCAAAAGTTTACACACCCCAGTTCTTAATACCATGTGTAGTGCTGGTAGATTTGCAATCTACCGCATGTTAAGTAAATTTAGTAAATTGTGTGTTAGGAAGGTTAAAAGTTCGCCTCTGTTCCAGCTTGGCTGACGTTGTGGGTGTTTCCGTGCTGACCGGTGGGTGTCGCTGTTACCACTGGTTGGGGTTGGAAAGGCAACGTGTTGAA
Source organism: Lithobates clamitans (assembly GCA_037952925.1). Classification (NCBI taxonomy): domain Eukaryota; kingdom Metazoa; phylum Chordata; class Amphibia; order Anura; family Ranidae; genus Lithobates; species Lithobates clamitans. The sequence continues at coordinate 8,011,456 of JBBGZY010000014.1, forward strand.
GCATATGGATGCTCCTCTGTCCCGGAGGCACGCTTGGTGGAGGTGGTCCTGGGAGAGGGTATTTATGGGACAGACGCCATATTTTGGGGTTCGTTTTTACAGCCACCTGCTGGCCCTCCTGGCCGATAGGTATGTGTTAAGGAGCTACCTCGTGGTCCTCTGTCCGGGAGGCCCACGACACAGCGGCACAGGGGTGGATCCAGAGGCTTGTCTGGAGCCTACCACCACGGCCGAGGAATGGTGCTGAGCTGTAGGTCCTGTGTGACGAAGCTGGACAACCGAGGAGATCCCAGGGGAGGACCCGTCTTGGAGAGATCACGCCGCATGCTGGTCTATAGAGGGGCCTGGTGACTCGGTTGGAGGACGTATCCAAAAGTAACTATACAGCATAGTGTTGCCGGCTCGGCTTAAAGGTTCAAGCACTGTGACTGACTTTGACTACAGCAAATCTATACATCCTGTGGCAGAGGATCGTACGGATTTTATTCCCAAACAAGTCTGTGGCAGAGACTTTGATTCGTGCTGCGTACTGGTTGCTAGACCAGTGAGAGAGGCCTATCCAGACGAGCAAGGAGTATGTCCCACGAGGGGAGCGCATTTCAAATAGTATTTGAATTATACCAAGACCTTTTGCCAAGAGAACCCTTTCAGAGAATATTTGAGTTTCTCCTGTGAGTTTCCTTTCTACCTCTTTCCTGCTACTTCCTAAGTCGTTTTTTTAATAAAGCATTGAAAACGTACTTCAGTGTTGGTGCGTGTGTCATCCAGAAGTAAACTCAACGGAACCCTAGACCCGGTGCCGGTGAAACAGAGGGAAGCAGAGTGAAGGTAACAGACCCGCTTTATCCAGCAGCTCCACCGTGAGTTAGTGCTACACATGTATTGCCCCCTTTAACATTAATGACATTTTGAAGTCTTTTGTGGTATTTGTGGATGAGGCTCTTTATCTTTTCAGATGGTAAAGCTGCCCATTCCTCTTGGCAAAAGGCCTCCAGTTGCTGTAAATTCTTGGGCTGTCTAGCATGAACTGCACATTTGAGATCTCCCCAGAGTGGCTCAATGTTAGTGAGGTCAGGAGACTGAGATGGCCACTCCAGAACCTTCACTTTATTCTGCTGTAGCCAATGACTTGGCCTTGTGTTTTGGATCATTGTCATGTTGGAATTTCCAAGTACGTCCCTTGCGCAGCTTCCTGGCTGATGAATGCAAATGTTCCTCCAGTATTTTTTGATAACATACTGCCTTCATCTTGCCATCAATTTTGACCAAATTTCCTGTACCTTTGTAGCTCACACATCCCCAAAAAATCAGCGATCCACCTCTGTGTTTCACAGTAGGAATGGTGTACCTTTCATCATAGGCCTTGTTGACTGCTCTCCAAATGTAGCGTTTATGGTTGTGGCCAAAAAACTCAATTTTGGTCTCATCACTCCAAATGACTTTGTGCCAGAAGGTCTGAGGCTTGTCTCTGTGCAGTTTGGCATATTATAGGCAGGATACTTTGTGGCATTTGCGTAGTAATGGCTTTCTTCTGGCGACTCGACCATGCAGCCCATCTTTCTTCAAGTGCCTCCTTATTGTGCATTGAAACAGCCACACCACATGTTTTCAGAGAGTCCTGTATCTCACCTGAAGTTATTTGTGGGTTTTTCTTGCATCCCGAACAATTTTCCTGGCAGTTGTGGCTGAAATTTTAGTTGGTCTACCTGACCATGGTTTGGTTTCAACAGAACCCCTTATTTTCCACTTCTTGGCCCTTTCCTGTTTTATACAGTTCAACTACCTTTTCACTTAGATCCTTTGAAAAATTACTTTGCTTTCGCCATGTCTCAGAATCCAGAAATGTCAGTGCAGCACTGGATGAAAAATGCAAGGGTCTGTCAGGAGTCCATAAACTCATTGACCTTTTATACACACACTAATTACAAGCAAACAGATCACAGGTGAGGATGGTTAACTTTAATAGCCGTTCAAACCCCTTTGTGTCAACTTGTGTGCATGTTATCAGGCCAAAATCACCAGGGTATGTAAACTTTTGATCAGGGTCAGTTGGGTGCCATTATGATTTAAAAAGAGTAAACACAAAGATAATAAATGGCTTCAGCCAAACACTAGCCCTGAGTGAAAGAAATGTTTTTGTGTTATCATTCATATTCTCTGAAAAATGGCCAAGAAATCATAAATTCTGCCGGGGTATGTAAACTTATGAGCACAACTGTATACCGTACTTACTGACTTTTCACCTTGGTCGAGTTTGTTAGATGAAGCAGTAGATTCCAGAACTATGCATTGGGGCTAGTAGCTTAAGGCACAGGAATTGCTGATATTTAGGATAGCACTGCAGAATAGATAAGGGCATTATGTTTAAAGGCTAGGTTTACCTTTGTAATAAAATGTACTATGTAATCAAAGGTCTCAGTACTTTTAAAAACACTGTGTGGCTTAGAACACTGATCCTTAGTTTAAATGCCATACCTGTAGGCCAAGCTTGGCTTCCCCACAACCTGGCAAATGTACTATGTAATCTATTCAAAACTACCATTGTGAGCGATCGGCTCCATCCTGCCTAGAATCTGGGATATATTAGTTGCACCCCCAGAATCACAGGAATGAGCGCCCTTCTTCTGTCAAGACCCACACATGTAGTTTGCACTTCATCCCTCTGTCGCCAAAAGGGCTGGGGTAAGGGTTAGTGTTAGGGTACAGGGACCATTAGTATGAGGGTTAAGGTTAGGGTTAAAGGGAGCTTTGGTATAAAGGGTTAATGCTATGGTTACAAGGAGAGTTAATGTGATGGTTAGGATTACAAGTGAGGATGTGTGTTAGGGCTTACAGAAAAGGTTAGTGTGAGGGTTACGGGGGGGTTCTGTTAGAGCTAGCATTATGGTTATAGGGAGGATTGGGGTTAGGATTAATAGGGGGGCTAAATGAGGGATAATCCTAGGGTTACAGGGAGGTTTACTGCTAGGGTTACAGGGAGGAATAATTAGAAATTTAGGCTTACAGGGAAGATTAGTGTAAGGGTTACAGGGAGGGTTTGTGTTAGGGTTAGTATTATGGTTATATGGAGGATTAGTGTTAGGGTTACAGGGAGGATTGGGGTTACGAATAATAGGAGGGCTAAATGAGGGTTAGTGCTAGGGTTACAGGGAGGAATAATTTGATACTTAGGCTTACAGGGAAGATTAGTGTGAGGGTTAAAGGGAGGGTTTGTGTTAAGGTTAGTATTATGGTAATAGGTAAGATTAGTGTTTGGATTACTAGGAGGGCTAATATGAGGATTAGTGCTAGGGTTAAAAAGGGGGTTACAGCTAGGGTTACAGGGAGGGTTAGTGAAAGCTTATAGGCAGGGTTAAAGAGTAACTCCACTTTTGTTGAGAAAAAAAACATTCCCCACTGGGGGATTTATGTACATTGCAAGGATTTTAATACATTTTCTTGCAGATTCCTATCTTTTGTTATTCTGAAGAATTAGCTGTTTGTCTGTGTCTATGTGAGTGAATCTGTATGGGAGTGGTTTTATAATTATCAATCAGCTGCTGCACCTGCAGGGCTCTAATGGGGAAAGTGGCAAAGTCTGCATTCCTTTAGATGTGTTTTTCTTTGAGAGTATCACACCAAAATGACATTTTTTTCAAGGGGATGCTTAAAATCTGATTTGTATCTTAGTACAAACGTCTGGGAAAATCAGTAAGCCAATCACACAAGCAGGAAATTACATTGGGGGGGGGGGGGGGGCTTTTGTACACCATCGTGTACAGAACTCCTCCAGGTAGCCATATTGTTTTGCACTTTACAGAAAATTACAGCAGCTGCAGTTTGAAATTGAAAGATAATTTTTAATAACATTTCATTACAATATGACTTGTGTTGCAATTGTATATGCTATATTATTGTTTTTTATTTATTTATTTTTCTAAATTCCCCCCTCCCCCCCCAAAAGTGAAGTTACTCTTTTAGGGGGGAAGGAATGGTTTGTGTTAGGGGTACAATTTGGATTGGTATTATGGTTAAAGAGAGGGTTATTGTTAGGGTTACATGAAGGGTTACTTTTAAAGTTGGAGGTACAGGGAGTCTTAGGGGTTCATTTACCAAAGGAAAAAAACACTGGGGGTTATTTACTAAAGGAAAATCTACTTTGCACTGCAAGTACACTTGAAAGTGCACTAAAATTGCACTTGGAAGTAAAGTCGCTGTAGATCCGAAGGGGACACGCAAGGAAAATAAAAAACAGCATTTTAGCTTGCACATGATTGGATGATAAAATCAGCAGAGCTTCCACTCATTTCAGATCTACTCCTTAGATTTAGAGCAACTGCACTTCCAAGTGCACTTTCAGTGCACTTTCAATTGCACTTGCAATGCAAAGTGGATTTGCCTTTCGTAAATAACCCCCACTGTGCACTTTGCAAGTGCAGTTGCTCCAGAGCTCAGTAAATGAGTAGAATCTCTGCTGACTTCCATCATTCAATCATGTGCATGCAAAAATGCTTTTTTTTTAATTTGCGTTACATGTGATTGGGTACCAAGCTCTGGAGCAACTACACAAAGTGCACAGTCTATTTGCCTTAAGTAAATCAACCCATTAGTGTTACAATCAGAGCAACAGTAAGTGTGTATGTGTGTGTGTGTGGGGGGGGGGGGGGTTAAAGGTGGGGAATCGGTCTCTGTGTCCCCTACCAGTCCTGATTACGTGGTGTTCAATTATGTATTGCCCTTTATATATGCACCCATTGTTGCAAAAACACATCACACTATAGAATATAAATTATTCAAGATAATGTTCCTTTAAGACTGCCAGTCCGGGGTGCTGACACTGCCTTTTAACATATTATTTCATGAAAAGGGGCACTTAGTGTACATGTCATGGAGCATCAGCTGAAAGTTAACAAGACAGCACTTTCAGGGTCCTCTGAAAACCAAACGCACTAAAACTGATGTGCCATTTTATTGACATTTAAATGAGTCCGTCACTAGTAAGAGGTAGGTTGTTAATTTCTAACCAATATAGCAGCACTAAAGTAGAATGACTTAGCATCTACCACATGCGGCTTCCTATGATTGTTCTGTATAATGACTTTGTCGAAGACAAAAGGTGGAACTCCGCAAAGATATAAAATTTGTATTATAGATTGTGAAGCCATTTCAGTTAGATGGCTGGAGTATATATCAGATTTAACAGTCGTTCTTAGGAATCGTTAATATTGGTGTTTATTGATTTTCACATGGCCGTTTCTGGGAAATTGGTTATTTTGGAGATTTACACAGAAAGTCAGTTTTTGAAAAGGAGACACTTTTTTAATAAATTTGCTAAATTCTTTCTGTATTGTGTCTTAAATGCCAGAGAGGAAAGTTCTGAGCACCTTCTATTGGAAAAGATTCATCAAACACTTTTCCCAAAATCTGCTGCCCTGTGAGGTTTTAGTAAAGTCGGGACGTGATCACAATATAATATACTGTGCCTTTTGTATTCTATAGTATAAGATTAGGGTGTATTGTATATTAAAACAAATCTGACAATAGCACTTATTACCTCTGTCTTGCCTGTGAAGACTGTTGAAGTAAAATGAAAATGTTTAAAAATGCCTTCTTATCTTTTTGGAAAATAAACTTTGTACAGCAATAAATGACCACTAATCATAAAACAGAAGTAAGTAGAATGGATGTTTTAACCACGGACCAACCACTATTATTAGCACCACATCCCTTGATTATATAGGTACAGAGAAATGTGTGCGATTTTTAAGGTGCAAGTAAGGTACAGTAATCTCAAAGGATAATATAAAAAATATTTTATTTAAACACAGATAAAAAATTGTCTAAAAACAATTGTGTCAAGTACATAGAACACAGTTTTTTTATGGATGCGGCACTTTAGATGGAATTCCCAACATGTTTCGCCCACACCCTGGGCTTCCTCACGGAATGCTGTCCATTTGGGGTACAAGCCTTCTATTAAAAAGAGAATATATATATAGCAGTCATATCAAAACTCATAATTATATAAGAAAAAAATGATACATTTATTTAAACATTGAAAGTCAATATTTCAAAAAATATGAGTATTAACATACATGTGCACATTCAGCCCCAGAACATCCTTACTCCCCCTGATCTCTTAAAGTGTATGCTACAATCAAAATATATATATATATATAATATACTCTGCCTTTTGTATTCTATAGTATAAAACTAGGCTATATTGCTTATTAAAACAAATCTGACAATGGCACTTATTACCTCTGTATTGCTGTTGAAGTAATATGAACATGTTTAAAAATGCCTTCTTATCAGAAAATAACCTTTATACATGACCACTAATCATAAAACAGAAGTATGTAGAAGGAAAAATTATTATAAACCAACTTTTAAATGTTGCTTCTTCTATGCTCCCAATTGCCCCACATACATTTTCAGACACATTTCACAATATAAATAAATGTTTAAAGCTGAAGTTTATTTAAAAAAAAAACTTTTTCTCTACAGCTTTAGTTCCATTAGCTACCTGTGATGAAGAATGTCCCACAATGTGAAGGTTGCTGGATTCTGCAGAAATCTTCACTGCAGGGCTGTCCTGTCCTCTTCCTGCTACTGATCTTTCAGTGCTGTCGGGGTTAATAGATTTATATCTCTGGGCTCAGTTGCACTAAAGATGGTCTGATGGCAATGGGGACAAGTTCTTTCATTGATTACACTGCCTGTAACATGATCTGTGATTGGGGAAGAGTATACTATGACAGACCAGAAAAAAAAGATTTTTATTTGATTGGACAAGCTTTCGGGGTATGTCCCCTTCTTCAAGGTCCAAGCAGTACTGATTCACAAATTTTAAGCAGAATGTTAAAGAAGAAGAAAAAAAAAAAAAAGAGAGAAAACCAAACACATACAAATCAATGGTAATAAAGATAGCAGCAGAGTTAGTGAGATAAGACAGAGGGAGAGCTAGGGGGGAATGCAGGGGGGTATACTAGTCACAGAGCGGTCGTAAAACTTGCTTAAGTTTTACGACCGCTCTGTGACTAGTATCCCCCCCTGCATTCCCCCCTAGCTCTCCCTCTGTCTTTTTTTCTTCTTCTTTAACATTCTGCTTAAAAATTTGTGAATCAGTACTGCTTGGACCTTGAAGAAGGGGACATACCCCGAAAGCTTGTCCTGAAAAATTGTATGTTAGTGCAAATAAAAAAAGTAACACGGACAGTACTCAATTTTCTCTGTCACAAATGCACTAATACGGCTACAATCAAATCATCATATTTGATTGGAAAAATTATTTTGCTTATTAGAGCAAACTTAACCAGGTTTTAAAAACATTTTTTTTTTTTTTTTGCTTTTCCCTGGATCAGCTAGGGTTTAAAGGAGAAGTACAGCCAAAGCTTGTCCAGGCACAAAGCTGGTCCAGGCTGGGGAAATCCACCCAGGAGCCTGGACCAGCACCGGGCTCAGCCTCTCAGCAAGCCGCTGAGAGCCTGAGCCAGCTGCTCCCGCCCCCTCCACAGCCCAGCTCTCCAGTGAGCATGGGAGGGGCAGAGGAGAGAGTCGGTGACTGACAGTCATCGGCTCTCTGCTTATGGAGCACTGAGAACTAAGCAATCAGTGGTCTTTGATCGCTCAGTTCTCAGTCTTAGAGCCGACGTGGGACAGATGCAGCAAAAAATCCCAAACTTTTCTTTTAAAGTATAACAAAAGGCAAAAGTTTTTTATAGTTTTGGATAGCGTGGAGAGGGATTAGAACCCCTGTCAGTTTGTTTAGCTCTCTGTGTCCCCGTTAAGAAGATTCATACTCTCTATTTGTTCTGTTTACCATTATCTTTGAAAGTGGAAGTAAAAGAAAAATCCCAAATTTTGGGTTGTTCCCATCATCCTATGGGGACACTAGTTCTGGTGACCTGGTCCCCAAGGAATTCCCTTAATTTGCAGGGATTTGCTCTCACTTCCCGATTGGCTATGGGACAGGAAGTGAAGGGAAATCTCCGCAATGGGACGCAGATGGCGGAATTAAATTTGACAGATGTTATAACCCTCCCTTACTCTATGCAAAATAATAAAAAAAAAAGTTTTGCTTATAATTCTACTTTAAGGGTCCTCACATGTTTTTTTTTTTTTTTTTAGCTATATTTTTTTTTTTTATGAATCCTTGAACTTGATTGACTTTATGGTGTCTTTTTTGGCTTAACCAAACAAATATGGAATAGATATAATAATAGCTGAAAAGAAATAAATAGCAAACCATCAGGACGGAAGATATCTGACAAGTGATGATAACAATGCAAACCATTTTATCTGTAGAATATTGGAGAGGATCCTGAAAAAGTACATCTAAGGCATTTTTCAACAAAATGTTATAGATCTCCCTAGTTGAATAAAGAATGTTCATATGGCTGCAACATGACACTACGACTCCCACAAGCAAAATCTGAACATTGCAATGCAATATAGATATTTCACAAAACTGCTCTTGTGTGATGGAACAAGACAGCGGAATACCAATAAAACAAAGGAGGATTTCTTTTCTCCTACAACATCAAATATGATAGGCGTAGTTGGGTTTTAAAAATGTTAATTTTGAGCCATTAAGTGCCATATATCACGTGGGGTCACCTTTCTCGTGTACGCGCTCACTAATGCCTGGGACCAGGCAGGGCCACGGTCAAGTGAAGTCAACATGAAGGCAGAACACTGTGTTAGAAGTGAGCCATACACCTTGTGCAGCTGTAAAACAACTTGCAGGTTCCCTTTGAGAGACACTCCATCCTATGTCACTGTACACCATGAATGTAGCATTTAGAGGGGGACACCGCTGAGCTTGTTTCCCACTCCACCAGTCCTGCTTTCCTCTGCCACCTCACTCCCAGTGATAGAATGGGTTCCCCCCATGCACTAAGCGTGGCCCTCATGCTTGCACTTGATTAACTCCTTCAGCACTCCTGTACTTTACGGCTAGGTTTATGGGGTCTCCATACTGCAGGTTTGGTCCTGTTCGCTTTTGGTGAACCGACCGCTAGAGAAGGAGTCAGAGCCCCGACCGCCTTGCTACCAGAGGACCTGCAACCCATGCCTGGTACCACTATATGTTGTCTGGCTGCTATTACATTCCCACCAGTCCATGGTTACCCGTAGCAACTACACACTTTCTCTAACTCCCCTGCTGAGTTAACTCTTTATGTGGCCTTCCATTTTTGTTCCTTACCCCATATGTGCTTTACAGATCCGGTTCTTACAACACGCATTGTACCTCCATGCACCCCTTTGAATAACTTTAGACCAGATGTGGAACAGTTGATAAAGCTTCACTCGAACATACTAGCAGATACAGTCCAACAGTATAGCATACATTCAGCAACGTTCTTGCCTAACTATCTGTAGTAGGCTGCCCAGTTATTTCCTTCCCAAGACAAGAGTTCCTAAAGTCCATAATCTGGCAGAGTCCTAACGCAGATGTTCTCCCTTGAGGGGTCAGTGAGTTGCTGAGAGTTACATATTCTCCTTGTTTCTGGTCTTGCTTCCCATCCAGGCCATGGCAAGAGAGAGCCTGAGCAGAGCGCCAGATGTTCTCCCTTGAGGGGTCCGTTAGTTGCTGAGAGTTACATCTTCTCCCTGTCTCTGATCTTGCTTCCCATCCAGGCCATGCAAGAGAGAGCCTGAGCAGGGCCTTCCCCCATTTTATATACAACACAGGGTGGAAGGCAGAGCTTAGAAATGCCTGGGAAACTGCTAAGCTTTATTTTAACCCCTTTCTTTCTGGGCAGCCTAGATATTAGCTAACTACGCACTTGTGAGTAGAGAATGACTGAAAAACCCTTGTTAGGTTTTTACTTTTTTTGCCATCTCTGTCCCATTGGGGAGATTTCCATTTATTTCCTGTCTTCTACGTCTTCTACACACAACAGGAAGTGAGATGAATAAGGTCGAGGTGAGGCAGGGATGTCACATTCTCCACCTCATCCAATCAGAGAACACCTTGTATTCATTGAAAAAAATACCAGGTATTTTGTAAATGGCATCTGTGCCAAGCACACGACCCCCTGTATTCACTATGCAGAAAGGCACAGGACAAGGAATAGTGCTGCTATCACCATAGCAGTGACAACTACCAAAGTATGTATACTCAACCATATATATATATATATATATATATATATATATATATATATATATAGATAGATATAGATATAGATATAGTGGGTATAGAAAATAATCACCCCCCTTTTTGTTTTGTTGCTTTGCAGACCCAAATGAAGACAGACACAGTTTTTGTTTTATCCAGCTGTATTTACTCAGTGAGTTGGAAAAAGGATCACCCCTTGTGTGAGTATTTTGTTGAACCACCTTTGGTTTTGATTATAGCCTTTAGTCTGTTGGGATATGTCTCTATGAACTTTGCACGTCTAGACTTTGCCATATTTGCCCAGTCTTCTTTGCAGAACTGCTCAAGTTCAGTTAAAGGGGTTGTAAACCTTCAAGGTTTTTCACCTTAATGCGTTCTATGCATTAAGGTGAAAAACCTCCTTTAGTGTAGCAGCCCCCCAGTGCCCCCATTTTACTTACCTGAACCCTGTCTTTCACACGCCGGGAAAGAGCACACCAGCTCCAACCAGTGTCTCGTGTCCTGATTGGAAAGATTGATAGCAGCGCAGCCATTGGCTCCCGCTGCTGTCAATCAAATCCAATGACGCGGGAGACGGTGGCAGGGCCGAGTCCTGCTGTCTGAGTCAATAGATGCAGCAGGGCACGGGAGCACACCCACACGAGTGCCCTGAGGGAGAGCGGGGCACTCAAGAAGAGGAGGAGCCAGGAACGCCGCTGAGGGACCCCAGAAGATGGGGACACAAAACCAACTGCACAGAGGAGGTAAGTATGACATGTTTGTTTTAACATAAATATATATATATATACCTTTAGATATCCTTTAAATTTGATGGTGTCTGTTTGTGGACTGAAGTCTTCAAGTCATTTTACAGATTTTCAATGGGGTTTAAGTCTGGGCTCTGACTAGGCCATGCAAGGACATTCACCCTTTTCTGCTTCAACCACAGTGTGGTAATTTTTGCTGCGTGCTTTGGGTCATTGTCATGTTTGAAGGTAAACCTTCTTCCCATTTACAACTTTCTGGCAGAGGGCAGCAGATTTTCCTCAAGAATGTCCTTTTTAGGAGGGGGGGTGATCCTTTTTCCAACTTTTTTTTTTCTGACATGTTGGTGTTATATCTTTCACTTGGATGCTATAAGTGGCACTGAGTAAATATAGCTGGATAAAACAAAAACTGTGTCTGTCATCATTTCAGGCTGCAAAGCAACAAATTGGGATTATTTCAAGGGGTGTGATTCTTTTCTATACCCACTGTACCCTTAATATGCATTTGGCAGGGCCTACTTTTTATGGCGTATATAACAGCAAATTGGATTTGTAGCAGTTGTAATTGCAGAGTTTCAGCCACATTGTTCTAAGTGTAATAACTGTGAGGTACATGAACAAAGATGACTCCAAGTTTCAGGAATACTGTACAGTACATGAAATTTAGCTTGGACACTAAAAATTGCAGGCTACTTTTTTCCTTTTTTTTTCTTTGACTTGATACAAGAATTAATCTCCAGATTGACTGTAATTAAAGAGCAACTTTTTCACTGGCCTGGATAATGGAAAGCTTCCTTCAAATGTATTCTAAACAGACAAAGACTGCCATTAATCATTGCAATGCAAATCATCAGAGGTACATTGCTATACATCAATATGGAAATATTCCGAAGTGGTGAATGCACTGTACAGTTTTTGGATTTGCATACGTTTATGCTGTTTTACTGTTAGCATATTTTAAAGGGGCTGTCTAGGTAAACTGGAAACGGCTTCTGACAACTCTTTTTAGTAACACGTAGCTCACAAAATTCCCCCAATTAACTAAGAGACTCCTTATCATCTGTAATATCAAATTCCACAAATGTATATTGCTGGTGGTATTTCCATTACCATGTGTTATTTGCTAAATTAAAGCCTAACTCCACCTTTTTTTAAAGAATAAAAAAATCTCTAGCCTGGCAGCTGTAAAAAAAAAAAAATCTTTTGCTGCAATGCTCACCTTCTACTTGGTGCTGTGCTCAGCAGACACACAGCAGCTTTATCCAGAACTGGTTCTCTTCTGGCTTCAATGACATTCAGCATCATCCAGCTCACTTCCCGGGAACCCAAGGCATCAAGGAACATGATCCTTGGGTTCTTGCATATGGGCTCCTGAGCCCAGACAATGTAAATCAGCTAGCTCATGTGCTGCGTACAGCCACCCATAGACATAAATGGCTGTGAGCAGCTGTCTTTGGGGTATACAACAGTAATCGCATAAACACATGATGTATGCAAAAAAGTAGAACATTTTCATTTTTTTGCATATCCCTAAATTCATCACTCGAGTCACTTCCACTAGATAGCTGACAGTCCACTAAAGAGATATACAGACTCCTGACTGCTATAGCAGTACTTACAACTTTAGCAACTGTGAAAGGGTTAAAAAAAAACAGAAGCCTTGCCTCACAGTGCTCAGTCCAAGAGGAAGGACTAACTGGGAAATAAGGTACGCATACTTGAAATGCATAAAAAAGGAAAGTGGTGGGGGGTTGGTTCTGCAATGAAAGGTGAAGTTAGGCTTTAGCTTTTTATTCAATTTACTAAAGTTTTATCAACCACTTGAAAGTTATATTATAGATGTCTAAGGGGTGGACATCTATTTCACCCTACCTGGGAGACAGCTTGTGAATGGATAAAGCCTAGTACACAGGGCCTGAATGTTGGGTGACATAATACAATAAAAGTAATTGAAAAAAGTAATAATAAGCGGCCGACATCCGTCCCGTGTGAAGGGTTATGTCAGAAAACGATCTGCCGACTGCCTCCCGATCAGTACTCTCAGTCAATGGCAGAGATTGCTGACCAGAGTGTTCTGGCGGCGGCAGGGGGGGGGGGGGGATGAGGGGTCAGAACATCAGAACACAATAGCATAGCAGGGGAGATTGCTGCACTAACATCAGATTGTGTGTGTACAGTAAAACCTTGGATTGCGAGCATAATTAGTTCCAGAAGCATGCTTGTTCTTTTAGTTCCCCATAGGAGATGATGGAAACTCAAATGATTTGTTCCACAACTAGTTCTTCATAAGTCCTTCAGTTTAAAGTCCATATAAAAAGATTTTAGCAATATGATAGGTTGTGTAACCATAAAATGTCTATCCACAAATGGCAGCCTCCACACGGGGATTGGAAGCAAACTCCAGATGGAGCTACAGAGTATAAAAGAGAAGAGAGGTGCCTCTAAGTGTAGCAATATGGTTACATTTAATGAAGGTACAACATTTAGCAACTCACATGGTTGATGATTAAAAGAGGTACATCTAAGTATGCAGGCATCCAGGGTAAAGGTGTCCACATAGACCATCCCCCACACCGCCGGTTCTCACCGCTGTCAGTCTGCAATCGTTACAGGGAAGAGTACCCTGCAGTAGAGCGATTGAATCGCTTGTGGAGCGCAGAGTGGAAGGGGCGACGTAGATGGCGGTGAGGAGGATGGTCTATGTAGACAGCTTTACCTCGGATGCCTGCCTGTTTTAATCATCAACCATATGAGTTGCTAAATGTTGTACCTTCATTAAATGTAACCACTACGCTACACTTAGAGGCGCCTCTCTTCTCTTTTATACTCAGTTGTTACGTGACGCTATATCAAGACATCGCTTGTATATCAAGTCAAAATTTATTTTAAAATGTTGCTTGTTTTGCAAAATGCTCTCAAACCAAGTTGCTCTCAAACCAAGGTTTTACTGTACTAGGCTTTATGGTAGCCAGAGTTGGCATCTCTGAAACTCAACTAAAAATGAGCTACTAAAAATGAGGTTTCATGGGTTATGTTCGATAGAGAGCAATCTATGGTTGTTGAAAGGAAGGATCCAACAGCATCTGTAATAACATAAAGAGATCCTACTTTGCAAATTATGTTTTAATGATTGAACAGATCTTGGTGCAGGCTTTCATGATCTTAGCGATGAGTGGGTTTGGTGCCCATTTGACTCCTGGGAGGGTGATAATAGTTGACATTTGCACCACCTGTAGAGAGTTTGTGATAATGCTTCAGATCATGAGGTGTAGTTTGGGTGGGGTTGTGAGAAGACATTACCCATGGCCATAGGTGTGTGCAGCTTATTGCATTAGGGTGTACAACCCAAAGCTCATACACATCTGTGTTTACGTATATATATATATATATATATATATATATATATATATATATATATATATACAGTATCTCACAAAAGTGAGTACACCCCTCACATTTTTGTAAATATTTTATTATACCTTTTCATGTGACAACACTGAAGAAATGATACGTTGCTACAATGTAAAGTAGTGAGTGTACAGCTTGTATAACAGTGTAAATTTGCTGTTCACTCAAAATAACTCAACACACAGCCATTAATGTCTAAATCACTGCCAACAAAAGTGAGTACACTCCTAAGTGAAAATGTCCAAATTTGGCCCAATTAGCCATTTTTCCTCCCCGGTCTTTAACAAGGTCTCAGGTGTGAATGGGGAGCAGCTTTTTAATAAATTTGGTGTTATCACTCTATAAGAAGATTGGCAAGACCCTGAAACTGAGCTGTAGCACGGTGGCCAAGACCATGCAGTGGTTTAGCAGGACAGGTTCCACACAGAACAGGCCTCACCATGGTCAACCAAAGAAGTTGAGTGCATGTGCTCAGCGTCATATCCAGAGGTTGTCTTTAGGAAATAGATGTATGAGTGCTGCCAGCATTGCTGCAGAGCTTGAAGGGGAGGGGGGGTCAACTTGTCAGTGCTCAGACCATACGCCGCACACTGTATCAAATTGGTCTGCATGGCTGTCGTCCCAGAAGGAAGCCTCTTCTAAAGATGATACACAAGAAAACCCGCAAACAGTTTGCTGAAGATAAGCAGACTAAGGACATGGATTACTGGAACCATTTCCTGTGGTCTGATGAGACCAAGATAAACTTATTTGGTTCAGATGGTGTCAAGCGTATGTGGTAGCAACCAAGTGAGGAGTACAAAGACAAGTGCATCTTGTCTTTGTACTACCTTACATTGTAGCATAGTGTCATTTCTTCAGTGTTGTCACATGAAAATATATAATAAAATATTTACAAAAATATGAAGGGTGTACTCATTTTTGCGAGATACTGTATACATATATATATTATAGGGTGATTAGGGTGTGCCCAGGCACATCAGGCACACCCCATGTGCACACATATGGCAACCACCCAACCAACCCCTACAAGGAGAAGCTCTGGCTTCAGAACCTGGTTAGTACTTACCAAGCCTAATCCGGGCACGATAACTTGGGGATAGTTATGTTAACTCCTTGTCATAAAACCCAATTGCTACCAAAGACATGAGGTGGTGTCTCCACCCCCTGTAAGGGCCAGGAAGAAATTATAGGGAACCACTGTACTAGCCAAACCCAGAAGAGACATAGAAGTGAGGAGAGAGTGGTAGCCTGGGATTTGTCCAAGGTGCATGTGGGTAAAGTGCCGGTTCAGCTTGTTAATCTAGGCACCACCCCATAACACTTCCAGCCCAGTTAGTCATCGCTGACATGTTCACATTTCCACAAAATTCCATTAAAATTTCTTCTTCTGGGGGTCAAGGCTGCCTGCACCTCCTTAACAAATGATGGGACTCCCAGTACCAACAGCTATTAAACCAGTTGGCCCTTGCACAAGTTTTCTCTGGAACAGCAAGGGATGCTGCATTATTTATTGGAGGAACACATGCTAGAGAACTGTGAGTGTACCACAGCTCTAGATTATCCTATCTACACTGGTGACACAGTCCCAGTCCAAAAATGATACCGTAATTCTTCCCCAGCCTTATATCAGGAAGTGAAGGCCTTACCCCACAACATGCTAAAGAGTGGTGTCATCAGAGAAAGCAGGAGCTCATGGGCTGCCCCTATAGTTCTGGTGTAGAAAAAGGATGGAAGTCTGCATTTCTGTGTTGACTATTGAAAACTAAATGCATGCACCCATCAAAATGCCTACCCTTTGCCACAGGTAAAAGAGCCTTTATTGGCTTTGGGGAAAGCCAGCTATTTCTCAGTATTGGACTTAGCCAGTGGCTAATGGCAATTGCCTGTA
Source organism: Lithobates clamitans (assembly GCA_037952925.1). Lineage (NCBI taxonomy): Eukaryota > Metazoa > Chordata > Amphibia > Anura > Ranidae > Lithobates > Lithobates clamitans. The sequence continues at coordinate 8,027,606 of JBBGZY010000014.1, forward strand.
AGGGAGGAGGATCGGGGAAAAACAGCTTTCATCACTCCAATTGGACTGTTTAAATTCAATTGGATGCTCTTCAGCTTAGCCAATGCTCCTAGTACCTTGCAGAGGCTCACAGAGGGGCGTCTGGCGACCTTAACTTTGACACAGTCCTTATCTATTTGGATGATATCATCATCTTTTCCAAAACTTTTGAGAACCACATCTGTCATCTGGATCTGGTCCTAACCTGGCTGGTGCAGTATGGGCTTAAGTTAAAACCTGCCAAGTGTCACCTTATGCAAACTCAAATACAGTACCTAGGCCATGTAGTAGAGGGGTGTCTCCTGAAATGGCCAAGATTCAGGCAGTGAAAGAGTGATCAATTCCAAAGACAATCACTAAACTTTGTTAATTGTTTGGATTGGAAGGGTACCACCGATGATTCATCCCTATCTTGGCATAGATTGCTGCGCATCTCTCACAGTTGTTGTGTAGACATTTCACTCAACAAGGGCAAATTGCATCCCTCTGTTCAGGCTCACTGTCACACAGCTCAAGGAGAAGCTTTTGAAACATTAAAAAAGCAGTTACCACTGCACCCCTCTTGGCATATTACAACTATGTAAAGCCCTTCTGAGTATATACTGATGGCAGCTGTCAAGAGCTTGGAACTGTATCAACAAAAGAGCAAAAATTGCAAGATGAGGTTGAGCGTGTCATCGCTTATGCCAGAGGCAGCCTACAACCAGCAGAGCGGAATTCACGTAATTATAGTTCTTTCAAATTGGAGCTCTTGGCCATCACTGAAAAGTTTAGCATATCTAGAAAATGCTAACCTAGGAGTCTTAAAAACAACGGGTGGCAATATTGGCCTGATTTAACTATATAATGCATTACAAGGCAGGAAGGCTGCACAGTAATGTTGACACCCTGTTATGTTATCCACTCAAGGAGCCACAAGTGGATGTGGATTAGGGATGGGCCGAACTGACCCCTGTTCGGTTCGGACCAGAATTTCCAAACATCGCAAACGTTTGGACCCGAATAAGGAACCCCATTAGAGTCAATGGGACGTCAAATATCAAAAGTGCCCATTTTGGAGGCTTAAATGCAAGTAATTAGGCATACAATGGTTATAGGGGTCTGGGGCCTGCCCTGGGGGACATGGATGAATAAAAAAAAAAAGTTTGTGAAAAACGTCATTTTTAAATGAGCAGTGATTTTTTGATTTTTAAAGTGAAAGTTTAAAAATTAAAAATTCCTTCCAATATAGTGCCAGGGGGTCCCCTTAGTCTAACTGTAAAGTGGCAAATCTGTACCATGTCTAGAATCTGCTGCAGCAATAATTGAATTTATAAAGCCAAAAAAAATTACATTTTTCCTGCAAGCTGCCTTTATTTTGCTCAGCAACAACTGGGGAGCCAGTGTGTATGATGAGGCCACAATGTAGTGCACTGGGAACAAGATTAGAGATTTTTTTGGAAACATTCTGGTGTCACTTTGACTTTGGATAGAAGTAACTGGTGTGTTAAAATTGGTCTTTGGGTGTTGGTGGCGCCTTCCCACCGTAACCCTATAGAGATAATCTTGATGAAAGCAAGAATTGGCCTTGCTGTAAAAAATTGCAATGATATGCACCTATCAAACAGGTGCAGAAAAATTGGTCTTTGGGCGTTGGGGCGCCTTCCCACCGTAACCCTATATAGGTGCCCAATGATGAAGGCAAAAAAATTTGCAAAGATATGCACCTGTCAGAAAAATTGGTCTTTGAGTGTTATTTGTGCCCATGAAACCTATACCAAAAACAGTCTTCCAGACAAAATGATTGAACACCCTCAAAGCTAGGCAGCCTGCTGGCCCCCTTACAGTGCCATGGAAATGTCTGCCTCTCCTTGTTGTTCTCCCAGACATTATTGGGAGGGAGGGGGCAGTGCTTATAAGCAAATGTAAAGGAGAAGTTGAAATCTGTACATAGATGAACTTTAATCAATGTAAAGAGGTGTTTGGTGCCCTTTAATTTGAGTACTCATACTACACAGACACACGAATACAATATAATACACTGCAATATAATGCGCTAAACGTACAGTGATGCACAGAACTATATGGTGTTAAACTGGCAATAACGCACACAGAAGTAAATGGCGTTAAACTGGCAGTAATGCACGCAAAACTATATGGCGTTTAATTGGCAGTAACGCACGCAAAACTATATGGCGTTAAACTGGCAGTAACGCACGCAAAACTATATGACGTTAAACTGGCAGTAACGCACACAAAACTATATGGCAATAAACTGGCAGCAATGCACGGAAAACTATATGGCGTTAAACTGGAAGTAACGCACGCAAAACTATATGGCACTAAACTGGCAGTAACGCACGCAAAACTATATGGCGTTAAACTGGCAGTAATGCACGCAATACAATATGGCGTTAAACTGGCAGTAACGCACACAAAACTATATGGCGTTAAACTGGCAGTAACGTACACAATACAATATGGCGTTAAACTGGCAGTAACGCAATCAAATAGATGGTGTTCAACTGTCACTACACTGAAGCTATCTGAACTGTCCCTACTCTAGCTATATACTAATGTCAAGATTACTGACATGGTCTCACTACACTACACTGAAACTATCTGAGCTGTCCCTACTCTAGCTGCACACTATGCAAAGCTGAATGATAGTCCTCCTCACTACACTCACACTATCCCTAGACTGACACTAAACTAATATTCTACACTGACCATTGAAGCAAAATAGCACAGTATAGCACACTAACTAATAGCACTGAACAGAGCCCTGTTCTATCTCTCTCCACACCAAAATCACACTGAAAATGACTGCCATTGAAAGAATACTTTTATACTGTGGGCATGCAATGCACTGTTCAACGCCATAATGCATTGTGGTAGGTTCGGGGGGCCGAACAAACGGTTGAACGACCCGTTTGTTCGGCTGTTCTCCGAACGTCCAAACAACGAAAGTTCGGCCCGAACTTATGATCGGGCCGAACCGTTCACCCATCCCTAATGTGGATCAGTACTATAAAGTATCAATGGTGCGCTGGCTCTAATAGGACACAGTGGAAATAAATGTGTAGGTAAAACACAAATATAGACAGCATCTTATGATAACTTTTGAAAATTTGTATACCACTCAAGAACCTTTGATCCACTGCCCTTAGGGTCCTTTCACACTGGGGCGGCAAACCTACCCGAAAGTGCCGCTGCTTTAATTCCAGTGTGAAAGCCCCCAGGGCTTTCACACTGGAGCGGTGCGCTGGCAGGACGGGAAAAAAAGTCCTGCCAGCAGCATCTTCTGAGCGGTGAAGGAGCGCCGGCAAAGCGCCTCTGCAGAGCCGCTTTGCGGTGGTTTTAACCCCTTCTCGGCCGCTAGCAGGGGGTAAAACCGCCCCGCTAGCGGCCCAATACCGACAATAAAGCGCCACTTACAATAGCGGCGCTTTACCGCCGACAACGCCCCCGCCCCAGTGTGAAAGGGGCCTTATAGTGTTCAAAGGTAAGAGACATGTAAGAATAAGTAATGTGAAATAAATTAAAGTGCAAAGTGCAGACCACAATTAGAATTAACAATACACAATTCATATATGTACAATATGAAATAAATCCAGTCCTTCATTATTCTGAAAAATAAGTGCTCAAAAAGTTCATGTAAGAAGCTTTATAAACTGCTGGGTGTTCCCATCCAACTCTTCCACATGTAAAAGGAAAAGTGTCCTTGTGCAAAACAGTTATGCTTTAAAGTGCTAGTGTGTCACCACCGTCCTCTAAGAGAAAAGAATGGCAGCTTACCAGACCCATAGATCCCACAAAGGGCACATAATGAAAGGGCACATAATGGGTACATAATGAAAATTTAGGCTATAAGGCAGCAGCTTGTTGCAGATAAATCTCTGAGGCTCGAGGTGAACGCAGGCTCCCAACTCCCGAGGAATTTAATTTTAAAAACAATGGAGAGGACTCAGTGCATTATCATTTTAAACCAATGTGTAATAGTAAACGTCTCACACTTACAGAATATTCACTTGCATTCGATAAACAGTGTCATGTAAGCACGGTCGCTTGCAGATCGGTCTGTGCATCCTGACGTCACAACGCTGGCTCCTGCTGATTCGTTTCCCCTTAGAAGGCGTCAACTGGGATTGGAGACTAATTAATTAGATGTGGATTAGTGTTTGGAGGACTCTGAGGTCGTTCCCGTTAGAGTAGAGCCAATGAGTCATGTGGTTGGGCTGGCTGTTCAAAAGAGTCAAAGTTCCTAACTGATGACTGACATATACTACTTGTATGAATGGACCACTTTGAAACAGCAGGATCTTGATATCTCACAAGAAAATCCTGATATCTCTCCAAAAGAAAAAACCTACCCACCGAGAATACATCAAACTTTCAAGTACTGTAAGGCAACAGCTCAAACAGTCGGACAGACTTGAAGTGTGGGATGCAGTGTTATACATCCTGCATATAAGCCTGCATACCCACAGAGCAAAGAGACATTTTCCATTTGGTGATTCCTCGATCCACTGCTCTTGGGGGTCTGTCAGATCCTGTGAAGCAGGAATGAACATTTTTAAGGTGGCCTATGCACCCAGGATTAGCTGACTAGGTGCACTGAGCCTGCCAGGAGTGTCAGGTGTATGCACTCCATAAAGGGCAGGTTTAGCACACTACTCCTTTGGAGATCTCTGCATCTAAGCTGTTTGAACTATTGACCATGGACATCTTGACCATGACTGAGATGACCTCAGGGTACCGATACAATCTAGTATTTGTGGCTCACTTCTCTAAGTTTACCATTTGGGTCCCTAACCGAAATCAAACAGCCCATATCACAGCCAAACTCTTCTGGACACATGTGATACAGCCAAACAAATGGTCAAAGGTGACCTTGTTGGACCAAGGCCCTAACTTTGAATCACAGATCTTTACAGTTATGCCGGCTGATTAATATCAGGAAGTCACATATCACATCGTACCATCTGCAAGATAATGGAGCCTGCGAACGCTACAGTGACTTTGAAAGTATTTGTATATGTATAACCAATATTTTTTTTTTAAGTTTTGGATACAGACGTGAAGGAACAGAATCCTTTTCAATTTTTTTAAATGTAAATTGTAGAGATTTATTACTATTATAGATCACTATCTGTTTCCAGGACATGAAGAGAAACTCCCCTGATGGGCACAGACAGGATTAAACTGACAGAGGTTTTCTTAAGCTTTTTTAAACAAAAGAAACGTTTTTTATATACATTTTCTTTAAGGCAGATAATCAGTGTAATAGCCAAGCAACTGTGGCCTATTTCTATCATGACATGATTATGTTAAGTTATACATTTTAATATTATGGAGGATTATGCAAGGCTAAATGGTAGACTATTAAGGGATTTGATTAGTGCAAAACTTATGAAGATGATGCTGCTGATGAAAATAATTAATGACAGTTAGTTTCCTTTGACACCTATGCCTATCCAATAATGTGTGTTTATAAATTGTGTTATTGCATGCATTTATTTATTTTTTCAACTTTCAAAAAAATGCATTTTGATATGCATTAATGCTTACTACTGCATTTGCAAGTCAAAGCAGGACCACTTCTTTGGTGCCTGTCATCTGATTACAATTTTTTTGACCAAAAAGTTTCCAATTAGTAATAAGCCAAAACGTACCTGAGCTTGGTGAGCAGGGTTCAACAAACAATAGATACGTTTGGATGCTGGAACCAGATCCCATTTAAATCAATGGCAGCCAAATTTGTAAAATAATTATTAGCCATTTTCTTGGCTATTGGGCTAGGGATTGTCCAACAATTGTTGTGTTTGCACCCACCGTGTCCTTAGCAACCACTGACATCATCCAGCCCATTCAGTTAGATGGCCAGGATTCCATGTCATGCTGTTCGTCAATGCCAACCACCCTAAACATCCGGCATTCAGATGAAACTTATCTAAACTTGTGTTTGGACTGAACACAGCTCATCCTTACTCCCAATATATCTGGCAAAATAAGGTTATGCTGTTTTGTTTATCTGCACTTTTATTTAAAACTGCCAAAAAAAATACATTAAAAGGAGTACTACAATTCAGGGAGCCCCATACAAAAATCTTGATGGAGTTCCCCTAGCAACCTATCTCTGTGGCATCTGGCAGTGGCAATTTTATTTGGAACAATAGTGTAATTGATCCCTTTTAAAATATATCTAAATTAAGGAAAGGCAGCAGGAGAGCTGTTAGCAGTCAGTAAACTATTAGGACCAAACTGTGGAGAGTTGTAAGAGCAAAACAATGCAGAGAATTCACTTTTAACCTTAATTCCCCTGCTATGCTCTCAGTAGCTCACCAGTAATTTATAGCATCTACTGATAGTTGTTGGAATATAAAATCTTAGGGTTTTGGTTTAAGTTCTAAGTTCTGTCATCCCTTTTACCACCCCAGCCTGCACGTGCTGCCTGCATGTGCTGAATATTGTGGGAGTCAGTAAAACAAATTCATTTGCAGCAAGCTCCTAGCCTAGTTAGACTGCTGGACAAATCTAGTTTTTGGCTCCATGGTAATCAGTGGAGTGGTGGTTAATTGGTTTGGTCTGCTCAGGATTCCTAAGCTGAGAGTTTGAATGATTCCCCCTGCTTCTGGAAGAAGCTTCAAGAGCAAACAGAGGGAGATTCAAATGATCAGCTGAATAGTAGAGGGCACCCAAAAGATTAGTGGAGAGGTTAGAAATATTCAGGAGCTCTGAGCTGACTGTTCTTCCCTTGTCATGGAGGGTTCCAATACTTCTGGAGTTGCTGCCCCTAGGACCACTAAGACAACAAACCCATGTTTGGGCGTCAACATCTGCTGCACCAAGGACCTAAGGAGGATAGCTAAAAAAGAGGATACCCGTTAAGTACACTGTTCCAGAGTCCAGGTCTAGTGGAGGAGGACTTTGTCATCTCCCTGTGGAGCCTGGGTGGCTCTTGGGACTCTGTGAATAAGGATTTTACTGGGAAATGACAGTTGCATAGAAGAGAAAGGGAACCAGGTGCTAATAATTGGAATTATGGTCTACTGCAGTGGGGTCTTAGACGTACTGACATCCCTGCAGAGAAGCTGTTACTGAGAGATTAGAAAGATTCTTGTTCTTTTGCTGTGGTTGCTGATGGTTTTGGAGTATCCCATGACCCCAATCTCTCTCCTATAAAAGTTCTAGAGCAATGAACCCTAAAAAGACATCCTCTGGACTGAATTTTAATTGTCGGTGTGCTTGGGTGACTGGTGGCTTCTGTACTACTTAAAGAAAACCTGTCTGTTTCCAGTGGCCGCTTGGGGGGTGAGCGCTACATATATATAGGTATATAATGTATATTACATAATTGTTAGATCTCATATGCTCTATAACAAACTAGAAACTTAAAGTGGAAGTCCATGCAAAAACTAAAATCCCTGCATCTATAGCCACCAACATCCTAACACTAACCTATCTAGCCTTGAAAAGAAAAAAAACTGTATACATATCTTTTTTTAAAGGCGATCCGACCCGATCTCCAGCAGAGGAAGCCCTGATCCCATGCTGAGCTGTCAGCCGTTGCTTCGCTGTGTAGGCGGGTGGAGAGGACACATCCGTCAATGGAAGCCCTATAGTATCTCTATGGGTGACGTCACTTCCCATTCATTTCACAGTCGTTGTCGGACGTGTACTCCGCAGAGCTGGAGATTAGTTTGGATTGCCTGCAGAAAAGGTATGTACAGTATACTGATTTTATCTTTACAGGGCTAGAGAGGTTAGTGTTAGAATGTTGGTGCCTATAGATGCAGGGATTTTAGTTTTTGCGTGGACTTCCACTTTAATACAAACATCTTTAACCACTGTCAAATGACGGCAGGGCGGTGTGGCTCTCGTTCTGGGTGGACGCCAAATGATGGCGCCCAGAACGGCCGTACCCGCGCGCCCCTGGGGGCGCGCAGGGTGGTAATCACAGCCGCGCTCTGTTGCTAGGACACAGCGCGACCCCAATCTCTGTGAAGGGCCACGGCCGCGGCTCTTTAACCATGTGATCGGCTGTGTCCAATAACAGCCAGTCACATGTAAACACGGAGATGCCAGTAATCAGCTCTCCTCGTCTTACATTGACAGAGTGTGAGGAGAGGAGAGCCGATCATCGGCATCTCCTCACAGAGGACATCTAGGCATGTAATCTAGGCTGATAATCAGTGCCCTGATTACAAGAAAGCACCCACAATGCCAGCAGTGAGTGCTCACGAGTGCTAGCAAACAGTGCCCACAAGTGTAAGCAATCAGTACCCATTAGTGATGCCAGTCAGTGATGGCTTTCACTGCTGCCCATCGATATCTATTACTGCTGCCCATCAATGCCCATCAGTGCTCATCAGTGCCACATATCAGTGCCACCAATCAGTGCCCATCAGTGCAGCCTATCAGTGCCCATCAGTTCTGCCTCATCAGCACCCATCAGTGAAGGAGAAAAATTACTTATTTACAAAATTTACTGACAGAAACTAAGAAAAACTTTTATTTTTTTCAAAATTTTCAGTCTTTTTTTTTTTAAAAAACAATAAAAAACCCAGAAGTGATTAAATACCACCAAAAGAAAGCTCTATTTGTGATAAAAATTTCACATGGTTACAGTGTAGTAATTGTCATTCAAAGTGTAACAGCGCTGAAAGCTGAAAAATGGCTTGGGCAGGAAGGGGATAAGTGCCCTGTATTGAAGTAGTTAAAGTGTGACTTTTTTCTGAATTGCTGACAAACCTAGGACACAGTCTTCATCTCCATGAATATTGTGTAAGGCATACAGAGTTAAAGCCAGACTAAAACGTAACTAATAAAAAAATGTGAGCAGGCAGCTGTTTATTGCAGAAGAGACATGCCATGCCTTTTCTGCAGTAACAAACACTTACCTGCCTGCTCGCAGTTTTCTTTGCAATGCTCACTGAGCTGCTTATGCATAGCTCAATGCGCATTCCTGGCTGTGCCGGAATGGCAGACTCCCGCATGGGATGACATCATTCCCCAACCTACAAATCAAGAGGCCGAAAACCCGGTTCCAGAAAGTAGCCAGGGAGAAGATGAAAATGTCTGGCAAGGAATTTAACTGTTGCATCGCTGGAATGAGGAGTTAAATATTTCTGTGAGTTTAGTTATGCTGGACTAAGTATTGATCAGGATGAAAAGAAGCTCTAAAGTCAATAAATCTACTCACAGAGCATCACAGCATGATCCCAAAGCATGATCCTGCACATTAGATGTTAACTCTCCTGATATAAAGTTATCAGACAACCTCCATGGTGGGGACCCCTTCCCACCATTGGGCCCCATAGAGCCCCCCCCATGCAGTCTGCCTGAAAGGGCCACCCTCCACACACCCATAGAAGGGACTTTAAAGCAGAACTCCATCTAATAAGGGAAGTTTCCCTTACCCCCCCCCCCCTTTCTCTCCTTATTGCAAAGCTTTTTTGTGGGGTTTGGGGGGGGGGGGGCAGGTATCTAGGTTTGACAGGTACCAGGTCCCACTTCCACTGGGATCGCCTAGGCCAGTGATGGCGAACCTTGGCACCCAAGATGTTTTTGTGTAGTAGTGCAGTTGAGCATCATGGGAAATGTAGTTCCAAAACATCTGGGGTGCCAAGGTTTGCCATCACTGGCCTAGGTAATCCTGGTGGAAGTTCTGCTCCCACGCCCCACCTCCCTGCCCGCAATCTCCTGGGACCTGTCACAGGTCCCAGGACGCTCGGGAACCATTCACAGAGTGCAGCATGGCTTGCGCATGTGCAGTGGGGAGCTGGCTGTGAAGCTTCAGGTAGTCACAGTAGGCTTACCACAGTCATCATGGCAGCACGGGGGACCCAAAGACCAGGGAAGAACCAGCCCAGGCAAAGAGAGCACTGGATTCTTGGGCTGATAAATGTATTTTTAATAAAAGTCAGCCGCTACAGTATTTGTAGCGGCTGACTTTTTATTATTTATCTTTTTAAACAGACTGAAGTTCTTCTTTAAATACCTCATTATACATGCTCTGTTATCCTGCCTGGCCCCAGCAGCAAGGACCAGGGATAGAGAAGGGACTATTTATCCATTGTTGGGATTAGGCAATCCTCAGTGCAGCAGCTCCCTACAATTAAATTCAAGCTCTGGCCCTCCCCAGTGGATTGATATAGAAAAAGAGGCTAGAACTTTAATTTAATTGTTGGGAACAATGGCACAAATGATTACTCCTCCTGCTTCTGAAAACGAGTAAGCAGTCTCTAACCTCTCTAACTGATGGGGCCCTGGGAACTTTTATTCAATTGCTTTGAGCCACAGCCCATGGGATTACTGGCCCTCTAATGAACTAATGAGGCCCGGGCCTGGTACAGGAGGGACAGCTCTACCCCCTATCAGCAGCCCTGGTAACGTCCTTGCAATGTATAGCATTTACCTGGAGAGGATTGTTCTAACATAAAAAAAAAGATGAAGTGACTTACACAAGTTACACGCACATATGTATATGTATGATCTGGCCACCACCAATGACCAAACACTCCAAAAAAAGAGGTAATTGGTTTGATTTTGTGACCTATCGAATCATTCCCCTTAAAAGCAGTCAACCAAAGGGCATCTCCAAGAACCAGAGAAAGTCGATCATCACCCGATCCAGCTATTTGCTATCATCTCATAAAATGTAATAAAATAATGGAAAATCTGATGGCCTTCTTTCCTGCGGCCTTTTTGCTTTTATTAATAAACACAGGTTAGGGTTCGTAATTGTGCATAATCATTAGCTAGTTGACTGGTAAAATGCTCCTAAGTAAAATATTACAATGTTTATCTACTGGAGACATTTTTCTGCTATTTAGACATATTTTTGCAATTATAGTTGGCTGCTTAATTTTGCAACATAGTATCAGTTTTGCTTCAGGGAGTTCTTGATAAATGGCTTCCCTACATATAAGGGTTTTTTATTGCAAAAGTTGTACTTTCTTTCCAGTTTTGTTAGCTCCCCCTGTTTAATTTTTGTTTTACTTTGGCAATCATCTTGCCTCTGGCCTGCTGTTGAATCAACATTTTCTGCAGCACGGTACAAATAACAGACATAGAAAAAATGACAGACTGTAAATTAAGATTGATGTTGTGGGCAAGAGAGATGCAGAACAGTAGAGCTGGGAGTTTTGGATACCATATTGTCTGGCACTTGAGAAGATATTGTTAGTTTGGTAGGGGCTTTGCTGGAACAGGCGCACATTAAAAGTGTGAGAACGTCGAGGGAGGAAGCATAGTTCTCAGTCTTCTCTGTTTCTTTAGAGCTGATTCTTAGTATGGAAGTTTACTGAGAAAACTTTCCTTGTTCCAGAGAGGAGTAGAGGTATTCCATCACTTAATACTCGGCAAGAAACATTTTTTTCTGCAGTTCCTCATAGCTCTCTCTGTCCAGGATCAATGGCCTGACTCCTCACCTTTTGGCAACAGCCCTTGTAAGTGCCAGAGGGGACACAAAGCCCCAGTACCTGGACAGAATATATAAACTAGATTGTCTGAAATGTGCAACTAGAGGTCTGGGATGTTATTTCAACTAAAAATGATTGATTTTGCTATTGGCATCATTTTGCCGAAATAAAAAATTTCACTTTGAGTCATTTAATTGTGAAGGTGAAATTTGCTCTAAAAGAAAAAGTTGACTCTTTTCTTTGTTTAAAAGGTGTGGAATGTATCCATTAATTAATTAATTTTTTTTCATGCATTTAGGGTGATTTAATTTATTTTATTGAATGTTATTTGTATATCTAGTCTCTGATAATCCCCTGTGGTATGTGTGAAGTCTCTGACTATCTCTTCCCACTCCCACTTCCTCCCGGGGCTCCGTTCACCTCTCACCCCTCCTTCCCTGCAATCTTCTCGGACACACCACTGGTCCCAGAAGATTGCCCAGCCACTCGCAGCGTGCAGCGCGGCTTGCGCATGTGCAGTGCGTGCGTGGCTGTGAAGCCACAGCCGGGCACCCACAGTAAGAATGCTGGCGCCGTGGAGAGGAGCGGGGCTTCCTATCGCTGGACCATGGGACAGGTGAGTGTCTGATTAATAAAAGTCAGCAACTACACTTTTTGTAGTTGCTGACTTTTAATTTTTTTTCAGCGGAACTCCGCTTTAACATATCTGCAGCCCATGACAATCTTCTTTAGCATGTCTGCAGTTCTTCACCATCTCCTATACAGGCAGTCCCCGAATTATGAACATCCGACTTGCGAACGACTCCTACTTACGAACGGGAGGCGGCATGACGTCTCTGCCGTTCTGCGAAGGTGCGGACACTTTTTGACGGTGGGCACATAGCGGCTACTTGACAAATCATCAGAAAACGACGTCTCTGCCATTCTGCTCATGCGCTTCCGACTTACGAACATATTCGACCTAAGAACAAACCGGCAGTCCCTAAACCCGTTCGTAACTCAGGGACTGCCTGTAGTATGTCTGCAGTCTCTAATTATCTCCTACAGCATTTTTTCAGTCTTCAAGAATGCCTGTATTGTGTCAGCAGTCAAACAAATCCAAAGAAGATTCCCAGTTCAACTTACCAACCAGCCTCAACCAACCAAATTATCCTAACAGTATGCATTAAAAACAGGGGTTTAGTTTGCACATATTTGCAAATACACTGTGGCTCTGCAGTATACACATGTATAAATAAATGTGTGCAAACTAAATCCTTATTTTCAATGAATACTGTTCACCAAAATAAGGAAAAAAATGAGAAAATTGCCCCAGGGTTTTTATGAGTGGGGGGGGGGGGGGGGTACATATGTTTGAGAGGTATATGATTGGTATGAAGTGACTAATGAATATTAATAGTAAAAAATATATAATTTATTCAAAAATTGTACAGAATATTAAGTTAAGAACAATGAATAACTCATACAGATCTTTCACTAACATCATGTTGCTGTGGGTTCCAATAACAGAAGCACATACAGGCATGATATATTAAAGACCCAACATGTTTCGGAATATTATAAGTATAATTCCTTCTTCAGGGGTTTCCTGTGAAGATACACTGTATGATTTAAAAAGGATGCATGAATAAGACATACCAATCATTATTACAGACATAAGTCAATTGTATTGTAATAGAATGATAGTGAGAATAAAGAGCAAGGGTTTGGGAGAAAAAAAACAAAAAAGAGAAAACAATTAATTTGTAGTAAAAAAAGCTTACTAGTGCACGCAGCTGTAATCGTATCTTAGACCAATGCTAAATGGTAATTTAGCAGGTGATACTTCCAGCTCCAATCTCCATAACGCCAGTTTAAAATTGCCTCTTTGAAGGATGGAGCAATATATAAATATAGGCATCCAACGTACAATGTTTTAGCATGTGTAAGATTACTTCAGTGTGTTTAGATGAGTAACAGCATCACGTTATATACACATCGGACATGTCAGGCCAGCAGAGTCCACAAGGAGCAGCACAAAGAGAAGAGAGGGGGTGCGGGTCCCTAGATGTGAATATATAGTATAATAATGTAATACAAGTTTAACTATAGGATCAAATTATACTGTATATCATTGATACCAGCTGCCAAAGTAAAAGAACATAGGGGAAATGAGGAAAGAGGAAGCCTAATGTGCATAATTATAAGCGCAGTAAGAAGATTACTTAATATAAGGGATTATAGACAAATATCTAATTGATAAACTTTGGTAAGTTATCTATACATTAATAGGAGAAAAATTCATGTATGGGTTGAAACATAGTAAAGTGAGGCTCATTCCGTCATTTAGGTGAAATAGAGTAAATGCAAAAATGGCCAAAGGGATAGAAGTTTGGAACTCAATATGGAGTCCAAAGAGAAGGGGAGCTAGTGTGGTGAAATGGACATTGCAGCTCAATTGCTGCATACACAGTGTCCAAGCAAAATATCTGCAATGCCCTCAAGTATTAATGTATATTTAGTATTTGTTGGAGATGAATAATGACAAAAAATAGGCCACAAATTCAGTACTCACTTGTGCTTGAATCAACACTGGGATATCCTTATTTCCAGGTATGGAGTCTGGGTGTGCAGCAAAAGGTTGCTGACAGCCTCAGATTTAAATAGCAGCTGATTGGGGGAGACCCTGCCTAATAGGGGCGGGGAATCCCACTGGTGATGGTGATATAGGTAAAGGGAGAAAGGAAGGAGGGAGGGGCAACGACAGACCAAGTTCGGCGGCATACCTCCACGAGCTGACAAGTGTCAGCAAGGAGGTTATCAAGCCGCCAAGTGCTGCTCCCCTGGCGCTGGGGCATCCGGCACCACCGCGTCATGAGGAGCGATGACATCAGACGTCGGAGCGCTGCCGACATGGGAAGGAGGGATTTGTACCCAGCCGGTGTTCTGCCGAGAAAGTTCCACTCGGCGGATAAGGACCTGCGCAGTAGGATCCGGCGGAAATAGCCGAAGGGGAATAGGTCCAAATCAGCTGTAGACGGCGCCTGTAAGAGGGCCCCTCGCGGGCTCGCTTCGCTCGCCACGCTTCGGGCACGGCCTCGCTTCGCTCGGCTCTTTTAGATTCCCCCTCTAGGTCCACTTGGATGGTAGGAAAGGAACCTGGACCCAGAGCGCAGGCGCCGTGTACAGCTGATTGTGGATTTTGAGCTTCGGCTATCTCCGGCGGCTGTTAGTAGTTCGTACTGCGCACGCGCTGCGTCTGCGCAGTACAGGGGGGAACTTATCCGCCGAGGGAACTTATTCCGCAAGACCCCGGCCTGAGGGGTGGCTGCATCGCGCATGTGCGAGACAGCACATCCCACCGAATCGCAAGGAGCCCATAGCAAGGCCCCGCACATAGCGAGTGTGGGGCCTACCCGTGCCGGGGGACATCACGCAAGGCACAACCCAATGCTCCGATAGAGGGGGATGTTGATAAATGCTTACCTATAACGAACACGCACTTGATTGAAACAAACAAGCGCATGATGATACAAATAAATGAAGAAGAGGCAAAGTACAAGGCCTGGCGTAGGAAATCAGAGGTGGGGGTGGAACTGAAAAAAAGACAACAACATTGATTATGTATACAACACAAGGTTATACAATATGGACATCATTGATGTAGTACATAATGATAGCATATAAATAAAGATACAGAGCAACTAGCCAGCCTATGGAGAATCAACAATCCCATACAAAATTAATCAGGGGGATAAGAAAAAGATGAAGATATAGAATATATGTGGTATTATACATAGATCTATAGATCACCCTCATATCCCCCTGATGTATAGCCCTGTAAAAAGGGTTTAAAACTAAGTATTTCGTTTAGGCCTGGAGGTGAGGTGACGTTTAAATTTGAAATCCATTTCATTTCCCATTGGAGGAGTAATTTGTTTAAATCTCTTCCTCTGGGAGTTTGGTGGAGACGGTCTAATACTAGAACAGATACCTTTGGAAAACGTTCATTATGGACTAATGCAATATGACGACCCCAGGGGAGATCTGGATTTTTTGTTTTCATGGCTGCTATGTGGCGGTATAAATGTTTGCATAGTTTTTGGATGGTTTTTCTCCACATAATAACAGCCACATTCGCATTGTAATAAATACACAACGAATGTGGTCTGACAGTTGGCATAGTGTCTGGGGGAAAAAATCCAACTATTAGGAAGGCATGGATTTTTAGTCATATTAATGTATCGGCAGTAGCCACATGAACCGCAAGGGAAAGTGCCTAAAGTGTTACATGGGTCCCCATGAGTGAGTCCTTTGAATTCACTCTTGACTAACCTGTCACCAACCGATGCAGTGCGTTGGAAGGTGATCAATAGGTTTGGAGACACAAAAGGGCCTACTATTGGGTCGTTAGTTAAAACATGCCAGTACTTGGTCAGGATTTGTCTCAGTTCACTATGTTCATTTGAAGAGGTTGTAATTATCCTGGTATAGGGATTTGGATTGGAACGGGATTTGTCGTTTGACCGTAATAAGTCTCGTCGATCCCGGTTATTGGCTTTATTGAAGGCTCATTTTAGGCATCTATGGCTGTATCCTCTATCTAGGAGGTGATTTTTCAGGGCTTTAGCTTCTGTAAGAAAATCATCATTGTTGGAGCAGTTGCGTTTGATCCTGAGAAACTGACTAAAAGGAATAGAGTTGATTAATGATCTCGGGTGGAAGCTATCAGAGTGTAAGATAGTATTGCCTGATGTAGGTTTACGGTGAAGTTTGTAGGCTAATGAATTGTTGGGATCCTTGAATATCTCAACATCTAATGCCCCGTACACACAGTCAGATTTTCAGATGGAAAATGTGTGATAGGACCTTGTTGTCGGAAATTCCGACTGTGTGTAGGCTCCATCACACATTTTCCATCGGATTTTCCGACACACACAAAGTTTGAGAGCAGGCTATAAAATTTTCCAACAACAAAATCCGTTGTCGGAATTTCCAATCGTGTGTACACAAATCCGATGCACAAAGTGCCACGCATGCTCAAAATAAATAAAGAGATGAAAGCTATTGGCTGCTGCCCCGTTTATAGTCCCGACGTACGTGTTTTACGTCACCGTGTTCAGAATGATCGGATTTTCCGACAACTTTGTGTGACCGTGTGTATGCAAGACAAGTTTGAGCCAACATCCGTCGGAAAAAATCCTAGGATTTTGTTGTCAGAATGTCCGATTAATGTCCGATCGTGTGTACAGGGCATTAGAATGTTATAGATGTGTGATCATAGGTTATCGTAAATTTTAAATTGAATTCATTATTATTTAGGATGGCTAAAAAGATGTGGAGTAGGTCTATCGGTCCCTTCCATAAGACGAAGATGTCATTGATGTACCTGCGCCACATAAAAATGTGGCGCAGGTACATCAAGAGATCCTCGTCATCGAATAAAGTTCTTTCCCATTCCCCCAGGTACAGATTGGTGTAGCCAGGGGCACAACAGGTGCCCATGGCCACGCCCTGTACCTGGAGGAAGTATATTCACTAAAATAAGTTTCAAAAATAAATGAAGACAAGAGGCAGTTTTGACAATTCCTTTATTAAAAAAAATAAAAATACAATGTCCCCCGATGTAGATCCATCATCAATCACGACGCCAGCCGGACCTGGGAAAAAAAAAAAGGGCTAGCCGCTGAATGCCTGCTCCCCAGTTGATAGTTCTTAACTAGGTAAGGGGCGGGGTCACCTGGTAATGTCCCCTGGTGGCACCACCCCTTTGTGACATCACCTACTGGTGCATGCTGGGTCGGTGACGTCACAATGGGCAGTTACACTGACAGCTATTTACTCATCCGTTGTTAAAGAAGCAGCGGCTGGCTTCCCGGGCCTGCTCCTTAACAACCAGCTATTTACTGTGCCCTGACTGGGCAAAGCTTTGCCCAGTCAGAACTTAGAATGCACTGTGGAGCACACAGTGCATTGTGGGGCGCTCAGCGGGTGAACATCCTGCAAATTCGCTTGTTCACTGAACGGGCGAACAGGGAGATGTTCAGGCTGAACTTTTACTTGGCTCGAACTGTTCGCCCAATTCTAATAGCGATAAAGGAAGCGCTAGCCTGGTACAAAAGTTCATATCACTTGGAGAACTTTGCAAAACATTTAATGGTTAAGAGCATCAAATACAGCCAACGCATTTCAGGGGAAAACAGCCTCCACCTTCTACAGGGCTTTATGGTGTCATATTAAAAGTTTTTGGAGGTGATGCTAATTGGGATATTGTGTACTTTTTCACTACCATTTGTTATGTAAGGGCCAAAAAAGTCATGTTTTAAAAAGGGGGCATTCCTGCTTATGAGGGACTTCAAACCTAAGGGTTCTATTTATAAAAACTTTGCTATGCCAATGCCTCAGTATTCACGCAACTGCTGTAACTAAATCCTCACAATGTGTCTAACGTGCATTTCTTATGATCGTCAGCTCCACCTAGTGACCATAATGCAGTGATTTCCTGATTGTGGTACTTTAGGAAAACACTGCATGATGGCCACTAGTTGGAGCTGTTAATCATAGGAAAAACATATATTAGACACATTACATGGATTATTTGCAATGGCTGTGTGAATGCTATGGAATTAAAAAAAAAATAGACCCTAAGTGTAGGTGGTTGTCAGGTAGATGAAAAATAATTGAAATAGTAAGATCGATTACTCACAACCAAAATGTAAAGTGTACGAAAAGTGTTTTAGATATACTCTTTACCAAAGTTTAACAAGAACTCAACAAAGCACTGCTTGTATCTAAAAACGCCACATTAGTACCCAGTCATAACTTTAGAAGCCATACTGCACAATCTGTGAAAGAAATTTCATTTATATGCTCCGCCGAGGACTTTAAAGCGTTTGTTACCCCAACTTCATGTTCTTGATATTTGCCTGTTGTACCATGTACTTGTATGAGAAAGTGTTCTGTTCTATTTATATTGCTTCTTTTATGTGAAATCCCTGGTGTTCCTGCCAATCCCTCTTCTTTTCTATTAAAAACTGACCACACTAAGCAGGAGACCATACCGTGGTCAGTTCTCTAGCTATGCTGGGAACTCAGTGTACTCTCCTCCAATGATCAGACTTGTCCTGACATGATCCCGCTGCACAGCCATTCACTGGGAAGCTCAGTGTGCTGCTACTCCCCCCCCCCCCCCAGCTCTTATGCAGCTGAGAACAGAGAGAATAAGCTCACTTATAAAAAAAGGGAAAAAAGGTATTTCTAATGTTTTTTTTTATATCTATACAAAAATGTTTTGCCTTTCATTTCCATTTTAAACTGAATGGGTTGTTTTATAAGGTGAATGTTTACAACCACAATAAATCCCAGGAGTAGTGTGAAAAGGCTTGATGATTAAGCCAGTAAGAGGACCAGTAACATTTATGAGCATCCATCATATAGCTGGAGCATTTTCTAGCCTTCTCTTGAGGCACTGGAAGAACTAGGTACAGACACAACATTATTGAGGGTATCATGCCCAGGAATATATTAACTGCCCCTTCTGCAACAACAGAAAGAAGAGTTGTTAATTGGTTACATTCAATAAATTCATAAGTTCTCCAATGTAAAACAATATCCTGCGTTTCCATTAGATCAGAATCAATTTTAAATAAAAGACTAACAGGTTGAAATATTTGGCATGCAAAGCATTTCATTATTCTTCCAGTGTTCTTTGGATCTCTGCCTATTTTAGAACATCTCTGCAGATCCTCAAGTGGCGGGATGGGTCTTATCAGATTACACGCTTGTCTATTGCAGAAAGGGGCTACGAGCCTCATACTGAATTCTATATACTGCTGCATTTCTGTTTCCTTCTGTTGGCAAATCTTTTGTCTGTATCTTTGGCAAAATGAATTAACCAGAGCTTCCGAAAATATATCACTGGCTAAAAAAATGGAAAAATGATCTGGGAAATATAAACAAACTTCTCCTGCGTTTAGGGGCCATTCACACTGCAAAGTGTGCGCTGAGAGCAGGGCAATGCATGTGCGCTGATGTGCATTGCTGCATTGTGTGTTTTGTTTTTCACGTTCAAAAACAACTTTATTAAAACAAAGTCGGTCAGTTACAATGTACACTGGTAATAAACAAGTCTACATTACATGGTCACAGGAGCCAATTCAACATATAAGCTAGTCTTCAAAGGCTGGTAAAAAAGTAAATGGGAACATAAAATGATAAAGGACAACAACATAATAGGCAATTGACTTTTATGGCTATGTAATGAGAAAGTACACCATCAGGGCCTACAAAACCCCTAACAATCCCATAACATACAATGATAGATTGTTCTCTGGTAGTGCTAACCACCGGTCCCATATATTATTATATTTAGAAGGACACCCTATATGCTTGTATACAGTGCCTTGAAAAAGTATTCATACCCCTTGAAACTTTCCACATTTTGTCATGTTACAACCAAAAAAGTAAATGTATTTTATTGGGATTTTATGTGATAGACCAACACAAAGTGGCACATAATTGTGAAGTGGAATGGAAATGATAAATGGTTTTCAAATAATATGTGAAAAGTGTGGCATGCATTTGTATTCAGCCCCCCGAGTCTTATTGGGGATGTCTCTACCAGCTTTGCACATCTAGAGAGTGACATGTTTGCCCATTCATTTGCAAAATAGCTCAAGCTCTGTCAGATTGGATGGAGAGCGCCTGTGAACAGCAATTTTCAAGTCTTGCCACAGATTTTTAATTAGATTTAGGTCTAGCCTTTGACAAGGCCATCCTAACACATGAATATTCTTTGATCTAAACCATTCCATTGTAGCTCTGACTGTATGTTTAGGGTCGTTGTCCTGCTGGAAGGTGAACCTCTGCCCCAGTCTCAAGTCTTTTGTAGACTCTAACAAGTTTTCTTCTAAGATTGCCCTGTATTTGGCTCCATTCATCTTCCCATCAACACTGATCAGCTTCCCATGCTGCCACCACCATGTTTCACGGTGGGGATGGTGTATTCAGGGTGATTTGCAGTGTTAGTTTTCTGCCACACATAGCATTTTTGCTTTTAGGCTAAAAAGTAAAATTTTGGTTTCATCTGACCAGAGCACTTTTTTCCACGTTTGCTGTGTCCCCCACATGGCTTCTCGCAAACTGCAAATGGGACTTCTTATGGCTTTCTTCTTGGCACTCTTCCATAAAGGCCAGATTTGTGGAGTGCACGACTAATAGTTGTCCTGTGAACAGATTCTCTCACCTGAGCTGTGGATCTCTGCAGCTCCTCCAGAGTGACCATGGGCCTATTGGCTACTTCTCTGATTAATGCTCTCCTTGCCATGCTCTCCATGATAAAGGACACCCTCTATTTAAGGGGAAAGGGTCTGCATTGCTTTTTGTTTTTACATGAACTTTGCTCCTCACTTCCTGGAAAATGCTATTTATTTTTGGCCTGGGGTTTCCCTTAAAATCTGTAACAGACCCAATTTTTTTATTGCTGGAAATAGATTCGCAAAAAAGAAAAAGAAAAAAAGAAAGTGAAAAAGAAAGAAAGAAAGAAAGAAAGAAAGAAAGAAAGAAAGAAAGAAAGAAAGAAAGAAAGAAAGAAAGAAAGAAAGAAAGAAAGAAAGAAAGAAAGAAAGAAAGAAAGAAAGAAATTGGACATATTCCACGACATCTTAAGCTTAAGAAGATAACACACAGTGCTTAAAGGGGTTGTTAACCCACTAAATTCAAATTACACCATCCACTCTAGGTACAGTTGTGCTCATAAGTTTATGTACCCTAGCAAAATTTATGATTTCTTGGCCATTTTTCAGAGAATATGAATGATAACACAAAAACTTTTCTTTCACTCATGGTTAGTGTTTGGCTGAAGCGATTTATTATCAATAAACTGTGTTTACTCTTTTTAAATCATAATCACATTTAACATAAATGACAGCTTGAAGTCTTTTGTGGTATTTGTGGATGAGGCTCTTTATCTTCTCAGATGGCAAAGCTGTCCATTCCTCTTGGCAAAAAGTTCCTGTAAATTCTTGGGCTGTCTTGCATGAACTGCACGTTTGAGATCTCCCCAGAGTGGCTCAATGATAATGAGGTCAGGAAACTGAGATGGCCACTCCAGAACCTTCACTTTGTTCTGCTGTAGCCAATGACAGGTCTTTGCCTTGTGTTTTGGATCATTGCCATGTTGGAATGTCCAAGTACGTCCCATGCGCAGCTTGCTGGCAAAATGTTCCTCCAGTATTTTTTGATAACATACTGCCTTCATCTTGCTATCAATTTTGACCAAATTTCCTGTGCCTTTGTAGCTCACACATCCCCAAAACATCAGCAAACTACCTCTGTGTTTCACAGTAGGAATGGTGTACCTTTCATCATAGGCCTTGTTGAATTCAAATGTAGTGTTTATGGTTGTGGCCAAAAAGCTCAATTTTATTCTCATCACTCCAAATGACTTTGTGCCAGAAGGTTTGAGGCTTGTCTCTATGCTGTTTGGTGTATTGTAAGTGGGATACTTTGTGGCATTTGCATAGTAATGGCTTTCTTCTGGCAACTCGACCATGCAGCCCATCTTTCTTCAAGTGCCTCCTTATTGTGCATCTTGAAACAGCCACACCACATGTCCTGTATTGTATTAGAGAGTCCTGTATTTCACCTGAAGTTATTTGTGGGTTTTTCTTTGCATCCCGAACAATTTTCCTGGCAGTTGTGGCTGAAATTTTAGTTGCTCTACCTGACTGTGGTTTGGTTTCAACATAAACCCTCATTTTCAACTTCTTGGTTAGAGTTTGAGCACTGCTGATTGGCATTCTCAATTCCTTGGATATCTTTTTATATTCCTTTCCTGTTTTATACAGTTAAACTACCTTTTCCCGCAGATCCTTTTGCTTTCCCCATGACTCAGAATCCAGAAAAATCAGTGCAGCACTGGATGAAAGATGTGAGGGTCTGTCAGGAGTCCAGAAACGCATTGACCTTTTAAACACACACACACTAATTACAAGCAAACAGATCACAGGTGAGGATGGGTACCTTTAATAGCCATTCAAACCCCTTTGTGTCAACGTGTGCATGTTATCAGGCCAAAATCACCAGGGTACGTAAACTTTTGATCAGGGTATTTTGGGTAATTTCTGTTGTCATTATGATTTAAAAAGAGTAAACACAGTTGGTTGATAATAAATGGCTTCTAACCATGAGTGAAAGAAATTTTTTTGTGTTATCATTCATATTCTCTGAAAAATGGCCAAGAAATCATCATTTCTGCCAGGGTATGTAAACTTATGAGCACAACTGTATACCTGTAATGTGCCCTGTGTCTTTATCTTATAAAAAAATGCTGCTATATACCTGCTTCAGAGTGCAGATCGGCACTCACGTGATCCTCCGCCTCTCTCTACTCTCTCGGCTTGACAGCTGCAGCGGGCAGGGCCCAAGAACCCCCCTGCTGACGTCAGTCAATAGGAGAGGAGAAGAGGAGGAGAGAGGCGGCCCCACCTGCTGCAGCTGTCAAGTGAGAGAGGACTGAGAGGTGGCGGATCACGTGACCGCCAGTCAGGTATATAGCAGCATAATATTTATAAGGCATAGACACAGGGCACATTACAGGAATACATAGAGAGGATAGTGTAATGTTAATCATAATTCGAGCAGCAGGAGAGGAGGACGGGAAGCAGAGCGGCACAGACACGGAGCTGACAGGCAGAGAGGGGAAGGGAGAGAGAGGACAGTAGAGGACAGAGCAGGGCTGCGGATGACTGAGGCATGTAAACTGACCATGGTGTCAGGGCTCAGCAGCCATGATACACTGTGCTCAGTTTACAGAGAGGAGGGCATAGCCAGGCAGGATCAGCCAGGTATTTCAGGTGTTACTGGGGGGCCAAATGACACAGCCCATCACTGTGCTGTATAACATGCTTTAAAGGGGCAGGATTTTTTTTTGGGGGGGGGTTAACAAACGCTTTAATATCCTGAGAGTGTGTCATTCTGATGGCTTGCACTGTTTCTGGTCCACTTAATGATGCATAACTGATTTTCTATTACTCAACCTGGATTTTGTCATGGAATGAGGGGACTCCAGGACCCTCCGACATATAACATAAGAGTAATGTATCATTAATATTTACGGCATTAATGACTCTTGATAGCATTCACAAAAAAATGAGAATGTTTATCAGAGCACACACTTGACAGTGATTTACAGTGAAATTATGTCAGATTATGTTCCATTAATGAATGACTATTTCTATAAGGAACAAAATTGCGGCAGAAAAGCCCTTTCCCCTGACCTTCACTTTATGATAGGGATGCAGTAAATTTAAAACAATATGAAAAGGATGTGCACTTCTATTTTAAATGCAAAAAAATTGCCAACCATCACTGACCATCTAGGAACATACGAATGTACCCTAAAAATCTCAGACATTCAGAATGATCGTACCAAAATTGAGTTACTACCATAGATATTTGAAGAAAAGTACATACAATTCTTTGATTCATTGCAGGCCCTGTATGGTCAGTCATGGAGGGAGATTAAACAGAGGTGTCAAATGAAGTTTGGACCCTACAAAACTGTCTCCGCTGCCAAAATCTACAATTTAAAATGTGGCTCTAATCAGTGTACCACAGAATTTCTGGCTGTATTGAGAAGCGCTTACTTTCTGGCTGAAAATGACCCCAATCCGGACCAGCCAGAATTCAAGACCCTATTTTATGAAGTTTGGGGCTGGCAAGAGATTTTAAAAAGGGATGTTCCCTGGATCGGTTAGTCAGAGAGAATGATCACCTATACTCAATCCAACAATCTAGTGAAAGTGGGGTGAAAAGAGAAGCCAAACCCAACCCTAAAACCATAGCAGACACTACTGTGACCCCTCAACCTCTCGGTCTGCAAACAGAGAGAAAATCATATGCTGAGGCAGTCCGAGATGGGAGATCCACGGGACCTCCCGGAGTTACGCCCCAGCCACAGCAGATGATGGGGGACAGACAAAGATTGCAAGGTTTTGGTAGTGAGGGGGAAAGGGGCCCCGGGCATAGAAATGGCCAGAGGGGATATCCGCAGGGGTCCCAGAACAACCAACATTCAAATTTGAATCGAGATCCCAATTTTAATAGGTACCCCTACTTTAACCACTTCAGCCCCGGAAGGATTTACCCCCTTCCTGACCAGAGCACTTTTTACAATTTGGCACTGCCTCGCTTTAACTGCTAATTGCGCGGTCATGCAATGCTGTACCCAAACGAAATTTGTGTCCTTTTGTTCCCACAAACAGAGCTTTCTTTTGATGCTATTTGATCACCTCTGCGGTTTTTATTTTTTGTGCTATAAATGGAAAAAGTACGAAAATTTTGAAAAAACCCCCCGATATTTTCTACTTTTTGTTATAAGTACAGCCAATACAATAAACTACAATAAACTCAATTTTAGTCATACATTTAGTCCAAAATGTATTCAGCCACATGTCTTTGGTAAAAAAAATGTCAATAAGCGTATATTTATTGGTTTGCACAAAAGTTATAGCGTCTACAAACTAGGGTACATTTTCTGGAATTTACACAGCTTTTAGTTTATGACTGACTATCTCATTTCTTGAGGTGCTAAAATGGCAGGGAAGTACAAACCCCCCCAAATAACACCATTTTGGAAAGTAGACACCCCAAGGAAATTCCTGTGAGGCATGTTGAGGCCATTGCATATTCATTTTTTTTGTCCCAAGTGATTGAATAATGAAAAAAGGAAAAAAAAAAATTACAAGTTGTTACTAAATGATATATTGCTCACACAGGCCATGGGCATATGTGGAATTGCACCCCAAAATACATTTAGCTGCTTCTCCTGAGTGTGGGGATACCACATGTGTGGGACCTTTTGGGAGCCTAGCCGCGTACGGGGCCCCGAAAACCAAGCACCGCCTTCAGGATTTCTAAGGGCGTAAATTTTTTATTTCACTCCTCACTACCTATCACAGTTTCCAAGGCCATAAAATGCCAAGATGGCACAAACCCCCCCCCCCCCAAATGACCCCATTTTGGAAAGTAGACACCCCGAAAACCAAGCACCGCCTTCAGGATTTCTAAAATCTAAAATTTTTGATTTCACTCCTCACTACCTATCACAGTTTTGAAGGCCATAAAATGCCAGGACAGTTCAACCCCCCCAAATGACCCCATTTTGGAAAGTAGACACCCCAAGCTATTTGCTGAGAGGCATGTCGAGTCCATGGAATATTTTATATTTTGCCACAAGTTGCGGGAAAATTACAAACTTTTTTTTTTTTTGCACAAAGTTGTCACTAAATGATATATTGCTCAAACATGCCATGGGCATATGTGGAATTACACCCCAAAATACATTATGCTGCTTCTCCTTCAGGATTTCTAAGGGCATACATTTTTGATTTCACTCCTCACTACCTATCACAGTTTCCAAGGCCATAAAATGCCAAGATGGCACAAAAGCCCCCCAAATGACCCCAATTTTTGAAAGTAGACACCCCAAGCTATTTGCTGAGAGGCATTATGAGTATTTTGCAGCTCTCATTTGTTTTTGAAAATGAAGAAAGAAAAGAAAAATGTATTTGCAAAATACTCACCATACCTCTCAGCAAATAGCTTGGGGTGTCTACTTTCCAAAATGGGGTCATTTTGGGGGGGGGGGGGGTTGTGCCATCTGGGCATTCCATGGCCTCCGAGACTGTGATAGGCTGTGGGGAGTGAAATCAAAAATTTACACCCTTAGAAACCCTGAAGGCGCTGCTTGGTTTTTGGGGTCCCGTATGCGGCTAGGCTCCCAAAAAGTCTCACACATGTGGTATCCCCGTACTCAGGAGAAGCAACTGAATGTATTTTGGGGTGTAATTTCACATATTCCCATGGCATGTTTGAGCAATATATCATTTAGTGACAACTTTGTGCAAAAAAAAAAAAAAAATTGTCTTTTTCCTGCAACTTGTGTCACAATATAAAATATTCCATGGACTCAACATGCCTCTCAGCAAATAGCTTGGGGTGTCTACTTTCCAAAATGGGGTCATTTGGGGGGGGGGTTTGAACTGTCCTGGCATTTTATACACAACATTTAGAAGCTTATGCCACGCATCACCCACTATTCTAACCACTTGAAGACAAAGCCCTTTCTGACACATTTGTTTACATGAAAAAAAAAAATTTTTTTGCAAGAAAATTACTTTGAACCCCCAAACATTATATATTTTTTTAAAGCAAAGGCCCTACAAATTAAAATGGTGGGTGTTTAATTTTTTTTTTTCACACAGTATTTGCGCAGCGATTTTTCAAACGCATTTTTCGGGGAAAAAACACACTTTTTTTAATTTTAATGCACTAAAACACACTATATTGCCCAAATGTTTGATGAAATAAAAAAGATGATCTTAGGCCGAGTACATGGATACCAAACATGACATACTTTAAAATTGCGCACAAACGTGCAGTGGCGACAAACTACATACATTTTTAAAAGCCTTTAAAAGCCTTTACAGGTTACCACTTTAGATTTACAGAGGAGGTCTACTGCTAAAATTACTGCCCTCGATCTGACCTTAACGGTGATACCCCACATGCATGGTGCAATTGCTGTTTACATTTGACGCCAGACCAACGCTTGCGTTCGCCTTTGCGCGAGAGCAGGGGGGACAGGGGTGCTTTTTTTATTTATTTATTTATTTATTTTTTTGCTTTTTTATCTTATTTTTAAACTGTTCCATTTTTTTTTGTTATGTAAATGTAAATATCCCCTATGATAGCAAAAGGTAGTGACAGGTACTCATTTTTGAAAAAAATGGGGTCTATTAGACCCTAGAGCTCTCCTCTGCCCTCAAAGCATCTGACCACACCAAGATCAGTGTAAGAAAAAAGCTTTCCCAATTTCCCAATGGCGCTGTTTACATCCGGCGAAAGTCACAAAATGCTCATAGCTTCCGGTTTCTTAGGCCATAGAGATGATTGGAGCCATTCTGGTCTCTGATCAGCTCTATGGTCAGCTGGCGGAATCACCGTCTGCATTCTCAGGTTCCCTGTTGGGACAGGAGAGCCAGAGAAAAACATGGAAGATGGTGGGAGGGGGGGACATTCCCTCCCACTGCTTGTAAAAGCAGTCTAGAGGCTAATTAGCTGCTAGGATTGCTTTAATATGAAAGCCGACCGCTGGCTGAAAAGAGTGATACCAAGATGATACCTAAACCTGCAGGCATCATTCTGGTATAACCACTCAAAGTCCAGCAACATACCAGTACATTGCTGGTCCTTGTTGGGCATATATTGTAATCTTTTTTTTTCATGCAGCCTGTGGGCTGCATGAAAAAAATAGATTGATTGGTGGGTATGCCCACCATTAGAATACCTCCCTTCATCCACCCACTTCTACTGATGGGCATACATGCACCATTTATATATGCCGAAGCATGGGGGCATCCGCCCCAAAAGTTAGGAGCAAATCGCTCCTCCGCCCCTGCTGCCCCATGCTTCGGCATATATCACCTCCGCTGGAGTCACGGCTTTATATATCGTGTGAGCAAACGCTGTTGCTGTCAAGATAAATAAATCCGCGCTGCAGCTGAATGGCGTACCTGAAAATAAAAAAGTGGTTAACAATAAAACACAGTAAACAGTAAAGTATAAAAAATTGCATACCTGAAAAGCAAACATGATAAAACATAATAACAATAAAACACTGCAGAATAGAATACAGTAAAAAAGAGCAGAACAATAGAGAGAAAATAGAGAGAGAGAGAGAACAATAAAACGACAACTATTTTTGTTTTTTTTATTTAATATATTTTTTTGTGTTTTTTTTTTTTACACTTTTTTTTGTAACTGTAACTTTTATAACTGTAACCGGTTTCAGGTTCTCTCAAAATGCGATGGCATCTTGGGAGACCCTGTGAAAGTGTGCCTAGTCTGTGCAATGCTGTACCCTACGCTAATACGCAACTAGTGAATGGTAGCGTTCAAAACATTCACCAATGCAAAGACCAGGATTGTCAGGACAGGAGGGGCAATAATAGCGGGTGTCACGTCTATATCCGCGCTTGCTGCAGACACGACATCTTTTTTGCGGGGGTTTGTTGGGTAGGGGTACTCGGGAGGACATAAAGAAAATGCCTCTCATGCAGCCGACTGCATTTGGTTGGGGATGTGAATGGGGGAAGTACGGGTGCTGCAGAAGTGGTGGGTTCCCAATTAGGATTGGCGAATGCAGCAGGAAGGGCATTATGGGCACGACGGGCCTGCGTTTGTCTTCTTCTTGGTGGCAGCGGGACACTACTTGTGCTTGCCACCTCACCAGCTTGAACTGCACTTATGTGACTCGCCAGGTCACCAAGTGTTACTGCAGTGCTGGTTTGACTACGACCGGGGTGTACTAGGCCACTGGCGCTTGCCAGTTCACCAAAACGCTACCAAAAAAACTGTTAGCGATCGCAGGGATCAGGCCTGACTCTGCGAACGCTGCAGTTATGCGTTTAAAGTTTTGTAAGTGACAGTGATTGATCAATACTGCACTTGGGTGGGCTGGGCTGGGCCGGGCGGAGGGGCAAAACGCAGGTGCTAGCAGGTATCTGGGCTGATCCCGCTAACACTGCGTTTTTGGGAACCCTAAACTGCTGGGGACGCTAGTATAAATCTGATCGGATCAGATATTGATCCGTTCAGATACTATACCACTAAGGGAGGTGTATGGTGCGTACGTGGGTGTTAGCGGTACTAGCGCTAACCTGACGCTGCCTGGGGTGACGCAGACCCTATCTGACCCTAAAACCTAACTTATATCACCACCGGGCGATCAGGGGGCTAAACCTTTATTAGGTAATAAACGGCGGGTGCCCTGACACTATAAAAAATAAACTAACTAACCAGCGTCACCCGTAACAGTTATACGGTGATCACTGGTGAAAGGGTTAACTAGGGGGCAATCAAGGGGTTAAAACCTTTATTAGGTAGTATATGGGGGTCCCTGAAACGCTGACGGCGAACCTATATATTTACCTCCCTAACTAGCGTCACCAGTGACACTAATATAGTGATCAGAAAAATGATCTCTTAATGACACTGGCGACGGGGGGTGATCAAGGGGTTATAAATTTATTACAGGGGGTTAGAGGGGTACCCTAGACCTAAAGGGGGCTAACCCTGACTGCCCTACCACACTAACTGTCACAAACTGACACCAATGCAGTAATCAGAAAAAAACAAAACTGCTTGGTGTCACTGTGACGGGGGGGGGGGGGTGATTGGGGGGTGATGGGGGGTGAAATGTGTGCCTGGTGTGTTTTACTGTGTGTGTAGTGTTGTGCACTCACATCGATGTCTTCTCTCCTCGGCGCCGGAACGGAAAATACAGAGCCGAGGAGAGAAGACATCACTCCTCTGTCGCTGTTTACTATACAGCAGCAGAGGAAGAATCTCATTCGTGGGGAGCGATCGCGAGGGGGTGGCCACGAATGAGTGGTCTCCCCCTCAGCCCGGATCACTCCCCTAACGAAGCCGACCGCCTCGGGCACCGGGGGGGGCGCGATGCCCCCCCCGCCCGCGGGAGGCAAATCACGTACCAGGTACGTGATTTTGCCTGTCCGTGCCATTCTGCCGCAGTATATCTGCGTTAGGCGGTCGGCAAGTGGTTAACAGGAACCCTAACTTTGGCAGAAACACTAATTTTAACAGAGACCCCAACTTCCAAGGGTACCCACGCTTTAACAGAGACCCCAACTTCCAGGGGTAACCCTACTTTAACAGAAACCCCTACTTCCACGGGCACTCCAGTTATTACAGAAACCCCAGCTTTAACCGAGACCCCAACTTCATAAGAGACCCTAATTTTAATGAAAATCCTGATAATTGCAGATCACCTCCCAATCAGGAACATGTAAGTAACCCCAGGGTTGGTGTAGCTCCCCTAATTCCCCAAAATCAAAGGGAACCACAGAAACTCCTGAGAGAAAGGCCGCAGCATCAAAACCAGAGGAGTGGTGATGAGTCTGATGTATCTCTGCAGTGCCATGCTGAACGTAACCAGGTCAGGCAAAATAGGCCAAAATCGCCAAAGTGACGGGCCGGCGAATTGAATAGGTAGAGACCCAGGTTAATTGAGATTGCAAACAAATGACATACCTGATTTACTGCCAATCTGCTAACCGGTCTTTTTTAGGGGCCACTCCTGTGACCAACCCAGGGTCACAGAATGCGTAAAACCCCTGACAGTCCTTCAGCAGGAGACAACCCTGGGTCCGATTACAGGAGACACACACCATACCCCTGACATGCGCCTAAACAGGGGGCTCAATCAAAGGGCTAGGGGGAATCAGTGTTGGGTTGTTAATTCTGCTCCTGTTTTTCAGTATCCTTCTAACCCCTCTAATGTAGCTGAGCCACTGGGAGTCGTTGTAAATGACTCGGGCGGGATTACTCCTAGTCCTTGTGCTTCCGTCTCGAGTAAGCCCGCAGGCCATTCCGCAGGAATCATAAGCACAAAGAAGCTGTGACATGTGGTGAGATAAATGCCAACTGTAAATTATTGAAAAGCCCACTGATCCTCAACCACGCTAATTTCATGTGTGAGTTGACTGAATCTGATGGATGACATTTTACTACAGTAAAGGTACATGAGGCCGGTGATCACCCCATTTCAGGTTTAATTGACATGGGATCCCAAGCCACCATCCTGTCGCAGGAACAATTTAATGAAGTAGTAAATTCAATGCCCAACAAACCAAAATTTAGGAGCTTTGATTGCTCGCTAATCGGGATGGGGGGACTACTGCAAGTCATTGGTACTGCCTGGCTTAAACTTAAATAAGGTAATAAGGAAATAAGGCACCCTATTATTATTGCAAATCTCCCACGCCATCATATGATAATTGGAATGGATCTCCTTAAGAGGCTCAACACAATTGTTGACTGTGTGAGCCAAGTAATGTGGTCACAAGTCAACTCCCCGATTAAATATGAGAGACTTAACACTCCCCATTCCCGGAGACACTGCCAACTGGTGGAAGAAAGGCCTAGTTCTATAGAAATCCATTTCAGGAATAGTCAGTTCCCGATGTTACTGTTATTCAACCTGACAATCATGGCTTGGGAGTAGGAGATGAGGACCATATTTTTAAAAATGCTGGATCACACGCGTGACATGTGTGATCCAGCATGTGTGAGCAGCCATTTCTATCCTCAGCTGATGTTTGTATCCTCAGCTCACATCAGCTGAGGATACAAACGGCTGCTCACACATGCTGGATCACACATGTCATGCTACTCAGGTGAATAATCTTTATACCCATTATACTTTCATCTTTGAGGGGTGTTCTGGTGCTGACTTAGTCCCAGTTATGTATTATACTGGACTTTTTGTCTAAAGTACTGATTTATCCTAGCATGGGACTTCTAACATTTATCTACATAGCCCTCACTCCATTGCAACGATAGGCAATTGTATATGCCCTACTTGGATCCGATAGATTGTAAAACCAGTTTATTTCTATATCTATTTAATTAATGCGTGCATGATTCAGCCTTTCTGCATACTTTATACCACATTTCCATTTGCTCCTGAAGAAGCGTTTTAGGAACGCGTAACATGTTGAGCACCTCTGTGATATGAAATTAATCATCATTGATCTGCTGTCCAGCCACAATTCTCGGACTAGTGTACATTTTGGATGGATGTCCTTTTTGTCCGATGTTTCTGTTTACCTTAATGGGGTTTGAACAGCAATAACATCAATAAGTATTTCTTATATCTATATCTACATTTAATATGAATTGTGGTATTTTAAATATTAACTATTAATGTTTTTTAATATCTTTTCAATAAACTTATATTTTTTATATCAATACTATACTTTGGTGATGTTACTGTGCCTAAAATGTCCAAAGTCCCTTCATATTCTTTTTCGCATGTAGTATAGGATGTGGCACTTTTTTACTATATATGCATCCACAGTACCACTCTGTGTTCATGATGCATTCACATTGAGATCTAGGGTAGATGTCCATGTCAATGCTTAGTAGAGCTTGTTCAGCCTTCAATTTTTTAAGTATTCCTGTTAGTTTTGCAACCAATTGTGCTACTGCAACCCAGAAACTACGTAAGGATATACAGAACCAAAGCATGTGAGCTAAATTGCCCACTTGTCCACATTCCCTCCAACAGAGATTAGATGAGTTTTTCATAAATTTTGCTAGTGTATATGGGGTCCTGTACCATCTTAAATGTATTTAAGATATTTCCCTGAAGTTAGAACATTTGGTATGAGTATAGTTTATTTTAATCGCACGACCCCATTGCTTCTGAGAAACGGTTATATTTAAGTCTGATTCCCATTTTAAAAGTTGCTTTGGGGTTTCAAAGTGGGGTTTACTGTGTAATAGATTATATAATTCTGTTATTCCTTTTTTGGGAGTAAGGGTTGAATTCCACAAGTTGTAGACAGACTCTGGGATTCCTACATATTGTACCTTGGCAGCAGTTAAAATACTAGTAACCCTTGCATAAGTCATGAATTTCTTTGCAGGGAGAGAGTTTGTAGACTGTAATTCTGAGAATGGTTTGATATGGTCCTGACTAAACAGATCTGATATGTTTTTGATGCCGTAGTTCCCCCAGTGTTGTACATACAGGTCTGGGGATAGAAACGAAAGCGCTGTCACAGGGATAGGTAAATTTTATGGTCAACGTGGGAATTTTTATTCACCATGAAGTATTCCCATGCATTTAATGTAGCAGCTATGGTCGGGTGACTCTGATAAGTCAATTGCTTATTTAGGGTTGTTGAGAGCAAAAAGTCTTTAATATCACCTTGTTCTATCTGGGCCTGTTCTGCTTTACACCAATGAATTTAATCGAAGGTGTTAAACCATGACTTGACTTGATCTAGAATTGCCGCCATATGCTAGTCTTTGATATCTGGGACTCCCATGCCCCCTATTTTCCTGTGTTTCATAAGATTGTTATGGGGGCATCTGGCCCTTTTCCCCTCCCATATAAATTTGGATAGAGATCGCTGCATATTTATGTAAAATGAAGATGGTGTTTGAATTGGGAGTGCTCTAAAGTAATACAGCAACTTGGGAAGCAGAAGTCTATGCATTTCTTATGTGAAATTGTTTAGCAGGGGCTCAAAATTGGAAACATATAGTTGTGAAAGTGAGTTGGTTAACTTAATACCTAGGTACTGAATTGCGTTCTTTGCCCAAGGGTATTGTAGGGACTTTTGGATTTGAGTTTTTGTCTTGTGGTCTACATCCAAGCTTAATATACTTGATTTGGTTGCATTCAAGACATTAAGACACAGCATTGAACGCATTTAGTATTTCATGGACCGTCCTCAGGGAGTGAGCCGGGTTGGAGAGCGACAGAATGACGTCATCTGCGAATAATGTAATGGTGTGCTCTTCTTTTCCTAAATGAATTCCTGTAATTTGGGAGTGGGTTCTAATTTTTTCAGCCAAAGGTTCCATCACAAGGGCAAAGATCAGGGATGACAAAGGGCACCCGTGTCTTGTGCCATTAGTGATGGAAAACTGCTCTGAGAATATGCCTTCAGTAAACACCATAGCTGAAGGGTTGGTATATTAAGCTGTTATAGCCGAACAGATTTGGCCTGTGAATCCAAATTTTGTGAGAACTCATGAGAGATAGCCCCAGTGAATCCTGTCAAAGGCCTTCTCATCATCCAATGACAGGAGGACTGAGGGCCGCTTAGATTTGATTGCAGAATGTATTAAATTTAATATTCGTCTTGTTGCATCCGTGGCTTGCCTGCCCACCACAAATCCAACCTGATCAGGTAGTACCAGTGCGGGAAGTAGATGCGCTATCCTATTTGCGAGTATTTTGGCATACACTTTTAGATCAACATTTAAAAGCGAAATAGGTCAAACATTCTGTGCTCTGTCCGGCCCCTTCCCTGGTTTAGGCAATGTAACTACTGTAGCTTGCAACATTTCTGGTGGAAATGAGGCAGAGGAGGCAGCAGCATGAAATACCCGCTTCAATATCGGTGCTAATGTTCAAGCAAATCTTTTATATTACTCCGAGGAGGACCCATCAGGGCCAGGTGACTTGTTGTTTGGTAGCTTAGCTATGGTCTCCATGATTTCCAAGATAGAAAATGGAGAGTTTAAAGAGTTTAATTCTGATGGGGTTAGTATTGGGAGGGACATATCCTGTAGGAATCTTTCTATAAGTTCTGGGGTAGGTTGGGGTACTTCTGTATCCTCTCTCAAGTTATATAGGCTCCCATAGTAACTGCTGAATGCATCCGCTATTTCTTTGAGATTAGTTAATTTCGATCCACTTTTGGGGTGATACAGGTGCAGGATTTTTTGTTTTATTATTTTTTTCCTTAATTGATTAATTGATTTGCTAGTAATCTACCTGCTTTATTCCCCTGGGTATAAAAATCAGCTCTATATTTATGCGTGTGGCGTACGTGCTGTGAAAGAAGCAGTGTTCGAAGATCATCCCGAGCTTTCGTAAGTTTATTGCTTGTATCTACAGAAGGTGTTTTTTTTATTTTGAGATTCTAGGCTTGAGATGTCCCTTAAAACAGAATCCATATGCTGCCTCCTCTTCCTCCTTAATAAGGCACTATGTTTCATTAGTAATCCCCTTATGAATGCCTTCCACATGCAATGCATTCCACAAAACAAATGGGTTCACCTCCACAGTATCATTCTTGTTAAAGAATTCCAATAACGATTTCTCAATGTCCAGTGTGTTTGCTGGATCTGAGAATAGGTGTACATCTTTTTTCATCTATTAGCCCGGGTTGAAAAACCATGGCTCCCCACGGTTATAGACACCGGAGCATGATCAGTCCACGTGATGTTGCCAATTTCTGAGTGTGAAATTTTCTGTAATAAGAATTTGTCCAGTAAAAACGTATCTATCCTTGAATATGATA
The DNA here is from genome assembly GCA_037952925.1 of Lithobates clamitans. Taxonomy (NCBI): domain Eukaryota; kingdom Metazoa; phylum Chordata; class Amphibia; order Anura; family Ranidae; genus Lithobates; species Lithobates clamitans. The sequence continues at coordinate 8,062,917 of JBBGZY010000014.1, forward strand.
GATGGACCTGAGAGAAGAAGGTATAATCTTTCTCGGTGGAGTGCTGGCATCTCAAAACGTCATAAAGATTGGTCGAGTTGGTAAAGTTAGATATAATTGTTCTAAAACCTTTTTTGTGTGTTGTGTTCGATATATCCAGCTGATGATTGGAGATAGCATTTAAGTCACCACAAAGGATGTTTGTTGTTTGACCTTCCTCCTGAGCTTATTTAAAACGCTTATTTGCTTGGTATTTGGTACATAGACATTTACTATGTTGTAGACTGTATTGTTAATCTCGCATGATATAATATACCTGCCATCTTTGTCACATTGACTGGAGATATGCTGAAATGCCACTGCTTGCTTTACTAAAATGGCAACTCCTCTTTTTTTGGTTGGAGCGCATGCAAAATAGGCATGGGGGTATTAAATGTGTGCCAAGCTTGGATGGTTCTGTGCCTTGAAGTGGGTCTCTTGGATGCAGAACACATTGCAATTTTGGGTGCGGGCTTCCCTCCATAACATATGCCTCTTCTGTGGGCTGTTCAGGCCATTAACATTCAAGGATGTGATTTTAAATGCCACTGTTAGGAATTCTGATACCCCTCTGGTGGGGGATGTGGTGTATTTCTTATATAGTTAATAAAGTCTTACCCTGTTGATGAACCTGCTGGTGGAGGGAATCTGTGGTTTTCAAGACGTGGGTCCTTGCGTCCACTTGGATGAAAACAGAGAGTCTGTACTGTGGAAAGGAGCTTCTTTAGAGAATTCATTGAGACTTGCAAATTTCGGAACTGGAGAAAAAAAAACAGCAAACTGAAAAATGAAAAGAACAAGAACAACAAGAGTGTGTCAAACCACACACTCTTTAAAAAATTGTGATTTCTCTTGAAATCTGAGCAGGAATTTGATCTGCTGATTTGGGGGTCTGGACAAACAGAATTTAACGCTGGTTAGATTCTCCGGATTGTGTTGAATCAAGTAGTAGTAATAAGGCACTACGTGCTCATGTCAACATAGAGTCATACTGTGGGTTCAGAAGGGGAATTCAGAGCATTTTGATCTTCCTCTCTAGGCAGGATTTTCCACTTCTCCAGTAACTAAATACCCTCCTCTAGAGTATTACCATGAATTCACGGTCCCCCTTGGCTATTAGTAAGTTGTCAGGGTAGTTCCAGCGGTGAGTAATATTGTGGTTTCTGAGTGGTTTAGTTATGGCCATAAGGTTGCGCCTCCTTTGCATTGTATGAGCGGATAAGTCAGTGAAGAAAGATAACCCTTGCATACACTCAGGGAAACGTCTTGCGGCGTACATGAATTTTTCTTTAACTCTAAAGCAATGAATTCTTGCGATGGTGTCTCTGGGTAACTTTTCAGGGATGTGTTTTGGTTTTGGCAGTCTATGAATGTGGTCTATGGCCAGTTCCTCCAGAGGCAGGTCAGGGAGTGTTTCTTTCATTATATTGGTCAGGTCACTCTGTCGCTCACTTTGTTTACCTCTGACTTGCACTGTTTCATAAGCTGTAGCATGTCTGTATGGATTGCACTCCTCAGGGACACTAGCACATATATTAAGGTAGAGTTCATGACAGGCTGATTGCTTGTGGGGAAAGCCGCTATGGTGTCCCGGAACTCCAAAGTATCATCTAATGCATTGCATCTATCCCCCTCATCAATGGCTGTAGGAGTATGCTCTGTCACCCTCTGCTTAGTTTTCATAGGGCTATTTGAACAGGAGGAAGATTGCGATCCTGATAGCCTCTGGGTAGCTTGTGTCTGTAGGGACTGCTCCGCCATCCATCCTGTTTTGGATGCCTGGCTGTAAGAGGAGGAAGAGCCCTGCATGCCGCCAGTGCCATTTTGGAAGCTCGAGCGGCTGGCCAGTGTATAAAAGTCTGTCATCTTACCAGGCTCTCTTCTGTCCTTCTTCTTTCTTGGCATGCTTCTTTGGTGCCCCTGACCTAGGAAGTTGAAAATCTGCCGTTTGAAAGTGCCTTATGTCACTGTAAATAGCTCCGGAGGATCTGTGTGGCTGGGAGCTGTTGTCTCATGCGGCCATTCTCCTCGCTCGCCGGCTCCGCTCCCCGGAATGGTTAACTATTTGCGTAAGTTTATCGACAATTACGTTGAGATTAGCAAACCGTTTCCCCTCCCCCCTTCCCCCTTTTTATTTTTGTGTGTCTTCCTTTCCTAAATTTTTTTTCCCCTTTTTTTTTTTTATTTTCTTTACTACAGTTAAAGTATCGATACACGAATGCTAAATGTTGTTCCTGGTTTTTGTCTTATTTTCTGTAAATCCAAAACTCAATAAATACTATTGTTTAAAAAAAAAAAAAAAAGAGAAAAGAGATTAGCAAACCGTTGCCTCATCTGCTGAAGAAAGACACAGAATGGTCATGGGGCAAGGAACAAGCAGACGCTGTGAAGGAACTGAAGGTACGACTCACCCAGGCCCCCTGTCTTGCGTATCCAGAAGGAGGTAAACCCTTTTTTCTTGAGACAGGGTACACGCAGGTGAGTACAAGTTCTGTTCTTTACCAAAAACAAGAGAATGTCAGTAAGATTATCGCCTATGCCAGTAAAACATTGTCCTCTGTAGAAATGAAGTTTTCTGACTGCGAAAAAGCTTTATTGTCCACTGTCTGGGCATTACAGAATTTCCACAGTTATATTCAAGGTGAAAGAATTATTGTTGAGACCGCACACCAGCCTTTACAGTAGTTACAGAGTGAATTTATCAGGGATGGAAATGTGTCTAATAGCCGCATCACTGCTTGGACTTTGTCCTTGCAAGGGTGGCCCCTGGAAATTCGATACAAACAGAACAAGAAAAGTCCAGTAGCCCAGGGCCTTGCTGAGCTGTATGATTGTTTCACCCCCAATCCCTGCGCGGGGACCACAGACGTTGACTTTTTAGAAGAACAACTGTTGTCTCCCTACAAGGTTTATGATGATAATGTAAACAGTTGCCGTGTGTATATGTAGATGGTTGCGGCTTTCACCATAAGGACAAAGAACAGCTCCAACTAGTGGCTGGTATCGGGATTATGTGGACCCAAGGTGTAGCCCCAATCTCTGTGGGATACAAGCTTGGGCTGAAGAGCAGCCAAGTTGCTGAACTCGCTGCAATCCTGAAAACTGTTGAGATGGCCATAGATTACCACCTTAAAGAATTTGCCATCGTCACCAATTCAAATTATATCAGGAATAGTTTTGTTGAGTACCTTCCCCTATAGAAAAGGAAGGACATGGTAAAAAATAACCATAAACCTGTCAAACATGGTAAGTATTTTGTCAAATAGACCACTTGGTAAGGGAACACAAGATCACTCTATAGTTTAAGAAAACCAAGGACCACTCCAAAGTCCTAGGTGAAGAAAAGGAAGGGAATGATCGGGCTGATTCCATAGCCAAATAAGGGGCCCTAACAGGTGAGTTGCTAGACATAGATCATCTCTTAGGTACAGTACAGTTAGAAGCTGTCACTAGACAACAAGCTAGGATAACTGGTGATTCAAATGTATTGCAATGGTGTCATAAAAACCCCAGTGAAGATTTAATCACAGCCCAAAAAGAAGACCCAATAATTGGCTTATTTTATAACCATTTAGAACACCCAGACCAAAATCCCCTTAGTCAAGAAAATTATACTGGCAAGGAAGACGTACGTATATTAATGAAATCCAAATCTCAGTTTATGCTGCATCAGGGATTGTTGATCCGCACTACCAGTCCCACTTAAATTCAGAGGTTTAATACAACAGCATGCCCATGACACCCCTGCCCATGTCCGGGCACCGCGGAGAAAACATCAGCTATGAGATCCTTCGGAATTACGCATACTGGCCTCAAATGCTGCGTGATGTGAAGACATACTGCCAAGGCTGCTTACTATGTCCTCAGTTTCAACCAGCTTCGCCCACCTATAGGGCATCCCTTCAGAAAAGGGGGATATGCATGCCTTGGTCAGACCTTCAAATGGATTTCATTGGACCTGTAACTAAATCTTCACGAGGGAATCGATATATGTTAACTGTGACATATTTACCAAGTATGTTGAGTGTATTCCAGCACCAAATAACAGCTCCGACACATGTTCCGCTCTATTGATCAATCATATCTTTTCACGCTTCGGCCTTCCCCAGAGAATAGAGTCTGATGGGGGTACACATTTCACTAGTGAAGGAATGACTAAACTGTGGAAAGTTTTGGGCGTAAAAAGGAAATTACACATCGCCTATCGACCCACCTCTAGTGGTGGAGTAGAATGGTACAATCAGACAATTGTAAACATACTTAAGAAATTTGTCAAGGAAACAGGCAAGGACTGGGATGTAAAGCTTCCCTTAGTCCTGATGGCCTTAAGGGCAACCCCGAATACGGTCACCAAAATGTCACCCTTTAAACTCATGACCGGAAGGCAGATGGTCCTGCCCCAACACCTCTTGTACTGCACCACTGACAATAATTTGGTCAATGCTACCACAACTCACCAATACATAGAGGATTTACGGAAACACTTACAAAATGCGTTCTCCTTCGCCCAGCGAAATATGGAAAGAGCCGCAAATGGCGCTAAAACATACTATGATCTTAACACCACCAAGAAGGAGTATAAAATTGGGGACAAGGTATAACTCTACAATTTCGCAAGGAACCAGGTCAAGGAACGGAAATTCCTACCGTCCTGGAGAGGTCCATTTAACATTGTTGACAGGATCTCCCCCATGGCATATAAATTACATATTCCACGGAATGGTAAAATCAGTGAGAGATGGGTACACATCAATCAATTACATGCTTGCCATTCTAAGTCCCAATTACAGTTGTTGGAGGACTAACCCACCTACCCCTCCTTGGTGATTGAAAGATCATGATTGGCAACCTCTAATTTAAAGATGAATTAAAAATGCTACCTCACCAGAATATCAATATCTTTCTATACCTATGTGATACTCAAACTGTCTATTCCCTTGCAGCATGCGTGAGCACAATGAGGTCCATGCCGCCGTCCAAACCAGTGATCGGAAGTGGTAATGACCGGGCACTAAAGGGGGTTCCTTTCCAAGTTCGGCCGGTCTCATCGCTCGACCAGGATCTTCCTCTGAAATCATCATCCCCCAAAATGCACCTGGAGTCATCTGAAATGACTGACAGAAAAGGCCCCCGGATCCCTACAAAGTTGCCACGTATCAGTGGAGGCTACAAACAAACATCTGATCATCACCATGTTATGGAGTGAATTCCATGCACGTTTTCCTTACATACCTGGAATGCAAAGGGGGTTTTGTCATGGCTGGGATACATAAAAATTTTCATAATTCATGAAACACTCAGCCATGGAGTGGTCATACCAAGAGAGCATTCCCTCCCCAGGGAAAAGGCTGATTGGATTACCCTTTCCAGTGGAGGGTTAAGGTCAATATACAAATCTTATGTTGAAACAGAATAACATGAACAATGGTGCCACTTTACACGAAACCAACTGATAACGGTCAAACTAGTGTTTTCAGATCCCGATATCAAGGCCTTTGATCAAAGGAAAGCCAGGGTAAATAGCCCCATTGTTTCAAAGGGTGAGATCGTCTCTTCAGTAAGAACCCAGTGTTGACTCAGCTTTTCCCCAAACAATGGTGGAGACGCCCGGTTTATATTACACCAGAAGGACACCAATTACAAGTTGAAACAGAACCAAGAGTATATGTGTGTATGTACAGTGGGGCAAAAAAGTATTTAGTCAGCCACCAATTGTGCAAGTTCTCCCACTTAAAAAGATGAGAGAGGCCTGTAATTGTCATCATAGGTATACCTGAACTATGAGAGACAAAATGTGGAAACAAATCCAGACACTCACATTGTCTGATTTTTGAAAGAATTTATTTGCAAATTATGGTGGAAAATAAGTATTTGGTCAATATGAAAAGTTCATCTCAATACTTTGTTATATATCCTTTGTTGGCAATGACAGAGGTCAAACGTTTTCTGTAAGTCTTCACACTGTTGCTGGTATGTTGGCCCATTCCTCCATGCAGATCTCCTCTAGAGCAGTAATGTTTTGGGGCTGTCGCTGGGCAACACGGACTTTCAACTCCCTCCAAAGGTTTTCTATGGGGTTGAGATCTGGAGACTGGCTAGGCCACTCTAGGACCTTGAAATGCTTCTTACGAAGCCACTCCTTTGTTGCCCAGGCGGTGTGTTTGGGATCATTGTCATGCTGAAAGACCCAGCCACGTTTCATCTTCAATGCCCTTGCTGATGGGAGGAGGTTTGCACTCAAAATCTCACGATACATGGCCCCATTAATTCTTTCATGTATACGGATCAATCATCCTGATCCCTTTGCAGAGAAACAGCCCCAAAGCATGATGTTGCCACCCCCATGCTTCACAGTAGGTATGGTGTTCTTTGGTTGCAACTCAGCATTCTCTCTCCTCCAAACACGACGAGTTGTGTTTCTACCAAACAGTTCTACTTTGGTTTCATCTGACCATGTGACATTCTCCCAATCCTCTTCTGGATCATCCAAATGCTCTCTAGCAAACCTCAGACGGACCAGGACATGTACTGGCTTAAGCAGGGGGACACGTGTGGCACTGCAGGATCTGAGTCCCTGACGGCGTAGTGTGTTACTGATGGTAGCCTTTGTTACGTTGGTCCCAGCTCTCTGCAGGTCATTCACTAGGTTCCCCCGTGTGGTTCTGGGATTTTTGCACACCGTTCTTGTGATCATATTGACCACACAGGGTGAGATCTTGTGTGGAGCCCCAGATTGAAGGAGATTATCAGTGGTCTTGTATGTCTGCCATTTTCTAATTATTGCTCCCACAGTTGATTTCTTCACACCAAGCTGCTTGCCTTTGGTCTTCACCATAGTGGAGTTTGGAGTGTGACCGTTTGAGGTTGTGGACAGGTGTCTTTTATACTGATAACAAGTTCAAACAGGTGCCATTAATACAGGTAATGAGTGGAGGACAGAGGGGCCTGTTAAAGAAGAAGATACAGGTCTGTGAGAGCCAGAAATCTTGCTTGTTTGTAGGTGACCAAATACTTATTTTCCACCATAATTTGCAAATAAATTCTTTCAAAAATGTAATTGTCTGGATTTGTTTCCACATTTTGTCTCTCATAGTAGAGGTATACCTATGATGACAATTACAGGCCTCTCTCATCTTTTTAAGTGAGAGAACTTGCACAATTGGTGGCTGACTAAATACTTTTTTGCCCCACTGTATATATGTATATATATGTTATGTATACATTTTGTAAGAATCAATGTGTACTGTAGTCATCCATGTATTGGACAAGGATTTGGCACCAGTCTTTTATGGTTAAAAGGTGCTGTTGTTTGATTTCATAAATCTCTGCCAATCTCAATATATTTGGTTAGGTATAAATTTCTTATATCCAGCAAGGTACACGAGATGGGGACAGCAAATGACCGGGCATAAGGCAAGCAATTGCCATATTATATTAACATGAAACATATTAAAATATATTTCATAATAACACTAGACATCATATTCTGATTACACCTTTCTCGTGATCACAGATGGGCAGGTGAGAATTAGGGCAGTTACCGCCCATATTTGGTACCAACCAATCACAAGATGGTAAACGTGAGGAGAGGGAGGTAACCATCCAACAATTACATTGCACCCTACAAAAGGAGAAACACAGATGATTGAAGGGACCGATTACCACAGATCCACATGCTGACATACACTCTCTGGACGAACACAAGCTTGGTAATAAGTGACCACTCTCTATCTAGTTGGACGTTGCTGTTAGGATGAATCAAATATACATACTTTCAAACAGTGGTGAGATACTGACCATATACATATTGATCAACTTTTTCTTCCCAAAGTTATAGGAATCGTATTTTACTGTTTATATTTTTATCTTATCAAGTACTGTGTGAAGTGTAGTTTAGTATTTAATAATTGTCCCACATTATTTGTCTTGCCATATGTTAAAGCCGCGTGTGGGTGAAAATAGGTTCAACATGTATTGCAACTAATTTGGCTATTGTGGTCCCAGGGAAATTATTTATTGCCCAATCCAATCTGGTAGCCCTGTTAAATTAAGACTTATTTCAAATTGATAATATCTACCTGTTGGCTCCGCAGGGCATATTTTGATATTCTTCCGGCTGGAGAAAGTCAGAAAATTGTCTTCCGAGCGGCAAGAGATATTGTGTATTTGAATTTAAGGTGCGGTTAACCACACCCTTTTTAACATAGTCGATTGGGGTTAACCTAGGGTTATTTGTCAAATATTAAGGAAAATAGTTTTATTGTTGTGTTGATGTCTTTGGTAATGTGTATGAAATATTAATCACCAGAAATTCCGGTTTTGTATGAAGTTGTATAATTATACTTGTATAGTAATAAAAAATTTTTACTTATTAATTTAATTGGGCGATATTTATACATTGGTAAGAATTCCCCATAGACTCCCCAATGAACTCAGGAAATTACTGTGGTATATTACTGATGGTCTGAACAAAGTTCTAATTTTTTTAATTAACTGCCATAAGTGGCTGGAGGCACTGCGATTCATTGTACATAGAATCAGACATCACCTTTTTATTTATCACGTACCGTTCATCAAAACACTTAATTTATTTATTTAAAATTCCCCATACTTATTATCATTAAAATGACATACCACACTCACAACAATCTGCTGGACGGGAGAATATCTGAATTGGGGACAAGCATGGATAACAGGTAAATGGGGATTAAAAACAATGAATGACTTATATTCTTCCTTACAGACAGCTATTGGTGCCCGGACGAAGATAAACAGTCTTACCTCATGGCAAAGGGACTTAGAATCTCTAGACGATAAGGAATGGACTCAGGTATTGCCAAAGGTTTCTCTCTCACCCCCCCAGTGTCTGACTCAGTTGTTTATTGTTCACAGAGCTCACTATACCCCACTATATTCATGGGGAAATTCCATATCGCTATTGTGTCCACGATGTACCTCAGCCAATGGGTCTCTCATTCACATGCTATGGTGGTGTCCCAAACTTCACCGCTATTGGGAAAAGTTGTTTACAACTCTGGACTCCCTATGTTCAACAAGGGTGGCAATAGATCCCAAATTTGCACTTCTGGGAATTGTCCCAGAAGATTTACTCCCAAAAGAAATACACAATATGTGGACAAGGTCCTTATATTTAGCACAAAAACTCATACTACAAAAGTGGATTTCACCTACACCCCAACCCATAAACAGGGGTGTGATATTCTTAATTTTAGGTAGCAAAGGGAAAATATAACCTACAAACATAGGGGAAGTCCTCATAAATTTCAGAAAATAGAGTCCTGGTGGGTGGACTCTAATAATTTACTTTTTAATACCCCTTCCTTGGAATGTAGAAGATAATAATTGAAATATAAATGATAGTGCTCTGGTGGCAACCGATACAGGGTTAAGAAGTGAGACAGACTAAGATGGACGGAGGGTGAGGTCACAAGGGTGATGTCAAGTATTTAAAGTGCAAAACTCTACTTTCTGCATGTGCTGGAAATATACAAACTCATTGATAGCTGGATTCCTTAAGGGTACTACAAGACCTGTGAATCAATACGTATATACCAATGTTTTATGGTTTTTATAAGTATTTGCCATTAACGCTACTATTTAGTCTGTGAAATGCTGTGACTGATTTTGTTTTGTCTTGTACATTTATTTTATTGTTTTGTTCTTTTCAATACGCTTCTGTTTTTGCATATTCTTTTTTGTAGTGTCAAAAATTGATAATAAAAATTACTTGATTTAAAAAAAAAAATTACAGCGAGGCAAGTGACAATCCTCTTTAAGACCAATCTATGGGCAACTGTAATAACCAAAGACAGCTGGGTCTTCAGTGCTTCAAGGCAATGAATAAGCTTTAAACATCTCTTGCTGAGCCCAATAGAAACTTCACGAGCAGATACAGTTAAAATTGAGCAAATATCCCTTCCAGAACAGAACTTATTGGAAACAAGGTGGAGATTTGTCAAATCTAAGGGGTAATTCATGCACAAAACTGGAGGACAGAAATGTGGAGTAACCAAAAACCTTAATCTTTGTCCAATAAAACCTTTATCTCCAAAAAAAAAATAAAACTGTTGCTGTAACTGCTTAAAAAATGCTACCTTCCCCACCGGTTGACAATTCTGCTGTCCAAGGGTATCTAAATTTCTCCTCCAGGGATACAGGGAAGGAATGAGTGTAGCCACCCTAAAATAGGAAGTGTGTTACTGGCTGGATCAACAGGTAAAAATAAAGTAAAAAAACCTAAAAAGAAAACTGATGCAGCCACCGCATCTAAAGACTAATAAGCTGCAATGTTTAACATTTTTCGTCTTCGGTTTAGACACACTTTAGGTTTTCCTAAATCATTTTCATAGCATTTTCATATTTGAGCTCAGAGACTTATGACAAGAAACAAGGGTTACCATGCTTTCTATTAAGTATTTGTTAGCAAACGAGAGCAGGAGACTGTGTCTGACTTGTATGGTGCTTGTATTGCATATTTGGATCCTGTGGGATTAGCAGAGGGTTATGAATGACTATGCAGCTCATTACCTATAACATTGCAGTGACAACATTCATCTCTGTCCGTGGTTTCTGATCCCCTCACAACCAAATCACTGAAGTGATACAGAAAACGTTGCCCTTTTCCCCAGATATTCCTCTTTGTGACACAGAGTCTCTGACAGGTGCTCACATTTATTGCATGGCTGTAAAACAGCAGCATCTGACACATCACTGAGTCTTAGAAAGAGGTGCTGAGGCCTTATTAGGCCCGAGGATTTATTCATAGTTCTTTTTTCTCATTACCACACACAAGGACATTAACGTTTTGTATATTCTGTATATCAGCTGTTATAGTCGACTTAGACATGTCAACATCATTCCAAAATAATGAATTGTAGATAAAGAGGCTTTGTGTGGGACATGCATTCTGATGGATAGATGGACAGCAGGTGGACTGAAGGGGAGCCCAACCCTTCTAAAGGTACAGGAGCACACTGAGCACCCAACATGTAGCTCAATGGCTGTGAAGGTGTCAGTGTGTTTCCTGACCATTATACAAAAAAAAGCGCCACTGCCCCATCTATAACTGGCCATCGCAGTAAGCAACATTGGAGGGCGACATATGATATAAACAAGGCCAAGGATAAATCCAAGGAAAAAACCAAGCTTACTTACTGACCAAGTAAGCTTGTTTTTTTTCTTGGATTTATCCTTGGCCTTGTTTATATCATATGTTGCTCCCCTTCAGTCCACCTGCGGACCATCAGAATGCATGTGCTTCCACTGTAGAGACACTTATAAGTTAGTGTTAGGGACCACAGATACCGGGGTACCGTGACAAGGCTCTGTGGCTTACGCATGCATTTGCAAATGTGTGTAGACTAAACCCCTGCTTTTAACGCATACTGTTAGACAGGTTTAATTGGTTGTCTGCGAGCTGGTCGGTAAGTAAGGTTTTTTCTTTGGATTTATCTTTATTTTGTGTGGGACATGCATGAATTTGTGAAGGTGCTTGGCATATGAATTAGAGGGTCTTTTTACTATGTGTCAAAATTCACAGACATTCAAGAGCCAAAAAGAGCATTAAAGTGACCCTGTCAAGGAATACATAATAATAAATAAATAATCTAGAGGATTAGTCTCCAAAACTGTGGCCTGGATGCGGCCCTTTGCTTGCTTTTATCTGGCCCTTGGGGTTTTATTCTTCCCACTATTAGCAACAGTGTGGCATAGTTTCTGTCATTGTCAGAGCGAGGATGGGGCACTATTCCTCCCATTGACACCGATGATGAGGCACTATTCCTTCCATTGATACCAATGATGGGGCACTTTTCCTCCTATTGATACTAACAATGGGGCCCTATTCCTCTCACTAACACCAACGATGGGGAACTATTCCTCCCACTGATACCAAGGATGATGCACTATTCCTTCTATTAATACCAATGATGGGACACTATTCCTTCCATTGATAACAACGATGGGGCACTATTCCTTCCATTGATACTAACAATGGGGCACTATTCCTCCCATTGATACCAACAAAGGGGCATTATTACTTCCATAGAAACCCACAATGGGGCACTATTCCTTCCCTTAATACCAATGATGGTGGCATTCTGTGCTCCCACTGATGCAAGGACATTTTCTACTTCTACTGGCCACAGTCCGACCCCCCTAAAGTTGAAAGGACAATAAACTGGCCCTTTGTTTAGAACGTTTGGAGACCCCTGTTCTAGAGGATTGGTGCCTGTATTAGAATACCTTTTTTTTACTCATCTCTCCAGCCTGTGTCTCCTTCCTCCCCTCTGTCCCAGGTCTGCAGGCTCCATGAGATTCTTCAGCATTTGACATTATTTGGAGTGTCGGTGCCTGACTTCTCCACAGCACACTTTGGTTCCATGCTCCCACTCTCATATCACTATTTAGAAATAATGGAGCTCCATACAGCTTACCCGAAAGGCCCCCTTCCTGTACCCTCCATTGGTGGCCCTGGGCATCTGGCTTTACCTTTCACCATGACAATATCACCACACATCTTGACCATCATTTCTATATCACCCCATTTCTATTCCACCCATATTCATGGTGTTCCAAGTCTATTTAGCCTTTGCCACGTACCTGCTCAGAGGCCGAGGGGCTGCGAGAGCTTCCCTTACGGCTGAGTGCAGAGCACCCCTGAAGGTGGTAACATGGAGTGCTATGTCCAAAGAAGCAGAAGTTGCCAACTGCGACAGGCTAAGTGATGATGAGATGTCTGCTGGATGGCAGCTGGACAAGCAGAATGCACTGCTGGGCAGGAATCCCTCAGACATACCAGATGAGACTCGGCAGAAGGGAGAGGCATAAGCAGGGTAAGGAGCCTGGCCAGTTGTCACACACGGATTGTCAGCCAGGAGTAAGGCAGCAAGCAGAGTCAGGAGTAAGCCAAGGTCATACACTGATAATCAAGCAGCAGCAGAGTCAAAGAGCAAGGCAAAGGTCATATGCAGATCAGCAGGCAGAAGCGGAGTCATTGGAGCAAGCCAAGGGTGAAAGCCAGGAATGGAGACAAGACAGGTTGAAGGCAAGCCGGGTTGGTAACAGGAAATCCAATAATATCAAGAACAGGAACACATGGGGGGAGTTGAAGATCATCCAGCAACCAATGTCTCATGCTGCTGGCTTTACATAGGCCACTGGGCACCAGAATCTGTCATGCATTGCGTGTGCACACTGGAACATTGATCCTTGTAGCCGTTCATGCCCGTGCACGCATGTGCATTTGCATTGGCACATTTCTATGTGCCAATCTTCGATTTCGCTGGGCATTAGCACATGTGCCAGTTCTACGGCGAAGCATTCTCTGACAGCCTTCCATAATTTTACTATTTATTGTTTAGATATTGATGTCCTAGTTTCTATTTACCACCTAACTTAGATCTGCAACCTGACAAGAAAAAAAAAGTTGTTTTGTTGGTTTTTTTTTAAATACAAATTTCCTCTTTCAACCCCCTATTAACCCTTTGTTCACTCTAATCATCCCTAACTCCTTAGTCTTCTTCACTCTTCAACAATTATAGTCCTGCTGCATACACTCCACCACTGTCAACTCTCCTTACAAATTGCTTGTCAAGCACCAGCCGATCCTAGAGTGCACCTGACCGAGCAATGCCACCTGGTGTGTCCAGAGTGAAGAATATTACTGTGGTAACCCATAGATGATAAAATTGGTGAGATAGCCCCTACCGGTCTTGGGCCACCTTTCTGACTTGGAACAAAGCCCATATGGAGATGCTGCCTCAACCCCCCTATCAGCATCCATGACTGCTGTTACCTGTACTGACCTAGGGGTCGGAGGAGAGAACTACGGTGCAGCGGAGAAGTGACACAGGCATCTGACAATTTGTTTGGACAGTGACTCTAGTCACTTCTTCAGCACAATTACTGGAAGATAATCAGATGTTAATCGGGTCTGTGCAGCACCTTTAGAACAAGGTAGGAGGGGTTAGGGAAATCCATACAGGGTTTTAAGTTTAATGGTACACCTAAGTGCTTATTCTTAACTACGAGAATCCAAAGAAACCAATCAGAATCCATCTGACACTTGTTTGATCTCAACAAAGTAAATGCGAATTTGTTGCCATTGATTTTTATCCTTGGTGGATAAGGCCAGGGTGTTTGTAAAATGAGTACACCCATGTTTCTGGTGCACCAGTGCTGCTGCTTTTGCCTTTCACCCTCAGGATACTATGGTTTTTGGAGGTTTTAGTGTTTGAGGCAGTTAGCGTGAGGGCAATTTTTGGGCAGGTTATATGCAGAGCCTAAGCCAGGCAGGCCATACATAGAACTTTGCTCATACTTCTGCCTTGAATCAATACACTGTACACTGATAATATTATTTCATTACAGCAAGTTTGTTCTCCTGCTCACCATCACATTAGACAGTTACCAGTTTCAAGCTACATTGCCTGTGACTCCAATGATCCAAAAATGTTTCTTGGCTAAGAGCCAGTAGTATCATCACTCTGTTGTTACTTTGAAGTGTCGTGGGTGGGCAGTCACAAACGCAGGGTCGTAAGGGCTTTAGACACTTCTTGGTTGTGAAGCAAGTTTTGTTTTTGTTATCTCTGGATGGATCCATCATGTGGTGTGGCATCTCTTCCACAACCTCATTAACACCAAAGCATTTTAGTACATGCGAACAAATGTGCTCAGGTTTGCAGTTGTTTTTAAGAGTGCTAATTCACATCTGCGCAATGAGTTGATGTGTGTTTTAAAAACAAAGTCCAATTTTTGAAAATTTCAAAATGTACAATTTTGGATTGACACATTGTTTGGAATGGCAACATATGAAAATGCACACTAAAGTGATATTAAAGTGTTACTAAACCAACAATAGAAAAATCCATCTGTATATGCAATAAAGCATGCTTGTAATTCTCACTGTGGAACCTAAGGGGTTAATCCTCTGTATTGTGTAAAAAGGATGCTTGATCCTGTCTTCTCTGATCCTCCCCTCCCTGCACTATCCCCCTGGACATGTTCAGGAAGGACAGAGCCTTTGGAGTCAGGCTGCACATGCTCAGTTTGGTGTGTATTGCTAGAGGTATTTTTTTTTGGGGGGAGAGTGCATATGATCAGCACAGAACCAGCATTGTCCAGACATGTCCGATAGAAATCACAAAAATACTATATACTGCTGATGAGAAAAGGTATTTAGAAGTTTATATTTACTAAAATAATTGCATTTCCATGTTTTGTGTACTGTGGGAGACCATATTTGCAGTGGCCTGGGTTTATTAACACTTTAAACAATGGTTTTGCACAGAGCAGCACCGATCCTCTACTTCTTGGCACTCCTGTCTCTTCCCACTTGTCCAGTGCACCCAATAGCAAGCCACTTGCTATGAGGGCATTGATTCGTGCTCACTCCAAAGTCCCACTCTATGCGTCCATAAGACACATAGAGCCCCGGCTCGGCCCCATCCCCGCTCTCTCCTCATTCGCTCACTGGCTGTGATTGACAGCAGTGGGAGCTAATGAGGAGAGAGCTACCCAAGACAGTCAAGGCTCCCATGCACATCGCTGGATTGGGAGGGGGCTCAAGTACGTTTTGGGGGGGCTGTGGGGGGAGCATTCTATGCAGGTTTCCATCTTGGTGGAATCAGGGTTTTGCTTCCTCATGTCAGAGCTTCCAGCAAGGAGAGCTCTGTTAAGCGCAATAGTGATCTCACCAATTGTTCCTCCAAATCTCCTGAAACAAGCAGTCAGAGGCTGTAGTAATCATGTTGGTGGAGGCAGGGCTTTGCTTCCTCATGTCAGAGCCTCCAGCAAGGAGAGATGGGAGAAGCAGTGTAGTGATGTTACAAAATCCCACTCCAAATCTCCTGACACTAGCAATCAAAGGTAACAGTGCCTTAAACCTCTCACTGAAGATATACAGCTTTAGGGATGTAGGTACTGGAGTACCTAGACACTCTCATATAAGGGGTAGCACACTACTGTTTTTCAGAAGGATTTTCAGAAAAAAAGGTAAGTTTTTCAGGATACTGAATAGGCACAAGTAACATTTCTAAATGTTCCCTATAATTCAACTAACATTCACTTTTTAATTTCAGGTCCATTTTAAGTGCATTTAAAAGCAGCCAATCAAATTCAAGCTTCCATTCTTCAACTGTTACCTTCTTATGCAAGTTTGATTCTGAGTGGGTGGTGTGGGACAGTACAAACAGTTATCTCTGACAATTAAGTCCTATGGCATTTAAACAACTTCAGAGACTCATCTTAGCACTTGGATTCAATGCTTCAATAAATATTTACAACTGAAGCAAAATTCATATTTCCCTTGGTTAATAGGTTGACTAAATGGACTGCCAATAATAAGGCTAAATACATTGTAAATTGATGCGATAACAGGAAAGTAATTAATTAGGAGATTTTTAATACATTACTTGATTGTTTTCTTAATTAGTAATTACAATGTTCCTCAAAGCTATAATTTGATGTCACTTATTACCGAATATATTCTTAACAGATTGCTGCCTTGATTAGTAATAGAGCCATCTCTAAGCCCTGAATCACATTTAATTGGCACCTTGTATAGAATAGTGACCTAAATTGTGTAACCCTGCATTGGGCACAAAACTAATATCATGGCTTGTGATTTTAAAGTTGACTATCTACATTTAAAGCCATGTGTATGAAATCTAAGTGTAGTCAAAAAAATGTTTTACAGAGATCACCACAGGGGACATTACTTACAGTCAATGCAATGTGGGAAATCTTTCATCCTCTAATCCTCTACCCTGTCATCATAATCTTCATGTGCCTTAGGGATTATTGGAGCCAAGGGAACTGTCATATGCACTCATCAAGAGTGCCAACTATGCCCGCCCTTTCTGCCCACCTCCTCCATTTATAGAAGTTGCATTATAGCTGCAATGAATAAAAAACAATCTATCAGGGCGTGACCGGAAGCCGAGCAAGATGGAAGCCTGATCTCCCTGCTCTCTGAGCCCGCAGCGAGAAAGGCAATCTTGGGGGCGATCATCCGCAGTTTTATGGGCAAATCACGGACCACCTGCTCCTCCAAATACAGGGGATCATCGAATCCCCCTCCGGGTGCCTCCACAGACCTCCGCTCCTTCTTTACCCAGCCGGACGCATCTCGGAACGAGGAGGCCAACATGGCGCCGATCACTTCCGCGCCTCACCACCGGAGCTCCTCTCAGGCCTCACAGCCCACTCCGGACCGACTCCAACACGCGGGAGACCCTCCACTGGAGGAGGCGATCTCCCAGGAGCGCATCCCTCACACCGAAGCGGTGAGTTCTTCCCCACACGCCGGCGTCCAGATGGAACAGACACATGGGCCGCCATTAGCCATGCTCCCTATCTCCGCCCCGCCATACACACAATGCTCAGCAGCATTCCCAAGGCTGCTGCGAACGGCTTCTGACCCCCAGATCCAGAGCCAGGATCCTGCATCCCCGCTCTCCTCAGACCTCTCCCAGGACTATCCACCGCTACCTAGTCCTGCAGGCCCCCCTGCCAGAGCGCATCAGCTCCCTGAGGGAACACAAGATGAAGCCTGGGCCATCACGGTCACATCCCCTCCGCCTAAAACGCAGAGGTTATCTCGCTCCAGAGACTCCAGCACATCCAGACACCACCCATCCTCCATACCTTCATATGCACAGAAAGCAGGAGCCCTGACCTCACTTCCAACAGGGGCTAGCTCTACAAGTCCCCCCCAGCAGCGACAGGCTGAAACCTGGTCAGACCCATGGGACTCCCCAGCAACTGGAACACAATCAAACTGGGAGAAGGGAACCACATACCCCAAGGCCACTCCACCTGGCAGATCATCGCCCAACCAGCATTACGGTACCACAAAGGATCCACCTCTACATCCTCAGTGGCAAGCATATTTACAAGCCATACCCACAAAGGAAGATTTCAGACAACTCATTGAAGACTTGAAATCCACCTGCCGCACGGAAATCCAAGTACTCCAAACGGGGCTCAAACACCTGGCAGACAGGATGGAAATGGCTGAAGAAGAGATACAAGAAACCAAACTGGCGGTCCATAGAACACAACTCCAGGGAGCAGACCACAGAGAAATGTTGAGAGATATGCAAAGACACGTGGAAGACCTGGACAATCGGGGACGCCGCAACAACATACGAGTGAGAGGCATCCCGGAGGCGGAGGGACCCGAGGACCTGCAAACAATCCTACAATCTGTCTTTAATAATTTAATTGGGGAGCCGCCTAACAAACACATTGATATGGACAGAGCTCACAGAGCGCTTCGCCCTAAAGGCGCCACCGCTAAACCGAGAGATATTATTTGTAGAGTCAGCTCCTACCCCATCAAGGAAGAAATCATGAAGCGGGCACGCTTGGCATGTAAAGTGACTTTTGATGATGTCCAGATACAACTGTACCCAGACCTCTCCTGGATCACCCTGCAAAAACGCAGACTTCTCCAGCCGCTACTACAGTTACTACAGAAAGAGAACATCACCTACCGTTGGGGTTTCCCCTTCAGCCTCATGGCAAAACACCAGGGCAAATCCGCGGTAATGAGGTATCCAGAAGATCTGCGCACCTTTTGTAACATTCTTGAAATCCCGGCACCAAAGCTACCGGACTGGGACATTGTAGCAACCCCACCACCGCCGCCTACAATTTGGCAGAGAGTGCCTCCCTCCAACCGGTCCCGGGACTCCGACCCGCAACGCAAGCCCACCAAGCAAAAGAACCGCTGAGATGCAACTACTGTGACTCTTTATATCTGCAGGACCTGAGCACTTAGGCTCAATATATATACCCAGTTAGACTGCAGTTTACTTTAGTTTGTTTTAAGCAACTTCAGCTTAGGACCCCCAAGATTGACCCCCCATGCTGAATTTCACTTTATCACCTAGGGCTTAACTCAGATGAGCTCCGGAGAGATAGATATAAACTCCGTTCACTACCACCCCCCTCCTGATAGTTAGATAGATATCAGTGCAAGGTCGTAGACTATGTGCTGTAGAATAGTTGTTTTTCGCTGGCTACGGGCTCCCGGGTGCCCCTTCCCACTCCTCTTTCCTGGGGTGGGGGGGCTCAGGGGAATCCGTCCAGACCTGGGCCTGTTGGCCTATATAGGTTTATTAGGAATGTATGTTCTCCATGTTCCTTACACACTAACAGTGTTTTTCTCTCTTTCTGACTATCCTCCTTCCTTTTCTATCCAGCCATCACCAAACCTACCCAGCAATCACCGTGCGAAGTCCTGGTCTCCTCCCGGAGAGTGCCTGCCCCGAGCCCCAGTCCTGAAAGCTGGTGCATCAACATCAGGTGAGCGTCTACTCACACCACTGCACACATTACCATGGCTAAGATACTCTCACTAAATGTACATGGATTAAACTCCAATAAAAAAAGACATCTGGCACTGAGGGAATTCAGACAGTCAGGGGCTGATATTATTATGGTCCAGGAGACCCACTATGATAGGGGGGGCTCCTTTGCGTTCTCCTCCAGGCACTACTCTCAGATCTATATGGCTTCGGGCACCCATAAAAAGGCAGGAGTGGCCATACTTATTAAGAGGGGGGCCCCCTTCACCTGCGTGACCCAGCATTGCGACCCACATGGCCACTTCATAATCCTACAGGGACAATGGCAGTCACAGGACATTACCCTATGCACTTTGTATGCCCCGAATGTCAAACAGCACAGTTTTCTGTCCAGGGTGTATGCCCGCCTCTTTAAAACAACACCTAAGGTTCTTGTAATAGGGGGCGACTTCAATCTTACCCACTCATCTTCCACAGATCGCCAGACGGTGGGCCCCCAAACAACCTCGCCCAGAGTACTCAGAGACTCGAGACTATTCAGGCAAATCTCCAGACGATATGCGCTCTTTGACGCGTGGAGGGCTCTCCGTCCAGGCGATCGACAGTACACGTTCTACTCAGCCCCTCATCGCACTCACTCCAGGATAGATTACTTTTTTGTTAATAACCACACTCTACAGCTCACTCGCAAGGCTCAAATTCTCCCGATTTCATGGTCTGACCATGCCCCTATCCTGCTCACCATGGACCTTGGCACTGCCTTCCGTAGGCCTTATAATTGGAAGCTTAATACCTTCCTCCTCCAACACCAGCCCTCACTGACAGAATTAAATTCCACTCTACAACTCTATTTCAAAGAGAATAATAACCAGGAGGTCTCATCTACCACGCTCTGGGAAGCCCATAAGGCGGTTCTCCGAGGTAAATGTATAGCGCTCTCCACAGCGCTAAAAAAAGACGCCCTAACTGCAAAAGTGAAAGCGGAAAAAGAACTTAGAGTATTGGAACACAAGCTCCAAACTAACCCCACAATACCTTTACTTAAAAAAATAACTAACCTTCGTATGACTCTTAGGGACCTGGCCTTAGGTCAGGTAGAGAGGGCCTTGACCAGACTAAAACAAATGTTTTATGATAAGGGTAATAAGGCCCACTCTCTTCTGGCCAACAAACTCCATGAATGCACCCACATGCTATCCCCGAATCAGATTAAAAATAAAAAGGGTCAGCTGTTATCTCACCCAGTGGACATTGTCCGAACTTTTGCAGACTTCTACAAAGACCTGTACAACAGCCCCGACATACCCAGTAACCCTCCTTCTCCAGACCTGACTCAAAAGATACGACAATATTTGGAACAAAGTGGAATTCCACATCTCCAATCATCTGACCTGCTATCGCTTAATGCACAGATAACAGAAGAGGAATTAGAACTGACTGTCAAAAACCTACCATCCCATAAAGCCCCTGGCCCAGACGGTTTTCCCTATGAATATTATAAGGCATTTCTCCCTCAGCTGCTTCCCTATATGTGTAAGCTGTTTAACACCTTCCTCCATGACACCCCTATCCCAGTAGACATGCAGAGATCCTTTATCACCCTAATTCCCAAACCAGACAAAGATCCATCCCTCTGCGCCAATTACAGACCCATTGCACTCCTGAACTCGGACCTGAAAATTTTCACCAAGCTTTTATCTAACCGCCTAAATATGATTCTTCCGTCACTGGTCCACAAGGATCAGGTGGGGTTTGTCCCACTGCGGCAAGCAAGTGATAACACCAGAAGGGTGATTGACCTGGTGGACGTGGCGGACAGGGAGGGATCCACCTCCATGCTACTGAGCCTTGACGCCGAAAAGGCTTTTGACCATTTGGGGTGGCCCTTCCTGTTCGCTACACTGACCCACATGGGCTTCTGTGGACCCTTTATGCGAGCGATCAGGCATCTCTACTCCAACCCCTCCTCACAGGTCAGAACCCCCTTTGCACTCTCCACACCTTTCTCGGTGGCGAATGGCACCAGACAGGGGTGCCCACTGTCGCCCTTACTATTTGCACTGTGCGTGGAACCTTTGGCTGCCTCGATCCGGAACAATCCGGACATACGGGGGATAATGGTTAGGGATAGGGAATTTAAGATTTCCCTATTTGCCGATGACATTATCCTTACACTGACCCAACCTCATATCACCCTCCCGGTCCTACATAGGGAATTAGACAATTTTAGAGCTCTCTCAGGCTATAAAATCAATGCATTAAAATCAGAAGCCCTACCATTACATATCCCTGAGGCCGAACTCGCACTTTTAAAAGCCAACTTCCATTACAACTGGAAAACGACCGCTCTAAAGTACCTGGGGACCTATATCACCCCAAAATATGACACCCTATACCAAGAAAACTTCCCTCCCCTCTTCCGCTCTATCAGAGCTTTACTGACACAGTGGAAAAAGCATCATATCTCCCTTTTAGGCCGTATAGCCTCTATTAAGATGACCATCCTCCCGAAGCTCCTATATCTTTTCCAAACCCTTCCTATCCCTATACCACTTAAACACTTGAAAAAGCTCCAGTCAGACCTACTCCAATTCGTCTGGAACTATAAAAGGCATAGGATACCGAGGACAGTAATGCTGGCGTCACGCAGGGGGGGAGGACTAGCTTTCCCTGATATTAATAAATATTATCAGGCTGCACAATTAAGAGCGATAGCCTCATGGTTCACTCAAAAATCATATAATAAATGGACCGAAATCAAAAAGCTTTGGCTAGCTCCAATACACCCGAACAACCTTCTATGGAGTGCGGAGGCAGAGGTGCCCCCCGGTCGGATGCTGGGCCCCATGTCATTGTTACGATGAACTTGGCGTACACTGGCCCGACCTCACAAATTGTCCTCAGAGAGATCACCACTGACCTCTTTTATCTGCAATCCTAAAGTGTCAGATAGCCTTACATACCAGATGTCTTACCCTTGGTCCTCTAGAAACTTATTTCATTTCGGAAGTATAGTGGAACCTAGAACTCGTAAATTATTATCTTTTTCAGAATTACAAGCAAAATACGATTTGCCAAAACAGGCATTCTACGGATATTTACAAATTAGGCACTACGCACTGACTATAACCTCGAACCTGCAGTTCTCTCCCCCATCCTCCTTTGAATCTATAATATTAGAGGGGAATGCACAGAAAGGTGTCATTTCGGGAATTTATAAGATTCTAAATGCCATCTCCCTAGAGGAGCAGGGAAAACACTCATACATGCTTAAATGGGAGAAAATCCTTGAAGAAGAACTACCTCTAGCACAATGGCAGGCGATCTGGAACCAAACAGCAAAGAGTTCAATGTGCACCCTTTATAAGGAAAATGCATACAAAATTTTGTTCTTCTGGTATATGACCCCAGATGTACTCCATGCAATTTTCCCCACTACCTCAGACCGGTGTTGGCGATGTCAGGGAGCAAGGGGCACCCTCATACATATCTACTGGGAGTGCCCACTGATTGTCCCCTTTTGGGATAAGGTCCAGCATCTATTGTCCCACCTTTTGGAACTGCAGGTTCGAGCTTCTCCAAAGTTCTTTTTACTAGGATTATCACCACTCAAGCTTCGCACACCATATAAGAAACTAGTAAGGCATATACTTACAGCAGCCAGATGTCTAGTAGCCCTAAACTGGAAACGCCGTTCCCCACCCTCTCCTGAAGATCTTTACTCCAGAATTAAAGATGTTAAACTGATGGAGAGAATGACGGCTAGAATGCAGGACAGACTGGAGGCACACAATGGGGTATGGGAGCTGTGGCATTTCCGGGAGGACCCATCATGACCAGGTACCAACCTTACTCAGATGGCCTACTTTATATTTCCCCCCCTCTCTCCCTCTTTCTCTCTTCCTTTCCTTCTACTCATTCTTCTACAATACAGTTATTAAAGATTTGAATTCTCATAGGCATTATTCTACATTAATGTAATTGAATTAACATTCTCTATTTACAAAAGGAATTGCTAGCAGTTAAACAATGAGATATCTTTGAAACTCAATATGATTTCAAAACCTCTATATCATAAGTATATGTTTGATTGTGGATAAGATATGTTGAATAATATTTACAACTTTCCATGCTCCTTTATTCTGTATCGCAACCAAGAATGATAACAATAATAAAAACTGTTATTTGAAAAAAAAAAAACAATCTATCAATGGAAAACAGGTGGAGAAATAAAAGGTCTGCCTCCTCCATTCATAGATCATTTTACATTCATAGAAGTGATAGTACAGCTTATTTGAATATAGTTAGTGGGCAGGTGTAGTAGGCACTCTTGATGAGTGCGTATGACAATTCCCTTGGCTCCAATAAGTTTTCATAAAGGTGAAATGTTGATATCTAGAATTCCATTGCAGTTCATATAACATAAGAATGGGTTCAGCATTCACTAAATGTAATTTATTTATTAGTGACTTCAGAAATGAAACTAGTCAAATTGCAGCCGCAGCCTTAAAAAATTATGAACCTCTCTTATTTGCTCTCTTTTGGTCTATCAAATATATGATTGAAAGGGTTTTATTACAACTGTTCAATAAATGTAAAAAAGAACTGTTGATACTGCCAAAAATTCAGTGAGCTCCTGACTTCCTCCTGCTGTACTGAAATCTCAAGAATTGGAGCCAGTTCTCTGTAGGCTACAGATCCTATCCCCCAAGTTATGGAGAGGAGGAAAGAGAGGTTCTGTAGCCTAAACCAGGAGCAAGCAAGGTATCAATGCTGCTCCTCCATAAATACAGTAGAGTGATTAAGTACTCTCACCCTAGGACTGGATGTGTGTTGTTGGCAGGATCACCAGTTGAAAATAAAGGGAAAAAAATCTGAATAGGGAACACTAAAGCCGTGTACACACGAGCGGAATGTCCGACAGAAAAAATTTGACGGAAGCTTTTCATCGTCTATTCCGATCATGTGTGTGCCTCATCTGACTTTTTTTTTTGAAAATTCTGACGGATCTAGAAATAGAACATGTTCTAAATATTTCTGACAATAACTATCGGGAAAACTGCATGTCTGTATGCTGTTCCGACAGATCAAAAATGACGCATGCTCTGAAGCAAGTACGAGACGGAAGCTATTGGCTACTGGCTATTGAACTTCCTTTTTCTAGTCCTCTTGTACGTGTTGTACATCACTGCGTTCTGGACGGTCGGACTTTGGTTTGACCGTGTGTAGGCAAGACTGCTTAAATGGAATTCCGTCGGGGTTCCGGCGGAGAAACCTTCGGAGTTTATTCCGACGGCAAAACCGGTCGTGTGTACGCAGCATAAGGCAACTACCATATCAATGGAATGGCAAGCTGCAAAACATGTTCTTGGGTTTAGATACTCTTTAAATCAGAGAATTTGAATTATTTCACACGTTTTGTGAAGAGTGTTTTCTATACTGGCTCAGGACTTTGGATCCATTCCCATTATAAAGTAGCCTTGCTGCTATACAGACTTATGACACAATTTGTATTTTTGGAACACATCGGAAACAACAAACACAGCACACAGTGAGGACCAATTTGCTTTTCACCGTCTCCTGTTTAGGCTTTAGTGTGCCGAAGTCTGTAGTTATATTCCATCTGTCACCATAGCTGTGGCCTGTGGCAACATCCTCTGTATCAACATTCATTTTTATCTGCATATTCATACTGACCACATTCCCGTCTTATCCGTTAGTAATTCGTCCATCCAAATGCAATACCGTTTTTTTTTTTTTTATCTATACATTTAGCATAATGGTAGCCTCAGGTCAGTTATATAATAGCTTATTTTGTCCTACAGTGTCCCATGAAAGCATTTGATTCTGTTGCTTTCTCTGCCAGTGGAAATTTGTGATACTGCAGAAATCTGGGCATATGGAGTGAGCTGGTACAACCGTTTCTGCAAAATATTTTTTTCTACAATTTCCCTGTGCCGTACTGGCTTTAAAACAAAACATTTTGCAGAGACAGATGGAATGCAGTTAGCTCCCAAACTAAATGAATGAACAAATGTACAAACTCCAGGTTGATCTTGGCACAGCAAGCTGGGTCAGTTGCCTAGCTTTTTGCTTAACTGTTTAGGTTCTGCACTCCAAAAAAGATTGTATTCATCTGAGAGGTAAAGAAGTGTGCTGTTACCATTTCATGCGGTGAGGGAGGTGGGATAAAAGGGGCAAACATTTTGGGCTTAAAGCTCTAGTAAACTGCACCTAGTAAAAAAAAAAAAAAAAACTCTGCAAGACAATAATATAATGTGCTAGTATGCATTGCATACTAGCATATTATGAAATACTTACCTTAGAATGAAGCCCTCTAACGGCGCCCATTAACCGCTGACAGGGCTTCCATCTTCACCGGGTTTTCCTTCTGGGTTCGGGTGCTCCAGCCATCTGATTGCCCGCGCCACAATGACGTCACTCCTGTGCATGCGCATGGGAGTCGTGGACCACGGCAAGGAGCTCTGAAGGGACAGCATGGGTATGCCATCCCTTCAGAGCGCATGCGCCTGTAATGTCACCGGCTGCATGTAGTAAGACTTATTATAGGCTTACCTGTAGGCAGTAGTGTATGTAGGTTTTGTGCTGCCCTAGGCCTGACTAAACTCGTGCACCCCCCAATTTGAATATAACCTACCCCTTACTGTCAAGGCCACAGCCCTTGCTGTTTAAGACCTGCCCTGAAATTTTCGAGTGGGGACACTAGTTCTGAGGGCCTGGGGGGGCAATGGATTCCCCTAATTTGCATAGATTTCCTCTCACTTCCTGTTTGGCTATGGGGCAGGAAGTGAAGGGAAGTCTCTGAAATGGGACAGGGATGGTAAAAAATATACTGACAGGGGCTATAACCCTCCCTTACTCTTTCCAAAATGAAAAAAAAAGTGTTGCCTATAGTTCTATTTTAAGCACAAATTTCTGATAATTTTATGGAGAGGACTAAGAAGATATAACCATATATAACATGTAGCAGGCACCTACTTTTATGTAGGTGACCTTTTTGTTAGCTTACAATTTCAGGTAAATTTAGGCAGGCTTGTACCATATAGCAGGCCTGTTTGTTTATTTGGGATCTGAGTGACAGGTAGTTTGTATGCGAGTTCTGGCCAATCATTAATTTGTTTGGCAGGAGGTGGGACTCTCATATAAAAAGCCGGGTCACATGGTGAGTCAGGAGTTCGAGTTGGAGAGGAGCCCAGCCTGGTTCCTGGAGGGGAGAGGTTCCCCCTGCGGTGAGCCAACGGAGCCCCCCCTTGCGAGGAAGGTGTGGAACTGCCACCCGTAGAGGAGTAGATGACACGGTACAGCATGTAGTCGCTGGTGTCGTTGGCCGCCCCTGTGGGGAAGGGAGCGTGCCAGAAAGGAGGAAAGGGATGAAAGAATCATTGCGGAAGAAGTAGCAACTATAGCAACTAAGCGAAGGGAAACTGGGAGATCGATCGTTTATTAGTGGCACATGGACTATTGATCACGTGAGTGAAAGCCCAAGGGAAGGGTACTGCCAGGGACTGAGGGATGTTGGTACGCAAGTCAGTGAGACAGGTGGTGATGGCCTGTGACTTTGGGTTCAACAATGGCCCGGGATTCCAATCAGTCAAGTGGGAGGAGTTATTCAGAGTGACTTTTCTTTAGCTCAACTCGGAAGTACCATGCAGATGGGAAGTAGTGGTAAAGAGGTGGCGGGAAAGCTACTAGTACACATATAGAGATACAGACTGTTCTTCAAAGTTCTGCAGATGAAGAAGTTATTCAGAGTGACTCTTTATTTATTATTCTCTATCAAATCTACTTCCATCTTCCCTGATGAAGAAATCACATAGAGTGATTTCCTATTATCTGCAATGATTCTAGTTTTTTGCATGAGAGGCAAAGAAAAGATTACAAAGCAACAAAAGAGCATCTCAAAAAAACCCTTCTCCTATACCAGTTCATGTTACTTAAATAAAAGCAAGAGAAAAATGCAATATGGAGTGTTTCTGATTGTATGGGCTGCGATGGGTTAAGTGGTAAACGTGAATTACGGATATAATAATTAATCAGCCGCTCCTTGGGGGGTAAGTGCTACAAACATATAGCACAGTGAGGAAGGTTTGTGGTCCAGGATGATAGGACAGTCAAAATTAGAATCGGTGCCCCCCCCCACAGTTACGGAATACCGGCCAACCGCATACCAGAAACAGTGCGGCCGCTTAATGGGGGCGCTAGACTAATTTGCCTCTCAGCCCAGTCCGCCCCATAAGACTGACGCTAACAGTGCAAGGCGGCAGGGAATCTTTCTGTGCTGCCCCCCTGCAAAGTGCTGCCCTAGGCCTGGGCCTTGTCGGCCTAATACTTTATAATTAGTTACAGCAATAGTGCTTTTTCCTTTTGGGATAAAGGTTTTACATAAATAAATTAAAGCTAATCATTGTAACCACACCTGTCACTAGTAAATGGTTTGTTTCGTCCCTGTAACTTGTTATAGCTACAAGAGTGTTTGTTCTTTCAACTGCTTGCCGACCAGCTGCCGTCATTTTACTGCAGCAGATCGGCACGATCCCGCGAACCGTCGTAGCTATACGTCGGCTCGCGGGATCGGGATAGCAGGCGCGTGCACACGCCCGCTGCACTGCGGGGGTGCTGATGCTCGTGGCCGACGGTCGCCATGACCACCAGCCACGAGCAATCACGAGCACTAGGGACAGAAAACGGAAGTGTGTGTGTAAACACACAAATTCCTGTTCTGTTCTGAGAGGAGTGACAGATCAGGTGTTCCTATTAGCTAGGAACCACGATCCATCACTTCCTCTAGCCAGTCCCCTCCCCCTTCAGTTAGAATCACCTCCCAGGGAATACAGTTAACCCCTTGATCGCCCCCTAGTGTTTACCTCTTCTTTGACAGTGACATTTTTACTGTAATCAGTGCATTTTTATAGCACTGATCGCTGTATAAATGCCAATGGTCCCAAAATGGTGTCAAAAGTGTCCGAGGTGTCCGCCATAATGTCCCAATCCCAATAAAAATCGCAGATCGCTGCCATTACTAGTAAAAAAAAAAAATAATAAAAATGCTCTAAATCTATCCCCTATTTTGTAGACGCTATAACTTTTGCGCAAACCAATCCATATACGTTTATTGCGATTTTTTTTTACCAAAAATATGTAGAAGAATACATAACGGCCTGAGAAATTGAGAAAAAATTTGCTTTTTTAAAAAAAAATCTGGATATTTATGATGGCAAAAAGTACAAAATATTGTGTTTCCTGACGCCACCTTGGCAGCATACTAGTGATAGGCTCCGCCTTTCTCCCCTCCCTCAGGACCAATGAAATAGCATAAATTAAAGACCAGTTAGGCCCTGCCCCATTCTTCTTTTTGTCCTCATACCTCCACGCACCAGTGAAGAGTAAGCAGTACTATGTTCCCCCCTCTGCCTCCAGGCAGTTGCCGGCTGGGTTAAAGCCTCTCCCAGTGCGAAGTCCCAGTATCAGGCTGCTAAAAGCGCCAGAGTACCTTGGGAGCTCCTTCTGTGGGTCTCGATGTAGCTGAGCAGTTTTTCCTATTTAGGAATGAAATTTGCCTTTAAGGTTGGTGTCTGCAACGCTTGTTGGGTTTGGGGAGGCCAGCTTTGCATCCTTCTTACCTTTGCCTTTGTTTGTCTCCTGTCATTTTCTCATTTTCTGCACCTCCTGTTCTTTTCCTCCTGCAGTGGCACTGGTCTGGGTACATTACTCCCCCTAGACAGGTTCTCTGTCCTTTGCTGTCCTAGGCCGGCTGAAGGTATAGGTGTGTGTGTGTATATATATATATATATATATATATATATATATATATATATATATATAGATGTGTGTATTGTAGGGGATCACAGGGGTGGACAGCTGGCTCAGAGACAGTCCATTAAAACAAAAATGGCTTTATTCAGCAAAATGGCAAAATAAACATAAGATAAGACAGACTTGTCTTGTCACACGGTTGTGCACACAGGTACAGCTCACAGTTCAGCAGCACACAGGCTTATAGATAGTAGTTCATGGCTCCAATCAGAGCTACAGTCTTTATGTGGTTAAGCTCACCCAGCAATGGACATTTTCACACAGCATGCTGCTGTGTCTCTCTCTCCTACTCAAACAGCTCCTCTCTGAGACTTTCAGCCCAGCTGACAATTAGCAGGTCTGAAGGGGAAATATCTGCCCTCTTCGATTAACCCTTTCTTGACCCTGCCCCAGGCTGACCCTCTGTGGTATGTATATATGTTCATATATATGTTTGTGTATACATGTGTGTGTTCTTATGTTGGTTGGTATGTATGTATGTATGTGGGGGGGGGGGGGGGGGGTGTTATATGGAGCGGTATGTGCATGTGTTTATATATGCATGCATATTGTTTAAAAAAAAAAAGGGGGAAAGGAGAGAGTGTGTAGATGCATATATTTAGATATACATTAATATAGGGAGAAGCAAAGTCGCTGTTGCCTTATCTATTTTTCCTATTCTCTGTGGCTGTCCATCTCTCAGCTGGTCGTCCCATTTCTCTACGGTTCGAGTATCAGTCACCACCCATACAAAAAACCCTCAACACTTAGGGTGGGGACCACCGTGTTGGTAAGTTTTCAGGAAAAGAGTGCCCTCTCATGCCGATTGCTTTGATTTGCTTCAGCTCCGCACGCCCACGCTCTCAAAGGCCAGAGCCAGAGGCCATAGAACGGCGGACGTTCTTCAGAGAAGCATAGCTCGGATGCCGCTCCCACTCAAGAGAGAGGTTCCAAGGAAAACGTCTTAGCTCTTCTTTCCCAAACCCAGCACCCCAACAAGAGTCCTGCAGGACCTGTGGCGCAGTGCCTATGCCCAGGAGGCTGGTGAGTGAAGTCGGCCTGGTTGAAGTTTGCAGCTGACAGGTAATAGCGAATGTCTTTATTACTTATAAGGTGGCACAAAACTTCTGTTTTAAACTCACTGTAATTACTCTATCTAGTCAGCCCCCTGCGGGTCTAGCCACTAGAAGAACAACCTGCCTCATGGATCACTCATCCTCTCAGTACTCCTGATGAGGGGGCGCAGCCTGCAAATGATTTTAGCTCCCATGCACCAGTGGAAGATCTGGAGCTACTTGGTGTCAGTTTTTCTTTGGAGAACTGTGTATCCAGGCAGTCATGCAGACCATTACATGGGTTAAAAGACAAAGTCATATTAACCCTTTCAATGAGCAATCACTTTTCCATTAGGAAACTGGTTTAATTCAAGGCGGATATAGCACTGATGAAATCCATTCCTACAGTGGGACCGGCTGTTGTCCAATACGGTGGCAGCTGGGAAGGGCCTGCTACTCAACAGAGGCCCTTACCTTGGTGATGGGTACTTTGTGTTTCTGCTCCCAGGATATGGTTGGGGAGGAAATCCTTAGAGCTGATATCTTGGGACCCGGCCAAGATGTATCGGCAAATTTCACTGCGGAAGCAGCAATAGTGTCAACCTGGTGCCTGGCCAAGGCAATGCTATACTCAGTTATATATACGGCAAGGGGTACCCTATGGTTGAGACCCATGGCTGTGTTTGGCTTCCTAGAAACAAAATTGGAATAGTCACTTTATAGTGCAAGATCTCTGTTTGATATGAAACCAGAGACAGCCATGTCGGAAGTGACAGGAGGAGGGTCAGTTCTTCTCCCATAACAGAAAGCAGGAAAGTAAAAAAAAAAAAAAAATATAACTAAAAATAAATAATAATAAATAAAGGGAGAAATATGTTTCTCCCGCTAGGTTCCGCTCCTCTAGGGGCAACCTTTCATAAGGTTCATAAATGAAAATCTTTGGGTGTACCGCAGGTACCCACAAAACCCTTTTACCGGGCGTATCCCTAGACTTTTAAGGTAAGTCCCAGTGGGCACGCATCATGGTTTACTGGACAGTAGATTGTGCAGGTCCTTGGAGGATTCCTCACTGTTCCTTCTCCCGACCTTTTTCTCCCCCTCGAGCTGCCAGATCCACTGCAACCATGACGGTTACAATACTTACACTTCAGACTCAGAGGGGAGCTGTCCTGGTCTCATCTCACTGGAGAGATTGTAGGTTTCCTAACCACCCCTGTTTGTAGGTCGCAGGGGTTGGAGAGAAGCATTCACTTGCAGCAGATGGCTGGAGGCTTTCGCTAGATCGTCAGGATTCTTAGCCTTACATCCCAAAATTTTTTCCTTTCTTTTTTATTCCAAAGTAAATTTTGCGATTGGTTGGACACATCTCTGCTTTACCAGCCTACCTTTTAGCCTATGAATATCTCTAAGAATATTCACAGAGGTTTCAGTGCCGTGTCTGTTCCTCTTGGAGAACGGGGTCTCCAGATTCTACCTGGGCGTCATTCCTTTCTACATAAAAAAAAAGGTCAACTTTTGCTTTCCAACAGTTAAAGTGCCTGTGTGGGCTCTACTGGTTTCTCTGGTTTGCTTCCATCAGAAAAGGACGGTGACGGTCATAAGGAGAATTCTGGGATCAGATGCCTCTACTTCCTGGACTTCTAGGTGTCTCAGCCTCCTGGTCGTAATGTTGTCATTCATACCGATGATTCCTTGGGTGCAAGGGCACAAGTGCTAGTTTCAACTACAACAGAGAAAACCGGATCCGGTGCAGCTATGATCAGTGTCACGCAGTATGTATAGCGGTCCGCGGTGATGGAAAGACCTTGAGGATGTCACGAACCAGCTGACTGGATCAATGTGATGAATCATATCGGCAAGACAGCCTGGAAGGCGCACTGCGAGGGTCTGTTGGTCAAGGCAAGCGGAGATTGCTAGCCAAGGAAGGTAGTCTCAAAAGCGCTGGAGGGTCAGGCAGCCTTTTTTATCACTTCGACCTTGCTACACAGAATCAAGGGTGACCAGTCAACTTGCGGTTGAACAACAGGACAGCAATTGCATATTTTCAGCTCCAGGGAGGATCTCGCGGCAATATGCTATTGAGAGATGTAGAACCCAGAATGTCTGAGTAGGAAGATCACCAGCAAATTCCGGAAGCAATTTATCTCCTACGGGACTGGAATACACGGACATACTGTCCATCATGCAAGCTTGCCAGAGCATGAGGGGGAGGTTTGTCCACAGGTGGCCTACCACAGACAGGCTTCTTTGCTTCTCACAGCAAATGTCAATTTAAGAAGAGGTCTGACTCGGTTTCCACTCCCCAAAGCAGAGAACAGAAGCTGAGTTTCTCCATGAAACTGCAATCAAGCCTACTGTATATGTTTTTCACCAACTTCTCTCGTAATGAAATTCCTCTGGAAGCTGTCAAGAATGAGCATGGTAGTCACGACCACCACTCCATTCTGACCATAGGAGTCTTGGTGCTTCCTGGCTATTTACTTCAGAATACAGAAGTCGATTCCCCTTCACACATGCACAGACCAGAGATGCAAGCATAATGGCGGGAAGGGGAAGCCGCAGAACCTAGATTGCTCCAGAGTTGCTCCAAGAGTGAGCTCTACTTTGGGGGGTGGGAAAGGCACTCTACTAACAGCCTCTATGCTAAGATCTGGAACAAACTTGTCTTTTTTTTTTTCTATTTTGCATGGCAAGATATTATTCTTACTGCACCTCTGGTGGCAACTGTTCTGGTCTTCTTGTAGGTCAGATTGGACATGAACCTTACTCTATACTCTTTTGAGGTTGCAGGTGTCAGCAAGAACAAGGTTTAATTTGGCCAAAGGCCCTTTAGTTTGCAAAATTTTGAAGACAGTCAGGAGGTTTCGTCAAGCGCGAGAGAGAATCTTTCACAATTAAAATCTTTCGATGCTGTTGGGTTTTTTTTCAACTGCTTACTCCAACAGGGCAGTGTTCAGTTTAAGACATCGCTTACTAACCAGTATTTAGCGCAAATCGTCAAACAGTTTCAAGCCCTTAGAGCTTCAGAAAAGCATATTACTTTTGTTACAGGAGTAGAGCTGCATCCTGTAGTTCAGCTTATATCAGAGGTAGCGACAGCCCTTCATCTATCAATCATCTGTCCATTGCCTAACTTTCCAGATGTTCAAGCAAGAAAACCACACAAATTGGTCTTTCCCAGAGCTTGAAAGAAGTTTCTGTCCACAATTGCTCTTTTCAGTTCATATGATAAGTCTTTCACTGTTCCAGATGGAATTCATCAGGCAAGAGAGGTTGCCTCCTGGACTTTAGCAAGATTGGTTGTGCAGATGGAAAATGGGTCGTGAGCCTCCTTCAGTGATAGGGTGCATCCTCTTCCAGAGGGTTTGAGGCCTCATAGGCAGCCCAGTTGAAAGCATCTATGGATTAATTCTACAGGAAAGTGGTATGCTTTTCCCAGCATACCTTTTCAACCTTTACAGGATAGATCTAGGTGCCTTGTCATCAGTGGGCTTCGGAAGAATGACTGTTCAGTCTTCTGTCCCATTTAAAAAAAAAAAAAAAATCTATATAATATATATAAAATAATTAATTTGGTTTGTTAAGTAGAACCCACCCTGTCAGCTAGGATATGTATCACTAGTATGCTGCCAAGGTGGTGTCAGGAAAACTGAAAATTGTATCATACTTACCGTAATTTTCCTTTCCTGACGCCAATCCATGGCAGCATATGGATCCACCCTTGTGCGTTTCGGTATCTAACTAATTACAAAGAATGGGGTGGGGCCTAACTGGCCTTTAACCACTTCACCACCCGGCCATAGTAATATGATATCCACAGATGGGATCTCCCATCCTGGGTGGACGTCATATGACAGCCCGGGCTTACCGGCCGTCTAGGGGGCGCGCGCCGCGCCCGCCGCGTTGCTCGGGACCCAGTGCGTGTGCCCGGCGGGCGCGATGTCCGCCGGGCACCCGCGATTGCCCGTTAACCGGGCCGGACCGTGGATCTGTGTGTGTAAACACACAGATCCACATCCTGTCAGTTGAGAGGAGACCGATCTGTGTTCCCAGTACAGAGGAACATCGATCGGTCTCCTCCCCTTGTGAGTCACCACCCCCTACAGTTATAATCACTCCCCTAGGAAACATTTAATCCCTCGTCTCCCCCTAGTGGTTAACCCCTTCACTGCCTGTCACATTTATACAGTAATCAATGCAATTTTATAGCATTGATCGCTGTATAAATGTGAATGGTCCCAAAAATTTGTCAAAAGTGTCCGATGTGTCCGCCATAATGTCGCAGTCACGAAAAAAATCGCGATCGTCGCTATTACTAGTAAAAATAATAAATAAATAGTTTTTTTAAAAAATGCCATAAATCTATCCCGTATTTTGTAGACGCTATAACTTTTGCGCAAACCAATCAATATATGCTTATTGCGATTTTTTTTTACCAAAAATATGTAGAAGAATACGTATCGGCCGAAACTGAGGAAAAAATTTGTTTTTTTTTAAAAAAATTAGGATATTTATTATAGCAAAAATAAAAAATATTGTGTTTTTTTTTAAAATTGTCGCTCTTCTTTTGCTTATAGCGCAAAAAATAAAAACCGCAGAGGTGATCAAATACCACCAAAAGAAAGCTCTATTTGTGGGGAAAAAAGGACGTCACTTTTGTTTGGGTACAACGTTGTGCGACCGCGTAATTGTCGTTTAAAGTGCGACAGTGCTGAAAACTAAAAATTGGTCTGGGAAGGAAGGGGGTGAAAATGCCCTGTATTGAACCAGTTAAGTTATGCTATTTCATTGGTCCTGAGGGAGGGGAGAAAGGCGGAGCCTATCACTAGTATGCTGCCATGGATTGGCGTCAGGAAAGGAAAATTACGATAAGTATGATACAATTTTCCGTTTTTTTCAAAATTGCTACTCTTTTTTTGTTTATAGCGCAAAAAATAAAAACTGCAGAGGTGATCAAATGCCACCAAAAGAAAGCACTATTTGTGGGAAAAAAGGACACCAATTTTGTTTGGGTGCAGCGTCGCACAACTGCGCAATTGTCAGTTAAAGCGACGCAGTGCCAAATCGCAAAAAATGGCCCAGTCATTCAGCAGCCAAATCTTCTGGGGCTGAAGTGGTTAATAAAAAAACAGGCTTACTGGCTGGATCACTAGATCAACATAGAAGAAGGAAAGAAAACAAATGCAGCCATAACACCTACGAATTGGTAAGCTGTAACAAAATAAATGTTTGTTTTTGGGTTTAATACTGCTTTAAGCTTTGAGGTAGACACCTCCAACCAATAATCTACAGTAATTTGGCCATTCAGGGCAAAGGGACTTTAAACACCCCCCCCCCCCCCCGACTCACTTATACTCACCAACCTCACATTCCCCTACTTCTCTCCAGCCTCAATACTGTGTAAACTCCACATCATAACTTCCACAGGGTTGATGTTGTCACTCCCTTCTTCACGTGACAGTGTTTGGGCCTGGTGATTGGACACACAGGCCCAAGCACTGCATCATATGGGAGGGGCCACATGCTCCCCTATACCCGAAAGTACCAGGTATTTTGCATCGGCCCAGGTGGACCAAAAGGTAAAATGTGTCACCTTAGTAACTGATCTACGATTAAGTCCTGAGTGAGTGAAATGTAGTATTGGGGTGGCCTTGGGTTAAACTGTGCACTGTGTTGCCTGTTTAATAAAACAAGTCGGATTTAATTGATGTCATAGGTGTGCGGCCAGTCTGTATGAATGGAAATGCTATATGTCCTTGGGCTTAGACATCCAACTGTTTCACAAGACAAGGGAGTGATTGGGCAATTTGAAAGCAGTGAGGTGCAGGTTGAGCTCTCAGCTCTTAGTAACTGAAGTCTGAATTGTAAAAGGCAGGTGCTGCAAATGTCTTACTGGAATACCTGAAATTGCTGTTTTTTTCTTGGAGCTCCAGCAGTGGTTCAGGATAGCAAGTAACTTGAGCAGTCCAGGGACAAGGTCATCCAGCTCCCATGACAAAGATTCCAAACTTTGCCCTCCCCTCCCCAGCTCATAATGTGCAAGCTTAGGGGATCCTACACCAAGCAGTCACTTGCTTGTCAAAATCACTGCCACTGTCACTACTCCTGTCAGCTTTGAAACAGAAGTAAGACACACTTAGTAAACCATTGCGCCCAGAGCAGCCGCCCCTCCTGCCTACCCCTTGTCTTGGTCCTGACCTTAGGGTAAAAGTTTGACAGTTAATGTGCTTTGAGAACAGTGAATGCAGGCAATGAAGTTGTCAGATATGTCATGCACTCCCATGGTTACAAGGGCACTGGAGAGATATGAAAGCATTAGATGCCTAAATGTGACAAGGAGGGCTAGGGTAGACTGGAATTTTGTATTTTTAGAATAATTTAAATTGGATTCTTTGGGCTAACATCGCAAAACCAGTATGAAATAATAACATTGAGACATTTTGTTTCCACCCTACAGTGGAAACAAACTTCATACCTGTGCAGTGCCTTTTGCATTTTAATCTGGAACTTCAATACAGACTGACAGTGCATACAAACAAGAACAAAACAAAATACAGTAATTTTTTATTTCTATGAGAAAAGTAACAAATAAAAACAGAGCCATAAATGCCATTACCCAAAAACATGCTATTTAAAAACAAGACTGAGTTTAACAAATTACAACTTAACAGGCATGGTGTTGTATAACCTACAAAAAAAGGGGAAAAAAAAGGATACAAATATTGTGGCACAACACTATCCATAGATTTGAGTATACCTTATGGAAAGTGAGGCATGGGATAGAAAGTGCATCATATTTAGAGAGATGTGCGGTGTAGATGTATATGTGAAGTAGGAATACACACACCTGAATAATCATAATTAAATTGTACAACAATATAACTACGGAACTAGTAGTTGCAATGTCCGACATGCAAATTAGAACGTACATTCAAAATAGAAGAGTCATAAACCAAATAAACCTCCAGAGAAAAAAACGTTTCAAGCTGCATTCACATGTTCAGAGTAGTAAATCAGAGTGCAACACTGGCATTGGCTTTGATCCTGGAGTTGCCAAAGAAGCACGGCCTTTAATAATAGTGCAAAGAGCCATGATGTGCCACTGCTCATGGCAGCCAACCACATTTTCTCCTACAGCAGTTTATTGTAGCTAGACCAATGAAACACAAATTCTGGTGCTTCCTTATGGAATGCTCTTTGTCTGTCTAAAGACCAAAGTGTTTTGGGCAGCCAGGAATTACTCTAATGCCCGTTCCTTTTTTCTTGGGTGAATGGGAAATGACAGCCAAAAAAATGCATTACCAACGAAACCAAAAGATTTGCAGCTCTGTGGTTACCTAAAGTATGTATACCATTGACAGGAGCTATTTTGTTTAGGCAAGATTTAAGGGAATGCAGCCTATTCATCTGTTACCTATCAGTAACCACACACAGGACCTTCGGTTCTTTTTAAATAGACAAGCCTCATCTGCCATATGGCTGTTACAACATACAAAATGGCTGCATGGATCACATGAAGATGGTAATATTTTATTAGAGGGATCTAGGTGAAAAGCAAAGGGTGGAGAATAAATTCAAAGTGTCCCAAACTACACTAGTGCTTGTGATATAAACTACTAGTAGGCACTGCTGGCTGCAGTCTTTTGTAACTACTATAAGTGGCTTTGTTAAGAATACTTGAATACAAGTCTGTATAAAAACAATTCATTCAGGCCATAAGCAGGGACAGATTTCTAAATGGTACAAAATGGCAGATGTAAGTTTCCTTCTTATATAGTCGCATGTGTACCTGAGCTGAGAGTAAAACATAGCAAGCACTTCTAAAGTTACTATGGATTCTTCACTTCTTAACCATTGTCCTGTGAGTGCAATTTAATGGGAAAGGGTTAGCTAATGTACTGGGTACACTATCACAAGGCATAATCATATATTCATAAAGATATTCTTTTGTACTCCCTCTATAATACTTCAGTGATTTTTACAGTTTTCACAAGGTACTTTATTTTGTCACGTATCTATCTGTGAATATTATTAACACTTCTGAAATTAAACTGTAATTACTGGTCTTTTAAGTTACATTTATAAGATACAAACTGATAGAGATAAAGAAAAGTAGAACACAAGAACAATCAGTGTTGTGCAGAAAAACAGGCGATGGAACAAAGCTTATCACGGAAAGTCTTTGAAATAAACATCTGCTTTTGAAATAATGAGTTATTGGAAACATGAATATTGGCTTTCTGTGTCAAACATTTAGATCAGCTGTGTGCATATAGTAGTTGCCATATGTAGATATATTCCTTGTAACACCAAGTGGAAGTAACAGTTGTGTGGAAGATGACAGAAAACAGAAGACTGTATCATACAATTTCTTAATGCTATAAGGAATTAACAGTGTGCAGCGTATCAAAATATGTACATAATATGTACAGTTGCAATCTAGAGACCCAATGAACATGTCACACAACAAAGAAAAAAAGATGTTTAAAATAATGGTTAGTAACAACCTCAATTAAATTACCGTACTTAAAGTATGTATAAAGGGGGCAACAGGATTTTTCTTGGTACTGTCAAAGACATTACAACAAGATTAAAAATAAATAGTCTTTATTACATATTTCAGATATAGCAAAAAACAAAGGGGTTATTTACTAAAGGAAAATCCACTTTGCACTGAAAGTGCACTTGGGAGTGCAGTCGCTGTAGTTCCAAGGGGGACATGCAAGCAAAATAAAAAACAGCATTTTAGCTTGTACATGATTGGATGATAAAATCAGCAGAGCTTCCACTCATTTCCTATGTACCCCTTAGATTCAGAGCGACTGCACTTCCAAGTGCACTTTCAGTGCACTTTCAAGTGCACTTGCAGTGCAAAGTGTATTTGCCTTTCATAAATAACACCCAAAATGTTTAAAAACTCATCAATAAATATTCCCACTTGGTTGGCTAAACTACAACTCTAGTAATTGCCCATACTCATAAACATGATGTATATGCAGATAGGATACATAGTTAGCCAGTACTCGACATGTTACCCGCTTCTTCAGGAGTTCAGTGGGGAAATACAATTCTGTAACAAAAACATAATAAGAATAACAAATAATTGTTCAATAAATATATGTATGCTCCCCAAGTGGGAATTTTAATTGATGAGATTTTAAACATTTTTAGTTTTGTTGTATGTGAAATATGTAATAAAGACAAATTCTTAATTTTAATCTTGTTGTAATGTCTTTGACGGTACCAAGAAAAATCCTGTTACCCCCTTTATACATACTTTATCCAATAATTGACTGTTTTAGGATGCAGGTACCAATACTTTGTTAGATATTTTCAACATAGGAGCACTTATATTCTATAACCTCAATTACATAATGAAAGACTATTTAGGGGGGTTTGATTAGGAACTTCAGAACATTTTCTATATACAGTCATGGAGAACTCAGTAAAGGGTGATGGTACCATAATGCTAGTGTCACTGTTCCTCCAGTTCACCAGGCATATCAATCACAGCTGAGTCCAGGCGATCTCAGCCAATCCAATGGTGGGAGAAGTAGATTTCCCCTCTGAAATTATATTGAGCAGTAAAGACTAATAATTAGCTTAAATGCAACCTCACTTTAATGCTGCCTGGTAGTGTTTCCATTTAATGTCTTACTCCTTCACTAGGGAATTCCCTATGAATTATTCGCTAGAGGAAAATAACAAACAGATAGGTGGTGTTATTTATCTTCTTGTTGATATTAAACAGGAACATGGATTGTGGACTTAGCACATGAAAACAAAAGCTTGGCTTTCATAGCCATCCCAGAGGTTGGGGATGTCTTAAGCTGGTCATACACTGATCCCTCCCTGCTGTGTTACTGTATGCTGACAACAGGCCTCCGCTGTCAGAATACACTGATAGGCGCTGAAGCCAGATGGCTGCAGAGCTGATCGAACAAACATTTTTCCAACAAACCCATACATGAGAAGTTGATTATTAAAGCGACTTCTCACAAACGGGAATGACCATAGATGGATCGATATTCGTCCAGTCCCTGCTGAACCAACCACATTTTTATCCATTTGTGGCCAGCTTTAGAGAGTTGTGTCTCTCCTCCAGTAAGGGACTGAACTATGCACCTACTTTACCAAAGAAAACAAGGAGCTTTGGGCATAGTTCTCCACTAAGGACCAAACAGGGTGTTTCTGGAGTGCTGAGCAGGTGGATTTTAAACCAGGTGCCCCTTCCCATATACAAAACATATGGCAGATATTCTGCTGCTGGCTATGAAGGATAAAAATGACTATACCATTGGGTATGGCTTTTTCAAGTGAAACTATTTTTCAGTTAGTTGTGAACTGTCCCACAGGAACCTAGATCTGTTCTTGGTTGTGTCAAGTGCTCTTGTGCTGTTTACACCCTTGGTCTATTTTGTAACCCTATTGTACTTTACACCATAATACAGCTTCTTTGGGGATTCATGACTGTGCAAGGCAGCAGTTTAAACTACCAAAATTATTATTACCTTTAGTAGTAAATATTTATAAAAATAACTTTAGGTCGCATCTTAACATTACAAGGAAGATTAACATAATTGTGCTTTACTGTTAAATGAAAGTGATGTGATTTGCATATCTGCAATGGAACACCTGCTTGTTTTAGCAGCAGTCACCTCTGGATGTAGCTATTAAAATGATCAATGCCTTAGGAAAGGAAGATGACCCATAGGTTATACACTGTAGATCTAAGTACATTTGACCGTGTTGACCTGTCATGCTTACGGTTTGGTGTGTTCACCAATCATTCATCAATGTGATGCCTGACCTACTATTGACAGGGCAATATTAATTCAGAAGCACAAAATGTACAAGAAGAAAAAAACAGCTAACGAGAAAGAGGAGGTAGTCAAAGTTTTAGTATGAAGTACTCTGACCCATCATCATTGATTTTTACCTGACGAATAACAGTCGCATGTCAGTGTGGTCTTCGATAGAACAAGATCAAAACACAAGTAGACAATTAAACCATATAATACACTGGGTTCAAATCAATGGTGTGAATTTGCAGAAAAAAAAACATAAAATAAAAATCATAAAAAAAACCCCACAACAACCTAAAACACAAATGGTGCAACAATTTAAACAGCAACAAAAAATTTAGTCAATCTATTCAAAATAATATATAATTTCTCTGCATAGTTTGTTTTTCTTTCTTTGGGCAATCTGGAAATAAGCTGCCATTGGAGATTTCCATTCATTTACAAGGTGGAAAAAATAAAAATGCAGTGAATGTACATTAAGCATGTAAAATATTGGTAGTGCGAAAACGATCACATCAGGCAGGCACAATTTCCTTTGTGTATGTACATGAGAAAATGCAAACACTAATAAAAAATATGCCTTATTTATTTTCTTAGCATTAGTTTAGTAATGGACTTTTATACTGTGCATTGTAGTCACTGTGCTGCATGGGTTAAGCATATGTTTTAGTTCAGTGTTTTATCCACTGTGCAGCAACAGTAAAGAGTTTGCAAAGCTTAAATGAGTGCCGTGTTTCCTCTTGTACAGGAAGCCTTCCTACTGGCTCCTCCATAGAGCTTCATTGACACCAAATTTTCACCTCTCTTTAGTGTCAGTCTTCTGCGCTTCCAGGCAAAAGCCAAGCCATGACCATTATCTCCTCACCAATAAAAGCATGGCTGCGGTAACTTAATTAAACAGCTAAGCTTATTACAGCCTTTTTTTTATTAAATAACTTTCACGCGTGGCGGTGGTTCACTTGCAAGCTTAAGTCTTCAGCAGACACTCTACCAGTGGTTGGGGTGAGGAAGCTGGTGTGGGGAAAGAGGCATTGCTTTCTTGAGATGGCAGTCTTTTTTGGTGCAGCTCTTCCCATTTGGCACGGTTTACGGTCACCGAGTCCAGCATTGGCTTAAGTTTCCCATTAACTTTCACTAGAGACTGCAAAATAAAAAAAGATAAAAGGGTCAACAAAATTGAAAGGCTGTTCTGCTAATATCATGTGGCATCGCTTTGTTTTACAGCAGTATATTGCATATTTTGCGTATATTGAGCTCCAGGCTCCTGCAGAAAAAAATAAAAGTCAGCAGCTACAAATACTGTAGCTGCTGATGTTTAATATTAGGACACTTACCTGTCCAGGAATCCAGCAGTGTCTTCACCCGAGCCAGTTTTTCAATCGGCTATTGGGTGCTGCTGCGGCCATCCCCACTAAGGCAAATTGGCAGTGAAGTTCTTTGGTTTCACAGGCGGTTCTCTACTGCACATGTGCGAATTGCGCTGCCCTCTGTGAGTGGGCTGTCTGCGGGGGAAGGGGGGGGACTTCCGGCTGAATTCGCAGTGGCGAATTCAGCCAGAACTGGGAGCGAGTACCTGTCGAAACAACCTCCCCCCCTCCTCCCCAAAAGGT
This sequence comes from Lithobates clamitans, assembly GCA_037952925.1. Classification (NCBI taxonomy): domain Eukaryota; kingdom Metazoa; phylum Chordata; class Amphibia; order Anura; family Ranidae; genus Lithobates; species Lithobates clamitans. The sequence goes on from JBBGZY010000014.1 coordinate 8,105,552, forward strand.
GCCAAATGTGGCAGCAGAAGGGGGGGAGGAGGCAGATAAATGGAGCTTCCCCTTTTGGGAGGAGTTCTACTTTAAGCTAGCCATACATTATACAATTTTTCTTTTAAGTCAATTCCCTTTCGATTTACCTTCAACTATGTGGTACAAGGGCCTGCCTGATTGCATACAAACTGAAAGTGTTTAGGTTTGACCTCATATTATATCGTTTTGGTAAATCTAAAGGAAAATTGTACAAGAAAATTGTATAATGTATGACCAGCTTAGCAGTCTGCCAACAAACATGCAGACAATGCTGGGCTTTCTCAAAAAGGACAGTATGCTTCACAAACAAGTGTAATGGATGGACCAAGTAGGCTTAATTCACAATATCATTTTAATGTTGTTCTTCAATTCATCTAATTAAAATGTACCCCCAAATATGTAGCTTTGGCGTGGAATGGTCACACATTTGCATTTACCTGTTTAAAGCCTCATTTACTCATAAATCATTAGTTAATCTCACAAAGGGTATTTTTTCACCGCTTGAAATTGTACATTTTCCCATACTCAAAAGATACACCATAGGAACTTCCCAACCTAAAGCTAGTGCTATTATCAGCTGAGCCATGCAGTAAAGCTGTCAGTAATTAAAAAAATAATTTTCAGAAAAGAACAAATCATTTATTTGTAAAATAGGAATGAAATTATTTTATTTGAAAAAAGTATATAGGTTTGTGAACATAAAAATAAAAAAAAAATGTTTCAAAGAACCTTATACTAAAGATGTAGCACGTCAATACATTGTGATAAGGACAACATGATAACTGGCCCAGCAAATTACCGGGACTTTTAACAACCAGGTAAAAACTGCATATACTAGGGCCTATTCTAGTCTTGCCTCTTTCATATAAATACAGTTTCCCTGTAACATACCCTTTATATTTTTTTGTTCGATTCCCTGAAATCTTAAATCCACAATTGATTTTTTTTTTTATATAAAAGCAGGTACAGATTCAAAAGTGAGTGATAAAATATTCAAAAAGCACAAAAAAATGTACCCATTTATTTTCCCAGATGGAATTTTTATTGTTCATTCAATAACATATTACAGCCTAATTAATGGTGGAGTAATGACTTGATAAATTGTCATTAAACACCAGTGCAGCGTAAAGCTGATGTTCGCCAAAATCACTAAAATGTTGGGCTGTACAGATGCTACAAGTGTACACGTAGCTGTTTAAGACAGAATGACAAGCACCATTTACACTGACAAGCTGCAGCTATATTTAGCTTGAGTTAGACTAATCTGTTGGTAAAGAAGGACATATGAACCTACGTACACAAGAACGCAGGCCATTAGTCAGGAGACATAAATAGGATTCTTTAATAGTCGATACACAGCAAAAGCAATGTTGGTCAATAGCCAATGGCAACCAGACGGGGTTCATCTTTCAGTGCCACAAAATAGGTAGATATTTTGCAAGTAATGAGAGCAGATAGGTTGCTGATAAGTTATTTAACCTCCCTGGCGGTATGATTATGTCGGATTTTTGATGCTGAAAGCGGTACAATTATTTTGCATGGAAATTTGGTGTTTTATATTGTAGGCCTGTAATTCTTAGGAAAAACTCACTTAAATCTGTCTAAACAAGAGTCTAGTAGACATCCCGGGTATGATAAAGTTTGAAACACGAAATCATAAATTATGATATAATAAATAACTATAAATAATTATAACAAATAATAATATAATAATAATAACAATTATTCAATAATGTAATCAAATCAAAAACACTGAAATTTGCTTAGTTGCAGAATTGTCGCTGTCGTTACTTTCAGTGTTTGATGATCGATTTCCCCACTAATCACTATCGCTCAATTCTGCAAGTGATTCTAATTTATTATCGCTGTTTTCTAGCTGGTCTAAAACCACTTTTGATGTAAAGGGACGGTTTTGGTTGCTATGGACAATCTCCAGTTTCCAGGCAGAAAGAACAGTATATATCATATACAACTGCATGCAGGGCATTGGACAGACCACTAGGGACAAAAGGGATGTGAAATAATTTGATACAGTAATGTAATCTGTAAGATTACAGTGTACTGTAAGTGTAATGTGTTTTTTACTTTTTGACTTTGGCGCCATTTTCCGTTCCCGTGCGTCGTAACCCTCGCAGGGAATGGAGCTCGGCACTGTGACAGATCCGGCAGAGGACACGGCTCGCTCACAGAGCAGGGAGACATCGCAGGGTCCAGGGGACAAGTAAGTAACTTTGCCTGGATCCTGCAATGCGATCCCGAGTGTGGCTTGGGGTTTCCACTTTTGGTACTGAAAGTAACAAGTCCACCGGTAGCAAAGGAGTCTGTGTTTTGGCTCCCTCCCTAGTGGTCTGTTCCCAAAAAGCAATTGGGACTGAACCCACAGTACGGAGACCCCATATACCTAGCCGCATGGCATGGGTGAGAGAAGGAGTTAATAATGTGCATGCAGGAGGTCCGCGCTAGTGCTCGGCGGGACCCCATTCTGTCACTGGCAGTGAGGTGGCAGAGATACGCTGGACTGGTGGAGAGGGCATAAGCTCTGCGGTGTCCCTCCTAAATGTAATGTTTATAGAGGAAGGTGTGTAGTGACATGGGATTAGATACCTCACAGAGGAACTCTGTATGTTACATCACTGCACATGGTGTGCGGCTCATCTATAGGCTGGAGTACCACCATAGAGTTGACTTTCACATGGTCTTGGGCATTGGCGAACGTGTACATGCAGAGATACCCCAGTGCACGTGCAGGGTGAGTGGCCCCGTCCACAAGTTGGGACAGCAGGAATGTAATATGAAAGACGATAAAGTACTATTTAAAGCCACTCCTGTCACTAGAATATAAGTGACAAATAGGTCTTCTTCAAAAAACATAGTTAATGCTCATCTCTACCTTGCCAATGACCCACACTGTATTTAGAGATATAGTATGCCACCTACAGAAACTTCTAAATCCAACACTTCTGGGTGTGGGACCAGGAATCTGACTCTTTGAGAAATGTTGGATTCTAAAGATTCTTCAGGCAGCATACCTCTTCAATACAGCGGAGATTGGCAGCAAAGGAGAGATGAGTATTAACTATCTTATTTGCAGGGGGCATTTTTTTGGTATTCCTGATTTAGTGATTATAAATAGTATAAATAATATGAATACCCATATGTGCTAAACAAATATTTTATACTTTCTTTGAGTTGTGGTGGTCTGTTTTATTAATCTTACTTTCAAGATTAATGTTTTAAGCATGTAAACCTAAAAATAATTCCATACAATTCTGACTGAGAACTTTCAGTTTGCAATACTTTTTAACTCCAATGAAAAAGGGTAAATAACCTGCCTATCGGCTTAAAGGGTTTTTTAAATCCACATACACAAATTAAAATGACCCCTCTTTTTTGTACCTGAAATCTAATTAAAAACTCATTTGATTACTACCTCTCTAACTCTGCTGCACTTATTAAATTTCGGTAATCAATTTTCTTTTATGAAGCTTCTGGGAAATTATCTGAAAAGCAACACATTTTCCTCTTCCTTGGCATGTTCTTGATCATTTCGTGAATTACGTTTCTAGCACCTGCCTGGGATCTCAATTAATCCTAGAGTTTACTTCTAAAGCCATTTAAGTTTATTTGAGTTTGGTCCAATCACCTTTTTTCCAATACCTCATCCTGAGCCCTTGGTTTTACATTCAATTTTGCTATTTGTTGAGTGGCACACACATTGATGTACCATTTGTCTTTTTAATGGCATGCCTTATGTACTGTCATCGGATTGTGAGATTTTTACAGTACAAGGCGTCACATGATCCATTAGTAAAATCACAGCTTTATATATTTAAACATGACTTCAGAAGCCTGTCTTTGCTTTTATCTGAATTTAGGCTGCTGATCTGAGACAAGTTTTGCAGAAGATAATGAAAAAGAAAAAAGATGGACCAATGTTTTGACATAGAATGTTTTAGATGCATTCATGTATTATACTGTTAAGTAAATACAGTCAGTATACATTTCACATGCCCCTTGAAGCTAAAGTTTAATCTGCTTATATGTCACTTTCATTGGTTGCTAATTTCCCCCTATTCAAAATGTTTATGAAATTTAAAAGAAATCCTTTCCGTTTGCATTACATACCTTATTTTAGTTCCAGGGATGTCATAACTGGGTCTCTGTGCTTCTCTATAAAATGCAGGCAAGGTGCACAACCTTGCTTCCTGAAAACATCAACGCACCTTGCCTCTGTACTCCTCTGAAGAGCTTTAGCCTGGATGCAGTGGGCTGGCTCTTGGAGTTATACAAAGATTAAAATACCTTGATGTGTATGTAAATCTGGAGTAATCGACTATCCTAAATCAGTATTAAACCAAATTTTTAACATATTACAGTTTACCAATTCTTAGATTTAATGGCAGCATAAATATATTTTTTCTTTCGTCTATGTTTATCTGGTGATCTGGCAAATAAGTCTGTTGTTTTTTAAAAGAACAATCTCTCTTGCAGTTGTATCAGTTTACAGGGATGAGACAAACCATTCAACACTGGCAGGGTTGCTTACAATCAGCTGGACTTTGGCTTTAATGTGTATTTACATCTGCTAGTACATCTAACCCCCCCCCCCCCCCAGACTGATAATGCTACTGTCCAAAGGTGCCCCTATGCTCTTTTATCCAGAGTAGGGGCATGCTAATACAGGGGGTGTGTTACTGGTCACATCACCACGTGAAAATGGGGAAAGAGCCAAAAAAAAAAGAAAACGGATGCAGCCACTACATCTAATGATAAAGTGAATAGTGCAGCTGGTCGGCATTTTATCACATCTACTAAAGCAGCCTTCAAAATTTCCACACACCTGCTCGCATCTTGCGAGTGGAAATGAATGAGGGCAAGCGGGGGCTGCCTCAGAGGGGGGTGGGGGGCTAGCACCGCCGGCAGGTGGGGTTGAATGGGAGCCGTTCTCCCAGCGATCGCCCAGAGGAAGAGGAGAGCCGGCCGGATCATCACAGAGCAGGGATTACCCGCTGTAACATATTTCATTTGAAATGCCCAGTGTTCCCGGCACTCGCTGTCACACACAGTCCCACCCCCTGGCCCAGGTACTTTGATAGACAGAACACAGGTCCAATGCCGGGACATGTGACATCTATCAAAGTACCTGGGCCGGGATGCGGGACCATGTGACGGTGAGCACCGGGAACACTGGGCACTTCAAATAAAAGCTGTTACAGCGACGTTACCCGCACTGTGATGATTCGTCTGGCTCTCCTCTTCCTCTCTCTTCCCCTGCACTGGTTAAGCGGCATTAATGAGCACTGGTGAAGTGGCATTGATGGGCACTGGTGAAGCGGCATTGATGGGCACAGGTGAGGCTACATTGATGGGCACAGGTGAGGCTGCAGTGATGGGCACAGGTGAGGCTGCAGTGATGGGCACAGGTGAGGCTGCAGTGATGGGCACAGGTGAGGCTGCATTGATGAGCACTGGTGAGACTGCATTGATGGGCACTAGTAGAGCGGTATTGATGGGCACAGGTGAGGCTGCACTGATGGGCACTGGTGAAGCGGCATTGATGGGCAAAGGTGCAGCTACATTGATGAGCACAGGTGAGGTGAGCACAGGGGAGGCTACATTGATGGGCACAGGTGAGGTTGCATTGATGAGCACAGGTGAGGCTGCATTGATGAGCACAGGTGAGGCTGCATTGATTGGCACAGGTGATGCTGCAATAATGGGCACTGGTGAGGCTGCATTGATGGGCACAGGTGAGGCTGCATTTATGGGCACTGGTGAGGCTGCATTGATGGGCACTGATCAGGCTGCACTGATGGGCACTGGTGAGGCTGCACTGATGGGCACTGATAAAGTTGTGGTTAATATTTATTTTTGTAACTTAATTCTGCATAAAACATTTAAGTATCGGGGGCGTGGCCAACAATGCAAGGCTGAAGACGCACTTCACTGAGCTCTGTGCTCTCCCGAATCCCGCAGGCTATTGTACAGCTCACTAACTGGCGCAATACTCATGTCGGCATCTGCCTCTCAAGCCCCTGACCCTGCTGATCTACAGTAGGGTTCCATACAGCGATATCTCCTCCGCCAAGCCCCGCAGGAATCCCGCTCCCAGAAGGACAAGATGGCATTGAGTCAGACCCCGCTCAAAATCCTGGTCCGGCTCCACTATCCCGTTAGCTTCCTCTGCATGCCTTGACTCAGCAGAGCTAAGTGACACTCGCCAGGAGTCCTTGGCTTCTGCAGCCCAGCCAACGCTCACAGAGGCTACACCTATGAAGGATGGCTCAGCTGCAGCTTCCTCATCAGCTTCAGGGGGATCCTCTGGCTCTGCAACCACAGTCCTCCTCTCTGCCTTCCATGCTGACTTTGAGTCATGGGCCTCCAAGATGGAATCCTCCCTCCACACAGAGCTTGAAGCCTTAAAGCAACAGGTCTCAGATTCAGAAACTGTTGTGTCAGCTATCGCTCTTACTCAAGAGGACCATGCTGCTAGAATCCTGGCTTTAGAAAAGACATCCACCACCCATCTCCATAGTCTCCACCAACACCAGTTCTGCATTAATGATGGGGAGAACAGGAGCCGCCGGAATAACATCCGATTCCAAGGTATCCCAGAAGCAACAGCAGGTAATGACTTAAGACCAATGATTATTGGCATACTCGACCAAGTCTTAGGCCGACACTAACTCACCCATTGAATTGGACAGAGTCTATAGAGTTGGAGGACCTAAAAGGGACCATGCTGATCGTCCCAGGGACGTGCTTTGTCGTGTCCACTACTGTACGCTGAGGAAAGAAATAATGCATAAAGCATGGCGACTGGGTCCAGTGGACTTTTATGGTTCCTCCATCTATCTGTACCTGGATCTCTCGAGACACACTCTGTACAAGCGTCGAGTGGTCTGTCCCTTGCTCGACTTGATCCATCAAGCGGACGCTACTTATACCTGGGGCCAACCCTTCAGCATCAAAGTGACGAGAGGGGACCATGAATACGTCTTGTCAGATCTGGATTAACTTCCTGAATTTTCCCACTTCCTTGATCAGGACCCTATCATCATCCCGAATTGGCTTGATCCCCCTGACAATCGTCGCAGGCCGATGGACAATGCTCCTCCTCCACAACGAAGCCACCGATCCAGGTCGACATCCATGTCCATTGAAGAAAGACTTTGCCAACCTCTGTCGCTGGAGGCCTGACATGTCCTTCTCACCTGGTATCTCCTTATGTTGCTATATGCTTTCCTCTTCCCACATCCTATTGTCAGGCCTTCAGAGACATCCTCTGCTCAGGTTTGCCCTTGGGTCTTTTTATTGTTGAAGAGGTAATATTTTTCCTTCTCCTTGGTTTATTATAGACTTTCATGGTACAGGCAATTCTCCAATCCTCTGGTTGCAATAACTCTGGAGTGGAGGGTGGAGGGGAGTTTTACGCTAGGCTTCTAATTTGCATGTTATCTCGGCCTTGCTTGGACCGCCTAGCCGTTCTAAAATACCCCCCCACCTCACAATGGTTGGGAGTTAGAAACTTACTGGTTTTGTAGTCTGACCTTTAAGGGTTCTCACCCCCTTCTCCCCCTACACATACAATCTGTCTTGCCTTTTGGCATGATATTAGGCACTAGTGGTCCGGGTTTGAGTGAGACCCTTTGGTATTTGTTGAGAAATTCTCATTATCATAAGTAGTATGATGCTGATTTTTATTTTCTTGGGGTGGACGCATTAGACATTGAACCACTGAATATTTTGGTTGGCAGCCTACTTTACTATTCTATTCCTGGCTGTGTCCTCCTGGGGAATTGTGTCATCAGTTGTGCCCTTTCTATGCTAAAGAATGGCAGATTTCATTATTTTATACCTTACAGTTTTCTTATATAACTTAATGTGGTATGAGGTGTACTCTCTGTAATGTGCCCCTGCCTGCTATGCTGTCGGGATCACATCTCAGATTGTTCACACTTCGATCTCACTCCCTAAGTAGGATAGGCACGGTTAGTGCCTGATTTGTGATATTTCACACAGTGCTTTGCTCCCACTGGCACTTTAGAGTTCTTTTTGAGACATTCTTAGTAAAGTATCTCTTTATCTTTCTCTACTCTTAACTCCTGACTCTTCCTCTTCTCTTCCCTATTTTTCCCCTTTTCCTCCTCTCTTTTCTTGTACGATACTCCGCCATGGCCCACACAATGGTTTCTCGCATAAAGCTAAAACTCTGCTCGTACAATGTTAATGGCCTCAACATGACCTCTAAACATGGACAAATTCTCTACCAATTACATAAAAGGGAAGATGTGCTCCTCCTTCAGGAGACACATTTTCAATCTGACCAGACTCCTTCCTGCTCCAACAGATATTATAATAGATGGTTTCATAGTACAAACCCTGTTCAAAAATCTAAAGGCGTATCTATTGCTATCCATAAAGCACTTCCTGTGGAATTGCTTGATTCTATGGCCGACCCCGAAGGGAGGTATGTATTGTGAAATTTACCTTGTGGGGTTTTAAATTTACAATAGCCACAATCTATCTACCCAACACCAATCAGGCCCGAATGGCGTTGCAGTTCTTGGAACTATTGTCAGGTTTTATGGATGGGAAACTCATCATGGGAGGTCATTTCAACTTGCCTCTAGACCCACTACTGGACTCCTCCACTTTGAGGTCCAATGTTTCTTTCTCTAAACTTAAAGCCCTGAAAAAGGCGTTTTACGACATGCACTTGATAGATGTCTGGAGACATGCACATGCATGAAAAAAGAGTGATGGATCTTCTATTGCCTCTGTGTTACAAAACCTCAAGAATTTAGAGACAAACGTTCCCCTACAGTTGAAACTCTCTCGGTAATTACATTTTCCCACTCTCAACTTAGAGAACTATACAAATCGTCAGCCTGTACTTTCACTGATAAGCTAGCGCAGCATCAATACAAATTTTGAGACAAATGCGGTAGGTCGCTAGCCCGTACTCTTCATCCCAAACATTCTTCCACTTTTATACCGCATATACAGGGCCCCTATGGTGATGTTCTCTCCACGCCCTCGGATATATCCTTGGTGTTCAGGGATTTTTACTAGTTCCTCTATGATATTTCACTTCCATCCAAAACACAAGCTAAACTTGCGTTGGAAAAGGAAATGATGTCTTATCTTGAAGAAACTGCTCTTCCTACTTTAGATGCTGATACAATTGTGACCCTGGAGAATCCTATCTCTGAGGACGAGGTGGCCAAGGCTATTGCAAGCACTCCCACTGGGAAAAGCCCAGGCCCTGATGGTTTTACGCCAAAATTCTTTAAACAATTTGCCTCCCTTTTAACTCCTTTCTTGACCAAGGTATTCAACTTTCTAACATAGGGTTGTAGGTTCCCTACACAAACACTCGAAGCACATATATCTTTCATTCCCCAACCATGTAAGGACCCCCTCTAATTGTGCAAGCTATAGGCCAATATCTCTGATTAGCGTTGACTTGATGATCTTCGCCAAGGTACTTACCAGGGACAACACTCTAAAAACCCTCCTGCAGACGGGTTACGCTCGCACTCACGATGTCCCTGTGTTTTCTTACGGTCGACGCAGAAAAAACGTTTGATCGGGTTAGTTGGCAGTTCCTTCGTTTATCCTTACAACAGATAGGCTTGGGCCCCCATATGGTCTCGAGAATAATGTCTCTTTATTCATCACCTACGGCCAGGATCAGAATTAACGGTTCTCTATCTCCTATGTTTTCTATTCACAATGGTACACAACAAGGATGCCCCTTATCACCCCCCCCTATATGTTCTTACAATAGAACATTTGGCGGTGTCAGTAACTTTAAAGTGAACTATAATAGGTCGAAACATTTAAATATTTCCCTCCCACCAGCGGTCCTAAAACGAATTTCAACCTCTTTCCCCTTCAAAACTGGACCTCTATTCGCTACTTGGGGATACAGATGCCGTCAGAGGCATCCCAACTTTTCTCCTTAAATTTTCTCCCACTCCTTCATAAAACGAAAGAGGACCCATCGGTATATGCTACCAAGAGACTTTCGTGGCTCGGTAGAATCAACGCATTGAAAATGGACGTCCTCCCTCGTTTTCTGTACCTTTTCCAAACTGTCCCTATCTTCCTACCTCACACCTCCGGTCTTTGCGTCAGGTGTTTGTCAAATGTCGTGTCCTAGAATTAGATTCACAACTCTATTGATCCCAAAACATTGGGGCAGAGTCCCTGATATAACCCTATATCACAAAGCTGCAGCCTTTACACAAAACCTGGATTGGTTCCACCACCAGTCCTCTAAGTCAGTGGTCATTAACCCTGTCCTCGGGGGGCCCACTAACAGACCAGGTTTGCAAGATAACTGAAATGCATCACAGGTGATATCATTTGCTGCTCAGTGATTGCAGTATTCTAGTCTCCATCTCCCCAAAGTAATACATAAAACCTGGCCTGTTAGTGGGCTCTGAGGACAGGATCACTTGGAGGGCAAGTTATGGGTCCAGTTGGAGGGCCACTTGAACCCAATTGATATCCGAACTCTTCCTTCGACCTTACCAATCAACCAGCTCGGGCTCTCAACCCTTCCCAATCTCACTCGACAGACAACTCACTTATGGGATCGTACAAATTCTGCTCTTCATCTTTCACGCTCTACAGGCCCCATGACTCCCTTTTTTGGGACCCCGGCTTTCCCACCAGCTCTTCACACACTGAGGTTTGGGAACTGAAACTTCAAGACCATAGGAGACTAGTTCAAATTCTTCGGGCAGACCCTTCTTTAACGACGACAAGCACCTCTGTGCCACCAGTAAGTAGTTTACTTCAATGGATACAGTGTCAACAGGCCCTATTGTATATATGCTCTTTTCCCTCCCTGTTAGAGCTGCAAGCTAACCCAACAGAATTTGAATCTCTGCTTCTACAAGATGACCCCCCGTTACACGCGATCTCCCAACTATACTCATTACTCTTGTAGGCGTCCTCTCCAGATCTACCCTCCTATGCCCAGGCCTGGGAACTTGAGCTCCATCATTTTATATCCCCTACTGATTGGCAGAAATGTTTCACCTTAACCCATAAACTCTCTTTAGCTACTAAACTTCAGGAAACGTGATTCAAGGTTTAAACCAGATGGTATATGTGCCCGTCGGCTATACATTATTTAAACCGCTCCACACCCAATACTTGTACAAAAGGACCCCTATTAGTTAAAGACAATTTGTAACAGGCAGATTGTTCTGCCTCCAGCAGGATATCTATTAGGTTGTTTGCCTGCAATATCAGATTTGACCACAAGATAGTGCCAGTTGTAAGTTTACCGCTTTTGCAGAAACTACAAACTAATCACCTTTAATAAAAATACCCATCACTTTTCAGTCTAAGCAAATGAAACAGGTGCATACTGGGTGCTTCGACTCCATCTTAGATTGAAAAAAAAGAACCAGCTGTCAGAGCACATGTTGGACTGAAACTTGCATCCCCTTGCATCCCCTAAATGCAGCATCGCTGGTGAGAATGACTTATCGGCATCTACAGCCTAGCTTATTCATTGTATTTCTGTATATTTTATATACTGATTATATATATCTGCATTAGTTTTGTCTCCCACCTAGTTTTATTAATAAAGCTTCAAGATTACACTCAGTCTGGCTTATTGCAAAATAGTTGGGTTTAGGTGTATGTCGAGCTACACACAGGGAAATGTGTAGCGGGGACAAAACACAGATATTAAATGTTTCTTCTCTGTATGAACATACCCTGAATAGTTTAGCATATGCACATTACAAGGAAAAATGTAATGTTACTGATTATTATCTAACAAAAGTCTGACAAAGAATATTTCTAATGTATCAGAACTGTTCATCAATATTCAATGCTTTCTTTCTACATGCATGCAACGTCACCAAAATGACTGAACAATTTGTGTTGTCCAGACATATACTGCCCATACAGGAACACCTAACCTTTAATCATTTGAAAATGTGTTAACAGTTATCCTTCACATGGATTAGAAGGCATCTTTGGTCTTATACCGATGAAGCCTTGACAAATGGGAATGGCATATACTTCTAAAGAGCTATTAAGTTGACAGATTTTGTCTCATTTCCTAGTTTATAGGTGTGAGGTGCCCTGAACATATAATTTTACAATGATTGTGCCCTGTACTTGGAATGATATTCAATAGCAATTAAAGAGTGATGGTATCTGTGAGGAATATATATAATTCATTAGCTCCTTATTGCTGTTGTTATGGGACATCATTAGAACATGTAAAATTCTGTGGATATTGCCAGCTCCACTGAAGTGATAGAGACATGTGGATCTTTAGTACCTGATCTTTTAATCCCAATGATCCAGACACCATCAAGTTAAAGTGGTTGTAAAGCCTTAAGGTTTTTCACCTTACTGCAGTAAGGTGAAAAACCTTCTGTGCTGCAGCTCCCGCACAGCCCAGGCCTAGGAGCTTGAGCTCCATCATTCTATCTCCCCTACTAATAGGCTGAAATGTTTCACCTGGGGGACCTTTTGTTACCTGAGGTCGATCCGATCCAGTGATGTGCACGAGCGCAGCAGCTCCAGCCGCTGTCCTCATTGGACAGAATGATAGCAGCAGGAGCCATAGGCTCTCACTGCTGTCAATCAAAAGCTGTGACATGGGGGTGGGGCCAAGTCCCACTGTCTGTGTCCATAGATGCAGCAGTGGGACTCGGGAGTAAGACCGCCCAGGTGCCCGCCATGGAAATCGCCTTTCTGTGGGGGCACCCGATGGAGAAGAGGAGCCTAGAGGGCCAGAGAGGGACCGCAGAAGAAGAGGATCGTGGCTGCTCTGTGCAAAACCATTACATAGAGCCGGTAAATATAGGCATGTTTGTTATTTTTTTTTTTTAAATGACTGTTTGGAATCACTTTAATAGCAGCAACTAATTGTTAGCTGTTTAAGGTTACTGCAACAAAGGATCCAAATAATATAGATTTGCTATTATAAGAAAATTACAAGGAATCTTTCCTAAATTGTTCACAAAAGATAGAGAAAGCTAATTAAGTCAAAGAAACAAAAACTTTACATTAGGGACTCAACAGATAAAATATTGTATTAATGTAATATACCCAATAACAACTTAAAGTGGTTGTAAACCTCATATGCATAATTTCTCCAATACAAGCACCATTTTATAGTTTGCTATGTAAAAATCCAAACTGCTGTATTATTACCTCTGTATTCTCATCACTAGTCCATGGGCGTGTCTATGGACTGAAGCTCGGGAGGCGCAGTCATGACATTACTGGCCCAGAAAGGAGATTCATTTCTTGGGGTCCTCGCTAAGGACCATATCTGTTAGGGCCACCGATTCCAGCCTGGGATAGGAGGCACTGAATTGGTTTTGAAAGGCATGTTGGACCTGGAGGTAGCGGAAGAGCATGTAATTAGGGGGGGCGAACTCATCCTTGAGGGCTTGAAATTATTTCACAGTGCTACCAGCGATGAATTGGGACAGGTATATGATGGTCTTAACAACCCATATATTGTAATTGGGGATGGACATCAGTTCAGGCAGTTGAGGGTTATCCCAGAGTGGTGTATTAGCATGTAAGGGGGGAGCCCCAGTGATGGTTTGCGCTAACTGCCATATTTTACAGTGGTGTAGTAGCATATGTCGCCTGTCCCCTAGGCGGGGGAGACCCCGGTGTTTGCAGAAGAGTATCTGGAAGAGATGGGCCACCACGTCGGTAACCGACGTACAAACCAAAAGTGGAGTACTGGAGCCTGTCGTGTCGATTAAGGTAGTAGAAGTGGGACAGCTGGGAGGCTATGTAGTATAATGCAAGGTCGGAAAGAGCTGTGCCCCCCAGCTGAATGGGATGTTTTAGGGTCTGCCAAGACAGTTTGTGTCTGGAGGAGCCCCATACAAACGTGTTGATTATAGATTCCATGGATTTAAATATTATACGGATGTATAGGGGGGCATGCCAGAACAGGTAGAGCAGCTTGGGGAGGAGGATCATCTTAACTAAATTAATGCGACCCATGACACCGAGGGGGAGTCTGGACCAGACTTGGGTTTTGTTTTTGAGGAGGTCATACATTGGTTCTAGGTTAAGGTGTGTGTAGTCTTGAAGGGATCGTGAGCACTGCACACCCAGGTACTTAAGCTTGTTAGTCCTCACTAGGGGGAGAGCCTCCTGAGTGGCCGTGGGGGCAGTAATGTCTATGGGGAGGATTTGGGATTTGGACCAATTGATCTGCAGTCCAGAGAAAGTGCCGAATTGTTGAATTAGATGTAAGGCCACTGTCAACGAAGGGCCAGCATCCTTCAGATAAAGGAGCATGTTGTCCGCATAGAGACTGAGCACTTCGGTCACTTGTCCCATGCAGAGGCCCCTAATGTCAGGGTGTGCCCTAATGGCTATGGCTAGGGGCTCAACAGCCAGTGCATATAGCATAGGGGATATGGGGCATCCCTGGCGGGTACCCTGGGACGGAGCAAAGGGGTTTGATGTCTTGCCATTAACCTGGATCCGGGCGGTGGGAGCCTGGTAAAGGAGCTGGAGCCACCTGATGAATCTGGGGCCGAAGCCAAATCTGCGGAGGCATTCTCACAAGTAGCTCCATTCCACAGAATCAAATGCCTTGGCGGCATCCAGGCTAACCACCACCCTGGAGCCAGCGTTGTCATGTGAGGCTTGGAGATTCATAAATAGTCTTCGGAGATTAAATGGTGTGTTTTTATTGGGCATGAAGCCAGTTTGGTCGGCGTGTATGAGGCTAAGTACCACTTTATTGAGTCTTAGGGTGAGAATTTTGGCCAGTATTTTGACATCTAGTTGTAGGAGAGAAATGGGGCGATACGATTCAGGGTAAAGAGGGTCTTTTCTTGGCTTTGGGATCAGGACAATGAGGGCTTCACCCATGGTACGCGGGAGCGTACCAGACTCATAAATATGGGAATATAGTGCTTGCAACTTTGGGAGGAGAACCTCTTGGAATTGGGAGTAGAATTCTAGGGGGAGGCCATCAGAGCCAGGGGCTTTTGATGTCGGTAAGCTCGCTATTGCCTCCGCTATGCATTCCTCAGTTATGGGCGCTTCTAGAAGGGCTATTTGGGGAATTCAATGTTCTGCAGGAGTAGATGTAGTTCGCTTGGGGGGCGGTTAGTCTTTGAGGTATATAGGTCAGAATAGAAACGCCTGAACTCGTGGGCCACCTAAGCTGGGTCTGTAAGCGTGGTTCCAGCCTCCGATCGGAGCTGAACTACCAGGAGTTTCCCGGCCCGCTCACCATGTGCAAAGGTTTTTTGCTTGCTGAAAAATATGCCTCTTTTATCTTTCTCAAAATGTAGATGGTCTGTGAGTCTACAGTGTAGGCGTAGCTGGGCAGAGTTAGAGGTCGACGGGTCTGCTAGAAAAACTTGTTCAAGGGAGCTCAGTTTTTCCTCAGCCTGCTGTAAGATAAGTCTAGAGGAGGCCTTATGTCTATTTATGCGTGTAGAGAGGATCAAGCGGGCATGTAGTTTAAATGCCTCCCACACTATCCCCACTAAGGCCGACCCCGCAATTGGAGTGGAAATAATGAGTCCATTCTCATTGAATAGCTTCCAGGTCCATGAGGACTGTGAGCCAGAATGGGTTCAACCTCCAGATGCAGGTCGGGGGGATGGAGGGCAGGCGAAGGGTAATCCAGTAGGGCGAGTGGTCTGAGAGGACCCTGACACCAAACTCCACTTTGAGGAGGTCCGGGATCAGGGTGGGGGACAGCATGATTATGTCTATGCGGGACATTGCGGCTTGTGAGGGGGTAAAACAGGTGTAGACGGTTGTGGTGGGGTGCTTGAATCTCCAGGTGTCTGTCATGGCAAATTCCAGAAGGAATCTCCCAAACCTAGTGAGTGTAGGCTGGGTTGGCGTCATGGTGGGCAGTTGGAGTCTGTCAAGAAGAGGGTCTATAACCATATTGAAGTCCCCTATCCATACAGCGGGCACTGTGGGATGTTGGGACATGAAGGCCACACCCTCCTTTAGAGCAGCAAATTGAAATGGTGGGGAATGTAAAAAGCTAAGAGGAGGACCTCAAGGCCACCAATGGTGGCGTAAAGGAAAAGGAACCTGCCCTGCCGATCTGACTGTAGGCTATGAAGCTGGAACTGAACCGACTTGGCAATTAGGATAGCAACGCCTCTGGAGTTATTAGTATATGGGGCCTGACCCAGCCCACCCAGGGTTTCTTAAGTGTCATTTGAATTTAAGTGGGTCTCTATAAGAACGGATATGTCTGCTCGCATAGTTTTGAGGTGGGAGAGGACGGCTTGCTGTTTAGGTTTGGCTATCAGTCCTCTCACATTCCATGTGACTAGCTTGAGGGATGCCATATTAACAGTGGTGTTGGTTGGATGTACAGTCGGATCAGCAAGGGGTGGGCCACGCTATCATTAAATAAAGCAGCATACATTGAAATAAAGGTCTCGGTGCATGTTGTATGATGGAGCCCTCCAGGTGGGTCAGAAGGGGCAGCAAAACATCTGCGGCAGACCTGCAGGGGACCATGTGGGGAGGGGGGTGGATACAAGAAAACAGTAGCAAATAACAGTACACATATTGCGGTATTAAGCATGTCAGACAGTGCAGTAAAAAAGAGCATAGTAACTTTGCCAACTCTGGACCAGCGTGGCATATCAAACTTGTGGCAGCCCTCCACAGCTGTGTGGGCTGCTGCTGGCCAGGGAAACAGATCTTGAGAGGACAGCTAGGTGCACCATTGTTGATGGGAGGGGGGGAATAAACGTGGGGGTGCAAGTGGAGTGAAAGTCTAGGTGCATTCTCGGCTAACTCTGGGGGCGAACAAAAGTTATTAGAAGCGCACAACGGTGCTAGATGGTCTAACATATAGATGTTAAGGGAGGTGCAGGTATAGTGTTCAAGAGTGGCTGAATAAGTGCATTTGGGGGCATTGCATAATAGAGGGAGAGTTGAGAACAGTGGTATGTCTGATATATGCCGGGCCAGTGGAAAGGGCAAAAACAGCGTGGGGGCGGTTCCGGGAGTGCCATAAGTATAGCCAAAAGGGGTAAGTGGGGAACAGGCCAAGGCCAACTCACGGTTCAGAGAGGGGACATCTAGGCCAAGGTTCCCAGATTTCCAGTCCAGCAAGGTTCATCTGTGGGAAGGTGCGTCCGGGATGCTATGATGGTGCAGGGGCAGTTGCATCCTGTCTTTCCAGCCATGGGATGACCACGGAGGGGTCCTCAAAAAAGTCAGCCATGCTGTCCCGGATCAAGTGGATGCACGCCGAGAACAGCATAGCGCAGGCTAGGTGGTGGTTTCGCAGTTGTCGCTTGGCTTCTGAGAACTGTGCCCCTTTCTTCTGGACCTCGGCGGAGAAGTCTGGGAACACCGCAATGTGTGAGGTGCTGAATGGGATGTTGCCCTTTTAACGGGTGAGGCGCAGGATGATGTCCCAGTCCTGGTAGTTCAGAAGCTTCGCTAAGAAGTTGCGCGGGGGGCTCTGGACGGTGGAGGCCTTGCGGCTAGGCGATGCGCACATTCCACCACGAACATGGAGGAGAAGGTCTCTCTGCCAAAGTTGGTAATGAGGAGGTTTTCAAAGAATATGGGGGGGTCCGAGCCCTCAGACCTCTCCGGCAGCCCCACAAACCTAAGTTACAGTGGCGAAGTCTGTTCTCCATGTCGTCCTGCTTACTGAGGGCGGCATTTAGCTGGTATTGGAGCCGCTCGGTGGTGACCTGCAGTGGCGGGATGTCGTCCTCCGCTTGTCCAATCCTACTCTCCATTTCGGTCACCCTCTCCCGCAGCTTGTGTATGTCTTGGCGGATGAGGGAAATGTCCACTTTGACCTCCTCGATTTTAGATGTGAGGGTCGTCTGGCAGAGAGAGACAGCATGGAGGATGCGAGTAGTGTCTCCAGAGAGCGAACATTCCTCCCCTGAGGTGGATGCGGCGCCATCTTCTCCTGCTGGGTCCTGCTCCTCGTGGCGGAATTTGTCCAGTTTCGCCAGCGCTCTTGGAGCTCGCTTCGGTGGCGACATGAGCACGGGAGCTTCTCTGAGTAATGTAGGCAGTTTATACCATGTTAGAGGGTGATTTAGCCCCACAGGATCAGACTGAAGGAGAACGTGTAGCCAGAGCTCTCACTCTGCACTCCTTACACCATGCAGCTTCAGGCCACGCCCCCCTTTTAGGCCCCTTTTACATAGGGCGGATCCGCTCAGCGGACTCCGCTAGCTCTTCGGGAGATCACTCCATTGATCTCCGCTGAGCCGGCGGATGACAGGTCCATCTCTGCTCACTGAGCAGGGAGGAACCTGTCAGAGCCCCGCTGATTTCTATGGGGAGATTGGACAAAAATGCACATCATGTCCGTTTTTATCAGATCCCATCCAATCTGCCAGATGGATGGCGAACGTTAACCATACGTCTGGGTTTTTTAAAATTCAGTCAGCGGGCTTGCTGGCCACTCTCTGCTCCCCGATGGGCAGGGGAGCAGAGAGTTACATAGTTACATAGTAAGTGAGGTTGAAAAAAGCATCTCTTCTTCAGAGAGAATAAGTTCAGTGCTCGCAACCTTTCCTCGTAACTAAAATCCTCCAGACCCTTTATTAGCTTTGTTGCCCTTCTTTGTACTCACTCCATTTCCAGTACATCCTTCCTGAGGACTGGTGCCCAGAACTGGACAGCATACTCTAGGTGTGGCGGACCAGAGTCTTGTAGAGCGGGAGAATTATTGTTTTATCTCTGGATTTGATCCCCTTTTTAATGCATGCCAATATTCTGTTTGCTTTGTTAGCAGCAGCTTGGCATTGCATGCCATTGCTGAGCCTATCATCTACTAGGACCCCCAGGTCCTTTTCCATCCTAGATTGCCCCAGAGGTTCTCCCCCCAGTGTATAGATTGCATTCATATTTTTGCCACCCAAACGCATTATTTTACATTTTTCTACATTGAACCTCATTTGCCATGTAGTTGCTCACCCCATTAATTTGTTCAGATCTTTTTACAAGGTTTCCACATCCTGCGGAGAAGTTATTGCCCTGCTTAGCTTAGTATCGTCCTCAAATACAAAGATTGAACTGTTTACCCCATCCTCCAGGTCGTTTATGAACAAATTAAATAGGATTGGTCCCAGCACAGCATAGCGCAATCGGCGGCTACACGGTGACAAGAGGAGATCATCTCATCACACGTGAGCAGCCAAGAGATGACTGATGCATGGAGACCTGGATCAAGGCACTGACACAGTGGTAAACTCACGCTGACCTTTAGGGTGGTAATATAATAAAACCGCATTCACTCCTTCAATCCTTTACCTCCTATCCCATTCCCACTTACCTGGCCATCAGTGACTGTTGCTACGGTATATGCCAGGACCAATGGCTTTCATGTTTGAATAGGAAGATGGATGTATGGATCACTTGGTCTTACGGGCAGCAATTCGAAGTGATAGTCCACTGTGACCATATTGTATCACCTTATCTTACTGACACTTGTGTATTCAAGGCTGCGGGATTGGACTGCATCATGCGGCTTGTTAGACGATACATTGGATAATCGTGTCATAACAGTTAATAGTTGATGCCTGCAGTACCTTCTGAAGGACTCTAGTATTCACCATTTGACCTCCCCATCAGGGGATGGTTCATTTACAATAAGACCACATGATCTAAGATGACCACTACTATAGTATATGATCATATACAGTAATTTCCTTAATATCCTTGTGACAGCATTATCCATCCTACCCTATGTGCATACCCAGCAATAGAAGATTATCAATACTATGCCTGTGCCACCCCTGGGGGGCCATTCACAGTGACATTGAATACATCCCTTTGGGATTACAGAATTTGGGGCCTTTATTTATTCCCCTTTGCTCTTTCTACACAATTCTTGTGCACCTTATGCGAATTTATCGCACTTCAGTTTCACTGTGAATGGTAAGCCGGTGTCCGGACCGTTTGTGTTGTGGTTGTATTTATGTGTGTGCTTGTTGTTTTTTGTTTGTTCATGTTTGTGGTTTTTCTTTCTTTCTGGCAAGTGTTCACTTTCATCTTGCCCGCTAGGGTAATCTCTCCTGAGAGCACCCGGCGGTGCATACAGTGTGTAACAGTAATTGTTTCGCATATTGATGCATTTTATGTGTGTTGAAGCACGCTTTTAAATTGAGCAATAAATTTTGTCATTTTATATACATACCCAGGTGCTGACTGATTGTTGCCCAAGTAGCCACTTTTTTGATCCCAGTAGCTTGACTGGGGTTGATTCTCTATTATATGCCTTGTTCTTTGGCTATAGCAACATTGCCATACTTAGGTAAGGGTTATTAGGGTATATATTCATTACCCGTCACCAGGGTGTGTATACAGTAGGACCAGGTTTTCCTTTTTTCTCCTTTTGGTGTTATATCCCAGCACAGAACCCTGGGGGACCCCACTACTCACCCCTGACCATTCCGAGTCCTCCCCATTTATCACCACCCTCTGAACTAGCACTTGTAGCCAGTTTTAAATCCATGTACTCAACCTATGGTCCATGCCAACGGACCTTATTTTGTACAGTAAACGTTTATGGGGAACTGTGTCAAATGCTTTTGCAAAATCCAGATACACCACATCATCTCTCACCGCCCGCCCTGCATCACTGCAGTTCCGCCCTCACTATGCAGAAGCAGGCAGCATTACATTATCTCTCTGATGCCTGGCTTCACTCTGGGATACAGCAAGTGACAATCTGCAATGTGTGGCAGGTGACGTGGAAAGTGACAATCCGCAATGTGTGGCAGGTGACAATCCGCAAAGTGTGGCAGGTGACAATACACAACGTGTGACAGGTGACAATCTGTAACATGTGGCAAATGACAATCTGCAATGTGTGGCAGGTGATGTGGAAAGTGACAATCCACAAGGTGTGGTAGGTGACGTGGCAAGTGACAATCCGCAATGTGTGGCAGGTGACAATACACAACGTGTAGCAGGTGACAATCTGTAACATGTGGCAAATGCCAAACTGCAATGTGTGGCAGGTGACAATCCACAACGTGGCAAGTGACAATCCACAATGTGTGGCTAGTGACAATCTGCAATGTGTGGAAAGTGACAATCCGCAACGTGGGGCAGGTGACGTGGCAAGTGACAATCCACAACGTGTGGCAGGTGACAATCCACAACGTGTGGCAGGTGACAATCCACAACGTGTGGCAAGTGACAATCCGCAACATATGGCAAGTGACAATCCGTAACGTGTGGCAAGTGACAATCCGCAATGTGTGGCAGGTGACGTGGCAATTGACAATCCGCAACGTGTGGCAAGTGACAATCGGCATCTGGTGGAAGGCGACGTAGCAAGTGACAATCCACAACATGTGGCAAGTGACAATTTGCAACGTGTGGCAGGTGACGTGGCAAGTGACAATCCAAAACTGTAAGTACAAATACACATCACAAGTTGTATGAGACATGAGAGCCTGAGAGGGACTTGCCTTGCCCAGCCCTGATTAACCACTTACAAAACAGAAGGGTTTGCCCCTTTAATGACCAGAACATTTTTTGCGATTCGGCACTGCGTTGCTTTAACTGACAATTGCGCGGTCGTGTGACGCTGTAAACAAATAAAATTGACGTCCTTTTTTCCCACAAATAGAGCTTTCTTTTGGTGGTTTGATCACTTCTGCAGTTTTTATTTTTTGCGCTATAAACAAAAAAAGAGTGACAATTTTGAAAAAAAATAAAATATATTTTTTACTTTTTGCTATAATAAATATCCAAAAAAAAAAAATGTCTTCATCGGCTTAGGCCAATATGTTTTCTCCTACATACTTTTGGTAAAAATAAAAACACAATTAGCGTACATTGATTAGTTTGCGCAAAAGTTATAGCGTCTACAAAATAGGGGATATATTTATGGCATTTTTATTATTATTTATTTTACTAGTAATGGCGCCATTGTGGTGGACAGATCAGACACTTTTGACACATTTTTGGGACCATTGACATTTATACAGTGATCTGTGCTATAAAAATGCACTGATTACTGTATAAATGTCACTGGCAGGGAAGGTGTTAACACTAGAGGGCGATCAAGGGGTTAAATGTGTTCCCTGGGAGGTGTTTCAAACTTTGGGGGGATGGGACTGACTGGAGGAGGACAGAGATTGCTGTTCCTAATAACTAGGAACAGCAGATCTGTCTCTCCTCCCCTGTCAGAATGGGGATCTTTCTGTTTACACTGACAGATCCCCGTTCTGGCTCTCTGTGGAGTAATCGCGGGTGGCCCTGACAGGTCCTTTTACACTCCTATATACATGTATAGAGCCATGACAGGTCCTCTTTATACTCCTATATACATTTATAGAGCCATGACAGGTTCTCTTTATACTCCTATATACATTTATAGAGCCATGACAGGTCCTCTTTATACTCCTATATACATGTATAGAGCCATGACAGGTCTTCTTTATACTCCTATACATGTAAACAACCATGACAGGTCCTCTTTATATTCCTACATACATGTCTAGAGCCATGACAGGTCCACT
The DNA here is from genome assembly GCA_037952925.1 of Lithobates clamitans. Taxonomy (NCBI): domain Eukaryota; kingdom Metazoa; phylum Chordata; class Amphibia; order Anura; family Ranidae; genus Lithobates; species Lithobates clamitans. The sequence continues at coordinate 8,128,102 of JBBGZY010000014.1, forward strand.
TTATACTCCTATATACATGTATAGAGCCATGACAGGTCCCTTTACACTCCTTTATACATGTATAGAGCCATGACCGGTCCTCTTTATATTCCTATATGCATGTCTAGAACCTTGAAAGGTCCACTTTATACTCCTATATACATGTAAAGAGCCATGACAGGTCCATTTTATACTCCTATATACATGTATAGAGCCATGATAGGTCCTCTTTATACTCCTATATACATGTATGATAACATGTCATCTTTATACTCCTATACATGTATAGAGCCATGACAGGTCCTCTTTATTCTCCTAAATGCATGTATAGAGCCATGACAGGTCCTCTTTATTCTCCTATATACATGTATAGAGCCATGACAGGTTCTCTTTATTCCCCTATACATACAAACAACCATGACAGGTCCTCTTTATATTCCTATATACATGTATAGTGTCATGACAGGTCCTCTTTATACTCCTACATACATGTATAGAGCGATGACATGTCATCTTTATACTCCTATACATGTATAGAGCCATGACAGGTCCTCTTTATACTCCCATATACATGTATAGAGTCATAACAGGTCCTCTTTATATTTACATGTATAGAGCCATGGCAGGTCCTCTCTATACTCCTATGAACATGTGTAGAGCCATGACAGGTCCTCTTTATATTCCTTTACATGTATAGAGCCATGACAAGTCCTCTTTATACTCCTTTATAAATGTATAGCGCCATGACAGGTCCTCTTTATACTCCTTTATACATGTATAGGCGGCACAGTGGTGTAGTGGATAGCATTTTTGCATAGCAGTAAAAAGGGTCCCTGGTTCAAATCCTGACCACAACACTAGCTGCCTGGAATTTGCATGTTCTCCCTGTGCCTGTGTGGGTTTCCTCCCACACTCCAAAAGACATGGTTGTAGGTTAATTGGATCCTGTCTAATTTGTCCCTAGTCCCTAGATGTGAATGTACGATGTATATGTAAAGCACTACGTAAATTGACGGCGCTATATAAGTACCTGAAATAAATACAAATATAATAAATCTATAGTCCCATGACAGTTCCTCTTTATTCTCCTATATACATGTTTAGAGCCATGACAAGTCCTCTTTATTCTCCTATATACATGTTTAGAGCCATGACAGGTCCTCTTTATTCTCCTATATACATGTTTTGAGCCATGACAGGTCCTCTCTATATTCCTATACATGTATAAAGCCATGACAGGTCCTCTTTATACTCCTATACATGTATAGAGCCATGACAGGTCCTGTTATTCTCCTATATACATGTATAGAGCCATGACAGGTCCTCTTTATACTCCTATACATGTATAGAGCCATGACAGGTCCTCTTTATACTCCTATACACATGTAGAGAGCCATGACAGGTCCTCTTTATACACCTATACATGTATAGAGCCATGACAGGTCCTCTTTATACTCCTATACACATGTATAGAGCCATGACAGGTCCTCTTTATACACCTATACATGTATAGGACCATGAGAGGTCCTGTTATTCTCCTATATACATGTATAGAGCCATGACAGGTCCTCTTTATTCTCCTATATACATGTTTACAGCCATAACAGGTCCTCTTTATACTCCTATACATGTATAGAGCCATGACAGGTCCTCTTTATACTCCTATGCACATGTATAGAGCCATGACAGGTCCTCCTTATACTCCTATATACATGTATAGAGCCATGGCAGGTCCTCTTTATACTCCTATACATGTATAGAACCATGACAGGTTTTCTTTATATTCCTATACATGTATAGAGCCATGACAGGTCCTCTTTATTCTCCTATATACATGTATAGAGCCATGACAGGTACTCTTTATTCTCCTATATACATGTATAGAGCCATGACAGGTCCTCTATATACTTCTATACACATGTATAGAGCCATTACAGGTCCTCTTTTTTCTCCTATATACATGTATAGAGCCATGACAGGTCCTCTTTATTCTCCTATATACATGTATAGAGCCATGACAGGTCCTCTTTATACTCCTATATACGTGTATAGACCGCCATGACCGGTCCCCTTTAGTTATCATGATATAAAATAATGAATGTGGGGGCCTTTTGGTGGGCATGATTTTTTTTTTTTGGGGGGGGGGGCAGCATTACATTCTTGGTCCCAGGTAGCTCAGTGTTCTGGGCCGGCCCTGGGCCTACTCACACCACTGTAGTGCGTTAGTATAAGTGTGTTGCCTCAAGGAATTCCGTTCATTTAAATGGGCTTCTTAACCACTTGACGACCGCCTCACGCCGATGTACGTCGGCAAAGTGGCACGGACAGGCAAAATCACGTACAGGGTACGTGATTTGCCTTCCGCGGGTGGAAGGCACCTTCCGCGGTGCCCGAGGCGGTCGTCTTTTGTCCAGCGGCGATCGGTGATGAGGGGGAGACCATCCGTTCGTGGCCCCCCCCTCGCGATCGCCGCCGGCCAATGGAATCATTCCTTTGCTGCTGTATGCTAAACAGCAGCAAAGGAAATGATGTCATCTCTCCTCGGCTCGGTAATTTCCGTTCCGGCCCGAGGAGAGAAGACTTCACTGTGAGTGCACCAAACACTACACACACAGTAGAACATGCCAGGCACACAAATCACCCCGAACCCCCCCCCCGATCGCCCCCCGATCCCCCCCCAATCACCCCCCCCCCCCCCCCCCGTCACAAACTGACACCAGCAGTTTTTTTTTTTTTCCTGATTACTGCATAGTGTCAGTTTGTGACAGTTACAGTGTTGGGACAGTTAGTATTACCCCCCTTTAGGTCTAGGATACCCCCCTAACCCCCCCTAATAAAGTTTTAACCCCTTCATCACCCCCTGTCACCAGTGTCACTAAGCGATCATTTTTCTGATCGCTGTATTAGTGTCGCTGGTGACGCTAGTTAGTGAGGTAAATATTTAGGTTCGCCGTCAGCGTTTTATAGCGTCAGGGACCCCCATATACTACCTAATAAATGTTTTAACCCCTTGATTGCCCCCTAGTTAACCCTTTCACCACTGATCACCGTATAACCGTTACGGTTGACGCTGGTTAGTTTGTTTATTTTTTATAGTGTCAGGGCACCCGCCGTTTATTACCGAATAAAGGTTTAGCCCCCCGATCGCCCGGCGGTGATATGCGTCGCCCCAGGCAGCGTCAGATTAGCGCCAGTACCGCTAACACCCACGCACGCAGCATGCGCCTCCCTTAGTGGTATAGTATCTGTACGGATCAATATCTGATCCAATCAGATCTATACTAGCGTCCCCAGCAGTTTAGGGTTCCCGAAAACGCAGTGTTAGCGGGATCAGCCCAGATACCCGCTAGCACCTGCGTTTTGTGCCTCCGCCCGGCCCAGCCCAGCCCACCCAAGTGCAGTATCGATCGATCACTGTCACTTACAAAACACTAAACGCATAACTGCAGCGTTCGCAGAGTCAGGCCTGATCCCTGCGATCGCTAACAGTTTTTTTGGTAGCATTTTGGTGAACTGGCAAGCACCAGCCCCAGGCGTCAGGTTAGCGCCAGTACCGCTAACACCCACGCACGCAGCATACGCCTCCCTTAGTGGTATAGTATCTGAACGGATCAATATCTGATCCGATCAGATCTATACTAGCGTCCCCAGCAGTTTAGGGTTCCCAAAAACGCAGTGTTAGCGGGATCAGCCCAGATACCTGCTAGCACCTGCGTTTTGCCCCTCCGCCCAGGCGAGCCCAGCCCACCCAAGTGCAGTATCGATCGATCACTGACACTTACAGAACACTAAACGCATAACTGCAGCGTTCACAGAGTCAGGCCTGATCCCTGCGATCGCTAACAGTTTTTTTGGTAGTATTTTGGTGAACTGGCAAGCACCAGCCCCAGGCAGCGTCAGATTAGCGCCAGTACCGCTAACACCCACGCACGCACCGTACACCTCCCTTAGTGGTATAGTATCTGATCGCATCAATATCTGATCCGATCAGATCTATACTAGCGTCACCAGCAGTTTAGGGTTCCCAAAAACGCAGTGTTAGCGGGATCAGCCCAGATACCTGCTAGCACCTGCGTTTTGCCCCTCCGCCCGGCCCGGCCCAGCCCACCCAAGTGCAGTATCGATCGATCACTGTCACTTACAAAACACTAAACGCATAACTGCAGCGTTCGCAGAGTCAGGCCTGATCCCTGCAATCGCTAACAGTTTTTTGGTAGCGTTTTGGTGAACTGGCAAGCGCCAGCGGCCTAGTACACCCCGGTCGTAGTCAAACCAGCACTGCAGTAACACGTGGTGACGTGGCGAGTCCCATAAGTGCAGTTCAAGCTGGTGAGGTGGCAAGCACAAGTAGTGTCCCGCCGCCACCAAAAAGACAAACACAGGCCCGTCGTGCCCATAGTGCCCTTCCTGCTGCATTCGCCAATCCTAATTGGGAACCCACCACTTCTGCAGCGCCCGTACTTCCCCCATTCACATCCCCAACCAAATGCAGTCGGCTGCATGAGAGGCATTTTTATGTCCTCCCGAGTACCCCTACCCAACAAACCCCCCCAAAAAAGATATTGTGTCTGCAGCTAGCGCGGATATAGGCGTGACACCCGCTATTATTGTCCCTCCTGTCCTGACAATCCTGGTCTTTGCATTGGTGAATGTTTTGAACGCTACCATTCACTAGTTGAGTATTAGCGTAGGGTACAGCATTGCACAGACTAGGCGCCATTTCACAGGGTCTCCCAAGATGCCATCGCATTTTGAGAGACCCGAACCTGGAACCGGTTACCGTTATAAAAGTTAGTTACAAAAAAAGTGTAAAAAAAAAAAAAATATGAAATAAAAAAAAATAGTTGTTGTTTTATTGTTCTCTCTCTCTCTCTATTCTCTCTCTCTATTGTTCTGCTCTTTTTTACTGTATTCTATTCTGCAATGTTTTATTGTTATTGTTATTGTTATTGTTATTATGTTTTATCATGTTTGTTTTTCAGGTGTGTAATTATTTACACTTTACTGTGCTTTATTGTTAACCATTGTTAACCATTTTTTTGTCTTCAGGTACGCCATTCACGACTTTGAGTGGTTATACCAGAATGATGCCTGCAGGTTTAGGTATCATCTTGGTATCATTCTTTTCAGCCAGCGGTCGGCTTTCATGTAAAAGCAATCCTAGCGGCTAATTAGCCTCTAGACTGCTTTTACAAGCCGTGGGAGGGAATGCCCCCCCCCCAACGTCTTCCGTGTTTTTCTCTGGCTCTCCTGTCTCAACAGGGAACCTGAGAATGCAGCCGGTGATTCAGCCAGCTGACCATAGAGCTGATCAGAGACCAGAGTGGCTCCAAACATCTCTATGGCCTAAGAAACCGGAAGCTACGAGTATTTCATGACTTAGATTTCGCCGGATGTAAATAACGCCATTGGGAAATTGGGGAAGCATTTTATCACACAGATCTTGGTGTGGTCAGATGCTTTGAGGGCAGAGGAGAGATCTAGGGTCTAATAGACCACAATTTTTTCAAAAAAGAGTACCTGTCGCTACCTATTGCTATCATAGGGGATATTTACATTCCCCGAGATAACAATAAAAATGATTAAAAAAAAAATATGAAAGGAACAGTTTAAAAGTAAGATTAAAAAAGCAAAAAAATAATAAAGAAAAAAAAAAAAAAAACAAAAAAAACACCCCTGTCGCCCCCTGCTCTCGCGCTAAGGCGAACGCAAGCGGCGGTCTGTCGTCAAACGTAAACAGCAATTGCACCATGCATGTGAGGTATCACCGTGAAGGCCAGATCGAGTGCAGTAATTTTTCCAGTAGACCTCCTCTGTAAATCTAAAGTGGTAACCTGTAAAGGCTTTTGAAGGCTTTTAAACATGTATTTATTTTGTTGCCACTGCACGTTTGTGCGCAATTTTAAAGCATGTCATGTTTGGTATCCATGTACTCGGCCTAAGATCATCTTTTTTATTTCATCAAACATTTGGGCAATATAGCGTGTTTTAGTGCATTAAAATTAAAAAAAGTGTGTTTTTTCCCCAAAAAATGCGTTTGAAAAATCGCTGCGCAATTACTGTGTGAAAAAAAAAATGAAACACCCACCATTTTAATCTGTAGGGCATTTGCTTTAAAAAAATATATAATGTTTGGGGGTTCAAAGTAATTTTTTTGCAAAAAAAAAAAACTTTTTCATGTAAACAATAAGTGTCAGAAAGGGCTTTGTCTTCAAGTGGTTAGAAGAGTGGGTGATGTGTGACATAAGCTTCTAAATGTTGTGCATAAAATGCCAGGACAGTTCAAAACCCCCCCAAATGACCCCATTTTGGAAAGTAGACACCCCAAGCTATTTGCTGAGAGGCATGTCGAGTCCATGGAATATTTTATATTGCGACACAAGTTGCGGGAAAGAGACAAATTTTTTTTTTTTTTTTTTTTTTTGCACAAAGTTGTCACTAAATGATATATTGCTCAAACATGCCATGGAAATGTCTGAAATTACACCCCAAAATACATTCTGCTGCTTCTCCTGAGTACGGGGATACCACATGTGTGAGACTTTTTGGGAGCCTAGCCGCGTACGGGACCCCGAAAACCAAGCACCGCCTTCAGGCTTTCTAAGGGCGTGAATTTTTGATTTCACTCTTCACTGCCTATCACAGTTTCGGAGGCCATGGAATGCCCAGGTGGCACAAAACCCCCCCAAATGACCCCATTTTGGAAAGTAGACACCCCAAGCTATTTGCTGAGAGGTATAGTGAGTATTTTGCAGACCTCACTTTTTGTCACAAAGTTTTGAAAATTGAAAAAAGAAAAAAAAAAATGTTTTTTCTTGTCTTTCTTCATTTTCAAAAACAAATGAGAGCTGCAAAATACTCACCATGCCTTTCAGCAAATAGCTTGGGGTGTCTACTTTCCAAAATGGGGTCATTTGGGGGGGTTTTGTGCCACCTGGGCATTCCATGGCCTCCGAAACTGTGATAGGCAGTAAAGAGTGAAATCAAAAATTTTCACCCTTAGAAATCCTGAAGGCAGTGATTGGTTTTCGGGGTCCAGTACGCGGCTAGGCTCCCAAAAAGTCCCACACATGTGGTATCCCCATACTCAGGAGAAGCAGCTAAATGTATTTTGGGGTGCAATTCCACATATGCCCATGGCCTGTGTGAGCAATATATCATTTAGTGACAACTTTATGGGAAAAAAAAAAAAGTGTCACTTTCCCGCAACTTGTGTCAAAATATAAAATATTCCATGGACTCAATATGCCTCTCAGCAAATAGCTTGGGGTGTCTACTTTCCAAAATGGGGTCATTTTGGGGGGTTTTGTGCCACCTGGGCATTCCATGGCCTCCGAAACTGTGATAGGCAGTGAAGAGTGAAAGCAAAAATTTACACCCTTAGAAATCCTGAAGGCGGTGATTGGTTTTCGGGGCCCCGTACGCGGCTAGGCTCCCAAAAAGTCCCACACATGTGGTATCCCCATACTCAGGAGAAGCAGCTAAATGTATTTTGGGGTGCAATTCCACATAGGCCCATGGCCTGTGTGAGCAATATATCATTTAGTGACGACTTTTTGTAAATATTTTTTTTTTTTTTGTCATTTTTCAATCACTTGGGACAAAAAAAATAAATATTCAATGGGTTCAACATGCCTCTCAGCAATTTCCTTGGGGTGTCTACTTTCCAAAATGGGGTCATTTGGGGGGGTTTTGTACTGCCCTGCCATTTTAGCACCTCAAGAAATGACATAGGCAGTCATAAACTAAAAGCTGTGTAAATTCCAGAAAATGTACCCTAGTTTGTAGACGCTATAACTTTTGCGCAAACCAATAAATATACGCTTATTGACATTTTTTTTACCAAAGACATGTGGCCGAATACATTTTGGCCTAAATGTATGACTAAAATTTAGTTTATTGGATTTTTTTTATAACAAAAAGTAGAAAATATCATTTTTTTTCAAAATTTTCGGTCTTTTTCCGTTTATAGCGCAAAAAATAAAAACCGCAGTGGTGATCAAATACCATCAAAAGAAAGCTCTATTTGTGGGAAGAAAAGGACGCAAATTTCGTTTCGTTTACAGCATTGCATGACCGCGCAATTAGCAGTTAAAGCGACGCAGTGCCAAATTGGAAAAAGACCTCTGGTCCTTAGGCAGCATAATGGTCCGGGGCTCAAGTGGTTAACATACCAATTGGCCTGCCAAAAATGCTAAATTTTTCTAATACCCAGCAGCTTTGTTTGATCTCTTGGGGATTCCATTAGCAAGATTTCTGCACCAGCCAGGCTAGTGACATGCAGGTCTATCAGCAAAATGTGTTGGCGTGCCTTTCAGAACGAATGGCACTGCATTGACAATGTGTGTGATGCTCATTACTGTGCATGCTCCTGCAGCACCATAGTGTGAATGGAACCTCAATGCAACATAGTCAGTCTAGGTGTGCTGTATAAAAATATACTGACAAAGAACATGCTGACAGTAAAAGAGAGCAGCATGCAGAGCTCATCAGTCTATTGCTGCCCCCCCCCCCCTCCCCCCTTGTTTAATCACAACTTGGGGGCAGGTAGGTGACCAGACTGCATTCCTTAACTGCAGTAATCACGTCACTAGCCTGGCTGGTGCAGAAATCTTGCTAATAGAGTCCCCAAGAGATCAAACAAAGCTGCTGGGTATTAGAATCTACTAACATCTACTCTAAAATTTATATATCCGTTTTTGACGGCCAAAACATGCACACAATGGACCAATAATTACTCCTGCAGCATTTTCGCTAGTGTAGTATATGGAAATGCATTTCAGGACATTTTGCTGCAGTGCAATGCAAGAGATTAGGAACAAGGCAGCGGTGTGAATGGGACTTTAAAGTGGTGTTCCACCGGAAAAAAAAAAAAAGCATGAATGTTCCTAAAAAGAAAAAAAAAAATTTGGAATTTTTTTTTTTTTTTTTTACTCACCTCTAAATGGCTGTTGCTAGGGGGTCCCTCGTAGTCTGCCTCCTTCAATGCCTGGGCTGGTGACATCACTTCCCCTCGGCGCAGGGGGGGCTCAGCTCTGCCCCCTCCCTCTTGTCAATCATCTGGGACACATTACAGGTCCCAGATGACTGAGCAGCCAATCGCGGCGCCACTCGCGCATGCGCAGTGGGTGCTCGGCTGTGAAGCCACAGCCGGCGCCCACAGTTGCAATGCCGGCGCCGCTGAATGGAGGGGGAGACGAGCGAAGCTTCTATCCCCCGCATCGCTGGAACGTGGGACAGGTAAGTGTCCGATTATTAAAAGTCAGCAGCTGCAGTATTTGTAGCTGCTGACTTTTAATTTTGTTTTTAAAATGGGAATTCCTCTTTAAGAGACTTTGGGGTTGATTTACTAAAGGCAAAATGACTGTGCAGTTTGCAAAGTGCAGTGGTACTCTGCAAGTACAGTTGCTCCAGAGCTTAGTAAATGAGCAGAAGCTCTGCTGACTTCCATCATCCAATCATGTGCAATCAAATATGCTGTTATTTTTATTTTCATTGCACATGATTGGGTATTTTTTGCAAAGTGAACCTTTACCTCATTTGCCAAGTTTTGGAGCAACTGCACTGGCAGAGGGCAACTGCACTTTTCAAAGTGCACAGTCTATTTGCCTTTAGTAAATCAACCCCTCTGTCAGTTAAAAAAATATCTGCTGCTTTACATTACATTCCTGTCCAGTGGCGGCCCGTGCACTGTGGGCCCCCATTCTTGCGCCCGGCCCCTTTCAGGACGCCGGACGCATGGATTCCTATGACGGGGGCGGTACTTTTTGAAGCACCTGATTAGAGCCAGAGGCTCTAATAGGCTTCAAAGTAGGGTGGGCTCAGGGCACAGAGAGTGCTCCCTGATCCCACCCAATTGTGTGACCATAGCGAATGATGATGGGCACAAGTGGCTGCGTTTGATGGGCACAATGGCTGCATATGATGGGCATAAGTGACTGCATTTGACGGGCACAAGTGGCTGCATATTATGGGCACAAGTGGCTGCATATGATGGGCACAAGTGGCTGCATGTGATGGGCACAAAGGGCTGCATTTGATGGGCACAGTGGCTGTGTTTGATGGACACAAGTGGCTGCATATGATGGGCACAAGTGGGTGCATATGATGGGCACAGTGGCTGCATATGATGGGCACAAAGGGCTGCATTTGATGGGCACAGTGGCTGCATATGATGGGCACAAAGGGCTGCATTTGATGGGCACAGTGGCTGTGTTTGATGGACACAAGTGGGTGCATATGATGGGCACAGTGGCTGCATATGATGGGCACACGTGGCTGCATATGATGGGCACACGTGGCTGCATATGATGGGCACAATGGCTGCATATGATGGGCACAGTGGCTGCATATGATGGGCACAGTGGCAGTGACCGTGTGTATGCAAGACAGCTTGAGTGGAATTCCGTCGGAACTCCGTCTGAAAAACCTTCAGAGTTTATTCCGACGGGAAAACTGGTCGTGTGTACAGGGCATTAGAGTCACTTTAAAAAAATCCAGATAGAGTCTGTCACTTTGTTGCAGTCTGTTAATGCTTTCCATGTCCGTTCAGTGACAGATTTGTACATTGAGAGTTGGACTAGTATCTGTAGAACTGGCTGTCTGTCAACAACTTCATGCTGATATATTAGTTTGCATTGCACTCAAGGGTCTGACGTGTGCCATCCATTTATTCAGGAGAGATTAAGCTTCCATAGTGCAAGTACCAGGCAGGAATCTGCAGTGGTTTAATTCACAGTCCTGCTGTTCTAACAAGCCGTGCCCAGAAATGTACTGGCCTCCTCCTGAACTTTATTCCACAATAAAAGTAGTTTGATTTAAGAAGTCAGCCTATGCGCTTTGCATACAAAGCGGGCACTGCTATAACTTCTGCAATGAAATGCATGGAAGGGTACAAAAAGTTATAAACTCCTAATTAATTATTGGACGCTCATTCCTGTATTAAGCAAAATGAATTGCTGAGGAGCACAGAGCATGTGCACTGAAATCTCCATACGTTTTTACATCATTTTAACTACAATTACTGTATTATTCAAACTGAAAGGCTACAAAATTGCAGTTATAAATATGAGATATTTGTTTTTATATTATTTGTGGTGACAGTTGTTGATAGCTTGCTGTGTTTAAACATCTGGTAAAAAAAGACCTGGATTTATGGAAAAGACCCCTAAACCCAGTCAAAGTGGTAGTAAAGCCTACCTTGTTTACTTGTACCTACAGCTAAGCCTAAAATAAGACTGACCTGTAGGTACAGTAGATATCTCCTAAACGTGCACCGTTTTGTAGATATTTACTATAGCAGAAGCCAATGACGTCATTGGTGCATGCACACTGCCGTGACTCGTGGCCTCGGCTAGTTAAACTGCCAGAAGGAAGACTGGGTGAAGGTGGAAACCCTGTCAGCACTGACAGCGCACAAATGGAGGGCTTTGTTCTAAGGTAAGTCTTTCACAAATGTGCTAGTATGCAATGCATACTAGCACATTATGCTATTATTTTGCAGTGGACATTTTTTTTTCAAATTATTTCCTTGCGGTTTACTACCGCTTTAAGAAGGTTGTAGAGATAAATCTTTATGGAATGTACATAATGAACATTTTATACCATGCCGAATACAAATATATAACCTCAACAACCTGAGGTTGTCGCTGGCTTTCAGGGTTGAATTTACCCTTAGGCACAGTAGCCACATGCCTTTGGGAGTCAGAGGAAAAAAGGCGGCTTTTCTCAACATAGTTAATGGTCACACAAATTTTTCCATCATCAGAAAGAATAGTCGTCACCTATAAATTCATTTACACAATATCACAATATTATTAGTCACATTAGAGCCAGGAAAGAAGTAAATGACCAATGTAAAGGAGGGGAAGGGGTTCCTAGCACAAGGGTGTTACTTAGCATGGCAAACTTATATTCTCTGGTGGTAAAAATCCAGGCCTTGGCATTGTCACAATAAAAAGGGCCTTGTTCCAGCCCCAAAAGTAGGTAGAGCTTACCCCCAAAGGGGTTACAACCCTCTAGTTCAGTGATGGCGAACCTTGGCACGCCAGATGTTTTGGAACTACATTTCCCATGATGCTCATGCACTCTGTAGTGTAGTTGAGCATCATGGGAAATAAAGTTCCAAAACATCTGGGGTGCCAAGGTTTGCCATCATTGCTCTAGGTAGTACCACACTCTCTAACACACCAAGGATGAAGGAAAGGTTATTTATTCATGCAACATGCCCAGCATAGCAAACAATAGTAAACAACAACAAACAGAGGCAAATAACAACTGCACCAATAACACACTTTGCAAATAAGATATATTTAAAAATCACATTTATAAAGCATAACCAAAATTTGCTTTAAGGGGGCAAAGTCTATACTTCCTAGGCCCCGACTTATGGAGGTGCCCTAAATATGGAAGATATACACATAGTGGTCATAAGTCACAGTCCCTTCTTTTCACCTCCCCAGTCTAGTGGTAGATATCTGTTGGTGGCTGGCGTTGGGGCCCAAGTCTATGTTGGAGCACGCTAAACAGGGTTTTTTTAATTCCAAGGGGAAAATAGGAATACTCTTAAGAAAAAATCCCTGAAACGAGAAACAGTCTCTCACCAGCCAGTCCCCTACCTGTGGTCTCATTGGTCCCTCCCCTTCAGGACACAATCCTCTTTGCACACTCACCAGTCCCTTCAACAGTGATAGTCTCTTTACAGGTGCAACAATTCAGTCCTGATCCAGCAACTCTGCAGGGTCCCCAGGAGTTTCACTCAGTGCCTCTCTCAATGGCTCTTCTTGTGGGTCTTTCTCCCACACATCCCACCTTTCCAAGTCCTTTACCTCCCTCTTGGTGACACTGTCCTCTGGGATTTCTAGCCCTACACAGCCCTTCTAAATAGAGGTCACCTTCCTGGGTACTACATTTCTCATCAATCTTTGTGCTCCTCCTATGGGTGTACAGAAAATGGGCATGGCTTCTGTTGCAAAGGCAGCACTTGTTTCCCCTGCTCCTGAGCACTGTAATCTGCCTGTTGAGCCTGGTGAGTGGGTTTTCCTCTGGCAACTGAAAATGCAGCCATGACAGTCTCTGACTCTCCCTTCCCTGTAAGGTCATACAGTTCTCTTATTCCAGGGAATGGGCAGTATGTGGCCTGTTAGCTCCCAGGGTTTTGCCCGTGAAGTGACAGTGGCACTGCAGCCCAGGTTTCAAGAATATCAATTTTTTTTATAGAAAGTGTAAACGTGTCAATCATAATATGAACTGTATGAACCAGAGACTACAAAAATGTGTAATAGCCAAAATTCAGCAATTAGTCAGCCATTCCACTTGAAGCTAATAAACATTTTCTTTATGATTATCTGCACACTGTTGTCTTCGTTGTCATAGAAGGTTTCCTTCAATCCAGATCATGGCTGCATACAAGCAGTGGTCTCTCTGCAGCAGTCTGACACACCCCCTGCTGAGTCACAGCTAAAACGCTGCAACCAATAGGAAGCACAAGATTTACTAATTGCAACGCTGTAGTCATGGCAAGTCAGAGGGATGTGTCAGACTGCTGCTATACAGAGCACAATGGTTTTATTTACAGACTGTTGTCTGGAGGAGAGGACTTGTCTGGAGCCAAGTTCAAGACAAATATAAATTTGATGGCATTAAAAAGTAAAAAAATAAAAAAATAAAAAGGTTTTGAGGCTTGATAAGTCTCTAAGTATTATAGGGGCATATAGACAAGGGGGGTTATTTACTAAAGGCAAATCCACTTTGCACTAAAGTGCACTGCAAGTGCACATGGAAGTGCAGTCACTGTAGATCTGAGGGGGACATGCAAGGAAAATAAAAAACAGCATTTTTGCTTGTACATGATTGGATTATAAAATTAGCAGAGCTTCCCCTCATTTCAGAGCTTTCCCTCAGATCTACTGTGATCTACAGCGACTGCACTTACTGTACTTGCAGTGCACTTGTAGTGCAGAGTGGATTTGCCTTTAGTAAATCAACCCCAAGGCATCCTATATCAGTATGAGTGTGATCCTTATTACAACTACCGGAAGCAAGTTTCAACAATACAGAACAAAACTCTTTTTTTTTTTTTTAACTGCATCTCATAGCCCGAAAATATGACTGCTCTCCTAAAAATTGACTGCACTCTCTTTTTGTTCCAATTAAATGTGACTAAAAGAAACTGCAATAATGCATAAAGAAATGACATTTACATTTCACAAATGATCCTATGTTTTTGTCTTGAAACGCATGCTGCCAGAGCCCATTCTCCTCAACATTTATATTGAACGGCAATCAATGGCTTTCTCTTGGGTTAGTAAAAGCTCTTAAGAAATCTTTTCCAGTGGTATTAATCTCATATCCAGAGCTACTCTTTCCTGATTTACCTGGCCATAGCCACAATTGCCAAAGGATTGTAATATGTTTAAGTCTCCTTTGAAGCTGAAGTGCTTCATCCATCATTGTTTTTAGTTCCTTTCTGATGCAGTATATTTTGCTATTTGTCTTTCCTGAAAATAGAAAGGCAATATAGTCATCCATTCATCATCTTTTCAGTGTGTCTTCCAGTCTGTTTTCTTTGCTGTCTTTTCAATCTTAACTTGTCGGAATTGTTATTCATTTTATCTGTTCTCATGTGCATCTCAGTTTGTGTCATTTTCATAACATGACATTGGATCCATCCTTTCTTTGGAGAATATTAGCTTGTGCTATTCATGGTATTCAGAATGGAGTATATAGTGGGTGCCAACTTAATTCATTTTTTTTTCGTCTTTTTTTACATTTCACCTTTGTTCTTGAAGCCTAACACTATCATGGAGTTGGCCTGTTCCCCCTGTGCTTGCATAGGTTTCCATACTCTGGTTTCTGCCCACATTCCAAAGACATGCTGACAGGTTAAAGTGGTTCTAAAGGCTCAAGGTTTTTTACCTTCGTGCATTTTATGGATGAATGCATAGCTCCCAACTGTCCCTGATTTCGAGGGATTGTCCCTGATTTGGAGCAATGTCCCTCTGTCCCTCATTCCTCCTCAGTTGTCCCTCATGTTGGTCTGATCTCTATAGTTGTATATAAAATTTACTTTTTATCTATCAAAAAGTGTTTTCCAGCGCTAAACCTTTCATCTGATTTCTAAATTACTGCATTTGTAAATTCCAAAAGCCAATATAAAGGAATAGTAGTGGTAAATAAAGCACTTGTGGGTTTAACCAATCTTAATTTTTTGTACAATTCTCCTTTAAGGGGGAGTGGCAAGGGGTGTGTCCTATGCCTGCATGCTTTTGCTGATAGGTGTCCCTCATTCCCATCTCAAAAAGTTGGGAGGTATGTGAAGGTAAAAAAACTTCTCTGTGCAGGAGCCCGCCCCAATACTTACCTGAGCCCCATTGCGATCCAGTGATGTGCACTTGGCTTTCCAGGGAGAGAGCCTTGGCTCTCCGGGGACTCTCCCTTCTCATTGGCTGAGACAGCAGCAGGAGCCGTTGGCGAGAGCAATGAGGAGAGAGAGGGGACAGGGTTGAGCCACAGCTCTGTTGGTGAATGGACATGCAGAGCAGCAGCTTGGGAGCGACCCTGCTTGGGTGCCTCCATTGGGAGAGGAGTATCAGGGCTGCTCTGTGCAAAAATGCTGCACAGAGCAGGTAAGTATAACATGTTTGTTATTTTTTTTTTAAATGCCTTTAATATCACTTTTAATCTATACTGTCAAAATTGACCCTCCTATGTGTATGTACGAGTTTGAGATAGGAACCTTAGATTGTAAGTTCCTTGAGATCAGGGACTGATGTGAATGTACAATATTTAAAGCACTGAGTAAATTGTCTGTGCTATATACATACCTGTAATAAATTTTAAAAGAAATAATTAGCCCAGCAGTTCTAAAAAATAAATAATGCAGGTTTTGCTACAATATCTATATGGTCTGTCCCCTGCAGACTCACCACAATCCAGCAGTGGTCATCTTCTGGGTTGAATAATGTCAGGTGGACATGGACATGGACACACCCCCTAGGGTTGTAACATCATGACAGCCTTGGGCTCAGTACTCCTGGTCACAAAGGCATTCAACGCATCGATGTGTAAATGCCACGTTGCTTAGATGTAAGATCAATCAAAAACAAACAAAGATTCCCAGCTCACTGACCAGCTAGCCTGCAACAAAACCACATGTGTGTAACTAAACCCCTTGTTTTTAACATGAACTGTTAGACAGGGTCAATTCGGTTTTGTTGCAGGCTAACTGGTAAGTGATTAAGTATAATAAAGGGACTGCGCTTAGGACATGTATATAGGTGTGCAGCCCCCATGAAGAAACTCCACAGGAGTTTCAGAAATAGCTGTATATATATATGAAAGTGGGGTAATGGCGCTCCCTCGAGTTAAATCAGGCCGGTATGTGGTGTACTAAACCACCACTGATCAAAAAATATATATATATAGTGAACTCTACATACACCCTACATATCCGTGAGTGTGCAAATGAAAAATATAAAATATAATAAATAATAATGTGATAAGAGGGCTATCCTGTTAGGCCCTATAAGTGATAAGTGCTTGATTAAATAAAATAAACTCAACATATATATGTGCACATTCCAAGTAGTATTCTGAAACCACCATAAGTGCCAGTAAATAGGTTAAATGCAAGCTGGTTGGTCGCCCAAGCCCACTTTAAGCCTCCACCATAATTAACCCTATGCGTAAAACAAACACAAGGATGCTAATTACCAATGATAACCCTATATTAGATTAAACATATTCATAAATAGTCCAAAATGTGTAAGCCAGTCCGTGATTTTAAAGAAAAACTCCAGTGCAATGTGGAAACACCCCAGCAAAAATTGGAAGCAGACTTAAATTTGTGACTTCAGTGCGTTCAGCGTTCTTGGTGACTTGGTGCTCCCCCTCAAGGGTCCCCACTCACCAGATCCATCCACCCCAGAGGGGTAACACGCATAAGGGATGTGGTCTCTGCGATCCTCCTGCCGCCACGATAGGTAGGTTTCCCAGGGAAGTCCTCAGCATGTACAGATGGAGAAGTTTATAATCACTCATGCAGGAAAAAAGAGGAAAGATGGACTCCCATAGTGTAGTAGTTGGATTTAATCCAAAGGAAAAACTTTATTTAAAACTTAAAAAACTATAGTCCAGATCAACCGGCTATAGAGTATGGCATCATACAATAATAAAAGCAATAAACCATAAAATGATAGGCCAACCGTAAGCCTAAATAACGCCAAAAAAATGTGCCTTGCACAACCGCTCATACATATGCAATAACTTGGCCGGGTAGCTCGTATCCCAAAGTGGAAGTAGGAAGAGCGTATGCGTTCCACATGCGCTCCACCGGCCTAGTAAGCGGAAATGACGTAGCGTGCGTGGCGCCGTCATACGCGTTTCGTCATAGACGTCCTCAGCGTCGCTAATATAGGGTTATCATTGGTAATTAGCATCCTTGTGTTTGTTTTACGCATAGGGTTAATTATGGTGGAGGCTTAAAGTGGGCTTGGGCGACCAACCAGCTTGCATTTAACCTATTTACTGGCACTTATGGTGGTTTCAGAATACTACTTGGAATGTGCACATATATATGTTGAGTTTATTTTATTTAATCAAGCACTTATCACTTATAGGGCCTAACAGGATAGCCCTCTTATCACATAATTATTTATTATATTTTATATTTTTCATTTGCACACTCACGGATATGTAGGGTGTATGTAGAGTTCACTATATATATATATTTTTTGATCAGTGGTGGTTTAGTACACCACATACCGGCCTGATTTAACTCGAGGGAGCGCCATTACCCCACTTTCATATATATATATATAACTGGTAAGTGAGCTGGGAAGTTTTGTTTGTTTTTGATGCGTTGCCCTTCCATGTAATTCTTGCTGCAAAGGCTAGTTATAGGTTGGGGTGGTTGCCATTTGTTCGCACAGTATGTGGATTAGTGCTGGCGGGCATTTGATACCTTCAGCTGCCATTGGGACGGTGCTGTGTGTTCCGTGCGTCCCTATACCTTTAAGGAGGGGCGGGCTCCCTCTAGGCACACCTCCCCTTAATCTATCCAACTGGTATATATGTGCTCCAATTTGGGAGACACTCAAAAATTACAGAGGTAGGACTTCAGTCATCTGGAGTGCCTTGACGTGGCCACTGCAGCTTACACATAATTTTGCAAATGTGTGCAACTAAACTGTGTGTGACTAAACCCCTTGTTTTTACTGTGAACTGGGTCAACTCAGTTTTGTTATAGGCTGCCTGGTAAGTGAGCTGGAAATTTTTGTTTGTTTTTGATGTGCGTTGCCCTTCCATGTGCTCCTTGCTGCAAAGGCCAGTTATAGGTTGGGGTGGTTGCCACTTGTTTGTATAGAAGTAAGAACCACCCACTGCAAGAGGAAAAGATGAAGGACCTGTGATGTTAATTGGACAGCCAGAAGACTGCAGGAAAAAAAGTATCTAATTTAATTTTTTAGAAAATAGGTGCAGGGAGAGGCTTGAAACCTGGAGTTGTGCTAAGCCTAAAGTCCCTAAAGTCATACAGCCCACTCCCCACAGAAATAATTTATATATTCTTCATGACAAAATATAATGCTCCCATCATGCACAAAATATAATGCTCCCATCATGCACATACTTCTGTAATGTAACAAAAGTTTTCCAGCAAAGCGGTTACATATGGAAATTGTGGCAAGAAGATAAGAATTTGTATTTTATTTACAGCTTTTAATGTTAGTTCACTTTTATAGGAAAATGTATGATGGTGCTGAAAAATCAGTATCCATCTAGTCCATCCTGGAAGCGCTGAAGAGGGAGAAGAGCAGGAGTTTAAAACCCCTGGACTGCTGAAGTGGCTGCAGGGGTTCTATTAGCTCAGAAACCTGGGAGGTAAGTACAATGGGGACCTAGGGGGTGGGGTGTGTGTCTGGTGTTAATTCACCTTTACATTTTTTCTGTAAAAGTGAACTAACATTTTAAGAAGTTACAGTTGGAAGCTGATTGGTTGCTACAGCGAACAAAGACATTTTCTTGTTAGTACACTATTCCGCACAAGCACCCAGGACTCCCTATACTCATCCATGCTGTTCTGAACCTGCTAGCACCATAGCTGAGCGCCAATGTCATATTTCTGTTTACAGACGGCAGTGGGGTCTGACTGGCTGAATCATCTCCTGGCTTGCACTGTGTGTCTTTGGATACCTAATTAGCAACATCTCTATGGTATACTATGAACAAAACATCCCATGGGAAGAATGGGATCTATCATAATGGTAGGTGAGCAGATCCAGGAACTCAAGCGGAGAGATCTCATTAATAAGATCCGAGTGAGATATAGGAAACTGCCAGGTAGCTTTAATTCTTGGGCATCTACCAAAGACTGAAACAGTTTTAGGGGGATTGATCCTTTAACTCCTGTGGGCTGGATTATGTAAGCATTTCATTACAGCAAACATCAGAAAAAACTGGATTGGGAAAATCGTGTTGTAACTCTAGTAAGATCCTTACCTGTGAAGGCTAGACAGATCAGGGGCTAAAAGCCTGAAAGAAAGGTCAAAAGCTGCCTAGGTACCTTGCGAGTATCTAGTGCCGAGGATCTTACTTTTTACTAATAATTGTAAAAAAAAAATTTTACAACCTGTTGCATTTTCAGCTATGTTCTGCACATGGGACTTTGCATTGTTTTCTTTTATACTTTTGTTTTGCTCTCACTAATTTGTGAATTACTGACCTAGAGCAAGCATGTCGCCAGTAAAGTATGTGGTCATCTAACCTGTGTATTTGTTCCTGTTGACATTCTATGTGATAAGACAAGGATGACAATACTACAGCATACATTTTAAAACAGTTTGGTAGAGTCTTGTACTGGGTTAAGCTGGCCATACAAATATAGATTTTTTTTTCAGCCTTAACCATGCTATTCAGTGCAGATGGACAAATCTCCTGCTGTAGCTAATGTAATTTGACAGCCCTCAATTTGTGAAAATTGTGCTTGTGTATGATTGGATGCAGGCGATGTACAGGTGACAATTTTCTACCCAACTCCTTTAATTTTTCAATTGAAGGATGTCGAGCAGGAGGCAGCCTACAGGACCATCCGACAGTGAATTTTGGACACTTCATCAGGAACCAGGGGCGGACTGATAACTCATGGGGCCACCGGGCAATAGGAGATTATGGGGCCCCCAGGCAATCAGAGATTATGGGGCCACACAGTATACACACACACAGTATATAATCACATAGTATATACATACATGTACACACAGTATACACAGACAGATGTAAAAAAAACACAGATTTATACATACTGTCCCTGGTTTTACTGAGGCTGGCAACCCTGATGGGGCCCCCTATGGGCCCAGGGCCCTCGGGCAGTGCCCGAGTCGCTCAATGGTCAGTTCGCCCCTGTCAGGAACTGACCAAAATTTTCTCCATTAACTATCTTTAGTGATAAATTATGCAGAAAGTTTGCCGTTTAAGTGGTAGCCTTCATTTGATGCGTTATTACAGCTTGAAGCTTTTGGGGCCTAGTAGGTTTAAAATGCAACATTTTCTTAAAAACAGATAAGCTGTTGGAGCTTCCATGGCATTACTTGTCTACTGGAGAGACTTATTATTCTTTCACCTTCTGATATAGTGTTTTTTTTATAGTTTTAAGGTTTACTTTTCTTCTTTATCATGGGACCGGGATTTCAGCTCACCAAAATTGTACATTAATGAAAAAAGCAGGGCTGTAGACAGTTAGGGCCCATAGTGCACAGAGCATGATCCTCTGCCCCCACCGATCACAGGCTGGGCCCGGAATGGATAACAGTCATTCAAATAGACTGCCTGCAGCAACTTCTCTCATAACCAAATTAAAGTTGCCTGTAAAGTCTGTGAATAAATTGTCAAAAAAAAGTGTTTTTTAGTTCCTGTATTTTGGCATCAGCCAATCACAATGACTAAACCACAGGTTAAAAATGGAGGATTTAATATGCCTATGGTTGTAAAGTATAGAGTGAAGTTCTCTATATGTTATACAGTACTGCTTGAGTGAGGGCCCTTTCACACTGATCAGTTTTTCAGTAAACAAAAGAAGAAAATTGCATTAAAAATGCATCCCTTTAAATTCTATGAAACTCTTCACACCTTTCAGTTGCGTTTTTACGTCCTGCTTTCTGCATTTTTTGTGCATATTTGGTGCAGTAAAAAAACGCACCATTAAATGAATTGAAAACGTCGCAAAAACGCATAAAAAATGTAACACACTGCAGCAACAATGCAGAAAAAACGCATATACGTTTTTGCAATGGAGCAGTGTGAAAGCAGTCTAAGACTTAGTTCACACTAGCTAGCACAGTGCATTCTGGTTGGTTGATTCCAGCACCCACAACTACCCACAGCTGTATTGCACTGCTCTTGCAAGACATGCAGGACTGCTGTTCATTGTGAATGGCACTTCCACGCATCTCAGCCCACAGTGCGACCATGGGACCATGTGGTTTTCCTGCGGCCACATTTTTAAAAAGACACATGTTTCTTTATTCTGCGGTTTACGCAGCACACCAATTCTTTCAAATGGGCTGCCGTGCCCTTGCAAAAGGGGGGGGGGGGGGAGAGGCACGGCCCATAGCAGTGTGAACCGAGCCAAAAAATTCATCACTTTAAATGGAACTCTTCACAGCTGAACAAAAATGCATCAAAAGGGGCCATTTAAACATGCACCAAAAATGCAGCAAGCAGGACTTTTAAAAACTCAACTGAAATGCAACTGACCGGTGTGAAGAGTTTATAGGATTTAAAGAGATGCATTTTTCTTCCACTTTCTAACTGAAAAACTGATCTTTTTTTAGTTTTGGATGGAGTGGAGAGGGATTAGACTGCTTGTCAGTTTTTATTGCTGTCTGTACCCCCATTAAGGAGATTCACTCTGTCTATTTGTCCTGTTTACCATTATCATTGAAAGTAAAAGTAAATCCCAAATCTTGGGTTGTCCCCAGAAAAGTAATAGAGGAAATCTTCCATTGGGGACACTAGTTCTGGTGATCTGGGGTCCCCAAGAAATTCCCTTAATTTGCAGGGATTTCCTCTCACTTCCTGTTTGGCTATGGGACAGGACATGAAAGGAAATCTCTGCAATGGGGCACAGATGGAAAAACAAAAATCTGCCAGGGGTTATAACGCTCCCTTACTCTATTGAAAAAGAAAAAAAAAGTTTTGCCTATAGTTCTACTTTAAGCTGAACAAAAACATTAGCCATACTTGTTTTTTTTTCAGATATCTTGTGAGCTGATAACATCCTGTGCTTTCGGCCTGTGCACAATGAGGGGTTATGGAGATATTGGGAGAGGAGAAGAAGAGGAGAGGTCTGTGTTCTTTACAAAGCATCAGGAATGAAGTAGCTGACACATATGTGCTTTGGAATTCAGAGACAAAAATACACCAAGTTGTCATATCAAAGATGAAGAGAGGAGCATTCTATATTTCTGGCACATCAACAGTTATTTTTCTGTACTTGCACTGTGTTTAAAGAGATAACACACGGGGAAATGTGCACATATTCCAGAGATGTGCATTTTTTAAAATTTTGCCTTGACATAAATGTAGCACCCTCTGCCAATAGGTAGATGCTAGTAATAGGATTTTTGCTAGTAAGACTGTCAGCACAGGTTAATTTAGGCAGGCCTATGCTGCAAGCTAGGCCTGTCTGTTTTGATTTGGGGGCTGGGAGTGGTCAGTGTAGCAGTGGGTGTGACCACCTGTGCTCCAGTTCTGAGGCGCCTCCCTTGCTTCCAGGTAGAATGTTCTGGAAGAGGGGCTGGGCCTAGAACTGGAGTGACAGGCAGCTCATGTGGGAGCCCTGACCAATCCCCAACTGTAATTGGCAGGGGGCAGGCCTCCTATATAAGCTAAGGTAACATGCCACTGGAGAGAGCTGTCAGCTGAGTGAAGTGGAGGATGGAATACTAGACAGCAGCAGGAGGGCAACCGCATCTGGGGGGGGGGGGGGGGGCGCTGATCGCAGGAGGAGGCCCAGGGAGAGCTGTGAGGGAACTTTGCCTTTACACGGTCATTGGCAATGTCTTTATCATCACACGGTCGTTGATAAAGAACTCCTGGAGCAGAGGGGCAGGTGAAGCTGTCGGAACGTATGGTCCGGTCAAGTTCTCCATCAAGGACTCAGGGCAGAGAAAGGTCAGTGAGTGTACCACAGTGGAGGGCTGGATGTGCCAGGAAGTCTGACTGAACTTTGCTTCTACACGGTCATTAGCAAAGTCTTCATCATTACACAGTCAATGATGAGGAGTCCTGGATCAGAGGAGAGACTGTGGGGATTTGTGTCAAATCGATGTGGCCTGAGGGCACAGGATTTGCAAGCTGGGCTGGCTGGAAACAGTTGTCCACCATCCAAAATGTACTTCTAAACTACTAGGCATCCGGGGAGAGGTGCTGCAGACCTCTGGCCTAGTAGTAGCGAGCAAGCAGAGCCAGCTAAAGGACTTATTCAGAGTGGGTCCTTCCTTGCTTACAGAAGAGAATGCAACATTATTTTACTTCAGAATTAAGTGCAGGAGGAGAGGAGTTTTGGGAACATCACCCTTACACCGTCAAGAGTGATGTCCTCATCCTTTACACGGTAATGGATGGGGAATGCCTGGAGGTAATAGTCTATGGGAGTTAGGCAGAGGAGGAGCAACAGTCTGCATAGTGATGCAGGAGAAAGATCATAGTAAACAAAAATGTGCATTATCTTTTCTGGCTCTAACAATGTGCTAACTTTTACAACCTTTTAAATATATTGGCAATACCCCTTTCTCTCAACCAAGTTGTATCCCCCAAATAAACAAGATCAGCAAAAGACTGTTCATTGTCTCTGCAAGTGATATATGGGAGTCTGGCAGCGGGGTGATTTGGTGGATGTTTGTAACCAGTGGCAACTACACCGCTACATTTGCACTACAAATGCTAAAAGCAATTTCAATAACGCTATGCTGGGATCCTACAACAACAAATACATTTTAAAAACTTCTCAGGAGGTCACCTCTGCCCCCCCATAGGTGGATATCAAACATTGCTCAGCAACTGTGTTATAACTGGAAAATGATGGTCGTGCAAATGCTTACAACCAGTTGACTTGTTGCTCCAAAGTACTGAATTTCCGGCCAGTGTTTATCTGCCATCAATGGGCGGCATGGTAGCTAAGTAGCTAGCACTCAGAATTTACAATGTAGGGATTCTGGGTCCTGTTTTCATTGAGAACCCTATCTCCATAGGATCTGAGTGCTCTGCCTGTGTTTGTGTGGCTTTCCTTCAGCTGTTCTAGCATTCTCTAACCCAAAAAGACCCCCAAAAAACTGGTTGGTTTACTGAGTACAATTTGGTCCAAGTGAGTGTCCCAGAATGACTGTGGTAGGGACCTTTTCTCTTTTGGAGCCTGAACCAGTGAGAAAAGTATACTGTATATATTATGTAAAGAATTACAGATTTTATAAAGACTAAGTTAAATAAATAAATGTTCTCTAAATCTATATGTACTGGTTCAAAAAAAGGATACTGTACATGAAAGCAACTTTAAAGGAGCACACTTGTGGTTTCTTAATGAGGTAAAGCAGCACGTAGATGTGAAGTTACAGTATAAGGAATAAAAAAAGAAACACAACTTTTTATGAAGGACAAATTACACAGCTTGATAACATGACATCAGCTTTCCAATTTTCCTTAAGGCATTAACAGCACCGACTTCGATGTCTGCTGCTGTGTTTTCCCTTTAGTTGAGCATCAAGCTAATAGCTGCACAGCATGGTGGAGAGACTGCAACAGAGAAGAGGCGCTGACATCATTACATCCCCGGAGGAAATCCTGGTAGAGGCTGACTGACGAGCGACATGCTGCACTCAAACTCGCCTCCTCTCAGAATGTGGGCATAAGTGATCCCCTGTCTGCCATGCCCTATGTTCTGCCCTCTCAGCAACTAACACAAACGCTTTCTACATTAACTGCAAGTAGTTAATGGATATAAATCAATGGAAAGTCACTATGCTTTGACTTGGGAAGCAATAGAAAACCATTACAACGGCTGATACAGATTTCCACATGAATCAGAATGGGACTTTTGAGTTAAAAACTACTTAGTGGCTATATAAAGCAAAGGCTGCCATTTTGTAAGATGAGGAGGTGTTGGTTTCAGGGACACTCATGATATAAGCACAGAATAAGACATGTTGCTGTGAAGCCTACAAAATGCCTGCCTCCATATTGTTTGCCTCATTCTAGTGTTTGCCTCCTTCTAGAGCAATTTATATAGCTTTATATTATATATAGTATATAGTATACTATATAGCTAAACTTAGTGGACACATTAGCCCACCACACATATTTGATCTTGTTGGGCATCCCATTCTAAATCTTTGAGCATAAATATAGCGTTATTTCCCCCTTTGCTGCCAAAACTCCACTTTTCTGGGAAGGTTTTGGAGTGTGTGAGTGTGAACTTGTGCAAAAGAGTAATTGTAGAGTCAGGTTTGTTGGATGAGATGACCTGACTTGTAGGTCTTCATCCCAAAGGTATATCAATTTATCGATCGCCTTCTGTTCAGCCATTCCGTTGGTATTTTTTTTGTTTGATCAGCACCACAGCATTGATCTGTGTATTCTGACAGCAGGGAAGACACAATATAAAGACAAAAATGGGGAGGATTGCCCCATCCACCAATATATAGATGGGGGAATCAGGTCAGTTTTTTTGGTTCAACCACTGGTTGAATGAATAAAAAAAAGGACTCTTGTATAGCCAGCCTTAGGAATAGTATGCTAGCATGGTTGATCACACAATGTTTTATTGCAGTACAT
Source organism: Lithobates clamitans (assembly GCA_037952925.1). Lineage (NCBI taxonomy): Eukaryota > Metazoa > Chordata > Amphibia > Anura > Ranidae > Lithobates > Lithobates clamitans. The sequence continues at coordinate 8,153,905 of JBBGZY010000014.1, forward strand.
AGGTAGAGTCATATTTTCACTAAGGGTAAGTTTAGACTATATGCAGTGGGACTGCATTGGGCAGCTATTCCAGTGCAGTCCCACCACACATCAAGGCAAAATCCCTTGCTTCCCTATGTGCCCAGTTCACACCACTGCGTTGCGTTGGTGTACAGGCAAGGTGTGCTGCGAGGCTGTCCACTGCCTCGCATTGTGCGGTTAGCAATTGGACTTTGTGACAGGTCCGTGTGACATCTCAATAAAGTTTGTTTAAAAAAAAATAAAATAAAAAAAAAGGAAACAGTGCTATGCACCGAGATCAGTGCATCATCACTGGGCTGATCTCAGCAGCACCACACCGCACACCAACCGCTCCGTTCCAATGCAGTGGCTAGTGTAAATAAGTCTACAAACCTTAAACTTTAACTGCATCACAAAAGAAGGAGATAAAAGGGAGCCTATAAACATACACCACTCCTAAAAAAAAAGTAACAGTTTTACCTCATACAAAGGGAAACAAATGTTGTCTATCCATTCCAGCTGCAATCTAGGAAGCTCATCTTTCCTATTGCGGTCAAAAATGGCCTGTTATGGAAAATACACACAGTTATGATGTGTTTGAACAACTGATAGAGTACTATTTTACAAGCTTCATATATATTGTTAGGTAGAAAAGTTCAAAGACACACAAAAAATGTTACATAGTTATTCAGATTGAAAACAAAACAAAACACAAATAAATCATACAATCCCATATACACAATTCTTCACCCACAGTTGATCCAGAGGAAGGTGAAAAACCCCAGCAAAGCATGATCCAATTTTCTACAGCAGGGGAAAAAAAATCCTTCCTGATCAACCGAGAGGCAATCAAATTTTCCCTGGATCAACTTTACCTATAATGTTAGTACCCAGTTATATTATCTACATTTAGGAAAGAATCCAGGCCTTTTTTTAAAGCAATCTACTGAGCTGGCCAGAACCACCTCTGGAGGGAGTCTATTCCACATCTTCACAGCTCTTACTGTGAAGAAACCTTTCCGTATTTGGAGATGAAACACTTTTTCCTCTAGACGTAAAGAGTGCCCCCTTGTCCTCTGTGATGACTTTAAAGTGAATAACTCAACACCAAGTTCACTATATGTACCACTTATGTATTTGTACATGTTGATCATATCCCCCTTATGCCCTGTACATACGATTGAAACCTTGGATGGTTTTTCCGACGGAATTCTGCTCAAGCTTGGCTTGCATACACACGGTCACACAAAAGTTCTCGGAACTTTCGACCGTCAAGAACGCGGTGACGTACAACACACACTAGAAAAGGGAAGCTCCATACGAAGCGATGATTCTGAGCATGTGTGCTTTTTTACGCGTCGGAATTGCATACAGACGAACGGAATTTCCGATAAGAACTTTTTCCGACGGGAAAATACAGAACCCACTCTCAATCTTTTGCTGGCAAAAGTCCGATGGAGCATACACACGGTCGGAATTTCAGATCGTGTGTACGGGGCATTAATCTCCTCTTCTCAAGAGAGAATAAATTCAGTTCGTCAAATCTTTCCTCATAGCTGAAATGTGATATTGCCATGGTCTACTCATGATTAGTGATTTGCCATGGTCCACACATAATCAGTGAATGCAAGAGGAAGCATGGAGTATTATAGCAGGCACAGACTGCAAGGCCTTCATGTGGAAAGGAACTTTGTGAATTTGCTTTCACACTTAATATACCGCACAAAATTATAATAAAACGTGGCAGCAAATGCAGCTTATGCATACTCTAAAGCCTTAATCAGCTGAAAACTTTGTTTTTAATTCTAAAAATAAGCAAATAACACAGGGCAAATAAAATTCCACAAGCTACCATATGTAAAGCCAAACATGTTTCTACTTTTAGATAGAATAGGGAATGGTTGAGACACTTTTAAAATTTTTTTACACCTAATTTGGGGGGATATCCCCTCACTTCCTGTTCAAAAGGCACAGCAGGAAGAAATCTCTGTAAAGCAATGGAAAATCTCTCAGGCAGGTATCACTAGAACAGGTATCCTCATTAGAAGATCGCCTCCTGTTTGGTAGAAGCTATACATTTATGGATTTCTCGTCACTTTCTGAAACAGAGACAATGGTGGTCCCTAAACATAGTGAGGGTGATCAGTTTTGGAAATTGACACTAATATTCTTAAAATAATTTTGCTCAGAAAAATATGTAGGTTGCCACTTCTTCTGGTACCATTTGCCTGGCTCTGGTATTGCTCCACCTATTGATATACACTATATTACCAAAAGTATTAGGATGTCTGCCTTTACATGCACATGAACTTTAAAGGCATCCCAGTCTTAGTCTGTAGGGTTCAATATTGAGTTGGCCCACCCTTTGCAGCTATAACAGCTTCAACTCTTCTGGGAAGGCTGTCCACAACGTTTAGGAGTGTGTCTATGGGAATGTTTGACCATTCTTCTATAAGTGCATTTGTGAGAGAAGGCCTGGCTCGCAGTCTCCGCTCTAATTCATCCCAAAGGTGTTCTATCGGGTTGAGGTCAGGACTCTGTGCAGGCCAGTCAAGTTCCTCCACCCCAATCTCGTTCATTCATGTCTTTATGGACCTGGCTTTGTGCACTGGTGCACAGTCATGTTGGAACAGGAAGGGGGCCATCCCCAAACTGTTCCCACAAAGTTGAACTTGAACTTGATTTGCCTGCACAACCCGATAGAACACCTTTGGGGTGAATTAGAGGGGAGACTGCAAGCCAGGCATTCTCGTCCAACATCAGTGCCTGACCTCACAAATGCGCTTCTGGAAGAATGGTCAAACATTCCCATAGACACACTCCTAAGCCTTGTAGACAGCCTTCCCAGAAGAGGTAAAGCTGTTAGGGCCCTTTCACACTAGGGCGGTTTGCAGGCGCTATTGCGCCAATAACAGCGCCTGCAAACCGACCCGAAACAGCCGCTGCTGTCTCTCCAGTGTGAAAGCCTGACGGCTTTCACACTGGAGCGGTGCGCTAGCAGGACGGGAAAAAAAGTCCTGCTAGCAGCATCTTCGGAGCGGTGAAGGAGCGAAGTATACACCGCTCCTGCCCATTGAAATCAATGGGCTATACTGCCGGCAAAGTGCCTCTACAGAGGCCCTTTGCGGTGGTTTTTAACCCTTTCTCGGCCGCTAGTGGGGGGCTAAACCGCCCCGCTAGCGGCCGAATACCGACAGTAAAGCGCCGCTTACAATAGCGGCGCTTTACCGCCGACGCCGCCCCTGCCCCAGTGTGAAAGGGCCCTTATAGCTGCAAAGGGTGGGCCAACTCTATATTGAACCCTACGAAGTAAGACTAGGATGCCATTAAAGTTCATGTGTGTGTAAAGGACTGAGGTCCCAATACTTTGACAATATAGTGTACATGCTTATGAAGTACATGTGATGTGATGAGCTTCTTGATAATACTGTTTTTTCTACCATGAACTGCCCTGAAAACCCAGGGAAAACCAGTACGGCTTAAATCAGAACTTACTGAAGGAGTCAACTTGAGCTCTGCTCGTTCCCGGTCTCCTTGCTCAAAGAACTCACTGGTCACTAATTCTGCCACCTAAAAAGAAAAACAAAAAGTTTGTGTTTTATCTTTTACTTACCTATTCAAAAACATTTCCCATCTGTGCGTTTCTCAAATACAATTTACCAACACAGTGGCTGTTTTTTTTTGATGAACAGAAATAAGGAAAGTGCATTACTTATAGAAACCAGTCAGATTTCATGTGTCAATTTTCTACTGTCTGCTACGAAATGAAGCAAAATTAATTCCTGCTATAAGAACACAGCCGCTTTCACGGCTCTCAATATCTCTGTAGATAATCTGTTGCTAAAATGTGGTTTGTAAGATCAACCTGCACAATAACACAGAAGACAACTACATTTTAAAGTAGAAGTCAAGTCTAATTCTATCTAAACTTAAACCTGCTCCCGCCCCCATTCTAAGCGCTATATTAACTAGCCTGTAGAGGAAAGATATATATACTTACCTATTCTCTGGACAATCCAGTCCAGGCACATGATCGGCTCCTAGCAGCGGCTTCAGAGCTGAGACAGCCGACAATGGATGCCCCATAGTAAGCCTATGGGTTATGTCACCGCATAGGTATTGCAGCTGTTGTGGGTGATTTCTCCTCTTCACTGAAGCTGACCACTGGGAAGATCACATGACCGGACCAGAGCGCCCATGAAATAGGTAAGTATACACATCTTTTCTCTACAGACTAGTTAGTATAGGGCTTAGAATGGGATTGGGAGCAGGTTTAAGATTAGATAGGATTAGACTGGACTTCCACTTAAATAATCCAATTATGATATACACTGAGCAAAATTATTAACGCAACACTTTTGTGTTTGCCCCTATTTATCATGAGCTGAACTCAAAGATCAATGACTTTTTCTATGTACACAAAAGGCCTATTTCTCTCAAATATTGTTCACAAATCTGTCTAAATCTGTGTTAGTGAGCACTTCTCCTTTGCCGAGATAATCCATCCACCTCACAGGTGTGCCATATTCAGATGTTAATTAGACAGCATGATTATTGCACAGGTGTGCCTTAGGCTTTCCACAATAAAAGGCAACTCTAAAATGTGCAGTTTTATCACACAGCACAATGCCACAAATGACGCAAGTTTTGAGGGAGCGTGCAATTGGCATGTTGACTGCAGGAATGTCCATCAGAGCTGTTGCCCTTGAATTGAATGTTCATTTCTCTACCATAAGCCGTCTCCAAAGGTGTTTCAGAGAATTTGGCAGTACATCCAACCGGCCTCACAACCGCAGACCACGTGTAACCACACCAGCCCAGGACCTCCACATCCAGCATCTTCACCTCCAAGATCGTCTGAGACCAGCCACCCAGACAGCTGCTGCAACAATTGATTTGCATAACCAAAGGATTTCTGCACAAACTGTCAAAAACCATCTCTGGGAAGCTCACCTGCATGCTCGTTGTCCTCATCAGGGTCTTGACCTGACTGAGGTTCGTCATCGTAAACGACTTGAGTGGGCAAATGCTCACATTCAATGGCATCTGGCACTTTGGAGAGGTGTTCTCTTCACGGATGAATCCCAGTTTTCACTGTACAGGGCAGATGACAGATAGCATGTATGGCGCTGTGTGGGTGAGCGGTTTGCTGATGTCAATGTTGTGGATTGAGTGGCCCATGGTGGCAGTGGGGTTATGGTATGGGCAGGCGTATGCTATGGACAACCAACACAGGTGCATTTTATTGATGGCATTTTAAATGCACAGAGATACAGTGACGAGATCCTGAGGCCCATTGTTGTGTCATTCATCCACGACCATCACCTCATCTTGCAGCATGATAATGCACGGCCCCATGTTGCAAGGATCTGTACACAATTCCTGAAAGCTGAAAACATCCCAGTTCTTGCATGGCCAGCATACTCACCGGACATGTCACCCATTGAGCATGTTTGGGATGCTCTAGATTGGCGTATACGATAGCGTGTTCCAGTTCCTGCCAATATCAAGCAACTTTGCAGAGCCATTTAAGAGGAACGGACCAACAATCCACAGGCCGCAAACAACAACCTGATCAACTCTATGCGAAGGAGATGTTCTGCACTGCGTGAGGCAAATGGTGGTCACACCAGATACTGACTGGTTTTCGGACCCCCCCGACCCCCCCAATACAGTGAAACTGCACATTTTAAAGTGGCCTTTTATTGTGGCCAGCCTAAGGCACACCTGTGCAATAATCATGCTGTCTAATCAGCATCTTGATATGCCACACCTGTGAGGTGGATGGATTATCTCGGCAAAGAAGAAGTGCTCACTAACACAGATTTAGAAAGATTTGTGAACAATATTCGAGAGAAATAGGCCTTTTGTGTACAAAGAAAAAGTCATAGATCTTTGCATTCAGCTCATGATAAATAGGGGCAAACACAAAAGTGTTGCGTTTATAATTTTGCTCAGTGTATGTCCACAGATCCCACCAACAGTTACATTTTGTGGATATCCACACTGGTAGAACATCTGAATTGCAGAGAATTAATTTAATCCACCCGAGGATAAGTAAGATTACGTGCAAAACAGGCATTCTTTTTAGCAACTGAAGACAAGCTAGAAAAACTCTTTAATACAGTAATACAGTGTAATTATGTAATAAAATGAACTATATATATTTACATTAAATTGTGTTTTTCAACAATTATCAATGTAAAATAGACAAGACTATCACAGATTTTAAAATCCAACATAGAAACATGACACAGTTGGTCAGTTTGAAAAATCAAAGACATTTCTAGACGGCACTAATCCAGGGACCAATCTTCAAATCAAACTTCTGTCCGTGATACTAAAAGACAGTTAGTAACTGTGTTCCAATTTGGAATCCCAGTGTGGGAATAAACCATGAAAACTAAACCAAGCTAAAAATAGAGATGGTGCTAACAGCAACCAATTAAATCCCATGTGCATGTGGAAGTGGAACCAGCATCGCCCCCCCAATCCATGCGCCTGAGCCCTTAATTTACATGCAGATTGGATTCCAAAGGGGAGTTTTTTTGTTCTTTTTTTAGAAGCACATGGCTCTAATTGGCTTAAAAAAAAGGGTGGGCTCGGAGCTTGCTATTGTCTTCCTGATTCTCTTCCCAGCCAATCCTGGCTCAGGAAGCGGGTCCTGGGACCCGATTGCCTGAGAGGAGAAGCAATCCTATTGGCTGCTGAGGAGGAGGCGAGAGGAGATGCAGGGGAAGCCACGCCGCCATGAAGCCAAGGAAGGAGGAGACGCAGGGTGAAGCCACCGCCCGCCGCCCAGAGGAAGCCCATGACCTAGATGGGGTAAGTGCACGTACCAATATACTGACCTGGGGGGTGCGGTGCGGGAGAAATGACTGAAAGTCAGGGTGGGGTGGCGGTGGACGGGTTGCTGCCCCCCTCAAAAAATTTACCGCCAGCCGCCACTGAGTGGAACTAAACCCTCTTATCCTTTTCAGCCAAGAAAGCTGCCATGTTAGCTTCTGTTTGATCTAAAACTGCCACAGTGCTGCACATGTGATCAGTTATGACACCAGCCATTTGATGGTTTGACAGTTTGGTTGACAGTACAAGCTCATGTGAAAGTTAGAATTCCCAGCATACCAGGAATGTAACTGTTTTTTGAGACCGTTACATCAATGGGTTTAGTTCCGCTTTAATACTCAGATATCTAGTGAGCCTCAAGATCAAATGACAAAGCTACACAAGACACAGTGAAGCTGAGGCCGGATAGTATGAAAGACACAGCTTGCCCATTCTTTGTCAGTATATCTAGAACCAATGACTAGGAGACAGTGGAGCAAACCATTTCACTACTGTACTACTTTGGTTTTAGGCTTTTGGTGTTTGGACTGGTTGAAAACACCCAAACTGCAGGCACAGCCACAATGTGATCCAAGATAGATGACAGCAGTAATGCCGCGTACACATGGCCGGTTTTGGCGCCGAAATAAACTCAGAAGGTTTCTCCGACGGAACCCTGACAGAATTCCATTCAAGCGGTCTTGCCTACACACGGTCAAACCAAAGTCTGACCAAAGTCCGACTGTCCAGAACGCGGAGACGTACAGCAAGTACGAAGGGACTAGAAAAAGGACGTTCAATAGCCAGTAGCCAATAGCTTCCGTCTCGTACTTGCTTCAGAGCATGCGCCGTGTTTGGTCCGTCGGAACAGCATACAGACGAGCTGTTTTCCCGATAGGAATTGGTTCTGTCGGAAATATTTAGAACATGTTCTATTTCTAGGTCCGTCAGAATTTTCAAAAAGAAAAATCACATGAGGCACACACACGATCGTAATAGACGATGAAAAGCTTCCGTCTGACTTTTTCTGTCGGACATTCCGCTCGTGTGTACGTGGCTTAAGAAGCAGCTTAGAATTTTTCATGATATCTGTAACTGTGTTTCTGACAGTCAGCAACATGAGCTGTGGGTGACTGTGTATCAACCCTTGCAGCTCCACTGCCCTTGGCCATGGCCCACGTTGGCAATGCTGAAAATCCAGCCCCAAACAAAATAATACAATCCTTAAAGTGGAGTTCCACCCACTTTTACAACTCTTCAGCATCCCTCACTAAACTGTGCACTGTAAACGAATTGGATATTTTTTTATTTTTTTTTCTCAGCACCTACTGTATATCTGCTGTATTCATTTTTCACTTCCTCCTCCCTGGCCGTGGCCCATCACATAATTTCCTGTTTGCAATGCCTTCTGGGAAGGGGCGGCAACTTCCTCTGACACTGCAGTTGCTATGGAAACCTGACCTGAAACCTATTACACTGCTTGTGCTGCACTGAGCATGTGCGAGATCTGCGAGGATGAGATCCAGGAAGAAATACAGTCTGGCTTCAGATGCCCACACTTAAGATGGCCACGGCCTGCTGTAAGTTTATAAAATAACAAACTACTGCTATAAACTAACAAAACAGACCTTCGTTTACAGACTAACTTTACTAGAATACATTAAGCTTGTATATTATAGGGGTATTTGTATTTAAAAAGTATAATTTTGGCCGGAACACCACTTTAAATATAATTATCATATTATTAAACAATTATATCTTTCAAAAAAATATTTTACTAAATGAGAAGTTTGAAAAATGAAAATACAATTTGCGGAAGAAAAAAAAATGTTCCTGGTAGAAAACTCTTCCTTTTAATAAATGCTTTTGAATAAAAAAATAGGACACGGAATCTGACAGGTTTCTATGGGCAATAGCTCACATTTCCTTTCACCCGTTTTCACAAAACATCCCCAAGGTTTGATTCCAACCCTCTGCTGAAAATATAAATACACTTGTCTAGGTTCGATTGTTCCAGCTCCAGCTCCTGCTGCTAATCAGTATTCTTTGTATTCATTCATATTACCCTCAGGATGTGATGGCCAATGAAGACATTTGACTGAATGAGTGGAAAGCCCTTAAATTTAAAAACTATGCAGGAACTGATTCATCATTGTCAGTATGTGACAGAGCCTGAGGTAGCTCCATGGGGCAGCCGTACGAGTTGAATGAAAGACGACGAAGCTCACAACAGAAGGAATTACAAACCCAATTTTCTTTCCATTTCTTACCCATTCTCATACAGCAATATTTTGCATAGGAAGCACACTATTGCTGTTCATGTAGCGCTCATAAACACCTCATGGACAAGAGTCATTTAACATTTTACCATTAAGAAATGTAACATTCAACAAGACAACATTGCATTTTAGCGTCAGGGCATTCGTGCCAAAGTGATACATTTTACATAATTTCTTTAGAACACTAAATAGAATATAAATACATCAGGAAATGGTAAAAATTGGTCCGTGACAAAGCTAAACCAGCAATGTTGGTCATATACGTAAAGTTAAAGAAACAATTCACCAAAGATTTGATTTTACCCAACTGATCTTTTGATAACTTGAAAAAACAATCTCTCAACACAACACAAAGAGGGATCAATTTGGTCAGATTCTAATGGATTTTCCACCAGGAGGGGGTCATCCCTTTTACATGAAAACAATTGTTTGTAGATCAATTGCCCGATCAATTTCTGAAAGTTAGGACATGAATTGTTATATAAATGACTGTAATATTACTTGTAGGACCAGCAACAGTGTGAGCATTCGTTTCTTGGGTATTTGGATATTGTCAAGTTGCATTGTTATAATGTAGCTCTCATTTATATATAGAAAAGACGAACCTTGGCTAGTTTTAAACCAATTATTATTGTTTCAAACAGGTAAATACTTTTTTTTAAATGTTTTTAGGGGTGTTTTCTATCATAATCTATAATCTTCGTAAGAAGTTTGTGTCATTTTTGCACCAGTGTTTATGAATTCAGGCAACCCTGACCAATGCTAAGAATGCAGGAATTGGTGAAATCACTGTGGTCTGAGGCACATTTTGCACTAGTGTGCACTCAGGTCCCCCATCTACACCTGTTTGGCTTATAAATTGGGACTAGGAGCTGTGCCTGTGCAGTCACTGCATCCCAATAGTCATGCATGGGTTGCTTGCATGCAGTCCCTGGTTGCTGAAGCCACATAAACAAGGTGCTCATTCACTGAATAAGGACCCTTTTGCATTCCAATAATGTTTGCCTGTCAGTTTTTCAGGCAGACGTGATCGGAAAGGTCCATGGACAGTGAAGTCTGTTTACACCCAGCCACCTATAGAGCTCAGCAGGGTCTGCCCGTGTCCGCTCTGCACAAAATGAATGGGCGCGGACATGACCTCCCTCCCGCTCAGCTCTGATCAGAAGGGGATCTTCTCATCGATCCCCTGCTGATTATAGTGGACTCCGCTCCATGTGAAAGTGCTCTAAGGGTCCCATCTGAATGAGACCATAAGCAGTCCCAAAATACCTCAGGGACCTGAGCAAGAATACCTAGCCACTTAGCATATGTACTTCCATGAGACAGTTTCTCACTTTTAATATATTAGGAAATGCAATAAAAATTTCCTTTAACAGGAAAGTAATGTAGTTCTGTACATATTATTTTTATTTATAAGACTTCATTCACACAGTGGGCTATTTTTTTCCACGGGTCTAGACTCCAGGAGCTGCATGCAGGCAGCCCATTAAAATCTATGAGGATGCAGCTGCTGCATAGACACAGACACTAGTTTTAATGTGACAGGTGTGTGGGCGCAGGTGATCAACCTCGAATGCAGGCAGTGTGCATTTAGGGCAGTCCACCCATACCCACCAGGCAGTCACATTAGGACCATCGACTGTGTCTGCAGCCTAGCCACTGCACACTAATGCCCCGTACACACGGTCGGATTTTCCGATGGAAAATGTGTGATAGGATCTTGTTGTCAGAAATTCTGACCGTGTGTAGGCTCCATCACACATTTTCCATCGGAATTTCCGACACACAAAGTTTGAGAGCTTGCTATAAAATTTTCGGAAATTTGTCGGAAATTCCCATTGTGTGTCTACAAATCCAATGCACAAAGTGCCATGCATGCTCAGAATAAATTAAGAGGAAAGCTATTGGCTACTGCCCTGCTTATAGTCCTGACGTACGTGTTTTACGTCACTGTATTTAGAACGATCGGATTTTCCGACAACTTTGTGTGACCGTGTGTATGCAAGACAAGTTTGAGCCAACATCCGTCGGAAAAAATCCATGGATTTTGTTGTTGGAATGTCCGATCAATGTCCGATCGTGTGTACAGGGCATTATAGACTTAAATGGGCTGCCTGCATGCAGCACTTTAACCACTTACTGACTGCGCACTATATCTTTACTGCTACAGTGCGGGCCGGCTGCACAGAAAGAATCACGTACATGCATATGATTCTGCTTTTCCGGGTAGGGGACGCGCATGCCCGCTACCCCGGCTATGCTGTAATTCATCACAGCACATGCCAATAACGGAGTCCCGGCTAATGATTTACCTCTGGCACCCGGCGATTGGCTCTGATCCTCCCCAAACACAGCTCTGTGAGTGTAAACAACACAGAGCTGTGTTCAGTGTCAGGAATTGTTTTTTTATTCCCTGCAAAGTGGGGAATGCAAACAACTAGATCCCTGGTAAAAGCAGCACACAGTACACACATAAACACTGGTTAGGCACACATTTAATGCCCTAGATGGTAACCCCTTCCTGCCCAGTGTCATTAGACCAGTGACAATGCATATTATTAGCACTAATCACTGTAACAATGTCACTGATGATCAGTGGCAGTTAGTTAGTTCCTCCCTGCGTCAGTTAATGTCAGATTGCTTGTCGCACTATCGCAGTCCTGTTATAAGTCGCTGATCGCCGCCATTACCAGTGTAAAATAAATAAATAAGAATTCCAATGTATATCCCAAACGTTGTAGACTCTATAACCTTTAGGCAAACCAATCAATATACACTTATTGGGATTTTTTTTAAATAAGGACATGTAGCAGAATTAATTCTGACCAAACTATAAGATATTTGATTTTTTTAACAAATTTTTATGGGATATGTTTTATAGCAGGAAGCAAAACATTTCGTTTTTTTTTTTTTAGCTGTCAATTTTTTTGTTTATATAATAAAAAAGAAAAAAATCCAGTGGTGATCAAATGCCACCAAAAGAAATATCTATTTGTGCATTGTATGACTGCACAATAGTCAGTTAAAATAGCGCAGTGCCAAATAGTAAATTATGGCCTGGTCATGAAGGGGGTAAAACCTTCCGGAGCTCAAGCAGCTGCAAAAAAACGGACTGCAAAAATGTTCCTGTGGAGAGAGGAATCTGCTCACTGTTATAAATACACCACTTGGTAATCCAAATTTTTCAGTTAATAGCACTAGTGTTGCCAACCTCCCGCAGCATTTTTTACTGACAAAACATGGAAAATTACTGACGGAGCACATTTTTTTTTACTGGCAACCTGAAAAATGAAAGAACTCCTATTAAAAACAGACAATTGATATGCAAACACGATATGGAAACACAGACAATACCCATATCAAGTAATTTGCCTGGTTTACACTTAAAAAGTCAACACAGCATGATAAATTATCACCCCCTGATATTTACAGACAGTTGTAAATATCACAGATTTTTACAAACTGTCTGTAAATTTACTGACGGTTGGCAATCCTGAATAGCACTGTTATTTTTATGGTTATATCCTGCTAATAAAACTGCTGGTTTTATACCTCTTACATGGAAATGCATTATTCAGATTATGTGTTTTGGTCACTGGTCACTCATCTAAAAAAAAAAAAATTTCCTGCACCTTGGGCATAAAATATAATGAAATCAAAATTAAAACCATACAACTGTGTAACTTTCCCTGTAGTTACTTATCCTTGAAGCAGAACTAAAGGCAAAACTTTCATTTTGGATAGAGTAAGGGAGGGTTATAACCATACCTCCCAACTTTTTAAGATAGGAACGAGGGATACCTATTAGCAAAAGTAATTAGGCATAGGCTTAGGCATGCCGTCATCATACTGCAGCAGGTCGGCACGATCCCGCAAACCGTCGTAGCTGTACATCGGTACTTTTAGTGGGACAGCAGGCGCGCGCACGCACCCAATGCACTGCAGGGGTGCCGATGATCGTGACCGGCGGTCGCGATGACCGACGGACACGCGCGATCGCGGGAACGAGAGGCAGAACAGAACAGGGACACAAATCCCTGTTCTGTGAGGAGAGGAGATGTAGATCGTGAGTTCCTAATAGCTAGGAACCATGACCTGTCATCTCCTATAGTCAGTCCCCTCACCCTACAGTTAGAACACACCTAGGGAACACAGTTAACCCTAGTGTTAACCTCTTCCCTGCCAGTGACATTTATACAGTAATCCGTGCATTTTTATAGCAATGATCACTGTATAATTGTCAATCGTCCCAAAAATGTGTCCAAAGTGTCCGATGTGTCCGCCACAATGTCGCAGTCCCCATAAAAATCGCAGATCGCTGCCATTACTAGTAAAATAAATAATAATATTAAAAATGCCATAAATCTATCCCCTATTTTGAAGACGCTATAATTTTTGTGCAAACCAATCAATATATGCTTATTGCGATTTTTAATACCAAAAATATGTAGAAGAATACATATCAGGCTAAACTGAGAAAAAAATGAGCTTTTTTTTAAAAAAAAATGGGGATATTTATTATAGCAAAAAGTACAAAATATTGTGTTTTTTTTCAAAATTGACGCTTTTTTTGTTTATAGCGCAAAAAATAAAAACCGCAGAGATGATAAAATACCACCAAAAGAAAGCTCTATTTGTGGGAAAAAAAGGACGTCAATTTTGTTTCGGTACGTCACACGACCGCGCAATTGTCAGTTAAAGAGACGCAGTGCTGTGTCGCAAAAAAATGGCCTGGTTGTTGAGCAGCCAAATCTTCCAGGGCTGAAGTCGTTTTAAAGGAGAACCATACAAAAATGATTAGTTAAATCCATAAGTGCTTTTTTTAATACCACTACTATTCCTTTATACTGGCTTTAGAAATTTACAAATGCAGCAATTTAGAAATTGCATGAAAGGATTAGCACTGGGTGGGAAACACTTTTTGAAAGATAAAAAGTAGTATAGTTAAAAAAACTATATAGTTTAGACCACAATGAGGGACAATTGAGGAGGAAAGAGGGCCTTTGTTCCAAATCAGGGACAGTTCCTCAAAATCAGAGACAGTTGGGAGGATGTTATAACCCCTGTCAGGTTTTTTTTGCCATCTGTGTTCCATTGGGGAGGTTTCCCTTTATTTCTTGTCCCATAGCCAAACAGAAAGTAAAAGGAAATCCCTCCAAAGTGTGGGATCCCCTCTTTGTCACCAGAATTAGTGTCCCCATTGGAAAATGTAACCTCTATTCCAGTTCTGGTGACAACCCAAAATGTGGGATTCTTTTTTACTCTCTGTGATAATGATAAACAGGAAAAATAGAGAGTCTCCCTAAATTCCTCTCCAATCTATCCAAGTTTTGCCTATAGTTATACCTTCAGGAGAATAAACATATAACTACTGAGCACCACTTTGTCTATAAGAAAGGTGAAATCTTTATGGTGGAGTTTTGTAAGTCATATCCTATTATAACATTGTCCCATCAGCAAGTTCCTCCCCTATCGAGTAATAAATCAACTCTTGCCTGTCTTGAGATCTCCCACGGTTTGGTTGCAGCTCCAAGGTCACATGCTGTCATTAGCATTGATCTGAAAGAGAGAAGTGGATCAAAGCAAACATACTGCAAACATACTAAGCGAGTGTCCTTCATCCACTGCGCTGTTATATATCATTATATCAGTATGGTGTCTGCCATACCTGTGCCTACAGTCCATGGTGTTCCCGAGAATTCCGATGTGGAAAAATAATGCCCATTTATAATAATAAAATTGATGAATGATGTTTTGCTTTATACAGATGTTCACTAACTCTCTTAAATCTACATTGACATTTTATTTATTTCTCCCCAGGTCAATATGTAATTATGAATATAAATAAATGTGTTCTGCTGGGATTTTAGCAGTTTATTTAAAGGGCAGGTTCAGCTTTACACAAAACTCTGGCACCCCTAGCCTTTGTATCAGTCGGTTCTAATCTCTCTAGCACTGCTCATTCTACACACAGCGCAGCACATCCACCGGCTCCGGACAGGATCATAGCTGACCACTTTGCACATTAATGAAGGTGAAGCCTGGTGTCACTTTCTCTATGGCTGTCCTGTGTAAGGGATAGAGGCCATGCTTTGGAAAAAAATGGCTGTGTTTCCTATGCAGGGAGGCTGATGTTTGTTTAGAAGTGCGCCCCCTGTTGTAAACGCGTGATGGGGTCTCAAAGTAAAATCACGTGAGAGAGAAATAATAAAAGAAAAAAAAAAGCAGTATTGAGGTGAACACAGCTTCGACCTATTAATGTAGAATTCCAGATTAAGGCCCCTTTCACACAGGCGCCTCCGCTAAGTGGAATCCGCTTGCTCAGCGGGGGATCTCTCTGCTGATCCTCGCTGAGTAGGTGGATGACAAGTCCGTGTCTGCTCTGCTATGCAGAATGGACACAGTCCCACTCTCTTCTATAGGGCAATCGGGTGGAAACAGACCGCCTGTCCATTTCCTTTTAATGCCATTCGATCTGCCAGATGGATGGGGAATAGGACCACCATCCGGTGGACAGGCGGACAGGATCGTATGGCGGCAGGTGTCAGTGGACATGTGTCTGCTGACATCCGCCGCTCTATAGAAGAGACAGGAGGGTCAGATCAGGTCTGTCTGAAAAACTGACAGACGCACCTGATCGGACAGCCTGTGTGAAAGGGGCTTAACCCGAACTAGCCTTTTAAATGCCCCACGCACATTTAACACCTATGGCAACTAATCTGTGTAAAAAAGATGTATATGCTTACCTTTTTAAAGCTCTCTCTGGCCTGGTCATCTGATCCCCTGTGTCAGCCAGTGGTGGCTGCAGGGGGGAGAACAGAGTGCTCCAACAATGGCTGGTAAAGCCTGGAGCAGTGACATCGCCCATAGGCTCCCATGGCCTATCTGATGAAAACAGCTAAGTATGTATATGCATCTTTTTTGCACAGGATAGTCAGCATAGGTATTAGGAGATGGGAGGGGACATTTTTAAGGTTAGTTAGGTTTAAGCTGGAGCTCCACCCAAAAGGGGAAGCTCCGCTTATTTGTCAAATTTGGCATCTTTCCGTGGGCAGGAGGGAGCAGGTACCTGGTTTTGACAGGTACCCACTCCCACTTCCGGCTGAATTTTCCGCAGCCAACTCATCCGGAACTTCAGCCCCCTTTCTCCTTCCCCCACCACCGGGCCATTCACAAAGCGCAGCGCGCTTCGCACATGCGCAGTAGTGGACCCGCTGTGAAACCTCAAGGCCTGGAGCTCAGCTTTAACTAACATTGACCAGGTGACAGGTGGGGTGGCACAGTGGTGTAGTGGATAGCACTTTCGCCTAGCAGTAAGAATGGTCGCTGGCTCGAATCCCAACCACGACACTACCTGCCTGGAGTTTGCATGTTCTCCCTGTGCCTGCGTGGGTTTCCTCCCACACTCCAAAGACATGCTGGTAGGTTAATTGGATCCTCTCTAAATTGTCCCTAGTATGTATGAATGCGAATTAGGGACCTTAGATTGTAAGCTCCTTGAGGGTAGAGACTGATGTGGATGTACAATGTATATGTAAAGCGCTGCGTAAATTGACAGCGCTATACAAGTAACTGAAATGAATAAAATAAAAAAATATATAAGGCTAGGGTATTTACACTGTTCATTTTTACTTTTTTTTATTTTGACTATCCTTTTGGATATTTGTACAATGGCTACAAGGGTGACAGCACAGGAAATTGTACTGTACACATTTATGTGTAAAAACTGAAGTTTTTGATATATATATATATATATATATATATATATATATATAAAGTGGGGACAGAATGTATTTTCAGACCCCCTTAAATTTTTCACTCTTTGTTATATTGCAGCCATTTGCTAAAATCATTTAAGTTCATTTTTTTCCTCATTAATGTACACACAGCACCCCATATTGACAGAAAAACACAGAATTGTTGATATTTTTGCAGATTTATTAAAAAAGAAAAACTGAAATATCATATGGTCCTAAGTAGTCAAACCCTTTGTATTTAGTAGAAGCACCCTTTTGATGTAATACAGCCATGTGTCTTTTTTGGAAAGATGCAACAAGTTTTTCACACCTGGATTTGAGGATCCTCTGCCATTCCTCCTTGCAGATCCTCTCCAGTTCTGTCGGGTTGGATGGTAAACGTTGGTGGACAGCCATTTTTAGGTCTCTCTAGAGATGTTCAATTGGGTTTAAGTCAGGGCACTGGCTGGGACATTCAAGAACAGTCATGGAGTTGTTGTGAAGCCACTCCTTCGTTATCTAAGCTGTGTGCTTAGGGTCATTGTCTTGTTGGAAGGTAAACCTTCGGCCCAGTCTCAGGTCCTGAGCACTCTGGAGAAGGTTTTCGTCCAGGATATCCCTGTACTTGGCCGCATTCATCTTTCCCTCGATTGCAACCAATCGTCCTGTCCCTGCAGCTGAAAAACACCCCCACAGCATGATGCTGCCACCACCATGCTTCACTGTTGGGACTGTATTGGACAGGTGATGAGCAGTGCCTGGTTTTCTCCACACATACCACTTAGAATTAAGGCCAAAATGTTCTATCTTGGTCTCATCAGACCAGAGAATTTTTATTTCTCACCATCTTGGAGTCCTTCAGGTGTTTTTTTTAGCAAACTCCATGCAGGCTTTCATGTGTCTTGCACTGAGGAGAGGCTTCTGTCGGGTCACTCTGCCATAAAGCCCCGACTGGTGGAGGGCTGCAGTGATGGTTGACTTTCTACAACTTTCTCCCATCTCTGCATCTCTGGAGCTCAGCCACAGTGATCTTTGGATTCTTCTTTACCTCTCTCACCAAGGCTCTTCTCCCCCAGTAGCTCAGTTTGGGCGGATGGCCAGCTCTAGGAAGGGTTCTGGTCATCCCAAACGTCTTCCATTTAAGGATTATGGAGGCCACTGTGCTCTTAGGAACCTTAAGTGCAGCAGAAATTTTTTTGTAACCTTGGCCAGATCTGTGCCTTGCCACAATTCTGTCTCTGAGCTCTTCAGGCAGTTCCTTTGACCTCATGATTCTCATTTGCTCTGACATGCACTGTGAGCTGTAAGGTCTTATATAGACAGGTGTGTGGCTTTCCTAATCATGTTCAATCAGTATAATCAAACACAGCTGGACTCAAATGAAGGCGTAGAACCATCTCAAGGATGATCAGAAGAAATGGACAGCACCTGAGTTAAATATATGAGTGTCATAGCAAAAGGTCTGAATACTTAGGACCATGTGATATTTCAGTTTTTCTTTTTTAACAAATCTGCAAAAATGTCAACAATTCTGTGTTTTTCTGTCAATATGGGGTGCTGTGTGTACATTAATGAGGAAAAAAATGAACTTAAATGATTTTAGCAAATGGCTGCAATATAACAAAGAGTGAAAAATTTAAGGGGGTCTGAATACTTTCCGTCCCCACTGTATATACACATAATTAATGAGTTTAAACAAAGCACATATTCTGGAAGTAAATCCTCACAGCCTAGACAATGCAATCTCAGGATATGATAAAATGCATAGGAAGAAGTATCCTTTGGTAAACCAGTCAAAGCTTGGCCCTAAATCCATCTCCTTTATTGTATTTCATTTATCAATAGAGTCTGGTCTGGAAGGCTAGGGGGCTTGGCCAAGTGTAAGATTTAGATGCAACTTCAGCTGCCTACATTGTGATGATTGGTTTGACATGCAGTTCTTAGTAAAAACAACTTTATTTTCTTTTCGTATGCTCAGTTTGGTTTTGCCAGATTTCAGATTTTTTTTTTATATATATATATATATATATGTCCTTTAGCATATCATCCAATATAAATTCAATATATCAGTGTTATTATTTTGTCTGTTATATGGCAAAACATGGCAAACACAACATTCTTTATCTTCGTTTTACCTAAATATATCTCTGTGATTTTTAACATTCCAGTTGTAGTCTCCTTTACTGACCAGTCCGAAAAACTCATTTCGTCTCCTGCAAAACACAGAGCATAGGCAGGTTAATGGGATCAGAGATGTAAAAATAGAGATTTTTATAGGATGTGATGCTATGAGATTTGTTTGCCACTTGTAGCTGACAATGTTATCATGACAATTTATCAAGATGGATCAGAGTCTGGGTTCAGTGTAACATACTGCCCTCCCTATGGAGGTCCCCTGCAAAAAAACGAAAATTGCCATTCTACAGTATAAGATGTACCAGCAAAGACCTTTTAACACATTCGCTAGCTACTTGATATCATCCATTAGACACACCTGGCAGTAATACATAGTCAAGACAGTTCTGGCCACTGGAGTAAAAATGGTTCTTGCTCATACAAAGTGACATATAGAGGCCTTTAATATTTTATAAAAAAGGTCCTAAAAAGAAAGACACAATTTTTTGTTCACTTTTGTTTTAAATAGTTGCTTAGTTGTTAAATATACATTAATCTTCATCCCAGACTCAGTGATAGAAGAAAATAGACAATCACTTAACCTCTTACACTCCACCAAAAATGTTTTTTTTTTTTTGGTGAACATATTATTTGTACAGAAACATGTCATGGAAGAAATATATAATCTAAAATGACTGTACTGACATCTACTTGGAAAACTAGTTGCCTTTCTTTAATGCTATAAGTCACTGACCAGGAACACGTAAGATATAAGGATTCCTGACATTTCTAAAAAACTCATTGGCTCTTTGTATGTTCTAGGTGTATGGCTCAAAAGTACTACACAGCCAGGGAACTAACATTCAGATAATGGTTATAAATGGCACCCCCCATAATTCTCTCATAATGGGTATAAAGGTCCAGGAGGTGATGTAACACGTTTTGTATGTTATCTTTCATTTACTAAGAGCCAACATTAAAAGTGGAAAAAAAGCTTAACAATAACTATTCTTAAAATTTTCCCTTCCCCCTCCTCCTACCTATCCTGTCTAACCTGTATAAAAAAGACGTGTATACTATTTTATTGTATCTATTTTTTATCCGCTCCACTCCAGTCATGTGATCCCCCTGCGTTGGCTCCCCTGTGTCAGTGAGGAGCTTCTGCAGGGGAGAGGAGAGAGCGCCGACAACGGCTGGGCCATGGGAGCATATGGGTGACATCACAGCTCCCAGAATTCAGAGCTGTTGTCGAGTGCTTCCTAGGGGGCCTTCTGTTTCGATCAGTGCGGATAACATGTCTGCGTCTGCTCAGTTAATGCCGAGTGGACACGCACAGACCTTGCACTGCTCTATAGGCGGCTGAGAGTAAACGGAAGTCATATACACCAGACTGCCTCCGATCCACTCTGCCTAAACGGAAGAGAACGCAGACATAAGTCCATTTACCACTGCCAGTCCGTAGAAATGCATGGACCTGCCAATCAGGTCTACCTGAATAACTAAGAGGCGAACCTGATCACATCTCCCATGTGAAAGAGCCCTTACAGAGAGCTGTTTGATCACGTGACCTGGCCGGAGTGGATTAAAAAATAAATAAGTACACAAATCTTTTCTTTTTTTTTATATACAGGGTAGGCAGGATAGGTATGGGGGAGGGGGACATTTTAAGAATAGTTATAGTTAGGGTTTCCTATCACCTTATAAGAATGTTGCTCCATTTAGTTTAGTCCATATGACAGAGGTGATCACAATTTAAATAGACAATTACAGACACACAGCATAAAAACAATTGGCCTGCCCGACCAGACTGTCCCATTTCATAGTCATGGCAGAACTAGCAGAATATTCTGCCTAAAATACATTCCTAAAATACTTGTGTTTAGGCAAATTTAGAGGCGTTTAAACATGTACAGAGTATGGACATGTACAATTCGCTTATGTTTACACGCATACAAATAAAATGTAAGCCCCCAGACACAGATGACTCCTACTATTTTTGCAAGCCTCTAACTGTGGGGGCTAAGTGGTTAGCACTGCTGCATAGCAGCACTTGGTTTGTTGGTTAAAATCCCAACCACGACACTACCTGCCTGGAGTTTGCATGTTCTCCCGGTGTCTGGATGTGTTTCCTCCGGGTACTCTGGTTTCCTCTCATACTCCAAAGACATGCTGGTAGGTTAATTGGCTCCTGTCCAAAATGACCCTAGTATGTGTGTAGTACCCTCCTAGGTAGGTGCTAGAAGAGAGTATAGTTTTTGGTCTTTCTGCTTACCAGGAAGATGGTTAGGTAAAACTTAGTGTGCTCTCTGCCTACCAGGGAGCAGGATCTATTGGTTAGGTCTGCTCATTTGTACTCAAGTGCAGCTCAGCTTATCCTGACTGTCCCCCACTGGTTCAATAGGGAGGCATATTGGACAGTGGGAGTGGACCTGGCAAGTGAGTGTACAGGCTTTGTTACAGCCCTGGCAATTGGCAGAAGGAAAGTGCTGCATTGTGGGATACTGTATATAAGGCCAGAGTACATGTGCTCAGAGTTAGTTAAGCTGGGGAACAGAGCCTAGGAGGGAGAGGGGCAGCTGCCCTCTTCTCTGCGGAGGCTGTGCGGCCCTGGGGGGTCGACCCAGGGGCCTATAGTACCAGAGAGAAGCTGAACCCAGAGGTCCTGCAAAGCTGACTGGAAGGGAGACACCAGGAAGGATCTGATTCTGCCTACTGTGAGTACAGATCTGTGTCTTTGGGGCCTATCGAGTGATGGTCGCCCCCTTCAGGCAGAAATGTCAGTGGACAGGTGTCAGTAAAGGGGATGCTAGAGAATGTCCTGAAGATAATTTAGTGCATCAAGTCTGCTGCTAGTAAGAGCAAGAAAACCTAACCCTTCCATAGATGTGGCTGTATGGTCAAAGCAGTGTGACTGCTTCTACTACCAATCTGGCGAGGCCAAGTGAGAGTTGTCCTCATCCCTTGTGAATAGTTCTTGTTGGGGTATCCCACTTATTCCTTCTTCCATCTAAGTACTGGACTTTGAGTAATGAGCAAACGTGAGTAAGGGGTAGAACAAGGAGCCAACAGCAACATAGTGGGAAAATCCTTGGCAACCAAACGGGAATCTAGCAACAGTGGAAACCCTCAGCAACAAAGAGGGAAATCCTCTGCATCTAAGTGGGAACCATTGGCAACCAGCTGCAGGTAACCAGGGAGAGACCTATGAAGCCAACACTCAGCAAGCCCTATGGGGACAGTGCTACATGTATAAATGAGTTAGGGACCTTAGACAGTAAGCTCCTAAGGGCAGGGACTGGTGTGAATGTAAAATAAATATGTAAAGCACTGTATAAATTGACAGCACTATATAAGTACCTGTAATAATAAATAAATGTGGAACACATTTTCATTTGTAAATGCAGCAGTGCATATGGCCCCATTAGTTTCTATGATTACTGCATTTAGATGTGTACAAAACTATACATTGTATGCATCTAAACTCAGTATTTTAGACATGTATGAATGAGCCCTTATGACACAAGAATAATTTTAAATGAAATATAAATAAATCAGCGGTACAGCTTATAGTATAATTAAAGCCAAAACTTTTTTTTGGGATCAAGTAAGGAACAGTTTAAACTCCTGTCAGGCAACCAGGATAAACTGAGAAGGAGAATGTCCCTATCGGGGATACAGCCAGTATTAAAATGGTTTCTAACTTTTTAATACTACACCAAAAACTTAAAGGAAAGTTTTGGCTTTAGCTACACTACATGTTTAAAGTTACAGAGGAGGTCTAGGACTAGAATTATTGCTCTCGCTCTAACGTTCGTGGCGATAGCTCACATGTTTGGTTTGAACACCGTTTACATATGTGGGAGCTATTTACGTATGCGTTCGCTTTTGCATGCGAGCACATGGGGACAGGGGTGCTTTCATTTTTTTTTTTTATTGTTAATTTTACTTTTATTTTTCTAGTTTGACACTTTTTTTTTTACATTTTTTTTTATCACTTTTATTCCTATTACAAGGAATGTAAACATCCCTTGTAATAGGAATAAGCATGACAGGTCCTCTTTACAGTGAGATATAGGGTCAATAAGTCCCCACATCTCACCTCTAGGCTGGGAAGCCTGAAATAAAAAAAAATAAAAAAAAGGATCTCGGCTCCCCAGCCGAGGCGGCGCCATTTTATCGAATGCAGAGGCCGGGCGTGATATTATAACATCGCGCCCGGCCTCCGGAAATTTCTATCGTCAGGACCGACAGCAGTTCCCTTCTCCGACTCACCGATGGCAGGGGTGAGTCAGTAGAAGCACCGGAGGGCAGCGGAAGGGGGAAGACGTCCACCCTCGACGCCTGTAAGAACGATGATCGTTCTTATGGTATAGGGGGTCGCTGGCTAAAAAAAGAAGATATCTGAATGATGTCTGTAGCTGCAGGCATCATTCAGATATCACCGCTCAAACCCGATGACGTCATATGATGTGCGGCGGGTGGGAAGTGGTTAAAATGCAGGTTGTTGCAAAAAATAGGTTTTTTTTTAATGCAAAACAACGAAACAACGACAAGGACCCCCCCCCCCCCCCCAAAAAAAAAAAGAAAAAAGAAAAGAAAATGGCAAAGCTATTTGTACAGAGTAGAAACACTCACATCGTATTAAATCTACACCACTATATTTTATATTCCATTAATCCACAAGACTCGGAGCTTCAATAGACTCATTTGAAGTTTTGTGGTGCCTCTTTCACAAAATCAATTATCTGAACTTTTACAAAGCAAAGGTAATTTGTCATTTGCACTTTTATATCACCTGGTCCCTAGTATTCCATTGGTGATAATTTGCAAGTCTAATAATAGAATGGAAAGGGCACAGAATAACGCATGGGGAAGTTAATTGCAAGTGGTGTTTAAAACCAATGATTTACAATCACTAGTGGTGTAATTAAAAAAAGGACCATTTTAGTCAAGTCTAGTTTGACAAGACTGGTGAGTTTTCTTGAGTCACTATACTGCAATAGTTAAAGTAACAGTTTAGTACCCTAACAATGAACTTCTCTTATGTGCTCCCTTTCGGTCTGTTTAATATACCATTAGAAGCATTCTGTGGTATCTGTTTGATAAGTGCAAACAAAAAACAACTTGATGTCAGAAATTCAGAGTTGTACAGTGTCCTCTCCGCCCCTCTCATGTTATCTAAAAGAGCCCTCCATTTCTTATCTTGGATTACAGAATAATTAGCCTTTATCCTGTAGAAGTAGGAATGATTGAGTAGTTTAGCAAAAGACACTGGGTAGGGCTTACACCACTCAATCCACAAAAATGTTTTGTGTTGTCAAACCACAACAGAGTTTAAGAGCTAAATGCCTTTCTGAGAGATTATCGGGTATTCTTCTGTATATACAGGGTCTTTAAAAGAATAAAACATGGGAAATGTGCATGTATTGCACTTCATATATATTTTTTTAATTATTTGCCTTGACATATGCATTAAAAAGAACAAATCCTTCACACTGTACCACCCTGGTTTACAGCATTAAAGAATTACTTAGATATCACTCAAGGATCTAGTAATGTGGTGCTACGTTAAAGCAGTCTTAACAGAACTTAAAAGATTTACAACTGCTGTTGACTGGTTGTAAAAATGGTTTTCTAATTTTTTTTACAAATAACTATCTGAAAAGTGTGGCATTCATTTTTTATTCTGCCCCCTTTATTCTGATACCACTAACTAAAATCTAGTGGAACCAAATGCCTTCAGAAGTTACCTAATTAGTAAATAGAGTCCACCTGTGTGTAATTTAATCTCAGTATAATTACAGCAGTTCTGTGAAGCCCTCAGAGGTTTGTTACAGAACCTTGGTGAACAAACAGCATCATGAAGGCCAAGGAACACGCCAGACAGGTCAGGGATAAAGTTGTGGGGAAGTTTAAAGCAGGGTTAGGGTATAAAAAATATCCCAAGCTTTGAACATTTCACGGAACACTGTTTAATCCATGATCCGGAAATGGAAAGAGTATGGCACAACTGCAAACCTACCAAGACCTGGCCGTCCACCTAAACTGACAGCCCGGGCAAGGAGAGCATTAATCAGAGAAGCAGCCAAGAGGCCCATGGTAACTCTGGAGGAGCTGCAAAGATCCACAGCTCAGGTGGGAGAATCTGTCCAAAGGACAACTATTAGTCATGCACTCCACAAATCTGGCCTTTATGGAAGAGTGGCAAGAAGAAAGCCATAAGAAGTCCTGTTTGCAGTTTGCGAGAAGCCATGTGGGGGACACAGCAAACATGTGGAAGAAGGTGATCTGGTCAAATGAAACCAAAATTGAACTTTTTGGCCTAAAAGCAAAACGCTATGTGTGGTGGTAAACTAACACTGTACATCACCCTGAATACACCATTCCCACCGTGAAACATGGTGGTGGCAGCATCATGTTGTGGGGATGCTTTTCTTCAGTAGGGATAGGGAAGCTGGTCAGAGTTGATGGGAAGATGGATGGAGTCAAATACAGGGCAATCTTAGAATAAAACCTGTTAGAATTTGCAAAAGACTTGAGACTGGTGTGGAGGTTCACCTTCCAGCAGGACAGCAACCCTAAACATACAGTCAGAGCTACATTAGAATGGTTTATATCAAAGCATACATGTGTTAGAATGGCCCAGTCAAAGTCCAGAACTAGATACAATTGAGAATATGTGTCAAGACTTGAAAATTGATGTTCACAGACACTTTCTCCAATCTGACAGAGATTGAGCTATTTTGCAAAGAAGAATGGGCAAAATTTTCACTCTAGATGTGCAAAGCTGGTAGAGACATCCCCAAAAAGACTTGCAGCTGTAATTGCAGTGAAAGGAGGTTCTACAAAGTATTGACTCAGGGGGGCTGAATACAAATGCACACCACACTTTTCACATATTTATTTGTAAAAAATTTGAAAACCAGTTATCATTTTCCTTCTACTCCAAAATTATGTGTCACTTTGTGTTGGTCTATTTATTATATAAAATCCTAATAAAATACATTTACATTTTTGGTTGTAACATGGAAAATGTGGAAAGCTTCAAGGGGTATGAATTATTTTTCAGGGCACTGTATGTATTGGTGACATATCACAAGTTAACAATATAAAGAAATAAAATATTTGGCTATTTATTAGCATTTAAAATAGAGCAAATTTTGTGCTTTCTATATGTTCTAGTGCAAGTATAAAGAGTAGCTGTTGGTAAGGTAGTCTATAGACCTGGTCAAGTGATGGTGGTTAAAAGCCTAAAGAGAAGTGTCCCTAATCACTATGCTATATGTTGAAGAGTACTTGCACATGACAAGAATCAGTGCATACAGGAAGGCAGAGAATCAGAAAGTGTTGGACAGGCCAGATGAGCTAAGAAGTCATTCAACTTAGTGGGTCAAAGGCTGCTTACAGCAAGTAGACCCACTAGATGGCCTCAAACTGGCATCAAGGAGATAAATGTAAGAAATTGCACAAATAACTAAAGTTACTGGCAAACCTCAATAAAACATTGCTGATATTTCAAAATCATTTTTAAATTATTTAAACTTACTTATAAATCAAGAAACAGGAGGTTACTTATTCTTTTATATGTATCAATAATTTTTCAAACATAATGGATGTAGAAATCTGTTATGAAATAGCAAATCCATTCAATATAAAGAACAGTCCAGCGCTACTTGGTTAATATAGTAAAGTAGGAAGGGAGCAGCTCAGGTAATAAATATGCACATATAAAACAGACAGAGTAACTCCACTTCTGTTGAGAAAAAACATTCCCCTCTGGGTGATCTTAGTACCTTGCAAGGGTTTTAACAAACTTTGTTGCAGAGTCCTACTTTTTGTTATTCTGAAGAAACCCCTGTGTGTTTTTCTGTGTCCATGTGGGAAAGTGAGTCTTATGGGAGTGGTTTCATAATTATCAACCAGCTTCAGCACCTGCAGGGCACTAATGAGGAAAGCTGCTGGGCCTGCATCCCTTTAGATGTGATTTCCTATTAGGAGTATCTCACCAAAAATGACATGTTTGTTGCAGGGGATGCCTGAAATCTGACTTGTATCTTAGTGCAGACTTATAGGAAAATTGGTGAGCCAATCACACAAGCAGGACATTCTGTTTCTGGGGTGCATTCTGTACATATTATGTGTACAGAACACCTCCAGGTAAGCCATATTGCATTGCATTTTACAGAAAATTACAGAGCTGTAGATTGAAAAGGAAAGATCATTTTTAATAACATTCAATTACAATATGACTTGTGTTGTATACGCTATATTATTTTTTTTTTATTTACCATTTTGTTCCCCACTAAAGTGGAGTTACCCTTTAATGTAATACACGTTAAAATGATTCGGCGCTCCAAAAAGAAAAAATGTTAAAATGGAGTTCCACCCAAAAATGGAACTTCCACTTTTTGGAATCCCCCCCCCCTCCGGTGTCACATTTGGCACCTTTCAGGGGGGAGGAGGGAGCAGATGCCTGTCTAATACAGGTATTTGCTCCCACTTCCTGGCATAGATCACCGCAGCGCTTGCGGTGACCTACGCCACTTCCGGCACCTACACTGTCCTCCACCGCTGTATTCTGTGAGACACAGAACACAGCAGGGACCAGAGAGGACGCGCAGCGCGACTCGCGCATGCGCAGTAGGGAACCAGGAAGTGAAGCCGCACAGCTTCACTTCCTTATTCCCTTACCGAGGACGGCGGCGGCAGCAGCCGAGAGCCAACGGACGGATCAGCTTCGGCTGCCGACATCGCGGGCTCCCTGGACAGGTAAGTGTCCATATATTAAAAGTCAGCAGCTTCAGTATTTGTAGCTGCTGGCTATTAATATTTTTTTTTTCAGCGGACCTCCGCTTTAAATTTGCTCTAAACCCAATTACTAAAATCTCATAGACGCTTTAATATATTTATGTTATTAATATGTTAATTGTGCTCCTGTGGTGTCCCCCTGTCACACATGCCCCTGGTGAAAAGAACAAGTGGCTATGCCACTGATATGTGAACAATGATGAAAAAAGGAGAATCATAATACATAAAACCATGGCTATTTTTATTATACACACTGCTTTAGCAAAATAAATGTTATCTAATTTAACTATTCTACTATTCTCAGAATTGTACTACTCCACTCAGAAAGATGGCCTTTTTGTAAGTAGGTGCCACCGCGAGAGCAATTCAGATATCTATTGGTGAGAGTAAGGGACCTCCACCAAGTATTATCATAGCCGCAGTTTTAAAATGGTATCAGTTTAACACCTTTTAAGTTTTTCTATGAGACATCGGGAATTCCTCATCAGATAATGCATCGCAATCTTGGGACTTTATCTCACAGTCTGGGTTCTAGGACACATTCAATATAATCTACAATAGGTTAGTTCCTTTTTTTATATATTTGCAGACATTTCCGGTCAGGTGCACTGAACCTAAGTTGAAAATAATTTTCTAATTCATCCAGTGACATTTATATTTATAAATAACAATTAATACCATAAACTAAGTGGCTTATGTGTGTGCATATATGGATACATTTGATAGGGGAATATAAAACCAAACAATAATGGAAAATGATTGTCACGGTTGACCAAGCTTTGGGAGTCAGCCAGTTCCCCCCCCCCCATGTCAAATCCACTACCTTCAAAGGAAATTTGCTTGTGTCTGTGTTTCATTGGTTCCAGACACCGAGGCGCGAGAGTTATTTTACATGTACATATAGGGGATGGAAGGCAAGAAAGTCTATATGAGATGAAAATCTGTGGCCTCATGATCAAATGGACACGTTGTATGTTTTTAAGGAACTGCATCTTTAAGGGATCTTGAAAAGCCTTTCTCATTTGCGAGATGGTTTACACTGTAGCCACTGAACCTGTGCACATATCACATTTGTCAGGCCCATCTGGCAGCCCCTGACATTTAAAATGAGCATGGCTCATTTGTACCAAATTGCAAGCAGCCTCAGAACAGTCTCACTCCATACAAAAATGACTAATCTGGTGGCACAAAGTACGTCTCCTGTGCCTTGTGTCTAGCCATGTAAACAAGCGCACAGAAAGAACGTATTAACCCACAAACAGCTCATTACTTTGTCAATGAAAACCTGAGTTTTGGGGAGATTTTACTTTATATGTTAAAGAGTTCCTATACTCAAAATGAAAACATAATTATAGTAGGTACTTATAATGATCCTAATGAATAAAAGCAAATGCAATTCCTCCATTTTACTAAACCGATAAACCTTAACTGGTAATCCACCTTGCAAAATAGTGGCGCTTATTTGGCAATATACAGTAAAAAGACCATGGGCATCCCATGGTACACCTGTACTAGTGTATCCTTGATTCATTAGGCAGGCCTGACTGGTAATCTGGCAAATGACAAAAAGGCTGGAGTTTTGCAGAGTGTCCAAGTGGAGGTATAGACTACTATTAGAGACTACGGAGGGGGGGTTGAGCTAATATTGAAAGAATTCATGGTTGATGTACATTGCCTATGTTTTTTTGTCTGAGATAAACCATTGAGTAGATGATAAGTATAATTAAGCCATCCCCAGAAAAACATTTTTCCATCTTACAAGTCTCTATTAGGTCCATTGCTGGGTTAAAAGAGCAACATATTTTTCAACATACATTTTGGTCTTCTAAACGCCATGTGCTGTGTACTTTGCTTTGCTCCTATCAACTATTTCTACATTGTGCACCTGTACCATCAATGTAGATATATACGTCTTTCCTCAATGATGTGGCCAGCCAGTGAGCTGTCAATCACCAGGTATGTGGGAGGCACTAAAAATGTAAGCCCCAATCAAGCTGTATGCGCTGGCTGAGGATCAGCATGTACAGCTTGTAGTGCACAGCATTAAAAAAACAATAATTATTATACATATCTCAGACATCTGTAGCTTGATAAGCTGGTTACACACAATGCAATCTGATTATAGAATATAGTTCAATTTACCAACTGCTATGCAGTGTATTTATACAGATTGTACAATCAGATTTTATTATCCTTGGCCTGCTTTAGAAAATGTTGAATTTTTGTAGAACTATAATAGTTCAAAGGCAGTAAAAAATGTAGGGACTGATTGCATTTTTGTATTCTCCATTATATAAAATAAATAAGAGAGGGAGAACCCCTCATACTGGCCAGAGCAGGGGTGCAGACCCAGGAATTCAAGCACAGGTATCATAGCTAAAAATAGGAATAGGGTCCCTGAGAGTTACAAGAAATACTCAGGTGGTTAAACTCTTCAGCATCTACCAAAAACTAAAATATCAGTTTTGGGTGGACTGACTCACTAGATACAGGATTGGATAGATAAAGGTTAAAGCTGAACTTTGGGTTTCACAAAAGTTTTGCAATAAACTGACTGTTATCACCAATTCACCTTCAGGCCACAAGTCTACAACCTGTCGGGTCTCCTTGAGTTAGAGCGCTAACATTTTGTGAACCTCTAAAGCCTCGTACACACTTTCCGACAACAAAACCTTGGAATTTTGTCTAAAGGGTGTTGGCTCAAACTTGTCTTGCATACACACGGTCACGTACTACGTGTTTTTTTCAGCTCTTTAGCGCCACCCTTTTGGCTCCTTCTGCTAATTTCATGTTAGTAGAAGTTTGGTGAGTGCTGATTGGCACTTTTCTTATTGCTTTGATATTATTTTTTTAGTTGAATAATGATTTTGTTTGGTAAATTTTCTATATTTTTGCATGCATATAATGCACTTTTTGGTTATTTTCTATTGGCAGATAGCATGTGTATATTTTTTTTTTAATGCACAATAAAAAAATTGTGGAGAATAATACTTGGCTATGTGTTTTACTTCAAATGACAGTTTGGGAGTAGGCAGGTACATTTTAAAAAATACAATGTAAAATGGACAAGGGACACCAACATAGTTGTATCTTTGTTCTTCAAAACTACGGGATAATGGTGTTGTGGTAACGCAAATAAAAAAAAACCATAATATTATTTTTGATATCACTAGAAAAAAAAGCCTTTGAAAATTCGTTTGCAAAAACTCCATCAGTATCACCAGCAAAGCAGCTTCATTATTATCCCATTAAAGAAGAAGAGAATTGTGCGCTGCATTTGGAGATTTCATAATTTGCCACGTCACGAATGTTAATTCTCTATTACGAACGCTAGTTTACAAGACCGACCGCTTCTGCTTCCGAGCATGCGTGTTTGTACTTTGGACTTTTGTCCGACGGACTTGTGTACACGTGATCGGAAAGTTCGACAACGCACATTTGTTCGCGGAAAATATGAGAACATTCTAGCCAACATTTGTTGCCAGAAAGTCTGACAATAAATGTCCGATGGAGCATACACACGGTCGGACTTACCGCCAACAAGCTCACATATATTTGCCGTTGGAAAATCCAATAAGAGCATAAGAGCTTTAGGAATGAGTGTGTGGTAGGAGTAGACCAATTCCAGCCAGGAAAGTGTCTGATTTAACATGCATTCCTTAGACAAATTCTCCTTTTGTCTTATTATTAAAAAAAGCTTGGCCAATACTCTAACCTTATGTTCTTTCTTTCAAAGTACTTGTTTCACTGATTTTCAGTGTTAACCCTTCAGTTTAAAAATAGGTTAAATACATTCCAGGTGCTTCAGAACAAAAGATGTACAAAGTCTTCCAGAACATTTTCTTTGGAAAGCAGCCACAGTGTCGGAGTGTTGGACCCTCTGTTCTTTCTACATATTGGAAAGGGTGTGGCCCACCCAAGGAGGAAGATATGCTGCACTTTACTGGTGGGTGTACAAGGATGCAGCCCTCAGACACACCTGTACAGATAGCATCTGACCATGGATAGAACCGGGGTGTGGTACACTGCCCACAGGCAATATCAGAAACAGATATCAATCCTGGAACAACACAGGCTGTAGCATGGTAGAAGAGATTACATGGTGAGAGACATAGCAGAGCAGCTCTGCTGCTGATTTGCATCAGTAACCCTCATTATAGGGCTCCTAGCTGGAGGTGGATGCCCCAGCCTCCTGGAGAACTGTCACTGAAAGATTTTCACCACTTGAGGAGCATGAAGATCAGAGTGGGAAACCAATGACTTTTCCTCAGGACAATAGCCTTATCAATGAACTACATTTTGAAGTTTGTGCTGAAGCGGCTTGGAATCAATGACAGGTTCCACCTCGTACTCCTCAGAGTCCACCAGAACAAACAAATACAACAATAAAACAGGTACACTTCTTGCTCCAAAACACAGGGACTTGTACTGCAGAGAGTCAGACATGACTGCAGGAAAGGGAAAACACACAAATGTAGAAAAGCAATGAAATTCAGAATTGAACAAGGATTGAAGGAACAGTAGCATCTTTCACAGGCTGATACATCAAGCAGAGCATGGTAAGTGCCTGACAACAACCCCCTACCTCCTTTGAGTGGCCTTTGGATACTCCAACTACAACTCAACCGGGCTTAAGACAGCCCTGCAGCACCCAAAATTGAAATAAGGGAACCACCAGGATCAAAAATGTAACTAACAGACAAACCATCAAGGTCAGCTAAGTCACCATAGCAAAACCCAGGAGCTTCAAAGTCTGTTAAATTATGTACAAAGAACCTACAGTACAACCAGAACATACAGTGCCTTGAAAAAGTAATCATACCCCTTGAAATTTTGCCCATTTTGTCATATTACATCCAAAAATATAAATATATTTAATTGAGATTTTATGTATTAGACCAACACAAAGTGGCACATTATTGTGAAGTAGAAGGAAAATAATAAATGGTTTTCAAAATGTTTTACAAATAAATATCTGAAAAGTGTGGCGTGGATTTGTATTCAGCCACCCTGAGTCAATGCTTTGTAGAGCCAGCTTTCACTGCAAAGACAGCTGAAAGTCTTTTGGGGATGTCTCTACCAGCTTTGCACATTTAGAGAGTGAAATTTTTGCTCATTCTTCATTGCAATAGCTTGGATGGAGAGCACGCGTGAACAGCAATTTTCAAGTCTTGCCACAGATTCTCAACTGGATTTAAGTCTGGCTCATTTAAACACATGAATATGCTTTAATCTAAACCATTCCATTGTAGTTCTGACTGAATGTTTAGGGTTGTTGTCCTGCTGGAAGGTGAACTTCTGCCCAGTCTCAGGTCTTTAGCAGACTCTAACAGGTTTTCTTCTAAGATTGCCCTGTATTTGGCTCCATCCAATGTCCCATCAACTCTGACCAGCTCCCATGTTCCTGTTGAAGAAAGGTATCCCTACAACATGATGCTGCCACCACCATATTTTATGGGGATGGTGTATCCAGGGTGATGTGCAAGTGTTAGTTTTCCGCTACACATATTGTTTTGCTTTTTCAAGGCACTGTATAGAAGACAGACCAACAGGTCAGAATCCACTCAGTGGAGGCAAGCACAGTCATCAGTAACATAGCAATGCATGCAGGAGACCAAGCTTAAAGGGCTGAAACCAGATCCACTCAAGATTCTCAGAAGAACATAAGTGTCTCCCATGAAAAGGGAAGTGTCCCCAGGGGTGGGGTTTTCTAGGCAGCAAAAATTATGAAAATAACTCGTATAGAGTAAAATTAATAGCTTTATTAATATCAGTAATATTATGTTGACAGTAACAGTTCAAATATGAGCTCTGGTACCGGGAGTAAAAATCAATACAATTGATGCAGACACAGTAATACACAACATTCAATAATATAAATGCTGGTTGTGCATGAATCCTGACACGTTTCAGCTCAAAAGGGTCTTCTTCAGAGGTTTTGGTCTGCTATGGGAAAAATTTTACATACGTTGATTATGCTTTGTAGCTAATTTCATAATTTTTGCTTCCTAGAAAACCCCTCCCCTGGGGGACACTTCCCTTTTTGTTGACACTATTCGGGGTGTGCAGCACTATTATTTTGCTCCTATATGTGTCTTTCCGATATAAAGTGTCTCCCATGAAACCCAGGAGCTGAGGGTTACTCCAGGTGCACATATCAGAACCCACTGTAGCTCCTAAGAACCAATTAAAACTTAAAAAGCCTACTGAGGGAATCCCCAGTATATGGACATGCTAGGCAACATCAGAGTCATGCATGGGCAGTCTTAGGGCTTGCTGGAATAAAAGCAAAGCCTGGGTGAGTCTGGTCAAAGGCAGTGCCTTGACATACTTGGACAAAAAAAAGCATCTGGGCATCCTGGGACAAATTATGCACCTGGATGGTACAATGGTCTCTTAACAACGGAAAGGATGCCAGCAAATTTATCTTTGATAAAGAAATGAGACTATGTAAGTAACTGTAGAGCAAGCATAACAAAAATAAACTTGGAGGTTTCAGACCTAGGGGAGAAAAGCTCATGAACTACGGACAGCACAAATTCAAAAGTATTAGATTCAGAGATTCTAGTATGTGAGGGGTTAGTCTAAAAGACTTCCCCAGAAAAGGTTGGAGCTAACAGGGCTTCAGTGTGACACTGGCAGGGTTTTGGGTGAGTGCGACACTGGCAAAGTCTTGTGTGAGTGCGGTACTGGCGAATTCTTGGGTGAGACTGGTAAACCAGTCTCAATTTCTGGCACAAGATATAAATGAACAGAAGAAAGTGTATCTAATACAAAAAGACTTCTTCCATGATAGTCCCACATTCAGTCAAAAATCATTCAGTTACCGGTCACAGTTAATAACCTATGTATATGTCTAGAATTTTTTTTTGGCTCTGTGTAGCTTTCCATAGTTATCATACAGGACATGAAAAATGTTGTGGCTTAAATGTGCACAGTGTAACACTTCAAATCAATGCGTAGGTTATAGAAAATATGGCTCTACCCACAATTAATGATGAGCTCCCTTCAACAAGTAATATAGTGAAGTTCCTGCAGCTCCTATTTCCACAGTGTTAAGCAAACCATTTGATAACAATGTCAGATTTCATCCAAGATTGAGGCAACTCAATACTTGCACAACTACACTTATAAGTCCAAACAGACTATATAAAGCTATAAATGATTGGATTTAATTGTTATACCTGTGAACCAAGAAAGAAAAACAATGGCCTTGTCCACAACAACTAACAAAATTCTTTTTTTTGTGTGCTTGAAAAATGTCTATGTGGTAGTCATAAATGCAGGGTTGCACTGGGAATCTTGGATCCCAGGGCACGGGAAAAGTACTCTTTGAGCTGTTCGAAACTTTATTCTGAACTATAAACAAGATTTTATTTTCCACATACCCAGGCCTACTTTGATAGGGCAAGGAAACCATAGTTTACAGAAAAGTATATCAACCAATCAAATGTAACCTTTCTTAAAAACAGTCAAGGTAGAACAAGATTCTCTCTAATTAGTCACTATGGCCTACTGTACATTGCCTATTGACTCAATCTTTGACCAACTGCATATGTAAATATATGTATGGCCATGAGATATAAGGTAAAACATAAGCAAGTATCATAGTCTTTTGTCGTAACACCAGGCCAGCCAATCTCTTTCCTTCAACTCTGAAATTTATATTCCTTCTTAAACAGTTAACAAGACTGGGAATGGATTTTAGTGATGGCATTTTTCCTGAACCATAGGCTTGTAAACACAATGGGGAGCCATTAGGATTCATGTAGCTGGGAATCTTGCCCTTAACATTCACGCATAAATGGGCTGCTGGCTGCCTGTGCTTATGCCCATCTGTCTAGCGGGCATTGTGCCTGATCACAATGTGAACCACCGTCTCACTAAGGCACAGAGAAAAGCTGAGCGATATTGTATCAGAAAGCTGACTGGGAGCAGCTCTGTAGGGTCTGAACCCTCTGGAACATGTAGAGGATTAGATCATATACAGTGTTCTTCCTTCACTTAAGACACAATCCATAACATTGCAGGACCGATTCCTGTGATAATGCAAGAGAAGGATTTTGTTTCTATTAGAGACCTTCAGTGGATGTATATGACAACATCCTCACCTCACCTCCTGGCACAGAAAGGCTTCTGCTTCTGTTTTTACTGCTTCAACGATTCAGGATCAGCACCACACTGGTATGGGGCATGTATAGCCAAGATGATGGCATGTAGGGTTCAGTACTTGGAACAATGTTTAGCACAAAGAAGCACAGGGTGCAAACTAAAGCACTGGAAATTATTGATCCACTTCTGAAACTTTCCCAGATGAAATCCTTGAAAAATATCAGCTTGTATCACATCCACCTGTAATATGCCAGGCTCACTAATGTGGTGATGTCAGTTGCTAAAAATATGTGCAGTAAGCACATGCAAAACCTAAAGCAGAGCTTCACCCTAAAAGCAAAGTTCCACTTTGTCCTCCCCCCTCCTCTACTACATTTGGCAAATTTTTTGGGGGGAGTGGGTACCTAGTTTTGAGTGCAGTGGGAAGCCAGCTGTAAAGCCATAAGGAGTCACAGCTGACTTCTCACAGTAAACATGCCGGTGCCGGGGACCTAAAGACCAGCAAAGAACTGGCCCGGGTGAGGACAGTGCTGGATCCCTGGACAGGTACTGTAAATGCCTATTTATTGGAAGTCAGCAGCTACAGTGTTTGTATCTGCTGACTTTTATTTTTTTTCTCTCTAGGCTAAACATCCTCTTTAAGAGTGCAACATGCGAATGTAACATACAGAGTGAAATACCACTAAAGCAGATCGTATACTAGAAGAATTTTGTTCAAAAGCTATCATTTTAGAAAAGTTCATTTGATTTTTGAATCATTGATGGGGTCAAATTAATTGCAGTGACAAGAAAATTTGCAAAAAAGCAGGGAGGTCATCTTTTCTTGAACAAATTCATTTCTAGTGAATGTGTTTTTTACAGTGAATGTGTTTTTCAATCGGGAAATCACATTCATTCCAAAACTGAATGTTAGAAGCAAAACAAATTTTTAAGCACTTTCAAAGGACATTTGCCAAGTCATTGAGAAGTCATGAGTCATGAGAATATTCACACAAATGTTCATACAAACGTTCTTTCCTTAAACTACTAGTGCATAACTTAAAAAGCGGAGTTCCACACAAAAATGGAACTTCCACTTTTCGGAACCCTCCCCCCCTCCGGTGTCACATTTGGCACCTTTCAGGGGGGAGGGGGGTGCAGATACCTGTCTAAGACAGGTATTTGCACCCACTTCTGGCATAGACTCCCATGGGAGTCTACGCCTCTTCCCGTCCCCACCGCGCTGTCTGCTGGGAACACACAGCTCCCAGGAGAGAGCGGGGACCACTTGGGACGCGCAGCGCGACTTGCGCATGCGCAGTAGGGAACCGGGAAGTGAAGCCGCAACGCTTCACTTCCTGATTACCTCACCTAGGATGGCGGCGGCAGCTGCCGAGAACCGAGCGGGTTCACGGCATCGCCTGCCGACATCGCTGGACCCTGGGACAGGTAAGTGGCCATTTATTAAAAGTCAGCAGCTGCAGTATTTGTAGCTGCTGGCTTTTAATATTTATTTTTTTTGGCGGTGTGGGTGGACCCCCGCTTTAAGCATCGATGGAGAAGTTATCATTCAGTGAGTTTGGTTAGTCTAAGATGATATCATCATTTTGTTGCAGGCAGGAGCATGCATTTTTTCAGTCTCCTCTCCCTAGTGATCAGATTGCAACACTGTAAAACTAGCCATAGATAGATCGAAAAGTAGCCGCTCATGTGCATGTCCGTGTGGTTGTCCATGGGAATGTTTGATAAGTTTTTCTCAATCAGTCCTCTGATCAAAGTATTCTGAGTCCCACTGTCAGACTACAATGTCCCAGCGGGGAGGATTCTTCCTAACACCTCGCTTGTGTAAATGGAGGAATCTGTGTGTTTTTATTCATTCAGCCCACTAACTGATCAAAAAAATAAATAAAAAAAGAGTCATCTATGGCCACCTTTTCCCTTTTAGCATGTCATAAGATAAGAGGGTGTGACAGGTGCTGATCTGTATTAGACATTTGCAAACAGGACTTACAAGACCAGGGGGGTTATTTACAAAAGGCAAATCCACTTTGCACTGCAAGTACACCTGAAAGTGCAGTCACTCTAAATCTAAGGAGTAGATCTGAAATGAGGGGAAGCTCTGCTGATTTTATCATCCAATCATGTGCAAGCTAAAATGCTGTTTTTTATTTTCCTTGCATGTCCCCCTCAGATCTACAGTGACTGCACTTCCAAGTGCACTTTAAGTGCTAAGTGGATTTTCCTTTAGTAAATAACCCCCTGTGTCTTTTCTAAGTCAAAATCTAAAGACAGAAATACATAGATACATAGGGGGTTATTTACTAAAGGAAAATCAACTTTGCACTGAAAGTGCACTTAGAAGTAAAGTCGCTGTAGATCTGAGGGGGACATGCAAGGAAAACAAAAAGGAGCATTTTAGCATGAACATGATTGGATGATAAAATCAGCAGAGCTTCCACTCATTTCAGATCTTCCCCTCAGATTTAAAGCGACTGCACTTCCAAGTGCACTTGTAGTGCAAAGTGGATTTGCCTTTCGTAAATAACCCCCATAGTTCTGTACCTGTCTGCTTTCAATCCATGTATGGGCAGCCTGGTTGTACACAAGGCGATCTATCAATCAACTTGTGTACAACCAGTCTGTTGGAAAATTGTCTCTTGATCAGCACTGCAGGCTATAACCAGTGGTGCTGATCAGTGTATTCTGATAGTGGGGAAGTCTCCCCATTGTCAAAATATAATAACTTCCCCTATCCACATCAAATGCATGTATGGAGGCATTAGGGTTATATATGTGATAGAGTCTTGCGAGTTACACAAAAAACAAAAGTAACTATATATGTACTAGAAACACTGTGGGGGTTATTTGCGAAAGGCAAATCCACTTTGCACTACAAAAGTGCACTTGGAAGTGCAGTCGCTGTAAATCTGAGGGGTAGATCTAAAATGAGGGGAAGCTCGGCTGATTTTATCATCCAATCATGTACAAGCTAAAATCCTTTTTTAAATTTTCCTTGCATGTCCCCTCGGATCTACAGCGACTGCACTTCCAAGTGCACTTTCAATTGCACTTGCAGTGCAGTTGTAGTGCACAGTGGATTTGCCTTTTGTAAATAACCCTGTGTGTGTGTGTGTAAGGTATTTAAAAGACCAGCTGCTAACACTGATCACATCCCCATATGCATGTGCACAAAAATCTATATATAAGAGTGCAGCACTGAAACATGAAATATAAACAAATATAAAAAATCATTGAATCAAACAACATATGAAGTGCACAATTAAATGCCCATTAAAGTGCAAAGAAGTCCATATTAAAACAGTGAAAATTCCACAAATGGATGTTGATTGATGAACAAGGGGGTAGGACAGTGAAGGCACTCAGGCTCTATAGCGATTGAGGAGCTGATCGAGATTTTGGATGTGCGGCTTTATGTTGTGCTTTAAACCGATGTTCATATTAGTGTGGTGCGCTGGAAGCACCCGCATATTGGGGGTAACCTGTACATTTTAATAAACGCATGTTAAAGTGTTTTAAACAATTCAAGCACTATTGGAGTATTTTTCTCTGCATATACTCTGCTGCTGACATACTGAGGGTGGCTTACAGGCGTTTTCTGACCCTGCTTAGTTGGGGGGGTCGGACTCCCAGAGGTGAGCCTATACCCA
The DNA here is from genome assembly GCA_037952925.1 of Lithobates clamitans. Taxonomy (NCBI): domain Eukaryota; kingdom Metazoa; phylum Chordata; class Amphibia; order Anura; family Ranidae; genus Lithobates; species Lithobates clamitans. The sequence goes on from JBBGZY010000014.1 coordinate 8,193,427, forward strand.
TTGGGGGGGAGCACAAGTGAGGTGATTCGTTGGTGGTCTGAGAGCTTTATATATAGGATTTCACAATTACATTTAGTTGTTCATCAATCAACATCCATTTGTGGAACTTTCACTGTTTTAATATGGACTTTTTTGCACTTTATTGTATGGACATTTAATTGTCCACTTTATATCTTGTTTGATTCAATGATTTTTGATATTTGTACTCTTGAAGCATTGGGGTTGATTTACTAAAGCCAAATAGACTGTGCACTTTGCTAAGTGCAGTTACTCCAAAGCTTAGTAAATGAGGAAAAGGTTCACTTTGCGAAGAATACCAAATCATGTGCAAGGAAAATTTAAAAAAATACATTTTTCTTGCACATGATTAGATGATGGAAGTCAGCAGAGCTTCTGCTCATTTACTAAGCTCTGGACTAACTGCACTTGCAGAGTGCAACTGCACTTTGCAAAGTGCACAGTCTATTTGCCTTTAGTAAATCAACCCCATTGAGTCATCTTCTTTTATTAAACACATCAGGTTGAACTAAAACAAGTAACTTATGTATGGTCAACCTTAGACCTGAAAGTAGATGCTGACCATGGATAAACAAAGATGGTGCCGTCTTTCAGGAGATAAAGAGTAGACATGTGTGCCGTCAATTCATTTGTTTCGTTTTGTTCCGTATTAAAATTAATTCATAATTGGTGTCCGAAATTCAATTCGGATTCATACGAAATATGAATTTTCGTTAGGTTCGTAAAATTTTGGTAACAATAATGAAAGTTCGTTATGATAGATTTATCATGACTATTGGATAACAGATGCTTATTAACCCATACCAAAAAACCTTTATACTCCTATTCCCAATAACTGAGACCACACCAGATTCTGGAGTATAACAAAGGCCGTAGCAGCCTACTTTATTTTACTTAATAAACTTTATATCAAAATATATAAAAACTCTGTCAGCTATAAAAAACGGTAAACAACAAAAACATCTGTTATGCAACCTGTTAACAAAAAGAACGTTGGTCTGAGCAATAGCTTTTTCAAATCCATCTGATGGCCATAACCACTATAGCACTGCAGCCCTAAACCAAAAACTCTCCAATAGGCCTCAAGCCGACAAGCTGGCTCAGAGACTGCCGTGACTGCAGTGCCCCATATCACTTCCCGGCTAACCTCCGTTAACCGGGAACCAAAAAACCTCCGGACCCAAATCAACGTTGGATCCCCACTCTTACTTTTTTCGCCATCTTCCTTCCCTTGCCCAGACCAACGCCCGCCGCTGCCACGACAATTTCTCTTCATTCACCTGTGGACACAAAAAGAAAAACCACAAGCCCTACGACAATCACATATCTTATACCTAGGGAGGGTGGGCGGGAACTTTCCAGGATCTTCTGTTGTCCCTCCCAGAGCGGGAACCCCTTTTAACTGTCCCCTCCCCTATTCTCCCTCCCCCTCGGCTCCACTGTAGCACAGAACAATTAACCCTTACCCTGTTCCCACTGTCATGGTCGCCCTTTGCACACAGCATTGCATGCTGTTGCTTCAGGCTTTTCTTGACTATTGGATAACAGATGCTTATTAACCCATACCAAAAAACCTTTATACTCCTATTCCCAATAACTGAGACCACACCAGATTCTGGAGTATAACAAAGGCCGTAGCAGCCTACTTTATTTTACTTAATAAACTTTATATCAAAATATATAAAAACTCTGTCAGCTATAAAAAACGGTAAACAACAAAAACATCTGTTATGCAACCTGTTAACAAAAAGAACGTTGGTCTGAGCAATAGCTTTTTCAAATCCATCTGATGGCCATAACCACTATAGCACTGCAGCCCTAAACCAAAAACTCTCCAATAGGCCTCAAGCCGACAAGCTGGCTCAGAGACTGCCGTGACTGCAGTGCCCCATATCACTTCCCGGCTAACCTCCGTTAACCGGGAACCAAAAAACCTCCGGACCCAAATCAACGTTGGATCCCCACTCTTACTTTTTTCGCCATCTTCCTTCCCTTGCCCAGACCAACGCCCGCCACAGCATCCCAATAGTAATACCTTACTCTTGGGTGCTCCTCCACACCCGAATAGCTCGTTGTATCCCATCCTGTACTCCCAAAGTCCACAAATCCGTCCCCACCTCGTTAAGATGAACCCCATCACGTCTTAGATACCTCCATGTCTCAAATTCCAGTTCCCTATGTCTGACTGCCAACCCCCCACAACTAACCATGAATTTACTCACTTCCCTATTGATCTTCCTCCTTGCTCTATTCACCCCCTCCACTGACCTGGCCATTCTCCAACACATGCGGGCAACCATGTCCGACCAGACCATGATCATTTTTGGAAATTCCTTCGTTAATCGCCAGACGTCAAATTTAATGTCTCGCGTGATGTCATATCATTGAGCGAATGCCAAGATCATTGCCAAGATCATTGCCGCCCACATGTATTACCAGCACGTCCGGAGGGCCCTCCCTATTGGCATAGCGTTGTACCTCCTGAAACAACCTGCCCCACAACATCCCTGGTATACCAAACCATTTTATACACACTTCCCGTCTATCAAAGCCTAACTGCCTACCCTCAGGTCGAGCGTCTCCCCTTCGTGCCCCCCAACATACATAAGAGTGGCCCATAATCCAGACCACACTGGGCGCCGCACCTGAAATTAGAAGAAAACAAAACCATGCTCAACATTGACTACTTAACTAATGTCCCACCGGTCATAAACTACCTCCCGTATCCGTACAATAAACTCCAAACAACCCTGACCCCTTACAATGTTACAGCCAGATGCGGCCGCACATAAGATTGGAATCTGTTAGATTCCCACCGCCCAATCCGTTTTATTATTTCCACATCCATACCCAATCTGGCCGCCTCTGTTGCGGCTCCTATCCGAAAGGAATGTGATGAAAAATCCCGCTCCTCCAGTCCCAGCCCCCTCAAACATTTCCTAAAAACCGCTATGAACTGAAAACGTGATAACATATCTCCATTGGAATGTACTAACAAGGGGCCCTGACGGTCTGGCCTAACTTTAAAAAATTCCCTGACTGCGCCCGCTGGGCACTGGGGGGATCCCTTGATGGAATAAATTCGCACCACCCTACCTCTCCCCACTTGATCCGTCTTCGACTTCCTTAGGAATATTGATACCCCGTCATCCTCCAATATAACCTCCTTGAAGCCGACTCCCCCTTGCACTGTTTTTGAAGGGCTAACCAACTCCCCTATCCTGAATGCCCCAAAAAATGCCAACACAAAAGCTACTTTAAACAAACTAATTTCGTATGCTGACGAACAAATCCCCTTCAATTGTTCCAAAATACCCCCCAGTATTTCAAAAGTTACTGGCCGCCTTGAATCGCGCTGAACCGCTGCCCTCCGATAACCCTTCAACGCCTGTCTCACCCAAAAATCCTTGGTGACGTCGGGTTGTCCTTGCAGCTTAAAAAGGAAAGCCAAACCCGCTAGCTGTGTATTGATCACTGATACTGATGCACCCTCATTCAGTTTTCTTGCCAGATAATATAGTAACAGTGAACGTACTCCCTGTCCTATCAGCTCCTCCCCCAATACTCGCACGAAGGACATCCACTCCTGCCATACCTTAGTGTATGCTACCCAAGTAGCCCCACTTACCGACCGTTTTATCCATCCCTCGACGATGCCAGTGCAATCTCCCACAGCCAGTCTGGACAAGGTACGCCCTGTTGCTCCGCTTCCGGCGCCAACACTCTGAACCTGTCCCACTGGAAGCGAGACAGTGCATCAGCAATCACGTTCTCCACCCCCGGTAAGTGAACAGCATGAATGAAAACATTCAGTTGTAAGCATCTTAACACTAAGTGCTGCAGCATCCTAATTACCGGCGGAGATGACGCTGTGACCCTATTTATTACTTGCACCACCCCCATGTTGTCCCCGTGAAATCGCACTTTCAAATCCCTGAACGATGCGCCCCATAATTCCACCGCAAGCACAACTGGAAACAATTCCAGCAGCACCAGATTCTTCGTGAAGCCTTCTTTTACCCACGATGATGGCCATGGACCTGCGCTCCATTGCCCCTGAAAGTACGCCCCAAAACCTGTTGATCCAGCAGCGTCGGTAAACAGTTCCAAGTCAAAATTACTGACTGGTCCTGACATCCACATTGCCCTACCGTTAAAGGATTCCAGAAATGTATGCCAAACCCTGAGATCATCCCTATGTGTTTTAACTAAACGTACAAAGTGTTTTGGGGATTTTATCCCACTCGTGCTAGCCGCCAGCCGGCGACTAAACACTCTCCCCATCGGTAATATGCGGCAAGCAAAATTCAGCTTGCCCAAAACCGACTGTAGCCTTCGCAGTTGAACCTTTTTAAGTCCTATCAAACCTGCCACTTCATTTTTTAAATCATCCAATTTTTCCCCCGGCAACCTGCATTCCATCGCATCCGAATCTAATACTATACCCAAAAACGTGATGACCGAGCAGGGTCCCTCCGTCTTTTCATCCGCCAATGGGATGCCAAATCTTTCTGCTATGTGCTGCAGGGACGCTAGAAGCACTGCACAAACTCTAGAATCGGCCGGGCCTATGCATAAGAAATCATCCAAGTAGTGAATTATCGAATTCACTCCGGATACATCCCTTACTACCCATTCCACGAAGGAGCTGAATTGTTCGAAAAACGCACACGATATCGAACAACCCATTGGTAGGCATTGGTCAATGTAGAATCCACCACTCCAATGACACCCTAGCAACCGAAAACTCTCCGGGTGCACTGGCAACAGTCGAAAAGCTGATTCCACATCTGCCTTTGCCATCAATGCTCCTTTCCCATAGTGTCGCACCCACCTTACAGCGGCATCGAACGACGTATACGTCACTGAGCACGCATCCTGGTCTATGGCATCGTTCACGGATCCCCCTTTTGGGAAAGATAAGTGATGAATAAGCCTGAATTTATTGGGCTCTTTTTTGGGCACTACTCCCAAAGGTGAAACCACCAAGTCTGCCATTGGCGCCACCGGAAAAGGGCCGCTCATTCTACCCAATGCAACCTCCTTCTGTAGTTTTTCCGAAACCACTTCCGGATATTGCAGGGCTGACTTTAAATTTTTGGGTACTGGGGGTATGGTCGATAAATTGCACGGAATCCTAAATCCCACCGTAAAACCTTCTTCTAGTAGCCGTGCTGCTTGTTTGTCAGGGTACTTACCGAGAAACGGTCGCATCCTTTCCACCCTCACCGGAGTCCTCCCTTTTGTTCCCAGCTTCTCCCTGACGACCTTTTCCTTGTTTAAAACACCTGGATGACGGATGTGTTCCCCCGCAGCCTGAGCACTCGTGTTTAAACTTACATGATCCTCCGAACTTACAAGCCCCCGAGTTATACTGCCAACAAACCCCTTTTTTGTTTCCAGCCGAATGTCCCTGGGTTGACGATCCACCGGCTCCCCCCTGAAAAAACTGATTCGGTGTTCTCGCCGTCGTCATCAAACGCATCCACAGGCTGATGTCTTTATGGTCCCAACGAAGTTCCGGGCGTACTGCTCTCCGCTGCCTGAACTGTTCATCGTACCTCAACCATGCCGTACCCCCGTATACTCTATACGCTTCTCCTATCGCGTCCTGATAGCAGAAAAGCGCCGAACAGTGTTCCGGCTGTTTCTCTCCTATCACACTAGCCATAATTGCAAATGCTTGCAACCAATTCGTAAATGTCCTAGGTATCAGCCTATACCTCCTCTTCTCCTCATCCTCCTTTTTGGAATCATCCGGCTTAACTCTATCCAGATTGAATTTTTCCAAGGGCAATAATGAAAATATTTCTACGTACTCACCCTTCCACAATTTTTCCCGAACCTCCTGTTTCAGGTGAGCCCCCAACGGTCCTTCGTAGCACACATACACCTCGCAGCGAGCTGCGTCCGCCAGCCTCACAATATCTTTTCTCCCCGCAGCCTCCCCTGACGTCGCCGCTTTGTCCTTCCCCTGCGCCGCCCCACTAGCCACGGCCTCCTGCGCAGGCACCGTGACCTCCGCTGTAACTGCAGGTGTGGTGGCCCCCCGCCCTGTGTTATCCACTTCCTTCCCAGTCTGCGGTACCCAGGCGGCTATTGGCCCCCCCGCCGGCTTCTCTGCCGCCTCCAGCCTCTGCACTAGCTCCTTAATTCCTGTCAAAAACCCCAGAAAACCAGAAGCACCTCCTCCCATGTCAGTTCCTAGCCCCCTTTCTACTGACCCTCTAGCCCCAGTTCCTGACATTGTTGCATTATTTAAAATAGCATTTGCAATATCATGTGGTAACTCACCGGGCTGCATAGGTGTCGCCCCATCAGCCGACCGTCTGCTTTCTCCTGGCCCCATCCTCCTGGGCAGCTGGGCCGTCTCCTCTTCCGATCCGGACATCTCTTCTCTCTCGCTCCGACCCGATTCTTCTCCCGCATCCGATGCTGGCCCGCCCGGGATGTTGACCGCGGCTGCCGCACTACCCGCAATCCTGTCCTTCCTCCGCGCAGCGAATCCACCCGTTGATTTCCGGACAGCCTTCCCAGGACCGGTGTGGGCTACCGCAGTCCTGTCAGCCTCCGCTCTTGTTAATGGCATGCCTGACTTGCTCCTCCCTCTAGTCTGCCTGTCCCTTGCCGCCGAAACAGAAGGCCCAGGGACCCCTCCTGGCATGGCAGCGCCAGCGATGGCGGAGTTCTTCCTGGGGGCGGGGCTCGCGCTCTCCGCATGTCTCCTGCAGGTGGGCCTCTCTCCCGTCCTCTCTGCTGCTGGGCTCTTCTCCTGACCTGTCGGGGCCGCCCGCCCGCTGACCCGCTCTCTTCCTGCCGCTCTCTTCGCTGGGGGGCCTCCCTGGACACTGGCCGCCATGCCACCCGGGTGCCGCTGTGACTGCAGAACGCGGTCCGGTGAGAACCGCTCAGGCGGTCGGGAACGGCGCGCTCTGGTGTTGCCTCTCTCCCCCTCACTAGCCTGTGTATTGGTACCCCTGACCGCGGTGGCGATCGTCTCCTGCAGCCACCCCGCACCCCGAACCGATGCTTCCTCCCTTAACTGGGCCATAAGCCTATCTAGCTCAGACATGCTGTGGGGCACAACCTACTCACTGAACTTTCCAGGATCTTCTGTTGTCCCTCCCAGAGCGGGAACCCCTTTTAACTGTCCCCTCCCCTATTCTCCCTCCCCCTCGGCTCCACTGTAGCACAGAACAATTAACCCTTACCCTGTTCCCACTGTCATGGTCGCCCTTTGCACACAGCATTGAATGCTGTTGCTTCAGGCTTTTCTTTATGAGGGACTCCCACCATCCCTGTGCTGTGCTGACTTCCTGGGTTTCTAACTTTTAGTTTTGTTAACTTTTCGTAACAATAAGGAAAGTTCGTTAAGATAAATTTTCCTTGAAGTTCATAAATGAAATTTCGTATTTTGTACAAAATTCGTATGCATAAAAATTCGTATTTCGGATCCTTACAAATGTACGAATTTTCGGAAATTCGTACAAATTTCTGATTCGTACAAAACTAATCACACATGTCTAATAAAGAGCAGACTGTCAGAGGAAGCACTGTAAGAGGTCATAAATACGTGGAAGTTTCACATTGGCACAGTACTTCTTAGCATGCACACACTAAACATGAAAAATATATTTTTTTTGTGTTTACCCCCAAATAAATCCATAGGTGTATCAGTGTATTCAGACATCTCATAATTGATAGCAAATGACTTAAATTTCATCACAATAGCATATAATATTGATGAGCGTGACAACATGGATCGAAATTCTGAACTGGCCTAATTTCCATCCATGTATGGGCAGGCTGGTTGTACACAAGGCTGGTTGTATCGATCAACTTGTGTACAACCAGCAAAAGTTTCTCTTGATCAGCACTGCAGGAAATAACCAGCAGTGCTGATCAGTGGATTCTGATGGCTGGGAAGTCTCCCCACTGTCAGAATACAATGACTCAGCAGGAGGGATTCCCCTATCCACATAGAGTGTGTGGATGGAGGCATTGGGGGAGAGTTACTAAAGCTGGTGCACTCAGAATCTGGTGCAGCTGTGCATGGTAACCAATCAGCTTCTAACCTCGGCTTGTTCAATTAGGCTTTGGCAATAAAACCTGGAAGCTGATTGGTTTATATGCAGAACTGCACCAGATTTTGTACTCTCCAGTTTTAGTAAATCACCCCCGTTGGGTTATCTTCTTTCATTCAACAAGCATGCTGAACTAAATCAAATAACTTATGTATGGCCAGCCTTAGTCCTGGGAGTAGATGCTGACGCTGGATAAACAAAGATGGTGCCACCTTTCTGGGGACAAAGAGCAGATTGTCAAAGGAAGCACTTTGAGTGGTAATAAATACTTGGAAATTTTACACTAGCACAGTACTTAGCACGCACACAAAAAAAACATGAAAAATATATTTTGTGTGTTTTACCTCAAATGACTCCATGGGTATCAGTATATTCAAACATCTCATAATTGATACCAAATGACTTGAATTACATCACAATGACATATAATATTGATGAGCATGACAACACAAATTTTAGCAGATATTTTAAGAAGAAAAGTCAAATAAACATGTTTTCTTCGGACAAATTAGCTTAGACAGGAAAGCAAGCTTTGGGATCGCGTATAGGAGCGGCTGTAGGCTGCTTTTATATAGATATGAAACACGCACAGGCTGGTGACCTGCATCAATTTATTCTTACAGACAGTCTCTCTGTATGGCTTCCTGACATTAAGTGGGGATTTCTCATTTTTGAGTCACACCAGCAAGATTGTCTCATATAAAAAGGATTAGCCTATAACAATCATGCATCAAACATTATATAAACAGAAAAGCTGTTTTCTATTTTCCCAGAGCTCTTATTTTTAGTTCAGGTCTGCATGGAAGTAAGTTTGCCTGTTTTTACATTCTTATTGCTTGGTGTGTCATTATCATAACCTTATAGTTTCTCCCTCTATCAGCTATGGGTATGTCAGACCGCACAATAAGCATCCTTCCTGAGCTAAAGCTGTGAAAAAAAAAAGTTCTAGATGCTTATAGAAAACTGTAGCATTGGTGAAAAAATATACTGCATATGCAAAAGCCAGGAAAGGTAATTTTTATTATTAGAATTATTTTTTGGATTGTTACCAGCCTTTTATTGAAAATATCCATCTGTTCTATTACCATTAAGGGCCTGTTCACACTATGTGCAGTTACCTGGACTTTTCTGCACTCGATGAATGCAGAGGACACATAGAAAACAATACATTTCTATTCTGGGGGGGTTCACTCTACTAGGGGCTGACTGGCAACTTTTGGCCCAGGGAGCAAGTACAACTTAGAGGCCCATAGTGCAGTGACTCGGCCCCCCTCCGTCTGCTCGCCCTCCTCCCTGCCTCCTCCTGACCCTCATCTCAGGCTAAATCTCTGCTCCAGGTATTCTCTGCGGGTCGGGCTGGACATTGCCTGCTGCACTGACTCCATGTTTCCAAACTGGTCGGCACGGGGTGGAAGGGGGCTGCAGGGGGGATCCAGGGTGTCTCAGGGCTGGCCGGGGGAGGAGAGCCTCCAGTGGGACACAGAGCTGACCTCTGCTCAGACACAGAATACATCATCCATGCTGGGGGGGGGGGGGGGCTAGCGGCCTGCACTCTCTCCTCATCCTCATCCCACACTTAGTAGGTCTGCGGCAAAAGCAGTGCAGACTTTTTAGGGGTCATCAGAGCGGCCTGGGGGGGCAATTGCCCTCTGGCCCAGTCCACCCCTGATGTCTATATGTGTTCCAGGGATGTGAGTTAAGAATATGTCAACCCAAAATGCCATATGCCTGATATGTGCCTGCTGTACCATGTACTTGTATGAAAAAGTATCCAGTTGAATTTGCATTGTTTCCTGTGATGAAATCCCTGGCGTTCCTGCCAGTCCCTCTGTTTTCCTATTAAAACTGACTAAAGGAAGCAGGAGAGCACAGCATGGTCAGTTTTTTGGCTATGCTGGAAACTCACCCTGCTTTCCTACAATGATAAGACTTGTACTGACAGCCCTCACCCACTCACATGCCATCTCTAAGGTCCTTATGCAGCTGATTAGAGCTTAACAAAAAAGTATGTGAAACATATTTATAATGTTTTTTAAATATATAAACACATTTTATGCCTTTCATTTCTATTTTAACCTGAATGGGTTTTTTTGACTACATGATGAGGGTTTAAATATACTTTAACCACTTCCATACCAGGCACTTTCCCCCCTTCCTGTCCAGGACAATTTTTAGCTTTCAGTGCTGTCGCACTTTGAATGACAATTGTGCGGTCATGCAATACTGTACCCAAACTAAATTTTTCTAATTTTCTTCCCACAAATAGAGCTTTCTTTTGGTGGTATTTGATCACCTCTGCGTTTTTTAATTTTAGCGCTATAAACGAAAAAAGACCGACAATTAAAAAAAAACAAAACTGATGGGCACTGAAAGGCAGCACTGATAGGCGGCACTGACTGCACTAATAGGTGGCACTGATGGGCACTGATAGGTGTCACTGGATAGGCAGCACTGATGAGGAGCTACTGACAGGAATTACTGAGTGGCACTGATTGGCACTTTGTTTGGGCACTGACAGGCATTACTGATGGGGCACTGATTGGCACTTTTTGGGCACTGATCAGCACTGTGGTGGGCACTGACAGGCATTTATTATGGGGACAGACTGGCAGGTGTTTGGCACTGATTGGCAGCTGATGGGCACCTTTTGATGGGGGCTTCACTGATAATCAATGTGCTGATTATCATCACAGACCCCCCCTCTGACAGGGAGAGCCGCTGATAGGCTCTCCCTGTCAGCGTGACTTGAGGAAAGCCATTTGCCGGCACTTCCTGGTTCACGCGATGATCAGCTGTGATTGGTCACAGCTGATCACGTGGTAAGAAGCCTCTGTTAGGATCAGGATAGCCGGCTGTGCTATCCTGATCGCGTCATATGACGTCCGGTCAGGATATCTCAACTACTTTGTTGCCGTCATTCTGTTATATGGCGGGTGGTAAGTGGTTAAACTGTAAGAGGTTTGCATTTTATCACACATAAATTCATCTAAATGCATGTACAGTACCTTGAAAAAGTATTAATACCCCTTGAAATTTTCCAAATTTTGTCATGTTACAACCAAAAATATAAATGTATTTTATTGGGATTTTATGTAACAGACCAACACAAAGTGGCACAAATTGTAAAGTGGAAGAAAATGATAAATGGTTTTCAATTTTTTTTACAAATAAATATCTGAAAAGTGTGGCGTGCATTTGTATTCAGCTCCTGTGCGCCAATACTCCTTTCACTGCAATTAACCTCCCTGGCGGTATTCCAGATTGTGGCTCGGGGTGGATTTTCAGTACCAAAAGCGGTAACCCCGAGCCACACTCGGGATCGCATCGCAGGATCCAGGAAGAGGTTACTTACCTTGTCCCCAGGATCGTGCAATGTCTCCCCACAGTGTGAGCGATCTATCACGGAGCTGAGCTCCATTCCCTGCGAGTGTTGCGACACACAGGGACGCAGATCGGTGCCGAATTCAAAAAGTAAAACACATAATACGTATACAGTACACTGTAATCTTACAGGTTACATTACTGTATCAATTTATTTCACATTATAAATACTGTTCTTTCTGCCTGGAAACTGGACATTGTCCATAGCAACCAAAACCGTCCCTTTACATCAAAAGTGGTTTTAGACCAGCTAGAAAACAGCGATAATAAATTAGAATCACTTGCAGAATTGAGCGATAGTGATTTGTGGGGAGATCCGTCATCAAACACTGAAAGTAATGACAGCGACAATTCTGCAACTGAGCAAATTTCAGTGTTTTTGATCTGATTACATTATTGAACAATTTTTATTATTATTATTATTATTATTATATTATTATTTGCTATAATTATTTATAGTTATTTATTATATTATAATTTATGATTTCGTTTTTCAAACTTTATCATACCCGGGATATCTACTAGACTCTTGTTTAGACAGATTTAAGTGAGTTATTCCTAAGAATTACAGGCCTACAATATAAAACACCCATTTTCCATGCAAAATAATTGTACCACTTTCAGCATCAAAAATCTGAAATAATCATACCGCCAGGGAGGTTAAAGCTGCAAGTCTATTTGGGGATGTCTCTACCAGTTTTGCACATCTAGAGAGTGACATTTTTGCCCATTCTTCTTTTCAAAAAAGCTCAAGCTCTATCAGATTGGATGGAGAGCGTCTGTAAACAGCAATTTTTCAAGTCTTGCCACAGATTCTCAATTGGATTTAGGTCTGGGCTTTGACTGGGCCATTCTAACACATGAATATGCTTTGATCTAAACCATTTCATTGTAGCTCTGACTCTATGTTTAGGAGCGTTTTCCTGCTGGAAAGTGAACCTCTGCCCCAGTCTTAGAGCCCTTTCACACTGGGGTGGTTTGCAGGCGTTATTGCGCTAAAAATACCGCCTGCAAACCGACCCAAAACAGCCTCTACTGTTTGTTCAGTGTGAAAGCCCGAGGGCTTTCACACTGAAGCGGTGGGCTGGCAGGAGAAGAAAAAAACTCCTGCAAGCCGCATCTTTGGAGCGGTATAGGAGCGGTGTATTCACCGCTCCTAAACCGCTCCTGCCCATTGAAATCAATGGGGCAGCGCGGCTATACCACGGCTATACCTCGGCTATAGCTGCGCTATGCGAGCGGTTTTAACCCTTTTTCGGCCGCCAGCGGGGGTTAAAACCGCACCGCTAGCGGCCGAATACCGACGAAAAAACGACGGTAAAGCAGCGCTACAAATAGCGCTGTTTTACTGCAGATGCCCCCACCGCCCCAGTGTGAAAGGGGCCTTAAGTCTTTTGCAGACTCTAACAGGTTTTCTGCTAAGATTGCCCTGTATTTGGCTCCATTCATCTTTCCATCAACTCTGACCAGCTTCCCTGTCCCTGCTGAAGAAAAGCATCCCCACAACATGATGCTGCCACCACCATGTTTCACGGTGAGGATGGGGTGTTCAGGTGATGTGCAGTGTTAGTTTTCTGCCACACATAGCGTTTTGCTTTTAGGCTAAAAAGTTCAATTTTGGTCTCATCTGACCAGAGCACCTTCTTCCACATGTTTGCTGTGTCCCCCACATGGCTTCTCGCAAACTGCAAACAGGACTTCTTATGGCTTTCTTCAACAATGACTTTCTTCTTGCCACTCTGCCACAAAGGCCAGATTTCTGGAGAGCACGACTAATAGATTCTTCCACCTGAGCTGTGGATCTCTGCAACTTCTCCAGAGTTACTATGGGCCTCTTGGTTGCTTCTCTAATTAATGCTCTCCTTTCCTGGCCTCAGTGTAGGTGGATGGCCATGTCTGGGTAGGTTTGCAGTTGTGCAGTAGTCTTTCCATTTTCGGATGAATAATTGAACAGTGCTCCATGAGATGTTCAAAGCTTGGGATTTTTTTTATAACCTAACCCTGCTTTAAACTTCCCCACAACTTTAGCCTTGACATGTCTGGGGTGGTCCTTGGCCTCCGTGATGCTGTTTGTTCACTAAGGTTCTCTAACAAACCTCTGAGGGCTTCACAGAACAGCTGTATTTATACTGAAATTGAATTACACAAAAGTGGACTCTATTTAATAATTAGGTGACTTCTGAAGGCAATTGGTTCCACTAGATTTTAGGTAGGGGTATCAGAGTAACGGGGGCTGAATACAAATGCATGCCACACTTTTCAGACATTTCTTTGTAAAAAATTTTGAAAACCATTTATAATTTTCCTTCCACTTCACAATTATGTGCCACTTTGTGTTGGTCTATCACAATAAATCCCAATAAAATACATTTACTTTTTTTGGTTGTAACATGACAAAATGTGGAAAATGTCAAGGGGTGTGAATACTTTTTAAAGGCACTGTAAATGCAAAACACACCTTTAAAATAACATTAGGCATAAAAATGCACGTAAACGCATTATGCACATAAAAAGTCATGTGGAATCTATTAGACGATCACTTCCTTGCTAAAGAAGCTGAGGGTTAGGTGATGGACTGGCCAAGCATGTCTCCAGGCCTAAACCCTATTGTTGGGTATCCTCAAACGGAAGGTGGAGGAGCGCAAGGATTCTAACATTCACCAGCTCTGTGATGTCATCATGGAGGAGTGGAAGAGGACTCCAGTGGCAACCTGTGAAGCTCTGGTGAACTCCATGCCCAAGAGGGTTAAGGCAGTGCTGGAAAATAATGGTGGCCACACAAAATATTAACACTTTGGGCCCAATTTGCACATTTTCACTTAGGGGTGTACTCACTTTTGTTGCCAGTAGTTTAGACATTAATGGCTGTGTGTTGAGTTATTTTGCGGGGACAGGAAATTTACACTGTTATACAAGCTGTACACTCACTACTTTACATTGTAGCAAAGTGTCATTTCTTCTGTGTTGTCACATGAAAAGATATAATAAAATATTTACATAAATGTGAGGGGTGTACTCACTTTTGTGAGATACTGTATATACAGTGGATATAAAAAGTCTACACACCCTTGTTAAAATGTCAGGTTTCTGTGATGTAAAAAATGAGACAAAGATAAATCATTTCAGAACTTTTTCCACCTTTAATGTGACTTATAAACTGTACAACTGAAAAATAAACTGAAATATTTTAGGGGGGGGGGAGTAAAAATAAAAAACTAAAATAGTGTGGTTGTGTTATGCCCCGTACACACGGTCGGACTTTGTTCAGACATTCCGACAACAAAATCCTAGGATTTTTTCCGACGGATGTTGGCTCAAACTTGTCTTGCATACACACGGTCACACAAAGTTGTCGGAAAATCCGATCGTTCTAAACGCGGTGACGTAAAACACGTACGTCGAGACTATAAACGTTGCAGTGGCCAATAGCTTTCATCTCTTTATTTATTCTGAGCATGCGTGGCACTTTGTCCTTTGGATTTGTGTACACACGATCGGAATTTCCGACAACGGATTTTGTTGTTGGAAAATTTTATAGCCTGCTCTCAAACTTTTGTGTGTCGGAAAATCCGATGGAAAATGTCCGATGGAGCCCACACACGGTCGGAATTTCCGACAACACGCTCCGATCGGACATTTTATATCGGAAAATCCGGCCGTGTGTACGGGGCATAAGTGTGCACACCCTCTTATAACTGGGGATGTAGCTGTGTTCAGAATTAAGCAATCAAAATTAAATTAAAGTTCTAGTAGGTCTTTCCTGACATTTTCCTAGTCACATCCTACATCAAAAGCCATGGTCCGCAAAGAGCTTCCAAAGCATCAGGGGGATCTCATTGTTAAAAGGTATCAGTCAGGAGAAGGGTACAAAATAATTTCCAAGGCATTAGATATACCATGGAACACAGTGAAGACGGTCATCATCAAATGGAGAAAATTTGTCACAACAGTGACATTACCAAGAACTGGACGTCCCTCCAAAATTGATGAAAAGACGGGAAGAAAACTGGTCAGGGAGGCTGCCAAGAGGCCTATAGGAACATTAAAGGAGCTGCAGGAGTATCTGGTAAGTATTAGCTGTGTGGTACATGTGACAACAATCTCTAGTATTATTAATTTATTGGGCTATGGGGTAGAGTGTCAAGACGGAAGCCTTTTCTTACGAAGAAAAACATCCAAACCTGGCTAAATTTTGCAAAAACACATCTGAAGTCTCCCAAAAGCATGTGGGAAAATGTATTCTGTCTGATGAAACCAAGGTTGAACATTTTGGCCATAATTCCAAAAGATATGTTTGGCGCAAAAATAACACTGCACATCACCAAAAGAACACCATACCCACCATGAAGCATGGTGGTGGCAACATCTTGCTTTGGGGCTGTTTTTCTTCAGCTGCAACAGGGGCCATGGTCAAGGTAGAGGGAATTATGAACAGTTCCAAATACCAGTCAATACTGGCACAAGACCTTACAGGCTTCTGCTAGAAAGCTGAACATGAAGATGAACTTCATCTTTCAGCATGACATCCACATCAACAAAGGAATGGCTTTACCAGAAGAAGATTCAAGTTTTAGAATGGCCAAGCCAGAGCCCAGACCTGAATCCCATTGAAAATCTGTGCGGTGATCTGAAGAGGGCTGTGCCCAGGAGATGCCCTCACAATCTGACAGATTTGGAATGTCTATGCAAAGAAGAATGGGCAAATATTGCCAAGTCAAGATATCCCATGCTGATAGACTCATACCCAAAAAAACTAAAATCAGACGGTGCTTCAACAAAGTATTGGTTTAACCGGTTCAATTCCGGGAATTTTCACCCCCTTCCTTCCCAGACCAGTTTTTAGTTTTCAGCGCTGTCGCACTTTAAACGACAATTGCGAGGTCGTGCAACGTTGTACCCAAACAAAATTGACGTCCTTTTTTCCCCACAAATAGAGCTTTCTTTTGGTGGTATTTGATCACCTCTTTTTACTTTTTGCTATAATAAATATCCCAATTTTTTAAAAAAAAACCAAATTTTTTCCTCAGTTTCGGCCGATCCGTATTCTTCTACATATTTTTGGTAAAAAAAAAACGCAATAAGCGTATATTGATTGGTTTGCGCAAAAGTTATAGCGTCTATAAAATACGGGATAGATTTATGGCATTTAAAAAAAAATAAATAATAATTTTTTTTTTTTTTTACTAGTAATAGCGGCGATCACGTTTTTTTTTTTCGTGACTGCAACATTATGGCGGACACATCGGACACTTTTGACACCATTCACATTTATACAACGATCTGTGCTATAAAATTGCATTGATTAATGTGTAAATGTGACAGGCAGTGAAGGGGTTAACCACTAGGGGGCGGGGAGGGGTTAAATGTGTTTTCTAGGGAATGCTTCTAACTGTAGGGGGCGGGGACGCACAAGGGGAGGAGACCGATCAGTGTTCCTCTATTCTGGGAACACAGATCGGTCTCCTCTCAACTGACAGGACGTGGATCTGTGCGTTTACACACACAGATCCACGGTCCAGCCCGGTTAACGGGCAATCGCGGGTGCCCTAGGCGCCCGGGAACCTGAGGCCGCCATATGACGTCCACCCAGGATGGGAGATCCCATCTGTGGACGTCATTTGACTATAGGCCGGTGCTGAAGTGGTTAAGGGTGTGCACACTTATGCAACCATATTATTTTTTTTTTTTTTTTTACTTCCCTCTACCTAAAAGAATTCAGTTTGTTGTTCAACTGAGTTGTACAGTTTATAGGTCACATAAAAGGTGGAAAAGGTATTGAAATGATTTAACTTTGTCCCATTTTTTTACATCACAGGGGTGTGTAGACTTTGTATATCCACTGTAGACACCGCTCCCACATAATCCTTTATTACAGTGTGCATACCTAAATAAAATTGTAAGTTCCTTGAGGGTGGGACTGCATAAT
Organism: Lithobates clamitans; assembly: GCA_037952925.1. Lineage (NCBI taxonomy): Eukaryota > Metazoa > Chordata > Amphibia > Anura > Ranidae > Lithobates > Lithobates clamitans. Next base: position 8,210,836 of record JBBGZY010000014.1, read on the forward strand.
ATGTTACTTCTTTGTAAATGAACAAATTTCATAATTACTGAATAAAACGTGGTATTGGTGACATCATGGTAAACAGCCTCAAACTATGTGTGATGATTATGCAGTTATTGAAATGCGTACACAACATTGTATAGAAATCCTTTGGTGACCGTGGTTATTAGTATTTGTGCCGTGAACAGCCCCTTAATGTTTGGCTTTTTTTTTCTTCTTTCTAAACAATTATATTTTGTCACAATGGTTTAGAATGAATGCGTAGAAATGGAAACACTTCACAAAAATGAATAATCTCACGCCAACTGAATTATGATTTGACATTGGCATAATCCATGTGTGTAATGTGAAAACCACTCAGATGACAAGCAGGCTGTCTCAGCAAATAGCAAATGGCTGCAATGTTTTTCAGTTTTCCTTTCTTCATTACTCCAGCTAATACAAAGATTGCCGGGATAAAATGAAAGAGGCTTATACTGCCTGGTCAAGGCGAACTGCAATGTGACACAAATGCATATTACAAATGCTGCTAATAGGATTCAAAGTCATAAGCTCAAAACAAAATGAATTTCTCTCATTCAGATTCATGGCATGACAAGGACATTAAGAGCCTCACAGGGGGAGAAATGCTAAGATGAAGGGAACATGGAAGTCTCACATTAACTAGTACCTAGATTTTCATCAGGATCTTTGGTATGCCCACAGTCATGCAAATGTGTAAAGGCACTTCTGCTCCACTTCAAAATGCTGCCAGTGTCACAGAGAGTCTACAGGTAGGTCATCCTAAAGGAACAACTGATACATTAATGCATACAATGGTGACATGGAGGCATGCCAGATCATTTGCAGTGGCTGAAGGTGAAGTGTACACATTCTCAGTGATGGGGTAGCAGTCTGGGGATGTGTGTGTCTAGTGACTTAACAAGGCATAAGATCCTCCAACATGAATTACTCTAGTAAGTACAAAAACTACCAGCACTATTTATTTAAGGTATTTTTCTTCACACGTTTGGTCACTTTTGTCTGTGTTTCTTTCACTTGGATGGAGGGTGTGGGTCCTCAGGCCTACCCTAAAATCTAGGGGCAGGATGCGTAGCCATTAGGTTCCATCTTCTCTTCGGGAGAGCCCCTCACCTAGTACTCGATGGTCGGCTTCAGCTGACCATAAGGAGAGGGGGTCCTTCAGGCCTTTTGGCTTGGGGGACCATATTGAGCTTTGCCCCTGTCAGGAGGCTTGCGCCTCGGAGGGTTAGGGTAGAGTCCTAGTTCCTCAGGATGTGGAATAGAGGCACCAACTTAAGTGCACTTTTTATTTAGTTTTTGTGCACCACTGTGAGTTAAAAAACAAAAACAAAACTCTGCACATGGATCTTTTTCCTCTTCCCAACCAGGAGTCTCTGTTAGGGAGAGCCCTCACCAAGTACTTGGAGGACCAGCTTTGACAGGTCCCTAAGAAGTGGGGCTTGCTTGGCTTCGGCCTGGGTAGACTATAGAATGCCTTGCCCCTGTCATGAGCCTTGCATCCGATAGATACTGTACGTGTGACAGCTGGAAGGGTCATTAGCTTTCAGTGCCAGGTGTCACCTCTGGAATCTTTCTGCATAACATTGTGAATATCTGGCGCACTGGTACCCAGTGCAGGATCAGGTGAGTATAACAGGGAATAGGCTGCTTTAGAGGTAAGGCTTGTGTTAAGTGTTAAGGTGCCTAGTTTCACAATTAGGGTTAAGGTTAGGGGGTGGCAATAATGTGTTTAGGCTAAATTAATTTTTACTTTAGGGGTTAGGTTAGGGCTATTTCCAATCACCAGTGGCAGAGTCACTAAGATGCAGCTCACTTCTTCCCTAATGCGCTTTACTCCCCTGCTGACTAAATTGCTGCAAAACCTAGCTTATTCTTTTAGCTGGTTCAGAAGCGACATAGCAAGAGGTGACTGGTTTGGTTTACACTTGTGCATCTGAATTTTTTGTTTTTCTCATGTGTTTCCATTGAAGTCTATGGGTCCGCAGATGCAAATTATTGCACCAAAAAAAGCACCTGTACTTTTTTCAAAGATGCACGGCAAAAAAAAGCAACAAATAATAATATCAGTCATCCTCTTGTCATGTATGGTCCCACATCAGTCAATGGGTGTAAACGGGGGCTTAGCAATTCGGACACTGGAGAACAGTCAATACAGAAAATATCTTGTAAGCAGGGAAGCTGTTCAGATTAAGAAGCAGACTTATTAAAATTAACACAAGCTAAAAATAGTGAAAAACCTGCATAGAATTGGCTGTACATGATTTGCAGACTTGCTGTTTTCTTTTTGTTATTCAGCTTTTTCAGCAATATCTGTTGCAAATATAAGATCAATCTATACACTAGGGGGAAAACCCCTGGGGGAATCTAGGGTGGAAAAGGACCTGGGGGCCTAGTAGATGATTGGCTCAGCAATGGCATGCAATGCCAAGCTGCTGCTAACAAAGCAAACTCTAGACTAGATTAGGCTTTAGACAAGAAGATCTGGATGCCGCACACTGGGTAAATTTGAAAACTTGTCTTTATTGGAAGGACGGGATCATCAAAAATACAAGACCATCATGCAGAGAGTACAGGAAAATCTGACGCGTTTCGCAATCGGAGCTGAGTGCTTACTCATAGCTAGACTAGAGTATGCTGTCCAGTTCTGGGCACCAGTCCTCAGGAAGGATGTACTAGAAATGGAGTGAGTACAAAGAAGGGCATTAAAGCTAATAAAGGGTCTGGAGGATCTTAGTTATGAGGAAAGGTTGCGAGTACTGAACTTATTCTCTCTGGAGAAGAGAGGGACTATGATTTCAATTTACAAATACCATACTGGTGACCCCACAATAGGGATAAAACTTTTTCGCATAAGGGAGTTTAACAAGACACGTGGCTACTCATTAAAATTAGAAAAAAAGAGGTTTAACCTTAAACTACGAAGAGGGTTCTTTTCTGTAAGGAATTCCCTTCCACAGCCGGTGGTTTCAGCGGGAGCATTGATAGTTTCAAGAAACTATTAGATAAGCACATGAACGACCACAACATACAGGGATTTACAGGGTAATACTGACATATAATCACAGACATAAGTTGGACTTGATGGATTTGTGTCTTTTTTCGACCTCACCTACTATGTAACTATGTAACTGGTCCACGGCAAACTTTCTTCTGGTGCAAATGGTAATAAAAGACCTAATCAGTTTCAAAGGACATCAGGGCTGAAAGAAATATGTAGGATGTTGTTATGAACCTTCAGAAAATATGAATGGCCTGCTTGTCTCTGTCCTTAGCACGTGTGTATGTATGTATGTATGTATGTATGTATGTATGTATGTATGTAGGGTAGTTTAAAATATCTTGATTCAATTTAAAGTGTTTTTGTACATAAGGAAAAAGTTACAGTTTTGAGTGATAAAAAAGTGGGTACCCTTATGCCGCGTACACACGAGCGGAATTTCTTTCTGAAAAATATTGGATGGTTTTTCCGACGGAATTCCACTCAAGCTTGTCTTGCATACACACGGTCACACAAAAGTTCTCTGAACTTTTGACTGTCAAGAACGCGACGAGCCAAGAAAATGAAGTTCAATGCTTCCGAGCATGCGTTGAATTGTTTCCGAGCATGCGTGAATAGAATTTGAACACATTACTGGATGGTCTTATTTGATGTCTATTTATATTGACAACTGTTGTGTATATTCTTTTTTCATTTTTCCTTTTTTGTAATTCAATAAAAATCAACTTTTTTAACACTTGATTTGTTAGTACCTATTGTGAATAGACGTATTTTCTCCCTACAAAAATCCCATGTTTCTTGTTAGAAAAATCTTTCTTTGCTGCATTTGGTTTCAATTAGGGATTGGGAGAATCGTCTCAGCTCCTGTGTATGTCCACAACCTTTCACTATTTGGCCATGCGTGATTTTTTTGGGCGTCCGAATTGCATACAGACGATCGCATTTTCGGATAGGAACTTTTTCCCGACCGAAAAATATAGAACATGCTCTCAATCTTTTGCTGGAATTCCGCCAGCAAAAGACCGATGGAGCATACACACGGTCGCATTTTCCGACAAAAAGCTCTCATCGGAGTTTTGCTGGCGACATTTCCAATCGTGCGTACGCGGCATAAGGTTTTAAACTGTATCTGCCTTGACAGCATTACCCTTGTGACTTCAGCACTGGACCCTGTAGAATCCCGTTTTTGAATACTGACTTTCTAAACTCGGGATTTGCATACGCTTAAGCTGGCCATAGAAATATGAATTTCAACTCATCTACAGGCAGACTGGTTGTACTGAAGTAAATCTATTGATCAACGTCAGTACAACCAGCCTGTCTGATTTTTTTTTTTTTAGCAATTACTGGCTATAGCCGGTGGCAGTAATTATTGTATTATGACGGAGGGGATAACTCGCACTGTCAGAATACAATAGCACAGCGGATTCCCCAATCAACACTGAATAGGGGAAGGAAAAGATCCGGAATATGCTGCACTTCTTCAACCTTTGTTGTATTTTATAACAACATCATTGACAGTGTGGGGTACAGCTGAAAGTAAAGCATTCCGCGCTACAGTTAGCACTTACTCATAACCTCTAGGCTATGAGTAAGTGCTAAATGTAGTGTGAAACGCGTTAACTTTCAGCTGTACCCCACACTGTCTGTGATGTTTTATAAGAAGATGCAACAAAGGTTGAAGAAGTGCAGCATATTCCGGATCTTTTCCTTTCCTGTGTATCTGCAGATGAGCTGTGCTAGCACCTTCACTCTGGGTTGTCAGTAAGCGAACTGTTGATTACTCTCCTGGAGCAGAAACTCATGGGAAACAAAATTGCTTAAAGTATGGCCAGCCTTAGGCACCCCTGGTTACCCCTCATGTGACAATGCTCTGCCCTGGGGAAAAATTGTGTTACCTTGGGTTTAGTTCCCCTTTATTTTTACACCCTTTAAAATAATACAAGTTTACTTTAGGTTAAAGCGGAACTAAACCCATTGATTTACCAGTTTCCCAAAGCAGCTACGTTCAAGGCATTCCATAAATGATAACTATCACAGTTTCTTGTGTTCTTAACCAAACTTTCAAATGGCTGGTGCCATAACGAATTACTTTTGCAGCACCATGGCAAATGCAGATCAAACAGAAGCCAAGATGGCATCTTCCTTGGCTGTAAAGGATAGGAGGGTTTAGTCCTGTTTCAAAGTGCATGTACAGCCAAACCCTTTTTTCAGTTTTAGATACAGTAAGGAAGGGTTCAAATCCATTATCAGGTTTTGTTTGCTGTGTGACCTATGGGGGAAATTTGCCTTCACTACCTGTCCTTCAAACACAACAGAGAGTGGCAATCTGTCCAACTTGAGGGGAAATCCTCTTATAGATTTCACTGGATTATGCATCCCCATTGCAACAGTCCCCCTCACCTCCTGTTCTGGTGACAACTATAAAAATGTAGATTTCCCATCACCTCCTAAAATGGCGACAATGGTCACAGGACAAAATGTGAGTCCTCCAAGCCAGTACACAGACAGCAACAAAAAAACAACAGATATTCTAATGCTTCCTTATTATCTAAAACAACAAATGGTTTTTTTTTAAAAATGCAGATAAAAGACAAGAAACACCCAATATTTACAGTATTTTCCTCCTCATAAATAATTTTCTATTCACTTGCAATATGCTTTTGAAATTGCTCGAAAAGCTGGCTAGTCAATGCTCTAGCACAGCTGGGGATCCCAGAACTAAAGTCTGGTACACGCTCTAGTTTTTTTTTTGCGCAACCCAGTGGGCTGAACGAAAAAAAAACCTGACAGATCGAAGTACTAACACAAGCGATGTTGGTGCAACGATCTCCCCCGATATGCAATTGTATTCTGACAGGGGTCCCACACACACCAGAATACATTGATCAGCACTAACAGCCATTGGCTACAAGCGCTGATCAGATGCTGGTTTTCCAGCATGTCCCTTCAACAAAAGCTGGTCATTGACTTCAGTTGTACAGACACCTGTACACACTGACTGAATGTCGGCCGGTTCCAACTGAACCCAACCGATTTTCGGTCCGTATGTACTCAGCATTAGCTAGAATTGTATTGTCACTGTCAACTAATCAATTCTTCTGCCTAAACACACCTCTTGACTGTTGACAGCAGCCAAAAAAACCTCCAGCAGAGGCTCTGATCTGGGACCCACAGCCAACTCAGCTCATACCAGTCGTAGGCAAGTGAGAACTTTTTTTTAGCATACTACATGTGAGGGCAATGATAAATGGATGAAACATCTGGCAGGCAAGAAAGCTAACCATAGATTTTTAGATTTCTCTTATTCAGCCTGTAGGCTGAACAAGAGAAAAATCTATTGATTTCTCCATCAATGGATATAGAGAAGCCTGCACTGTCAGCTATTGTATTCAACAATCCCGCACCCGTACAAGACGTCACTGATCCAGACCTGTATGGAACTGCTTTGCCTCGAACTTCAGGTGTTGGCCAAAGTGGGTCCAACCATACGCTATGAACTCAATAGGAACTCTATGAACTCAATAGAAGAAGTCGCACCGATGACACCAGATCACATCCAACTTTATTAAACTCAGACAAACCAGATTGAAGCCCTTCCTAGGACCGCCCCTCTCTAACAATTTACCCAGTAAGGCTTGATCTTATGAGTTGAAATCAGGCCTGTATTGGGTAAAACGTTAAGGAGGGAGATCCTAGGTACAACCAGGGGCGCATTTACCGTGAAACATTTTTTAGGGGGGGCGCTGTCTGTACAGGTATGATGCCTGCAGCTGCAGGCATCACCCCAGTGTCTTTTTTTAGAGCTGGCAGTTGGCTCTCTTGTAATAGCAATCGGAGCAGCTTACTAGCCACTCGATTGCTATTACAAGAAGTGGGAGGGAACGTCTCCTTCACCCGCCGCCTTCCAAGGTTCTCCTGTTCCACCGGGAGACCCGAGCGACCAGCCAACAGTTTTGCTTGGTTGTTCATAACAGTAAATCGAAAGCAACATCTGCGCCAGTTTTGAAAACCAAGATCAGTGTTTTGTAAATGCTTTTAAGGGCAGAGGTGGGATTTGGGGTCTTATAGACCCCAGATCTCTCCATAAAGAGTACCTGTCACTGCCGCTGGATGTTTACATTCCTTGTGACAGTAATAAAAGTGATAAAAAAAAATTAAAGCAGTGTAAAAATAAAAATAAAATAAATGAATAATTTAAAACAAAAATGCCCCGTTCCTCCAATGCTAGCACGCAAAGGCGAACGCGCATGTCAGTCCAAACAGCAATCATCCCACACATGCAAGGTATCACTACGAACTTCAGATCATGGGCAGTAATTCTAGTACCAGACTTCCTGTGTAAGTCTAAAGTGGTAACCTGTAAATTCTTTTAAAGCATCACCTATGCATAGTAAAATTTACGTCGTTTGCCGCCGTTACACGGGCGTGTGGAAATTTAAAGCAGCTGGGATGGGACAAATTTAGATGGGGGCCGCCCATTTTTAGTCTTGCCTAGGGCAGCACAAAACCAAAATACACCACTGGGTACAACTTCAGCCCTCAGGTTGAATGAGGGCTATGGCTAGCTTTCCTTCCTGTCAGATGTTTCATACATTTATCATTGCCTTGACATTTAACATGTTAATAAAAGTTCTCATACACTTACCCATGAGTGATATGGGCTCAATTGGCTGTAGGCCCTAGATCAGAGTCTCAGCTGGAGGTTGTTAGGTTTCTCCTAATTCATAAAAATAAACTAACGAAAAACATGATGAAATGCCATAAGTCTCCTAGATTGTAAGCTCTAACGAGCAGGGCCCTCTGATTCCTCCTGTATTGAATTGTATTGTACTTGTACTGTCTGCCCTAATGTTGTAAAGCGCTGCGTAAACTGTCGGCGCTATATAAATCCTGAATAATAATAATAATAAGTCTTTTCACTGAGATAATGATAATGGTGCGATGATTATGATGAAGGCAACAGAAAATAAAGCAGAAAACATGATACTAGTGACATAAGGTAAAACATTCCCCAAGAGATATATGGCTCCACCCACATTGACTCCACTTTTAACTGAAATATCACTTTTAAGTAAACAGACCTAATATACAATAATGTATCTTTTCCTTTCTTTGACATCAAAGGTGTATCATTTGTAGAACTTTGATGGCATCATTGCACAATGCACCACACAGATTAAGATATATATTTTCCAATAGAAAAGCTGAATTTGCACATGCCTAGGGGGCCCCTGGTTTAGATCTACATCGTTCTCCCCTAGGCTTTTGGCTAAGACACTGGTTACAGTCCTTTTAAATGTAGCCAATATTATTACATCAAGGGCTAATTAAAATACTTCCATGCATGTCCTCTAATCCATCAAGTAAATACTAATCACATACTCATTTTCTGCCATTCAGCAATATGTTACTGCAGTGATTTATAGTGAAAGAATTACGTAAAAGGAAACACATGCTTGTAGTATCACACGGTTATATTGTAAGTTCACCTTAGCAGCTCAAAAGATGTTTTTGTACATTTAATTTAGAAATATGCTTAAAGTAAAGCTGTCACCATGGATCTGTTCTATCGGAAGAAAAAAAAGCATAATATACTTTCTATTTAAATTAAAGAGTAACTCCACTTTTGTGGGATAACCAACCACTTGTGTCTTCGCATTACTCCATTCCTCATGAATACCTTCATACCCCAATGTGTTAAGGTGAGCTATGTGTGTGCCGGTTACTTACAATACAAGTCTTTAGTAACTTCACACCAGGCAAGGACAACGTTCAACATTATACTTAAGAAAGGTACAAATTAGACATCTTTCAGCTCACTTTCTGTTCTTACATTGGTCACCAGGACAAACAGTGCAGTGAATCCCCCAGGGAGACACTGATCAGAATAAAAACATGACAAAGGTTCTAACCCTTCACATTAGCCAAAACTAACAGAAACAGATTTGCCTTTACATATACTGTACATACACTATGGGGTTTGTTTACTAAAGGCAAATCCACTTTGCACTATAAGTGCACTTGGAAGTGCAGTCGCTGTAGGGGGACAGTCAAGGAAAATAAAAAAACAGCATTTTTGCTTGTACATGATTGGATGATAAAATCAGCAGAGCTTCCCCTCAAATCTAAAGCGACTGCACTTCCAAGTGCACTTGTAGTGCAAAGTGGATTTGCCTTTAGTAAATCAACCCCTACATCACCAAAAATATTGGGATGCCTGCCTTTACACGCACATGAACTTTAATGGCATCCCAGTCTTAGTACGTAGGGTTCAATATTGAGTTGGCCCACCCTTTGCAGCTATAACAGCCTCAACTCTTCTGGGAAGGCTGTCCACAAGGTTTAGAAGTGTGTCTATGGGAATGTTTGACCGTTTTTCCAGAAGCGCGTTTTTGCACTGGTCCAAATCATTTGGTGGAGGGGGGATTATGGTGTTAGGTTGTTTTTTAGGGGTTGGGCTTGGCCCCTTAGTTCCAGTGAAGGGAACACTTAAGGCGTCAGCATACCAAGACATTTTGGACATATCATGCTTCCAACTTTGTGGGAACAGTTTGGGGATGGCCTCTTCCTGTTCCAAAATGACTGCGCAACAGTGCACAAAGCAAGGTCCATAAAGACATGGATGAGCGAGTTTGGGGTGGAACTTGAACTTGACTGGCCTGCGCAAAGTCCTGACCTCAACCCAATAGAACACCTTTGGGATGAATCAGAGCTGAGACTGTGAGCCAGGCCTTCTCGTCCAACATCTGTGCCTGGCCTCACAAATGCGCTTTTGGAAGAATGGTCAAACATTCTCATAGACACACTCCTAAGCCTTGTGGACAGCCTTCCCAGAAGAGTTGAAGCTGTTATAGCTGCAAAGGGTGGGCCGACTCAATATTGAACCCTACGGACTCAGACTGGGACGCCATTAAAGTTTATGTGCGTGTAAAGACAGGCGTCCCAATACTTTTGGTAATATAGTGTATATATTTTATATCAGGCACTTTATGCAACTTTATGCACCCTATGCAGCTTGTAGCCTGTATAGCGGCTGTAATAGTGTGCACTGCAAGGTAGTGCTATTAACAAAATGTCACCTCTACACAGGCTTTAACATTAGCAGATAAATGTTAACCTTTACAAGCAAATGATGGTTGTGCTTGTACATTGTAATAAAACAGCAAACACATTTATAGAGCCCATAATACATTGTTATATCTAAAGTCTCAATAAATCTATGTTAATCTACATTCAAATCTGGATATTCAGTTGCCTGCTCAGTCTCTCCACTTCCTGGCATCACTTATTTTATTAACTACACCAGCTGGAGGAAAAAGAATTGTCACTTCGGAAGAATGTCCTACACTGAAGGCCAGATTCTCAGCTGATAGTCAGTTAGTCCATAGAATAGCATAGCTCTGAAAGAAACATTTTTGACAATACATATTAAAAAAAAAGTCATAATTTACATCAAGCCAATTAATGAATACAATATTGTAAAATTTACAACCATTAAAGTAGAACTATAGGAAAACTTTTTTCATTTTGAATAGCGTAAGGGAGGGTTTTAACTCTTGTCGAGTTTTTGGCCATCTGTGTCTCACTGGGAAGGTTCCCCTCACTTCCTGTGCAATAGCTAAAATAGGAAGTGAGAGGAAAGCCATCCAAAGTGAGGGAATGCCTGGTTGTCAGAATCCATACACATGATCGGATTTTCCGCAGACAAAACCTCTGACTTTTGTCCGAAGGCGTGTGCCTGGATTTTGTCTTGTATACAAACGGTACACAATTGTCGCCCAACAAACACGAACATAGTAACGTACTAGACGTACTACGAGCCGAAAAAGAGTTATAGTTTAATTGTCAGTTGCCACCCTTTGGGCTCATTCTGCTAATTTTGTGTTAGCAGAAGATTGGCGAGTGTTGATTCGCATTTTTCATTTCGCACTTTTCAGTTCGTCTCTGAACGGCCGTTTGTCAACCAGCCATGTTGCGGAATCAGGGGAGATAACGTGTTATTTATTATTGGCCTTGAAGTTATTGCTTTGACCCAAGTCCAGTCCAGGAACAGGAGGAGGATTTCTTGGACCAAAAAATGTGGTTGCTTTATTAATCGTGACCAATTATGTCATATGCCTTTGCTGCGGGAGCTCCAGGAGAATAATCCGGATGATTTTCTGAATTATCTCCGGATGACGGACCCCTGCTTTTACCAAATTTTGGCATTGTTGACCCCCTATGTTAAGAAGCAGGACACATGCATGAGGCTTTTATTTTATGGTTGAATAATAATGATTTGATTAGTTATATTTTCTATATTTTTGGATGCATAGAATGCACTTTTTGGTTAAGTTCTATTGGCAGATAGCATGTCTAATTTTATTTGTTTTCTTTTTTAAATGTACAATAAAAAAAATTGTGTAGAATAATACTTGGCTATGTGTTTTACTTCAAATGACAGTTTGGGAGTAGGCAGTTACATTTTAAAAAATACAATGTAAAATTAACAAGGGACACCAACATAGTTGTATCTTTGATCTTAAAAACTACGGGATAATGGTGTTGTGGTAACTTGCACCAAAATAAAAATAACAAGCATAATAATAATATTCTTGATATCTCTAGAAAAAAAATCCTTTCTAAATTTGTTGGCAATAACTCCATCAGTATCACCAGCAAAGCAGCTTCATTATTATACCATTAAAGAAGAAGAGAATTGTGTGCTGCATTTCGAGATTTCATAATTTGCCACGTCACAAATGTTAATTCTCCATTACAAACGGTAGTTTACAGGACCGACCGCTTCTGGCTCGTCCTTGCTTCCGAGCATGCGAGTTTGTACTTTGGACTTTTGTCTGACGGACTTGTGTACACACCCTTAGAAAATCTGACAACAGACATTTGTTGGTGGAAAATTTTAAAGCCTGTCATCCACGATTTGTCAGCGGAAAATCCGACAACAATTGTCCGATGGAGCATACAAACGGTCGGATTTTCGGCCAACAGCCTGTCATCGCACAATTCCTGTCTGAAAATCCGATCGTGTGTACGCGACTTAAGGGTTAGGACACCTTTGTATCTCGATGGGTATGCAATAAAGAACTTTTTATTTGAACTTAATTCTCGGGTGACGACCTTTCACCAGGATCACCAGAACTAGTGCCCTCATTGGAAGATTTTATCCTATACTAGAAATCCTATATAAGAATCATCCTATACTTTCAGTTTCAATGATAATGGTAAACATGACAAATAGAGAGGGTGAATCTCCCTAGAAGGTCACGGACAACAATAGAAACCTGAAAAGTGTTCTAATCCCTCTCCATTCTATCCAAAACTAAAAGAAAAGTTTTGCCTTGTGTTATACTTTAAGGTAATATTTATAACATGGAGACATTCATTATGACCACAGTAAAATGTGCATACATACTCAAAATGAAGTGTGATATCCGTGGCAAGGATGGACTGCTTCAGAAGCTGCATGAGGTCGCTGTACTGGTGCGATGACAGGTTGGAGAAAATGTTGTGCCCCTGCAACACAAAAGCTACAAAAAATAAATAACTAATGATATAGGCATGTACATGTCTGAAGACTAATGGTGTGTTAATCATACACATATGGTTGCATAGAAGCATGTGGTTGAGGCCATTTTCAGATGCCTTTTCAAGGGTGCCTTATTCTTTCTGCTGAATGATTTCATTTATTTTACATGAAGGACAATAGAGAAAGAACATTGGAGTCGCTCTAAAACAACTAAAGGGGTGAAACTCTATAGCAATAGATAACAGTGTATAAAATTCTTTAGCCATCGTTCACATTGGAGCAACTTGTCATCCGATTTGACAAGTCAAATTTCATGACAAGTTGCAGCCTATTGCCGAAAACAGCACTGTTCAAATCAGTGCAACGCCAATTTCGTGGTGCCACACTGATTTGCAAAGTTAGTTTCTGTACTAATTTTGGCGATTTCAGGTGCGACTTGAATAGACATCTGTGAATGAAGCCGCACAGATGTCTTTTAAGTCGCACCCAAAGTTGCACTGACATGCTGCTTTGAAATCATGCAATTTCAGATGATCTTGCACAATTTCAAAGCCGCAGTCAATGTGAATGAGGGCTTATAGCTTTATAGCAATGGGAAGCAGTGTTTAAAATCCTTTATGGCCCATTTGCAGTCATGCTTTAACACACACGTTGCAATGCGCTAAAATGCATGTGTCCAACCTCCTCAAAATAAAAAAGTGTATGTTCCCATCTCAGAGCTGCAATGCATTTTAGTGTGTTGGGAGGCCCATAGAAATGCATATAACATGAATTTTGATGTGCTGACAACTTGTATTAACAAGCCTTAGCCAATGGCTATTAACCCTATCCACTCCAAATTCATAATTTAAAACGCATTCAAAACGCCCATCAATGCAAAGGAAACGCACACTGACACATGGTTACCAGGCAATGCACCTGATTAATGCTACCTGCACATCTACGCACATGCATAGATAGAAATGGGCCCTTAGAGAAGATCTGACTTCCAGGTTCTTATTGGGATATAGGAAGCCAGTTGGTGGATGTATTAACTAGCCCTCTCATAACTGAAATACTAATTCTGCTTACATTGGCACCTGTACTGATGATACGGTATTTCAATGTAAAATTCAGTAGAATCCTCATTCATCTCCTGAGCTCAATGTATACTCTAATTTCATGGCCCTTTGGCACTTATTATGTAACCTTTGGGGTCCCGGAAGACAGTAATCTGTGGTTTTCTTACCCAGGCCAGGGAAGGAAAAATATTCTTTAAACTGGGTTCTATTAGTTAAATGGTTTGGTTTGTTTCTTTCACTCTATCTCTGCTGTCCATCCCTTTTTATTTCCTCTGATTTTTTTTTTTAATGGATCTTGCTGAGAATAATGCCAAATTTAGCAGAAGTAATTTTTTAAGGGGCTGCAGGAAGCAGCCAACTTTTTTTCCGCACAGATCCTTTGATTTCTTAGTCGAAGTTCGTTGAGCTAGGTAGTGTTGGCAGGGCCACTCGCAGGTCCAATTTTGGACGGTTAACCCGAATCAGCCAAAATGTAAGCCATGTATGGTCAGTTTAAAGCCCTATTCCAGGCACAACAAAAATTGTTCTTGCAGTTCCCCCTTCTCCACGCACTGTTATGCCCCGTACACACGGTCGGACATTGATTGGACATTCCGACAACAAAATCCTAGGATTTTTTCCGACGGATGTTGGCTCAAACTTGTCTTGCATACACACGGTCACACAAAGTTGTCGGAAAATCCGATCATTCTGAACGCGGTGACGTAAAACACGTACGTCGGGACTATAAACGGGGCAGTGGCCAATAGCTTTCATCTCTTTATTTATTCTGAGCATGCGTGGCACTTTGTCCGTCGGATTTATGTACACACGATCGGAAATTCCGACAATGGATTTTGTTGTAGGAAAATTTTATAGCCTGCTCTCAAACTTTGTGTGTTGGAAAATCCGATGGAAAATGTGTGATGGAGCCCACACACGGTCGGAATTTCCGACAACAAGGTCCTATCACACATTTTCCGTCGGAAAATCCGACCGTGTGTACGGGGCATAAGGCCTAAATGCTTGTTAAGTCTAGGGGTGCGTGAATAATGTGTAATGCATACCATTTTCCTCTTTGCAGCAGGGTTCCTCAAGAAGTGCAACCAGTCTTTTGAAGCCTCCTGTCTATGACATCCCTGACCATGGTTGTGCTCCTCCCTCCTCAATGTGCAATGCAGAATTAACAAACAGCCCTGCATTGTACATGATAATGATGAGGGACCACTCACAGACCTGAGCTTCAGGGAGAAGAGGAGAAGACTGGAGTCTCCCAGAGCAGAGCAAAGGATACAGCTACCACCTAGACATAAGAGCATTTAAAGTGGTATTAAAGGTTCGGCTTTTTAAAAAAATAAAAAAAGATAACAGACATGTCATACTTACCTGCTCTGTGCAGTGGTTTTGCACAGAGCAGCCCCAATGCTCTTCTTCTTGGATCCCAGCCGGAACTCCTGGCTTCTCCCCCTTGACCAGTTCCTCCATAGCAAGCTGCTTGCTATGGGGCACTTGTGCGTGCTCACTCCCGAGCCTTGCTTTATGCGTCTGTTCCTCTCTCCTCATTGGCACACAGGCTGTGATTGACAGCAGTGTGAGCCAATAGCTTCAGCTGCTTACTGAGCCAATGAGGAGAAAGAGTCTCATGACAGTCAAGGCTCTCGAGCACATTGATGGATTGAGAGGGGGCTCAGGTGAGTATTCGTGGGGGCTGCGGGGGGAGCAGCACACAGGTGGCTTTTTACCTCCATGCTTAGAACCTTTATAACCACTTTAACCCTTGTAGTACAGAAAGCCAACTGCAAGCATATATTATTCCTGAAGTTGGGTTTTAAGACAGCGTTATGTAGCATTACATTTGTGATGGCAAGGATTCCCTATATTAAAAAAGCTGGCCACCCTGCTCTACTTAGTACAGTCTTAGAAAATACATTTTTTTGAAAACCACTCTGTTTTATCAGGAACTTCAGTTCTTGCCTTTTTCATTATATATATATTATGCAAAGTTTAAAGTGAACATGTCAGGGTCTAAAAAGCCATTCAGCTAACAATTCTGTTGAAGTGCACCAGCAGCGCAATGTCTACAAGTATCTGTATTAATCTCCCAATCAAACTCGCTTTAGGAGAGAACTATACAAGCACAGTCATGTGTGATGCTCTTATTAGCACAACACAATCACAAACATTGCTCAGCCTGTTCAGTCACTGTAAAGCACCACGCTCCTCGCTGTGCTGTGATGAATGTACATTAGGCGATCACTTGGAATCCCTATCTTCATCTACACAAAAACAATTTCATGAACATAAAGCTGCTCAGAAGAAAAATTCCAGTGACTGAGGCTGGATTTAGCTTTATACAAGCTCATTCTGAAAGGCTTTGCTAAGAACAGAGAATAGCCAGCACAATTTTAGTTTAATAAAGCAGTCAAATTGTCCCTAGAAAGATTTTTTGTTTAATTGGTTTCAATTGGTTTCTACACTATGTGCATCCACTTTTTGCTGCATGTAGTATAAGTGCCTTTCATCAGCAGTAGCAAAAAAAGCTTGAACTTTTTAAAGGACGAGTCCAATATTTGCATTCTGGGTGGATGTTTGTAGGCAGGTAGAGGTCTCCTTTAAGGATTGCTCCTCCTACTGGCGAAGCAATTATTTAAAAAGGGGATTTTTGGGACTTTAAATGAGGTTCAAGGCATGGTGGAGAAGTATTTGAAAAAAAATCATCACATGTTTATTAGCATGGAAAGTGTATAAATATATGGGTGATAGGCTTGCGCATAGGTACAAATACAGCATGAACATAAGAGACATATAATCATATCAACTTGGAAACTCATGACAATATGACAGTGCATATATCTAACATGGTACATCAAGGATGCGAAATAGTGTCAACTTACAAATACATGACAATAATAGAGATCAGTGAGCAAATCCCATGAGTCCATATATACAACACAATGGTGGAAGCGGCATAATGCATTGAAGTGGCGAGATATCAATAGGAAAAAGCATAATTGTTTGGACTTGGTTGGTTGCTGGTGGTGATGTGTGTCGGTATCCTAGATTTCTCGACGCGTTTCTTGTTTACACACTCATCAGGGGCAGATGCTCCCAAGTATATATAGAGAATAATGGACAAAGAGGGTTTGTTGAATGTGGGACCAAGGTCAACAGGAAGGTGTCCGTCCCAGAAGCTGGGGTATTATGGGGCTGCATGTAGCTGAGGCATATTGCGCAGAGCTTCCCAAAGAGAGGTAAACCACTCTACATCATGTGCCATGGTAAAAAGAAGGTGCGAGAAACTACCATAGGATCTTAATGGCAAAATGAATGGATTCTCACAGTGTGGAACATGCCACACGACACAGGGACCCTCAACCTCTCCATTTTGCCATTAAGATCCTATGGTAGTTTCTCCCCAGCTTCCGGGACGGGATTATTATGCTAATAAACGTGATGATTTTTTTCAAATACTTCTCCACCATGCCTTGAACCTTATTTAAAGTCCCAAAAATCCCATTTTTAATAATTGGTTTGTATTAGGGATGGAGGTACAATTTATGTGCGCCTCATTTAAAGTCCCACCTGGGCTGCTACACAGCTCCCCGTCCCCCTTTTTTTGCTCCTACTGGTGAAGTGTCTTACATGGTTGCCCCTATCTAAGGTGGGTGGAGCTAGAGCGGATGAGTTCTGGGACAGAGATCTGCAAGAGAAGGTTAGATCTGGTGTTTCCTCTTGCTCTCCCCTTCAATATCGGGTGGTCAGAAGATTGCAGAGATTTATCTAAGAGGACTAAAGCTGCTCATACATGGCTGAACATAAAGAAATTCTCAGGAATCCTCACCACTGAGTCATTGTGAGACTCTCCTGCCTCTCAACTGTCAGAATGCACAGATCATCGTCGATCAGCTGACTGAACTTTTCTAGCAGTCCCATTTGTAGGAAGTCGATCGATAGACTGGGAATAGCCATACATACATGGATTGAAATTTAGCCCATTCAAGCGGAACCAGCCAAATGCCAATGCATGTATTGCCAGCTTAAGAGGAAGAGTAATATCCTCACACCATATTGCTCCTGAATGCTAATTTAAACAGTGAATGCTGAACTTAGGCAAGCCATGATTTGGAAACTATTGACGCCATTATCTGGACTGTTCTGTTTTGTTTTGTTATCTTATGCAAGTAAATGAATTTGGTTGTAACCAAAACCCTCTATGTTATGGTCTGATGGAATATGGTCCTGTGTACAGCCAATACCTGGGAAGTAGAGAGAGTTATGTGCTTCACTGGTGCAAGACTGGTTGGCACTTGAGTGGTTGCCTGATAGTGAGAGAGAACTCCCTCATGCAGCATGCGTCAGGTGGCTCGGGCCCCCTTGGCCAGGATTTATAGTGTTTTTGCCTGGACCACATGTCAAATATAGACCTATGTGTGTTAGTAATCCAGGTGGGAAATTTTGTATGTCCTAATAAAATTCCACCTGGTGAGACAATAGCATAGAACAAAGGTATATGCAGTTTTACAGGACTAAGTGTGCTGCAATTTTTTTTTATAAATAGCAATTCACCCAGTGAAAGTGCAAATACATTTGTTCTGTGTGAATGGGGCAAAAAAAAAATGTTATTAGACATCCTGTACTGGCCGAATGTTTGCCGTTGAATTAAAATGTAAAATTCTGCATTTGGCCACCAGATGGCATTAGGTATCACAGAAAATTCTCTGATATTTACAGGCATCTTATGGCTAAATGCAATATTTTCTGTTTTAAATCAGTAAAAAACGTCCAAATTTAAATAGCCACTAACAAATCACATAGTTTTCATAAAATGGTTTACAATACTTTCAGACACAAGTTGGCATCCTGTTTTTTTAAATCTGTAATGATTAAACCTCCTGTTTACCTGACATGGCAGCTCATACAGACTGTGGCCCGAGGGCCGGATGCAGCCCTTTGCTTGCTTTTATCCGGATCCCCATTGTCAGCAACAGTGGGGCATGGTTCTTGCCACTGACACCAAAAATGGGGTACTAGTTCTCCACCATTGACACCAGCAATGGTGCGTTATTCCTCCTACTGATACCTATAATGGGGCACTATTATCTCCAATGACACCAATGATGAGGCGCTATTATTTCCACTGACACCAATGATGAGACACTATTCCTCCCACTGATACCAATGAAGGGACACTATTCATCCCACTGACTTCAATGATGGAACACTATTCCTCCCACTGATACCAATGATGGGACACTATTCCTCCCACTGATACCAATGATGGGACACTATTCCTCCCACTGATACCAATGATGGGACACTATTTCTCCCACTGATACCAATGATGGGACACTATTCCTCCCACTGACACCAATTATGGGACACTATTCCTCCCACTGACACCAATGATGGGACATAATTACTGCCACTGACAGCAATGATGGGACACTATTCCTCCCACTGACACCAATTATGGGACACTATTCCTCCCACTGACACCAATGATGGGACATAATTCCTGCTACTGACAGCAATGATGGGACACTATTCCTCGCCCTAATACCAATGACAACGCATTGTTTACTCCCACTGACGCCAGGACATTTTCTTCTCTCACTGGCCACAGTCTGGCCCCCTAAAGTTTGAAGGACAGTAAACTGGCCCTTTGTTTAGAAAGTTTGGAGACTCCTGTGCTAGAGCAAAGTCAGAAAACTGTCCGATATATGTTTCTGTTATGCACTTGCTCTTGAGACTTCTAGTCTTGCTAACACTGGCAGGAATTTGGCCGATGACTTCTGTTGTGTGCAAAAGATGGCTAGCGTTGCAAACATACACAAGCATAGGCAGTCTGAAATCAATAGTAATGGCAGCAGACATTCAAAGCAATGTAGTATTTTTAAAAGATTACTAAAAATATAAGTTTATTTAAACAATATATTTATTGTTTGGATTTTTTTTTTTTTTGCAATTTAAAAATCTATAAAAGCTTATTATTTTAAGAATGCATTTTTATAAATGCCACATGCTTGAAAATATTTAGAATAAAAGTTACGGTAATTTAACTATTTCTTAGTAGATCACCCATAATTGTTTACATCCAGTACCTGCAAACCTGTATGTGCTATAGCAGGGAGGCAAGCAGTATTCATTGTTTTACCAGCAAATAGCGAACACTGCTACTCACCCTCATTGGAAGCACAGGCTTGAATTCTGTAAAATATGGCATTAGACTACTCTGCCACCTAGTGGTGAATGTTGCTCATCTCCAGTTAAACACAGCAGATTGTTCTTTTGTTTCCTTTAACATATACACACTACAAAACAGTAATGCACCTACTATTTATAACTACTCCAAAGAATACAATTTATGTGTCATATTTGCACATAAAAAGCCTCAGCGGTGGGATGTTACTTGTTTCATAACCATTGGAAAGGATAAGAAGCAATAATAGAAAAGGGGGAGACTGACAATTCAGATTTTCTCTGTTCTCCATGCAGTTACCAATGCACTCTATCACTATGTTAGCTTCAGATTAGCCATTTAGTTATCAGGAAAACAATAAATCTGACAGCATGTTATTAAAGTGGATGTAAAGCCAATGTCATCCTTTCTAAACTACTGCCATAGGGGTTATCTATAAGGATATACATGCCTCCTGCATGTATCTTTACCTGTCAAATATCTCCCCTCTGTCTGTTATGAGAGCCGAAAAACTGCATATTCTGTGGGTGGGTCTGTTGTCTGGAGCTCGGTGGGTGGAGTTGTGATGTCAGTAGAATCCCCACCCACCTCTACACTCCCCTTGTCAATATGCATTTTCTCCTGTGTATTTCTTACACTGAACTTCTGCTATGATCTCTAACATCCAGTGAAAAGACAGGAAAGTAACCACATGACTTCAGCATGCCAAATCATGGTGAGGTGTGGAACAGCCAATCCTGGCAGAGCTGCTGAAGAAAGGAGTGGGGGAGGGAATTAAAAAACAATGCATGTCTCTTAGGCTAGTGCATGAGATATGTAAATCACCTGTCACTCACAGCAAGGGGGAGGATTTGACAACGTTTTTCCCCATTTGTCAAGAATTATCTCACTGAACAATAAGGGGATTGCTCAGAGATGGATTAACTCTGTGTGGCAAGACTGGGCTCAAATGATAGGAAATCTTATACTATACATTATGACATCTAAAAGAAAAAAATTTTTTTTCGGGTTTACATCCACTTTAAAGTGTACTTTTAATATATTTGTCACATTTTGTTTTGAGTAGAGGAGGCAGAATGCAGTTACAAAATGTTACAATTTACACTATTTTGAAAGCATATCTACACCTAAACACAAAAAATGGTGGCTGCATTTTAACCTAATTTGTACCCGGTGATCCTGGCAATAACACCGTTCCTGTCCTAGGGTGCCACGCTGCTCTACCATAGATACAGTGCAGAGAGTGAGCTAGGGTTCTCTCTTGACTTCCAGTACAAACTCCTCCCTGTCTTCTCATCTTCATTACATAAAGAGGTGTTGCCACTTGCCTTGTAGTTCATAGAAGAAAACTGAGAAAGCTGATAAAATTGCTTGAGATTTGAGTTCAGCCCACAGGAAGTTACAAGGACACATGATTTCTGGCAGGATCAACAGGTATTTTCTGTACATGCAGAAAATATACTTAGCCTTAAAAAGAAAATGAATACAGCCACCACCTAAGTTGCAGTATATAATATTTTTGTTAACGGGTATAGACATAATTTAAAAAAATTGGGCTTCATTTGGGATAACCATAGTCACCTGAACATGTCAATTTAGCCACATACACTGTGGAAAGGAAAGACTAATGCCTCATACACACGATTGGATTTTGTTGGCCAAAAAAACCGTGAACTTATGTCTGAAGGTCGTTGGCCCAAACTTGTCTTGCATACACACGGACACACAATTGTTGGCCAACAAATACGAACGTAGTGACATGCTACGTTGTTTTTCAGCTCTTTAACGCCACCCTTTGGGCTCCTTCTGCTAATTTCGTGTTAGTAGAAGTTTGAAAAGTGTTGATTCGCACTTTTTATTTCATACTTTTCATTTCGCACCTTTCAGTTTGCGCTTTTCAGTTTGCGCTTTTCAGTGCGTTTCTGAACGACTGTTCGTCAACCAGCCATGTTGTGGAATTGGAGGAGATAACGTGTTATTTATTATTGGCCTTGGAGTTATTGCTTTGACATAATTTTTTTGGTTGAATAATGATTTGATTTGGTATATTTTCTATATTTTTGGATGCATAGAATGCACTTTTTGGTTAAGTTCTATTGGCAGATAGCATGTCTAATTTTATTTGTTTTCTTTTTTTAATGCACAATAAAAAAATTGTGTAGAATAATACTTGGCTATGTGTTTTACTTCAAATGACAGTTTGGGAATAGGCAGTTACATTTAAAAAAATACAATGTAAAATTGACAAGGAACACCAACATAGTTGTGTCCATGATCTTAAAAACTACGGGATAATGGTGTTGTGGTAACTTGCCCAAATAATAAAAAAAAGCATAATAATATTATATCACTAGAAAAAAAAAGCCTTTGAAAATTTGTTGGCAATAACTCCATCAGTATCACCAGCAAAGCAGCTTCATTATTATCCCATTAAAGAAGAAGGGAAAAGGAGTCAGATTTTCGGCCAACAGCCTGTCATCGAACATTTCCCATCGGAAATTTTGATCGTGTGCACGAGTCTTTAGTGGATTCTTGTGGCTGGAACGACAGGTGCATGCAAATAGCAGAGGTCTGCTCAGCCTATATAAACTAATGACAGGCTGACAGCAATCCTCACTTTTCACAGTTCACTGTTCATGCAGCTGCACACCAGTGGTGGGCGCTGTCAGCACGTCTCTAGTTTACACAGGCTGAGCGGTCACTTCTATTCCCATGATGCACCTGTCATTTGAGCCACAAATTCCACTGATTCTTGCTGCTAGAAGCCAGTGTATATGGCTAAATAGTCGTGTGAAGGAGGCCTAATTGGTCCAATCATGAGGCCTAATTCATGCCCAATATGGCACTCAGGTGAAGTTTCGGTTTTTAGTGTTACCCTAGGGCACTGTTCCCTAACCTTATTCCTCAAGTACCCATGTTTTGGAAATTTCCCTTAGAAAAAAATAGCAGTCTTGAATACCAAGCCATTGACATTGATTCAAAGCGTCACTCCAGAATGGACACTTCCTATTAGACGGGCTGCAGCAGGGTTCCCTTAGGATCCAGAGGGACAATGTCATCAGAAGAGGACAGCAAGGGACTGGTGATCTTGGGGGGGGGGGGTTATCATAGTGCTGGATTAATGCTCTCCAACGCAAATCCGTGTTGGTGTGGGACCTGGATGGGGCACCCAGTCAACTATACCTCACTTCACAGGGTAAAGGTGGAAGGAAGACTATTAGCATTGCAGGGCACCCCAATTCAGCTGAATGGGTCGCATTCGGGGGGGTGGGGGGGTGGGTTGGTACTGCCCACTGAATGCAAGAGCAGAGATCATTTTAATACTTGCCAACAGTCCAGATTTTCCGGGGACAAACCCGATTTTGGAACCCTCGTCCTGATCGGAGCTCGTCCCGATTAAATTCCCGGGATTTTGCGTTTGTTTCAGGAAATCTGGAATGTTTTAGGCAAAAACGGCCAGCGGGCTACAAAAAGATGGCCGCCACCGCCGCCATGAGGTCTGTTTTCCCGCGTGTTCAGTGGAGAGGGGAGGGGCAGCCAATTGGCTTCTCTCTTCAGTGTACAAGTAGACAATTCTCTTGTACACTGAAGCCTATTGGCTGCACGGATCGATCGGAGGCCTCTCCCCTCTCCACTGCATACACGAAAAACCTGGGAACTGTAGCTGCCGCTGCTGGGGACAGACACATGAAGGAGGGCTTCGCTGTGCAGCTGGGGACGCTGATGTAATGAGGGACTCCGCTGCTGGGGACACCAGATGTAAGGAGGGGCTCCGCTGCTGGGGACACTGATGTGAGGAGGGGCTCCCCTGCCGGGTATGCTGATATAAGGAGGGACTCTGCTGCTGGGGACACCAGATGTAAGGAGGGGCTCCGCTACCAGGGACACAGATGTAAGGAGGGCTCCGCTGCCGGGGACACAGATGTAAAGAGGGCTCCGCTGCTGGGGATACCAGATGTAAGGAGGGACTCCGCTGCTGGGGACACCAGAGGTAAGGAGGGACTCCGCTGCTGGGGACACCAGATGTAAGGAGGGACTCCGCTGCAGGAGAAACCAGATGTATGGACGGACTCCGCTGGGGGCACCTGATGTAAGGACGGACTCCGCTGGGGGCACCTGATGTAAGGACGGACTCTGTTGGGGGCACCTGATGTAAGGAGGGACTCCTTGGGGCACCTGATGTAAGGAGGGACTCTGCTGGGGGCACTTGATGTTAGGACAGACTCTGCTGGGGGCACCTGATGTAAGGACGGAGTCCGCTGGGGGCACCTGATGTAAGGACAGACTCCGCTGGGGGCACCTGATGTAAGGACGGACTCTGCTGGGGGCACCTGATGTATGGAGGGACTCCACTGGGGGCACCTGATGTAAGGAGGGACTCCGCTGGGGGCACTTGATGTTAGGACAGACTCTGCTGGGGGCACCTGATGTAAGGACGGACTCCACTGGGGGCACCTGATGTAAGGACAGACTCCGCTGGGGGCACCTGATGTAATGACGGACTTCGCTGTGGGCACCTGATGTAAGGACGGACTCCGCTGGGGACACCTGATGTTTGGAGGTACTCTGCTGGGGGCACCTGATGGCATCTGGTGGCAGGTGACACGCTCAGGGCTCCAATTGATTCTGCATTATGGTGAGTTGATTGATTTAATTTTATATTCCAATGTAATAATAGAAGTAATGCACTTCAATCATCCTGACACCATAACAACCATGGTGCCGGGATGATTGAAGCGCTAACACCAGGTGTTTGGAGTATCTTTATCTGCTGATTGTTAAACTTTCTGGAATACACATATTTCTATTGTGGTATAGGATCTGAGCCTACTGTCCCTCCATCTCTCTCTCCCTCTCTCTTTCTCTCTCTATCCCTCGTTATCTCAAACTATAACCACACCCGCTTTGAGCCACGCCCAATTAGGTCACGCCTAATATTTTATTTAAACCACGCCCATCTTTTGCGGCGGTGCTCTGGGCGCGCCATATTTTTCGCTTCCCACTATGCAACGCCTCAGAATGAATGCCACGCCCCCTAATTATAATAAGACTCCACCTGCACGCAAAAAAATGTCCCTATAAATGTATTTACAATGTTGGCAACTATGCATTTTTGCAGCGCTGCATTGCAATACATTGCGGCTGCAGCATATATGATCCCCTCTGCTGCTTAAGTAGGAGCAGGTGGGGGTTGGGGGGTCAAGGGCAGTAAAGCCATGACTCAAGCACACGTTTTTACCCCCCAACCACAGGTGTAAAAGATGGCCTAGAAAAAAGTCCCCTGACTTGTCACTTTGACAACACTAGCCAGGAAGTAAAGGAAAATCTGCAACAGCAACACAGACAGAAAAAAAAGCCGACAGGTTAGGGGTTCTAGCCTTCAGTAACTCTTCTAAGAAAAAGGAAAAAAAAAACATTATTTCTGTCTGTGTTGGAGCTTTTCATTCAATTCCTGTCTGATAAAACCACTCTTGCTGGGAAAAAAAGCAAGTGGACATCTCTGTAATGGATTCCCAGATAGCAGCAAAAATATGGCAAGGGTTCAATACCTACCCCACTCTATCCAAAATAGAAAACAAAAGTTTTGGCTAGACACACATTTAAATAATGTGCATGTTAAACCAGCACTTTTATTTACTCCTGCCTGTTACTTTCTGCTTAAAAGAGAAGTATGTTTTTTTTGCTAGGCCACTCCATATGTTGAGCACTTGCCTTCGGCATCACAAGAGCAGGTGCTCCCCCTAACTCAAAGCCGGCACATGCTCAGTGCTCTCTCCCTCTTTAACAGCAGCGGCCTAAAAAAAAAAAAAAAACTCTTGTTGCAAAAGAGTGGTTGTAAAGTGGTTGTAAACCAAAAAACTAAATTATTATAAGCAGTAGAACTCATCTGTCTCCAGTATGGCCGGGAAAGGTGCAGCCTGTCATTTGTAATCCTCCTTGGTTTCCTACAGGAAAAAAATCTGACACATTCAAAAAAAAAAAAAAAAAGTGTTGCCACGCCCCCTCTGCTGTGATTGACAGACCTATTGAGGTGACCCCTCTACACCCTAGATTTCTCCCAAGCACTCTGACCCCTCTACATCCCAGATATCCCCCCCCCCAGCACTCTGACCCCTCTACATCCCAGATATCCCCCCAGCACTCTGACCCCTCTACACTCCAGATATCCCTCCTAGCACTCTGATCCCTCTCTGCACCTTAGATTTTCTCCCAGCACTCTGATCCCTCTCTGCACCCCAGATATCCCCCTAGCACTCAGACCCCTCTACACCCCAGATATCCCCCCAGCACTCTGACCCCTCTCTGCACTCCAGATATCCCCCCAGCACTCCGATCCCTCTCTGCACCCCAGATATTCCCCCAGCACTCTGATACCTCTCTTTACCACACATATCCCCCCAGCACTCTGACCCCTCTACACCCCAGATATCCGCCCAGAAATCTAACCCCTCTAGACTCCAGATATCCCCCCCAGCACTCTGATCCTTCTATGCACCCTAGATATTCCCCCAGCACTCTGATCCCTCTCTGCACCCAAGATATTCCCCCAGCACTGTTACCATATACCATAAGATACCCCTTGTATTGTGACCCCACTACTTTCCTGATACCCCCTACACTGTGGCCTCTCTACATTTCTGATACCTCTAGCACTATAGCCACACAAGATACCCTAAGCATTGCTACCCCCTATACACCCAAGATCCCCCCTCAGCATTGTTTTCCCCCATACACCCTTGATATCCCCCAGCACCAATATTATTATTATTGTGCCCACCTCCAGCACTGGGAGAAGGGCTCACCTATACCAATCATGTCATGCAGGTAGAAGGAGGGGTGGAGGTGGGAGCATCCCTCCGGGCATTCCAAGCCCTTTGGTGCAAACAGTGCTGGACAACTGGGTTCACCATGACACCATCCACAATGCCATTTCCGCAGGTGGGCTCTTAGTGCTTCCGACTTAGCAGCTCCCACTCCAGCTCCTACCCCGCGGCCTCCAAGTCCTGAACATTCAAGCTGCATGGGGCGAAGTCAGAGCATCCCTGCTGGCTGTGAAATAGGTATTGTTCTGCACAGCACGGTGCCAGCCTGCCTTCCCTGTGTATACATCACTCTCAGTGCCATCATGGGGCCCCCAATTTCAGGGCAGCGTGGGCTCAAGGAGCAGCTTCTTTGGGGAAAGTGCAGGGGCCCCCCAATGCAGCTGGGGCCCTTGGGCGGTGCCCAGGTGTGCCCTCTCATTAAGATGGCCCTGGAGAAGACTCATGCATGAGCATAAGTGAAGGTAGCGTGTCTCCTGCAGCCGCACACACAGCACATCCACACAGATCCCTCCCCCTACCTTCTCCGGCTCCCCCAGCAGTAGATGTTCGGCGCCTCAATATTGTGGGAGATGGTATCACCGCTCCAGGTGGATCAAATAGATTAAGTACTGTTTGTAGTGTGAAACGCGTAAGCTTTTTTCCGCTCTGCTGTGACCTGTATTTTAGATGACACTTTTTTGAATAAAAGGCAAAATATTTTTTGGAGTGTGGCAGTCCAGAATTTCTTTTGATATCCGATCAGTATTGTGGGACTCGTGGGACTCAGATGTGAAGAGCTGGGAGATGAGTTTGGTGACGTCACAATGTCACCTCCCAAGCTCTGAGCCACTGACACGCCCATGGAACCTGGAGATATTCAGCGGGTTGTTACTGGAATACACATTGAAATACCGAGGTACACATAATGCAATTTACATAGTTATTGTACAAAAAAATAAAAATAAATATTCTTGTCTTTTAGATGGTTCTCAGGAGGAGGTGTCATGGCTAACTGCAAAGTTTTTTGAACAATGTTATTATGAGCCAGTCCCAAGTCTGCCCTCATAAATATACAATGCAAGAAGCCCCACCTCTACATCTTTAACCCTTTGATAGGACAGACAGTTTTTAAATCTAGTTACAACTGATAATGAAGATCTGCCTGGGCAATACAGGAAGGGTTAATTATAGCAAAAGCAGCTGACCAGCCCCCTCATAAACAAAGAACATTTTACTTTGCTGAAGAGTACAGAATGGAGCATCTACAAAAGGTAAGCTGCAATTTTTAAATAATTTTACATTATGTGAATGGGGACATGTAACAAATATACTGTAAACAAAGTGTTATACTAAGCTGTCTGAAAAAGTGGAAATACACGTTAAAGTGATATTAAAGGCAGATTAAAAAAAAAAAAATATGTTATACTTACATACTTACCCGCTATGTGCAGTGATCTTCAACAGAGCAGCCCCAATCCTCCTCTTTTTGGATCCCCTGCCGGCACTCCTGACCCCTCTTTCCTGCCAAGTAGACTTGCTCCCGAGCCGCTACTCTGTGTGTCATACATATACATATGGCGCACGGCTCAGGCCCTGTCCCCGCTCTCTCCTCATTGGCTCACTGGCTGTGATTGACAGTAGCTGGAGCCAATGGCTCCCACTGCTGTCTTAACCACCCAGGAAAGCTGCTGCTCTTGTGCACATCGCTGGATTGAGATGGGGCTCAGGTAAGTATTGGGGGGGGGGGAGCTGCACACAAAAAGGTTTTTTACTTTCAATCCACAGAATGGATAAAGATAAAAAACCTTGAGCCTTTACAACCAACGTATGTGGCCCCATTAGGGAGCATTCTTTTCATTCTCCTGTGGCCACTGACGCAAGGAAATGAGGGGAAATCATTTCAACTGGGACAACGTTCGCAATAAAACCTTACAGGGGTTCTAACCCTTTATGCGATCTATCTATAAAAATGGACCTGGTTATCCTTTGTCCAATTTTTTTATCAATGATACAAGATATAAGGATTTTGCAGCAGGGCCAAACAGTCTCATTCTTTCAGTAGCTATTTGAGTTTTTAAGTTGTCTTTTACTGTTAATCTGTTAACTTTTTTTTTTTTTTAATTCAACAACAGAAGGTGTTTTGTCACTCTGTAATATGGAATTGTGGACAGAAGTGACAAACAATGATATTTTGCTCTACCCCACAGGTGTTACATTAAATTTCAATTCTGTGAATAAAACTTTGGCAGCCAGGGTCTCAAATGGCCAAATAGAGGCTGTTGATAAATTTAAATACATTCTGGCTTAGAACTACTGATGGATTTGCCCCATGTGGCTGGAAGAAGCTCCAGAAAACAATTGGATTCTCCATTCTAAAACCTGCAAACCGCTCGGCCAAAGTGCCAAGTTCCAATGACACCGCGTTCGATGTGAGCTCCTGGTCCCTTTTCTGTTTACCATTTTTAATCCTCAGATAACATTAAGTGTTCAGCTCTTACGAAATGGTCTAGCAACCTCATTAATTTTTATTAATGGTAATGAGTGCCGGGGTCCAGTCTGCAGCCAGCTGAGAGCCAATGAAGCGCAGTCGCCACAATGTGGAGTCCGCACACAGATCGATGGTCTTACTGAGCTGCTTAAACTTCTCGCTTGCATTGACACTAGCTGGAAGAATTAAAATAAGGAAATAGCCAGTATCTTATTTATTCAGAATCATTTTTGCAGCCAGTGTTTAGGTATTAAAAGTGTATATGAAAAAAAAAATTTTGGTCCCCCTCTCAACCTCTCACATTCCTCTCTTATATATTGTAGCTTACTAGTCCTTAGTGTGGTGGCTGCATTTGTTTTTGCTTTATTTTCACCTGGTGATCCTGCAAATACAGATACTCCTCGTTTAAAGGGGTTGTAAACCTTTGTGGTTTTCACCTCATTGCATTCTATCATTGAGGTGAAAAACCTCTTGCAGTGCAGCAGCCCCCAGTGCCCCCGTTTTACTTACCTGAACCCTCTTTTTCTCGCGTCGGGGATGAGCACACCAGCTCTAGCCGGTGTCTCGTGTCCTGACTGGCTAGATTGATAGCAGTGCAGCCATTGGCTCCAACTGCTGTCAATCAAATCCAATGACACCGGCATCGGGGGGCGGGGCCGAGTCATACATTCAGCGGCTATGGACACCGAATGCTGGACTCGGGAGCGCGCCCACAAGGTAACCCCCTCGGGGAAGCGCTTCCCCGAGGGGGTTATCTAATGCGGGGAGGAGCCGCAAGAGCCGCCGGGGGACGCCAGAAGGGCAGGTTCGGGGCCACTCAGTGCAAAACAAGCTGCACAGTGGAAGTAAGTATGATATTTTGTTATTTTAAATTTAAAAAAAATGAACCCTTACAATCACTTTAACAAATTACCTGTTTAACAACCACTCTGACTTACCACCAGCTCCCCCCACCCAAACGACGCGCTATACATCATTGTATTGTACAGTACAGTACAGAATTTTCATTTGTGTTCTGTACTTATGCAAATTAAAACAACGTTATTGAGCTGGAGTTTTGTGTTTAGACCTTTTTTTAAACAATACAGTACAGTACAGTAGTTAAGAATGCTTAAAATATTGATTTCTCGTTTAACAACCAATTTGCTTTAACGACCTGGTCATTGGAACGGAACCTGGTCGTTAATTTAGGAGTACCTGTAACACACTTACTGTCCTGAGGTGACTATGTCCCTCCTTGTCACCCTAGGCTACTACAAACATAACTACAACATACTACAAAAAGGACTACAAACATGTCTATATCTCTTCATCTCAACTACATGGGGGGGGGGGGGGGGGGGCACAGGTACATTACACGAGATTCCTAGGAAGGAAGATATTCTTCTGTGCAGTTCATAAAAAGTGACAAGGACACTACATTTCTGGTGGGATTGACAGGTATTTTTTATTATTTGTTGAAAATGTTCCTAGCTTAAAAAGAAAAGAAAACTAGGGCAGCCAACACATCTAAGATACAGTGCTTGAAAAAGTGTTAATACCCCTTGAAATTTTCCACATTTTCTCATGTTACAACCAAAAGCTTAAATGTATTTTATTGGGATTTTATGTAATAGACCAACACAAAGTGGCACATAATTGTGAAGTGGAAGGAAAATGATAAATGGTGTTCAATTTTTTTTTTATAACTAAATATGTGAAAATTGTGGCGTGCATTTGTATTCAATACTTTGTAGAACCACCTTTCACTGCAATTACAGGGGATGTCTCTACCAGCTTTGCACATCTAGGAGAGTAAAATGTTTGCTCATTCTTCTTTGCAAAATAGCTCAAGCTCTGTCAGATTGGATGGAGAGCGTCTGTGAACAGCAATTTTCAAGTCTTGCCACAGATTCTCAATTGGATTTAGGTCTGGACTTTGACTGGGCCATTCTAACATATGAATATTCTTTGATCTAAACCATTCCATTGTAGCTCTGGCTGTATGTTTAGGGTCGTTGTCCTGCTGGAAGGTGAACCTCTGTCCCAGTCTCAAGACTTTTGCAGACTCTAACAGGTTTTCTTCTAAGATTGCCCTGCATTTGGCTCCATCCATCTTCTCATCAACTCTGGTCAACTTCCCTGTCCCTGAAGAAAAGTATCCCCACAACATGATGCTGCCACCACCATGTTTCACGGTGGGGATGGAGTGTTCAGGTTATGTGCAGTGTTAGTTTTCCACCACACATAGCGTTTTGCTTTTAGGCTAAAAAGTTCAATTTTGGTCTCATCTGACTGGAGCACCTTCTTCCACATGTTTGCTGTGTCCCCCACATGGCTTCTTGCAAACTGCAAACGGGACATCTTATGGCTTTCTTTCAACAATGGCTTTCTTCTTGCCACTCTTCCATAAAGGCCAGATTTGTGGAGTGCATGACTAATAGTTGTCCTGTGGACAGATTCTCCCACCTGAGGTGTGGATCTCTGCAGCTCCTCCAGAGTTACCATGGGCCTCATAGCTGCTTCTCTGATTAATGCTCTCCTTGCCCGGCCTGTCAGTTTAGTTGGACGGCCATGTCTTGGTAGGATTGCAGTTGTGCAGTTCTCTTTCCATTTTCGGAAGATGGATTGAACAGTGCCCCTTGAGATGTTCAAAGCTTAGAATATTTCTTTATAAGCAAATTAGAAGGTCTGGATGGCCGCACTTCCATTGAAAAAGCACCTTTATTGTAGTAAAAGATTTCAGGTCACATTAAGGTAGATACATAGGATGACTACTGGCTAACGCGTTTCACATCAACAGATGCTTACTCATAGCTGAGCTTAAAATCTTTTACTACAATAAAGGTGCTTTTTTGCACGGAAGTGCGGCCATCCAGACCTTCTAATTTGCTTTCTACTCATCGTGCAGAGCCGGCACCTGTGTGACTGAGGGAGTACGTTTTCTTATGGCTTAATGGTGGTTATCCTGGGAGCGGATTGTGTTTTTTTTCTTCGTTCTAATATTTTTTTATAACCTAACCTTGCTTTAAACTTCTCCACAACTTTATCCCTGACCTGTCTGGTGTGTTCCTTGGCCTTCATAATGATGTTTGTTCACTAAGGTTCTCTAACAAACCTCAGAGGGCTTCACAGAACAGCTGTATTAATACTGAGATAAGTTACACACAGGTGGACTCTATTTACTAATTAGGTTACTTCTGAAGGCAATTGATTCTGCTAGATTTTAGTTAGGGGTATCAGAGTAAAGGGGGCTGAAAACAAATGCACACCACACTTTTCACTTATTTATTTGTAAAAAAATGTAAAAACTATTTATCATTTTCCTTCCACTTCACAATCATGTGCCACTTTGTGTTAATCTGGTGTGTAGACTCCATTGGACATTTGTTGTCGGAATTTCCGACAACAAAAATTTGAGAGCTGGATCTCAAATTTTCCAACAACAAAATCCGTTGTCGGAAATTCAGAGCATGTGTAGATAATTCCGACGCACAAAATTCCACGCATGCTCGGAATCAAGCAGAAGAGCCGCACTGGCTATTGAACCTCTTTTTTTGGCTCATCGTACGTGTTCTACGTCACCGCGTCCTTGACAGTCGAAATTTCCGCGACCGTGTGTATGCAAGACAAGTTTGAACCAACATCTGTTGGAAAAAAATCCAGGATTTTGTTGTCGGAATGTCCGAGAGTGTGTATGCGGCATAAGTTGCAATATATTGTGTTTTGCTCTTGGGTTTAATTATCCTTTAAAGTGCACACAGAAATGATGGCATAGAACCCCATAGAACCCAGAATACCTTGGAGAGGTTGGGAAACCCTTGTTTCAGCTCCCCATGTACCTGCTATGTCTAAGTCACCCTGTGTCCATTAGGGGCACAGGGTGACTGAGAAAAATGATGGACAGCTGTTTAATGGACAATGAGAAGGTGGTTATTTAATATCTCCCAGGATATATATAAAGACTATTCCTGGTTTCTTTGATTCTGAACATAATAATAATTAAAAGAGAGAAACTAACATACCAACACAGAAATGTCCCACGTAAATTCTATTCATTATGGCAGGCTTGGTTGGACCTCCCAGGATTGGCACCACATCAGTTGATTAAGGACAGTTTCCTACAAATGTAGAGGGCTAGTTGAACCCAAGTTAATGTCTATCAATGCTTGACAACACGCACAATCCCAGGGGATACAGAAAACTCTGGTAGGTCGAGGTAACTCTTGCGTTCAGATATATCACACCCTCAAGGTTCTGAGGGCGTTTAAGTAACTGTTTGTTTTTCTTTCTTCTTTTGTTTCTGTCTCTCTTATAAAGCTTCATTATATGACACAGTGCTAATAGAACGCACATATAAAGTTCTGTATACACTGTACCAATTGACAATGTATTACTAAAAGTCGTACGTTTTAGATTGCTGTTTTATTACAGAACACTGAATGTCATATACCATGTACTGTGAAAATCAAAATAAAACTTTTTTTTCTGATTTAAAAAAAAAAATTAAAAGAGCTGATCACAGGCCTCTAGAACTGTGTAGGAGCGGGTTTGATGCCTACTAGGCTGAGGAGGCGGGAGATCACTGTATGTATTGTTAATTGTAATTAGCTTCTGCTATTGTATAAAGGTGTCCTGTGTTTATACTTATGATATTGTGTGTTGTGTCTTCTGAGATAAAAGACGTCAAGTCTGTCCTGAAAGCTCATGCCTCTGAGTCACCTAGGCTGTCTAAACGATTAGTTAATTAGCTCATGTTAATTAGGTTTCTGGTTACAGTTTGTATTGTCATTCTTGTGTATATATATTGTGTGAGATCTCAAATAAAACAGTTCATGATCCAGCTTGCAACCAAACCAGTCCTGCCTTGATCCTGGTTGTAATATGCGGCTAATATCTAATATCTATATTCAGACTGGAGGAAGCGGTATATGACAAAAGCACCCAAGCGGAGTGTGAGACATTTCCTTACACCACACGAAGACATACTTTATATTAAGATCAATGACAATTGGGAGGTTGCCAGGGGGACCCATCAAAATTTTTCTATGGGTCCCCATGCTCTTGTAAGGGTAATGGCAGCCATACCATGGGTCAAATTGATTAGACCATTAGTTATAGTAGGGAGTGTTGAGTATAACAAGCAATATATTTAATGAGCATGGAAGGAGTAAACCTGTGGGAACAAAAGCAGAAATAAATGCCCAGTGTCCAGGAAAACCTTGGCAGATGAGTAATTGTTCCATTATTTATCATTTTTTCCTGAATTAGAGGCAAGAGTGATACTCTAGAACCTAAAGCAGTAAAACAGTATACAAAAAATCTGTTGTAGTAAGAGTAGGTTGCTGGTTTGTTCCTCCATGATATTAACTGCCTGCACCCTGGTAGCCTTCAATGATGGACAATGGACCCGCCTTCAGATTGCTTCCTATGCAATAAAAAGTCCAGAGAATGGACGAAGGTATGTACAGGAAAAAAGACACGATACAGTACTATAAGGCGGCTGATGGATATAAATTATAGATACTTGAGGGGATTGTAATTATATTAGAAAACTTACAGCAAGACAACTGTGCATGACTCAGCCCTGATGCATGAGATGCCAGTATTTAGGGGCAGGCAGAAGGCACAGGTGCACCTCCGATGTTGGCAGTCTGTTAAACTATATGGAAAGGCTATAAGGTAGTGCCTCAATCTAAAAGGTAAACAGAGATAGGGGCAGGTACCATCATCCTTGGACTTGGAATAATGAAAAATGGGTGTGTCAGGGGCTACGCCAAAAATTGCCCTATGACAACAAAGATTGGTACCTCGATAGCTCGATACCCAGGGATTTAGACAGAGTAAATATAAAAGTATTAATTTATTAAAAAAGGACAAACATGAAGGACATTGGACACAGCAATACATAATAGCAATAATACAAACAAGGAGCAGAGAAACCCCACAAATATACGGGGAGAAAAGATGTAGGTCCAAACGTGATCCTCTACATGTTTCGCGACAGGGTCACTTCTTCAGGAGTGGTTGACCATAATCATCTATAGAGAAATACAATCTTATAATTATATATTCGCAAGTAGTGGAAAAACAAAAAATACAATTTACATAAATAAAGGTAGTCAGATAATTTTGGAGTGTTGTAGTCAGGCATGGCTTACCA
This sequence comes from Lithobates clamitans, assembly GCA_037952925.1. NCBI lineage: Eukaryota > Metazoa > Chordata > Amphibia > Anura > Ranidae > Lithobates > Lithobates clamitans. The sequence goes on from JBBGZY010000014.1 coordinate 8,246,050, forward strand.
GTGGGAACCCAAAAGAGGGTACCAGACGGCACAGTTTGAGGCACCCCGAAAAGGTAATCCCTCCGCGGCGAACACAGGAAGCACTAAAAGGTGCAATAGCTACTTGCGCCGTCCTCTGCGAGGGTCACGCACGTGCGCATTGTGCACACGCGCAGTGGCCAAACTTTTCGTGTGTGTCACGCATGTGCGTGCGCTCCAATACAGACATTTAAAGGTAGGATTGGCTTGTTTGACTACGGCTATGTTATGTGGCCACTGCTGCTGGTGTGGACTGGCGGTCCTCTTCTCTGCACATATTTATTGCCTTTCTTTTTTCAGTCCAACAGCTGCAGGGGACCTATTTACTGGCCTCGTCTGACCACTGGATACCATTCTGTATCAACAGCCCACCTGTCCTTCCTTGATATACGGTTGTGTTCTGAGCCTCTCCTGATCCCCGGGTGTTTTACTTTTTACTATCTACATGCCATCTATTGGGTGGGTTAGCTCTTTAATTGGATCGATGTTTCCTCTTTCCCCCCCCTCCTCCCCTCCTCCTTTCCTTCCTTCCCTGTTTGCTCTGTTTACAGACTGTATAGACCCACACATGCATATTTTTCATATATATATTTACATATATTTATTTTTTTAATTTCAGTTATTGCACCTTTTAGTGCTTCCCGTATTCGCCGCGGGGGGATTACCCGTTCAGGGTGCCTCAAACTGTGCCGTCTGGTACCCTCTTTTGGGTTCCCACTGGTAAGCCATGCCTGACTACAACACTCTAAAATTATCTGACTACCTGTATTTAGTAAAATTGTATTTTTTGTTTTTTTTGTTAGTGGACTTGTGATTATATAACTATAAGATTGTAGTTCTCTATATATGTTTATGGTCCTCCTGAAGAAGCGACCCCTGTCACAAAACATGTAGAGGATCACGTTTGGACCTACATCTTTTCTCCCTGTATACTTGTGGGGTTTATCTGCTCCTTGTTTGTATCACTTGTAACAGTATGCAATAACTATTTTATATATTGCTGTATCCAATGTTCTTCATGTTTGTCCTTTTTCAATAAATTAATACTTTTATATTTACTCTGTCTAAATCCCTGGGTACCAAGATAGTCCACAACAATCTTTGTTGTCGTGGGACAATTTTTGGAGTAGCCCCTGACACACCCATTTTTCATTATATGGGAAGTCTGAAAGCTGCTGTGGCTGGACTGGGCTGGAGGGTGCACCAAGTGGTACTAATGTTTAGGGCAGTATGCATTTAGGGACAAATGGCCAAAATGCAAGCAGTGTGCTTTCTGGATACTTGTCCTTGGGCTGTCGACAGGGAGGCCGGATGGTGCACCTATGCCTTCTGCCTGCACCTAAACACCGGCATCTCATGCATCAGGGCTGAATTCCCAGTGTACATTAGGCCCAACCTGTAACAAGCATGCATAGGGTGAAATAATGACAAAAAGCTCCACATAACAGTCAGAGCACTAGAATTTCATGTTAAAAGTACTGACAATTGTTTCTGCACTGCTCCACAGAGAATCACATATTCAGTCTTTTCCCCATCATACTTATACACTGTTTACATTGTTATATAGTCAAGTTGAAAAAAAGACACGTGTTATGATGTCCTTTTAAAGAAATTCTGAAGGAGTTGGAATGCAGCATTTCAATTTAAATAGGATATGAGGATATGGACAGATATGGTGGTAAAGATGAATCCAGGTATAAGGAAAGTCCAATAAACAGTCATTTGATAATCTTATAGCTAAAGTTTATTCTGCCAAAGTTTTGCCTTCTCTGATCCTGACCAGCACCCTGCCTCCGTACTCCTCACAAGAGTGCTTAGCCCTGAATCTGAATTCACCTGCCAATGCCTAACTAGCATGGGGTCTGGTTTGCAAGGTTTTACCGAGGTAGCACCAATACAAATGTATTGCTTCTATTGCTGTGCAAGAAAACAGTGAAGAGCTGATGAAAAAAATCAAAAGTGAAATAATACACTAGCTAAAGTGGAATTAAAGTCTAACATTAACTGTTCATAAAAATGCCCCCCCCCCCCCCCCCCACCTATCCTGCCAATCCGGTGTGAAAAAGATCTGTATACTTCCCTTTTTCAGTCAAGTCCAGTCTGGTCTGTTCACATGATTTTGGGCAGCTACAGATCCCCTGTTTTATGGAGCATTGGGAATTCTGGGAACCATGACACGACCATAGTCACCACGAAGACAATTGGTAACACACTACGCCGTGAAGGACTGAAATCCTGCAGTGCCCGCAAGGTCCCCCTGCTCAAGAAAGCACATGTACAAGCCTGTCTGAAGTTTGCTAATGAACATCTGAATGATTCAGAGGAGAACTGGGTGAAAGTGTTGTGGTCAGGTGAGACCAAAATCAAGCTCTTTGGCATCAACTCAGCTTAACGTGTTTGGAGGAGGAAGAATGCTGCCTATGACCCCAGAACACCATCCCCACCGTCAAACATGGAGGTGGAAACATTATGCTTTGGGGGTGTTTTTCTGCTAAGGGGACAGGACAACTTCACCGGATCAAAGGGAAGATGGACGGGGTCATGTACCATTGAATCTTGGGTGACGACCTCCTTTCCTCAGCCAGAGCATTGAAAATGGGTCATGGATGGGTATTCCAGCATGACAATGTACCAAAACACATGGCCAAGGCAACAAAGGAGTTGCTCAAGAAGAAACAAATTAAAGTCCTGGAGTGGCCTAGCCAGTCTCCAGACGATAATCCCATAGAAAATATGTGAAAGGAGCTGAAGTTTTGAGTTACCAAACGTCAGCCTCGAAACCTTAATGACTTGGAGAGGATCTGCAAAGAGGAGTGGGACAAAATGAGATGTATGCAAACCTGGTGGCCAACTACGTCTGACCTCTGTGAGGGTCTTGTCACCAAGTACTAAATCATACGTATTTCACTCATTAAAATCCAAATCAATTTATAACTTTTTTGAAATGCATTTTTTCTGGATATTTTTGTTGTTATTCTGTCTCTCACTGTTAAAATAAAACTACCATTAAAATTATAGATCATTTCTTTGTCAGTGGGCAAACGTACAAAATCAGCAGAGGATCAAATACTTTTTTCTCACACTGTAGGGGAAGCTCCCAGGGGGCGTGTCTTCAAAAGATTTGCCAGTGTCCAATCACCTAAAGGTATGAGCCTATAACCCAGAGTCTATGAATATTCAGCCTGTGTTCTGTACTGTATGATTAAGATATCGAAATACAGTTTGTCTGTATGGATTCACCTATTTGATTGCATCATTGGATAAGCCGGATATATTGGATATATTGGATATATTGGATATATCACAGAATAAACAGTAGCTATATACAGTATATGCATATTATGCAGTAATTTCTTTTATATGATGGGAAAATGACAGCAGCCTTTCCCAGCAAGCTCTGATAATTGCCTTGCCGTCACCTAGACCAATCAGTCCCACAGGGATTGCTGCTTTACTGCATGTGGTTTCACATCCAGCTTGTAGGTCCCCGGCTGCTGCCTAGGCCTTTGGCTTGAGCCCAGATGCTGACACGGGTCCAGCACTGACACTTCATTAGGAGTGCAGCTCTTCATACTGGGAATACAGAGCCGATCAGCTGTAAAACACATCATTTCTTTAAGTGCCGCTTTAACACCGCATCCCAACAGACTAATGTATTGTCCTATTAGCTTCTTATTTGTGTGATGCATTGCTCCCACTGCTATCTATGTAAATTCCTACTTTTATCAGCCCGTGGTGGCAGTGCCGCTGTTTTAAATCAATTGGAACATTTGCACTAAATAACTCTCAGCCATTTGATTCCCCGGAGCAGTTTTGCATAAACGCAATGTTTACGAGTTTAATGCTGAGAATGGAAACAAAAGATCTCTGCTGTGATTAAACCGTGTGTGATATGTATACGGAGCAGTAGAAGGTTTAAGATGAAATAATAAGCGTACGAATAGGCTGAAACAAACATAAACCTTCCATGGATGAATGTACGACGTTGCTTGAGAATTGTGATACAAATTGAGGCTCAATTTATTGAGGCTGCTGCCCCCTTCTGGAGAAAACGGCCAACTTTCTGTAATTTGGCAAAGGCTCAGTGATTTAAACATCAATTATCTAATCCTAATTATTGTTTTATATGAAATATAATAATTTTGTCTCTTTACGGTAATAGAAAACCATTATGAGGCGAAGTATCATCAACCATAAATCCAACCAGTATTAATGGTATACAAACGTATGTATTATGTCTATTCTTCTAAGAGGAGTCATTTAAAAAATACTCAGCAAAGCATTATTGGCATCTATATCGGGCATATAATATAATCCTAGTGCCATTTGTGACAACAACCATTAAGAAACATATCAAGAAAAACTGAAAAGGAAAGAAAAAGGGAATATAGATGCTTAATAATAATAATAATAATAATAATAATAATAATAAAATATCGGATATTTTCAGTGTGATTTATATTCCCTTTTTTTTTCTTACCCCCCCCCCCTTTTTTTTGATACATTGCTTTTTAAGGGAGCACCCCACTAATGGTAGTGGTTTAGTTTATAGGGATGTGGCAAATGCCATTTTTATATATTTTTTTTTTAACCATTGAGCAATTATTAATAAAAATAAATAAATACATAAATAAAAAAGTTTATGTTTTGAACAAATTGGCTACATGTTAAAAATCCAAATGACCTTCTCCTAATAATGCCAGGTCTGAAACGATGTGAACCAGTAACAAAAAAAAAGCAAAAAAAGCCCACAATGCAGTATCAGCTCACCCATTTGTGTTCTTTTAGGCCGCATTCAAACTTTTGTGTGAGCATTATGCATGGTACAACAACACATGGGATTTGATTTACTAAAGGCAAAAAGACTGTGCACTTTGCAAAGTGCTGTCACACTCTGCAACTGCAGTTGCTCCAGAGCTTAGTAAATGAGGTAAAGCTTCACTTTGCAAAGAATATCCAATCACATGCAAAGAAAAGAAAAAAAATGCATTTTTGCTTGCACATGATTGGATGATGGAAGTCAGCAGAGCTTTTGCTTGTTTACTAAGCTCTGGAGCAACTGATTTTGCAGTGTGCAGCTGTACTTTCCAAACTGCATAGTCTATTTGCCTTTAGTAAATCAACCCCATGGTGTATACGTGCTTTGCTGCATTTCTATCAATTTTCAATGGCAGCCCAATCCGCATGCACAAACCAAATAAGCACACCTGTCCCTTAGCACAATGTAATAAAGAACACATGAAAGAGAAATGAATGGCCGCACACTCTGCTGGAATGTAGTAATTTTTTAATCCATATCAAAAATATCATATCCATATCATAAAAACACACAGCACATAGAGAAGGAATATAGATAGGAGGAATGTTAACACATCTCATGCCCAACGGCATACGTTTTTTTAAACCAATGTTTGCAATGTTCACAATGTTTGGTTTCAAAAAACGTTATTTGATTGTAACGAAAATAATTTTTTGCTTATTTGTTTACATTTTTCTTTGAATATATTTTTTATTATTTATCCTGCTATCATCTGTATTCATTTTTTCCCCCTTTTTTTACTTTTTCCTCTTTTTTTAGATATATATCTATATCTATCTATCTATATAGATAGATATAGATATATCTATATATATCTAAGTATAGATATATCTATATATATCTATAGAGAAAAGCAGTCTCGCTTCTGCCCCTGTTTAACATAAGCATACTGTTTGACCGACATACTGCTTTAAATACTGTTACCTTTATGTCTGTGACTAAGTATATTGTCATTGATTATTTGTTAATCAAATTACAGATAACCTCCTGATGAAGCAGTTTTAGTCCGCAAAACTAGTTGAGATGTTATCTGTGATCAACTATGCCACTGTGATCTTCCCCGCTTGAGGAGTATTATCTTGGCGATACACATGGATTGTTATCCATGTTTTTAACCTGTAACTGATTTTTTTTTGTCATGTGTTATGTATTAATAAACTTTTGTATTATTTTACACATCTTTTACACATCTTCTCATATATATGAACTTACCTTTACTGTATTGTACCAATAGTCTAATTTGCCCTCTCTTTTTGGGGAGACCTGGTTGGGGATTAGGTTCCTGACTCCTCTATATCTATATATCTATTTGATACTTTTTTGTTCTATTCATTGTTTCATTTTTTTGTACCATTTCTTTCTTACTCTGGTTTAGTATGCATTTTTGTTTCAGCATCATTTTGTATCAAGTATTCTATGGTGGATTGTGAAATTGGTTGCAGGCTCTGCTTTTATCATTGTGTTTTTCTCACAAGGAGTTAACAGGTGATTAGTAGTTCCTACACCTATGGTCATTTAGGACTATATAGGAGGCAGATAGTCGTGTTGATTTTATGTTATGAATAAGCACCATTCGGCATGAAATGCGTTAACATTCCTCCTATCTGTATTCCTGCTCTATGTGCTGTGTGCTTTTATGCATATTTGTGGTATGTATTAATAGTTACTAATTTAACTAATAGTTAAAGTTACTAGATTTCTAGTGGAGTGTGTGGCCATCCAATTCACTTTTCACCAGGGGCGTTGCTAGGTCTACAAAAGATCTGGGGCTAGAGCCCATAGCAACGTAGTAAAGAAAGTCATACGCTTGGGCGGGCATACACATGTATATACAGTAATATACGTGTGTGTGTATATATATATCCCCAGAGAGCTCCCCAATTATATCAGGGTCCACAGAGAGCCCCCTTACATCAGTGTCCCCAGAGAGTCCCCCCTTACATCAGGGTCCCCAGAGAGTCCCCCCTTACATCAGGGTCCCCAGAGAGTCCCCGCTTACATCAGGGTCCCCAGAGAGTCCCCGCTTACATCAGGGTCCCCAGAGAGTCCCCCCTTACATCAGGGTCCCCAGAGAGTCCCCCCTTACATCAGGGTCCCCAGAGAGTCCCCCCTTACATCAGGGTCCCCAGAGAGTCCCCCCTTACATCAGGGTCCCCAGAGAGTCCCCCCTTACATCAGGGTCCCCAGAGAGTCCCCCCTTACATCAGGGTCCCCAGAGAGTCCCCCCTTACATCAGGGTCCCCAGAGAGTCCCCCCTTACATCAGGGTCCCCAGAGAGTCCCCCCTTACATCAGGGTCCCCAGAGAGTCCCCCCTTACATCAGGGTCCCCAGAGAGTCCCCCCTTACATCAGGGTCCCCAGAGAGTCCCCCCTTACATCAGAGTCATCAGAGAGCATCCCCCTTTCATCAGGGTACCCAGAGGGCCCCCTATTTACATCAGGGTTCCCAGAGATCCCCTCTTACATTAGGGTCCCCAGAGAGCCTCCCCCTTAAATCTGGGTCCTTAGAGAGCCTCTGCCTTAAAATCAGGGACCCCAGGGAGCCTCTCCCTTGCATCAGGGTCCCCAGAGAGCACCCCACTTACATAAGGGTCCCCAGAGAGCCTCCCCTCCCCTTTGGAGACCGCTGCAGAGACTCGGGGCTATTGGCCCCAGATTCGGGGCTATAGCCCCAAAAGCCACCCCCTAGCAACGCCCCTGCTTTTCACTATTCCTGAAGGCGAGCACCTTTGCAGTGGACATTGCATGTGGATCATATTGCGCCTACCTTAAGGGGTGTCTCTCCCAGTTTATCAGTAAAGAGCACATGCACTTCTTTGCAGTGTGTTGGAAAAATTGGTTTAGCTGGGGTAACAGGCAGTCCGGAGCACTGTTATCCTATTAGAACACAGACTTCAGTGCCCACAACCAACAGAACTAACACCACCAATGGTGGGGCTCAAATCCCTATGGTTTATGTCGTACACAACAAGTGATTATTGATATCCAACCCACTGGAGGTTCCAAGACTTCGTATTTACACACTACGCTCCTCGCTTATCTCCACAATCTGGAGGATAAAGGAGGCAGGTATATTTTTTGGCACATGGTCTCGCATTAAGGGCCTAATGAAAATGCATGGGCACACTCAGTGGGACAAAAAATACACACTCACAAAAACAACTGCCTTCATATTAATGGGCCTAAAAGCTGGTTGTCTGTCAACATGATGTGCTTGGGGCTGCTATAGAGATGTACCGCTGGGTCTCAGGTGTTACTGTAACCACTGAATTAAAGACCTAGGGGGTTATTTACGAAAGGCAAATCCACTTTGCACTACAAGTGCACTGCGAGTGCACTTGGAAGTGCAGTCGCTGTAAATCTGAGGGGTAGATCTGAAATGAGGGGAAGCTCTGCTGATTTTATCATCCAATCATGTGCAAGCTAAAATGCTGTTTTTTATTTTCCTTTCATGTCCCCCTCGGATTTATAGTGACTGCACTTCCAAGTGCCCTTGCAGGGCACTTGGAGTGCAAAGTGGATTTGCCTTTAGTAAATAACCCCCCTAGGCTAGACCGATTCAAACTGAAAATCATTGGGAAAATACGAGAAGAGGTCATCTTCAGTAAAAAATACACTTTAAAACAGATATAGATGCAGTATGCAAAAAACTTTTCTTGAAAAAGTCAAAGTGGGCGGCCCTCTTTAAAATCCTATGGGGTTGATTTACTAAAACTGGAGCACACAGAATCTGGTGCAGCTGTGCATAGTAGCCAATCATGTTCTAACTTCAGCTTGCTAAATTAAGCTTTGACAATAAAACCTGGAAGCTGATTGGTTACTATGCAGAGGTGCACCAGATTTTGGACGCTTCAGTTTTAGTGAATCTCCCCTTATATCATGCTAATAATGATTTATTATATTAAAGAACAAATGGGTTTTGGCGGTGTGAAGTTGTGGCAAGTTTGTGTTACATCACATTTCCGAAAAAAATGAAAAATATAGACGCAATGTTTTATTTGGTGTTCAATAAATAAAACCTTTTTGGGAAGTTGATATCTACCTTGGATTGTTTATTACTGTTGATTCGGGTGCCTCTGACACTTTCTGACACTATGAAAGGAGCGCCTTCTAGAGGAAAGAAGCAGCTTGTCCATCAGCTGATGAGGATGAACAGGCCATTGGCAGCTCGCTCTACCAGCTATAAAGGTAACACTCCTACTGGGTTTTTCCAGAGGTTGAAGGGACAAGGATGAATATAGGATTTACAGCAACAGTGCAGTTATCCGTTAAATGGCAAATTATACCTTTCTATCAAAGTTCTTTAAATAATAAGTTATCGATGACTACAGACCTGACGTTGTATTTACATACATTTACATGTAGATTAATACTGCAATTTTGGCATTAAAAGTCCTCTTAAACCGCCCCATATATACTCTGTAGCCATTTTGTTTCCCTGTTTACAGAATGACAATGATATATTAAATATATACTTATCTATTACAATTTGCAGTTTAATGCAATGAAACTATGACCTTATTTCACGGTTAAATAGGCTACAGAGTAAATATATTACATAGGTTTATTCATAAGTATATTTTATGAAGAGCGAACCATCCATCATGGTGCAGCGCACTGGTTAATCCAGGGTTGTGTTACAATTCCAGCCTTTGTTGCAATCAACAGTGTCACCTAGTGTTCAAAGCTTGAACTACAAGTTCACAAAATGACAAAAGCAGAATAATTGTGCACAGGAACCGATTCAGATGTGAGTAATGTTCTATTTAAACTAAATATCTGTGCAATGTATCTTTTCCATTAGTTAGAAATCCAACTGATCTATCCTTTAGCTGCAGTAGCTGAACTTTTTCTTGGCCTGCTTAACTAATTTCAGTGGCAGTTTTATATATTATAATAGATTATCTCATTCATTTTAAGATGCATTCCGGGGAAAGTTTCTATCTTCTCTTGCGGTGGGGCTGTCCCCACACTGCAAGGGTTAAATTATCATTTACATCTAGGGGACCAGGAAAATCAGTTTTATTCATCTGATCCTCTGGCTGCTCTGTGCTGCAAGACTGGTCACAGCAGCCTCTTCTCTCTTACAACTCACCTACCTAATACTACAAAGGAATACAAATACATAGATCTAATGGGCCCTAAATGTACCTTACATACAACTACCCTGTTTCCCCGAAAATAAGACCTAGCGTGATTGTCGGTGATGGCTGCAATATAAGCCCTACCCCCCCAAATAAGCCCTAGTTAAAGTCCTTGTAGGTCTTATTTTAAGGGTAGGGCTTGTTTTCGGGGAAACACGGTAGGGCTTATTTGGGGGGTTGAGCTTATATTGCAGCCATCACCGACAATCACGCTAGGTCTTATTTTTGGGGAAACAGGGTAGATTACGATAGGTACCTGAATCATATTAGGTAAAAACATGTGAATCTCTGCGATGCATATAGAAGGGTATAGCAGAGGGATGATTTCATTAGTGTTTTTCTGCTTCTTTATTGTTTATTGTTGTGGTGGATTCTGGACCAAGCTGTACTTTTTACCTGCACTGCAGAGAGGTCAACAGCCTGGTTGTACTTCCTGGCAGGGGTGCCTGGAGCACAAGACTGGCTAAAAACATATAGGATTAAAGCCTAACCTGAGGAAATGCAATCTGGAATCTGGTTTAAGGTTGACGTTCCTACCAGAAAATCAGGGATGGGCTTGGGGTTTAATGGGCCTTTAGTTTTTAATGTAAAGAAAAACAAACTTATATTAAACATATGCTTGCTTTTGTATGTTTCTGCGTATACCTTTCAATATTTGCTAGTTGTGCTTTGAGGGAAGATGAGAAATGGAACTTTTATGAAAATATGGGCTCTCCCTGCTATGGGAAACACAATATCATTTTTCTTGGCGCCATGAGAGAGACGTTGGTAATTTTTATCAGGAGACTTGAAGTGTGAATAACTTTTGGGCATGGGGTATCTGTTTGAGAAAGATGTATATACATGCCTATTTTCAGCTGGCTCCCCTGTGCCAGCCAGCAGTGACTGCAGGGGAGATGAGAGAGCACTTCGACAATGGCTAGTAAAGCCTAGAGCAGTGACATCAGTGTTCTGGCTGACATGGTGGGGGTTGGGGGCTTAGTAAATAGATAGGAAAGAATATCATATTTACTTGTTTTAGATTTTTTTTTTACATTTCTGTCAGGGCTGGGCTCAGCCCTTCCTTCTCAAAGCTGGCCACTTAGCTGTCGGCTAATTGCCAGCTTCTTTCTCTCCACAGTGACTCACCTGTTGATGATATCCTGCTCGTTGGTCCTGCCTACTGAAGCCGCCCAGCCCAGATGATCTCTGCCTTCGCCTTGGTCACATATCTAGAGACGCTCTCCTGTGTTCCTGTCAAAGACTTGCTTGGCTGACATTCCTTCTGGCTCCAGATCCTGCTTGCTGTTCTACTACGCTCATCTCTGGCTCCCTGACGTTTTGGCTTGTCTGACTATCTGTTCCGGTTCCTGAACTCTGGCTATGTTTTGACTATGTTTACTCGGTTTTACCTTTTTATTATTATTATTAAACAAGTGAGCTTTAACTGTACTTCTGTCTCAGCCTGATTCATGGTTTCTGACAATTTCTTCATTTACTTACTGGTTTCCAGACCTAGGCAAATTATGTTATACATCCCAGAAGTCTTTAGGAGGGAAGGAGGTGTTATCTCAGCTAAGCACACCCTCCTGCCTTCATGCCTGAGTCAATGGCAGAGGGATTCCAAGTCAATGCTACATGAATCATCTGCCCTTACTCAGAATGGCCACAGCCAGAAATGCGGGGGGGGGGATTTTTCAAGGTGATTTCTCAGCAAAATAAAGCATGGATACATGAATGGATGGGTGAGATTGCTTTGAATAGTAAAAATGAATTAAATAGGGTTTTTACTTTGTGGTGCATAGATGTAGTGTAGTTCCACTTTATGCTGGAATTCCACTTTAAAGCAAATTTTAAGCACACAGTCACACTTGAGCTGAGCGTCTTTGGTCATTTTACAGGCTTTTTTTTAGCATTTGTATAGGCATTTTTGTGCATTTTTTGTGGGTCTCTGAGGCTTGAGCTTTTTTATTTTATTTTTTTATGTTGTTAGCCAATGGAAAGGTTGTTACTAGGGAAAAAAATGCACGTGTGTGTTTTTGCATGTGTTTCAAGAGCTCCGAACTACAGTCTACTGGTTCCAAAAATGCTTGAAGTTTGTAGGTCAAAAGAAGCTTGTGGACATTTTTGAACTACAAGCTCCAAGCAATTCTATGTTTAGGTTGAGCAGGCACAATTAAATGGGCTGTGAATGGGGCATTATAATGAACGATAACTTTGAGCCCCTAAACTCTCTCCCCTCTCCGCAACAAGATAAATCCACCTCCACTCTTTTTTTTTTGGGTTTGTTTACTTAACAGTAAGAGACAGGATAGCTTTCCAATGCCAGGGACATTACATAGTTTCCAACTGTCCCTGATTTGGAACAATGTCCCTCTGTCCCTCTTCCCTCCTCATTTGTCCCTCATTTTGGTCTGATCTGTATAGTTGTATATAACATATATAAAATGTACTTTTTATCTTTCAAAACATGTTTCAGGTTGCAAGACTTTTCATCCAATTTCTAAATCGCTGCCTTTGTAAATATCAAAAATCAGAATAAAGGAATAGTAGTGGTTAAAAAAAACACTTGTGTTTTTGTTTTGTTTTTCTGTATAATTCTGCTTTAAGGGGGAGTGGCAGGGGGTGTGTCCTATGCCTACATACTTTTGCTAATAGGTGTCCCTCGTTCCCATCTCAAAAAGTTGGGAGGTATGACATTAGATATCTTTCTAAAGATTAGAAATCTGTCATGGGAACAATTGTCTCCATTGGAAGATTTCTTCTATTCCCATTATGATGTCGCCTCAACGTTTTGGATTTACCTTCACTTTCATTCCTGGTGACATTGGTGATATGGACAGTTATAGAGAGTGGATCTTCTTAAAGGGGTCAGCAAAAATGTGGTTCTAACCCCTTACAACTCTTTCCAAATCCAAAAAAAAAAATGCCTTTATTTATACTTTAACACCTAAGTGTTAAAAAATGCCTTTATTTATACTAAACTCCAACGTCTGATCTGACCCTTGAAGTGAACACCTAAACCAGTGGTTCTCAACCCCACTAGTGCCATGACCCCTTGATAAAATTTCCCAAGTTGTGGGGACCCCCAACCGTAAAATTATTTTCATAGCTTGAGTTGTCAGCACCCAAGGCAAGACAAGTAATTTGCGCCCCTAACCCATGGACATTTAGCGCTCTCTGAGTCCCTTCCACTCGTACAATATTAAAACCCTTTATGGTACATTTTAGGATGTATCTCTCTTTCTCTTTGTTCTCCTTTCTTTCCCTTTTATCTCTATGCTAATTTCTTGTTTTTTTTTTTTTACCCCATCCCTCTTTCTAACCATATTTCTTGTTCTTTCTCTTATTCTTTCTCTCCCTTTTTCTTTTTCCTCCCCCTCTTTTCCTCTCCCTTCCATGTATTCTGTATTTTTATTCCTTCTCTTACTCCTTGGTGGGGTTAATGGGATGAGTGGCAGTGCCGGGGGAAGTTCTAATCAGCCAACTTAGGTGCTCTTGATGAAGGTCATCTGCTGATCTGAGAACTGTAGTGGGGACCTTTAATGGCAACTATAATCCCAGGTATTGTTACTCACTGTGTCTCCAACTTTGTGGTGTCTCGTAGCAGTGACACCTATGCCGAAATCAAGAGATGGGGTCTCCTCCAGCCCCTCCCACTTCACATTCCTCACCAGTCAGCTGACCTCTAGTCTCTGCCCCCCAGTCATGCCGTGAACTGAATGGGCGGCTGCGAAGAGGCTGAGTGGGCGGCTGCGGACTCCAGGGACAGCCCTGCTGGGCAGCCGCAAAAAGGCTGGGAGAGCGGCGCGGGATTCAGTAACAGCCAAGGATTTGGTGACCCCTGGCAAATCATCATTTGACCCCCAAGGGGGTCCCGACCCCCAGGTTGAGAACCACTGACCTAAACTAACTCCTACACTAAACCTTAAAGCGGTTGTATAGTCTTCTTTTTTACTTTTACCTACAGGTAAGCCTATAATAAGGCTTACCTGTAGGTAAAAAAAATATCTCCTAAACCTTTACGGTTTAGGAGATATTCCCCTTGCTATACGCCGCTGACTGCAGCGGCGCATGCGCACAGGGGATTCTCGGCTGAAGCCCGGCAGCTGCCGGACCTGGCCGAGTAAGAAATCTCCCGCGCGCATGCGCGGGAGTGATGACATCGCGGCTCCAGCCACTCACAGCGCTGGAACCGCGATACCCGGAAGACACGCCGAGGCAACATGACAGCTCCCTCGGCTTGGACCAGGTAAGATACTGACGCCTCGTTCTAAGGTAAGTATTTCATAATGAGCTAGTATGCGGTGCATACTAGCTCATTATGCCTTTTGCTTTACAGGGTTAAAAAAAAAAAAAAAAAAATTTGCGGGTATACAACCGCTTTAACACTGATCCCAATAATGTTGCATACTGTATTTACCCGATTCTGCACCAATAGCATGCAGTGCCAACATCCCAATTCCAGAATAGCTTGATCTGATGGACCATGGAAGACTACCAACTATCTGTGCTAACACATTAGACCCAGTGGATAGTTATGGATTGAAAGTGCTAAGGCTTACAGATGTGTAGGTTTTAAAAAAATACTTTTATTGAATTCATGATATAGAGCAAGCAGATTCTGCTGTACCTTATATACTACACCATAAAGAGCTGTTTGTACAATGGTGTAGTCACACACATACATAAGAGTCAATGGACATAGAACTTAGTTATCTTATGAGACTATGTGTTTGGATGAGGGGAGATCCAAAGCACCATGCTACCCATAGAATATGAAATAAGAACAAGGTGACTAGTGGATAGAACCTTCATTCTTGTGTCTAGTGGATAGAACCTTCATTCTTGTGTCTAGTGGATAGAACCTTCATTCTTGTGTCTAGTGGATAGAACCTTCATTCTTGTGTCAGTGGGAAATACAGCACAGAATAACTGGCTTTCCTAATAGCATTATGCCCATCAGCTCTACTGCCAACCTACTATACAGGGTCATGGTGACTCCATGGTGTGACCCATTTCTGAGATGTATAGCAAAAGTTTCTAGCTGCTCAACGTCCACAGAGACTAAATTATTAATAATCACCTTAAGCCATCATTAACCTCCATACTGAAGAAAGTTCATTTGATAACCTATAGATAACCAAAAGCAAAATCCTATTTTTGAAGGGCATGTTAAGAATACATTGTCTCCCATAGCCCTGAAAATCACACTATAGTTCTGTTTGCAAACAGCATTTAAAAGTCCCTTGTAATTCTTGTTGGAGTTATTCAAACAAGAACAGCAGAAGTACACAGTCCACGCTGACTATTTTTAGAAAGTGGAAGATAAGGTACCTCAGTGCCATCTGGTGGATGAATCTAAGAAATGCACCTGCAATCTTCCTTGCACAATATAGCGATATTCAACCCCTAATTTAAAGATTATCCCCATGGTATGCCATAGGCAAGTCAATATAAACATGCAATGCCCCTAATTTTGACCCCTGTTTAGGATTTTTTTTAACCTCACACAGGTTGTTGCTTCTCCATAATCTAGCATCCTAGCCTTTGTGATGCTGTTTGTTAAGATATGTTTTCTAATAAATGTCCAAAAACAGGTGTAGATATTTTATGAGATAATGTGAATAATAATTGGAATACAGATGGACTCAATTTAGCTAAATATAAGACATCTGATGGCAATCGGTTGCACCAGATCTTTTTTATAGCTTATTATTTATAGGGATAATAGCTCATCAATCAAGATTTTTCAGCTTTTCATTTGTAAAATGTACATTTTTGATATTATATGCTACTTTGTATAGATCCAAGGCATAAAAATGTAAATTTTAAATACATGTTGATAAACTACAAAATGAGCAAAATGCTGTGAAATAAATACTTACGGTATTTAAAGAGTCACACTTTTGATATGAGCCATACACATTTCTGACCTCTTGTCTGTCTCAATGCCGCCCCCCATCCCTGCTGTTTCCATCCATGATGCCGCGTACACACGAGCGGACTTTGCGGCAGACTTTGCCCGGCGGACGGGATTTGGTCGGACAATTCGATCGTGTGTGGGCTCCAGCGGACTTTGTTTTCTGAAAAGTTGGACGGACTTAGATTTGAAACATGCTTTAAATTAATCCGTCGAAATCGAGTCAGGTCGAAAAGTCCGCCGTCTGTATGCTAGTTCGATGAACATAAAGCCACGCTAGGGCAGCTATTGGCTACTGGCTATGAACTTCCTTGTTTTAGTCCGGTCGTACGTCATCACGTACGAATTCGACGGACTTTGGTGGATTGTGTGTAGGCAAGTCCGTTCATTCAGAAAGTCCATCGTAAAGTACGTTGAAAAGTCCGCCGGGCAAAGTCTGCCGTAAAGTCCGCTTGTGTGTACGCGCCATTAGATTATAAATACATTCTCATGGTAAATACTAACTACAGATGATGGGATGAACACTGAGAGCTTTCAAAAAAAGACCAGAGAACGGTGTAGATAAAGTCACTCATGAAACCCAGGAAGCATTAAAGCAGAACTAAACCCTTATATCCTTTTCAGCCAAGGAAGCTCCCTTCTTAACCTCTGTTTGATCTGCAACTGTCACGGTGCTGCACATGTGATCAGTTATGACACCAGCCATATGATAGTTTGACAGTTTGGTTGAGAACACAAGCAAATGTGACAGTTACCATTCCCGGCATAAGGCCCCTTTCACACTGGGGCAGGGGCAGGGTCGGTGGTAAAGCGCCGCTATTGTTAGCGTCGCTTTACCGTCGGCATTCGGCTGCTAGTGGGACAGTTTTACCCTTCCGCTAGTGGCCGAGAAAGGGTTAAAAACCACCGCAAAGCGCCTCTACAGAGGCGCTTTGCCGGCAGTATAGCCGCGCTGTCCCACTGATTTCAATGGCCAGGAGCGGTGAAGGAGTGGTGTATACACCGCTCCTTCACCACTCTGAAGATGCTGCTAGCAGAACCTTTTTTCCCGTCCTACTAGCACACAGCCCTCGGGGCTTTCACACTGGAGAGACAGCAGCGGCTGTTTCGGGTCGGTTTGCAGGCGCTATTTTTTGCGCAATAGCGCCTGCAAACCGCCCCAGTGTGAAAGGGGCCTGACTGTTTTTTTAAAATGTTAAATTGATGGGCTTAGCTCCATTTTAATATCAATAAATAGTAAAGAGATTTTGAAAGATCTTATTTCATGTGCTGAATTCTGTTTACTGTTTTGTCCAAGATTGAATAAAAATTTGGAAAGCACTAGCTCAAAGTTGACATACTTGGCATTTCCTAAACTATCTTCACATTAATTGAATCCTTGCATATAGTATTGGTTTTCTTTAATAAAACCATGCTAAATACCCAAAAAATATTTCTGCAGTTGCAGAAGAACTATTCTGATTAGATCCTAAAGGTTTCTGCCAGTGGCCCAGTCTCTCCCAGCCTAAAAATACTGAGATAAAGTTCTTAGTCCTACTGCAGAAGCCCATAGGTTTGTACCATTACTGGTAATATGAGGATGTCACCCCAGGTCCCCAAGTTATTGTTTGTAAGGCTTGGATCTGAGACAACTTGAACATACTATAAAACTTCTCTCAGCCTCCCAATTATCTGTGTACCTCGCTCTGAAGAATCATGACAGCATGGTTAAAATGATGATGCTCCAAAGTTGCAGATGTTCCATAGAGCTGAGACAAAGCTGAGCCGCTCCTGGACAGAGAAGAGAAGAGAAGGACAACATGTCAGTAGGATGGGACCTGTCAATGTAACATTTAATATGTCCTTACCCTGCTGTGTTCATAAACATTGGTGAGCGATATCACTGGCACACTGACACTGTGCTCAGTGCCCTAGCAGAGTCAAACATACTCTTGGCATTTAAACCCAATTTTATTCTGGCTGTTACTGAATATTAAGAGAAAAAAATGTTTATTTAAAGAAGGGGACTAAAACATACACACACTAATAGACACCATGGATGTTTCACTACTAAAATTCATTTTTTTGTCCCTATAGAACCTCTGCATGCCAGACCAAGGTTCTGCACAGGTCTTCGAATTCTAGCCAAGTCAATAATTAGCCCCCAACCCCCAGTCATTCAACGGTCAAATGGCATAGCCTTTTGTGGCTGCTCAAGCTGACCAATGACATGCTGTGCCCAGCCACTTCCAACCAAGTCTCCCCCCCCCCCCCACTCAACTCAAGTTCCACTTTTAGTTGAACTTTCAGCTTACATTATGAAAACCTTTACTGACTAATGTTACAGTGTGAAGCAAGCATAAAGAGTCCCAGTATACATTGTTGGTTTTCTATAATTTGGCTCCATTATGCCATGGAAGTGCCTGAACCCAGGGCACAGGGAGTATGTGCAGCTGTATTCAGGATATCCTGGACTGCACCGCAGACAGGTGCCTGCTTTTACAGTGAGCCAGTGTTCCTTTTAAGGGCTAGTTCACACCAAAACGCAGTGCGGAATAAGCACGTTTCAGGCACATTTCCTGCACCACTTTCAAATGCACTGCCCTTGCGATCTGTAAGCAGGTACCAATGTCATGTTAACAGCATCCAAATGCAGATCACAAACGCACTAGGTTTTTGGGCACCAAATTGCATGGCACTGCAGTACCATGCGGTTTGGTGCAGCATACTTTTATAAGTTGTTCATGCCCTGCTTTTTCTGTAATCCGGTGCGATTGGCAGCCCATTCAAATGAATAGGCTGCAAAACTGCACCACACAGGAACGTGGCACGCATTCCTGTGAAATTCCAGTGTGAACTGGCTCTTACTCACTTAAACATAAGTTAGACATTCAGCTCAGGCACAATGCATACTCATGAGCCCTAAAACCCTAATATGCAACTGCTTGCCTCAATATTGGTCATTACAAAAATTGAGCCATAGTAAGCTGCTGGAAGAAGGAGGAAATAGGCAACCATGTATATAAGCAACCATGAAAGAAAACATTTTAGAATCTGCATATGAAATAAAATAATCTAATTATGGAACATAAATAATGTAGAATTAACTAAAAGAGAAATATGGGGTTGGGGAAAAAAAATTATACTCTCCTAGGTGAATACAGCATCAATCTGTATCTGTCCCCTGCCAGCTCTGCATTGAGAACTGAGCGATTAAACGCCACTGATCGCTCTGTTCTCCCCTTTGCTTTGAGCAGACTGTCAGCCACTGGCTCTCTGCTCTGCCCTCCAGCGTTCACTGGAATTCTGGGCTGTGTGTGTGTGTATGTGTGTGTGTGTGTGGGGGGGGGGGCGATAGCGGCTTGCTCAGTCTCCCAGCGGCTCACTGAGAGGCAGAGCCAGCTACCGGTCCAGGCATCTGGGTGGATCCCATCTGTGAGGTCAGGATCAATCCAGCACCTGGACCGGCTGGGTGACGTCAGCCGTTCAATGGACTTTAGCCCGCTGTTGGCTGAAAACAGGTCACAGGAGTGCAGAACTAACCACACTCCTGTGATCCATAGAAGAAGTAGGGTCAAAATAGCTTTAAAGTGTATTCCACCTTATGCAGTCAAATTGGGATAAGACTTACTTTATATTTGCTATACATGCCCGTTCACATAGCATAGCTTGAAAAATATTTTTTTTAATTGTTGCTTACCTTTTTACTTGCCTAAAAATCCTACTTTGCTTTCCCCTATGTAATATTAAGGAATGGGCTGTGGAGTTATGTTTTCCATTATTAACCCTGTCTGGACTGGATTATCAGTTGTAAACTAGATGTGTACACTGCCCTAACAAAGGGTTAAATATCTCGAGGTTTGGGTGGTACATTGTATGTTAATGTACTTTTTAAAAAGAACTGTACTTACACCTGTCCCCTAATTGTACATTCTAAGCTATTTTGAACAATACAAGCTGCCTAGAGAGTCATATATAAAAACCTGCTTGAAAGAAACAACCAGAAGGAAAATAAATTATTTTTAGGTATGCTATGTGATTTGGAACACATAATAAATACAGTTGGGATTTCGCACATTTGACTGTAAAAGTCAAACTAAAATGTAAGCATCATCAATAATTATTTAAAAAAATGGTAGTTCCTCTTAAGAACAATATTCCGTTTTACTATTAGACCAGAGTTCTTCCCTAAGCCTGAATGCCTAGACATGAAATACTAGCTTGTATTGACTGCTTCCACCATGTAATAATGTTTGAAATTGCCCCTCTATACACAATGCTGGCTGCTAAAAAGGTTAATTGTGCTGGGATTGGTAAAAGTGTTCTGCAGAAGTGCACAATGGCAGGAAAACCCATTTATCATGTTCTGTTCCACTCTGCATCTAATTCGGCTGGTGTGTGGCTGTGCAGTGCTGGCATTCTGAGCGCGGGGCTCTACAGCACTGCAGAGGTTAGGAGCGAGCCTGGCTCCAGTGTTCGAGTGGTTAGAAAATGGCAGGGAAGAAACGGAGGAATGTAATTATGAAATGGAGAATTGTTGTGAGGGGGTGGAGAATAGGATTGGACTGTCACAAAAGATTTATGGGCCTTGCGATTTCACTTCTGGATCTCAGCCTATGGTGACAAGATGGGTTTTCATTCCCCAGAAATGAGTGTAAGAGGTTACGCTAGGAAATGAATAGACTGAGCCTCCCTGGAGTGTTTCCTGCAAAGCTGCACAATCCTGATATTTGATCAGCCGGGCAGCTGTACGATGGCAAGGCGGCAGGAAGATGACACCCGTGGCAAAATCATCACGCTTCAGGTTCACCTAAAATTGTCTGAGAAATGTTTACTCCAAAGTGGATGGATTTCTAAGACTTTCAAAGGGGAAACCTTTGTCTTTGTAGGCTACCATTGCTGAGCTCTCCTAAAATTGCTAGTTGTCTGACTATCATGGTGACCCTCTTGGTTCAATATTTTTAGTCACTAACTTATAACCAGATATCGTTTTGTTATTTTGGATAGGGAAAGGAGTGGTTAAATCCCATGTCAGCTTTTTTTTTCCTGCATATGTAACCCACTGGGGGAATTTTACTTTGCTTCCAATTATGCAGAATTAATAGAAGGAAGATCCTTCCTTAGACATTGGTGACCAGACAAAGTGTCGCCATTGGAAAATATTGCCTCTATTCCTTTTCTGGTGACAATTTAAAATGTTAGAATTTCCCATCATTTTTAGCCTTGGGGATAATTTTCACTAGGATAAATAGAGAGAGTTATTCTCCCCAACTTTCCAAGCTGAGAACGAAGGACACTTTTTATTATAAAAGTCGGTAGTTAAGGATATGGCCTGCCATTCCTCTAGTAACCCAAACTATTAGGAGTTAATACACAAACAATTATTGGTTAAATCTACAAGTACTTTTTTCCACCACTAATTTTCCTTTATATATGGTTTTCAAAATCATAAATGCAATAATATGGAGGTTGGATGAAAGATTTAGTGTACAGTAATGTGCGAACAGACATCCTTGTAAAGTTTAAAAACTTTTCTGGATAGTTACGCAGCTGAACGTATAGGCTGACATAATATGCGGAACATATGCATTGGTCCATTAATGGATGGGGCCAGTACAGACAAATTCTGGTCCTCTCATTCAATTCTCTCCTTCTTCTGATCCTATGCAACAGAATTAGGAGGAGTACTTTCTGAATCGTCTTCAGGGCTGGATCCATAGCGAATACAGCTAGCAACAGCAGACAGCTCCCCGCTAAAGGCAGCGCTCTGTCTGCTCTCCCAAAATGACTCCTAGGGTTAATAATTTACTATGTTACATGAATTGTGGGAGTTTGGGCGTGTTCTTGGTGCAAATTTACAAAAATGCCCAAAATTTACAAAAACGCTGAAAATTGCGAAAAAACATGCATTAACACGATTTAAAAACGCTGTTAAAAGTGCCTTTTTAAAGCAGCGTTTTCCTGCCAGCAATCCGATGTCCAGAAATACTTTTTTGAACGTCCTGTGTGCATAGAGCCTTATGCCCCGTACACACGAGCGGATTTTCTGCCGGAAAAAATTTGGATGGTTTTTCCAACGGAATTCCGCTCAAGCTTGCCTTGCATACACACGGTCACACAAAAGTTCTCTGAACTTTCGACCGTCAAGAACGCGGTGACGTACAACACTACGACAAGCTGAGAAAATGAAGTTCAATGCTTCTGAGCATGCATCGAATTGTTTCCGAGCATGCGTAGGAATTGGTAAAAATGATCAGAATTTCAGATCGGAACTTTTCCCAACCGAAAAATAGAGAACATGCGCTCAATCTTTTGCTGCTTGAATTCCGCCAGCAAAAGACTGATGGAGCATACACACAGTGCATTTTCCGACAAAAAGCTCTCATCGGAGTTTTGCTGGCGGAATTTACGATCGTGTGTACGTGGCATAACACTTTGGGAAGTTAAAGTGGTTCTGAAGGCTCATTTTTTTTTTTTACCTTAATGAATTTTATGTATTAAGGTAAAAAAAAAACCTTCTGGGTACAGCTCCCCCCCCAGCCCCACCTGATACTCATCTGAGCCCCATCTCGATCGAGTGATGCACATGAGACCAGCGGCTCTCCCAGGTCTCTCTCCCTTCACTGGTTCACACAACAGCAAGAGCCATTGGCTCCTGCTGCTGTAAATCACAGCTAGTAAGCCAATGACGAGAAAGTGGGGGGTTGGGCTGAGCCGTGCTCCATATGTAAATGGACACACAGAGCGCAGCTCATGCCCCCATAGCAAGAGGCTTGCTATTGGGGAAACTTGGCAGGGGGAAGGAGCCAGTACCGCTGGTGGGGGACCAAAAAGAATAGGACAAGGGCTGCTCTGTACAAAACCATTGCACAGAACAAGTAGGTATAACATGTTTGTGATTTTTTTTTTTTTTATTATTTTCTTTAGAATCACTTTAATAGTCATTTTTTTTCAGAGGTCTATAAATTACATTAGAACAAAAGAGAAGACAAAAGAGGGGCAATGAGGAACAGAGGAATTTGATGATTTGTAATGGGCTGCCAAGTACAAGAATGGCCAAAAACCGGACATGCAGAGGTCCTCCCCATGCAAAGCACCATATACAGTAGTGCGTTACTGTACATTGTGTGCAGTAGTGCATAGGTATCAGAGCTGTATTGCCCAAGTGCGTTGGGGTGCTATTCAAAATAAAAAGCACCTTAATGCGCTAATCCACGCAATGTGGATTAATATATGTGATGCACATTTTCTCAGAAGATACCACAGAGCAAAAGTGTGTTTCGGTCATGAGTCTCTTTAGTTTATCTTGCCACTATCTCTCCTCTCTGCCTATAAGCTCACACATCCCTGTCCAGCTTCCCCCCTTCTCTGTCCCTGACTATATTTGCCTTCTCTGTCTGTAGTCCCCCATTGTCCCTTTCCTCTTGACCATATCTTCTTTTTGTTTAAGCTGGCCATAGATGGATCAAAATTTGGCCAGTTCAGCAGGGACCAGCCAAATTTCAATCCATCTATGGCCATTCCTTTTCGAGAGGCGTCAACCTAATGGTTAACTTCTTTTGAACGGGACTGTTGAAAAAAATTGTATTTAATCAGCACATGCAGCCAAGCAGCAATACTGATCAGTGTATTCTGATAGAGGAGTCCCACTGTCAGATTATAATAGCACAGTGGGGGGGGGGGGGGATTCCCTCATCAACCTTGAATGTATGGATGAGGAAATCCGGTTTTGGGGTCTACCATGTTCTTTTAGGTTCTAGTATGGGCAGTATTCAACTGTGTTGCTGCAAGTACAAGAATACGGTTACAATCACCTTCAAGCGTTATTAAACCCAAAACCAAAAGTGTTATTATACTGCAGCTTACCAATCCTTAGATGTGGGGTAGAGTTGCCACCTCCTCCCTTTAAACCCGAACACATATGAATTACACAGGTTCTGAAGCTAATTTAATGCAGATAAGGCACTAAGTGAGTTTAGGTACTACCTTAATTAGCCACAGAAGCTGTGTATTTAATATGCGTTCAGTTTTAAAGGGATGAGGTGGCAACCCTAATGTGGTGGCAGCGCCATTCTGGAGGGGAGTGGAGTGTTTAGGTGTACTAGCAGATTTAGATGCACTAACAAATTGGGGTTGATTTACTTAGGCCCCTTTCACACTGGGGCGGAGTCGGCGGTAAAATGGCGCTATTTTTAGTGCCGCTTTACCGTCGTTTTAGTGGCAGTATTCAGCCACTAGTGGGGTGGTTTTACCTCCTTGCTAGTGGCCGAGAAAGGGTTAAAACCACCGCAAAGCCGCGCTGCCCCATTGATTTTAATGGGCAGGAGCGGTGAAGGAGCGGTGTATACATAGATGCTGCTAGCAGGACTTTTTTCACCATCCTGTCAGTGCACCGCTCCAGTGTGAAATCCCTCGGGGCTTTCACATTGGAGACACAGCAGCAGCTCTTTCAGGGCAATTTGCAGGCGCTATTTTTAGCGCTGTAGCACCTGCAAAGCGCCCCAGTGTGAAAGGGGTCTAAAACTGGGGAGTGCAAAATCTGGTGCAGTTCTGCATGGTAGCCAATCAGCTTCTAACTTCAGCTTGTTCGATTAAGCTTTGATAAAAAAAAATCCTGGAAGCTGGTTTTATGCACAGCTGCACCAGTTTTTGCACTCAAGTTTTAGTAAATCAAACCCAATGTGTTAGTGCATCTAAATCTGCTAGTACATCTTATGGCCCTTTCACATGGTCTTTCCAAACAGGTCCAGCTGTCAGTTTTTCAGGCAGACCTGATTGGATGCTCTATTCATCTCTATGGAGAGGCAGATGTCAGCGGTGTCATGTCTGCTGACACCCACCACTATCTGATCCAATTCTGTCCGTGAAATCCAGACGGATCGAGACTCTATTTTTCATCCTTCTGGAGGACCTCCCCCTAGAGGAGAACGGGACTCTGACAGGTCTGTCTCTGCACAGTGAGTGGAGAGACGGACCCGGCATCTGCCTGTTCAGTGGGGATCAGCGGATCGATCCCCCGCTGAGCAAAGCAGGGTCCGCTGGGCGGACCGCTCGTGTGAAAGAGCCCTAACAATCTCCTCCCCAGAATTGATTTACTAAAACTGGAGAGTGCAAAATCTGGTGCAACTCATAAAAACAATAACAGCTTCTATTTTTTTTGTCAAAGCCTAACGGAACAAGCTGAAGTTAGAAGCCGATTGGCTACCATGCAGAGCTGCACCAGTTTTTGCACGCTCCAGTTTTAGTAAATCAACCCCATTAAATCTAAACTCCAGCTGACAATTTTTAAGCAGTTACAGCAACAGTTTTTTTCCTTTTGGGAAGGTTTTAAATAAATAAATCTGATCATTGTAAGCACCCCTGTCAGTGTTATATGGTTTGTCTCAACCCTCTAACTGATAGTTCTGTAGGACAGCTTGTTCTGTTGAAAAACAGCATACTTACTGGCCAGATAATCAGGTGAATATAAAAAAAAAACCTAATAAAGAAAAATAATACAGCCATCACATATAAGAATCAGCAAGCTTCAATATAATAAATGCTTGCTTTTGGGTTTAATACCACTTTACATGTGATGGTGATTTATAAACAGTTGTGAAGGAATTTCATTTTTACTGTTCCTGCACCTACTTCTTTTTTAGGAACTGTTAAAAAACTCCAATCTCCAACTTTGGACTAGACATGTGCAATTAGTTTCGTTCCAAATTCGGTTTTCGACTACATTCAACAAATTCGTTAATTCGGAAATATTCGAATTAACGAAAACCCGTTCAACAAACTTTTCCTGAAATTCAGAAATTCTAAATTCTAAAATCCGAAAATTCGAAAATAAGAATAAAAATCCAAAAATTCGAAAACCCGAAAATCTGAAATAATAACTAACTAATAATAATAACTATTAGTAACTATTAAATTATAGGTATTGGAATTTCCTTTCAAATTTGACTGTTGAACGTAACAAACGATTTATCCAAAGTTATAAATTATCCGAAATAACAAATGCCGCATCTAAATGAATGGAACGTAACAAATAATAACAATAATGAATAGTAATAAAAACTTTTTATTATTATTTATTATTAATAATTCCTTAGGTTCCAAATTTTTAGATGCGGCATTCGTTTTTTCAGATAATTTGTAACTTCGGATAAATTCATATATGTTACGTTCAACAGCCAAATTTGAAAGGAAATTCCAATACCTATAATTTAATACCGGTAGTTAGTAATAGTTATTATTATTAGTTAGTTATTTCGAGTTTTCGGACTTTCGTTCTTATTTTCAGATTTTCGTTCTTATTTTTGGAGTATCGAATTTTTGTATTTCGGATTTTCGAATGATGGATTTTTCCGAATTATCGAAATAACGAATACCAAATCGAAACAAATGGAACATAGTGAATTCACATTTTTCCGAAGTTATGAATTTATTTGAAATAATGAATTTTGATCATAACGAATGACCCGAAAAACTAAAAAAAAAACAAAAAACGAATGAAAGAAAAAACAAACACATTTTTTGGCAGTGCATGTCTACCAGTGCACATGTCTACTTTGAACTACATTTTTTTTATCTTACTTTTGAACAGAGTAAGGAAGGATTCAACCCATTATCAGGTTTATATTGCTATCTGGTACTCTGTTATTTTTGTAACACCAGGACAAGAAATGATAAGTAGAGACAGAAAAGTGCACATAGTATGTAAAAAGGTTCTCTCCTTTTCTCACTCTAAAAAAATCTGTTTATTTCTGTGGAGGTGATCTGTTCTCATTGGAGACCGTTCTAATTACTTACTCTAATGGTAACAGAAAGTGAGACTACCACCACCACCACCTCCACTCTACTCGCAGTTTTCACCTGCCTGGATAAAAAGATGGATGTTTAAAGTCAGGTGACATGGAGTCTGAGTCAGGTGACATGGAGTCTAAGTCAAGTGACATGGAGTCAGGTGACATGGAGTCTGAGTCAGGTGACATGGAGTCAGGTGACATGGAGTCTGAGTCAGGTGACATGGAGTTAGGTGACATGGAGTCTGAGTCAGGTGACATGGAGTCTGAGTCAGGTGACAGAGTCTGAGTCAGGTGACATGGAGTCTGAGTCATGTGACAGGGAGTCAGGTGACATGGAGTCTGAGTCATGTGACATGGTCAGGTGACATGGAGTCTGTGTCAGGTGACATGGAGTCTGAGTCAGGTGACATGAAGTTAGGTGACATGGAGTCTGAGTCAGGTTACATGGAGTTAGGTGACATGGAGTCTGAGTCAGGTGACAGAGTCTGAGTCAGGTGACATGGAGTCTGAGTCACGTGACAGGGAGTCTGAGTCACGTGACAGGGAGTCAGGTGACATGGAGTCTGAGTCATGTGACATGGAGTCAGGTGACATGGAGTCTGAGTCAGGTGAGATGGAGTCTGTTGAGACTATAAGAGGACTCCTTTCTGTGGCTAAGAACAGACTGAGAGCAAAGCTATCCAGGTAGAGGTTGCAAGTATATGATTCATTTTCCTGTACCCCTATCTGAAAAGAAATGCGCATTATACCTCCCTCCTGAAGAACAAAACAGGTAGGAATCCTGAAAATGACATCGGCGCATGGAGTTGTTTTTTTTGTGTGTTCCTGTCTCTGTTGGATGGAGCTGCAACTACCCTTAATGCTAAACTAGTCTTTCTCAACCTTTTCAACACAAAGGAACCCTTTAAATAACTTTCCCGCTCTCGGGGAACCCCTGCTAAAAATGACTATATCTACAACTCATGATACATTAGTGTGGTGGTCAGTGGGAAGTATGCTCCTTACACTTGTGGTCATTGGGAGGAATTCCCCCCATATAGATAGCTAAAATGATCAACGGTGTCAGTGGAAACTTATTTGAGAGACAAAAATTGTCATAGTGCAAGACCCTACTTTAATTTAAGAGGTCTGCATTAAAAGAAGGATGGCATTTGACAGCATGAAATGACACTAATCCTCCAATTAAACGAAGAAGAGATTTTGGATCGTTTCCCATAATGTGCAAGCATAGTAATGGCTGGTCGCATTCACGGAACATAAAAACAAGCTTACCATTTCCTGACAAGGAAAATGAGGTTAGACCATGAATATACATGAATATACATGTGAAGTATACTGCAACTCGATTTTAACTTACTTGGCCTGGAAGGCATTGTTGGTTCCTCTGTGGTCAAGATCATGACAAAGGCAACCTACGATTACAGCCAAAATCTCAACATCGGTCAGAATCTCCTGGAATCCTGCAGTCTGGGGTTTAAAGATAAATAAGTAAATAAATAATGATGTATATACTGTATTTTGTTATTATTATACAGGATTTATATAGTGCCAATAGTTTGTGCAGAGCTTTACAACATGAGGGCAGACAGTACAGTTACAATACAATTTAATACAGAAGGAATCAGAGGGCCCGGCTTATTCGAGCTTACAATCTAAAAGATTTTTTTTTATAAAGGGAAAATTTATTCAGGTTTCAAAAAAAAAAAGTTACAACATACAGAACATTTATTTTACAGTGGATGTCATTCACGGAAAAAAAAAATCCACACACATGTAATACAGATTACATAGGAATAATTTTCTAAAATATGTATTTAATTCATTCTACTTGTAACCTGAAGCATACACAGCTCTTTGACTATTTTATTTATGTATTGGTGTTCATTCTAATGTCAATCCATGGCATCCAGACTATGGATATTTACATATTTACACATTCCAAACAAGCAGTGAGCTTTAAAACAAGCTCCCATAGACCTCTGATGGAGCACGAGGAAGCACTGAAAGCCATCTTTTCTGTAGCTCAGCTCACCCTGCCCTATGTTTACATTGCAGTAAAGACTACAAAGCCCCAGAGTCACTTCTGAGAGGGAGGAGCACAGTGAGCTGAGTGGGATGACTTCAATTCTTCTGCTGTAAACTTTGAGAATGAATTGTTCCACAGTGCCTGCAGCTACAGAAGTCAGTGAAGGTCCAGAGGTCTCATGTTCTGATAACAACTGTCAAAGCAGGTAAAATTCTTCACTTTGGAGAGATTTCTTCCAACTTCCTATTGCATTTCCCAAAAAATAAGTGAATGGACAACCCTTCAACAACACACAGATTGCAAAAAATATTATGACTGGAATTTAACCACCCCCTCTATTCAAAACTGAAAAAGTGTTGGCTATACATACACTTTAATGAAAAAAGGTTTGGCTATACATACACTTTATTTCTATTTATATCTGTTTGCACTTCATGCACTTCATTCTTGTTCCAGCATTAAATGCCAATGCAAAATAGTTGATGTAGCCCTGGTTGGCAATCTTTTAATGCTGTATGTTTTGCTTATGTTTAAATAAACTTCTCTTATGGCACTTTCACACTGGGGCATTTGCGGTAGCGGCGCTTTACCGCTGACACCGCCAATGTCATTTTACCGCCGTTTTACCGTCATTTTAGCGTCTCTTTTCGGCCACTAGTGGGGAGCTTTTAACCCCCTCCAGCGGCCAAAAAAGGTTTAAAAGCGCCCTTGGGCTCTCACACTGGTGTGACAGCAGAGGCGCTTTACAGTCGCTATGCAGGCGCTATTTTTAGCGGAATAGCGCCTGGGAATGGCAGGAGGACCCAACATATGAGTAGCTCCCTAGTAATCAGTGCCACACTGACATATGTCAAATTGTTCCAAAACCTCAAAGAACATGCCATTTTTCTTCACAAAATATCATCTCTTAGCTGCTATATGCTCAGACATTAGAGCACATACTTTTTGCAAACCATATTTGTTGTGAACTTGTTGTGTGTACGCTATAACAGATTTGCATGTGTTCGTGCATGACAAGGGTGCATAGTAAATACTGTGATAAAACGACTGGATTTTTTGGCTTATACTATGAATGCATCTATGCAACAGCAAAAACGCATATGCTTAGATAAACCAAGCCCAATTTTTTATCCACACAGCTATGAGTTAGTAACAGAATAAGAGTACAAACTAAG
The DNA here is from genome assembly GCA_037952925.1 of Lithobates clamitans. Classification (NCBI taxonomy): domain Eukaryota; kingdom Metazoa; phylum Chordata; class Amphibia; order Anura; family Ranidae; genus Lithobates; species Lithobates clamitans. Next base: position 8,275,903 of record JBBGZY010000014.1, read on the forward strand.
AAATATATCTTTTTACAAAAATGATTTGCTGCTCTGATTTGAAATATCAACATGAAAGCTTGAAATAGTCATGCTGGGAAACCATAAAAGTTTTGGTCAATTAATTTTTTTTTTTAAGTCGTTTTAACCACTTTAGCCCTGGAAGGTATTACCCCCTTAATGACCAGGCCATTTTTTGCGATAGGGCACTACGCTGCTTTAACTGACAATTGCACGGTCGTGCGACATTGTACTCAAACAAAATTGATGTCCTTTTTTTTATTTTTTTATTTTTTAAATACATAAACGGTATACAAGGTTTAATAGCTAAATGCTAAAGTCATTTTTCACACAATTAAAAAAAATAAAAAATGATGGTAGACAACGGTAAGTTGAATCACAGTCTGCCTTTGAATATGAACCTGGGGATTTAAAGGTTCAGTCGAACCCAACCTTGATATTTCCAGTTTTAGGATGCTGGAGATTTAAGCTGATGTCACAATTTTACAACTCGCCAGCAACAGGATTTCTTTGTAGAGCGGGGTAGGGCAGAAAACAGAAAATACTCACCTTTTTGTACTCCCTCTCGGGATGGAGGAGCGTGGCATCACTTTTTCCCTGGAGAGTGACATTCTACAGCATTTCCATCAACAAGGGGAGCAAAGCTTCAGTGATCAGGCCAGCAAATTATAACAGGATGATGTCCTTGCTGAAGTATTCAAGACATATGAAGCCATGGGCTGACCCAACTCACAAAGGCCCATCTGAAACTAATAAATCATTTTTGGGAGGAGGGACCTTTTTTATTGGCAAATAATGTAAATATCCTATAGAAGGAAAGCCTCTCATAATAGATGCCAGGAATGCGCAGACTTAGAAATACCAGGTAGAGATCTCACTATTTCTGAACTTATAAGATGTTAGATAACAACCTGAAACATCAGAAAAAAAATCTACAAAAATCTAATTTTTAGATTTTAAATACAACCTGCTACTAAAAAGCCAAAAAAGGGAAGCCACACAGCTCATTCGGCATGGCGGTTGTAGCAGAAGAAGTAATAAGAATGAGTTATAATTCATCAGTGAGGGATCTTAAAGTGAGTTATGAAGGTCATTCACTTCCTGAGAAATGAAATGTGTGATATGGCGATAACCTACTTTTATGTATTGTGCCACAGGTAAAGCAAGGCTTTAATTATCCCTTTTTATTTCTTCAAATTTGAATACATAAAAAAGAGGAAAGAAAACAAACAAAGACAGTCATTTTAAAATGTACTGATATAAGAAAATATCTTCTTCTTTGAAATGAATGCAAATGAATATAATAGGTATAGCTGCAGAACATACTATACAGCATAATTATTGCTGCAACCAATTGCATGCCTTTTTCATTATTTTACACTTTATCACTATATATTTATTAAATATGAAATAGCACAATCACTGAATCAGTATTGTTTTGATAAGTGGTACCAGTAGTTTTTGCTGCGTTACTGAATTTGGACAGAGAATTGTGAACGATCCACAGAACAGCAGAAGATTATCCAATAATACTTCTGACAAACTTGCATTGAAACTTTTGTCTCTGAATAATTATTGATGCAAAGTACTTTTAACCACTTACCCACCGGGCACTTAAACCCCCTTCCTAACCAGACCAGTTTTCAGCTTTCTGTGCTCTCACATTTTGAATGGCAATTACTCAGTCATGCAACGCTGTAGGTTTTTATTTTTTGCGCTATGAATGAAAAATGACCGAAAATTTTGTAAAAAAAAATGCATTTTTCTTTGTTTCTGTTATAAAATTTTGCTAAAGAGATTAACACGTGGTGTGGCGCTCATCCATTAAGGACATAATAAATAAAGAGCATCAGCATCAATGACTATAAGATCAAAAGTGACAGTGCTATGCAGTAATGCAATGACTATAAAACCAAAAGTGACAGTGCTATGCAGTAATGCAATAACATAAATAATACACAATACCGTGCTCATGGTATCACACACATGTGCAAACTAATGGTGAATCAGAAAAAACAGCCCCAATACGTAGGTGAAACAAAAGAAAGAAAGGGAACTGAATCTTGGGCTGGGCTGGTAAAGTCATGCAAAGTAAATGCACACTAGGCGTATATGGGTAATGTACACGCCAGATGACAAGCATCAAAAGAACAAAGTGACTAGTGCAAAACAAAATATATAAAAAATATAATGTGACAGAAAAATAAAAATTGTCCAAAATTAAGTGCACATCTTCTTAAAACGGGTGAGGTGACTGGAACAGGTATATAGTGATGTTTCTTCTCCGTGCAACACACCACACACTTGTAAGTAATGGCCCCTTACCTTCGGGTAATAGGGCAACAGCATCAATCAATAGTGGGAATAGCAGCGTTTCCTCCTGGTGCAGGGGCTAGAAGCTTCAAGGTGGTGGGATACCAACATCAAACCAGGTGATAGGGGCGACAACCTTTATTCTATGACTGGCAACCTCATACAGGAACTCGGTCCCTCCACGGGTATCGGGGGGTCCCCAGCGGGTCCCCAGCGGGAAAAGGATAAAAAAGGAAGGTCCCAGATAGAGTAGTATTGTTGGTAACAAGCTGGATTTATTTGCATAAAAAGTACTCACATAAAAACAGGTGTAACGGTTCCTTAACACAGACGAGCGGCGATCTCGTATCATCAATCAGATTTTATGTGAGTACTTTTTATGCAAATAAATCCAGCTTGTTACCAACAATACTACTCTATCTGGGACCTTCCTTTTTCATCCTTTTCCGGCTGGGGACCCCCCGATACCCGTGGAGGGACCGAGTTCCTGTATGAGGTTGCCGGTCATAGAATAAAAGTTGTCGCCCCTATCACCTGGTTTGATGTTGGTATCCCACCACCTTGAAGCTTCTAGCCCCTGCACCAGGAGGAAGCGCTGCTATTCCCACTATTGATTGATGCTGTTGCCCTATTACCCGAAGGTAAGGGGCCATTACTTACAAGTGTGTGGTGTGTTGCACAGAGAAGAAACATCACTATATACCTGTTCCAGTCACCTCACCCATTTTAAGAAGATTGCTATATGTGCACTTAATTTTGGACAATTTTTATTTTTCTGTCACATATTCACATATATTTTTTATATATTTTGTTTTGCACTAGTCACTTTGTTCTTTTGATGCTTGTCATCTGGCGTGTACATTACCCATATACGCCTAGTGTGCATTTACTTTGCATGACTTTACCAGCCCAGCCCAAGATTCAGTTCCCTTTTTTTCTTTTGTTTCACCTACGTATTGGGGCTGTTTTTTCTGATTCACCATTAGTTTGCACATGTGTGTGATACCGTGAGCACTGTCACTTTTTGATATTGTGTATTATTTATGTTATTGCATTACTGCATAGCACTGTCACTTTTGGTTTTATAGTCATTGCATTACTGCATAGCACTGTCACTTTTGGTCTTATAGTCATTGATGCTGATGCACTTTATTTATTATGTCCTTAATTCTGCAACTCTTCCTGAGTATGGCACATGTGTGAGACTTTTTTACAGCCTGGCCACATACAGAGGCCCAACATACAGGGAGCACCATCAGGCATTCTAGGAGCATAAATTACACATCTAATTACTTGACTACCTCTTACACTTTTGAAGGCCCTGGAGCACCAGGACAATGGAATCACCCAAAAAATGACCCCATTTTGGAAAGTAAACACCCCAATTTATATTCTATGAGGCATAATGAGTCTTTTGAACGTGTGATTTTTTTTCCACAAGTTTTTGGAAAATGTGAAAAGAAAATGAAAACGCATTTTTCTTTACACAAAGTCGTCCATGTATAAGATATTTCTAACACATAGCCTTTACATAGCAAAAATTACACAACAAAATATATTCTGCTACTCCTCCTGAGTATGGTGATACCACATGTGTGCGACTTTTACACAGCCTGGCCACATACACAGGTCCAACGTGCAGGGAGCACCATCTGGTGTTCTAGGGGCACACATTTCAAATCAAATTTGACTACCTATTATACTTTTGTGAGACACTGTAGTGGTACTGATGAGCACTGATGTGGCATGGATGAGCACTGATGTGGCATTGATGAGGCACGGATAAGTACTTATGTGGCATGGATATGGCACGGATGAGCACTGATTTGGCATTGATGAGGCACGGATGAGTACTTATGTGGCATGGATATGGCACGGATGAGCACTGATGTGGCACGGATGAGTACTGATGTGGCATGGATGTGGCACGGATGAGCACTGATGTGGCACGGATGAGTACTGATGTGGCATGAATGAGCACTGATGTGGCATGGAGGGGGCACGAATGAGCACTTATGTGGCAAGAATAAGCACTGATGTGGCATGGTTGTGGCACAGATGATCACTGATGTGGCATGGATGAGCACTGATGTGGCATGTATGTGGCACAGATGAGCACTGATGTGGCATGGATGTGTCATAAATGAGCATAAATGTGGCATGGATGGGCATGAATGAGCAATGGATGGGCATGGATGAGCATAAATGAGGCATGAATGAGCCATGGATGAGCATGAATGAGCCATGGATGGGGATGGATGAGCCATGGATGGGGATGGATGAGCCATGGATGACCATGAATGAGCCATGGATGGGGATGGATGAGCCATGGATGGAGATGGATGAGCTATGGATGAGCATGCATGAGCCATGGATGGGGATAGATGAGCCTTGGATGGGGATGGATGAGCCATGGATAGGGATGGATGAACATGGATGAGCCATGGGTGGGAATAGATGAGCCATGGATGAGCATGAATGAGCCATGGATGTGGATGGATGAACCATGGATGTGGATGGGGATGGATGAGCCAGAATGAGGATGAATGAGCCATGGATGGGGATGGATGAGCCAGAATGAGGATGGATGAGCCATGGATGGGCACTCTAGATCCAGCTCACAAGCGCTGCTGCACCCGCTCCCTCCTCTCCTCACACACTGTACCGATCGGTGTGAGGAAAGGGGAGGAATTAAACTGGACATGCGCCGGTATGTTTACAAGTGATTGCTCTGACATTAGATGGAGCGATCACGTGGTAAAGGGCCACTGTTATTGGCCCTATTCCCCCGATCGCTGACGTTCCGGGTCCGGAAGACCCGACAGTAATGGACATTCCTGGGTAAGCGTTTCAGGAGCATGATTCTGGGAGGACATCATAGTACGCCCTTCCAGAATTACCCGACCGCGGTGTACTTGTCATTCGGCTATGGCCCGGTCAGCAAGTGGTTAATGTAAATAATTTAATTTATCATAATATTCATTTTGTACTGACCCAAGCTATGTGTTCCCAACTCTTGGGAATCAGGTCTCTTCTTACAGCTCATCTCTCAGATGCACATTTGTGGGTAACAGTTGTACCTTCTCTCATAGATGAGAGCTGAGAGATTAAAGTTGAACTTCATGCAGATTTAAAACACAAAAATCATTAAAATATATTTTTTTAAAATACAAGGAGTGTAAGTACATGAATCTGACTTGTCATCAGCCTCTTTACAGCAGAACTCAAATTGAGGTAGGAATAAGTAACACAAGGAGCCAATCAATTGTGCAGTAGTGCAAGGAACATGTTGATGGGAGGAGAGTACAGAGTAACAGATTAGTTCATAGGGTTCAATATTGAGATGGCCCACCCTTTGCAGCTATAAATGTTTGACCATTCTTCCAGAAGTTCATTTGTGAGGTCAGGCACTGATGTTGGGCTAGAAGGCCAAGCTTGCAGTCTCCACTCTAATTTATCCCAAAGGTGTTCTATCAGGTTGAGGTCAGGACTCTGTGCAGGCCAGTCAAGTTCCTCCACCCCAAACTCGCTCATCCATGTCTTTATGGATTTGCTTTGTGCACTGGTTCAAATAATTTGGTGGAGGGGGGGTTATGGTGTGGGGTTGTTTTTCAGGGGTTGGGCTTGCCCCTTAGGTCCAGTGAAAGGAACTCTTAAGGCGTCAGCATGCCAAGACATTTTGGACATATCATGCTCTGAACTTTGTGGGAACAGTTTGGGGATGGCCCACAAAGCAATGACCCACAAAGCAAGGTCCATAAAGACATGGATACAGTATATATCTTTCATTGGAAGCAATTGTCTGGCTCCTTTCTTCTTTTCCACAAATAATACCTATTAGTAGGTTTAGTCCTGCCTGTTGATCATGTTTTATCTGCTACAAAGTTGAATATTTCTCAACACAGCACTTAGGACTTCACCATGGAAAAACCCCCTTCATTTTTTTTTTTTTATGGAATAGACAGATGACAAGACATGTTCGGTGCATTACTGTATAGGTACTTTTTGTCTTTTTCCTAGCATATTTTTAGAACTTTCTTTCTGCCATCCTTCATGATATTCCTTGAACAGCATGATTGGGCTGCAAATGTTTTTATTGGCGATTGTAACTCCATAGTCAGTAATTTGCTACCATTTTTGTTTGTCTTTTACATTTAATTTAAAAAAAATATTTTTTATCTGCATAAAATTTTTGCAAAAGAATTCCTTACTTATACACATTTCTTTTTTCATTGCTTTTCTTCTCATACTTGTGAAGATATTTGCTGAAAATCCCCAGTCCAGCGGCCTTGTGGTTGGTGGGGTAGCTGTGGAGGTGGTGGATGTGGGGCCACAAAATCACACAGGTGTGTGTTTTCTTTAATTTGGCCCCTCACCCCCTTGTTGAGGAGCTGCAGGATTAGTTCCTCACACCTGCTCCTTTGCTCACTATCCATCTGCCTTAATTTATTGGCAGTCACCACGGCAAATCCCTCAGCCTCATCTGGGTCTGTCCTGATGGCAGTAACGGCCTGGCTGAGGAAGGCAGCTGTGGCCTCGTCCACATTCCTGCTCTTCCTGGCCCTTTTAGCAAGAGGGCATAGGGGAGGCATCTGGGACTCTGTCTGGCTGCTGGCCACGGGCTCCTTCTGACTGACACTTTCCTGTGTATGAAAATGGGACATCTTTTTTAGGGTTTGGTCATCAATCACGTGCAATTTTGATCTTCTCACTGTTGCAAATTGAATGTGGACAAATAGAAAAGACTATCATTAAGACCCCAGCTTTTTTTATTCTTGTACATATCATTTTTGGTCACTACTGTCTATTGATATGGAAACCACTTTGTTAAGGCAGAAATATTTTACCAATAACCTCTAGTTATCATCATTGTATTTTTGGATACAGATATGTTCAACAATGCTATACCTGGGTCAAGCTGGGCTCCTCCACGTCTTCATCCTGTGCAGCAGGACCTGGGTCGACCTCTGGAGCTGTGGCCTCAGCAGACATTGAAGGGAGTGTAGGCAGCGATGGCCTGGGGTCTATCTGGTCGGACAAAAAAACGCAGGCTGTGGTGATACCAAAGCCTGGGGACATATATGTCATCTGCTGATGCTCCAGATCTCTGTGAGTCCATCACCTTTTTGAGCTCCCTTTTAAAAGTACTCCTCAGGTTTTATATTTTGGTCTTGACAGTTGATGTCTGCCCTGGGGTACACTGGCTTCACCAACTCAAGCAGTTTCTCCAGCGCTGCCTTCCTCAAGATTTTATTCGAGTAGTCTCGAACAGGTCAATGTATTGGGGCAAAAAATTAGGCGCAGTAAATTTATCCGTCATGATAAATAATATGATGCCTGCAAGACAGAACACAAGACAAAACATAATGTCTGGCTTAACTCATAAGCTGCTCCCAATCTAGGCCAAAAATGTAAGCAGTATAGACCACTAACCACCTATGCCCAAATTTCCAATTGTCCCTTCGTTTTCTAGCTCCTTTTGTGTGTTGGCGATGGCGATCATTCGTCCTCCACTCCAAGATCGTTCCTACAGCCGTTCCATTGACCGTACATTATGGCTTTATATACACTGAGAATGCGTGAAACTCAGCTCTCAGTGCGTCATGACGCTGGGGCGTGACCATCTCTCTTCTCATGCGACACACGTGGCAGAACATTCAGGAGGGACAACATGGCGGATTCGGTGGATTCCAGGCAGCCCCGCAGTGGTGTAGCTCATAGGAGGCACAAAGCAACCCCCATGAGCAAGGATGAGATGGTGGAGATGGTGCGCATCCTCGAGAAGCACGACTATGACTGCAAGCTGCGCAATTACGAAAGGACCAACAGCCGAAAGGACGCCATTTTGGAGAAGGTCATCGCTGTTTTGCATGGCGAATTTTCGGTGCAACAAACAAAGGACCAAATCAGAAAACGATGGTTTGATCTCAAACACCGTGAGCAAGACTAGATGGAGTCCATACATAAATGAGCTTTCTGTATATGTGCTTTCTCCAAGTAGCTCGAGAGAATTATATATAATGTTTTCTATAATCATTGTCTTTATTGTTTTTTTAAAGATAAAGTAAAATAGAAAGCAGATATTAACATTCTTAGTTGGTTCTGTTTTTGGACATTTCTTTATTTTTGGACATAATTTTTTTTTCTCTTCTTTCAATAGGGAGGCACCAAAAAATGAGGCAACAGCCAATCCACCAGAAGGGGTGAAGGGAGGCTACTGTTGCCCGGGCCCCAACAGGGGCGCCAACAAGGCCATCTTCACACCAAAAACGTAAGTGACAACTTCAAACACACTGATTTAGCCACCGACAGGGGTGATTCTAGGTGGGCCAAAGGCCATGGGCTTAGGGCAGGACTTAAGGGGTAAAGAACAATTTCTGGTTGCTGCCTGACTCATCAGTGCCCATTAATGCAGCCTTGCCAGTGTATACATGGCTAGAGGAGAGGCCCCGGGGATAACAGTCACACAGAGTCACGCCGGCTAGAATGATCATCATATATCCCCTATCCCCTAGGAGACAAGAGGGGTGGGGAGCAACTACAGGACTTTTCCAATGTTGACACTTGTCCAGTGTTTGCCCTCTGAAAAATGACATCACCTTCCCCTTTCTTTGCATTTTTTTTTTAAAAAAACTACAGTGCAGCATGGTGGGGTCCACTAGTCAGGAGCAAACATTGTCATCAGACCAAGTGCAAGGTTGGTCAACTAATGAAGCAAAATGGATGCTAGAAACAGATGGGACTAGGGGTGGCTTAATGAATGGTGTATTATTTCTTTTTAGCGGAAAGTGAGTGTGGTCATCTCACCCATGATGTTGGTTTGGAGGCATGGGATCTGATTCCAGGCCCCAGAACAGACCTGTCCATTGTGGATGGCAAATCCCCTGACACAAGTTACACTGAGGGCCAAAGCTAAACCTGAAGAGGAAGAAAGTATTTGGGAGCCTCTTGTTTGCGCAAGTAAGTATTCTTGGAATCTGGCTTCAAATGTGTCTACATGTCGAGTGTTTAGCCGAACAAACAAAACACCCACTCCACACATTAGCAAAGTATGTAGTGCCTTAACATTAGCATGGAGAAGGAAGAGGTGGAAGGAGCTGTTGTTTTTGCTAGGTACCTGTGTTTTGGAGACCCAGGCACCAGGGCAAAGATTACTGAGTAGTTGCAGTGTGTACATTCCTAGTAGTGTAGGTGTCTGAAGGGCAAGCAGGTTGCAAGCAACAATAGACTGGGTAATAATAATAACTTGGTATCCTTAATAGAGCGCCCTTCCAACACATAGACACCCCCACCACGCCAATATCTCTAAATGTCTAATAGCATAAAATGTGCTGACCAGTGTTAAGTGGTGAGCGCCACTATCTCTAATTAACTAATTCAGAAAATAGTGCTGACCTGTTAAATAGCGAACACAAAATAAAAGTGAAAACGTGAAAACTAAGAAAAGCTGCCCTTTAAAATATAAATCATGCATACAAAATAATTGATCCTACATGCCACTGATTGCCCAATAATCTCCTAAAGGCATATGGGATAAATATGGGGCGCTAAAAATATTCTGTGACCAAAAAATCTGTGTTTAGCACAATAGTGGTGGGACCCTCCTATTGTGCTTGTGTAACACTTAGCGAATAAATGAAGCTATCAATCTACAAATAGCAACATAAGCAATATATAGAATTGTGACATTCAAGTGAAACTCAATGTGAAATGAATGTGAAATCACTACACTTCATGCTGTGACATAACAAAACATCATATGACAGTCCATATATAACAGATCCATCCAAGAGGAACTGTTTTTGACCACATTTAGTGTAATATCAGCTGCATACATTCAAGTGTCTTCGTGTGTCTTCCACCTCACCCCTGTGTTCAGTGAATCACACCCTCCAGAAATGCACTCACCGAATTACAATGCCAGCACTTTCATGCAAGGCAAAAAACGCTTGTTTTACCACACTCAGGGGTAAATGGAATAATCGGTGTCCAGGAGGATAGTTGTTATATAGATCCACATGAAAGAAAATAGAGTGCTCCAATAGTGTAAATCAGCAAATAACATGTATTAAAACCACTGCAATCTTCAACTGATGCACTCACATTGTACAAAAGATAAAACAGCAGAAATCATGTGCGGATCACATCAATCTTCAAGCAATCTTCAAACAGGTGTAAATCAAACAACAAAACCACTGTTGGTCACGGCGGACCCGAGGTGTGCTTTCTCTGGGCTGCAGTTACACTGCAATCTCACCCCTCCCTTCGGCTATCCTCCGCTCCTCCGTGCACTCAAACTTCCTGACTCCTGTGTAGTTTAACCGCGCTGTGTGTCACGTCTCACAGCCACGCCAGCGACATGTTTCGTCATAGGTAGACTTAATCATGGGATTGGCTGTGTATGCTGTCATTCACCCCTTATACTCGCTCCTAATTGACGCCCATTCGGCCACGCATTGCGCATGCGCACACCTCGCGTCCCCGTTCTGCTGTCTCTATATAGGATTTCTCATTAAGACTCTTACAAGGCGGAATCGAGCACATACAAAATCTTTTAAAAACATTATGTATAAATCACACTTCTTTAATTGTTATGCATATCATTCCCAGTTACGTGTCCGACGAAATTGTACTAAATTAGATGATTATTATGAGCAGGCTGAAGTCCTCAATAATAAATTTGTACAAAAAGGGTATGGAGTGGAAACACTAAGTAGGATCACCCAAGAGGTGGCTTCAATTTCCAGGGAACATTGTTTAAAAAGCCCTCAACGGTGTCAGAGGATACTCGACATCAATTTGGATTCATTTCAGGGTTTCACTGTCAGTATAAGGAGATCGAGAATATTTATAAAAAACACTGGCACATTCTGTGTAAGGACAGGCACTTGGGTGAGGTACTGCCGAATCAACCGTGGTTTATATATAGGAGGGCGCCAAACTTCGGAGATCACGTAATGAAGAAAACACTGGACCCACCAAGGCGGAACATGTTCGGTTTTGATTTCAAAGGTTTCTACTGTTGCAGGAGATGTGTTTGCTGCCGAACAACAAGAGTGAACCACAGAGGAGTTACGAGTATAACCAATAGGGAAGGGGAGTCCTTTGAAATCAGGGAATTCAGTACATGTAACTCCACACATGTGGTGTATTTAATGTGGTGTCCGTGCGGCTTACTATATGTAGGGAGAACCAAGAGACTCTTGAGGATCAGGATCTCAGAGCACATGGCTAATATAAAAAATGGATATAGGTTCCATAGTGTCTCCCTACATTTTAAAGAGAAACATAAAAAGGATCCCTCCCTACTACAGTTTTGTGGGATAGATGTAGTCCACCCCTCTTGGAGGGGGTCTAACAGAGTTAGGGACCTATCCCGGAGGGAAACCAGATGGATATACCTTTTGAAGAGTCTGGCCCCCAAGGGATTGAACATCGAACTGGATCTAAACTGTTTTATTAATGATTTTTAATATGAGACTACCTCAGTTTAGATTGTGTCTCTCTTTTGTAGTCCTTTTCAGCTTCCTTTGTAGTCTCTTTTTTAGTAATTTTTGAGTAATGTTTAGTAATCTTTTTAGGGGTCCAACATAGGAGGTATCATCTTCATGAATAAGTATTGATATGATAACCCCACTTGGGTGAGAGTGAGGGGGAGTTGGTGAATGTATATCATCATCAGTCCCCGGCCCTGTGCACTCCACCTACATACATTAGATTAATAATAATAGAGAAATAAATTATATTTCTCCATATACCCCTTTGTCTGGCATATTTTTTGATAATCTTCATATAATATGCACAGATTGACAGTCATATAAACTGCGTAGGTCGTATATTGGACTCATTTTTAATATACAATATACATCGTTATGGGGTTAAATTTTAACTTTAGATATACTCCTGAAAGGGTTGATATATTAAAATAAGATAGAGTCTTATCATGATTGCTTAGCTCTTATATTGGACTAATTTTTAATATATAACATATATTTTAAGTGGTTCTAATTTTAAAGTTATATCCGAAAGGAAAGACATATTAAATTAAGAGAGGTTCCCACCATGAATACTTTTGTGCATGTTGAACAGTCTGCAATATCGACACTGGACACTAGGTGGCTGCTTGCTATTTGAACATCAGCCAGTATTTAATAAGGCTGGATGGAATAAGATGTGCGGTTACCACTTTTGTCCAGAGGGGAATTCTATACAGGATTCCTTTATCCAACTTACCATAATCGATCCAATGTTTAAAACAACAACTGGGAATGATATGCATAACAATTAAAGAAGTGTGATTTATACATAATGTTTTGAAAAGATTTTGTATGTGCTCGATTCTGCTTTGTAAGAGTCTTAATGAGAAATCCTATGTAGAGACAGCAGAACGGGGACGCGAGGTGTGTGCATGCGCAATGCGCGGCCGAATGGGCGTCAATTAGGAGCGAGTATAAGGGGTGAATGACAGCATACACAGCCAATCCCATGATTAAGTCTACCTATGACGAAACATGTCGCTGGCGTGGCTGTGAGACGTGACACACAGCGCGGTTAAACTACACAGGAGTCAGGAAGTTTGAGTGCACGGAGGAGCGGAGGATAGCCGAAGGGAGGGGTGAGATTGCAGTGTAACTGCAGCCCAGAGAAAGCACACCTCGGGTCCGCCGTGACCAACAGTGGTTTTGTTGTTTGATTTACACCTGTTTGAAGATTGCTTAAAGATTGATGTGATCCGCACATGATTTCTGCTGTTTTATCTTTTGTACAATGTGAGTGCATCAGTTGAAGATTGCAGTGGTTTTAATACATGTTATTTGCTGATTTACACTATTGGAGCACTCTATTTTCTTTCATGTGGATCTATATAACAACTATCCTCCTGGACACCGATTATTCCATTTACCCCTGAGTGTGGTAAAACAAGCGTTTTTTGCCTTGCATGAAAGTGCTGGCATTGTAATTCGGTGAGTGCATTTCTGGAGGGTGTGATTCACTGAACACAGGGGTGAGGTGGAAGACACACGAAGACACTTGAATGTATGCAGCTGATATTACACTAAATGTGGTCAAAAACAGTTCCTCTTGGATGGATCTGTTATATATGGACTGTCATATGATGTTTTGTTATGTCACAGCATGAAGTGTAGTGATTTCACATTCATTTCACATTGAGTTTCACTTGAATGTCACAATTCTATATATTGCTTATGTTGCTATTTGTGGATTAATAGCTTCATTTATTCGCTAAGTGTTACACAAGCACAATAGGAGGGTCCCACCACTATTGTGCTAAACACAGATTTTTTGGTCACAGAATATTTTTAGCGCCCCATATTTATCCCATGTGCCTTTAGGAGATTATTGGGCAATCAGTGGCATGTAGGATCAAATATTTTGTATGCACAATAGACTGGGTAGGTATGTATTTCCTGAATTGGAATAGTAACTTGACCATAACTCACTATGTAGGGCCTCAGCTACTTGACCATCGTTCCCTTAATCCTTCTTTGTCTTCTTACTAGGTCATGATCTTCCAAGATGCACAATTGGCTGAATGAGTGCAGATATGGTGCATTGTTTGAAGGAGCTGGAGCAAATAAAGAGGGCTGCCACTGCTTTACAGCAAAGAATCAGAGATTTTGTAGACATGTTTGCAAAATTCTAATTTCCTCTTGCCTGTTTGGAAGTTTCTTGTTCCACTTGTTGGCTCCTGTTTGCACTTTTAATATTTACCATGTTTTTCAGATTTTTAAATGAGAAAGTTTAGTGTTCGAACTCAGTGTTTCTCCACTCCACTCCTCTAGGTGCACCACTAGGTCCTGTTTTCTGTATTTTCCTCAGTTTAAAAACGACTGTATGAATTACTAACATTGAAAATAACAACATCACCTGTGCTAAATTCAACAAATATAGAAAACATTGCCTGGGTTTGCATCTTGAGAAGGAGAGTTGGGAAACACTGCCCTAAGTAATGAGAATTGTAATCTTTCTGTGTTTTGAAGAATAGCAAAGCCAAAATTTGAAGATGCACACAAATTGTGCCTTAATATTCTTATTTCCCTCATGATCCCATGCCTAAAATGTGTGTATTTCCATACATATAGTTTGCCAAAAGCCACAAAACACACAGTGCGTCAACATGTACTATCTACCATCACTGGGTATCAATGGACACGTTTTGGGGGTGCAACCCCTTCCTCATAACAATAGAAGCTCAGAGGAAGGGGTGGCACCCCTGAAACACGTCCATTGATACCCTGTGATGGGAGCTAGCGCATGTTGACACACTGTGTGTTTTGTGTGTTTAGTAAAAAATTTGCTTGTAACTACACACATTTGTGGCATGGGATCATAAGGGTAATTTAATTGCTATGCCTCTACGTGTACGTGGCTTCAAATTTTGTCTTTTAAAGGGGTGAGATCACCCCATATGAGGAAGGCAACATCCACACAGTCTTGAGATACTAATGTCTCATTTAGCCTTCACTTTACCAAAATCTAACTTTGTAAGTTCCTGAGTTTGGGATGTGTGTCTAATGTTTTTGAACATGCCTGTTTAGCCCCAAAAAAGGGTAAATCATGAAAAACATAAATGTTATACACCAAGATGTTGGTTTGTTTTAAAACCTTAAAAACGCACATGTGAATGTGTTTGGAGTAAATAGTTTTTTACTAAACAATGTGTGGCTTATTATTTCAAAGCTCAATACCAGTGTATTTGTTAAGTTGTTGTAGTTACAGTGACAATGTGCTCTAAAGTGTGGCCAACTCCTACAATTTTTAGTCCTCCCAAAAATTATGAGTTGAAAAGGCATAATGTTTTTGAAATTCATGCATTAGATCAATTAAGAACAAAAACATTGTGTATGTGTAGCAGACCCACAGCACACCATAATAATTAGCGGATGAATAGATTGTCACTTCATGTAGCAAATAAAGTACATTTGCACTATTGTAGCAAGTGGCCAAAATAAAGGCCATTTGAGAAGATATTATACAGATGAGAACACAGACAACAGTAGTTCAGATGAAATATAAGTTTATAATCAAATAAAAACATTATTCAGGATCAGCTCCAATTTGCTGCCAAGACACTGCCCCTCTACCCACAAAATAATCAAGGTATTTTTTACGTATAGTTTGTGCATTTTGGGAGGGCAATCAAGCAAGGCCAGTTTCTAGAGCCGTCATCACGCCCGCAGATGGCTGAGCTGCAGCCTCTTCAGCTGGGCCTGTCACTGCAGGATCCACATCGGTTGGCACTGAGGCAAGGTAGCTGCTAGCATTCCTCCGTAAAAAATTATGGAGTATACAGCAGCACAATACCACATGGTTAATTTTGTATAGTGCCAGGTTAATTGGCATTAAAAACAGCCTGAACTGACCAGAGATGATGCCAAAGGTTTTTAAAACCACCCTTCTGGCACTAGAGAGACTGTAATTAAATATTCTCTGCTTTGGGGTGAGGTTCCTCATAGGAAACAGCTTCATAAGATGTTCCCCCAGAGCAAAGGCCTCATCTGCCACAAAAACAAAATTGAGGCACTCAACATTCTCCTCAGCAGGTGGCAAGTTTAAGGTGCCATTCTGGAGCAGCTTGTAGAACTCTGTCCTCCATCATAGTTGTGGCCATTCTTCCCAACATCAAGACACAAGAACTCATATGTGGCTGACACTACATCTAGCAAGACTATGCTGCAAAAGCCCCTATAATTGAAAAAATATGAGCCAGAGTTGGGTGGTGGGACAATCCAGACAAGTTTTCCATCAATAGCACCTCCACAGTTGGGAAAATCCCACTGATGGTGGAACTAGGCTGCAACGTCCTGCCATTGCTGTGGTTTGGAAGGAAACTGTGGATTAAAAAAAGAAAAAAAATTACTACTTCTGCACATAACATTGCAAACAGATTTGACACAAACATGCTTAGCCAACATAAGGAGAAAACTTAACTGAGTATTTAAAGGCAAAAGGGTAAGGTTAACTTATCTGATTCATCTCTCCCTCTGGTGGCCCATTAGCAAAATTTTAGGGTGGAGGGGAGGAAATGGGTACACGTTTTGGACAGGTAACCCTCTCCTCTTTCGTAAGAGCTGTTTGCACAAATAATCGGGGATAATTTAGCCAGCCCCTCCTTACTTAAACTATTGGCAGCCCAGTGGACAGGTAAGAAGTGTCATAATCTAAAAATATGGCTCCACACTGTCCAAATTGCAGCACATTTTGACATTCTGATCAATATAATATATCAATATAATAGGAGACAAAAGCTGTCTACGTTACAATTTGTAGGTAATCAGGCAGGCCCTTGCACTACATGGTTGGGTGACAAAAGAAGGATAGTGTGTATTGGTTTGGCAAAGTCAGCAGATAGATTTTTTGTATGTGTTGACTTTGCATTTTTTTTGGGGGGGGGGTTTCAAATGAGTTTGTGCCCCAAATGGTCTCTTGCACTCTGCCTGAGTTTGAGGACAACAATAACATTTGTACACATTTTATTGGTTGTTTAGGGTAAGCCCCAAAATTTAGCTGACAAAAAACAATGTGAAATTACTAAGCGAGGTGTGTATGGGCCCAGGATAGCATGCTGGGGAGGTTAGTTATGGAAACTATTCATGTAGGCCAACAAAGGAGCAGGAAAAGCTTACAGCATGCATGAGGACAAAGAGGACATTCACAGCATATTACAATATTGAAAACGATGTAATCAACAAATTAAGACAATACATTAGCAAACATTAATACATAGAATGTGATCTTAAAGGTAAAAACTTACCCGAATAAAGTTCTTCTGCAGTACTTGAATAATGGCTGAGCAGGTGTCTGGAATAATGAGTCCCAGAGCCTGGGGGGAGATCCCAGTGGTAAACTTGAAGTACTGGAGACTTCTCCCTGTCGCCAAGTAACGCAAGGTGGCTATGAGCCTTTGCTCAGGCGTGATGGCAAGCCTCATGCATGTGTCCTGCTTCGTAATATAGGGGGTCACCAATGCCAAGAGTTGGTGAACGCACGGGTCCGTCATCCGGAGATAATTCCGAAAATCATCCATATTATTCTCCTGAAGCTCCCGCTGCAAAGGCATATGACATAATTGGTCACGATTAAGCCACCAATTTTTGGTCCAAGAACTCCTCCTCCTCCTGTTCCTGGACTGGACTTGGGTCAAAGCAATAATTCCAAAGCCAATAATAGCATGTTCTCTCCTCCGATTCTGCAACATGGCTGGTTGACGAACAGCCGTTCAGAAACAAACTGACAAGCACAAACTGAAAAGCGTGAATCAACACTCACCAAACTTCTACTAACAAAAAAATTAGCAGAAGGAGCCCAAAGGGTGGCGCATGACAATTGAATTTCCTCTTTATCGGCTTGTAGTACGTCACTACGTTCCTGTTTGTTGGCCGACAATTGTGTACCGTTTGTATGCAAGACAAGTTCATGGCACACGCCCTTCGGACAAAAGTCTGACGCTTTGTCTGCCAACAAGCCGATCGTGTGTACGAGACTTAAGTTTAGGAATCTCTATCATATACAAGAGATAATGGAGGAGATTTAGGAAAATGGGTGCACACATAATCTGGTGCAGCTGTGCATAGTAACCAATTAGCTTCTAGGTTTTATTGTCATAGCTTAACTGGACAAGCTGAAGTTAGAAGCAGATTGGTTGCAATTGGGTACAGTTTTTGTAAATCTCTCTCACTACGTCATGCATTGACAGCAAAAATGTTGTGCAGCTTATAGCAACCAAAGTTTTAAAGTGGTTATAAACCCTTACACACCACTTTGACCTACAGGTAAGCCTAGATTAAGGCTTACCTGTAGGTCCAAGAAATATCTCCTAAACTTACACGGTTTAGGAGATATTTGCAGAAAGACAGGCACTGCTGTCTACGGCGCATGCGCCGTAGACATCGGCGCGCAGGCGCACTGAGCATGCCGCTGCTAACGGCGATATGCCGTTAGTGGCAGCTCCTGTGCGCATGCGCGGGAGTGACGTCATCGCGGCTCCGGCCAATCACAGCCCCGGAGCCACGATACCCAGGAAGAAGATGGAGGCTCCGTAGCAGAAGGGACAGTGGTGACATCGCAGGCTCCTGTGTCAGGTAAGTGACACATAATGGGCTACTATGCGATAGATCAGGGTTTACTTCCTCTTTAAGTTTGGAAATACAAGTCTGTCCTGGAAATACTATTTTACCTTGTGTTGCTATCCATTACACACTGTCAAATACTTTCTGGTAGGTGAGTTTCCCATATTAAGAGAAATACCTCTGAAAAGCAAGTTTTTCCTGAAGAATATAAAACTTCATAAACTTGATCATTGACCTATGTGTACCCAAAATGGATGCCAGACAGGACTTAACAATTGTGGATTCTAAGCATAGAAATAGTCAATTACAACCAAAATGTCATATAAGAGTAAGGTGAAAATGAGACAAGTAAATATATTTATTCATATACTTATTAGACAGTGCTGAATGTAATAAGGTTGTGAAAATTGTGAGGAGGCATCTTTCAATCTTATATAGGGAAAATGGCTATTATTGTTTTTTAAAACTTGGTATCCAGTTTGTTAGTTGCCGATTATCCACCGTAGCAACTATCCTTTTTTTTGCCCTAGGAAGATGATAAATGCCAAAAAACGTGGCTACACATTCATTTCTATACATGTGGCCATCCAAGTTGTGCTTGTTGTGAATTTTGAACCAAGGGAAATATGTTTTGAACATTTCTATCTGACTGTGAGCTTACTATCAAAAAGTACCTACACTGCAGTGGTAAATTTGTTGTTTATTTGATTTCTTGCCTAAGCTGTAAGCTACAGTATGTGTGTTGCACTATGTGCCCCTATAATTAAAAAGGATTTTTGAACATCTACAGTCGTGGCCAAAAGTTTTGAGAATGACACAAATATGAATTTTTAAGAAGTCTGCTGCCCCGGTTTTTATGATGGCATTTTGCATATACTCCAGAATGTTATGAAGAGTGATCAGGTGAATTTCAATTAATTGCAAAATCCCTCTTTGCCATGAAAATGAGCTTAACCCCATTTCCACTGCATTTGTGAAGAAGGCTTCAAGGGCGCTCAAGAAAGTCCAGCAAGCGACAGGACCATCCCCTACAGTTGATTCAGCTGCGTAATCGGGGCATCACCAGTGCAGCGCTTGCTCAGAAATGGCAGCAGGCAGGTATGAGGGCACTTGCATGCACAGTGAGGCGAAGACTTTTGGAGAATGGCCTGCTGTCAAGAAGGGCAGCAAAAAAGCCACTTCTCTCCAGAAAAAACATCAGGGACAGACTGATATTCTGCAAAAGGTACAGGGATTGGACTGCTGAGAACTGGGGTAAAGTCATTTTCTCTGATGAATCCCCTTTCGGGATGTTTGGGGCCTCAGGAAAAAATCTTGTCTGGAGAATAAAAGGTGAGCACTACCATCAGTCCTGTTTCATGCCAACAGTAAAGCATCATGTGTGGGGGTTTCTTCTCAGCCAAGGGAGTGGGCTCACTCACAATTTTGCCTAAGAACACTGAATAAAGAATGGTACAAAAACATCCTCCAAGAGCAACTTTTCCCAACCATCCAAGAACAGTTTGGTGATGAACAATGCCTTTTTCAGCATGATGGAGCACCTCGCCATAAGGCAAAAGTGATAACATCGACACATCGAAAATTTGGGTCCATGGCCAGGAAACTCCCCAGACCCTAATCTCATTGAGAATGTGTGGTCAATCCTCAAGAGGCAGGTGAACAACCCCCCCCCCCCCACACACACACACAAATTCTGACAAACTCCAAGCATTGATTATGCAAGAATGGGCTTCCATCAGTCAAAATGTGGCCCAGAAGTTAATTGACAGCATGCCAGGTTGAATTGCAGAGGTCTTGATAAAAGTTTTTGACACTTATGAAATGCTTGTAATGATACTTCAGTATCAGTGGCGGCCCGTCCATACAGGGCTCCCTAATCCAGGCGCCCTGCCCCTAATCTACATGCAAGGGCGCTGGATGTATGGATTCCAATGTTTTTTTTTTCTTTTAGAAGCACACGATTAGAGCCAGAGTCTCTAATTGGGTTCAAAAATGGGTAAGCTTGGGGCGCAGAGCACTGCGCCCTAAGCCCACCCAGTTGTGTGACAATAGCGAATTAATATTTGCTATTGTCTTCCTGATTCTCCTCCTAGGCAGGAAGAGAGGAGAGGGAGGAGACCCAGGGGAAGCTGCCATGAAGCCCAGGAGGAGGAGATGCAGGGTGAAGCCGCCGCCCACCACCCGGAGGAAACGCTGCCCATGACCTATATGGGGTAAGTGCGGGGCTGGTGACAGACCGGGGAGGGTTGGGGTACCTGTGATTGTTTGCTGCCCCCCCCCACTGTTTAGTATACCATAGTAACATCTAACAAAAAGATCTAAAAACACTTAGGCAGCAGACTTTGTGAACATTTATATTTGTGTCATTCTCAAAACTTTTGGCCACGGCTGTACAGGGTGCTATCAACTCAGAGGTAAAATGCTGCTCTATGAGTTGAGGGTTTTACACTTTTATACATGCTCACACAGGGGATACTTCTAAATTTACTTTTCAAGGAAGAGAGTATATTCAGACATCAAAGGTGGTGATTTCAGGAAGAGAGTGCTTAAATATAGGGCATTTTGGATTATGACTTTGGACACCCCATTCCAAAAGGGTCTCAAATTTAAAATGGGACTTAATTTTGGTGATGAGAAAAAGAAACAAAACGAGCTATTGCGCTGACTCGACCCCAACTGCTAATCACGGCGTGCAAGAAGGGACCAGGAAAATGGTAATAGAACACTGGATGAAAATGGATGCAGCTCCTCTAAAATTAAGTCTTGAGATCCCAATGCACATATACAAAACAAACACAAGAGGGCGCCTCCATCAAAGTGTACAGATTTATTAAAAACAACAAAAATGCATTTACTAGTTAAAAGCAGATCAATGCTTGTCAAAAAAACACCCACCTCCAAAAGATCACTATGGGGCTGCAGCGCTCAGCAGGCAAGCAGCTGGCTTAGGCAGAGTTTGGTTGGGAAGCTGCTGGTAAGACATCAGCTGTCAGGCTTTAAGCTGCATTCACACCTGGGCATTTTAAGCTCGTAAAACGCTCATCTCAAAAGTTCAAAAACGCCCAACAAGCAAAATCCCATTCGTTTAAATGGCCCCTGTTCACATCTGAGCGTTCTGTCGCCTGAAGCAAAATGTCTGAAGCTCAAAAAAGTACATAGTAGCTTCCTTTTGGGCAGATTACAGGCGTTTTTCTACTTTTTACATTGGTGACCTTTTGACCTGTACAAAATCGTGTCAAAAAACACAGCAAAAAATTGCGCGACTTTCCGCCTGAAAACGATACACTCAGGTGTGAATGCAACCTTAGGCTCGAACATAAGCAGCTACAGCTTTTGGGTGTATAAATATGGCTGCGGCTCTAAATCAGCACCTCGATCAGCTGGGTGATGACATCAGGATGTATAGAGGTCATGGCTACTCCTTTCAGGGCAACAGGACCACCCCTTTGTCAAACTATACCTAGTGAGTGCATTTTTATTGTTTTTAATAATTTGAATATATCTCTACAATTAGATGGAGGTGCCCTGTTGTGTTTGTGTTGCTTGATTTACTGATGCCCCAAGCTTGTGGGTAGGGTCTTTTGCATTCTGAAGTTTTTTCCATTCCTATTTGTATGTTGGATACTAACCTCCCAGCTGTCTGACAGTTTTATCTAGCTATTAGGGATGAGCCCAATGTTCGACTCGAACATAAGTTTGACTCGAACATTGGGTGTTCGCCCGTTCGGCGAATACCAAACATTATGGGGCGTTCGTGGCAAATTCGAGCGCAGTGGAACGCCCCATAATACACTGCGAGATCGCAGTGCATTGCCATCTTATGATTGGCCAAAGCATGCACCTGACCTTTATGCTTTGCTCAATCTCTCTGCTGAGAGAGCCATCATTTGCCAAAGGCAGGGTGCCTTTGGCCAATCATGGCTCAGGGGGCTAAGTCGACGCCCCACACTATATAGGGCTGCTTACTCGCGGCCGTGTGTAGTGTAATTATGAATGAAGAGAGATTAGGCAGGTTAGTTAGTGGCGTGCAGGCAGTTTATTTGATATATATATATATATATGTATATGTATATATATATATATATATATATATATATATATATATATATACAGCCTAATATATATACAGATTTATTAAAAAAGAAAAACTGAAATATCACATGATCCTAAGTATTCAGACCCTTTGCTGTGATACTCATATATTTACCTCAGGTGCTGTCCATTTCTTCTGATCATCCTTGAGATGGTTCTACACCTTCATTTGAGCCAGGCTGTGTTTGATTATACTGATTGGACTTGATTAGGAAAGCCACACACCTGTCTATATAAGACCTTACACCTCACAGTGCATGTCAGAGAAAATGAGAATCATGAGGTCAAAGGTACTGCCTGAAGAGCTCAGAGACAGAATTGTGGCAAGGCACAGATCTGGCCAAGGTTACAAAAAATTTCTGCTGCACTTAAGGTTCCTAAGAGCACAGTGGCCTCCATAATCCTTAAATGGAAGACGTTTGGGACGACCAGAACCCTTCCTAGAGCTGGCTGTC
The DNA here is from genome assembly GCA_037952925.1 of Lithobates clamitans. Taxonomy (NCBI): domain Eukaryota; kingdom Metazoa; phylum Chordata; class Amphibia; order Anura; family Ranidae; genus Lithobates; species Lithobates clamitans. The sequence goes on from JBBGZY010000014.1 coordinate 8,298,854, forward strand.
AGGCCAAACTGAGCTATCGAGGGAGAAGAGCCTTGGTGAGAGAGGTAAAAAAGAACCCAAAGATCACTGTGGCTGAGCTCCAGAGATGCAATCGGGAGATGGGAGAAAGTTGTAGAAAGTCAACCATCACTGTAGCCCTCCACCAGTCGGAGCTTTATGGCAGAGTGGCCCGACAGAAGCCTCTCCTCAGTGCAAGACACATGAAAGCTTGCTAAAAAAAACCTGAAGGACTCCAAGATGGTGAGAAATAAGATTCTCTGGTCTGATGAGACCAAGATAGAACTTTTTGGCCTTAATTCTAAGCGGTATGTGTGGAGAAAACCAGGCACTGCTCATCACCTGTCCAATACAGTCCCAACAGTGAAGCATGGTGGTGGCAGCATCATGCTGTGGGGGTGTTTTTCAGCTGCAGGGACAGAACGACTGGTTGCAATCAAGGGAAAGATGAATGCAGCCAAATACAGGGATATCCTGGACGAAAACTTTCTCCAAAGTGCTCAGGACCTCAGACTAGGTCGAAGGTTTACCTTCCAACAAAACAATGACCCTAAGCACACAGCTAAAATAACAAAGGAGTGGCTTCACAACAACTCCGTGACTGTTCTTGAATGGCCCAGTCAGAGCCCTGACTTAAACCCAATTGAGCATCTCTGGAGAGACCTAAAAATGGCTGTCTAACAACGTTTACCATCCAACCTGACAGAACTGGAGAGGATCTGCAAGGAGGAATGGCAGAGAATCCCCAAATCCAGGTGTGAAAAACTTGTTGCATCTTTCCCAAAAAGACTCATGGCTGTATTAGATCAAAAGGGTGCTTCTACTAAATACTGAGCAAAGGGTCTGAATACTTAGGACCATGTGATATTTCAGTTTTTCTTTTTTAATAAATCTGCAAAAATGTCAACAATTCTGTGTTTTTCTGTCAATATGGGGTGCTGTGTGTACATTAATGAAGAAAAAAAATGAACTTAAATGGTTTTAGTAAATGGCTGCAATATAACAAAGAGTGAAAAATTATATATATATATATATATATATATATATATATATATATATATATATATATATATACAGTGGCTTGCGAAAGTATTCGGCCCCCTTGAACTTTTCAACCTTTAGCCACATTTCAGGCTTCAAACATAAAGATATAAAATTTTAATTTTTTGTGAAGAATCACCAACAAGTGGGACACAATTGTGAAGTGGAACGAAATCTATTGGATATTTTAAACTTTTTTAGCAATTAAAAAACTGAAAAGTGGTGCGTGCAAAATTATTCGGCCCCTTTACTTTCAGTGCAGAAAACTCACTCCAGAAGTTCAGCGAGGATCTCTGAATGATCCGATGTTGTCCTAAATGACTGATGGTGATAAATAGAATCCACCTGTGTGTAATCAAGTCTCTGTATAAATGCACCTGTTCTGTGATAGTCTCAGGGTTCTGTTGAAAGCGCAGAGAGCATCATGAAGACCAAGGAACACACCAGGCAGGTCTGTAATACTGTTGTGGAGAAGTTTAAAGCCGGATTTTGATACAAAAAGATTTCCCAAGCTTTAAACATCCCAAGGAGTACTGTGCAAGCGATCATTTTGAAATGGAAGGAGTATCAGACCACTGCAAATCTACCAAGACCTGGCTGTCCCTCTAAACTTTCAGCTCAGACAAGGAGAAGACTGATCAGAGATGCAGCCAAGAGGCCCATGATCACTCTGGATGAACTGCAGAGAACTACAGCTGAGGTGGGAGAGTCTGTCCATAGGACAACAATCAGTCGTACACTGCACAAATCTGGCCTTTATGGAAGAGTGGCAAGAAGAAAGCCATTTCTCAAAGATATCCATAAAAAGTCTTGTCTAAAGTTTGCCACAAGCCACCTGGGAGACACACCAAACATGTGGAAGAAGGTGCTCTGGTCCGATGAAACCAAAATCGAACTTCTTGGCCACAATGCAAAACAATATGTTTGGCGTAACAGCAACACAGCTCATCACACTCAACACAGCATCCCCACTGTCAAACATGGTGGTGGCAGCATCATGGTTTGGGCCTGCTTTTCTTCAGCAGGGACAGGGAAGATGGTTAAAATTGAGGGGAAGATGGATGCAGCCAAATACAGGACCATTCTGGATGAAAAAATGTTGGAGTCTGCAAAAGACCTGAAACTGGGACGGAGATTTATCTTCCAACAAGACAATGATCCCAAACATACAGCAAAATCTACAAAGGAATGGTTCACAAATAAACGTATCCAGGTGTTAGAATGGCCAAGTCAAAGTCCAGACCTGAATCCAATTGAGAATCTGTGGAAAGAGCTGAAAACTGCTGTTCACAAACGCTCTCCATCCAACCTCACTGAACTCGAGCTGTTTTGCAAGGAAGAATGGGCAAGAATTTCAGTCTCTCGATGTGCAAAACTGATAGAGACATACCCCAAGCGACTTGCAGCTGTAATCGCAGCAAAAGGTGGCTCTACAAAGTATTAACGCAAGGGGGCAGAATAATTTTGCACGCCCCACTTTTCATTTTTTTATTAGTTAAAAAAGTTTCAAAAATCCAAAAGATTTCGTTCCACTTCACAATTGTGTCCCACTTGTTGGTGATTCTTCACAAAAAATAAAAATTTTATAGCTTTATGTTTGAAGCCTGAAATGTGGCAAAAGGTTGAAAAGTTCAAGGGGGCCGAATACTTTCGCAAGCCACTGTATATATATATATATATATATATATATATATATATATATATATATATAATTTTTCACTCTTTGTTATATTGCAGCCATTTACTAAAACCATTTAAGTTCAAGTTTTTTACCATGCATTTAGTGTAGACTAGATATTCAGTGTAGACTCTATATTCAGTCAGTGCAGGCAGTGTAGTATATATAACATAGTGTATTGAAGTGGTTACGGGGAACCCTTGCCCAAAGTTTTTTAAAAAATGGCGTGGGGGTCCCCAAAATCCATACCAGACCCTTATCCAAGCATGTAACCTGGCAGGCCACAGGAAAAGGGGGGGATGAGAGAGTGCCCCCCTCCTGAACTGTACCAGGCCACATGTCCTCAACATGGGGAGGGTGCTTTGGGGTCCCCCCAAAGCACCTTGTCCCCATGTTGATGGGGACAAAGGCCTCATCCCCACAACCCTTGCCCAGTGGTTGTGGGGGTCTGCAGGCGGAGGGCTTATCGGAATCTGGAAGCCCCCTTCAACAAGGGGGCCCCCAGATCCCCCCTATATGAATGGGTACCGGGTACATTGTACCCCTACCCATTCACCAAAAAAAAAAATGTCAAAAAAGTAAAAACTATAGCAGACAGTTTTTGACAAAAAAAAAGTGCCGCGATGTAAATCCATTGTCAATCACAGCGTCCGACGGTCCAGAGAAAAAACAAAAACTCCACCTCCATGGGAGTCATCCCGCCGACTGCCTTCTTTTCGCTTTGACAGCTGTAATATAGGCAAGGGTGGGGCCACCCGGTGACCCCGCCCCCTCTGATGTCACATGACATGCGGCCTGGTACAGTTCAGGAGGGGGGAGGGGCGCTCTTTCACCCCCCCTTTTCCTGCGGCCTGCCAGGTTGCATGCTCGGATAAGGGTCTGGATTAGTTTGGGGGGACCCCCACACCATTTTTTTTATTTTGGTGGGGGGCGCCCCTTAAAATCCATACCAGACGTGAAGGGCCTGGTATGAACTGGGGGCGGGGGGAACCCACGCCATTTTTTTCAATGATTTTTTATGTATATTGCTGGGATCTGACAATACATTACAGTCGCAAGCAATTTTAAGTGACATTTTTTCCTTTAGAAATGCAATTTTGCTGCGGTATTGTTATAAACATTGGAAAGATGTGCTCCTTTACAGGCAGACTATAGGGACCCCCCAGATATTTAAAGGAATATTTCTATATAACTATGTTTAGTTCTATATAACTAAATATAGCTATATAACTGTTTTACATGTTACAGGTTCCTTGAATGTACTATTCTGGTTTTCGTATAATAGTATGAGAATCAGTATACAAGTCTATACAGTATAAGCTTTTAGGTTTAGCTTGAAAAAGGGCTTTCTGAGTCCAAAATGCGTCGCACATCTCTGTCACTTTTAGGTCTTATGCACAATGGACGTTTTTGGACGTTTTTACAGCTGCTGTTTTTGGCTTCAGATGTTTTTTTCTACGGTCAATAAACTCCCCATCATGTTATCCTATGTGTCCATGCACACATAGGCTGTTATCAACTGTTTTTGGCTGGGGCTTTTTTTCGCTGTAAAAACAAAACAAAACTAGTGGGTTCTGAGAGGAGTTTTTCAGCTGTTTTCAGCTGATAAAACGCTGATAAATGCCGATAAATGTTCAAAAACGCAGCTCACCAGCTTTAATCTTTTTGATCAATTGAAAACAAAAACGCTAACGACGAAAAATGCTAAAAACGCAAATAAACGCTAAAAACTGCTATTGCAAAAACATTGAAAAACTCACTGCAAAACTACTGGCGGTTTTATAACGTTATTTTAACGTCCAGTGTGCATGAGGCCTTAAAGTTGCTCCAATACGGTATTGATTTTTACAGTTTCTTTCAAAAGTGTTAATCTACCTGTCTGTGTATTGAAGAGCACCTACAATTTGGTGGATTCTCACACAAATTAGGCGAGACGGTCCTTGTTTGTAGAAACACTGCTGCCCAGGACGTATGGGTAACAACTTTCATTTTCCTTTATGCTAGTTTATGAGAATGAGTTCCACCAATAAGTTATGGGGAGGAATCTACAATAATATTAATAACAATGTACTACACATTTGGTAGGTAAGGTAGAGCTATGGTTCCCATAAAAAAAAAAGAAAGGGTTATAGCACATAATTGCATCAGCACGCATAATTGCATCAGCACTTCCCTTCATCCCAATGAAATGTCTCACAGATACTTGTTGATCCTGCCAGTAAAGGCTTGTGCATAACATACATTTAGGACATGTTTGGACAGTTACAAAGGTGTAGTACTTTAAATACATTATTCATGAAGATCCACAGTATTAATCAGATCGAAATGTGGGAGCTATGTTTGGTCTCTAACTTTTTTGCTTTGCTACCAGACTTAATGAGTTACAATCCTTCTGCTTTAGCTGGAGTGGTCTCAACCTCCCGATGTAATTTGTAATGAAAAATCTATCTGAAAAAAATAATTTTGGTTGGACTGACCCTTCATAATTCTTTTATATTTTTCATCTATAATTGCCTGAAAGCGTTACGACTCCTTCCCACAAAGAGACTGAAAACATCTTTAAAAATGACATTAGTATGTTAATGCTTATATGAGACTTTAGTAAATGGGTTTAGATCTATTTTAATATGTTCAGCTACTTAGCAGTAGACAAATCAATATAAACTCCTCACAAATACTGTAAGTTTTACAACCTATTTTCAACTTACAGGCTTGACTTGATAGGCAAAGGTGGGAAGAGAGCCAAACAAGTGTACCATAATTATGCCTCAACCCGTTAGTCACTGCTCCATGTCAAATTGTTTTTACACCTGTCAAATGATCATTGTTTCTGCCAGGCTGAGTCAGCTACTTTGTTATTGAGTGGTCCCAGGGATGAAGCATGAGAATTAATATTTTATGATGGCTGCATAGATATTTTATGCCCTCTGCACATCTCTGCAATCTCAACGTGTCAATTCTCCAGCTTGGTCTTGTAAATCAGTGGATACCCAATGACTATAAAGCGGGAGGAGACAACAAACCGTGAAGAGTGCAGATGATAATTCATCTACCAAACAGATGTTTCTTTATTTCTTATGTATGAAGATATGCATGAAGTTATTCCTTAGCTGGCTTTTTGGCCAGCTCCATACATCCTTAGAGAGACTCCTTCTCTCCAGTACTGAGCTCTCTATGCAAAAATAACAGGAATGTAGCGCATCTGTGACTCCTAAGACATACATATAGGCACAGCCACTAAAAACAAGACCACACAGTCTAGTAGGTTAGTCATGCATTTATGATTGCTCAATTTTGAAGATGATATTTATTGAAATATATGAAATCTTTTATTGTAAATAAATACTATTGCTTTTAAAGAGCTAGGTAAAACCGTATTGTAAATATGTTAGAAATCTATACAATTCAAAAGGAGCATATCGTGAGAAAAGTAGGATAGGTAGAGAAAATTTTCAGCAAAAAAAACATGCAATATGACCATTACAGCCAAAGATATAAGCAGCTTCATTTATGTGCAAAATTCTATGTAGCCCTGGCTGGTGGCCCCTTTAACCAGGAGGAGTCACACAGCCCAGGGCAACATCTTCACACTGTGCCCCAGTTAGCTCTTCTTGGCAGAGGGAGGAAGACTGCCAAAAAGTACAGGGTGAAAAGAAGTGCAGGCTGAGCAGTGAGCTGGACATAGGGAAAGATGCTGTGTTAGGAAAAGCCCCCAGAGAGCCCAGGTGGGGGGAGTTGTGCAAAGAGCAGAGAGTAAGGAGTCTGCCTATAAAGAGTAGCTGTCCTGAGAGCTAAAAGCAGCCTGCTAAGCAGCGGAGTGACTTAAACATCCGAGGCCGGCAGGGAGAGGTGCAGGTTAGAGAGGGGAGTCCAAGGGCATTGCGGGTTGCCATTGACCCAACATCCCCACAGCAGCACAGAGGCCATCAGGAGAGACATCAACAGTCAGAGACAGTGAGGCCAACTTTCCAACCACCAGTATCCAGGCAGATCAACTCAGCCTACAGTGCATTCCCGCCTGCTACAGCACCCATTCAAAAATAGACTGTCATCAGGAGGACATCTATTCTACACCACATCAGTGCGGTGAGAGGCCTTTTGGCTACCACTGTGTATTGAGCACCGGTGCAAATTTAAGGGCCTGACCCCAAGCAGACTGTTTTATTGTTCCACTGGCCAGTGACTAGACAGGGCCTGTGTAGCCGAACATTATTATTTTCACTTTCTGCAGTTACTGCTGAATCTGCTGTATCAGTGTTGTTGCCTTTTGACTTACCCAATGTGTTCTGGCCAGGCTGTTTCCCATGCAACAAGGGGATCGAACAACATTTCCCCTATTGCACTTATATTTTTTCCAGTATGTGAAACCAGGGTAACTCTGTCATTATTGCATACATGTAAAATGAACTTCCCTTCAGGGCTTTCTCCAGCTTTAGTAAAGCCCACTTTATCACTTCTGGTGTGTCAGGTCCACATAAGCACGGGACACCACTGGGAAGGGCAGGAGAACCCAAGCATTTCAGGAGCTTTATTGCTATGCTTGAAAAAGTAAAGCTTCACCCCACTTCCTATTTGACAGCCCATCTTTTGAGTCCTTTATCTGTCTTATTGACCAATAGGGATAGCTCAAGACAGGTAGGGGCTGAACTAAACTTGACCTTCTCAGTAATTGAGTACTGGGTGGTGTAGCCAGCACTCTGAGCCAATCAGGCTCTACTGCACTGCACAGAGCAGTCTGCGAACATGCTTACAAGAAGGTGAAAGAGAGGGATGAGTGACCTGCTTCTATTGTACTGCTATGTGTATTTATCTATTTCCGTCCACAGTTTAGCTTTAAACAAATTAAAATGTGCTCAGTTATACCATGAAATTTAGAAGGCTTCTAAAAGTTTAGAGTAGCAACCCTTTCCAGAAGTTAGCCGATGACTTGTAAAAATGACAATTCAGAATAGTGTTTATCTCACCTCTGTAAGATGCTGACTGATGTTGCTTGTGTAATTACGAGTGATGTGCAAGAACATTGTGACAATATAAATCCTCAACTGAGATGTTACCCACCTGTGCTGGAGCTGACACTGATTAATCACCCCCCATCCAACCTCATCCCTACGTGTTCTGTACTTCCATATAATGCATTGGAGAAGTGTTGTACTGGGAGTCACTACTTTACTGTATACTTTATACTATATACAGTATCTAAATATTCTACTTCTCACAAAGATTTTAGTAGTTTATTTGGAAATGATTAATTCCAAGCATCAAATATCTTTTTTTCATTTTTACTGGCTAATATTTACCAATACATCAACTGGAAACCAATGTGAAAGGATGAATGGCATAATTTAGGAATGTAACATACTGTACACCTAGCAATGTAGTCTTAATGAATGCATTAAAGAAACTACACAATCCTAAATATCATTTATATAAAAATAAAGGGCTGTGCAGGTGAATGGGTATTAAAGTGCCTTCAAAAAGTATTCATACCCCTTGACATTTTGTCATGTTACAACCAAAAACGTAAATGTATTTTATTGGGATTTTATGTGATAAACCAACACAAAGTGCCACATAATTGTAAAGTGGAAGGAAAATGATAAATGGTTTACCAATAAATATGTGAAAAGTGTGATGTGGATTTGTATTCAGCTCCCCTGAGTCAATACTTTGTAGAACCACCTTTCGTTGTAATTACAGCTGCAAGTCTTTTTTGGTATGTCTCTGCAATCTTTGCACATCTAGAGAGTGACATTTTTGTCCATTCTTCTTTGCAAAATAGCTCAAGCTCTGTCAGACTGGATGGATAGCGTCTGTGAACAGCAATTTTCAAGTCTTGCCACAGATTCTCACTTGGATTTAGGTCTGGACTTTGACTGGGCCATGCTAACACATGAATATGCTCTGATCTAAATCATTCCATTGTTGCTCTGGATGTATTTTTAAGGTCGTCATCCTGCTGGAAGGTGAACCTTTGCCCCAGTCCCAAGTCTTTTGCAGACTCAAACAGGTTTTCTTCTAAGATTGCCCTGTATTTGGCTCCATCCATCTTCCCATCAACTCTGACCAGCTTCCCTGTCCCTGTTGAATAAAAGCATCCCCACAACATGATGCTGCCACCCCCACTATTTCACTGTGGGGATGGGGTGCTCAGGGTGATGTGCACTTTTAGTTTTCCACCACACATAGCGTTTTGCTTTTAGGCCAAAAAAGTTCGATTTTGGTCTCATCTGACCAGAACACCTTCTTCCACATGTTTGCTGTGTCCCCCACATGGCTTCTCGCAAATTGCAAACAGGACTTCTTATGGCTTTCTTTCAACAATGGCTTTCTTCTTGCCCCTCTTCCATAAAGGTCAGATTTGTGGCATTCACGGCCAATAGTTGTCCTGTGGACAGATTCTCCCACCTGAGCTGTGGATCTCTGCAGCTCCTCCAGAGATACCTTGGCTGCTTATCTGATTAATGCTCTCCTTACCTGGCCTGTCAGTTTAGGTAGACGGCCATGTCTTGGTAGGTTTGCAGTTGTGCCATACTCTTTCCATTTTTGGATGATAGATTGAACAGTGCTCCATGAGATGTTCAAGGCTTGGGATATTTTTGTATAACTTAACCCTGCTTTAAACTTCTCCACAACTTTATCCCTGACCTGTCTGGTGTGTTCCTTGGCCTTCATGATGCTGCTTGTTCCATAAGGTTCTCTAACAAACCTCTGAGGTCTAAAATCCCAACAAAATACACTTACGTTTTTGGTTGTAAAATGACAAAATGTGGAAAATGCAAAGGGTATGAGTACTTTTTCAAGGCACTGAATATCTGTAGCAAAAGGGCTTTGTCAGTGAACGAATAAATAATTTGGCACTTATACAAATGGGGCATATGTCAAACTTTTAACTATGCACATCTATATGATTCTGGTAATGATTATGCTCAGGTAAACCTGTCAAAAACATGAACAGTTCAAACTGTGCATATGACTAAGATGCACAATTGTTTTAAAGCTCATTTACTTATTTTTAAGAATATATAATAAGTAAGCCATCTGTCATCTTGGACAGTCGCTGTGGTGATGGGTCTGTCTCAGTGAAAGGGGCATCCCTGAAATCTTCTCTGGGAGCCTGGCAGCATAGCATAAACCTTGTAGAATGCAGACACCAAATGAACAACTACACTGCGCAAGCATCAGTCCAAAATGGCGCCATTGGAGCAGCATGCATGTGATTGACATGCAGGCGACTCCACTGGCATAATTTTGGACTGGCGCTTTTTGTTTATAGTTTAAATCAGTATTTTCTGCTAGAAAATTGTTTATAACCCCAAACATTTTATATATATATATATTTTTTAGCAGACACCCTAGGGAATAAAATGGCGATCTTTACAATTTTTATGTCACATGGTATTTGCGTAGCGGTTTTTCAAACACAATATATACCACAATGTTTTTGTAATATATGAAAGATGACGTTACGCAGAGTAAAAAGATACCTCTCATATTCACAATTTAAAATTGTGCACGCTGGTGGAATGGTGACAAATGACAGTAGTTAAAAATTTCTATAGTCGACACTTTAAAAATATTTACAGGTTACCTGTTTAGAGTTACATAGGCAGTCCAGTGCTAGAAATATTGCTCTCGCTCTAATGTTCAGGGCAATACCTCACATGAGTGAGGGATGGGGGCGCTTTAAAAAAAAAATTCTTATTGGTTTTATTTTTATTTTTTTTAATCACTTTTATTCCTATTACAAGGAATGTAAACATCCCTTGTAATAGAAATAAGGATGACAAGTCCTCATTATGGAGCGATCTCTGGTCAAAAAGACCCCACAAATTTTTTTTTTAATCTTTTGCTTTAAAAAAAAAAAAACTGTTTACTTCCACCCTGGACTGGAAGTGACGTCATGACGTTGCTCAGTCCACCAAGGCCATAGAGGCGATCAAAGATCAATCTAGTCTTTTATCGCCTCTGTGACCAGCTGACTGTATTGTTGGATTGTTTTTGGGTGTGCCAGTAAAAAGGGTATGCCCGATAAATAACGGTGAGCAGCGGGAGGGGGGCATCCATATACTGTCCAGTAGCTGTTGTCATCTGTTTTGCTTTGATCAAGCTGAATGAAGAAAATGCTATCATTGGTCATATGACTTGTAGCTTCAGAGTCAATGCAACAGGTGTGAAATGATGAGGCTCTTTCTTTTGGAGTAAAAGGTACACTCAGTCTGCAAAAATCTTATATTTGCTCTTTAACATTTGTGTGTCTAATTTTTATCTGGTTACCGTATATACTCGAGTATAAGTCGAGGCCCTAATTTACTACAAAAAAAATGGGAAAAACTTATTGACCCGAGTATAAGACGAGGGTGAGAAATGCACAGCTACTGTAAGTGGAAAAGAGGGTCAACAATGCCCATTTGCAGCATCACTGTGCCCATTTGCATGCCTCACTGTGCCCATTTGCAGCCATAGGTCCCCTGAACTTCAAACTCGGTAGTTAAGGGTTCCTAGATGCCCCCTAGCTGCAGCCAAAATTTGGGGTCTCTGAACCCAAAGGGTCCTGAAATGACATTGCTGCAGATGGACACAGTTGACCAAATTTGGGGCCCTGTATCTCGGGGCCACTTAGTGCTAGGAACCCCAAATTTGGTGTACAAACCCAGTGGAACTAGCACCATAAAATTTCCAAAGCTGGGGTTTCTAGCACCAAGTGGCCCCGAGATACAGGGCCCCAAAAATCAGTTCAGAAAATGTCAAGCACTTTTCTGCAGCAGAAAATGACATTTTCCGAATCAGTTTTGTGGCCCCGTATCTCAGGGCCACTTAGTGCTAGGAACCCCAGCTTTGGATATGTTATGGTACCAGTTCCAATGGGTTTGCACACCAAATTTGGGGTTCCTAGCACCAAGTGGCCCTGAGATATGGGGCCCCAAAGTCGGTTCAGAAAATGTCAAGCACTTTTCTTCAGCAGAGAATGACATTTTCCGAACCGATTTTGGGGCCCCGTATCTCGGGGCCACTTAGTGCTAGGAACTTCATCTTTGGATATGTTGTGGTACCAGTTCCACTGTGTTTGCATACCAAATTTGGGGTTCCTAGCACTAAGTGGCCCTGAGATATGGGGCCCCAAAGTCGGTTCGGAAAATGAAATTTTTTGCTGCAGAAAAGTGCTTGACTCGAGTATAAGTCGAGGAGGGCACTTTCAGCACAAAAAAATGTGCTGAAAAATTCGACTTATACTCGAGTATATACGGTAATTCTAGTTTTCTAAATTCTTCAGCTTGCATTTAAATTCAAGCCATCATTTCTAAGAAACATCTTATATAGTCCTGCATGTACTAGGTCGGGTATAGCATTCTAATAAGGCACAGTTTTAATGTGCAACTTTGCATTTTTAAACAGTTGAGCATTTACTTCTTTCTCTGTCAACTCCTCTGTCGGTTTGATCTGGGCTCTTGTATACACTAGAGATGAGCTTAGACATGTGAATGCCCTGTACACATGACCGGTTTTGCTGTCGGAACAAACTCTGAAGGTTTTTTCGACGGAGTCTTGCATACACACGGTCACACCAAATTCCAACCGTCCAGAACGCTGTGACGTACAACACGTACGATGGGACTAGTAAACGGAAGTTCAATAGCCAGTAGCCAATAGCTTCCGTCTCGTACTTGCTTCAGAGCATGCATCGTTTTTGGTGCATACAGACGAGCGTTTTTTCCGAAAATAGAACATGTTCTCTATCTAAGTCCGTCTGAATTTTCGACAGAAAAAGTCCGATGGGGCATACACACGGTCGGAATATACGATTAAAAGCTCCCATCGGACTCTTTCTGTTGGAAATTTCGCTCGTGTGTACGCGCCATTAGAGTCTACTCATGGCAATATCTGTACCAACTGGGTTTGATTGCAATTTTTTAATGTGCAATATATATTCTATGTATATGTATATTTTGCTTTTATAATTGTAGGGCTATGTTTGCCCGCTTCTGATTACCTTTTGTATTAATTAAAGTGGCATCACTGCCTTTTAAACCTATTTTACTGCCTACTACTCCACTTTCTGCCTTAAAAGTCCAAGGGGATCATTCCACTGCAATGTGCACTTTTTTCTCTAATTTTAATGGTAGGTTTATTTTAACAGTGACAGACAGAATAACAACAAAAATATCCAGAAAAACGTGTTTCAAAAAAGTTATAAATTGATTTGCATTTTAATGAGTGAAATAAGTATTTGATCCCCTATCAATCAGCAAGATTTCTGGCTCCTAGATGTCTTCTATACAGGTAACGAGCTGAGATTAGGAGCACTCTCTTAAAGGGAGTGCTCCTAATCTCAGTTTGTTACCTGTATAAAAGACACCTGTCCACAGAAGCAATCAATCAGATTCCAATCTCTCCACCACGGCCAAGATCAAAGAGCTGTCCAAGGATGTCAGGGACAAGATTGTAGACCTACACAAGGCAGGAATGGGCTACATTGCCAAGCAGCTTGGTGGGAGGTTGACAACAGTTGGTGCGATTATTCGCAAATGGAAGAAACACAAAATAACTGTCGATCTCTCACAGTCTGGGGCTTCATGCAAGATCTAATCTCGTGGAGTTTCAACGATCGTGAGAGTGGTGAGGAATCAGCCCAGAACTACACAGGAGAATCTTGTCAATGATCTCAAGGCAGTTGGGACGATAGTCACCAAGAAAACAATTGGTAACACACTACGCTGTGAAGGACTGAAATCCTGCAGCACCTGCAAGGTCCCCCTGCTCAAGAAAGCACATGTACAGGCCTGTCTGAAGTTTGCTAATGAACATTTGAATGATTCAGAGGAGAACTGGGTGAAAGTGTTGTGGTCAGATGAGACCAAAATCAAGCTCTTTTGCATCAACTCAACTCGCCGTGTTTGAAGGAGGAATGCTGCCTATAACCCAAAGAACACCATCCCGACCATCAAACATGAAGGTGGAAACATTATGCTTTGGGGGTGTTTTTTTGCTAAGGGGACAAGACAACTTCACTGCATCAAAGGGACGATGGAAGGGGCCATGTACCGTCAAATCTTAGGTGAGAACCTCCTTCCCTCAGCCAGGCAATTGAAAATGGGTCATGGATGGGTATTCCAGCATGACAATGACACAAAACACACAGCCAAGGCAGCAAAGGAGTGGCTCAAGAAGAAGCACATTAAGGTCCTAGAGTGGTCTAGCCAGTCTCCAGACCTTAATCCCAAAGAAAATATGTGGAGGGAGCTGAAGGTTCGAGTTACTAAACATCAGCCTCAAAACCTTAAAGACTTGGAGAGGATCTGCAAAGAGGAGTGGGACAAAATCCCACATCTCCCTCATGAGATGTGTGCAAACCCAGTGGCCAACTACAAAAAACGTTTGACCTCTGTGATTGCCAACAAGGGTTTTGCCACCAAGTATTTTTTTTTTCTTTTTTGTTTTTTTGCCACCAAGTATTAAGTCATCTTTTGCGAAGGAGTCAAATACTTAATTCACTCATTAAAATGCAAATAAATTTATAACTCTTTTGAAATGCGTTTTTCTGGATATTTTTGTTGTTATTCTGTCTCTCACTGTTAAAATAAACCTACCATTAAAATTATAGACTATTTCTTTGTCAGTGGGCAAACATACAAAATCAGCAGGGGATCAAATACTTTTTTCCCCTCACTTACATGCAGCTGTGGGAAGTGGAAGGGGATGCCTTTTGGCCATACCATTGGCTTTGTGCAGTGACAGCTTCCTGGCGGGATTGCTCAGGCGGGTTTGGATTAGGATCAGTATACACAGGTATACACCTGAGCTCTACCCTGGTATACACTTCCATATACTCTCTGTTGTCAGTAGCATCTTCATTTTTAATTTGCAGAACTGGCAGTTCTGATTTGTCAGATTAGCAACTGAGAAATTTGTGGTGAAACACTATTAGTAGCTATCATAGCTATCATCATAGCCATCCTGCGCTTTTTTTTCACAAGCAGTTTTGCTGTAACTCTGAACTGTATCTGCATTTTTATATGCAGCAGTGTTTAGTACTTTGGCTGTAACTGGGCCCATGACCTGTTGGAAAGCTTCTTCAGATATCATTCTTATCAGTCATGATGTGTTGGACACATGGCTACATCATAAACATGTAATTTCACTAGGAAGAACATTACATTATACAGCATCAAATAACAGTTTCACTTAGTGCCAGGACTATATTGTAATTCACAGCATAATACACAGTATGAGAATGGTTGTAGCCCGTATATCTGTAAACTGCATGCTGTCTGCTTACAGACTTTTTCATGATGTATGCTGTCTGCTTGTGAGTGATTTAGTATGTCTGTATCTATGAGACGCAGCTGTGTGGGTAAGGAACAAAGGTCATATAGTTTAAACCCAGAATGGAAAAAAACATTTCAGACTACCTTCCTGAAAGTTTGCATTCACTCCTGAGCGGAGCGTATTATGTGCAGAACGGAAAAATTTGTATAGTTTTGGATAGATTTGTTATATCAATAATTTCGTTTTTGTTGATTTGTTTTGGAATTCGCTTAGTTTCATTTTCTTAAATTTAGTTTCATCTACTAATCTTCTAACGAATTCCAAATTTATGTAATGATTCAAAATCTGATCAGTCGAAAAATGATCGACCAATTTGGATTCTGTGTGAAGAATAGCTGGTTGTTAAGGCCGGCTGCCGCGGCCTTAACAACCGATGACTCACCAGCTGTCAGCGAGCTTCCCCACTTACAGCTGAAATTTAAACAAACGAATGCCGGCTTCAGAAAACAAAAACAGCATGGGGTCCCCCCCAATCCATACCAAGCCCTTTGGGTCTGGTATGGGTTTTAAGGGGAACCCCATGCCCAATTTTTTTAAAAAACAACGCGGGGTCCTCCCCAAACTCTTATCTGAGCATGCAGCCCGGCTGATCGTGGCCATTTACCACGTGATCGCTCCGTCAAATGACGGAGCGATCACATGTAAACAAACCGGCGTGATATCCGGTTCCTCTTTCCCCTCTCTGTCCAGTGTGAGCGGAGAGGGGAGAGATTGGTGGCAGCAGCGCTGTGGACTGGATGTGTAGTCCCCACAGCGCTGAAATGTGACAAATCCATCCATCCATTCTCAGCCATGCATACACATCCATGCTCTGCATACCCATCCATCCATCCATACTCTGCATTTCCATCCATACTCTGCATACCCATCAATCCATACTCTGCATTTCCATCCATACTCTGCATACTCATCCATACTCTGCATACCCAAACATCCATCGATCCATCCATACTCAGCATACCCATCCATACTCTGCATACCCATTCATCCATCCATACTAAGCATACCCATCCATACTCGGCATACCCATCCATACTCGGCATACCCATCCATACTCGGCATACCCATCCATCCATCCATCCATACTCAGCATACCCATCCATACTCGGCATAACCATCCATGCTCGGCATACCCATCCATACTCGGCATACCCATCCATCCATCCATACTTAGCATACCCATCCATACTCTGCATGCCTATCCATACTCTGCATTACCATCCATACTCGGCATACCCATCCATACTCGGAATGCCCATCCATACTCAGCATACTCATCCATCCATCCTCATCCATACTCAGCATACTCATCCATCCTCATCCATATTCAGCATACTCATCCATCCATCCATGCTCAGCCATCCATCCATCCTTAGCAATACTCATCCATCCATCCATCCATGCTCAGCCATCCTATCCACCCCCATTTATAATTAGCCATACCCATCCATACTCAGCCATACCCAGCAATACTCAGCCGTACCCAGCCATACTCAGCCATACCCAGCCAAACCCAGCCGTACCCAGCTGTACTCAGTTGTACCCAGCCATACTCAGCCGTACCATCTATACCCAGCTATACTCAGCCGTACCCATCCGTACTCAGCCATACCCAGCCATGCCATCTATACCCAGTCATACTCAGCCGTACCCATCCGTACGTAGCCATACTCATTCATGCTCAGCCATCCCCATCCACGGCTCATCCATCCCCATTAATGCTTATCCATGCCACATCAATTATCATCCATGCCACATCCATGCCACTACAGTGCCTCACAAAAGTGCATTAGGTAGTCAAATTAGATTTGAAACGTATGTCCCTAGAACACCTGATGGTGCTCCCTGCACGTTGGTCCTCTGTATGTGGCCAGGCTGTTGAAAAGTCTCACACATGTGGTATCGCTGTACTCAGGAGGAGTAGGAGAATCTATTTTGGGGTGTAATTTTTGGTATGTACATGCTATGTGCTAGAAATATTGTGTAAATGGACAACATTGTGTAAAAAAAAAAATGCGTTTTCATTTTCTTTACACATTTTCCAAAAACTTGTAGAAAAAAATGACATGTTCAAAAGACTCAATATGCCTCATAGATTATACATTGTTTTTGGGGCGTTTCCTTTGTCCTGGTTCTCCAGGGCCTTCAAAAGTGTAAGAGATGTGTAATTTATGCTCCAAGAACACCTGATGGCGCTCCCTGCATGTTGGGCCTCTGTATGTGGCCACGCTGGTAAAAGTCTCACACATGTGGTATCACTATACTCAGGAGGAGTAGCAGAATGTGTTTTGAGGTGTAATTTGTGCTATGCATATGCTGTGTGTGAGAAATAACCTGCTAATATAACAATTTTGTGAAAAAAAAAAAAAGAAAAAAAATCTTGATTTTGCAAAGAATTGTGGGACAAAATTACAACTTCAAAAAACTCACCATGCCTCTTACTAAATACCTTGGAATGTCTACTTTCCAAAAAGCGGTCATTTGGAGGGTATTTGTACTTTCCTGGCTTGTTAGGGTCTCAAGAATTTAGATAGGTCGTCAGTACTTCAGGTGTGATCAATTTTCAGAGATTGGCACCATAGCTTGTGGACTCTATAACTTTCACAAAGACCAAATAATATACACCGATTTGGGTTACTTTTACCAAAGATATTTAGTGGTATAAATTTTGGCCAAAATATATGAAGAAAAATTACTAATTTGCTAAATTTTATAACAGAAACGAAGAAAAATGCATTTTTTTTACAGAATTTTTGGTCTTTTTTCTTTTATAGCGCAAAAAATAAAAAACCCAGCGGTGATTAAATATCACCAAAAGAAAGCTCTATTTGTGTGAAAAAAAGGACAAAAAATTCATATAGGTACAGTGTTACATGACTGAGTAATTGTCATTCAAAATGTGAGAGCACCGAAAGCTGAAAATTGGTCTAGTTAGGAAGGGGGTTTAAGTGCCCAGTGGTCAAGTGGTTAATAGAGGGGGGCCCCAAATCCCGCCCCCCATGTGAATGAGTATGGGGTACATAGTGCCCCTACCTATTCACCAAAAAAAGGTGTACAAAGTGAGTAAAGACAGTACATTAGTTTTTGACAAGTCCTTTATTAAAAAATAAAAAACAATGTCTCCTGGTATAGATTCATCATCATTCACACCGCCTGCCACAACGCCAGACAGGAAAAAAGAGAAAAAAAACCCCACCAGCCTCGTCGAAGGCTCCCTGCCGACTGCCTACTCCTCCCTCTGATGTTTCTCAAATAGCCAAGGGGCACGTCAATGACGTCAGCAGGTAACCCCGCCCCCTTGTGATGTCACTGAGCGGGGCATGCTGGGTTGATGATGTCACAAGGGGGCAGGGTCATCCGCTGATGTCATCGGGTGACTCCTCCCCTTGGCTATTTAAGAAAAGTCAGATGGAGGAGCAGGCAGTCGGTGGGGAGATTTTTTCGTTTTTCCTCTGCGGCACCATCCAGTGCGGCGGATGGCGTGATTGATGATAGATCTACATCAGGGGACGTTTTCTGGGTCTGCTACATGCCTTTTTTTTTTAATTCAGAAAAAAACCAGCCTTTCGGGTCTGGTATGGATTTTAAGGGGAGCCCCACGCTGTTTTTTTTCCTGAATTCTCTATTGCCAGCATTCTTTACTTTACATTCTGCTGTTTATTCAAACTTCACCATCAAGACCAAAGAGCTGTCAAAGGGCGTCAGGGACAAAATTGTAGACCTGCACAAGGCTGCAATGGGCTACAAGACCATCAGCAAGAAGCTTGGTGAGAAAGAGACAACCGTTGGAGCGATTATTCTAAAATGGAAGAAATGCAAAATAACCATCAATTGCCCTCAGTCTGGAGCTCCATGCAGGATTTCGCCTCATGGGATAAGGATGATCATGAGAAAAGTGAGGGATCAGCTGAGAACTACATGGAGGAGCTTGTGAATGATCTCAAGGCAGTTGGGACCACAGTCACCAAACAAACCATTGGTAACACAATACGCCACCATAGATTGAAATCCTGCAGAGCCCGCAAGGCCCTCCTTCTCAATCAGGCACATGTACAGGCCCATCTGAAGTTCACCAATGAACATCTAAATGATTCAGAGAAGGATTGGGAGAAAGTGCTGTGGTCATATGATACCAAAATTGAGTTCTTTGGCATTAACTCGACTTGCCGTGTTTGGAGGAAGAAAAATGCTAACTATGACCCCAAGAACACCATCCTTACAAACACAGAGGTGGAAACATTATGCTTTGGGGCTATTTCTCTGCTAAAGGTACAGGCTGACTTTGCCGCACTGAGGGGCCAATGGACAAGGCCATGTATTGTAAAATCTTGGATGAGAACCCTCTTCCCTCAGCCAGAACACTGAAGATGGGTCATGGATGGGTCTTCCGGCATGAAAATGACCCAAAACATATCGCCAAGGCAAAAAAGAAGTGGCTCAAGACAAAGCACGTTAAGGTCTTGAAAGGGCCTAGTCAGTCTCCAGACCTTAATCCTATAGAAAATTTGTGGAGGGAGCTGAAACTTCGAGTTGCCAAGCGACAGCCAAGAAACCTTAAAGATTTAGAGAAGATCTGTAAAGAAGAGCAGACCAAAATCCCTCCTGAGATGTGTGCAAACCTGGTAACCAACTACAAGAAACGTCTTACCTCTGTGCTTGCCACTAGAGGTTTCTCCACCAAGTACTAAGTCATGTTTTGCTTAGGAATCAAATACTTATTTTACTGACTGAACTGCAACTCAATTTATAACATTTGTATCTCTGTGTTTTTTCTGGATTTTTGGTTTATATTCTGTCTCTATCATTGAAAATACACCTATGATGAAATTATAGACCCTTCATTTCTTTGTAAGTAGGCAAACTTACAAAATCTGCAGGGGATCAAATAATTATTTTCGCCACTGTATACCTATAATCCACAATGCTGTGCCGTGTTTACTTGCTTATCTTACCAGTTGATCCTGCCAGTTTTTCAAGCTCAACTTCACTTCTGTTAGAAGTCTGACAGTGCTACAGGACTGCTGCTGAAACTGCAACAGTTTTGGCAGCCCTATTTATGTTATAGTGCGGCCACGACAGAAGACACAGTCCTGAATGTGAGATGGTTTTGCCTCTAGTGATTTGTATGTGCCTTCCCACCATCCAAGTTCCCAGTTCAGTAACCGCAAATTAGACAGACTGAACAGTCACATGACCACAATAACAAATGCCAAAACAAGGTATTTAGCTGGATAGTTTCATAAATGCATGGATAGCAGTGTAGTGGTATCCATGCAGTACGAATGCCAGTATTTCTTGTTTAGACTTGCCTAATACTTTAAAGAGACATTGTCACATAGCCCATACAGGGCAAACTGACAGTGTCCCAATGTACCTGCACAAACAGCTCCCTCCAACCCATTATACTCAGCTATCTAGCACTTCCTCACCACACCTACCTTTTCCGCAGCCATCTACAATACTCAACTCTCCCTGGTATGGAGAAGCATGTGACCTCCTTCCTTGTGACAGTGCTTATTCTAGCAACCACTCACTAGGCCCAAGCACTGTTACATGACTGGGGGAATGACATAACCTCTCCCTCTGTTTGCAAACACCAGTAATTCCATTGCTAGCTGAGAAGGAACATGGAGCAATGAGGGAATGCTGGCAAAGTGAATATAAAGGGGTCTGTGGGGCAAAATGACAGTGTCTCTTTAATAGAGAACTGTGGGAATGAACAAAAAAAACATAAATACTCACCTAGATGGCTGCAGCACTGATCCAATGCTGCAGCTGTCTGCCACTGGCTCTAAACTGAGAACTAAGTGATCACTCAGTTCTTGAGTCTGCTCTGAGCACTAAGCAGTGCCTTTCAGTCACCGTCTCTGTGCTCTGCCCCTCCAGTGCTCACTGGAGCACCGGGCTGTGGAGGAGACGGGAGCGGCTGGCTCAGGCTCTCAGCGGTGCACTGAGAGGCTGAGCAAACTGCCGGACAGGCATTTGGGCAGATCTCAACATTATTAATGGGATCCCTGCAGAACCTGGACCGGCTCTAATACGTCAGCGGGCTTTAGCCCGCTGTCAACTGAATCTGGGTCACAGGAGTTCAGAAATAAGTGCACTTCTATGGCCCACAGGAGAAATATGGTCAAAAGAGCTTTGACCATATTTCTCCTTTAAAAGCTTTTACATGTTAAAAAAATCTAATTAAATTTACCCTAAACCATTCTAATTTCCTTTTAAATCAATACTTTCCTGAAATGTCTGAATTAAATGATGAACACCCAGTAATATATCAAAACATAGCAAAGACAGTACAAATAAAATGATCTGGAGCCTCAATACTCACAGTTAACATGGCAAACATCAGCTGGCACACATTGAAGGCATGCCGCCAGTTGTGATAGAGAACCATTCGATAATTCTTCCTCACTGTCAGCAGCCACCTGCACAAGGTCTGTAAAACAGAAGGGGCATGAAGATGTGCTGTACTATGTATGGCAGAAGATCTCATTACCAGTGTACAGAGAACCTATTCCAGTACAAGAGAGGCTGATACATGAGCAGAGCAGATGTTTACCTCGTAATCAATTTTAAACTTCTGAACCATTCCCAACTCCATGAACATTCTCAGGGCTGCTGTAATCATCTCGTCAACGTCCAGGGAGAAGTCATCAAAATGGATGTCATCGATAGAAAGTTCTGACACCAAGGGGATGTTGGCTGCCTTGAATGATAGAGAACCGAGTTACACACTGCTTCAGTGAGAAATGGGCTTTGTTCATACATAG
Source organism: Lithobates clamitans (assembly GCA_037952925.1). Taxonomy (NCBI): domain Eukaryota; kingdom Metazoa; phylum Chordata; class Amphibia; order Anura; family Ranidae; genus Lithobates; species Lithobates clamitans. The sequence continues at coordinate 8,320,667 of JBBGZY010000014.1, forward strand.
GATTTATTTTTCCAGAAATGTTCAGTAATACATCAAAGTATGTGTTTCTCTGTGCCAAAAACCCTGTTGTTTGTGTCCTTCACTAGAATTAGGCAGTAAAAATAGATGTCCATCTTGTCAGGCTGCTGAAATTAAATTTCAAGTGAAAAAGCTAACAGCACCCAAAAAAGAAACTACCTAACAGTTGTTTACATACCCATATGTGCATTAAGTAGACGTCAATACAAAACTTTTTTTTTAGTTTTGGATAGAATGAGAAAAGATCAGAACCCCTGTCAGATTTCCCTGTTATCTGGGGCTTTCTTAAGCGTGTTGGTGCAATGTGGTGCCATTTATTCTTAGAGCATTTGCATTGCAGCCCAGCACACAGCTATGCATTAATGCGAGGTTTGATGGGCTGCTGAAAATGCTACATTCAAACTTTTTGGGCCATAGTGGTGTGTACAAGTGAACGAGCTGCCCTAATAAAACATCACATGCAACACACCACAACAGATTGGGCTGGTCTGATTGGCTCTCAGAGATTCACCGGGCAAAAAGTAAAGTAAAATCTCCAATAGCAAAACAAAAATTAAGGTCTAATGCACAAAGACAGAGCAGCTCCTGTGTGCTAAAACATAAAATCCCTGACATTTTCCTTCACCTGGGGAGCCATTTGTGCAGCATACACCTACCACCACAAGTGAAAATCTGCATGCAGCTGCACTCAGGTAAATGCCAATGCGCGCAAATGGCGTTTTTCACCCAATGTGCCACTTTCCCATTTGGGGAGAAATACTTTACCAGCATGCGCGGGTGGTGTGGCAGGTGCAGCTCCGCAGGCGCAGGGAAGCACAGAGAATTTTACGCTATAGGACAAAGGAGCTGTTATATGTCCACGTGCATGAGGCTCAATAAGGATGTTCCATTATTAGTACAGTAGGGGAAGGCAAGAATCCCTGTCAGAGTCATATTGCAGTCTGTGTCTCTTTTGTAGATTTTACCTCACTTCCTGTCTGGTGAAACAGTTGTCATGTGACAGGAAGTAAGGGGACATTTCTCAGCAGGAATCCTGGGTAGCAAAAAAAAAACCTGACAGGTATTCTAATCCTTCCACACTCTACCCATAGAAAAAAAGGTTTTAGCTGGACATACACTTACACGGTCAGAAAATCTGAAGATAAACTTAGTCCAATGAACGATCTGCTGATTTTCTGATCGTTAGTATGCTGCTTTTGACAGCCGATTACGAATTTTCGGCAGACAAAAACTGTATGTGCAGGCTTGAAAATTTTTGTCTGATGTGACCACAACATCCGATTTTCTTTTCATTAGTACGGTTTTCTGACAAAAAAAAAAATCTGAAGAGCAAGACTAGGCATGCTCAGAAATGAAAGAACACATACAAAACACATTACGTCACTTCTGACGTTGAATTCTGTCGTCAGAAAATTTTCTGATGGTGAGTACCCTCTTCACTTTCGATTTGAGACTAGCATCAAACAAAAAACTGATGAAAATTCGTCCAATATTCTGACCATGTATACAATGCTTTAGGCTGGTTTTGCATTTTTGTGGTGTTAGAATGCATTGTGGTGCGCTGCAACACAGGTCTGTTGGCAAGGTGCACTTGGGTGCCAATACAAATAATGGCACCACAGCACACCAATATGCATAACACATGTTTTGCATGTTACTGCAAAATGTATTCATTTCTTTTTATAAAGTGGGGAAGTGTTAGAAATGTTGTAAGGTTTTAATTGATGTCCAGCAGTCCTGCATTTTAAGCGAGCATGCTGGGGGTCTGTCCACAACCCAGAACACCAGAGGGAAGAGGAGAATGCCAACTGCCGAGGAAGTACGGAATAAAGTAAAGAAAATTTATTTTTAATGGCACCCTGGGCAAAAACAATAATTTAGCCCTTGCAATGTGAAATATTAGGGTTGCAAAACAAAAGCTCTTCCCTTATAAACTGGAGCTGACCACAAAATTCAGTTTCATTATTTAAGCATGAGCTTTACAAAGTAGAAAATATATAAAGCAGCCACATAAACATTGATTGCACAGGACTGTAAACAGATTTATGGCACATCAATTGACAATGGAACAATGGAAAAGGATATCTTGCTGTCTTGAGTACCACATGCTGTTTCACTGGATTATTATGTTTTTGTGTGTTACAGTCAACAGAAATCTGACAAATTGCAGAAATACTGCTGACCTTGGATGGAATTTCCACTATTTCTGGTTCTATTGTTATCCATATAGTATGTGAGGTGGTTGAAAAGAACGGTTGACATACAGTATAAGTAATTATTGGTAAAGAATAGGCTGCATTAAAGGATAAGCATTAGAACAATTTTAGTTACCTAGTTACATAGTTTGTAAGGTTGAATGAAGACCAACCGTGTGCACACATGTGTGTCTACTGTTTTTCATATCCCTGTACATTGTGTTTGCTTAGAAACACGTCTAAAAGTTTATGTATACTCTCTGCTGGCACCACCAACTTTGGAAGGGACTTGCACATCCTTACCACCCTGACAATAAAGAATGCCTTACAAAGTTTAAGGTTGAACCCCTTCTCCAATTTCAATGTGTGGCCACGTTTTTTTTTGGGATGGAAGATTAAATAGTTTCCTCCCAATGCTAGAGTCACCATTCAAAGATTTGTATAACGCAATCATTTCCCCTCTAAAGTGTCTCTTCTCCAGCGAGAATGTTTAATGTTTGTAGTCGTTCCTCATAACTGAGGTCCTCCAGCCCTCTTATTAGGTGTCCACAACTGGACAGCATACTCAAGATGTGGCCAAACCAGAGTTTTGTAAAGTGGTAGAACTATAGTTTTATCTGTTGAGTAAACACCTTTTTTAATGCATGTTAATAGTCTGTTGGCCTTGCTTTCTCATGGCAGAGTCTGAGTTCAGTAGTTAAGTTCTAAACAGCGCACTCAAGTGAGATTAAGTTTTTTTTTAATTATCATAGTCCATTAACATTGAGTAGGGAAAGCAAGCTCCATGTAAGCTTCAATGTCCTTGATGGTACCAAGAAAGTCTATATATCTTTTAAATCTCCTATTTCAAATTCCTCTGTATGAAGCTTATTTAGGGGTTATGAAATTTCTACCCCGTCTTCATGTGACAGTGCTGGCCCAATCTCCAAGCAGCATCCCTGTCACATGAGAGGGCGGAGAGTAAGTCACATGCTCCTCCATACTAGCCAGTATTGAAGCTACTTAGCAAAGACATATGAATTCATTATGTGAGTTGCTTGCCGTAAGAACTACAGTATGCAGGCATATATATGTGATCTATAAAACTGCCTCTTTTGTACTGGCTAGTGACACCAAGCAGTAAGAATGGCATGTTTCTTATGTCTGAGTTAGCCTAGTCAACACATAATAACAGAGTATGCTATGTAAGGCAATGTGTCATGGTGTCAACAGTTCCCAGGGATATTTTTTCTACAAGGTAGTCAGTATATAGGCATTGGAAGGGGGATGAGAGCAGTTTTGGGATTAGATAGTTTTAGCCCCGAGTTCTACTTTAAAATGGTTGTAAACCCCATTCATGAAATCTGACCTGGGCAAATATATCTGTAGAGTTTACTTATCTCTCTCCAAAGCTCTGAGTGCCGTGTCTTTCTGCTGCTCCATTCCTCTGTTATCAGTGTGATAACTTCTGACAAGTTCTCCGACACAGGAGATAAAAGCAGCTGGAAATTTGTGTTGAAGAGGGAACTTAGAGATAGGTCAGCAAAGAGCTTGTCTATTAAGACTGCAGCTCTACAAGTTTCTTCGCTCCTCTGCCTATGTGGAGGGGGGTGTGTGCCTTTCCTCCAATCAGCTCTCACACAGTGTATGCTCAGACTCTACACCCACTGCTGAAACAGGAAGAAAGATTTGTAACACGATGTGCACTTTTTAAAGATTGTAGAAAGCTGAAGACAGCAGATATAGGTGTAAAACTTATCTAGGGAGATTTGTTTCATCTCTGTGTATCATCTGAGGCTGTCCACTTCACTGGGTATAGGAGAGGGTTTACATCCACTTTAATGCCCCGTACACACGACCGCGTGTAGGCTCCATCACACATTTTCCATCGGATTTTCCGACACACAAAGTTTGAGAGCAGGCTATAAAATTTTCCGCCAACAAAATCCGTTGTCGGAAATTCCGATCGTGTGTACACAAATCCGACGGACAAAGTGCCACGCATGCTAAGAATAAATAAAGAGATGAAAGCTATTGGCCACTGCCCCGTTTATAGTCCCGACGTATGTGTTTTACGTCACCACGTTCAGAATGATCGGATTTTCCGACAACTTTGTGTGACCGTGTGTATGCAAGACAAGTTTGAGCCAACATCCGTCGGAAAAAATCCTAGGATTTTGTTGTCGGAATGTCCGAACAAAGTCCGACCGTGTGTACGGGGCATAAGCCATATGGGAAAGATCATGTAAAAATCATATTGAAAATGCAAATACATGTGCCAGTGTCCACTTATTAATGGAATTATAATTATTACCCATAACTGTTTCTTGTAAAGGACAAAAAGAAACAAAAACTATTACAATTTGAAACATCCATTGGAGTACGTGGATTAACCTGACAGAGTATTCTTTATTCATCATTTATTTCTATTTTTCAGGTAACCTCAGGTTGCCTAACACTGAATAGATAAAATATGCAAATTCTTAAAAATGTGATCTTCTCACAGGGAAATTGTGCCCTCATTTATTGTTTGTAAAAAAACACCAGAATGAGGTCAGAAAAGACTTGATCCCACTGTTCTTAGACTGATTGTCTTCTTACCAGATGTGACGTTTGTGTTAGGATCCGTGGATCCACTTTAATAATAAGCATTGTAATGCATATTTAACTTTGCCTGCATTTTGAAGAGCTACAAAAAAATGCACTAAAAAAAGCCTAATTTAGCTTCTACAGAATATATACAATGCTGAACATATGTTACAGTCATATTTAAAGGCCATTTTTTTAAAGCAAAAAAAAATAGCTTTAAGTGAACACTGATCTTAAATCAACCACAAAATAAACATAAAGTTAAAAATGCATCTATTAATAAGAATGAAAGAGGGCAGTAAAGTTGTTGATTGTTGAAAGAGCTTGTAATTAGAAATAGACCTTATTCACACAGGCGACCAGGGACTATAAAAATAAAAACAAGTGGTTGAGCTGCGATTTTACCACCCACAATAAAGAAATATGCAACCATTTGAGGCTGTACACATGCAAAAATGATACCATCTGTTGCGTTCGACACGTTTAAACATGCAGCAAGCCAGACATTTGGTCTGTAATTGTAGTGCGGTATTTACATATAAAATGCCCATTCTGCTGTCAAAAATTGGCCCTTCTAAGCCAGCTGACCTACGTCTTTGCAGTACATTTATCTGTGAAAAGCATTCAGCCTAGTGAAGTCCTGCATTAGTTTGATGGGACTGAAAACTGACAGAATCCCCCCTATGATAGTCATGGTAGACCCATATCTAAACCTCATCTATTATTTCTGACATACACTAAATGGAATATAATTTCAAGGAAATAAAGCAGATCAATCCTGATCATAATATGATAATCTATATGATGTATACATGTAGCAAGCATGACTGCACAAATATTTCCAAACAGTAATTAAACTTGGTGCTGCTTTAAAAGGACAGCATTATGTATTGTTTCCATCAAACACATTTTTGAAACGGATATATTACTAGTGCAGTGAATTCACACTTTTTCACAATAATTCAACTCTAGCATCAGCACAAAGTCCTCTACAATGAGAAGTAGGGTGCAAATAAAGACTGCCGCTAGAATGTGTAAGTAGTGGTCTCTCTGCAGCAGTCCGACATGCTCTCAGCTTGGTCAGAAACACAGGTCATAGGCTGGCATTAACACAATCGCTTTCTATGCGCCCTGTTCACATTAGAACACAAGTGGCAAGTGTGGTGTAGAAACCAGCCTTGATCGTTTCCCTGTGAGGATAGTGTATACAAGTCTTTAAAAAATTGTTTTACTGCACCCTCAATGCATATATTTCATTTTAATAAAAGCATTAAAGTGGTTGTAAAAGCAAAAGTTTTTTCTTTCTTACCTTAATGCATTCTCTGCATTAAGGTAAAAAACCTCCCAATACCCCGCATTCCCCTCCCAAACACACCTGACTTCTGTATCGATCCAGCACTGCCCCCGGCACATAGGCTGGCTCAGGGGTTAGAGTCCTTCCTATGGTAGTGCACAGAGAAGAGAAGGAACCAAGAGCGCTGCCGGGGAACCCCAGAAGAGGAGGTTTAGAGGCCACTTTGTGCAAAACCATTGCACAGGGCAGGTAAGTATAACATGTTTGTTGTTGTTAAAAAAAAAAAAAAAAGCAGCATTTACAACCACTTTCACAACTGCTGATAAGTTATCAACCCCTTAAAGTGGTATTGAGCTCTCATATGTAAGAAAGTGCTGACAGGCAAGGTTTCTATATCAGAAGAGACCCTAATGGTTTCTACTGTTATAAATGCCTCTCCCAGCCTGACAGTGGTGATGCAATTTGAGCTACTCATGCACAGCTCAGACTGCATTTACAGCACAAACATCATTGTAAAGTGACTTCTGTGCGCATGCGCGGGAGTGACATCATTGCGGCCCAGTTATTCAAGCAGCTGGAGAGCGCGGACTGGGAAGGAAGACCAGGTAAAAATGCAAGTGCAGGGAGCAGTGACAACTGGAGGGCTGGGCTTGAGAGGTAAATTTGTCATAACGTGCTAGTATTCAGTGCATGCTAGCTCATTATGGCATCAACCTGCAGGGGGACCATTTTTTTGTGCCATTCAATACCGCTTTAAGGAGTGCATTTTTTTAAATTAGTCATTTGACTCAAAGACCTGCATTGTAAGAAGGAGCAGTAAAGTGCTACCATTGTGTAACACCAAGTGCAAGTAAGTTGTATGCACTAATTTTTGCAAAACAGCACACCACAACTTATGGTAGGTGCATTGGTAAGGTGCAATGGGGAGCCCTAAAAAATGAAGTGCATCAGCACATTATCATAACACATAGGTTTGTAATAAAATGCAACTTACCAGTCCCTAGATGTGTTGGCTGCATTATTTTTTTTTTATATATTTTATATTTTCCTTAACTTCAACATAGTGATTCTGCCAGTAACATACTTACTGTCCTAGGGTGACAATGCTCACTCACTACACTATATCTATAGAGCAGCAGCATTGCCACCTTAGGACAGGACTACAGAACACCTCCCTGATCTTCTTCTCCATAGCGGATCAAACAATGAAAGGTAGATAGGTAGGTTATTGTTAAGGTTTACATACATTTTAAAATTTAGTTGAAAAGCCATGTATAGCCTTTGGGAATGCATTTACATTTGGAATAGGACTTATGACACCTGCTATTATGCTACCCATTCTAGTCTTGGTCATGCTGGTATCACTGGCTCTGAAAACGTTCTGTTCTAAATTCTGTTTCTATTTTAACATGGAGCAAGAATGTCACCGTGTGGTGGTTTAGAATCACCTCAAGCTGCTAGTTAGAGAACAGTTTCTTTTTTGCTTTCAGGCAACAGATGACAGTCTAGGAATTCACACGGGGACTGAGCAATAAGATATAAATCACACGGGTTCAGGTAGTCTGGATATATATGTCTACATATGCTGGGGCAACAGCAATAAAATATCATATTTGCATCTGTGCCTGCCATCAAATGCACATTGTACAAACAAACATGTCACTTTGAGTTAAACAGTATGAAAGGTAGGAGCACGGTGTATGTATAATTGGTGAACGGCGCTGTTATTGCTTACTATTAGAGTTCAGTGATGTGACGCATGGAAAAATAAAATTTATAGCCAAAAAGAGTAGCAGTATCGGAGTATAAAAAAATTTGGCATCTGGAAAAATGATAAACTGAATGTCACACTTCTCGCACGTAGAGTATTCTATTATGAATTACATCATATCTGTCAGTGGGATATATATCTGAATATAAAAACCATCAGAAGAAAAGTGATTTAAAGTAAAATTTGTATAACGAATAACGAGCCTTCTATTATAAAATACAAGGAATAGCATACCCCTTCTGCAAATCATATTAGGAGTCACCAAGGATTTCAGTGACTATGCATGATGCTGTAGGCCCTTATGATGTAGTGACAAACATGTAGACATCAAGACAAAGTTTACATGTATTACATAAAAATGTGAATGTTCCTTAAAAGCCAGTGACCGGATTAATCCCCCCATCAAACTTTACCCATTTGATCCCCCTCTACAGTAGTTAGCACCCGAGATAGATTGCAAAATAAACAAAATGTCCCAATTTCTTTCCTGCATCTGTGGCCACGTAACTCCCTGGGACTTGAATCTTTTCTTCTGCACCGAAGAGCTTGAGGATCTTTCTGAGATCAGCTATGTCCATTCCTGGTGATGTGAACACAGTGACTGTCCATTCACAAGGTCCTCACAGTGTCCTGTCCTGAAGACTCCAGAAGTGGCGTGACAATGTCACTATGAGGTCCTCAGTTACAGAGACGTTGCGAAAGGTCGTGTTACATTATGTTGGAGGGTAATACATTTGCCTGGTGATGGACTTTATAATAACTCAAAATGAATACTTGCTGGAAATACATGTAGATTCCTTTTTTCGGGAGATGGTGTAGGTTATGAGAAACAGCTGTCCCCAAATAGGATATTGCGCTAAACCTGTAGGTAATGTAGGTAACTAAGAGAACCAGAACCTTCGCTAGGTGGATGAGTGGGTTTGATAATAAACTTGGCAGCACCTCCACCCAGGACAGAGCCTCTGTGAACAGAGGGGATTCTCCTCCTGGGAAATTAACCAGTAATCTAAACAAAGTAACTGAGAGAAGAAGAAATATTGCGAACCTCAAATAACTTTAACCATAAGCATATATATGCACACCAGTGTAGAAATAATACAAGCTTCATATAAGAAGAGATGAATAACAGTGCATACATCCAATGTACAAACAGGTATTATCAGCAAAGGGTCCGATAGGAGTCTTGGTGGGATTGTGCACATATGCTCGGGCATATAAAGTTATTAATAGAGATGCTGCCAAATAATTGTTGCAGCAAATTCCAGTTGTAGGGGTCCCTCAGAATAATGTGGCATCTGTCTTTGTGTCAGAGACCTGAAGACAACATCTGCGGTCATGGCTGTTGTCCAACGAGCCTGGAACAGAGCTTCTCACCAGAAGAACTGTGTTGTGGCACTGGAACTCAGAGTCTGCCTATCTACTCTTCGCTTTAGTCCCTCCCTAATAGTTTCTAATGTAACATGCAGCCAGACCTCTAAGCTAATGATCTCAAAGTGGCCACTGATGCCTAACCTGGCTCTAGTCTATGGTGGTTATTGAGCCATAAACTAAAACTAACTATAGAATCCCAGATTAGAAGGGACAAGGTTAACACGAATAACTAAAATACCAGGAGATGCATAGAAACTACAGTATATCATAATAAACAGGTTCACCTACCAATATACTGTAATGTGACCACTACACATACAGAAGCACAGACCTAGCTATCTGGCACTGTGCATGTGAAAAATTAACAAGAAAGGGTCAGAGATACTCTGTCTGTTAAAATGATTTAGATATACACTCAGTATCTGCAGTTAAAATAATGGATCATGTATATACTTGCATAATAGTCCCTTCTGGCTTGGGGTTTAGCAACATGGACAGGACATGTGGCTGAGATTTTCTCTCTCTCCACTTCTTTCATCCAGAGTTTCAAAGCTCACAGCTCATGGACAGGAAGAGCATACATAATATATTTACAGTCGTTTACAAATTCAGACAGTAAAGGACAACAGATCCCTACATACACTATTATGGACATTGGTCAATTTTATTTAAACCTTTTACAAAAAACAAGCAGCTACAACTATATGGTGACAGGTAGTCCTTGAGAGACATGTATGAAGTCAACCTACCAGCCTCTCTCTATAAATTATGTGTTACATTATGTGTATTTCAAGCTCCAAGCTATAAAAGCCACCACTCTAAACCCCTCCTCCACGATGTCTCACTATTGGTTTGTGAGGTTTACTTATGCGCTAAAGGAGAAAGTGCGAGGAGCAAGGCCAGAATGATTATTTTAGTGCTACAGGAATCTCAAACCATTGCAGAACATAACTGCTTGAACATACCAGCACTCCACACCTGTTCTCATAAAGGGATTTATTTTGATTATTTAAAAGAAAAAACTCAGAAAAACAGAATCTGTCCTGCTACCATTCTTTGAACATATATTTTCTAGCAGAACAAGCTGGGTGCCTGTGTTCCCTGCCGGTTTACTCTGCTGCCCTTATTTTACTACTGTGTCCTGTAGTGATGTAGGGTTTATAGGAAAGGGACCACCATGTAGGGCAGGTAACCAAATATCTGACACATTCAACAGTAGGATGGATGCCAAGGATCCTACTGCCACCTTTGCTCTGTGAGAGAATAAAATAATTGAGAAATGAGTGGCAGGACAGGTAGACATAAACACTCCTCTTTTACATTACTAAAGGTTTACCTTAAAGGACCAGACAAAAAAGAAATATGGGATTTGTACTAGCACTGTCATCTTTATAATTCCTGATAAGTCAGTGTCCTAAAACCACCATGTGCATATCAAGTTTTTGACACTTTACTATCTGCATGTTATCTCAAAATCAGTGGCATATCCTCCATGTGTACAGTGTGTGGAGGGAACATGGGATGATAGGTCCTACTGTGCTCTCACTCAATGCACATACATTGGTGGGGTCTTTGAGCTTCAGCCATGAATCTAACTTGTGGTTGCAGCTGAAAGGAATCCAGACTGCAGATGTGGTAGGCCCCGGTCCCTAGTCCTCGCCAACACTACTGTATTTAACTTATTACTACTCTATTACTGCAGTTCTGTCACTTTAACTGTACAGCTGCTCCAGTGCCACCCCTTTACACTCCACCCAGTCCATTTTCAATTAGTTGTCACCAACAATATCCTTTCCCACATCTTGGCCCTAACCCTACTTCCATAAGCTCCCTCTTTGCTAGACACCAGATCACTCCCATAGTCCCACAGTATGTTAGCATCCAATTGCTAAAGTCCTCCCACTCTAACCACACAGACGCTCCAGTTTCTCTACCCCACATCATTAACTTTTATTTAGGTAATTATCACTCCCTACAACCAGTCCTACTGCAGTACTGCTTGACAGCTGGCTTATCCCCTTTTTACCCCACACTACCCCATCTCATCTCTCTCTATCAATTGTAAATAAGTTCTCACCACCACTCTCACTGCTCCTCTCCACCTTCATTCCTAATTCACAAAGGTGTCAATCTCTAGCCAAGATCTCTTCTCACTGTTACAGTTGCACAAATATTAACCTCTGCCTCCTTCTCCCTTCACTCCATGCTGCCCCATCTCACCCCATCTCACCCTCTGTGGCCAGTTTAAAATACTATGCCCCCTCCACTCTCGCTACCATTCTTCTCCTTCTCAATTCAATTCTCACAATTTGATAACAATGGTAAAAAGTGCCCCTCTTCTTCTTTCATATTGAACTCTTATGGTCTGCATTAATGTTCACAGGGTTGGGTTGCTGTATGCAGACTTGGACTGGCTGACCAGTCTGATGTACTTTACTTTAATTGTCATTTACACCACAATGCATGTGTTTAATACTATGTAGTACATTTTCTATTCCACAGTGCCTTGTTCTGGTGGCTGTGCTGTATGTTCCCTATTCCACGCTGCCTCATTCTGTACACTGTGCTATATTATTAATTATTATTATTAAACAGGATTTATATAGCGCCAACAGCGCTTTACAACATGAGGGCAGACAGTACACTTACATTACAAATCATTATAGGAGGAATCAGAGGGCCCTCCTCGTTAGAGCTTATAATACTATACTATGCAGATCATCTCAGACTTTTTACCACACCCCTTTAAGCCACATCCAATATTAAGCACAATGCAAACCACACGCAATTTTTCTTGAGGATGGTCAGCTTAAGGTACAATCTTGCACACTGGGCTCCTGGATTCAGAACCCCTGCCCCTCCACTGCTCAGGGTCAGTAATTCAAGAATAAAGCAAGATTAAAAGAGAAGTATGGCCAAAGCTTTTTTGCACTTACTTGTGCTCCTCTGTGACACAGAATCAGCCGCCAGTGGGCTAAAGTCTGCTGTCGGCTGATGTCACCACTCCTCTCCAGGTTCTGGAAAGATCCTGACAATGTTGGGATTCACCCAGATGTTAAATCAACAGCTAGCTCAACCTCTTCAGCACTTGAGGAGCAGATCAGGGAGTGGTGACTGTCAGTCATCGCCCTCTGCAATGACTGACCAAGAACTGAGCAATCAGCGGTCACGTGATCGTTCAGTTGTCGGGCTTATAATCGGCAGAGGACAACTGCAGCATCAGACTGATGCTGGAGCAGGGAGGTGAGTATAGATATTTGTGTTTTTTTTTATTCCCATACATCCCCTTTAATGATTACAACAGTAGAGCTTGTGTCTCCAGTTGCAACTTACCATTGGCAGCTCCAATTTTTCCATCCTGGCAATGCCCTTTGAATATGAACTAGTACTTTCCTATGCTGAGCTTGCCTTCTGCTCTGATCCGTTGACAGGCTTTCCAATACTGAAACGTACACAGGGCTGTGCACAATACCCTCCCTTATGTGACAGTATTTAGGCATGGAAATTGGCTGTTCAGACATGAGGACATGCAGGGTGGTACTATGTGGAGGCCGGGGGGTACCTTGTGTTCTTCTGTACCAGCAATACTTAAGTGACAGCTAGACTGTGAACAGAAGTTAAAGCATATCTAAACCAAAAAACAAAACAAAATATTGCAGCTTACCAATCCTTAAATGTGGTGCTGCATTTGTTTTCTTTTTTTCTTTTAGGCATTTTTTCTTTTATCTTCACCACTTAGCCAAGTTCTCAATTGCTATTATATTCCTGGCTGGATAGAACGCCAAGTAAGAACTACGCTGTTTTCTGTACTTGAAGGCTCCGAGGACCGCAGCGTAACTCAGCAACTGCGCAGCCAGCACAGAGCAAGACAAAAGCGATGCTAAGTCATGATTAATTTCAGATCATTCTGTGAATGATGCTACGCTCCCTCTGTTCGTTGTTTCCAATTTGCTTGTTTACTTGTAGCATTCTCAAACCCTGGAGCAACTATTTGCTTGGCTACTGCAACTGTAATAAAAACTGAAATTCTCAATAAAAACAGCAGTGTGCTGAAGAGCAAGAATTCCATTTCTGCTGCAGCATTAATAGTGCATAAGTCTTTCTCAGGAAAGTATGAACAAGCTTCTTTCTTTAGGCCAAATAGAATCCTTGCTGTGTTTTTATGTGAAATACATCGGCCTATCGTCCAGGAACAAAATATTTAAAGGAAACCTGTATTGTGAGAAATATGGGGGCTGCCATTGCTCACCAGTCTCTAAAATGCGGCTTGTCTGATTGACTCTGGGATTTAGTACTTTCTAAAACACTGACACAGATTTACTAAAGGAGTACAGTGTCAGCATGGTCACTTTCCAAAGTCAATTTTCACTTAGGCCTCATGTACACTGCAGCTGGTAAACTAATGCCGCGTACACACGAGCGGACTTTACGGCGGACTTTGCCCGGCGGATTTTTCGACGTACTTTACGACGGACTTTCTGAATGAACAGACTTGCCTACACACAATCCACCAAAGTCCATCGAATTCGTATGTGATGACGTACGACCGGACTAAAACAAGGAAGTTCATAGCCAGTAGCCAATAGCTGCCCTAGCGTGGCTTTTTGTCCGTCGAACTAGCATACAGACGGCGGACTTTTCGACCGGACTCGATTTCAACGGATACATTTTAAACAAGTTTCAAATCTAAGTCCGTCCAACTTTTGAGCAAACAAAGTCGGCTGGAGCCCACACACGATCGAATTGTCCGACGAAATCCAGTCCGCCGGGCAAAGTCCGCCGTAAAGTCCGCTCGTGTGTACGCGGCATTAGGTTTAGGAGAAGTTGGACGTTTTTTTCAGCAACCTCTGAACCCTCCTCTATGTTATCTTATCAGTACATGTACACAGGGTCATTTATAGGCGTTTCCAGGCAGTTGAGTTCAGAAGCATTTTTTTTAAAGCAAAAAAATGCGCTCAGAACGGATGTTCAGAGGAATTTAAAATGCCAAATGCTTGTAACAGCGTGTAAATGCGGTAATTCACTTTTAGAATTGTTTTCGTTCATAGGCGTTTTTAATGGGGAATAATTTCTGACCATTTGTAATGGAGAGAGAGAGAGAGAGAGAGAGAGGCTCTCTCATGCTATGTTTTCCCATTGCAAATGGTCAGAAAAGATTTTGCATTCAAAACGCTTGTAATATTTGCTATCACACTGATCCTCCTCCCAGCCAATCAGGAAGTGGGTCGTGAGACCTGTCACCCGATTGGCTGAAAGGACAGGCGGTCCTGTTGGACGCCTAGGAGGAGGAGGGAGAAGACACACAGCATTGCCCGTAGGAGAGCTGCCAACCCGGAACCTAGACAGAGTAAGTTCTGGATGACCAACCGACCGCGAGAGGGGGGGGTGGTTGTTTGTCCACAAAACACCAGCCGTCACTGGTTGCCACCTCATCCCTTTAAAACTCAACACATATTAATTGCACAGGTTCTGTGTCTGATTGGTGGTAATTAAACCCACTTGGTGCCTTATCTGCATGAAATTTGCCTCAGAACCTGTGTAATTCATATGTGTTCAGGTTTAAAAGGATGAGGTAGCAACCCTAGTATCAGTGGCGATGGTTCAAGTGCCATTCCAATATGAATTGTAGAGTATGAGATTAGAAATGAACTGGAATTAAATCACACAGGACTCTTTCTCAAATCCCACAGGTTGTAAAAACTCACTGAAACGCGCATGAAAACTGATCGGAAACAGATGTGAAATCGATGTCTCTGCAAGTGAAATCAGTGCTTCTCATCAGTTTCCATGCATGTATGCCCTAAGCCCGTGTTCACACATGTGCGGTGCGAATTGCAGCTCCGGTTTCCCTGCGAAGATAAAAATGATTCATTCAGTGGTTCCTCTCCGTTGTAGCTGCGGATCAGCTGACCTGGGAGGGGGGGAGGTGTAGTGAAGAGGGGGAGAGCATTCGTGTTCAGAACGGAACATATCGGCGAATCAGATGCGTTCCCACTGAAGATAATGTGCTTGCAATTTTGCACCGCACTTCCTAGAAAACGCCCGCAAATTTTGTGCAATGTGGAGTGCGAAAGCAATGCACATATGTGAGCCATGTTTTCAAATGTTCTGGGAACTGGATGCGGTGTAAGCAATAGTGTGGACCCAGCCTTAAAAAGCTGGTAATGGCACTAAAAATAGCAGTAATTAGTATCAGTGAGTACTTGAGGAAAAGTATCGATACTCCTACTCGGTCCTAAAAAAACTGGTATCGGTGCATCCCCAAAAAATACCTCAGAAAAAGTGCAAAGACAAATTTATTTCAAGTAAATATTACTTGTCAGGCAACAGAATTGCTGAAATGCAAGTGATATAAGCAGACATCCCAAATCTCCCGCGAGTCGTGGAAGTCTCCCACATTTGACTGCGGGCTCCCGGACACCCACAAGCGCGGGCGATCTCCCGGCTGGGTCTGTCACTCAGCCACTGACAGAGCAGCCCGAGCAGCCGAATGGAGTACAGCCGCGGCGGCCGCTCTGGCTGCTCTGTCTTCTATCTGTGGCCAGGGGAGGGGACGAGACAAAGCCAGCAGCGTTCCGCTGGTGTACACTGAGGCTGCGCTGATAGTGACAATGTGCCACTGATGAGGAGGCACGTTGCCAATAGGGGTCCCCAAGACTGCGATGCACCCGTCAATCACAGCTAGTTGACGGGTAGATCTGGTCTCTGCAAAGCATCTGTCATTGGACCTCTGGTGGCACGCTCCTCCCCGCCGGTGTCTTGCCGAGAAAGTTCCCTTGGCGGATAAGTTCCCCCCTGTACTGCGCAAGAGCTGCGCTTGCGCAGTACGAATGACCAGGAGCCGCCGAAAACAGCCGAAGATGAAAATCTTCAATCAGCTGTACACGGCGCCTGCGCCCTGGGTCCAGGCTGAAGCCCCTCCATCCAAGTGGACCCAGAGGGGGAATAAAAAAGTGCCGAGCGCAGCGAGGCCGTGCCCGAAGCATGGCGAGCGAAGTGAGCCCGCGAGGGGCCCCCTTACAGGCGCCGTGTACAGCTGATTTCTTCTATATTTCGCTTCAGCTATTTCCGCCGGTTCCTACCGCCGAGAGGAACTTTCTCGGCAGAACAAAAGGTCCCTACTTCCCTCCCGTCTACCTCAGGTGCTTCTGGGGTGGATGGGAGGGAAGGAGGGGCCGGCTGGGAGGAGCATGCCATGAGAGGTCTAATTACAGCCGCTTTGCAGGGACCAGATCTGTCATCACTTGGGAAAGACAAGAAGAGCGGAGGGGTCAGTGGGGAGGAGCGTGCCAGGAGAGGTCTATGGACAGCCACTTCCCACACTACTCTGCAAGTAATGTAAACAGAAACTGCTTGGATCTTGCTGATGTGTTTCCCCCATTGTGTGTCCCATGGTGTGCCCAGTGCCTTGCTACATGTCCCATGGTGTGCCCAGTGCCTTGCTGCATGTCCCATGGTGTGCCCAGTGCCTTGCTGTGTGTCCCATGGCTTGCTGCGTGTCCCATGGTGTGCCCAGTGCCTTGCTGCGTGTCCCATGGTGTGCCCAGTGCCTTGCTGCATGTCCCATGGTGTTCCCAATGCCTTGCTGCGTGTCCCATGGTGTGCCCAGTGCCTTGCTGCGTGTCCCATGGTGTGACAAGTGCCTTGCTGCGTGTCCCATGGTGTGCCCAGTGCCGTGCTGCATGTCCCATGGTGTGCCCAGTGCCTTTCTGCGTGTCCCATGGTGTGCCCAGTGCCTTGCTGCGTGTCCCATGGTGTGCCTAGTGCCATGCTGCATGTCCCATGGTGTGCCCAGTGCCTTGTTGCCTGTCCCATGGTGTGCCCAGTGCCTTGCTGCGTGTCCCAAGGTGTGCCCAGCCTTGCTGCATGTCCCATGGTGTGTCCAGGGCCTTGCTGTGTGTCCCATGATGTGCCCAGTGCCATGATGTGTGTCCTACTGTGTGCCCCATGCCCTACTGTATGCCCCATTATGTTCCCCATGCCCTGCTGTGTGCCCCGTGCCCTGCTGTGTGCCCCATGATGTGCCCCATGCCCTGCTGTGTGCCCCATGATGTGCCCCATGCCCTGCTGTGTGCCCCATGCCCTGCTGTGTGCTCCATGTCCTGATGTGTGCCCAGTCGATGGGTCGGCGCCGGCGCGAAGCGCCACCTCCCTGAAATTAGTTTTTGCAGGTTGGGATGTCTGTATAAGGATCACTGCCCCTTGCTGCCTTAGTAGCCGCTTTCTCCCCGGGTAATCTTACCTGGGCTCCTTTTTTGTATGCCAAGTCTGGTTGGCTATGCCAGCAACACCCTATAAAGGTGAGTGGCATAAGGATTGATCTAATCTGTATTTATTAGTGGGTATACCTCTAAAGGACCCGTCATCCTTTCTTGTTGTATTTGAGCATACAAGTAACCTGTCTTAACCTTTAGATCTTTCATCAAATGGCCAAAGGGGGCTCTGGCATTTAACATTTAAAACACATGAGGCTACACACGACTACCCAAATTGGTCTCTGGGGTCTGTGAGGTAAATATAAGTCCGCTCTGTTTACAAAGTCATTTCAATATTATAATTTCTCCCAAATATGAATCTTCAAGACTGGATTTGCAAAATGTTATTATGAGCTCAATGTGAAACTCCAGGAAGCCAGTGACAGATATATCAGGGGGAACCATCACTGAGTGAGCCAATGTGCTGGGAGACACAGTGCTGATGTGCCAATCTCAGTGCATCACACTGTTTCCTTTTTTTCAAAGTAGATTATTACATTTGATATTTCAAAGAAAGTTCAGTTAACCACAGCGGCACTGCAATGCAGTTCTTCACTTTGTAACCTGCTGCGCTGCAGTCATTTTTTTCAGCGTGCACCACTGCAATGCTGTGGTGTAAGCTGACCTCATTGGAAAAAAAGACTTGCAATGTCTATGCTTGGAGGCTACTCTGGAAATAACCTTCAACACTCTGAGTTCTTTCCTTAGAAATTATATACGCAGTGAGAAGAGGCAGCTGTATACACAAGGAAACATAACTGAATTGTCCAATGCAAAATGCCTATGTATGCAAAATATATTCTATTGGAGCTAAAGGTTACAGGATTGTTCACTAATTAAAGGTCCTATAAAATGGTCATATAGGTCAAGGTAAGGGCTCCAACTGGAGATCTTGAGATGCAAAATTTAAAGTACTCCTCTCACAAATGTAGAAAATGAAGCTACGTAGATCTTGTAGGTTAAGGGCATGGATGTGTTTAATGTAGTTTTTAAAATTGGCCACTAGATGTCACCATAGTTAAGGTTTGGAATCCTGTAGTCAGTAGGCAGTGAAGGTGCTGTTGGACATGCTCTTTTTGCACATTTTTGTGCATGCCCATGCATCAAGTATAAAGCAGCCCAATAATTGAAATGGGCTGCTCTATGCACGAGAAATGTGCCAAAAAATGGACCCCATTTTAAACATCACGCTGCAACAAAACACATGTTACTGCTGCACCATGCATTTCTGTGCATGCTCTTGCAAGATACGTGGGGGTGCCATTAGGCATTTTTATGTGGCTGGAAAGTGTACGATTTTGAGCAATGCACTAGTGGGAAAGAAGCCTATATGATAAGTGAGCAATGATTAGAAGGGTCACTTATGCCCTGTACACACCACCGGTTTTGACGTCGGAATAAACTCCGAAGGTTTCTCTGACGGAACTCCGACGGAATTCCATTCAAGCGGTCTTGCCTACACACGGTCAAACCAAAGTCCGACCAAAGTCGATGGGACTAGAAAAAGGAAGTTCAATAGCCAGTAGCCAATAGCTTTTGTCTCGTACTTGCTTCAGAGCATGCGCTGTTTTTGGTCTGTCGTAACAGCATACAGACGATCGGTTTTCCCGATCGGAATTGGTTCCGTCGGAAATATTTAGAGCATGTTCCATTTCTAGGTCCGTCAGAATTTTCGAAAAATAAAGTCCGATGAGGCATACACACGATCGGAATAGACGATGAAAAGCTCCCGTTTGACTTTTTCTGTCGAACATTCCGCTCATGTGTACGCGGCATAAGAGTTAAAGCGCAACTCCGGGAAATTTGAAAATGATCCCTTGCAGCAGGGCTGTGCCTGCACTGCAGGCTTATATACTCGGTTTGAAAGGAGAAGTACTTTTACTTACCTGATCCTTCCCTCTCCTGTTAGCGCTCCCCAAAGCTCCAGCAGTGGACTATTCCTCTGTGTCATCACATAGCATAGCATCACATTGCATTGGTTTTAATGTTGTCAGAACCTCTGACTGCCGGAGCATGTGGATGAAGGGACCAGTCTAGCAGCGTGTAGGAGTGGGTAAGTAAATCTAGACCTAAATCTATACCCTATACCAAAATGAGCAATTAACCCTTGCAGTGTAGGCGCAGCCCCACTGAAAAGAATACTTTCCCAGAGTAGGGCCCCTGCCTGTGTGGGACATCTTGGGTAGGGGGCTGTATATAAATAGTCCCTCATATTAATTGTGGGAAGCAGTGTGAGTGTCAATGTAGCAGAGGTGTATCTTTGAGGACCCATATTCTTGAGCTCACTCTTAGAGGGGGATGAAAACAAAGAGGAGTGCAGGACTAGGACTATGGGATTGCTCACATCCCTTGGGTGTAGGACTCTGGCAGTCCCCAAAAGGTATAAGCTGCTCTCATCTCTCCCCACATTTATCAAATGTTCTGTTTGCAAGGATTGTGCCATCACATGGGACCAGGTTGACTGAAGCATGTGAATGAGAAATTGACTGTTTGTTCAAGTAAAGCCTTGAAAAGCCTTTATTTTTCTGGACTCTATCTTCTCCTAACCTCTACTGGGAACACCTCCTGGTAAAGGGTATATGTGAGATTGGGCTGTAGTGCTACTCATTGCTGCAAGGCCTGTAGCAGGAATGTGGAAGTGCAAATAAGGAGAATGCAGTTTAGGCCAAGCTGGGTGTCTCTGAATAGATGAGCTCACCCTAAAGCTCACACGATCGGACTTTCCGATGGGAAATGTTCCATGTCAGGCTGTTGTCGGTAAATCCGACCGTGTGTACACTCCATCGGACAATTGTTGTCGGACTTTCCACCAACAAATGTTGGCTAGCAGGTTTTCAAATTTTCCGCAGACAAATGTGTGTTGTCCGATTTTCCGAGCGTGTGTACACAAGTCCGTCGGACAAAAGTCCAAGGTACAAACACACATGCTCGGAAGCAAGGATGAGCCAGAAGCGGTCGGTCTTGAAAACTAGCGTTCGTAATGGAGAATTAACATTCGTGACGTGCCAAGTTATGAAATCTCAAAATGCAGCGCACAATTCTCTTCTTCTTTAATGGGATAAAAATGAAGTTGCTTTGCTGGTGATACTGATGGAGTTATTGCAAATTAATTTTCAAAGGCATTTTTTTTCTAGTGATATCAAGAATAATATTATTATGCTTTTTTTTTTGTTTTTGTTACTACAACACCATTATCCTGTAGTTTTTAAGATCAAAGATCTATGTTGGTGTCCCTTGTTAATTGTACATTGTATTTTTTAAAATGTAACTGCCTACTCCCAAACTGTCATTTGAAATAAAACACATAGCCAAGTATTATTCACCACAATTTTTTATTGTGAAATAAAGAAAGAAAACAAATAAAATTAGACATACTATCTGCCAATAGAACTTAACCAAAAAGTGCATTCTATGCATCCAAAAATATAGAAAATATACCAAATCAAATCATTATTCAACCAAAAAAATAATGTCAAAGCAATAACTCCAAAGCCAATAATAAATAGCACGTTATCTCCTCCGATTCCGCAACATGGCTGGTTGACGAACGGCTGTTTAGAAACTAACTGAAAAGCGCGAAATGAAATGCGCAAAATAAAAAGTGCAAAATGAAAATCGCGAATCAACACTCACCAAACTTCTACTAACACGAAATTAGCAGAAGGAGCCCAAAGGGTGGCGCTAAAGAGCTGAAAAACAACGTAGAACGTCTAGTACTTCACTACGTACGTAATTGTTGGCCAACAATTTTGTGGCCGTGTGTATGCAAGACAAGTTTGGGCCAACGCCCTTCGGACAAAATTCCACGGTTTTGTTATCGGAAAGTCCGATCGTGTGTACGAGGCATAAGGGGAGAGCAATAGAAATTTTCATAGTCCCCGGATATCACTAGGAGACCCAAGACAAGAATATCTCAGTGTGCTGCGCAAATACAGTGTGACATAAAATATTGCAACAACCACCATTTTATTCTCTAGGGTCTCTACAAAAAAAAAAATATATATATATATATATATATATATATATATATATATATATATATATATATATATAATGTTTGGGGCTCTAAGTAATTTTCTAGCAAAAAAAAATAAAAAATGTTTTTAACTTGAAACCAACAAATGTCAGAAAAAGGTTTAGAGTTTAAACTTCCCTCATTTACACACCAAAGTGTATTCCTTTGATCTAAAGGACAAATTGTTACAATGTTTATACTTAAGTTCCGCTGCTAAAGAATGTTGTGATTCTTGGCAGACTGGCTGTGTTTTTGTTTTTTTTTTTCGTTTTTTTGACGGCTGTCAGCAGAGCAAAGAGAATTCTCTGCACAGAAAGAATCGGGAAATACTTTGTCAAGATCGCAATGGGGAAAAAAATCGCGATAACGATTTTTAACGATTAATCGTGCAGCTCTAATACACACTATTAGATTTTCTGCAGATTTTTGTCTTCAGACTTACCAAAACCATGTAGTGCAAGGGCCTGCCTTAATTCGCATACAAATTAAAACTCTTAATGTTTGACCTCATATTATATGGTTTTGGTAAATCTGAAGACAAAATTCTGCAGAAAATCTAATAGTGTGTATGGGGCTTTAGAAAGGGATGCTAGTGACAACAAAATACGTTTTTTATTTGTTCTTTATTTTCTCTCCTTTTGAGATGATATTATTTATATCAGTTTCTTTTGGAAGAGCCTGTTAGTGCATCTCAAGGTGCCTTCCCATTGTGTTTCCTAGCAACTATATCACATACATGAGACTTGAGGACAATGCTTTGTAACGTCATTGTCTGAAGAAACACAGATTTTAAAGGAAACAAAAATAAAATAATCTTTATATAATTACAACGTTTTCAAAATTTTTTTGTCACATTAACAGTGAATGGAAATGAATTAGGAACTCAGGTATATGGAAATTAAAAATATTGTTCAAACACTCCAGGGCCGGTTCGCACCAGAACGTGGTACGGAAAACCCGCGTTTAAAATGCTGGGTGTCAATAATAAGTTAATGACACCCCAAACACAGGTCACAAACGCAGTGTGTTTGCCCGCACCGGATCGCATGGTACAGAAGTACCATACGGTGCGCTGGCAGCACATTCCCAAGAGTAGTGCATGCACTACTTTTGATGTGCGGTGTGATTACAGCCTATTCAAAATGAATGAGCTAAAATCTCACCGCACAGAACTGCATGTGAAATGCACAGCAGCGCACAGTGTGTTCCCGGTGTGAACCAGTTCTTAAAGTATATATGAGATCAAAACTTTAAAAACATTTTTTTTTTGGATAGAGCAGTGAAGGGTTTTATACTTTGTCAGGGTTTATCGCTGTCTGTGTGAACAGTAAGGAGATTCATCCCCTCCATTTATCCTGGTATGGAACGTGATTTTATGGTGGATAATATTGACAAGCCTTGTGAGCCACAGAAGGGTTAATGCCTTAAAATAAATCCTGAGTGAAAGCCAGCTGCAAACACTAATCACGTTTCAAAATTGTGTAAGTGGTGTTGACAAATACAAATGTGTCTGCGCTAGATTAAAATAATTCTACATAGGTAACTACAAAAAGTGCTACGTGCCAAAATAATTCAAAAAACAACATCAAATGTGTCGATGCTGACTAATAAATAGATATTAATTAAAATTAAAAACAAAATCTGAGTGCCAAACAGGGAATGAAAGTGCAACCATTCCCTATAAAAAGTCCTTATAGTTCAAAAAAATATATATCAAAAAATATAAGTATAAAGTGCTCAAAAAATGTGTCCATAATCAGTGAAGTCCATCCATCCTGTTCATCCAACAAGTGTATCACCATAAAGCATGCCTTAGTGTTCTCCAGTGACCCCAAAAGTGCATGCGCTCACCTTAAAGTGTGTGACACAGTAATTAAACTCTGTCAAAACACGCTTTAGAGCCACTCCTGTGCTCAATGGAATCAACTGTGCTAGTCTCCAATGTTCTCAAAAAACGTCATGATATCATATGTAAGAGAAAAGAAACTCCATAGCGCAATATTGTAACATAATAAAGGATCTTTATTTCAAACAAACTTTCCCCTCTTAGGGGTACTCACATGCTGTGGGTGCGTAGTGCACCATCCTATACAGGTATTGACATAAAACAAGCCGATCGTGAAGTATAGCGTGCGGTGCGGTGTATGCATCAAGCTCTCTCTCTCTCTCTCTGCTGACAGCTCCGTCCTGGCCCCTCCCCTTGATAAATGTTTTCTTTTCTGATCAATCTCTCTCTTTAGGAATAATCGATCTATAGTGGACAACCCATTTGATCGATCTACCACACACAGGAATTTTGATCAATAGTTAACCTCTTGGTGCTGGCCACATGCCAAAATGAAGCCTCCCGGCAGGTGGGCCTGGGCGCCGAGCGGCTTCATATTTGCATGTATTAGTGTAAATACAGCTATGCCAAGAGCGCACGCCCAGCACAGTTACCAGCGGCTAACGGAAAAGAAGGAGCGATCAGGAGCTTTCTGATCATCGTGTTAGCCAATCACGGCAGTCACATGATCATAGACCCCGCCCTGCGGCATCCCAAACCTCTTAAAGGGCCAGGAGGCTCCAAGGAGTTATGATACGATTGCAGTCGTACGTTATTGAAAGGGAATTTTTAAAAATAAATACCTACCTGTTCTGTTGTTCTGGGGTCCCCCGCCAGCGCTCCTGGCTCCATACCCTCTATGAGTGCCCCCAAAGGAAGCTGCTTGCTATGGGGTCACTCATGCCTCCCAAGCTGTGCTCTGTGTGTCCATTGACAGACAGAGTGCAGCTTGGCCCTGCCCCCACTCTCTCTTTACTATCTGTAACTGACAGCAGCAGGAGCCAATGACTGGCACCGCTGCCTTGATCTTCGGTTAAAGATGGAGATATCTTTCTCAGTATGTTGGTTTGGAAGCTGAAAAACCAGAACAAGGTAATTATCAACGTAAAACAGCAAAGCAAGGCAACCCTTTATTAAACTGAGCCTGACATTGCGTAGCTAAAACTTTTTTTGCCTTGAATAGAGTAGGGAAGGGTTAAAATCCATGTCAGTTTATTTTTTGATGTCCATGTCCCATTGGAGAAATTTCCCTTCGCTTCCTGACCTAGAGACGTAACAGAAACATGAAAAGATGGCTACACAATAGTACGTTTTCGAATAAACGTTCTCTCAATATATTCGATCACTTGACAAATGTCATTCAAAAGCACTTTTGCATTTAACATTTGATTTTGGAGTGAATGTAATTTCCCAAATCAAAACCACGTACACTGTTAGAAATTCATTAATTTGGGAAAACCTTCCATCCTGTTCCTTCAACTTTTCTTGTCACTGTAATAAAAAATGACCCCACTAATCAGGGGTAGATCCGGGGGGGGGGGGGATGCGGATGAGAAGAATGCGGGTAAGTGGGCGGGCGGCTCCGAGAATGCGGGTGAGTGGGCGGGTGGCTCCACGGGTGAGAGAGCAAGCAGCTCCATGGGCAGGCTGAGCTGCCGGGCGGCTTGGTTGGTGAGTGGGCGGGAGGCTTGGCGGGCGAGTGAGAGCAGCTGGGCGACTTGGTGGGTGAGCGGGCGGCTGGCCAATTAGGGAGCCAGCGGGCGGGGGAGCAGAGAGATGACATCTTCTCTCACCGCCCGGCACCCGCCCTGTATCCCTGCAGTTCCACCCCCACTGTGCAGGCAGCCGCGGGCAGCAGAGAGATGACATCATTTATCAGCTGCCCGACTGGTAATCTGTGGCCTGACTCTGAGACACAGCAAGAGACCACCTTAGCAGGAAAGTGACACAGCAAGTGACAATTGTAGCAGGCAAGTGACAATCTGCAACATGTGACAGGCGATGTGGCAAGTGACAATCCGCAACATGTGACAGGCGATGTGGCAAGTGACAATCCGCAAAGTGTGACAGGCGATGTGGCAAGTGACAATCCGCAAAGTGTGACAGGCGATGTGGCAAGTGAAAATCCGCAGCGTGTGGCAGACGTGGCAAGTGACAATCTGCATCTGGTGACAGGCGATGTGGCAACTGACAATCTGCATCTGGTAACAGGCGATGTGGCAACTGACAATCTGCAACGTGTGGCCGGCGAAGTGACAAGTGACAATCCGCAACGTGTGGCAGGTGACGTGGCAAGTGACAATCTGCATTAAGTGACAGGCGACGTGGCAAGTGACAATCTGCATTCGGTGACAGGTGACATGGCAAGTGACAATCTGCAACGTGTGGCAGGCGACGGTGGCAAGCGACACGCTCAGGGCTCCCACTGATTCTGCATTGTGGTGAGTTACGTAGTCAGGCTGAAAAAAGACACAAGTCCATCTAGTTCAACCATAAAAAAATAAATAAAACATAATAAAAAAAAGTACAATAAAAATATCATACAATCCCATATATCCAATCCTATACCCACAGTTGATCCAGAGAAAGGCGAAAACCCCCCCAGAAAAGCAGGATCC
Organism: Lithobates clamitans; assembly: GCA_037952925.1. Taxonomy (NCBI): domain Eukaryota; kingdom Metazoa; phylum Chordata; class Amphibia; order Anura; family Ranidae; genus Lithobates; species Lithobates clamitans. Next base: position 8,346,597 of record JBBGZY010000014.1, read on the forward strand.
AATTTGCTACAGCAGGGGAAAGAAATCCTTCCTGAACCCAGTTGAGTTGAACGATTTCATTTTTTATTACAATGTAATAATAGAAATAATGCACTTCAATCATCCTGACACCATAACAACCACGGTGCCAGGATGATTGAAGCGCCAACACCAGCCATTTCCCCGATAAATTGCCCCCCCAAAAAAAGTATTTTCTGGTAGTGCCCCTCCCAAGACTAGACTCAGGATCCGCCCCTGCCACTAATGATTAGAAAATCTAACAAACATTCCTCAAACAAGAAAATTTAGGTATGACCAACTTTACTCTCTCCTCCTGTTTTGGCAAAAACTTACATTTTTGAGATTCACATCAGTTTATTTCTTGATAAATATCACTAGCACAAATAAAGAAAGTGGATCTATCCAGTTCACAGACAAAAATAAAAACTTGAAAATAATTCTAATCCTTCCCTACACTTTCTAAAAAATGTTGCTTTTACCATACAATTCTATGTGTAATGCCCTGTACACACGGTCGGATTTTCCGATGGAAAAAGTGCGATCGGATTATGTTGTCAGAAATTCCGATCGTGTGTGGGCTCCATCGGACTTTTTCCGTCGGAATTTACGACACACAAAGTTTGGGAGCAGGCTATAAAATTTTCTGACAACAAAATCCGATCGGTTAAATTCCGATCGTGTGTACACAAATCCGACGCACAAAGTGCCACGCATGCTCAGAATAAATTAAGAGACAAAAGCTATTGGCTACTGCCCCGTTTATAGTCCCGACGTACGTGTTTTACGTCACCGCGTTCAGAACGATCAGATTTTCCGACAACTTTGTGCCACCGTGTGTATGCAAGACAAGTTTGAGCCAACATCCATCGGAAAAAAAATCTATGGATTTTGTTGTCGGAATGTCCGATCAATGTCCGACAGTGTGTACAGGGCACAAGTCATCTGAAATCAGTTGGCTTGCTGTGGGTAACTGCACTATCTATGCACATTATCCTGACTCTCCATGCTGTTTTATTCTCAAACCCATGTACATTGTACAAAATACACTAGGGGGCAGTATAATACAAGGACCTACAGGATCCCGCAGCATAGAAAATCTATTAACTAACTATACACATATGAATTCAATGCTTCCTTTCAAGCATGGGTATGTATCATTAATTAGCAGCCGTATTCAGTAAACACTTGCAAGTGTAACTGTCTAGCCTCAGCTAATGACAAATTATTGTCAGTTAGCACTTAGATAATATGCCTGCTCACAACTGGCAGATTCACTAAATTAGATTTGGATATAACTAATAGGGCTTCATTTTTATTGATAGGTTTTGCTAATGAAATATTTTCTTACAGAAAAAGGAGGATGTAGATCGCACTATAATTCTGCTCCTCTAAAAAGAAATCTGAAGTAAATCACTTTTCAAAGGGTGTTTGACAGGTGACGAGGAAGGGATATGTTGCATCCTTAAGTCAGAACTGAAAGTGATTGTAAAGGTTTTTTTTTTAATAAAAATAACAAACATGTCATACTTACCTGCTCTGTGCAAGGGCAGTGCTCCTGGCTCCCACAGAGTGCCGCTTTCCATGGGGGCACCCGTGCGGGCGCACTCCTGAGTCTGGCTGCTGCGTCCATTGATACAAATAGCGGGACTCGGCCCCGCCCCTGTTTCACTGGATTTGATTGACAGCAGCAGGAGCCAATGGCTCCCGCTGCTATCAATCTATCCAATGAGGACAGAGACAGCGGATAGAGCTTTGGCAATAAAACCAGGAAAACGGATTGGTTTCTATGCAGAAGTGAGTCTGATTTTGCACTCTTCAGCTTTAGTGAATAAACTCCAATGTCTCTTCTGTGATAAAATACACTATCTGCCTGCTTCACAATCTTCTGCGGCATGTAAACTGAGCTAAATGTCCCTGTATGTCAGGATGACTGCCTCCTGCTCCATTCCCCCCGCTAGTCCTAGCCCTCTCCCCTCCCAAAGCACCCCTTCAGCACATATCTGACCCCCCCTCCTCCCCCAAATCAAAGAGATGCCGGATGCAACAGAGGGGATGATCATGGCATTTGGGACCCCGGCACCCCCAAGAGATGCAGGGCATTTGCCCCAGATGCCCATGCTAGCGCCCTCCTGCCAGGCAAGTTAGTGGAGCCCAGTGCCAGCACTGAGCTCCAGGCCCGGATTCATAGGACACTGGGATTTTGTTCAAGTCTCAGGAAAGGCCCATGAAAAGTGGAACGGTTGAAAGGTATGGATTTGTATTTGAAGGGGAGGAAGGATTTATGTTTGGGGGGAAAGTGTTTGCACCGGGAGTGGAGAATATGGGTGGGAAGTTTGAGATAGAACTGGGGAGAGGACTGTCACGAATTCGCACGCCCACGGCGACTAACTAACCGCGACGTGCGTTCCGTGACCAGGGTATATGAGGAACTAAGGGAATAAGGGGGAACTTATACTGCGCATGTAAGACTGGTACTTTCACAGCCTACACTACCTTTGGCCACCACTAGAGGGAGACTCCACTCCAATCCAGCTGGCTGACCACACACAGGCAGATACAAATCTTACATACAATCTGGTGCACTCTAAGGGTTGGGGAGCAGTCTAGCAATTACTATACACTTCTAGGGTTCCTCCAGCTATCCTGCAAGCTTGAACCCCGGTGTTAATCACTCTTCCCACTGTCCCCACACCCACACACCAGACATACAATAAACGATAGCCTGCCACCACCCAACAGTTTGTCCGTAGACTGGTCTGCTGAGCCACCACACACACAGATCTCTGTCTGGAAGATCTGTTAGCTTACAATCTGCATGCAATCTGCCAACACACAGTGCAATTGCATACCGATTGGTACGTAACTTAAACCGAGTACTTAGGCACTAAAATACAACAACCTCTCCAGAGATATGAGTCCTAGCTTAGTACACAGAAGTCACTTATTAATTTTATCATTTAATATCCCAAAAGTGGGCAGTGCATATAAGATATACAAAGAAAAAGGATTTACCAAAAAAGATACAAAAAATGCAGAAAGACACACAACTGGCAATTTGCTATGAAAATAAAAAGGGATAAAAACAGAAATAAACGTTACCAAGTAAATCTATCCGTTAGTAGAAGCATACTGGAACATATGGGAACTCCCCAGTTTCGAACTGGCTTCGTGGAAGAACAATGCCCATATCTCAGGCTACCCAATTTATTGAAATATGGATGTGGGCTGGACTTTAGCCCTTGGCCAATCAACCCTGGGGGGGTGTTCCTGTCTCAGCCCACAAATGTTTTGTGTTCTGAAATGACCAGAGTCAAATTGGCCCAGAACGGCGCTGATTGCTGGGTCATGGATAGGATTTCTGATACCAGCGCATCATGCCGATCGCAACAGTACCAATCACTGCCTGCCTGCCGCAATCAGGCGCCATATAACGGTTTTGTGTGGTTCTCTAGGATTCCACACATGATAAACATACAGATTTACATGTACACGTAACCCATCAGGTGTACGATCAATAGGAATTATTTTCATCTCTCTGCCGTTAATATTTTAGCTTTTATGAGAGATAAAAATGGTTCCTTAGATCTCTTGATATTAATCAAAGCTTACAGACTGTCAGGAGCCTTGTGAATGCCCCCTGCAGATCCGTGTGGCCAAGATGACTAGCTGTTTTCTTTGAGCCTCAGGAAGGTGGCAATCTATGTTTACTCTAATGGGAACTTTTATTGGCATCTAGGTGTCACTTCGATCCTAGAAAAAACTATCTCTGTCCTTTTCAAATGCTAATGAAAGAACATATGTGCATGACTGACATAGAATACTATATTTTTAATAACCCAGAATTAAACTACATCTACAATTACACTACTTCTACAGATCACACCACATCTAGTTAAGGCAAAACTATCCTACGCATATATTTTCGTCACAAGGACTTGCATAGAATGGGCTTGGGGGAAAGAGGATTTGTGCTGGAGAGGAGGAGGGGAGAGGTTTTGTTCCAGGATGGGGAGCATGTTGTGCTGGAAGAGGGAACTTGGGGGAGAGAATTTGTACTGGGAAGGGGATTTATGCTTGGGGGGATTCGGCGGTAGGGTATTTGTGCTGCAATGAGGAGATGTGCTGGGAGGGGAATTTGGGGGGTGGAAGAACATTTGTGCTAGGAAGGGGGATTTTTTTGGGAAAGGGTTTGTGCTATTAGTAAGATTTATTGGGGGGGGGGGGGGGGGGAGTGGGAGGAGGAGAAAGATGATTTGTTCTACAAGAGAGATTTGCGGGGGGGGGGGGATTTGTACTGGAATGGGGGACTTGGTGGGTGGAAGAGGATTTATTCTGGGAGGGGTATTGGGGAGGAGGGTTTGTGCTGGTAGAGGAAGGTGTGACACATTACTGCTCTTCTTGTGGCACCCAAAAGTATCCCAGGTCTTTTACAATCCTATAGTGTATATTAAAAAAAAATGTTCATGTTTGGCTTGAAGGAAAGGTGGCAACCCTAGCTTTAACTCTTAAAATGCCAAAACACTGCATCAGCTGCAGGGGGTTGCAGTGTGACCCCATTTTCTTGAATGGATTGTGTTCAGTGGCAGTGCCACCTGCCGAATACAGCATGCCTTATAACTTTTGATACAGCAGCAGCATGAATACAGCCCTGAGCAAGTACATTGCTTTGTTAAGGTGGCTGCCTGGGATGCAGTAAAAGCACAGCTCAACTGCCTACTTTTAGCATTGCTAGCCAATCGTGTGAACAAGGGAACATCTAAACTTTGCGCCCTTTGGGTGTGATGAATACACCATTAAAACTGTTTTGTTATATCTGTTTGATGTGGTACTCACAGATACTCCTGAAGCGTCACCCCACTGGCCTGCTCGGTCCCTGGCTTGGTACACAAGACTGCTCTGCAAGCGTCAACTCCACTGGCTGGGTCCCTGGCTTGACACCTTCTGAAGTTTCCCAATTCTTCACGGTCCCCAGTTGGTGAGAATACTGCTTTGGTACTTGCTTCAACTACTCACAGTGGTCCCTGGTAACAAGGTGGATTGTCCCTTAGTGACGACAGCTTCTCCTCTACCTCCGACCACGACAGGTTCTCTGGCAGAACAGTCACTTTGGTTGGACTGCAAGTCACAGTCCCAACCCTGCACTGCTCTCTTGCTTCTGGATAGGCCCTCAGATAGCCTAGCAGCCAGATGTCCCTGGGATAGGCCTCAGGCTTTGGCCTAGCAGCCCGGGGCAGTTTAACTTGTCCACCCAGACAGCCGTCCAGGTGGCACAGAACACGGATCACCTGACCTCACCAGAATAAATAAGCTCTCCTAGCAGACCAAGGGACCCAAGAAGATCCCTGCCCACTGGCTGAGACACCCCATTTATTCACAATCTGTCCTTGCAATGCCCTTGTCTTTTCTTTTACAAAAGTTTTATTGTCATACAAACCAACAGTACAGGTTTACAATAGAGTATTATAGCATATAATATACAAAGCAAATCAGGGCCCAGAGGCCTCCACCTGCATGATGGAAGCAGGAGTCATGATCCCATGTAAAACTCAAATGAAAAAGTTCTAGGAACCAGTTGGTCCAGAACCCGGGCCATGCCCGGCTGCTTGTAAACCTGTAACACGAGTGTACAATACACAACAGTAGAACCTGAAATTTAGCATCCTCGAGAAAAGAAAAAAAAAAGTTGACTGAAAAGAAAGAAGTGATAAAGGAGTGGAAAGGTGAAAGAGTAGAACAAAAAGAGAAGGTGGTAGGGGACGAAGAGAGGCAGAAAGAGGAAGGGGGGTCCATGGGGTGTGAGTAGGAGGAGTCCTATATTGATAGTAATGCTGCGTCAAACCTAGAAGGGTAGTGATATGCTATCCGTGGTTGGCACATCTTGAGAAACTTGTCAGTTTCTCATTAACCATGACATCATTTAGGCAATTTTTGACTGCCTAAAAGCTGCGTGTGGGGGTTTTCTATGCTCGTCAATCTAGTTGCAGTAAGGAGGTGTTGAGCTAGTTGCCGTTCCGGACGCAGTAATTCAACAATAGGCTTACCAAGGAGAGCTTCATAAGGGTCCCGTTTAAGATTAATCTGAAACAGGTTGCGAAGAAGGGTGTATACCCTGAGCCACAGTCTGCATGCCCGCGGGCATGACCACCAAATATGTGCCATGGAGCCCTCCTGGGAGCATCCCCTAAAACAAAACGGGGAATTAAATGGAATAAAGCGAGCCAATCTTGCCGGAGTGTAGTATCACCTGTACAATACTTTATAGGCATTTTCCGAAATTAAGACATTAGGTGAGCATTTGGACAAAGCTATTGTCATTGCCTGCCGGTCTTCAGGGTCCAACTGCTTCCCCAATTCTTTCTCCCACTGAAGGTGGTAGGGCCTCAAGGGGGGTCTCTTTATGGATATCACGGCCGAATATATCAGTGATATCAGGCCTGGGGAATGGGGCCTAGCTCTACAAAGGCTCTCAAAGGGAGTCAAAGTATAGGGGGTGGGTTGGGATTTAATAAGACTTTGAAGAAAGTGACGAAGTTGTAAATAGCTATATTCCTCCCACAAGGGGATATCATGAGAAGCGCGTAGAGCGTCAAACGTCAAAATTCTAGCAGGCGTGAACAGTGAACGAACATCTATGAACCCGTTCGTGGTCCACCATAAGAATTGGATGGGGTTGTCACAGCCTGGAAGAAATAATGGGCAGTGTAATAGTCGTAAAAGTGGTAGATGGGGAGAAATCAATCCCGCAGAATACTTTACCGAGTCCCATATTCGCAAGGAGTGGGCCAAACAGGGCACGCCCTTGTCTTTTCCAATGCCACCAGATACCCGGCCATCTAGTGACAGAAGAGAGAAGTGCAGCAATTCCAGAATTAGGGTGGAATCAATTGATCTCCTATCAATTGGCCAATGCAACTATACCTGGCAGGTAAATTTACTAGCAACCCTGCCTAAACATCAGGGTGCTACATCTATAAAAGGGACTGCTTGCACGTGAATGCATGAAACACCGGTGCATCCTGTGCAAACAGTCCCATTCATGTCTACTGGGATGCAGCAGCTGCAAGAACACAACCATCTGTGCTGGAGCATTTGGGATTGGGTTGGGTGTGCTGCACCTGTCCCCACATGGATCAAATCTTTTCTGATCCCTCTATTAATCCATCTACGGCCAGTCTAGTAGATAGTCTTTTTATGTGTATAAAAACAGACACATCTTTTGCAACCTGTACCGGAACATTTATACACATATACCACTTTTTTTGGCCAGAGCCAGTGGATGTGGGAACATGCCGGGGACCTATTAATTGTAATAAGTTTTGAAATAAAGTGCTTTAATTCATTACTAAAAATATTCTTGACTGATGGCACCTTAAAAGTCAGATGTGTGTAATCTTCTTTCTGTATCCAGGTAAACAGTTTTGGAAGTTCCAGCAGGTATTATATCCCAAGGCTGATATATCCTTTTCATCCAAATAGGGAATGAAACTAGTTCACTCTAGTCCAGGATATCATAACTCCAATGAAATAACTAAGAGAACACTAACCACACATTTTGATTCACACTTAGCACTACACATACTACATATACCAGTAGAAACACGTCAGGGTGAATGTAAAGATTGCTATAAGAAATAACAGTTTTTCTGACCGAAATCTGCAAAGTCTAAATAACAATTTTAAAGATGCAAATCACGACAAAATGCTAACTGTGCAAAAACATGCAGATTTCCCACCTAGGAGAGTAATGCCATGCCGCGTACACATGGTCGGAATTTCCGACAACAAATGTTCGATGGAAGCTTGTTGTTGGAAATTCCGACCGTATGTAGGCTCCAACGGACATTTTCTGTCGGAATTTCCGACAAACAAAATTTGAGATCTAAACAAAATCCGTTGTTGGAAATTCCGATCATGTGTACACAATTCCAATGCACAAAATTCCACGCATGCTCGGAATCAAGCAGAAGAGCCGCACTGGCTATTCAACTTTATCGGCCCTTCGTACGTGTTGTATGTCCCCGCGTTCTTGACGTTCAGAATTTCCGACAACATTTGTGTGACCGTGTGTATGCAAGACAAGTTAGAGCCAACATCCGTCGGGAAAAAAACATGGATTTTGTTGTCGGAATGTGCGATCGTGTGTACGCGGCATTAGAATGATAACAAAGCACAGATGGTAACCAGTTGAAGTTATAGTGTACATCAGAGCTACTGCTATACAATATCATCATTCTAGGAGGTGCAGTTCCCTAAGAAACTCCTGACATTTGAGGCATGACTACTTTCACAGATTAGGAGGCATACATACTAAAAGATTGAACCCATATATTTAGTCTGAGCTCCATGGTACCTAAAAAAGTACCATGTCCTCAAGTGTGGATAGAGTAAAGCCTCGTACACACATTCAGATTTTCCAACGGGAAATGTGTGATGACAGGCTGTTGGCAGAAAATCCGACTGTTTGTATGCTCCATCGGACAATTGTTGTCCGATTTTCAGCGGACAAATGTTGGATAGCAGGTTTTAAAAAGTCCAAAGTACAAACACGCATGCTCGGAAGCAAGAACGAGCCAGAAGAGGTTGGTCTTGTAAACCAGCTTTCGTAATGGAGAATTAACATTTGTGATGTGGCAAATATGAGATCTAGAAATGCAGCCCACAATTCTCTTCTTCTTTAACCTCCCTGGCGGTATGATTATGTCAGATTTTTGCGTCTCAAAGCGGTACAATTATTTTGCATAGAAATTTGGCATTTTATATTGTAGGCCTGTAATTCTTAGCAATAACACTCTTAACCCTTTCATGACTAAGCCTATTTTTGAAATTTGGTGTTTACAAGGTAAAATCCATATTTTTTGCTAGAAAATTACTTAGAGCCCCCAAACATTATATATATATTTTTTAGCAGAGAATCTAGAGAATAAAATGGCGACTGTTGCAATATTTTTTATCACACGGTATTTGTGCAGCGGTGTTTTAAACGCAAATTTTTGGAAAAGGGACACTTTCATGAATTTAAAAAAATCCAAACAGTAAAGTTACCCCAATTTTTTTGTATAATGTGAAAGATGATGTTACACCGAGTAAATAGATACCAAACATGTCACCCTTTATAATTGCACGCACTCGTGGAATGGCGACAAACTACGGTACCTATGAATTTCCATAGGCAACGCTTTAAAAATTTTTTACGGTTACCAGGTTAGAGTTACAGAGGAGGAATTATTGCCCTCGCTCTGACAATCGCGGCGATACCTCACATGTGTGATTTGAACACCGTTTACATATGCGGGCGCGACTTCCGTATGCGTTTTCTTCGCTGCATGAGCTCGCGGGGACAGGGGCACTTAAAAAAAATTTTTTTTTTTTATTTTTTTTTTACTTTATAAATTGTGTTTTAAAATTTTTTTTTTTTTTTTTTTACTTTTATTGCTGTCACAGTAATAGGTGGTGACAGGTACTTTTTATGGAGAGATCGGGGTCTAAAAGACCCCCCATCCCTCCTTTACACTTCAAAGTATTCAGATCGCTGAAAACGGCGATTCTGAATACTGTGTACTTTTTTAAATTCGGCGCCATTGGCAGCCGAGTAAACGGGAAGTGACGTCATGACGTCGCTTCCGCGTTTACAACAAGAAGGCTGGAACGAAGCCGCTCACAGCTTCGTTCCAGCCCGCCCCCAACCGCCGAAAGTACCCGATTGGATACCGGGCTTCCCGATCGCACGGGAGGCCCAGTAACAGCGGCGGGAGGCGGGGGAGGGGGGGGGATGTCCCCTCCCGCTCCCCCGGTATAACAACCGAGCGGCTTTTAGCCGCATCGGTTGTTATACACGGGTAGCCGATCGCCCGCTGTAAACAACGGTACCGGGATGATGCCTGCAGCTGCGGGCATCATCCCGGTATAACCCCGGAAAGCCGAGTACGCATATGTGCGTACGGTCGGCGGGAAGGGGTTAAATCTGTTTTCTAGCTGGTCTAAAACCACTTTTGACGTAAAGGGAGACTTTTTGGTTGCTATGGCCAATCTCAAGTTTCCAGGCAGAAAGAACAGTATATATAACATAAAATTGCATGCAGGGCATTAGACAAAGCACTGGGGACAAAAGTGATGTGAAATAATTTCATACAGTAATGTAATCTGTAAGATTACAGTGTACTGTATGTATTAAGATTTGTCACTTTTTTAAATTTGCCGCCGGGCTCTGCCCCCGTGCGTTGCGACGCTCGCAGGGAACAGAGCCCAGCACAGAGAGGCTTCGGGCGGAGGACAGAGCCCACGGACACAGCTGGGGGACATTGTAGGATCCTGGGGACAAGGTAAGTATACCGCACCAGGATCCTGCAACGCAATCCCGAGTGCGGCTCGGGGTTACCGCTAATGGTGCTGAAATTTAACCCCGAGCCACACTTGGGAAAACCGCCAGGGAGGTTAATGTGATAATAATAAAGCTGCTTTACTGGTTATACTGATGGAGTTCTGCCAAATGTATTTTCAAAGGCTTTTTTTCTAGTGATATCAAGAAAAATATTATTATGCTTGTTTTTTTTTGTTTTAGTTTTTTTGGGCAAGTTACCACGACATCATCATCCCGTAGTTTTTAAGATCAAAGATACAACTATGTTGGTGTCCCTTGTTAATTTTACATTGTATTTTTTAAAATGTAACTGCCTATTCCCAAACTGTCATTTGAAGTAAAACACATAGCCAAGTATTATTCTCCACAGTTTTATTGTGCATTAAAAAAGAAAACTAATTAGACATGCTATCTGCCAATAGAACTTAACCAAAAGGTGCATTCTATACATACAAAAATATAGAAAATATAACAAATCAAATCATTATTACTCAATCAAAAAATTAAATAAAAGCCTCATGCATGTGTCCAGCTTCTTAATATAGGGGGTCAGCAATGCCAAGAGTTGGTGAAAGCAGGGGTCCTTCATCCGGAGATAATTCCACAAATCATCCGGATTATTCTCCTGGAGCTCCCGCAGCAAAGGCATATGACATAATTGGTCACGATTAATAAAGCAACCAATTTTTGGTCCAAGAAATCCTCCTCCTCCTGTTCTTGGACTGAACTTGGGTCAAAGCAATAACTCCAAGGCCAATAATAAATAACACGTTATCTCCTCTGATTCTGCAACATGTCTGGTTGACGAACGGTCGTTCAGAAACCAACTGAAAAGCATGAAATGAAAAACGTGAACTGAAAAGCGCTAAATGAAAAGTGCTAAATGAAAAGCCGCAAAATGAAAAGCAGGAATCAACATTCACCAAACTTCTACTAACACGAAATTAGCAGAAGGAGCCCAAAGGGTGGCGCTAAAGAGCTGAAAAACCACGTAGTACATCACTACGTTTGTGGTTGTTGGCCAACAATTCCTTGCCGTTTGCGTGCAAGACAAAATCCAGGCACACGCCTTCGAACAAAAGTCCGAGGTTTTGTCTGCGGAAAATTCGATTGTGTGTACAAGGCTTTAGGGAAGGTTATAATCCCTGTCAATTTTTTGCCATCTGGCTTCAGCCAGTAAGGAGGGAGCGGGGGCAATATATTACATTTATGATTTTGGAGGTAATACGGCTTAAAGGCACACGGGGGGATCATTTTTTGATGCAAAGCATCATGGCTGTAGCATGTGTGTTTTTATTGCCTCCCTCAACCATGCCCCCTTAAGTTGAAAAGGCAGTGGATGGGATGTAAACTTACTGACTTAGGCCCCATGTACACTGGGCCAGTTCTTTTGGCAAAAAAACACTCATATAGAGCATATTTGTACACAGTTTAGGCGAGTTTAAGAGAGTTTACCGTTTTTTCTGCCAGAAACGCCAATCAAAAACGCAAACCAAGGGTTTTTTTCTTGCCTCTAAACGCTGAGCTCAAAATATGCCTGTAATCGTCCTTTTTGACATTGAGCTGTTTCTACAGGCAGAACACAAAAGTCCTGTAGAAGTTTTTGCCAGGCTGCATGTCCAGATAAGGGTCTGGTATGGATTTTGGAGGGGACCCCACTCCATTTAAAGAAAAAAAAAAATGGCATGGGGTTCCCCTTAAAATCCATACCAGAACCTTAGGTCTGGTATGATTTGGGGAGGGGACCCCACACGTTTTTTTTTTTTTTTTTTTATTTCGGCATGGGGGTCCCCTTAAAATCAATTTTTTTTCACAATTTTTTATTGCCAGTAATGTTCTTTTTACATTGAAAGCGCTAAACAGCTGTTTAAGGAATTCGCTGTGAAAACAGAAGGGAAATTCGCACCGGACATGTGTGAACCCGGCCTAAGACTAAGATTGCATCTGGGAAATAATTTTGGGAACACTTCACCTCTAACCAAACTGAAGAAGTTTTCCATATTACTTGCAAAACTTGTTGTGATGTAAACAGGCTGAGTACATTATCCCCCTCAGTAAAATACAATTGAAACACAATTTTATATAAGCATTGGCTCTGATTTGCTGTGTGTGGGCATGAATTCAGCGCACAGGTCAGCGTACCTATAAATTTCGCTGTTCTCGTTTCTCTGTAGCAGATTAATTCAGTAATCAGCATTTGTCCTTGAAATACCTTGTTTTTTTTCCTCCCTCTTTATTAGCCTGTTATTGCTTTCCAATCTATGGCTCTGTGACTCTGATTGCCCTGAGAGCGGTAACACTTCTGCAGTATTGTACAATAAGGGAATATGCTTTTCCTATTGTTGAACATTTCAGTGGATATTCGAAGTGTCGTGTCTGGCCAAAAGCCTAAGCAGTTGGACATGTAGCTATATTCGGACTGCAGTAAGGCATATTCTTTAGCCTGTTGCCCGATAAATATGTACATTTGGCTTAGTAAAACATTAAACATTCATGCTTATTCTTTGGCTTATCTCAGAGAAAAGAGCAATCAGACAAGAATTTCAATCCTGCCAAATTGATTTTAACCCCCCCCCCATTCTGCTAATTAGGGAAAACTAGTGGTGCGTACAGTCTGGCATTAAATCCAGCTTTTTTGGGACACTAAAGTATGTAGGCAGGTGCCTACTTAAGGTAATAATTTGGAATGCAATGTAAGGTTAATGTGCGGTGCTGCAGGGGTTAATGTTTTTGTCCTGTTATGTGTCTTCCACACTTCCCACTTCTGAAGTAATTTTTACAGGAGGACCATACCTCATGATTGTCTGGGCATTGGAGAGATGCAGTGAGGACAATCTGTGCTGCTATGTGAGCATTCTTAGCAGAGGAGTCACCCTTTATGGGGATCCTGTGATGGGTTTTTCAAGTACCAGACTATGGACAATACCTTATAGACTTTGTTATCAAATAAAGTGTGTTTGTGTTTGTAGTAAAGTTTGTTATCAAATAAAGCATAGCATTCTTTATGGAAGAGGATATACTGTATATATATATATCTATATATATATATATATATATATATATAGATATATATATATATAGATATAGATATATCTATATACATATAGATATATATATATCTATATATATATATATAGATATATATATATATATATATATAGATAGATAGATATAGATATATATACATCTATATCTATCTATATATATATATAGATATATATATATATCTATATATATATATATAGATATAGATATATATATAAATATATATATATATATATATATATATATATATATATACACATGGATTTTCTATATAATGCCAATTGTACTACATTGAAGCTGTGAATAATATTGTTTTCTCAGTAAAAGCAGATACTGTTTAACCTCTTGCTTACTGGGCACTTAAATCCCCCTCCTGCCCAGACCAATTTTAGCTTTCAGCGCTGTCACACTTTGAATGAGAATTGCGCGGTCATGCTACACTGTACTCAAATTAAATATTTATCTTTTTTTCCACAGAAATTGAGCTTTCTTTTGGTGGTATTTAATCACCACTTGGGTTTTTATTTTTTGCTAAACAAACAAAAAAAGACATTTTTGTAAAAAAAACAAAACATGCAAACGGGTAATTTTTCTCCTTCATTGATATTCGCTGATGAGACTGCACTAATGAGGGCACTGATGGTCTGCACTGATGGGCACTGATGGGCTGCACTGATAGGCACAGATAAGGCAACACTGATAAGAGGGCACTGATGGGCCCTGATGGGTGGCACTGATAAATTTAACTGATGGGCACCGATAGGTGGCACTGACGGTCACTGGTAGGTGGCACTGATGGGCACTGGTAGGTGGTATTGATAGGCAGCACTGGTGAAGAGGCACTGATTGGCGACATTTATAGGTGGCACTGTGGGCACTGATGGGTGGTACTGGGGGCACTGGTAGGTGGCGCTGGTGGGCACTGGTAGGTGGCACAGAAGCCTCTGCAGAGGCTCTCAACGATCGGGACTGATGTCCCTCTCACAGCCGCCGGTGATCGGCTTTTTCTTTTCTCCTCACGCTACTAGCGTGAGGAGAAAAAATAGCCAATTACTGGCTCTGTTTACATCACATGATCAGCTGTTATTGGCTGACAGCTGATCACGTGATAAGGGGTCGGGATCTCATAGACTCACTGATCACAGAGCACGCCGCGCTCACAGTTAAGAAGGAGAAGCAGCCAGCTTGGGAGTAGATGTGCTGGTGGCCAGTAATCGACATTCCATAGGTGAGGGGTGGCTTGGTACTTGATGCACCTCACTGAGTGGCAGGGTCCCTATCTCAGGACCCGCTGAGGAATGGAACTCCCCCAAGGGACTTTGCCTCGAACCACATCTGTGCAAAGCCTTGCGAATTAAAGTGGTTCCAAAGTCCCTCCAGCTGTACTATTGGACTGCTGTACTTGTTACGGTGAGTTGGTGGTTCAGCCAGCCTAGTCAAAAGCGGTCACGTTGGAGGATGCCCTTCTTGGATCCTATGCTGCGTTGACTAATTTAGTCTATCGCGGTCCTAGGGCCACCCACTGGTCACTGGTCCTATGTATACAATGATTAGAGTCTGGGTTCAAGCTAGTTGAATCTATAAGAAAGATGCTACCTACTCACCTCACATACCTCTCTGGGGTAATCCATAACTAAAACATGAAGCTCAGATTCCGGATCCCCTAATGTGGGCAGCTAGGAGAGTTGTGGCCTTGAAGCATGTCGTCACACATGGGTTACGGGAGAGGTTCTCTCTGCCTCAATCTATGTCCTTTCGTTATTATCAACTGAGACATGCTCTTTGAGCCCAACTCCAGGAGCCAATTACTCTGACATCTAGACTTCTCGACAAACTTCTATCTTCCCTTTACCTCCGGTTATCAGTATCTTATACCCGTTCCTGTGATAGAGCGTTTTATATATGGTTGACTGACATACCGGAACTTTCTACTGGTGACTGGGAAGACTGCACAGTCTCCTACATTACCAATATGATTTCAGCTAAAAACTGATTTATTCAGTTAAAATTCCTCCACAGAGTTTACTATAACCCCCAAAGATTAGCAGCCATCTACTCGCAGGTTAGTCCTATCTGCACCCATTGTCTCTCCTCTACTGGAACCTTCTTCCATATGGTATGGCAGTGTCCGGATATCCACCTTTATTGGGAGTCAGTCCTGGACACTCTAAATTACCTGGATGATTGGTCTCTCCAGCCTGATCCATGCATGCTGCTCCTGGGTATCATGGATGACGTTGTGGCCTCTAGGTACACGAAGTTACTCTTATTTTATGCACTTTATTATGCACAGGGAGAGATCCTTCTTAGATGTAAGCAGTCCACCCCACCCACACTATCTAATTGGGTTTCTGTGGTTAACGAGGTCTTACTACTGTATGAATTAACCTGTGTGAGTAGAAACTATCCAAAGAAGTTTGACAAAGTATGGTCCACTTGGATTGATGCTCATGGTCCTGTTGTATCGTAAGATGGTTAATCCTCTTTCTTCTGTCATCCCCCTCCCATATCTTTCTTGCCTTGTTGTTCGCCCTGCTCCCTAACCCTGTCCTTCCCCACAGGCGGAAATGGGCACTCCCTCCCTCCCGGCTGAATCCGAGGGAAACTCTGTTAGTATTGGTATAAGTACAGTCTGTGCTTTCAAATGTAGTCCACATGTGTTGAACTCTAATGTGAATACCTTTGTAAACCTGCATTGCATTTGTGCATTATTTAAATAAATCTTTATCTGTTAAAAAAAAAAAGTGGTTCCATAGGCTAAACATTTTTTACCTAAAAATGTTTAGGTATTAGTATTGCCCCCTCACCCCTCCAGTGCTCTACCTGTCTGTAGCAGCTCTCCCTGTTATCTCCCTGTTATTGGCTTTGCTAAAGCAGCATGAGCCATTGGCTCATGTTGCTGTCAGTCAAATCCTGGAATGAAGGAGCAGGGGGTGGTAGTGGGTGGGCGAGCTGTATTGTCTGTGTCTATGGACGCAGGCAGCATGGCTCAAGATCGAGCCCGCAAGTGTGCCACAACAGGTAGAGGCTTCCTATGATGGTACATCTGAAGAGGATCAAGAAGCACCATGGGGGGACCCCAGAAGAGGAGGATTGGGTCTAATACACAGAATAGGTAAGTATAACATGTTTGTTATTTAAAAAAAATTATACTTTACAGTCACTTTAAAGGAGAAGTCCAGCCTGAGCTTTTTAGGCTGGGCTTCTCCTCTGGGTCACAGGAGTGCAATTCATTTTGCACTCCTGTGCAGGATGAAAAAAAGGTGAAAGCTATTTCGTAAAACAAAAGGAAAAGTGTCACTTGTTTATAATTCTTTTCTTTAGCATTATAATTTGTATCCAGTTAGGTTTTATACCTACCTGAAAGGACTCAGTCACAGCAATTCTATGGCTTTCACACTATCGGACCGTCAGCTCCACTGGGTGCAAGGTGATCATTTTCTCTGGGGGAGCCCGCTTATTTTGTCTTATATTGGTCTATGGCAACGGGTTTATCCCAATTGGAGCACATCCACACTTTGGCTCCTTGTCTCTTCCCCCTTTTTTCTCCCTATAATTTTGGAGTTTGCATTATAAATAATGGTGGAGGCCTAGGTATTGGATGTCCCTGTTAAGTGTTACACTCTTGGACCCCTTAATGCGATGGAGGGCCAATGCTGTTGGTGGTGGAGTGCTTAGTTTGGAGTTGCTTTCTCCCCGGTCTTAGGATTAACATCTGAACATCAGAATACAAAGTTGCTATATGTCCCTAAAGAAGAACTTTATGTACTTTCTCGAAACGCGTCGGACTTTGCAACTACGTATCACCTAGAGCTACGTTATTTATCTCTTTGTTGATTTAGCTGTATTTGCTACTTTCTGATATCATCATATGTCACTCTATGTATTTTTATGTATCAACTTTAATTAATTTGTTTGGATCCATATGATCATTGTTTTTAGATATTCTTGTATTAATTAAACATATATTTTTTTTAAAAATTATCTGTTTACATTGCCTTTAAAATCCCAAAATCTTGAGGTATTATTTTGTTTTCACACCATTGGACTTACTGACTTAAAACAAGTATAGATACAGGGAATTCTGACTTTTCTCTGACTTCCATTTGTTGCATGCGTGTTTTGTCTCTGTACCACAGCCAGGCAACTAACATTTTCAGTAGCAGTAGCATAAAGGCAGCTACTATTTTTTGTTGATAACATATGTACTTTAATGTGCTACAATTGTAACAAAAAAGTCATCTCTATGAATAAAACATTGATGTCCTCTTGGGATATTTAAATTGAGGGAAAAAATAAGATTGTTCACACTGCAGCATAAAATCCTGCAACAAAAAGTAACTGCGTGTGTTAAAATAAGTATAGAACCTATTACAGTGGATAGGAATCTTAATGAAGGCTTCCAGGAGCATCTAATTCTGGTATTCTACCAACCACCTAACCTTGGAAGAAAAATCTAATTAGTTGGAAACTTCATTCTGCCTATAAGGATACTGACAAGGGAAACAGACCATGAAGCAGAACATGGAGCAAACTACAGTTTGGAGCAAACTACAGTTCATGTAAATGAGAATGGAATTGTAACTCTATGTTTTATATTCCAAATACTATAGGGCAGCAATATTTTTTACAATAGTAAATATGATTTGAACCATAATTTGAACTGAACACTTTAAGCGAGAGAAGATAAATATTACATATTATCCATTATTCATCATAGCCATAGCCCCAATGTTATCCTTAATCCTTTTTTTAGTTAGACCTGTTTCACATGGGCTTCAGCTTGTCTGAACAGCAAGCTTTGACAAAGCATTTGCAGAGCTTTCAGCAAGCTTTGTAGAAGCTTTGAAAGTACCATTCAACTCCAGTTTGTAAATGTTGAACACAGATCCTAATGGAATTGTTGATCACTCTAAACAAGTCGCTAGCAGGCTTCAGTACTTCTTGAAGCTTGTTGAAAGCCTGCTAGCAGCTTGCTTAAAGCAGAGTTCCACCCAAAAATGGAACTTCCGCTTTTCGGAATCCTCCCCCCCTCTGGTGTCACATTTGGCACCTTTAAGGGGGGGAGCAGATACCTGTCTAATCCAGGTATTTGCTCCCCCTTCCGGGCATAGATAGCCGCAGTATCCGCGGATATCTATGCCATGTTCGGCACCTCCTCCGTCCCCGTCCCCCGCTCTTCTGGGAGACACACAGGTCCCATAAGACAGCAGGGACCAGTGAGATTGTGCAGCGCGACTCACGCATGTGCAGTAGGGAACCAGGCTGTGAAGTCGCAAGGCTTCACTTCCTGATTCCCTTACCGAAGATGGCGGCACCTCCACCCGAGAGCCAAGGGACTGATCGCGGGCGCCCTGGACAGGTAAGTGTCCATATTTTAAAAGCCAGCAGCTGCAGTATTTGCAGCTGCTGACTTTAAAAAAAAAAAAAAAAAATAGGCAGAATTCCGCTTTAAAGTGATTGTAAAGGCAAAAGGTTTTTTTTATCCTAATGCATTCTATGCATTAAGATAAAAAGCCTTTTGTGTTCTGTGTCCTCCTCAGCCCCCCTAATACTTACCTGAGCCCCATCTAGATCCAGAGATGTTGCAGGAATGTTTCGGCTGTCCGGGACTCCCAACTTCATTGGCTGAGACAAAAGCGCGGCACCATTGGCTCCCGCTGCTGTAAATCAAAGTCAGTCAGCCAATGAGGAGAGAAAGGGGCTGGGCTACGACTCTGTGTTTGAATGGACACAGGGAGCTGTGACTCAGCTCAGGTGCACCCATAGCAAGCTGCTTGCTGTGGGGGCACTCAACAGGAGGGAGGGGTCAGGAGCACCAAAGAGGGACCCGAGAAGAGAAAGATCGGGGCTGCTCTGTGCAAAACCACTGCACAGCGCAGGTAAGTATGACATGTTTGACTTCACAATCACTTTAACACCTTCCCGTCCGGCTTATAATAAAATGACGGGCAGGGGGCGGGACATTCAGTGTTCTGGGTGGATGTCTTATAACGTCCTCCCCAGAATGCGCCTCAATTGCTCCATGGGCCGCGCTGTGGCACGATCTGTCACCCACTATGTCCACCAGGCACAGCGGATGACAGATCAGTGTACCGGGCGGCTGCTGGTACCATGTGATCGATGTGACCAATCACAGCAGATTACAGGGTAATTGTACACAATGGATGGCTTCCTTTCATGCCATTCATTGCGTACTACTGTGTTGATCTCTGTAATTGGTCACCTTGATCACATAGTACAGACAGGGCCAATTACAGCCCATCTATACCATATGATAAGCTGTGGCCAACTGAAGCTAATCACAATAGTAAACACTGAATGAATAGATTTCATTCAGAAAAAATGGTTGCTTATAACAGTGAAATTCATTGTTATAAGCAATCATAGTGTGTAAAAAAAAAAAAAAATCCTGATCACCTCCCCAGAGTAGTACAGTGTTACTATGGTAACACTGTGTTGCTATGGTCAGAGTATGTAAAAAAATGGTAAAAAAACAATGTAATTAAAATGTAAAAAATAATTACATTTTTTTTAAACTGTCACCAGTATCCCTGATCACTGCCACACCGGTTATATGATGATACTGTACTGCATTTGAGACAGTATGTGAACAATAAGTGAATTTTTTTATTTTTTTTTTATTTCTTCATTTACAAAAAAAAGTGGCAAAAAATAACTTAAAAAAACTTGTCATGCCTCTTACTAAATACCTCGGACTGCCTAGTTTCCAAAAAGGGGACATCAATACATAAGGATTGATTGATTTTCAGATACAGTGGTAAAATAAGTATTGAACACGTCACCATTTTTCTAGGTAAATTTATTTCTAAAGGTGAACATGAAAGGTTGACATGACATTTTCACCACATGTCATTAACAACCCATGTAACCCATACATACAAAGAAACCCAAACAAATAAGTTCAGAAATTAAGTCATGTGTAATAAAATGGAATGACACAGGGAAAAAGTATTAAACACGCTAACTAAAATCTATTTAATACTTTGTACAAAATCCTTTGTTGGTAATAACAGCTTCAAGACACCTCCAGTATGGAGAAACTAGTCGCATGCAACACTCAGGTGTGATTTTGGCCCATTCTTCCACATAAACAGTTTTCAAATTTTGAAGGTTCCATGGGCCTCTATTATGAACTCTGTTTTTTAGTTCTTTACATAGATTTTCTATTGGATTCAAGTCAGGTGATTGGCTGGGCCATTCTAGCAGCTTTATTTTCTTTCTTTGAAACCAATTGAGTTTCCTTGGCTTTGTGTTTGGGATCATTGTCTAAATGTTGTGCAGCAAACTTTAAAAAAGCTTTAACATGCTTTATCTTCAGCAACATAGTCTTGTGTGGTGAGCATGCATACAGGCCATGGCGGTTGAGTGCATTACGTATAGTTTTCTTTGAAACAATTGTACCTCCTAATTCCAGGTCTTTCTGAAGCTCTACACAAGTGGTCCTTGGCTCTTTGACAACTCTTCTGATAATGCTTTTCTTTCCTCTGTCAGAAATCTTGTGAGGAGCACCTAGTTTTGGCTGGTTTATGGTGGAACGATGTTCCTTCCACTTCCGGATTATGGCCCTAACAATGCTCACTGGAACATTCAGAAGTTTAGAAATCCTTCTGTAACCAATGCTATCAGTATGTTTTGCAACAATAAGGTTGCAGAAAGAGAGAGCTCTTTGCTTTTACCTATCATGAGACACCTTTTTTTAAGCCATCAGTTGAGACTAAGCCAGCTGATATTAATTTGCACTGAGAAGAGACAGGATTGCTTTCTAAATACTGATAAATTTCAGCTTTCCATGCCTTTTTGCACCTCCCTTTCCTCATGTGCTCAAAAAAGTTTCCCTGTGTCATTCCATGTTAATACACATAACTTAATTTCTGAACTTATTTGTTTTGGTTTATTTGTATGTATATATTGCAAGGGTTGTTAACGGCATGTGGTGAAAATTTCATGTCAATAGCCCCTTTACAAATATATTTACCTAGAAAAATGGTGACGTGTCCAATACTTACTTTACCCGCTGTATATGCTGTAAACCATAGTATATGGACTCTATAACTCTCCTACAGACTAATTAATATACACTGATTACTGATTTGGGTTATTTTCACCAATTCAGAAATGTCGCAATATACATTTTGGCCTAAATTTATGAGAAAAAAAGAAAAATTATTTACTTGCAAAATTTTATAACAGATACGAAGAAAAACACATTTTGTTTTTGTTTTTTTCCAAAACTTTCCATCTTTTTTTGTTTATTTAGCAAAAAAAAAAAACCACCCAGTGGTGATTAAATACCATTGAAAGAAAACTCTATTTGTGTGAAAAAATAATAATAATTTTCTATGGGTACAGTGTCTGCATGATCGCGCAATTGTCATTCAAAGTGCGACAGCGCTGAAAGCTAAAAATTGTCCCGGGCGGGAAGGGAGTGAAAGTGCCTGCTATTGAAGTAGTTAAGGTGGCAATCGACCCTTCTATTAGGATCTGCATTCAACATTTACAAACTGGAGTTGAATGGTACTTTAAAAGCTTCAACAAAACCTGCCGAAAGCTCTGCAAATGCTTTGTCAAAGCTTGCTGTTAACACTGGTCCTATACAAGCTGAAGCCTGTGTGAAAGTGCCTATACTTTTAACTGCTCATTGAGTATGAACTGCTGTGGCAGTATTGACATACTCTACCTGCACAACATCAGTAACATGCTTGCTATGTTACACAGGTAATTTGAGACAATCCCTCTTTCAGCTAGGTCTGATTTAGTTTCCTCAAGCTGGCTTTGGTTTCTTCCGAAAAAAAAAATGTAGTATTAGGCATCATTCACATGGGCGTACCAATTCCTAAACCCATGTAAAGGGCTGTCTTCAGCTGCCCAGGTATTCAGGGCAGGTAGACTGTTGAATTCAATGCCAGACAGCTGCTTGTGCGAACCTGCATGGACCTCCATGCGCATCCCAGTGTGTACATCTAAATTCAGCTTGCATTTGAGATACGTTTGAGTGATATCACAGGTGCATTGAACCTGTAGTTGGCCTGTAGCTGCATCAAGTTGCTTTTGCATTCCTATTGACTTGTATGGAGCGAAAGGCAGTTCTAAAGTAAACAAACACCCAAGAACACTCTTGAGGTAAATCCATGGCTATTCCAGGTATAGGCATCTGCACCTTCCAATACCTGCACTCACAGTTTTTTTTGTTTTTTTTTGAACCGGCACCTCCCTTACCCTAAAAACTTACCACTGCTAAGAAAAATAGTGGCAAGTGCTGCGTAATGCCCTTTTATGCTTTATCCCTCTATTCTCAATTGGAGCAATGTGATGGGGACATTAAAAAGATGAGGAGAGAAAGAAGTGGCAGGCCATGGGGCAACCAGTCCAAGATCTGGTAGACCTTCTTTAATATGGTGCCAGGTATATAAGGGAAATGTCATATTGCATGTAAACATAATGATGGGGGTTGACATTTGAAAGTGTATTGCAACACATATGCAACAATACGTAACAAAATATGCAACAATATGCAACAATGCATGGTAACTAGGTGATGCATTTCCATTGATTTGAAAGGAAAATATATCAAGGGAAAAAACATTTAGGTGAGAATTCATTCAGTTATACAAATGGGGTCAGTTATACAAATCTTATAAACCTGTTGCTTTGCTATCTAATTCTACATTTGCCCAAAATAGGCAAATCAGCAAGTTTGATTTACGGTAAGTCCCTATTCCCCAATAATATTGACTACAATTTCAAATCAGGCTCACATTCATTAAAACGGAAAAGAAGGTCACAGTAAAGGTGACTTGAACAATATGATATCCTTTTTCTCTACCTATAGCTCTGATAGTGCCATGTTATCTTTAGTATTATTGCATTGACATATGCTTAGACAACAGGAGTTCACAGAGACAATCAACATTTAAACAACTGTATGAAAGTACATTGAAATTCATACAGAAATATCTGCTTCAGCCTATACCTACTGAAGAGGTGCACCAGAAAATGGGAGTCTTGATCTTTAGGGTCACACAGCTATACTGTATAATAAGAATTGGCTTCTCAGAAAAATAATAGATTTCACAGAAAGGCAGTGACCATTAACAAACACACACATACCCATATTTTTTATCCTTACTACGGTAGTTTTTTAATGTTGACTTTGGTTTTACAAGACACTGTTGGATTTATTTAATGACTTGCAGCCTTATGCTTCACATCATCTGTTTTACACCCACTTTTCTATTCTATACATTTGGCAATCTATTCTTTGCAGTTTTGAAGCTATCTTTTCTTTGCTATGGAATCATTATTTTTTTGATGCTGAAAAGAGTATATATTGTATTTATATGTGGGCAATTTATGAGCTTCTTACTTATATAGGAAATACTTCACAAAAATATTCTGTTACTCATTAAAAAGATACTTTATATTTAAAGTGGGGTTCCACCCAAAAAAACAAACATATCTAAAAAATTCTAAAAAAAAAAACAAAAAAACATTTGGATATTTTTTTTTTTTTACTTACCTCTAAATGCCTGTTGCTAGGTGGTCCCTCATAGTCTGCCCCTTCCTCTGCCTGGGCTGGTGACATCACTTCCCCCTGGCACAGGAAGGGCTCGGCTCTTCTCCCTCCCTCCTGTCAATCATCTGGGACCCATTACAGGTCCCAGGTGATTGAGCGGCCAATCACGGCGCTCGGCGCCGCTCGCGCATGCGCAGTGGGTGCCAGGCTGTGAAGCCACAGCCCGGCGCCCACAGTTCCAATGCCGGCGCCGACGAGCGGAGGGGGGGGACGAGCGGGGCTTCGATCCCCCGCATCGCTGGACCCTGGGACAGGTAAGTGTCCAATTAAAAGTCAGCAGCTGCAGTATATGTAACTGCTGACTTTTAATTTTTTTTTTTTTTAATGGCCCCCCTGGGTGGAACTCCTCTTTAAGTATCCGTCATCCAAGTAACAGCTAGAAGACCATGTCTATAAACATCAATGAACATAAGCAGGACCTATTCTCTACCTGCTTTAAAGTGTACCTGACACACAACAAGGCTTCCAAACTCGTTTAGCAAGCACATCAAGGTGTGTAAACACAGGTTTAGTTTTCCTCTAGAGAGCTCTGGAAACCCTGAAACCTTGGGTCCTCCATTATGCAAATTTACAATTCTAGAGATGGCTTTCCACTTCCCAGTTCTCACACCTCTCCAGGTCCCAACTCAATACCTCTTCCCCTTTCCACTCTCATACCTCTCCTCCCCATACCACTGTTTCGGTCAAGCATTAGACATATTCCCTATTAACTACTGTATTTCAATTACCCATGGTCACGTAAAGTCAAAAGTTACAATGCTGTATGGCCACAATCTCTTTAAATACCATACATATACAACTACTCATAATTACCTTGAAATATTGTAAAGCAGTAAAAATCACTCTTATCTTTTCCTTGTGTCAAATATATAAACAGGACTCTATTACAGCTTTCACTTCGAACTTAGCTAAAAGTTGATAAATGTACAGTTGTGTGAAAAAATATTTGCCTCTTTCTGATTTTTTTTTTTTTGCATTTTTTTCACACCTAAATGACTCAGATCATCAAACAAATTTTATCATTACACAAAGATAACCCGAGTAAATACAAAATGTAGTTTTTAAATGATGGTTTCATTTATTAAGGCAAAAAAGCTGTCCAAACCTGCCTGGCTTTATGTGAAAAAGTAATTGCCCCCTAAACCTAATAACGGATTGTGCCACCCTTGGTGGCAACAACTGCAATCAAGCATTTGGCAATGAGTGTAAGGAGCTAGAGTAGTGCTTTAAGTCATTATAATATGTTATACAAGAAGAAATGTATTTTGCTTTCACATGTGGAGCAATTTTGGCTCAAT
The DNA here is from genome assembly GCA_037952925.1 of Lithobates clamitans. Lineage (NCBI taxonomy): Eukaryota > Metazoa > Chordata > Amphibia > Anura > Ranidae > Lithobates > Lithobates clamitans. The sequence goes on from JBBGZY010000014.1 coordinate 8,371,894, forward strand.
CTTCTTTGCAGAATTGTTTTAATTCAGCCACATTGGAGGGTTTTCCAGCATGAACGGCCTTTGTAATGTCATTAAACAGCATCTCAATTGGATTTAAGTCCGGGCTATGACTAGGCCACTCCAAAACCTAAATTTTGCTTTGTTTGAACCATTTGGATGTGGACTTGCTGTTGGGTTTTGGATCCTTGTCCTGCTGCATAACCAAAGTGCACTTGAGCTTGAGGTCATGAACTGATGGCCAGACATTCTCCTTTAGGATTTTCTGGTAGAGCTCAGAATTCATGGTTCCATCAATTATGGTAAATCAATTATGGTAAATCGTCCAGGTCCTGAAGCAGCAAAGCAGCCCCAGACCATCACGCTACCACTACAATGTCTGACTGTTGGTATGATGTTCTTGTTATGAAATCCTGTATTCGTTTTATGCCAGATGTAACAGGTTGCACACCTTCCAAAAAGTTACATTTTTGTCTCATCAGTCCACAGAATATTTGCCTAAAAGTACTGGGGATAATCAAGATGTTTTTTGGTAAATGTGTGATGAGTCTTTGTGTTCTTTTTGGTCAGCAGTGGCTTTGGCCTTGGAACTCTCCCATGGATGCCATTTTTCCCAGTCTCTTTCTTATTATTGAATCATGAACACTGATCTTGATCAGTGATCCTGAGGCAAGTGAGGCCTGCAGTTCTTTATATGTTGTCATGGGGTTCTTTTATGACCTTCTGGATGAGTCGTCGTCATACTCTTGGAGTAATTTTTGTAGGCCGGCCACTCCTGGGAAGGTTCACCACTGTTCCAAATTATCTCCATTTGTGGATAATGGCTCTCCCCTTGGTTCACTGGAGTTCCAAAGCCTTAGAAATGTCTTTGAAACTCTTCCTAGACCGATACATGTTTGTTTCTAATCTGTTCTTGATTTTGTTTTAGATTTCGGCATGATGTGTGGCTTTTTGTGATCTGTTAGTGTGCTTCACTTTCTTGATTCAACGGGTCTGGCAGTAATCAGGCCTGGGTGTGGCAAGTGAAATTTAACTCAGCTTTCCAAAAAATTGTGGTTAATCACAGTTTATTCATGATTCAGCATGGGAGGGGGCAATTACTTTTTCCCATAGGGCAAGGCAGGTTTGAACAGCTTTTTTCCCTCAATAAATTCAATAATAAATTAAAAATTGCATCTTGGATTTACTCTGGTTATCTTTGTGTAATATTAAAATTTGTTTGATGATCTAAATCATTTAAGTGTGAAAAATATGCAAAAAAATAAATAAATCAGGAAGGGGCAAGTACTCTTTCACACAACTGTATATACAATTTTTGCTGCATATTTGTCAAAGTTAAAGGATTTTTAAAGTGTGCTCTTGAGTTTAGGCGGTTTCTGGAAACACAAGAGACGAGGCAGTTTATGAGCCTCCTATTAAAGTTCTGTTCATTCATTTTTTTTCAGCTAAATACAGTATTCACTCAAAGACTAGAGTTATTGAATAGTCTTTATGCAACTGGGTAGGGTTCAATTCATAGTTTTGACTGACATGTGTGATACATTTTTATTCCTGTATAGGTAAGTTTATATTTTGGATTTAAAAAGCAATACAGTTTGCAAAAAATCTTCCACTGTAGTTCACCTAGAGGGGATCTTTGCAGCAAAACCAAGGATTTCCTAAATTGGTCTTAAATGGTCAAACAGCACCAATTATCTGCAGCTATAGTCACACATATTCTTAATACTCCATGTTTCTTAGCTGCCCTGGCGGTATGATTATGTAAAATTTTTGCATCTCAAAGCGGTACATTGTTTTGTATAGAAATTTGGCGTTTTATATTGTAGGCCTGTAATTCTTAGTAATAACTCTCTCAAATCTGTCCAAACAAGAGTCTAGTAGACATCCTGGGTATGATAAAGTTTGAAACATGAAATCATAAATTATAATATAATTAATAACTATAAGATGACCTAACAGGAAGTGATGGAATCTGAAAACCCTTTTAGACATTTAAATAAACTGACAAGATTTAAAATCTCCTGTGGATAGGCTGCCGTTACCAGAAGAAATAAAGTGTGTTATTCTACCTACAGCAAAAGACAGGAACAGTAGAGAATCTGAGCACTGAGGTCTACATCTTGCTAAACACAGAAACAGGAATCATAGATGAGGTGCTTGCATTGCAATACTTATTCCTGACTACATAGAAAGGAGATTGTACATGTACTGTGATCCATTCCATCCCATACAGAGAGGCAGCAACCATAGCACGAGGGTGCCGGCCCAGCAGTAAATCAGTGGGAGATCGTGAATGCTTATTATCTGCAATTTTGTGGTGACTTTGAACCCCAGAGGGGCGTGTGGAGCACGGGTTTTGAATACGGTGATTGGTGCACTATCCGACCATTTCCCCTTCTTTATCCACTTATGCAGCTAACCACTGACTTTATCTTCACGTTCATTCACTTGTCAGATTTGCGATTTACCGTTTAGCTATTATATGTGCATTTTACTTTATATGCAATTGTGTCAATTCTCAGTAATTTGACAGGAGCGCCGCTTGGATATTATGTGTCTCTTCACATTTATTTGCTTAATGTGATAGACTGTTTTATCTTGTATATATTCACCTTTTAGTTTTAAGTGGCAGCCAGTTTATTTGTCTTACATTATGACTAATCATAGTGTCATCATTTGTTAATATGTTTGGAAACTCATTGCGCTGAGTTGGAAGGAGATAAGTGAGCTAAGAACAGTATATATAATATAAAACCGCATGCAGGGCACTGGACAAAGCATTAGGGACAAAAGGGAGGTGAAATTATTTGATACAGTAATGTAATATGTAAGATATGTGTTGTGTTTTGTGTACTTTTTGAATTTGCCACCGGGCTCCGCCCGCATTGGGCGGAGAACACAGCCCGCAGACACAGCGGGGGGACATCGCAGGAACCTGGTGACAAGGTAAGTACACTGGACCAGAATTCTGCAATGCAATCCCAAATATGGCTCTGGGTTACCGCTAATGGTACTGAAATCAACCCTGAGTCATACTTGGGAATACTGCCAGGGAGGTTAAAGTAGAATTATAGACAAGACTTTTTTTTACTATTTTGGATAGAGTAAGGGAGGGTTATAACCTCTGTAAGGTTTACCAGATGTAAGGTAAACCAGATAGCAACAAAAAAAATGTTCTAATCCATCTCTACTCTATCCAAAACTAAAAAAAAAATGTTTTGCTTTTAGTTATACTTTAATTACCTGCAGTGGGTTCCAGTTACTACATAAAGTTCCTTTTTTAGTGGGTTATGGGCTTCTGTTGGTGGCATCAGTTGAGATGCTTTGTTGACTTTTATTCAGTTTTATTCTGACTTGCATTTGACCATCTTCAAACAGGATTTGCATACCCACTGACTTAAATGGAAAGGAAAAACATATCTGATGCAAACTTTGACACTAAGCTCACGTTTTTAAAAGTAAAATAAAAGCATGTCTAAATATAACTAGAACGTACCTTCAATTTCTCTTCCTTTGTTTTATCCTTTATGCGCAAGCTTTTTTTCTGCTGTTTTCAAACATCCTGTTCTAGGGTGTCTACATTTGTTCTCCATGCCCCCTTGTGTATGTGAATGTAGCCAGCCTTTCCACCTCATCCATCTACCTGTAGACACATTCAGCTCTATGGAAAGTGAAGTACACATGGAGCGAAGCATATGACAAGAAATAACAGCACTGCTCGCTCTACACTAGTAGATGCCTCAGTGGAGGATAGGGAGCATGCGCAGAACAAAAAAGAAGCCTGAGAACATTGGTATTAGACGAATCATGTTATACTTGATATTTAAGGACGTCTGATATATATAAAAATTTGAGTTTAGTGTCACATTCGTCAACGCAGGACCTAAAGAATATCATGTCTTCTTTTTATTTGACTCACTGTATTTATTACTTAGACAAGAATATCTAAAAATAAGCACAGTGAGAAGAAAGAAGGGTGACCGAAAAGAAAGCTTCAAAACGTGTCAGTGGTGTGATCTGGGCTGAATCAATCTGCGTATATCATATAGTACCCATTAGAAACAATAACAACATTTTAGCCACAATGGGGTTTAACTACTAAAACTGGAGAGTGCAAAATTTGGTGCAACTCTGCATACAAACCACTCAGCTTCCAGTTTTTTTTTTTGTCAAAGCTTAAATGAACAAGTTGAAGTTAGAAGCTGATTGGCTACAACGTACAGCTGCACCAGATTTTGCACTCTCCAGTTTTAGTAAATCAACCCCAATGCTGGTATAGCTGCCACGCACCACATTCCAAAAGCTTCAAAAAAACAGTATTCACACGACACCACATAGTCAGCCTATAAAAAGCACCTATTTGTATTTAAGATGTTATGTTGACAGTTTGATGTTCAAGCAATTGCAGGATATATATCGTGATTACAATATTTGATTCCTCACTGACTTCTATTTTTGCATTATAACAGCCAACGCTACTACACTAGCATAAGCCTAGAGGGAATACATCCCAAACATTACAAGCTGGAATCAAACCTCTTGTAAAGTATGTGATTCATTAATGGGAGATTCGCAATTCTCTCATGTGATGTCTTCCCTACAAAAGAAAAGACATTACACATTCCTTAATAATGTATCATAGTCATGAAATACTAATATGGTTTGCTCTACTCTTTACTTAGTCCACACACTCCACTCCACAGTGAGGTTAGCTTTTTACACGGAAGGTTAGTTATCAGTTTGCATAAATCTGAGGATATCAAATACAGCTGATATGTTCAAAAATTATGGGTCTGATTTACTAAAGTAATTCAGATTGTTCACACAATAGCTTGTTTTCAGATTCATTTCAATTATCCAATCATGTGAAAAGTAAATCTGTGTTTATTTATTTCATTTGCATATGATTGGATAATTGAAGTGAATATTCATTCAATTTTATTGGGTTAATTTTACTAAGATAATTTTGAATCTTTACTTGAGAACATTAAAAAAATGTTTGAATATTCACTTAATGTATCTAATTATGTAAAAAGCAAAATCCTGATCACTATGAATACTAAATCGTATGATTCTTGCCTTATTTAGTAAATCCAGCCTCACTTTGTGTTATTTATACTGATTTATTTTAAAGCTCTTGCTCAGCATACCGTAGCTCCATGATAGAGAAAATGTAATTATGTACAATATGTAAATGCAACAGCACAATGAATATGAACTTGACTGTAAATGTACTAGATTTGAATAATCTTCCAACCACCATCAATCTGCTAATCATCCCTATCCTGGCAGGATAGGATATTTCAATAGAAAGGAGTGGCTTAACCCAAAGGAGTATGGTTTCCCCCAATAATTGGCATGTTGTATGAATCTGAGCAGTGTTTGGATAGATAAATATTAAGCATTAGGTTGTTCTAGATTTACATTACAAAATGAAGAGAGGTGTTTTTCTACATGATCCTTAAAGGGTGGGTTTAGACTTGCAGTTGGGGAAATTAAAAAAGCGCAGTTGAACCGACCCCTTTAAACGGGTTTCATCGCCCGCCTGAATAAGCGAGAGCTACCAGCAATAGAATTAGTGCTACTCCTTGCAAATTCCCAATTAAAGTGCTGCAGACTAAGCTAGCACTAAAAAAATGACAATGAAAATTCCAACCAAAACTTAGAGTAGGCAGGGGTCGTCTTGTATCCCTACTATCCAGATTTGTTCTCACTTGTATCATAGAAAGGCAAAGAAAAAAGGGATTGATTATTTTTAATGGAGGAAAGGTGAAGAAGAAACTATACTGTACTTCTTTTTTGTTTGACATCACAGATTTTCATTTGAAACATTTTTATATTCTAGAGGAACAATTTAATGGCAAACTAGGGCCACATGTAGTGAAACAAAATGTATTGATTTAAAGATTTTTATAAGTAGGATTCACAGAATTCTGAAAAATTACAGCATAGCATTTTCTTTTTATTTTTGCTAGTTTTGCTTCTTAGTCGTACATGGTCATCCTTTGGAGATGTACTATAAAGGGCCTTTTGGCTGAATTTCTTATGTGTTCTTCAGTACAGGTCAGATGTTTTCAGTGCCAGAATTGTAGGACAAAGCAAGAACTCTGCAGAAGGGCTCAGTTTAATATAAAGGATTACATTGCGTGTTAGTTTATTGTTAGGGTTAGGGGTTTAGTTTAACCATTAGGTTTGAAGCTAGGTTTTAAGGCATTTATGTTTAGAATAAGTGTTATAAGGGAGGTTAAAGTGAACCTGTGACTGATGTAGAGCCCAGTGGGTGGAACTATTGAGCACAGTGGGGGACATAATCATTCAATACATCAGGAAGTAGTGGTCCTTACATAATTACTGTAGTAAAGAAGAAATCATAAGGGAAAACCACAGCAACCAGCTGAGGACATACTATCCAACACATCTGGAAGGGTTGGATAGCAGTGGGCACATTTCTGTTCAAGAGAGCAAAGTTTCAACACACCGCTGGCACGAAGAATGAGTATTCTTATTTTTTTTAATGAAATTTCAAGCTTAGTTTGGTTGAAAAAGCGACCATAAGGAAGCAAAACATATTATGGGGGCTGTTTTATGGAAGCCAACCAGGGACCTATTGCTAGTGGCAGTTAATAATATTTCCCTTTAATTTTCCATGCATAGGATAGACAAAAGGTATGCAACATGAAAAACTGTCCCATTTTTCATTAGTTCATTTTTTTAATCTGTTCTGCAAGGAGAGCTCTATGAATTATTTATGGAAAAGACAAGGAGTTAAAGAGTTGATTTACTTAAGGCAAAAAGATTGCTTACTTTGCAGGGGAAGTTGCACTTTGCAAGGGAATTTACCCTTAAGCTTAGTAAATGTGGTAACGTTTCACTTTGGAAAGTATGCCCAATCACGTGCAAGAAAAATAAAACACAACATTTTTTCTTGCACATGATTGGATGATGGAAATCAGCAGAGCTTCACCTCATTTACTGAGTTCTGGGGCTTATTTTCCTCGCAAAGAGCTACTTCCCTTGCGAAGTGCACAGCCTATGTGCTTTTAGAAAATCCACCCCAAAGTATTTCTTAACCACTTGACCACTGGGCACTTAAACCCCCTTCCTAACCAGACCAATTTTCAGCTTTCAGTGCTCTCACACTTTGAATGACAATTACTCAGTCATACAACACTGTACCCATATGAAATTTTTGTCCTTTTTTTCACACAAATAGAGCTTTCTTTTGGTGGTATTTAATCACCGTTGGGTTTTTTATTTTTTGCGATATAAAAGAAAAAAGACTGAAAATTTGGTAAAAAAATGAATTTTTCTTTGTTTCTGTTATAAAATTTAGCAAATTAGTAATTTTTCTTCGTAAATTTTGGCCAAAATTTATACCGCTACATATCTTTGGTAAAAATAAGTACAACTTGGTGTATATTATTTGGTCTTTGTGAATGTTAGAGAGTCCAAAAGCTACGGTGCCAATATCTGAAAATTGATCACACCTGAATTACTGACGGCCTATCTAATTTCTTGAGACCCTAACATGCCAGAAAAGTACAAATACCCCTCAAATGACCCCTTTTTGGAAAGAAGACATTCCAAGGTATTTAGAAAGATGCATGGTGAGTTTTTTTTGAAATTGTCATCTTTTCCCACAATTCTTTGCAAAATCAAGATTTTTTTTTTTCTTTTTTTTTTTTCACAAAATTGTCATATTAGAAGGTTATTTCTCACACACAGCATATGCATACCACAAATTACACCCCAAAACACATTCTGCTATTACTTCCGAGTACGGTGATACCACATGTGTGAGACTTTTACACAGCGTGGCCACATACAGAGGCCCAACATGCAGGGGAGCACCTCCAGGCGTTCTGGAGCGCCCAGGCCAATTCTGCCTTTTCTCTCCTACATGTAAAAATCATCATTTATTTGCTAGAAAATTACATAGAACCCCAAAACATTATATATATTTTTTTTAGCAAAGATCCTAGAGAATACAATGGCGGTTGTTGCAACTTTTTATTCCGCACGGTATTTGTGCAGCAATTTTTCGAACGCGTTTTTTTGGGGAAAGAAACAGTTTTGTGCTTTAAAAAAAAAAAAAACAGTAAAGTTAGCCCAATGTTTTTGCATAATGTGAAAGATGAAGTTACGCCGAGTAAATAGATACCCAACATGTCACCCTTTAAAATTGCACACTCTCATGGAATGGTGCCAAACGTCGCTACTTAAAAATCTCCATAGGTGACGCTTTAAAATTTTTTCCTGGTTACATGTTTTGAGTTACAGAGGAGGTCTAGGGCCAAAATTATTGCTCTCGCTCTACCGATCGCAGCGATACCTCACATGTGTGGTTTGAACACCGTTTTCATATGTGGGCGGGACTTACGTATGTGTTCGCTTCTGCATGCGAGCACACGGACATGGGCGCTTTAAATTTTTTTTTTTTTTATTGTTTATTTTACTTTATTTATTTTAGTTTGACACTTTTTCCCCCCAAAAAAATTTTTTGATCACTTTTATTTCTATTACAAGGAATGTAAACATCCTTGTAATAGGAATATGGCATGACAGGTCCTCTTTACAGTGAGATATGGGGTCAATAAGACCCCACATCTCACCTCTAGGCTGGGAAGCCTGAAATTAAAAAAAAAAAAAAAACGATCCTGGCTTTGATCGTAGCGGTGAGTCGGTAGAAGCACCGGAGGGGGGCGGGAAGGGGGGGCGTCCCCTCTCGCCTCCCATAAGAATGATCAAGCAGTGGAACAGCAGCTATGATCATTCCTATAGTGTAGGAAATCGCTGGCTGAAAAAGCTGATATCTGAATGATGCCTGTAGCTGCACCCATCATTCAGATATCCCCACACAAAGTCAAGGACGTCATATGACTGTGGGCGGGAACTGGTTAAAAATTGCGGAGTATTGCGGGCTATTGCAGAGTATTGCGGGCTATATTGCAGAGTATTGCGGGGTATATTGCAGAGTAGTGCCGGGTATATTGCAGAGTATTGCGGGGTATATTGCAGAGTATTGCGGGGTATATTGCAGAGTATTGCCGGGTATATTGCAGAGTAGTGCCCGGGTATATTGCAGAGTAGTGCCCGGGTATATTGCAGAGTAGTGCCCGGGTATATTGCAGAGTAGTGCCCGGGTGTTATGCAGAGTATTGCAGGGTGTTATGCAGAGTATTGCAGGGTGTTATGCAGAGTATTGCAGGGTATAGTGCAGAGTATTGCAGGGTGTTATGCAGAGTATTGCAGGGTATAGTGCAGAGTATTGCAGGGTGTTATGCAGAGTATTGCAGGGTGTTATGCAGAGTATTGCAGGGATGGCTGAGCATTGAGGGATGGATGGATGTGACTGCAAATGTCACTGAGCACCGCTGTGGGCACTAAACATGCAGCCCACAGCGGTGCTGCCATCCGATCCCTCCCCCTCTCCCCTCGCACTGTACTGATCGGTACAGAGAGGGGAGGGAGGAACCGGCGTCATGAGATGATGCCGGTCTGTTGACATGTGATCGCTCCTTCATTTGACGGAGCGATCACATGGTAAACGGCCGCGATTAGCGGCCGTTTACCGTGATCCGTGATGCGCCGGGTCCTCCGGACCCGGCGGTCACGGAAGTTCTCGGGTGCGCGTCCCAGGGGGCGCGCGAGATCAGTATTCTGGGAGGACGTCCCACGGACGTCCACCCAGAACTAGCCGACCGCGCTGCAGCCGTCTTTCGGCTATGGCCCGGTCGGCAAGTGGTTAACCCAAGAACAAACCCTTAATAAATTGCTGCTTACCAAGTTTGTAGATATGCTAACTACATTTATTTCTTTTTCGCCCCTCTATTTTTTACCTGTTGATCCTGCCTTAAACTCATGTCCTGTTCTATAGTAGCATTGCTCACTCCTTGTACTACATATATGAAAGAGCAAAGATGTCACCCTAGCAAAGTCAACAGAACACCTCCTCAAAACCTCTTTTCTATAACATAGAGGGAGGTGATGTGTAGTCCACAGAGATGAGCTGGGCAGGGCTGAAAACACTGCTTGAGATTACACTGCAAAGTGGACAGGAGATACATGGCAGTATTGGTTTTCTGGTAGGATCAAGGTATTTTTTTTCACAGAGAAATCACTGTTAGGCTCAATGTCCACTTATTTTACTAAGCAACAGGGTAGATTTCTAAAAGCAAATATTTTACACCTTAAAGTGATATTAAACACACACTGTTAAATTGACATTGTCCCTTCTCTTTCTGTATATGGATGATGGCATTGTGATTATTTTAATAAAAAAACAAAAAAAATCTAAGTACCTTTTTTCTAATCAATGTACAGCTGTCACATGACCCAGATGTTTCCCAGTCTGTCTGCAAGGAAACATAAGCAGGAGGAGCTTCTAGCCCTCTGCTGCTGGTCACATGTTCAAGATTAAAAAAAAACAAAAAAAAAACAGTCTTTGGGATACAGAGTAAAAATAAACTAATAATATCAATACACTGTTTTAAATTGATATACAAATTTGAAATCAAATCTTTACTATTTTGTGGAAATAACATGGTGTGGGCAGATTTCTGCCAGTCACAGGCTGTGTCACGCCCCCTCAGCCTGTGTCTTAGAATAAGAGGGAGGTGAAGCCTGCATTAATCTACATATAATATCCCCCCACATTGTGTTTAGCTGGTTAGTGGGCATGGAGGAGAAGGGAGGGTGTGGGCTGTCCACCCACATGTATGACTCTATAGTCACATGGGCTGCTCAGATGTGATAGGGAGAAAATGCTCCACATAGAAACTCACTGAAAACTGAGCATGTGCAGAGTTGCCACCACAGCTGCAAACTCCCTAACTGAACTGGGGACATAAACAGAAGGTGGAGATAGAGAACAGCAGGATCAATCAGGGTTTTTTTTCAAAATACAGAAAATGAATCTCCTAGTGACTGAGTAAATAAGAACAGCATGTAATACACCATTTATTGATAGTTTTTTATGATGTATGTTTAGTGACACTGTAATGCATTCTCTACATTAAGGTAAAAAAACCTTCCAATACCAGTCCCCTCCCCCCACCTCAACCATCCCTAAACACTTACCTGAGTCCTCCCTCAGTCCAGCACTGCCCTGTGTGCAGCAATGCTGCTCCTCTTCCTGCATTTACAGGAGTCTCCAAGAGCAGTGGGAGCCATTGGCTCATGCGGGCATCATGGCCAAGCTGTGCTGTGTGTGTCAATTGGCGCACAGAGCCTGGCTCGGGAGCACGCCTGCATGAGTGTTCTCAGCACAGGGCTTGCTATGGGGGCACTCGGAGAAGAGGAGGAGCGGAAAGCATCAGCTGGGGACCCCAGAAGTGGAAGGAGTTGCTTTGAGCAATGTATTGCACAGAACAGATAAGTATACCCATTTTTTTATTTTAATTAAAAAAATATGTATTTCATATCCCTTTATGTATTTCAGTTGTTCATGTTTTCAAGTTAGCTATGTGTTACTCATTGATCATAATGGGATAAAATGTTCCATGTCACTCTGGGTTAGAGGTAATATTAGGAATCATGGTTTTCTTTAACTAGCCCCTTTGGTTGCTCACTATTGCCAAGCATTTATTACAAATCCTTGTTTTTTGTGTTCTTTCAAAGCTCTGGCAATGTCTCGTAAATGTATTTTTATATCTAGTGTTATTTTAGTCACATTTGTTTTGCATTTATCAGCTAACTGGTAAACCAACTGATATCAAATTGTCTGATTTTGTCAATGATGGGCCATATAATAAAGTATCCCAGCAGCATTCTGCTGCCATGGTAACACATCAACCCTCAACAAAATACATTCTACTACAAGCGTCACCTGATCACTGACCCCATAACATGTGAATTTTCCTATTGAAATGTGCAAAGTGCCTGTCAGTTCTGAACATTTGCCAAAAACAGCCTGTTGGGCATATATAATTTTGCTTTCAAACCCAAATAAATAAAAGTGGATCAACTACAGAGATAAATACATAGGGGTTTATTTACTAAAGGCAAATAGGCTGCAGACTTTGCAAGGAAAGTTGCACATTTAATTGGAATATTCCCTAACGCTTAGTCAATGCAGTGAAATTTCACTTTGAAAAGAACATAGAGTACAAACTAAAAAAAAAAAAACAGCATTGGCTTGCGCGTGGTTGTATGTCGGAGGTCAACAGACTTCATTCACTTAGCGCTGGAAAAAATGTCCTTGCAAGGTGCAACTTCCCATGCAAAGTGAACAATCTATTTTCCTTTAGTAAGTCAACCCTATAGTTGAAATACGGCCACATCCATGCCACAATCCAACTACTACTGCAGCTTCATATCTCATCTCATTTGCAGTTCTCCCTGTTTTCCTCCTCCAGTAAACTGCCTACAGGCCCCTCCATATCCCAGTGTCTAAAACTAAGTTGGACTGTGCAATGCTGTAGAACCTGGCCATTTCAAAGTGCACACCCTCCCATTCTCAGTCGGATTTCTGCTGCACAGGAACATTTTGCAATATAATGTGTGTGGCATAATTGGAAGTCTGTCCAGTTGCAGGAAATGTCCCAGTGGGCATCACAGCCAAGATCTCAGTGGGCCTGTTTTACTACAGCCTATGTAGGTACTCCAATGCATACAATATTTCATACACTGCTGTTTGAAGTTGGGGTTCAATGATAAATACCCATAAATATGTTGCCTTTTTGCTCCAGCAGCACAGTGTATGGGTCTTTCTGACCTGAATGGGTGCATTGACATTTAATTGCTTAACAGGTTGGCCACACTTTTTTTCTGTTATTTTAGAGAAAATGTTGACCCATATATTCCTCTGTGAACCTTATTGGGAAAGAATGCACCTAAGTAGAATTTTTTGGATGCTCAATGTGCACTGCAATCTAGGGCTGCACCAACCACACTGAACATCTGAGTACAATTTAATAAAGTCTGCTTCAGACCCAAGCTATTCTAGAGTATTGATCTCCCAGCCCCCCACTGCACCCCTCAGTGGTTCCTCCTGATCCCTGCATCAATACTGTATCCTAAAAGTTGCTTTAACCTTGTTATATAGGTCCTGCTCAGGTCCTTCTAACTTTTTCCATGCCCTGGGCCTATCTTACTAGTGATTGTTTCCTTTGGTACAACATTTCAGAATTTTACGAATGTAATGCAAAATGTCCTAATTACAATGAGTAAAGTCTGGACAACCTACCTGAGGCCTGTTTCACACAGGTTTCAGCTTGTATAAGAGCAATATAAACAGAAAATGTTGATAAAGCATTTGCAGAGCTTTCAGCAAGATTTTTTGAAGCCTTTAAAGTACCATTAAACTCCAATTTGTAAATGTTGAACACAGAACCTAATATGAGTGTTGATTGCCACTCTAAGCAAGCTGCTAGCAGGCTTTCAACAAGCATCATGAAATCCTGAAGCCTGCTAGCAGCTTAAAGTGGCAATCAGCACTCCCATTAGGATCTGTGTTCAACATTTACAAACTGGAGTGGAATTGTTCTTTAAAAGCTTCAACGAATCTTGCTGAAAGCTCTGAAAAATCTTTGTCTAAGCTTGCTGTTCACACTGTTCTTATACAAGCTGAAGCCTGTGTTATACTAGATTACCAGTGTGCGCAAAATGTTTTCAGGCTGTAGGGGACTGCATTATTTCCTTACTTTTAAAGGAATCCAAAGACAAATGTTCATGTGTAAAGCCTAATATACATTGTATTACAAAAGGTTGTACTAAGCAACAAATGAGCCACCATGCAGTCTCATGAACAAAACCATTTTGATACTTTCCCTTAAATAAGCATATAATAGGAATTCTGGCGAAAATGAAGCAGTATAAATGAATGTTAACGTGACACTGTACATGCTTTTTTAAATTGAAGGAATCACTGTAAATGGTTGTTTCCATAACAACATATTAAATCCAATTTTTCCATGAGCAAAATCCCCTTTTTAATGATGTTTTTATGGGCTTCTTATAAAAGGTCCTTAACGAACAACGCATGTACACAGTGGTGTGGTTTTAAGAAATTTACACAGTGTTTTAAACTGTTTTGCAATGCAACTTATATCAAGGTACTATATAATCTCTTTACTATTTCAGTATATTTTCATGGAGGAATATTTATCAGTGTATCTATACTCTACACGTGCACCTTTATTCTATACGCATGTTTAGGCATATGCACTTGCATACAGAGGGTAAAATAAGTATTGAACACATCACCATTTTTCTAGGTAAATATATTTCTAAAAGGTGCTTTTGACATGAAATTTTCATCACATGTCTTTAACAACCTATGGAATCCATACATACAAAGAAACCAATACAAATACGTTCAGAATTTAAGTGTCATAAAATGGAATGACACAGAAAAAAAGTATTGAACTCATGAAGAAAGGGAGGTGCAAAAAGGCATGGAAAGCCAAGACAGCAGCTGAAATCTATCTAATTAGAATGCAATCTTGCCCCTTGTCAGTGCAAATTAATATCAACTGGTTCAGTCTCAACTGATGGTCTTTAAAAAGGTGTCTCATTACCAAGGTGTCACACAAGAAACATCTCATGATGGGCAAAGGAAAAGAGCTTTCTCAAGACATTCGCAACCTTATTGTTGCAAAACATACTGCTGACATTGGTTACAGATGGATTTCTAAACTTCTGAATGATCTAGTGAGCACTGTTGTGGCCATAATCCGGAAGTGGAAAGAACATCACTTCACCATAAACTGACCATGACAAGGTGCTCCTTGCAAGATTTCTGACAGAAGAGTAAAAAGAATTATTAGAAGAGTTGTCCAAGAGCCAAGGACCACTTGTGGAGAGCTTCAGAAAGACCTGGAATTAGCAAGTACAATTGTTTCAAAGAAAACAAAAAGTAATGCACTCAACCGCCATGGCCTGTATGCATGCTCATCATGCAAGACTCCATTGCTGAAGAAATATTAAATACAATTCAGTTAGGGTGTTCAATACTTTTTCCCTGCGTCATTCCATTTTATTACACATAACTTAATTTCTGAACTTATGTGTTTTGGTGCCTTTGTATGTATGGATTGCATGAGTTGTTACCGACATGTGGTGAAAATGTAATGTCAATAGCACCTTTAGAAATATATTTACCTAGAAAAATGGTGATGTGTTCAATACTTATTTTACCTGTTGTATGTATGGATTATTACGTTGTATACAGCAGACATAATACACTTTGTATGATCATACAGTGGTATATCTTCGGTTACTGGGATCTTTCAATATCTCATAGGTGTTATCTTCTTATTGGAGCCAATTGCATGATGTAATTGTAAATACTTATGAAAACCTTGCTTAGGTTTAGAGAACTCTTAATAAATTTAGACCTGACAGCTATAGACAAAGGGGGTCTCCACTACAAATTACATGGTCCTTGAAACTTGACAATAAGTGAATCGAAATATGCAGTATATATCCTTGGATTTGTAGAAATGATCACACCTAAATCGTTAAGATAGGTACTTCTTTTAAAGAGCTTCTTTTTAAGAGCTGGGTAAAGAGGATTTCAGTTCATCAATGGGTAACAATACTGACTTACTCCAAATAATTAATAACCCTGAAAAATTACCAAAAGTAGAAATGATAGTCATTTTTAAAGAGCAGACTGTTTCACCTAAAAATAAAAGAACATCATCCGTATATAGTGCTGTTTTTTAATCAATAGGACCTCATATAAACCACTGATGTCCAAAAATGTCTAATCATCACTGTCTGTGGTTCAATAGCTATTGCAAATAATATAGGGATACGGGGCACTCTTGAGGAGTGCCACATTGTAATTCAAATTTTGGAGACAAGGATTGATAAAAATGGGACTGAAATTATTTTTTTCTATCACTGCCCACATATAAGGCCATTTATTTCTACCAAAGTCTTTAGTTACATCTACAAATAATATCACTCTAACTCCTGTGTTACCTCGAGGTATTTGTACATTTCATACAGTATGTTGAATATTAAGGGCATTAGATTTATTAGACATAATCCTATTTGGTTAACAATAAAAATGTAGGTATCAATGCAATGCAATGATTTGCTAACATTTTAGATATACAGTATCTCACAAAAGTGAGTACACCCCTCATATTTTTGTAAATATTTTATTATATCTTTTCATGTGACAACACTGAAGAAATGACACTTTGCTACAATGTAAAGTAGTGAGTGTACAGCTTGTATAACAGTGTAAATTTTCTGTCCCCTCAAAATAACTCAACACACAGCCATTATTATCTAAACCGTTGGCAACAAAAGTGAGTACAACCCTAAGTGAAAATGTCCAAATTGGGCCCAGTTAGCCATTTTCCCTTCCCGGTGTCATGTGACTCGTTGGTGTTACAAGGTCCTAGGTGTGAATGGGGAGAAGGTGTGTTAAATTTATGTATCATACACAATATATCTATTAACCCAAGCTCTTGCAGTAACTCACCAAAGAAAGGAAGAGAACTAGGAGGCTGCACCCCAGGAGGGGGATGTCTATCCATTTCAGGCATTATGACATTTTAAAATCCTCTATTACAATAAAAAAAAACCTCATATTGCTTAGCTGAAATAAATTTGTAAAGTAAGCTCATTGCTTCGCTAGATTGTGGAGGAGGAATATAAATATCACCAATCAAACAGTTAGTGCAAAACAGTAAACCATATACCAAAATGTATCTACCTTTAGAATCCAGCTCGTTCTGTATACAAGTATACTGTACCAGCCTGTTTTATAAGTATATTAACACCAGATGAATATGAAGCATAACAAGAATGTACACTCTGCGTATAATTTGACCTTTATAAATACCTCAATGTACTGGGCATAACATGTGTTCCTTGCAAACCAAATTATGGTGGGGTGGTATTGTTGTAATAAATGAAAAATTGTATTTTGCTTAGTGGCATTTCCGATCCCTTCATAGATTCTTAAAGACCAATTTTTCTGTTTTGTAGCTAAATTTTGTCTCTTTTTTGTGAAAACATGAAACCATATCCCCCACACGATGAACATGTAAATGGATCATTGTTCAACTTGTAAAGTTTACTATATCAGAGTATTTACTATATGTAAACACAATACTTCCTATTAGTAAGAAACATAATAATGAATGAAAATGGTCCAGGGAATTCTACATTCCCTTTTACATCTATTAATTACAGAGATGTAAAAAATTATTATTTTCAAGTTTGCTTGATAGAGAACACATATTTATATTTTTGCACTCAACAGACACTTCTCTTTATGTATTTGGTTATATATAAAGTGCGATAGCGCCGCCCAATGGTGGACAATCAATAGTTTAAAAAAAACAAAAAATGGTGACTACCATAAATGATGACTTATCAAAAAGGACTGTTGTTGCTGCCTAAGGCATGGTGCATTGCCAGATACAACTAACAATATTCCATTGCATCAAACAAAAGGTGTGAAATGTCTTGCAGTTGGTTTTCTTTAGGAAGCAGCCACAGCCTAAGTAGAAAAATCTGTCTCTCTACCAACATGTTGTAGAGAAAGATCCTTGCTATTTGCGTGAAAGCAGTACTCTTGCTGCAGAGGTTTGACATGCCCTCCACTAAGTCAGAACTAGAGCTCCCACTAAACTTTCCCCAGCTCCCTCATCCCTTACCCCCATTCATTGGACACCCCACATTTAATCTTGGCCTAGCTGATACTACTTTCCACCAGTGGATAATGGAACACAAATGTACAGCCAACCACGTAATACACTCTGACAGATGGATCCTGCCTACACCCCTGACCAATGCATTTAGGTTGTGGCGAAAGTTGCAACTCTCATGCTTTTTATCCTTCCTTCCATCCCCTTTCTCTTTCACATGCCATTCAACAAGATTTAAAGTCCTAAGTAATAACACTAGCATGTTCATAGGTACAGTGCCTTGAAAAAGTATTCATACCCCTTTGAATTTTCCACATTTTGTCATGTTACAACCAAAAACGTAAATGTATTTTATTGGGATTTTATGCGATAGACCAACACAAAGTGGCATATAATTGTGAAGTGGAAGGAAAATGATAAATGGTTTTCAAATTTTTTTACAAATAAATATCTGAAAAGTGTGGCATGCATTTCTATTCACATTTGCTTTGCACATCTAGAGAGTAACATTTTTGCTCATTCTTCCTTGCAAAATAGCTCAAGCTCTGTCAGATTGGATGGCGAGCATCTGTGAACAGCAATTTTCAAGTCTTGCCACAGATTCTCATTCGGATTTAGGTCTGGACTTTGACTGGGCCATTCTAACACATGAATATGCTTTGATCTAAACCATTCCCTTGTATCTATGGCTGTATGTTTAGGGTCGTTGATCTGATGGAAGGTGAACCTCCGCCCAATCTCAAATCTTTTGCAGACTCTCACAGGTTTTCTTCTAAGATTGCCCTGTATTTGGCTCGATCAATCTTCGCATCAACTCTGGCCAGCTCCCCTGTCCCTGCTGAAGAAAGATGGTGTGTTCAGGGTGATGTGCAGTGTTAGTTTTCCGCCACACATAGCGTTTTGCTTTTAGGTCAAAAAGTTAAATTTTGGTCTCATCTGACCAGAGGACCTTCTTCCACATGTTTTCTGTGTCCTCCACAGGGCCTTCATTTGGCTTTCTTCTTGCCACCCTTCCATAAAGGCCAGATTTGTGGAGTGCATGACTAATAGTCCTGTAGACAGATTCTGCCATCTGAGCTGTGGATCCCTGCAGCTCCTCCAGAGTTATCCTGGGCCTCTTGGCTGCTTCTCTGATTAATGCACTCTTTGCCCGGCCTGTCAGTTTAGGTGGACGGCCATGTCTTGGTAGGTTTGCAGTTGTGCAGTACTCTTTCCATTTTTGGATGATGGATTGAACAGTGCTCGGTGAGATGTTCAAAACTTGGGATATTTTTTTATAACCTAGCCCTGCTTTAAACGTCTCCACAACTTTATCCCTGACCTGTCTGGTATGTTTCTTGGCCTTCATGATGCTGTTTGTTCACTAAGGTTCTCTAACAAACCTCTGAGGGCTTCACAGAACAGCTGTATTTTTATTATTTAATTTACACACGGGTGGACTCTATTTACTAATTAGGTGACTTCTGAAGTCAATTAGTTCCACTAGATTTTAGTTAGGGGTATCAGAGTAAAGGGGGCTGAATACAAATGCCTGCCGCACTTTTCAGATATTTATTTGTAAAAAATTTTGAAAAACATTTATCATTTTCTTCCACTTCACAATTATACGCCACTTTGTGTTAGTCTATCACATAAAATCCAAATAAAATACATTTACGTTTTTGGCTGTAACATAACAAAATGTGAAAAATTTCAAGGGGTATTAATATTTTTTCAAGGCACTGTATCTTTTCAGAATATTATGCAATTTTTCTTAATAAAGAATCAGATCCGTCCCTGCCTTATATTAAAAAATGGGAACAGGAGTTAAACTGAGAACAATGGCTCAAGTTGGCAGAGCCATATTTGTCTCATAAATCATTTATAGCTAACAGATATCAAGAGACCAATTATACATTTTTACCATTGTGATACCAAACACTCACCACCACAGTCACTTAGATCACTCACAAATTAACTGGACTTTTCATCTAGAATGACCCTCTGGCATTACTTTTCCATATTACGCCTCTCTCAAGAAAAGCACACAAAACCTCTTTACTCATTTGCTTAATGCTGCAAACTTAATTGTACTGGCAATCAGAATCAGTGTGTAAAAAAAAAAAAAAAAACCCTGATCACCCTCCCTCAAGAGTAATACTATAGTAACATTGAACTACTCTGATGAAAGTATTAAAAAACAAAATATTTTTTTATTTTATTTTATTATTTTAAACATGCTGTCACCAGTCAGTGTCCCTGATCACCACACCAGTCATAAAAAAAATGTATTTGAATTCTTAATTTTCCAAAGAATTGTCACAAAAAATGACAACTTCAAAAAAACTTGCCATATCTCTTAAGAAATGTCTCAGACTGTCTACGTCTATATGTACTGTATATACTCGAGTATAAGTCGAGTTTTTCAGCACATTTTTTTGTGCTGAAAGTGCCCCCCTCGACTTATACTTGAGTCAAGCACTTTTCTGCAGCAAAAAATGTCATTTTCCGAACTGATTTTGGGGCCCCATATCTCACCACTTTGTGCTAGGAACCCCAAATTTGGTCTGGAAACCCAGTGGAACTAGCACCAAAAAATATCCAAAGCTGGTGTTCCTAGCACTAAGTGGCCCCGAGATACGGGGCCCCAAAATTGGTTTGGAAAATGTCATTCTCTGCTGCAGAAAAGTGCTTGACATTTTCTGAACCGAATTTGGGGCCCCGTATCTCAGGGCCACTTGGTGCTAGGAACCCCATATTTAGTGTGCAAACCCAGTGAAACTGGTACCACAACATATCCAAAGCTGGTGTTCCTAGCACTAAGTGGCCCCGAGATACGGGGCCCCAAACCCGGTTCGGAAAATGTCATTCTCTGCTGCAGAAAAGTGCTTGACATTTTCTGAACCGATTTTTGGGGCCCTGTATCTCGGGAACACTTGGTGCTAGAAACTACAGCTTTGGATATTTTATGGTGCTAGTTCCACTGGGTTTGCACACCAAATTTGGGGTTCCTAACACTAAGTGGCCCCAAGATACGGGGCCCCAAATTCGGTCAACTGTGTCCATCTGCAGCAATGTCATTTCGGGACCCTTTGGGTTCAGAGACCCCAAATTTTGGCTGCAGCTAGGGGGCATCTAGAAACCCTTAACTACCGAGTTTGAAGTTGGGGGGACCTATGGCTGCAAATGGGCACAGTGAGGCTGCAAATGGGCATTGTTGACCCTCTTTTCCACTTACAGTAGCTGTGCATTTCTCACCCTCGTCTTATACTCGGGTCACTAAGTTTTTCCCATTTTTTTGTGGTAAATTAGGGCCTCGACTTATACTCGGAACGACTTATACTCGAGTATATACGGTATATATATATATATATATATATATATATATATATATATATATACCATAGTTTGTGGATGCTATAACTTTTCTACAGACTAAAATATTTATACACTTATTGGGATTTTTTTTCTTACCAAAGATAAACCGAAATGTATGACGAAATTTGATTTTATTGGATATGTTTTTTGACAGAAAGTAGAAAATAAGGTTTTGGTTTTTTGTTTTTGTTTTTTACAGTGGTGATCAAATACCACCAAAAGCAAGCTCTATTGGTGTGAAAATTGAAAAGCAAAAGACGGTCATGAAGGGGGTAAAATCTTCCAGAGCTCAAGAGGTTAAAGAGAACAAACTAAACTGGGCTTTAAAGTGGATGTAAACCCAATGTCATCCTTTCTAAACTACTGCCATAGGGGTTATCTATAAGGATATACATGCCTCCTGCATGTATCTTTACCTGTCAAATGTCTCCCCTCTGTCTGTTATGAGACCCGAAAAACTGCAGATTCTGTGGGCGGGGTCTGTTGTCTGGAGCTCGGTGGGTGGAGTCGTGATGTCAGTAGACTCCCCGCCCACCTCTACACTCCCCTTGTCAATATGCATTTTCTCCTGTGTATTTCTAACACTGAACTTCTGCTATGATCTCTAACATCCAATGAAAAGACAGGAAAGTAACCACATGACTTCAGCATGCCAAATCATGCTGAGGTGTGGAACAGCCAATCCTTGCAGAGCTGCTGAAGAAAGGAGTGGGGGAGGGAATTAAAAAATAATGCATGTCTTAGGCTAGTGCACGAGATGTAAATCACCTGTCACTCACAGCAAGGGGGAGGATTTGACAAAGTTTTTCTTTGTTTGTCAAGTTTTATCTCACTGAACAATAAAAGAGGATTGCTCAGAGCTGGATTAACTCTGTGTGGCAAGACTGGGCTCAAATGATAGGAAATCTTATACTATACATTATGACATAAAAAAAATAATTTTGGGTTTACATCCACTTTAAAATAGATTTTGGGAACATTAGGATGGCCAGCTCTTGTATTTTAAAGTACATCTGACACAAAGCATGTGTTTGATGCGGGAAAGGGAGCTGCACTAGGGTGCGAATTCCCTGACAAAACACAATTTTTAATTTTGTTCTGCAGGCTGTGAAGACAGTCCTGCTCTCTGGTGATCTCATATGTTAATAGGCTACGCTCTGTTTTCCTAATCACAGGGCTTTATGCTGCATAGTTCACAGCCAGAGAAGATTATTGCCATAGTAGCTGCTTGACCTGCCATCAGCAGTAAACTAGGTATATTGTTTTCTGTTTGGCCGATGTCAGATTTGCGATCCTGTGTTTGATGAGAATTTGGCAGCGACAGGATCGCTAGAATATGCAGGGAGAGCACTTGTATGTGTTGCTTCCTCACTGGTTTTAGCAGCGAGGAAAATTTTTGTTTGAATAAAGACTTATGTTTATTCCAAGCATTTTTAAATCGCCTTTTCGTTTATTGACTCTCTATTCTGCTGGAAGCTTGTTACGAGCATCCACAACTCTTTCATCTGTAACTCCACTTTTGTTGAGAAAAAAACATTCCCCTCTGGGTGATCAATGTACATTGCAGGTATTTTAACAAACTTTGTTGCAAAGTCCTACCTTTTGTTATTCTGAAGAAATCCCTGTGTGTATCCATGTGAAAAGTGAATCTGTATGGAAACGGTTTCATAATTATCAAGCAGCTGCTGCACTTGCAGGACTCTAATGAGGAAAATTGCAGGGTGTGCATCCCTTTAGACACGATTTTCTATTGGAAGTATTTCACCAAAAATGACATTTTTATTGCAGGGGATGCTTGAAATCTGATTTGTATCTTAGTGCAGACTTCTGGGAAAATTAGTGAGTCAATCACAGAATCACCTCTGAATCACCTCTGAGCTGTACACAGAATCTGTGTACAGATCACCTCCAGGTAGCCATATTGCATTGCATTTTAAAGAAAATTACAGAGCTGCAGATTGCAAAAGAGAGGTCTTTTTTAATAACATTTAATTACAATATGACTTGTGTCTCAATTGTATATGCTATATTATTATTATTTTTTATTTGCTTTTCTTTTTCTCCACAAAAGTGGAGTTACCCTTTCAGTAAAATAATAGATTCAATTTTAACTTTCCTCCAGTTGGCTTGAGGTGGTACTCCTGTGTTCTTGATATTAGCTTCATTTTTAAAATACTGCCCTCTTGAATCTTTTACACTCCATTAGTGAATTCAAAGGTTTCAATTCCTCCTTTACCTACTTTTTGCGTGGCTTTAAACATGTCTCATGGAAGGGATCTATTTATCTGACCTACAATTATGAACTCAGAAAATAAATCATTATAACTGCTCACCATTAATGCTTATGTTGTATAATAATATACAGTATCTCAGAAAAGTGAGTACACCCCTCACATTTTTGTAAATATTTTATTATATCTTTTCATGTGACAACACTGAAGCAATGTGTCAGGGCTGGGCTCAGCCCTTCCTTCTCTGTGCTGGCCACTCAGCTGTCGGCTAATTTCCAGCTCCCATCTCTCTCCACAGTTACCCAGCTGTTTTTGATTCTGCTCGTCAGTTCTGCCTACTTAAAGCCCTCCAGCTCACTTGATCTCTGCCTTCGCCTTTGTCAACATCACAGAGACTTTCTCCTGTTGAAGACTTGCTCGGCTGACGTTCCTTTTGGCTCCTGATCCTGCTTGCTGTACTATTACATTCATCTCTGGCTCTCTGACATTGGCTTGGCCGACTACCCGATATGGTTACTGAACTCTGGCTTGTTTTGACCACGCTTACTCTGTTTACCTTTTTATTATTATTATTATTAAACAAATGTAATTTAACTATACTTCTGTCTCGGTCTGATTCATGGTTCCTGATACAATGACAGTTTGCTACAATCTAAAGTAGTGTACAGCTTGTATAACAGTGTAAATTTGCTGTCCCCTCAAAATAACTCAACACACAGCCATTAATGTCTAAACCGCTGGCAACAAAAGTGAGTACACCCCTAATTGATAATGTCCAAATTGGGCCCAAATTGTTAATATTTTGTAAGGCCACCATTATTTTCCATCACTGCCTTAACCCTCTTGGTCATGGAGTTCATCAGAGCTTCACAGGTTGCCATTGGAGTCCTCTTCCACTCCTCCATGACGACATCATGGAGCTGGAGGATGTTATAGCCCTTGCGCTCCTCCACCTTCCGTTTGAGGATGCCCCACAGATGCTCAATAGGGTTTAGGTCTGGAGACATGCTTGGCCAGTCCATCACCTTTACTGTCAGCTTTTTTTAGCAAGGCAGTGGTCGTCCTGGAGGTGTTCCTTGGGGTCGTTAACATGTTGGAATATGCCCTGCGACCCTGTTCCCTCAATGTACTGTAGCTCCCCAGTGGCGGCAGCACTCATGCAGCCCCAGACCATGACACTCCCACCACCATGCTTGACTGTAGGCAAGACACACTTGTCTTTGCACTACTCACCTGGTTGCCGCCACACATGCTTGACACCATCTTAAGCAAATAAGTTTATCTTGGTGTCATCAGACCACAGGGCATGGTTCCAGTAATCCATGTCCTTAGTCTGCTTGTCTTCAGCAAACTGTTTGTGGGCTTTATTGTGCATCATCTTTAGAAGAGACTTCTTTTTGGGATGACAGTCATGCAGACCAATTTGATGCAGGGTGCGGCGTATGGTCTGAGCACTGACAGGCTGACCCCCCACCTCTTCAACCTCTGCAGCACAGCTGGCAGCACTCATACATTCATTTCCCAAAGACAACCTCTGGATATGATGCTGAGCATGTGCACTCAACTTCTTTGGTCGACCATGGTAAGGCCTGTTCTGAGTGGAACCTGTCCTGTTAAACCACTGTATGGTCTTGGCCACCATGCTGCAGCTCAGTTTCAGGATCTTGGCAATTTCATCAAAGCCTAGGCCATTTTATGTAGGGCAACAATTATTTTTTTCAGATCATCAGAGAGTTCTTTGCCATCCGGTGCCATGTTGAACCTCCAGTGATAGAGTGAGAGCGATAACACCAAATTTAACACACCTGCTCCCCATTCACACCTGAGACCTTGTAACACTAACGAGTCACATGACACCGGGGAGGGAAAATGGCTAATTGGGCCCAATTTGAACATTTTCACTTAGGGGTGTACCCACTTTTGTTGCCAGCGGTTTAGACATTAATGACTGTGTGTTGAGTTATTTTGAGGGCACAGCAAATTTACACTGTTATACAAGCTGTACACTCACTACTTTACATTGTAGCAAAGTGTCATTGCTTCAGTGTTGTCACATGAAAAGATATAATAAAATATTTACAAAAATGTGAGGGGTGTACTCACTTTTGTGAGATACTATATATGATCTTTACAATTACTGTAGACTTTTTTATTCCATGAAAGTTTATGGAGTTTTTCCTTGCATTACAACAAACAGGAAAACAACAATTAGTGTACAGAAATATGAGGTTAGGGTTAACATACCATGATGGAGAGACAGAAGAGGAGCCCCCCAAGTGAGGCCTAATCCATCTGCCCCTTATGACGTCAGTTATGACAAAACGTGTTGGGCAGAGCTAACGCATGTGATGTCACCACGCCTTCCTGGATTGGTAAATGTATGAAGGACTGTTTGGAATTTTCGTATTTATTTGAGTATTTATTTATGTGAGTGGGTTTTTACACTTTGAAGTGAAGTAAACATTTTATCCAGATTTACACTGGTGACATGGATTTTTCCATCATTGATTTTATGCTGAACCCCTGTGAATTAGATGGCTACCATTGATGCTGCTGCTCACTGGAGAGTGGGACACACTAGAGAATACTAATCGGCAGGGTGGTTCAGATCCCTTTTTTCATTTATGTGGATATGAAGATATGACTGTGAGTCCTCATCTCACAGATGGTGGCGGTTCATGGGGCGATTGCAAGATTTGATCAAATGTATTTCTTTTACCACTGACACAGTGGTGATTTGGAAAGTGTTCAATTGGGACTTTCCCCATATTTTTTATTTACACTCATTTTATGGATTATATGATTTTGTATATTGGACTTTTATATACTGTAATTGATTTATTATTTCTTTGCACAATATCACATTCATTGCGACAATTTGTTTACTATTGGTATTATGTAGTTTGTCTCACTATTTCTTGCCAGCAGCTAGAGCTTTATACTTGCCAGCGTGTTTTCCATATATTTTTAGGCCTAATCCATCTGCCTGATACTGCTATGGTTCCAAGGTAAGTACAGAAATTAAACACTAGATATTTTCACTGAATACCCCAAGGTATGTATTCGGGAGAACGTCTCACCACCTGACTTCAGAAACTTTTTTCAAAGGGTGACGCTATATGCGTTGTGAATGCGAACAAGTTACTCTACTTTATACTTTTATCATTATTGTTTTTTTTTTGTTTCCTTTCTTAACACAAATTTAAGCCAAGTTAAGAAATGGGGAAAGAAGGCAGTAATTGATGTAATAATGAAACAATCAATTTATTTGTGATATAGGAAGAAAATATAGAAAACTGAGCTGTATCAGTACTGTAGATATTAGTAGGTTTATATTATATGCCTTGTATCCTGAACACTAGCAAGTGAACTCTGATTTGATGTGTCTAATATACATATTCACTTAGTATATCTGCAGCATTCCTACCAAGGATAAAGAATTATCTTCCGAAGGTCTTCTATTCATACCACAGGCACTCAGCTGCCCAAACGTGCATGCATTTGTCAGCAGAGCAACGT
Organism: Lithobates clamitans; assembly: GCA_037952925.1. Taxonomy (NCBI): domain Eukaryota; kingdom Metazoa; phylum Chordata; class Amphibia; order Anura; family Ranidae; genus Lithobates; species Lithobates clamitans. The sequence continues at coordinate 8,398,613 of JBBGZY010000014.1, forward strand.
CACTGCTCGTTTCTGAGCTATAGAGGGGACTGACACTGCTTAATGAGCTCTTCCTCTGGGAACTTAATTCACCCACGCAGGCATACAGCCAATCTGACCAAGCAGTGAAGGTGAAAGCCTTAAACATTAACGAGCAGCATTAGACTATGGCAGATCTGAAATAAATGAACTAAAATCACATACTCTCCCCCAGTACAAAATTAAAGGATATTTTTAACAACGTATTTACTTGTTACATGCTACTGTTTGTCTTTAGTAAGCTGGCAACATTTTATCAGTAATGCATAGATATATTTATTTCTGTTTCTCATTAATATCTCTGAAGAATTACAAGGTTTTTAAAGGGCACATAGAACCAGTCACATCAGTCCCTGTCCCTCAATGAGCTTACTGATCAGACATAATTTTATGACCACCCATCTAATATTGAGTAGGTCCCCTTTTGCCACCAAAACATCCCTGACCCATCAAGGTATGGATGTCATTAGACCTTTGAATGTATGCTGTGGTATCTGGCGTCAAGCCATCAGCAGTGGATCCTTTACGTCCTGAAGGTTGTGAGGTGGGGCCTTCATGGATCAGACTTGTTTTTCCAGCACATCCCACAGATTTTCCATTGGATTAGGATCTGGAGAATATGGAGGTCAAGTCAACACCTCCAACTCGTTATTGTGTTCCTCAAACCATTCCTGAACCATTTTTGCAGTGTCACAGGGTGCAATAATCTGTTGAAAGCGGCCACTGCCATCATGAAATACAGTTTCCATGAATGTGTGTACTTGGTCAGGAACCATGTTTAACCTCTTCTTGCCCACGCTATAGCTGAAAGACACCCACTGTTGCTAAGCAGTGTCCACCAGTGCCACCTGCCAGTGCGCACCAGTGCCACCTACCAGTGCATATCAGTGCTGTCTATCAGTGCCCACCAGTGCCACCTACCAGTGCCAATCAATGCCACCTATCAGTGCCCACCAGTGCCACCTATAAGTGCCCATCAGTGCTGCCAATCAGTGCCCATCACTGCCTCATCATCAGTGCCACCTATCAGTGCTGTTTATCAGTGTCACCTACCAGTGCCACCTCTCAGTGCCTCCTATCAGTGCCCAACAGTGCAGCCTCATCAGCGCATATCAACAAAAGCGAAAAAATACCTGATTGCTAATTTTTATAACAAACTATGAAACTGTTTTTTTTTCCCCAAAATTTTCTACTTTTTTTTTTTTTTAAACAACAAAAAAAAAAAAAAACCAGCAGTGATTAAATACCACCAAAAGAAAGCTCTATTTGTGTGGAGAAAATGACAAAAATTTAATTTGGGTACAGTGTTGCATGACCACATAATTGTCATTCAAAGAGTCACAGCGCTGAAAGCTGAAAATTGGCCTGGGCAGGAAGGGGGTTTAAGTGCCCAGTAAGCAAGTGGTTAAGTAGGTGGTGTGTGTCAAAGTAACGTCCACATGAATGGCAGGACACAAAGTTTCCCAGTATAGCGTTGGAGGAGCTTTACTAAAACTGCAGCACTCAGAATCTGATGCAGCTGTGCATGGTAGCCAATTAGCTTCTAATTTCAGCTTGTTCACTTGTTCACAAGCTTTGACAATAAAACCTCAAAGCTAATTGGTTTCTATGCAGAGCTGCACAAGATTTTGCATGCTTCAATTTTAGTAAATCTCTCCCATTGCCCGAAGCATTAAACTGCTTTTGCCAGCTTGCCTTATTATTATTCCAGGTAAGCGACGCACATGCACCCAGCCATCCACATGGTGTAAAAGAAAACATGATTCATTAAACAGGCCACCTTTCCATTGCTCTGTGGTCCAATTCTGATGCCCACTGTCAGTGCTTTTGGCTGTGGACATAGGTCAGCATGGGCACCATGATTGGTCTGCATCTATTCAGCCCCATATACAACAAACTGCGATGCCCATTTTTTTTTGCTTTCAAGACATTAACTTCAGGGACAACATGATTACTTGCTGCCTAATGAGATAATCACTGTTATTTACTTAACCTGTCAGTGGTCATAGAGTTATGGCCGATCAGTGTATATCCTGATGTCCCTACTTATGTGGTCATGCTCAAACACATTGGGGACACTTTTGTGTGGGGGCAGATTCATTTAGCAATATGTTTGTTGGGTTTCAGGGGTCCATGCACAGAGAACACCATATAAACTACATGCAAATTGTACTCCTCGTGAGAACTATGTTTTTTTTGCAATCAGTTACATTTCTTGTGTATTAATTTGTTATGACAAAAAATTCAAGAGGTATATTTTTCCCGAAGGCCATCAAGCACGACTCAAGCATATGTTTTGTCTGGAGTCTACCCCTTAAATTTTAAGTTACAGTTCCTAAATTATGCCAATAGATTGTATGCTTCATATGTCGAAAGATTTCAGTTACAAACACTACACATTGCTACCACTAAGTTGGTAAACCATACAATAACCAGTATCCACTACCAAGACACCAGCATTTGCCCATATTATGTTTGCTGCTCAAGGAGAGAGGCTTCACTTTAAAATCACCAGATACCAGTCTGCCTTGTTGCACTCTAGTTTAAAAAAAATGAGTCACCACACTCCAGGTGGCAGCAACTTTTTTATTTATTAAATTAATCAAAGGTCGCCTATGAAATGTTTCATGATGAAAAGACATTTTCAAACACTTTTTGACCTCTGCTACTGTTATAAACCAAAAAAGTTGCTGCAGCCAGATGTTTGCTGATCAGTATGTACAATGCTCAGCATAAATGAATACCTATTCCTTTTAAAAAGTATAATTTTAATCAATATCTCAATGAACACAAGAACAATTTCCAAAATGTTGACAAAACTGAGTTTTATAGAACATTTGTTTAGCTCATTATATTAAAGTAAGGTTATTAATAGAACTTAGATTACAACATTTTCAGTTTTACTCAAATTAGCTGATGCAAAACTGATTATACCCCACAACAAAAACTACTAAATCTAGTGTTTTTTATGACCTACATGATTTGTAAGGACAGCACCAAGTCTTCTAGGCATGGAATGAACATATTGCAAAATCTTTTTCCATTTTTCATGAACGACCTCTTTAAGAGCCTGGATGCTGGATGGAGAGTGATGTTCAACTTGTCTCTTCAGAATTCCCCATAGGTTTTCGATTGGGTTTCAGATGGGGAGACAAACTTGGCCACTGAATCAATTTCATCCTGTTCTTCTTCATAAATGCAACAGTGATCTTAGATGTGTGTTTTGGAACATTGTCATGTTGGAAAAGTGCGCGACGATCAAGGGCACGGAGTGATTGTAGCATCTTCTCTTTCAGTATAAAGCAGTAGATCTGTGAATTCATGATACCATCAATGAAATGCAGATCCCCAACACCAGCAGCACTCATGCAGCCCCACTGAAGGACACTGCCACCACCATGTTTCACTGTAGGCACCATGCATTTTTCTTTGTACTCCTCACCTTCACGATGCCATACATTTTTGAAGCCAACAGTTCCAAAAACATTTATCTTGGTCTCATCGCTCCAGAGTACAGAATCCCAGTAGTCTTCTTTTTCAGCATGGGCCTTTGCAAATTCTAGGCAGGCTTTTTTGTGCATGGGCTTTAGAAAAGGCTTTCTCTGTGGATGACACCCATGCATGCCATTCCTCTGCAGTGTACGCCATATTGTGTCATGGAAAAAAATTACCCCAGTTTGGCTTTCTACTTCTTTAGCTAACTGCAGTGAACTTGCATGGCGATTTTCTTCATCCCTTCTCATCAGAAGATGCTCCTATTGAGGTCTTAACTTCCATGAATGGCCTGAATGTCTCTGTGAGATGGTTGCAGTTCCATCTTTTGCTACACTATTCTGACTGATAAGTAAAGCTTGGCTGATCTTCCAGTAGCCTTCACCCTCCTTGTGTAAAGAAATTATTTTCTTTCTCAGGCCTTGTGACATTTCTCTTACATGTGGTGCCATTGCAGACAGCATGAAATGGGAAGGGGTTTTCTTTGTTAAAGCATACCTTCAGTAATTTTTTCATCTTTCCAACTTTCAATCTTCTACCCTTGTTGTTTTAACTTTGGATAGTAAAACATTTTTTTTCCTGCCAGTAAATACCTTATACAGCCCACATCCTGTTTCTTGTCTGGTAAAAAGCCTAGGCTTATGGCATCATGCATAGCTCTCTCTCTCTCACTCTCGTGAGAGTTTGCCAGGAAGGAAGGGGGATGAGCCATAAGAGGGCCATTGAGAACTGTAGAGCTGGAGGCGTGTGTCTGTGTAAATCCAGGAAGTGACAGGCATCAGTTTCAGCTGCCCACAGTTAAAATGGTTGCAGCCAAATTCAGTGGAGGGAGATTTCTACAGCATATTTGGCAAGTACAGAATCACAGAAATATAAAATAATATGAAATATTTTGTAGTATAGTGCCCCATAGAAAATTTTAATTCTGAAAGGAAAGTAAAGATTTTCTGACAAATCTGTTGGGGTTTACTCATTTATGTTGAGCGCTGTATCTATATATTGCAAAGATGGCCTCAGTGGGTGTACAAATAACAACAGTGATTAACTGATTATTCAGTAAATAAATAATTGAAATTAAAGTGAAGTTTCATAAGGATAATTCATCCTTAACTGTGCCATTTGTAAGGGATTGAAAGCAAAACTCATCTAAACATTTTTTTCTATTTTGTGTCACGTAAAGGCAGCCTTCAGTACCACAGAATGTTATGTCTATATAGGTTACAGACCAACTTTTCAGCTTAGCCTTCAATGACACCTTCTGAAGAAAGTCTACTTGTGACACAGGCTCCTGTAGACGCTCCACAGGATATAGAGGGAGCATGCAGCTATTACTTAAAAACAACTAAATAATATTAAAAAGCTTAGAGCTATTCGTTTTTAACTCATTATTATACAAGAACAAATATTCTAAAACCAGCTCCATTGGGTATTTACTAGATCCTCTCTTGTGATCTACCTCACCAGGATTCATGTCACAATTTTTCTGATGTTCATTTTTTTAAACTTTAACTTTAACAAAAAAAATGTGTGCCCCCTTCCCCAGACATCAGTCTGTCACACGTAGCATAAAGGCTAGAGACCCCATATCAAGAGGTTGCAAATGTGTGGCTCGTCAGCTCCTCTAGGTAGAGTTAAGATTTAAAAAAAATGGATTTCCTCTTTCAAAATCTGACATTACTGAACTTTATTAATGCCCAAAAGAATGGTGCAGATATATAGGGGTTGGGTGGGAATTAATGTGTTCTGATTACAAATATTTTCTGAATAATAAAGAAATAAAGAATGGGAGCTTTAGAGTAATTCACATTTCTCTGTTATTAATAATATAATACATTTCTATAAACAGCCAATGTTGAGAACAGAATGGTATGCGTCTACATGTCTCAGTGGGGCTGATTTACTAAAACTGGAGAGTGCAGAATCTGGTGCAGCTGTGCATGGTAGCCAATCAGTTTCTAACTTTAGTTTTTTTAATTAAGCTTTGACAAAAAAAAACTGGAAGCTGATTTTGCACTCTTCAGTTTTAATAAATCAACCCCAGTGTGTGTCTATTAAAGTTTGTCTCTCTCTGTCTGAATGAGGTTAAGAAGATTTATTAAGAGATTTGTTAAGAGATCTATAACAAGGTGATATATGATCACATGATCACTTCTCAATGATTCATGATATCTCTAATTTTTACAATGAGGGTAAATTAATCCAGATATTAGGTGCAACTACTTTATCAGATATTTTTTAGTATTTTGATGATAAAATTCAACTGCTAAAAGTTATTGCAAGGGTTATAGCTTGTGACATTACTGCTAACTTACAACTGGTGAAAACTTTTGATTTCGACAATGTGATCTATTACTGTTTATTTATCTCAGGTACTTATATAGCTCTGTCAATTTACGCAGTGCTTTACATATATATTGTACATTCACATCAGTTCCTGCCCTCAAGGAGCTTACAATCTAAGGTTCCTAACTCACATTCATACAGAGCTTTAGAGACAAGGTTAACACTTTTCAACATAAGGATTTATTATGAAAAGGTCAAAGTTGTGCAAATAAAATATTTACAGAAAAAAGATGTTTCAAAAAGATAAAGACAATATACAGCCACCAAGAAATAAGGTAGAATTGGGGAGGAGGAATACTTACAATTAATGTCCGAGGGTTGATCAGAGTTTGATCGATGAGCTGGGTAATCGGTTCTCAAACTTGGCAGATGTTCCTGCTTGGATGGTAAAAGTAGAACTGGCCATTGTCTTGGCATCTCCTCTTTTCTGTCAGATCAAAGGGATGTCGACAGCGACCAGTGACCTATCGTCTGGTCATCTTGTTTAGGGGTTGGTTACTGGGAGGTCTTTACATTCATAACCATGTCAAAGGTACACTTTGTGATATATATTCATATCTCTGCATCTATAGTGTTTACAGACTGCGCATATCAATATTATTGTTCAGCGTGAGATTTCCTTTAAAACAGATATAAACATGCCAGGTCTCCAATGTCTAGTTTACCTAGGAGGAATAAAGGGTGATCTGACATAGGGGTGTCTGGACTTGAAACGTTGCAAATTATCTGAGGAAACTAAATATGTCTATATTATGGCTGTGCTATTATTAATTTGGAAGTTATGAAACATGCTGAAATTTCAGAACTATCCCAACTGTTTAAGCTTTATTTGCATTAAGGTATTTACGACCGGTATCTGTTGGTTCTCTGGATTGAGAAGGTGACAGTTTTACGACATCCTGCCAGGCCAACATTTTTTTCTTTCAGACCTTGCCTGGTGCTGCTTTCTCTATGTTGAGATAACAGCTCTTTTGAAGTAAAAACTTATGAATTCCTGGAAATAAGGGAGGAGGGAGGGGGTTCAGATTTCTACTGCAATGTGTAACTGTTAGCCAGGACTGTCATGGCCGCCATAAAGTTTCCCGACACCGTAGTCGCTAGCTACAGCTTTTCGTGTGTCCAGTACGTGATATCATTACAGGCCCATCTTCCAACTCCACTTCAGTATTGACTATTGACATTAAAAGAATCTCCCAGTGACTGTCTAACAAACTAATATCAATGTATAGAAACTGTCATGCTGAGTGTCCTAGTGGCTAATATCATTGTAATGTCATACTAAAAAATTCTCTAATTTCTCAAAACCATCACAACAATGAATGATGCTTTACATAATCTATATAGAATCTGTCATTAAGGGGTAGTTTTCTTATAAGAAAAAACATTCTTCATTTTTAATCCCCCCAAACATCTCCTCTGCTCCCTCACTGACTAAGCCTTCTACTTTAAATCTGCTCTCTTTCTTAGGTTTCTCAAATCTGGCACAACCGACACGGAATAGTAAAACAAAATGATATTATTTGTTGTTGTCCATTTAAGAATTCTGCACTGGGAATTAAGCAGTGCCTGCAACCAAGCTGTAAGCAGACAGAAAAGCAGATACAGTCTCAGACAGGTAAAAATTGTTCTGAATTTTCATTAACACTTCAAGAAAAGAACAAGAAATAGGAGTGAAAGAAGAAGCACCAGAGCAATGGGGCTGAATCACAATGCAGTATGTAGCCTTAAGCTTTTAGCTATAAAACATGCTGTAGATTGTGCACTATTGCACTGAACATCATAGAAGCACATCAAATAAAAGTCAGGCATTCTTAAAGATTAGAAATATTGAATGTGTTTTACAAAAGGCCATTTTAATAAACAGACACATGGGGCATTAGCCTTGGTTTGCCAATAAAATTACAAAGTTGTGTGGGGGCTTATTGCCTCCTGGGTCAGTAAATTGAAAAGCGAGAAAAAGGGCTTATAAGCAATGAGACTACATAATCTAAGACTGCATACATAATGTTCCTCATTGGAGATCTTATTTGGTGTACAACAGCCCTTTAAGAATACACACATCACACTCCAGAATCGGCAGGAATTGCCCTCTTGTTAACAATTCATGAAAAGAATTAGCCCCATTTTCTATTGCTTTCCCACTCACTGTAACTTTACCCAGGGCTGCTGTTAGACAGACAACCTGACACAGGGCCCCATACAGACAACCTGACACAGGGCCCCATACAGCCAATGCTTCAGTTATAAATGAACACAGTGGGGGATTGATATTGACCACTTGTGTTCATTTAGGAAGAGAAGGGGCTGGTAAATACAACATATTTACCAGACCCTTCTCCTAATCTTAATCTTGAAGGATCCTATTGTGTCCTTGCAGTTTCCGGCGGGAAGGAGAGAAGGGTAAGGGGGCACACAGGCAGGACCGTGACAAGGGGTGGGCAGGAGGGGAAGCTGCCCTGGGGACTGTGGTGTCATGTGAGGTGGAGGGGGGCAAGAGGAGATTGAAGGGGAGGGAATTTGTGTTGGGAGGAATTTAGGGAGTGGCAGGGGGTAAGAATTGTTCCAGGAGGGGATATTTGGGGGGGATGTGCTAGGAGTGGTGATTTAGGGGGATTTGTGTTGGGAGAGGGATTGGGGAAGAGGACTTCTTCTAGAAGGAGGGCTATGAGGGGGGCTGTGCTACAAGAAGTGATATGGTAGAGGGGGAGGGTAAATGTTCTGGGAGGGGTTTTTTTTGGGGGGGGGGATTTATGCTATTAGGTATGAATGTGGGTGTTTGTGCTAGGAGGGCAAATTTGGGGGGGTGGGATTTGTGCTAGAAGGTATGAATGGGGGGGGGGGGAATTTGTGCTAGGAGGTGAAATTGTGGGGGGGGGGATTGTTCTAGGAACGGGTTGGGGGGACTTGTGCTAGGAGGGGGTTGGATGTGTACCGGGAGGGGAAATCTGAGGGGCAGAGAATTTGTGCAAGGAATTTTTTTTTGGGGGGGGTGGGGGAGCATTTGTGCTGGGGGGATTTGGAGGATGGGGGAGCAAAGATTTGTGCTGGGAGGGGGGATTTCAGCAAGAGGGGTGGATATGTACTGGGAGGAGGGAAAATTTATTCTTAGGGGGTAAGTATGCAGATTAGTGCTCATTTTTTTTTAGAGTGGGTTTATTGACACATAATGTTCTTAAATCTGGGGGGCGCAGTTTGGCATGTTCGCCCTAGGTTCTAGATGACCTTGTCCCAGCACTGCACACAGGGGAGCTTGGGCAGCAAGGGAGGAGAAGAAGCCAGCATTCAGCTGCTGCAGAGAGAGCCAAACATGGGATTATTTTCAGTAATTGCCCCCCTGCTGCACCTATCCTTCCCTGCTCACATCTGATTTACCCAGCAACCTGGGCCCCCATGCTGGACTGGGCCCCCATACAGGAGGGCTGGTGGTACCCCCCTATCCACGCTCTTGACTTTACCCCTAGTGCCTAACAAGCATACAGTATATTGATGTTGAGGACTGTTTCCCTTGTTCAACTTAGCACATCACAAAATGAAGTCTTAATTCTCCCTAAAAGGCGAAAGAAGTTTGGGGACAGCATTTGTGTACCCCTAACAGATATATCTGACACCCCTATGAAGTATGATCACCCTGGTAATAAACACCTGCTTTTAATGGAATGCTTTTACTCCCTCACTTTAGATCAGGGGTCTCAAACAGGCGGCTGTCCAGCTGTTGCAAAACTACAAGTCCCATGAGGCATTGCAAGGCTGACAGTTACAAGCATGACTCCCACAGGCATTGCAACAGCTGGAGGGCTGCCAGTTTGAGACCCCTGCTTTAGATTTTATTGTTTAGGGGTAAAAATCACAGTTGCCTTAACTACGTTCCGGGATCAAGCAACCACACATCCCTATTGATCAATTACCATTTTTTCCTCCGCAATATGCCAAAACATCTTGCATGAATGCAGCTTCAATAGCCATAGAGACCTTGTCGGAAAGTTTCTAGTCAGTAAGATGTTAAGGTATATGTAAATCCAGTCGTTAAAATCTTATATAAGCTGTAACTTGCTAATATACTGTAAATTTTTTTTTGATTATTTTTAAAGTGGTAATAAACCCAAAACCAAATAATGTGATATATTGCAGCTGAATGAGAGAAATCTTAATGTGTTTGGCCAGCTTAAGTGAGGAGGTTGCCCAACTTACCCAGTTCCGGGGGCGGGGGGCATGGAGCTATAACTTCATACTTCACATTTCAAACTAGTTATTTTTGGAATAGAAAAATGCTTTGGAGGCATCTTGCAGAACAGAAGAAACACAGGGGCTGATATTTCAAAATGCATGTACATTACGCCTTCCAGGATTCAATATTGGGAAACCGCAGGGACAATAGGGTGCTCTGTTCAAATTCAGTCCACTGGCCAATTATAGATTTTTTTGTAAATAAAAAAAGTCAGGATATAAAGTGCATTTCTCATCTTACTGCTTGCCAGCACCAATATTAAGGAATTCTATGTGAAATTAAGCTGTAATCTGGATAGAGGAAGCCCTCTTGATGTAGTATATCTAGATTTCGGCAAAGCATTTGATACGGTACTACATAAATGCTTAATTTAAAAATGAAAGTCTATTGATATTGAAGCTAGTGTATGTACCTGCATAGAAAACTGGTTAAAGTAGCACATCCAAAGGGTGATGATAAATAGCATATCTCTGGAATGGTCTGGAGTCGTAAGTGGGGTGTCCCAGGGCTCTGTCCTGGGACCAATTCTGTTTAACTTATTCATCAACGACATAGAGGTGGGTATAAATAGTTCAATCTCTGTGTTTGCTGACAATACAAAGCTTAGTAGGGTAAAAACCTTTATAACAGGATATAGCAATTCTACAGGAAGACCTTAGTCAATTAGAGAGGTGAGCAACTATATGGTAAATGAGGTTCAGGTGGGAAAGTATAGTGTAAAGTAATGCACTTTGGAGCTAAAAACATGAATACAAGGAAAAGGAGGGTAAGCCTGATTCAGGGCCCCCCTTTTGCTATGGGATTGTGAGAGGAGCAGTTTCAAGGTCCCCTCGCTGATTTTAAAAGCAACAGGTGGTCTATGAGAGGTTAGTTAAGGCAAATAGAACTGGAAGATTCTGGTATAGGCACCCGTTTCATGACAGGTTAAAATGGGTCAGATGACCTTATTGAGGTTTCCAGAATGTTTGGGGGTCAATATATAAAGGACTCCCTCAATAGGTCCGGGGCAAGTCGTCGGAAGGAGGACCATACAGTGGAGCTCCCCACCCAAACCCCCACTTTAAAAGAAAAAAAAAATAGATTTATTTGTTGCGGCTTAGAATATCGTTTAAAGGGACAGTTTAAAAAAAAAAAATTTAAATACGAAGTTTGAGTCTGAGTGGCTGAGCTGAGTTTAAATGTGTATAGGAATATTAATTATGGTGAATTAATTTATTTACATTGTGTTTTTAGATAAAAGCAATGGAAAGAAGCCGCGGACAAAAAGAATTTATCCAAAAAAAAAATATATATATAATAATAAAAATGATAAATACATTTTGGTGTGGTGTTTTTATTATTATGTTCAGGCCATCCTGTTTGCGATCCCATGTAAATTACACACTAGAGGGAGAACCTCTGGGGGAATCGAGGATGGAAACAGACCTGGGGGTCGTAGTAGATGACAGACTCAGCAATAGCATGCAATGCCTAGCTGCAACAAGCAAGGTCTGTGGACTGTTGCATTAAAATGGGTAATTACTTAATAAATGGGTAATTCTTATTTCTACAAAACTGGTTCAGCTGCATCTTGAGAATGCTGTCCAGTTCCGGTCCCAAGTCCATAGGAAGGACTGGAGAGGGCTGTGCTTGAACTGGAGAGAGTCCAGAACAAAGCTAAAATGGGGGCTGGAAGATCTCAGTTATGAGGAATGTCTGCAATCATTAAACTTAAAATGACTAGGATTGGTCTGGTTCACAGTCAACACCCAATGTAAAGGGCACCTCATCCCAAAACAGTGTAGGGACAAAAAAGAACAAAATAGCAGGGACTTTAGCGGTGCCAACAAAGCTTGGAAAATGCTTTCATATTAAAAGTATAAATTTTATTGGTACAAAAAATGTTTAAAAAAAACAAATTCATTACACATGATACATCTCTTCTTACAAAGGTCATAAAAACAAGGTGGTTATGAGATACGTAGGTTCAAACCAGATTTGAGAGAAATTGCACATTAGCCCAACATGTTTCGCTGATTGCTTCTTCAGGGGACATGCAATTCAGAGACAAATTGGTATGACAAACCCACAAATAGCACCACCAATAACACGCCAGCCAGATGCGAAAGCTCACCCCCATAGGTTTCCCCGCACAGGAGGGAGAAGGTCTAAGTAGTGGCCATAGAGGGTAGAAGGATCGGGTTATTATGATTATAGTTGATTGGGTAGGAATTAGTAAGGATAGGACTAATTCAGGAACATCTGAAAACTATCAGCATAAGATTGAGTGCTAAGGAGGATGCTGGTAATGTGTGGTAATATAGACGCCAGCTCGATGGAGCCCGGTCCATCCAGCTGGCGTCTATATTACCACACATTACCAGCATCCTCCTTAGCACTCAAGGACTGTTTGACAGAAGCCAGTCTCTGCTTAAAGCAGAGTTCCAGGTTAAAATGAAAGTAGCTCTAGAACAATCGAGCACCCACCCCATCATCTCTGCATTTGCATTGGCCCCTCCCATCATCTCTGCATTTGTATTGGCCCCTCCTCCTCCCCCCCGCTGCCTTCTTGGACCTGTCTGTGTCCCAAAAGATGACAGGGCCATTCAGAAAGCACAGCCCAACTTGCACATGCGCAGTAGGAAACTGGCTGTGAAGCCTGTTGCAATTAGTTGCAATGCCGGGGCCTGCTCCTGAGCTGATGGAGAATCGGCTTCAGGGGGGGGCGACATTGCAGGATCCCTGGACAGCAGCTACATTATTTTTTTTGTTTAGAGGCTGGAACTCCCATTCAGGTGTTCTCCAATAGGTTGAGTGACAAGATACCATGTATTGAGTTAATCACTAAAAAATGTATTGGGCTGAAAAAACAAAAAAAAATATTGTCTGTAACCCACAAATTCCTTCTCTGCTTTGTACATCACAGAAAATAATAATATACACTATATATACCCTCAACTGCCTTATTAAAATGCACCGAAGCTCAATATTTAAATATAAACAATCATGAAAGCAATATGCAATCTGGGTTGGGTATCAGGCCTTAAGGCACATGGACATTAGAGGTAGAAGCAAGTCAAATGGAGAACGCTTTCATAGACTTCTGCATTTCTCTCACATAATGTTGAGCTTCTTTAATTTGTTTAGGAGTTATTTAAAAAGTTGATGTGTTCTGCTATTTGTTTATAACGCACGTCACTTAGATCCACTGTAATGTTTTTTTTTTTTTTTAAAACTGCAATTAACATAAATAACAATGGTTTACAATACCTTACCTTAAATTTATCAACTTCAGCTTTTGAACATGTGGCATGATAGGAAAGGACCTGAAAGAAACAAACAACCAAATTGCTAATTATGTATGCTTCTTACAGCTCTTAGCATCCCAACCAATAAACTCAACCGTTCTCATAAGAGCCCAGTGCTCAAAAAAAAAAAATCCTTTTTTTTTTTCATTCTCCATAGAAACAAAACATTCTATATAAAGATTGTGACGAAGACCTATTTCCCCTGAAGAGAAAATGGACATATGATATAGCTACAGCAATGGTTGCAAACTGTTCTTATACTCTGCATATGGGGGGAGCAAACTGCAGCAGGTATAGGTATAGGTACATCCAAACTTTCTTGTTGCAGTTGAATCTCAGTAACTAGCCCTGTGTAAGCTCTAAGTCACATGCTAACACAGGTTCACTTTAAATAATAGATACAAAAATGTCTAACTTTCATCTGCTAATTACTCAGCATGGGTAGCGTGAGTTAAAAAAATTAAAAACATGGTTTTAATCTGCTCTACAACACTTTGATTCTGCATCACGTGTCACAGAATCCCTTTAAAAATTCACCCATCTTTAATTATAAACTAATTAACAATGATATTTAATTCATGAAGTGTGTATGTGCATTTATTAGTAATGCTCTGAGCTGTAGTATTGCTTTTTACTGTTGTTCCATTATTTCTTAAACAGTGGGAAATACTCGTTCTGCTTGAGGTATGGCTGATGAAAAAAAATCACAATATCACCATAAAGCATTTCTTCCCCATACAAGTGCCACTAATGGTCATTTAGATACATCCTGCTATAGTACATCCAGCAAGGCTTGCTCATTCTTTCTTAATCAGACCATTAGGATCAAGAGTCAGGGAATCAGATAAGAATTCCAGAAAAAAAAACATTTCTAATGGTAACCTGTCATCTATTTAAATCATACTGTATGAAGTTAAAGTCACATTGTAAAATCCAGATAATTGCTTTTTATTCCCTGTGCCCGTTCACCAAATTTCATTTAGAAGTAGGAATTTTGTGTCATTTTAGTTATTGCCTAGGGCATAAAATGCTAACTATAATGTGACATCAGATAGGCACAGAAATAATAATCTTTCTATATTGTTAAGCTTATGGTGAGGTGTGTCAAAAGAAACCACAGGCCCTCTATTAAAGTGTTTGTCCAGGCATTGCCCAAATGTACCCCAAACCTTCCCCACCCCATCTAGGGCATGTCCTAGCATTATTTTAGTTTTTTTACCTTGCTGTGAGCTCAGTTCCTATTGTGGAAGGCCTGCATCTAAAACGACACCTTCCAGGAGCCATTTCCTTATATACAGTGTACGGGCAAGCTCTTGGGGGTCAAGGCATCAGCACTGTTTTGCTGAAAAAAAAACCAATGCATATATGTGGAGTGGGACAGAGCGTGATGGGGGATAGGTAGAGTTCTAGGCCTCATGCAGTTTGGGAGATATGCTCTAGTGTAACATCCGAGGGTTTTCCCCCGCCCATGAAAGTACAGGTGACACATACAGCTGGTCATAGAAATGTCTGGCTATACTTGACAGTAGTTGGATAGACACCAATGATTTTGTGCATTAGCACATACACACGCATGGGTGTACGACATATTCCATGAGCACAACATTTCTGCATTCTGGGAATACATCAAACTCACATACTCACCAATGCACAAAAGATTTACACCAATGCACAAAAGATTTAGCGTATACCTCAGAAAGGCTGCATACAGCTATTGGTTGAATAGACATAAAAATAGGCATGGGGGATCGTATGGCATGGATGCCCTAGATGATGTCCTAGGTGATGAAATGCGTTGGATGGAGCCTACGCACGCAAAATCACCATGCCTTCTTTTGGAATCTCTGCTGTAGAGCTTGGAACTGTGATTTTTAATGTGCATAAACGTATTTTATCATGTGAGTACAACCTGTATTGTGTATCAATATTAAAGTTTTTGAACCGGTTTACACTTTGTGGTTTCCCTCGCTTTGATTCCATGTGGATACTTGGTAATATGTGGTCATAATTGATCCTTCTTACCTTGAAGTGTGAACCAGTCTAATATATTTGAGCCAAATGATGTGTATTGGAGTGTTCCCTGAGGAAAGCGTTTACAACAGGTGAACTAGACTCTTTTGTCGGGTCATTTCAGTCTGGTAAGAGTGCACTCTCTATAACGGTGATGGTTCACGTGGTGATCACTAGAATCGATGAACATGGCCTCAGTTTAACGGCGCCTGTGGTGTTTCTTTAAAGACACACAATTGGACTTTAATGTTCTTTTATTGTTTTCATTTTTCACCTTGATATGGACTTCTGAATTTAGCACATCAATATTGTTTTAGTGCGGCAACATATATATTATAAATTGCATACAGCCATTCACTTTCACATGTTAGAATTTCCAAGCACCACAGGCACTGTGTCCTCAGCCCAAACAGGAAGTCAGCAGCGCCTTTTTAGAAGAAATAAAAAAACAAGGGAATGCACTTGTATTGGAGAAATGTACTGAATCAGTTTTTTATTATTTTGACCTAAGATATATTTTAGAGTGAAGCTTATCTTTTTATTTTTTGTGCTACAGCTTTTGTGACATAACCCACCTGAAGTATGTCCCACATCAAGTAGGCAGCTGGAAGCTGGAGAACTCCTCACTGTAGGGGTGCCCCCTCTTCTTCATGTGGCTGAACCTCTGGCACTGGGCGGGTTAATATCTTTGGGATCCTGGCTGAGTTGCTGTAGAAAATTTCAACCTGACAAGGACCCACTCCCACTTCTGTGAACGATGGAGAGTCTGGTGAGTCAATGATTCTCTCCCCATTCACAGATCATTTTACAGGAAGTGAGAGCAATCAAATAACTTTTCTCAATGGAAAAGGAGAGAGGAGGGTGAGGGACCTCATTGGCCACTTTTTTCACACTAGCTTAGCCCAAAGCTATTAACTCCCTTGTACTCCGCAAGTTCAGACACAGGAAGAGGATGGGCCAGCCGATCAGTGAAGATTTCTCCAGGATTCCTCCACGTGCAGTACATGGGGGATCCTTCATTGCAGGTAAGTTAGCTCACTGAAGCTGTAAAATAAAAAATAAAGAAATAAAAAAAAGCTACGCTGCAGCTTTAAAATACTAATAAAAGTACAGCAATGGCTTACTAAAGTAAATCCGCCTCAAACCTGGGAAATGATGTATGATGCTGTATGTTTTACCAATGTAATCCTGTACTTAGAACAAATACACGCCTATAATGACTCCACTCTAGACAAGTAGCTAGTGGTAGCAAGTAGTAACAGGTAGCTTAATAATCTTCAATCCCAATAACATTTGGTGATATTGTGACTATTTTTTATCTGGCTACAGTATTATTCCTTATTTTGTATAATGGTCCTTCTGAATAGTACTCAATAATTTTGTAGGTAGTGAATATGCTTACTATTGCAGACAAAAAATCTACATAAATTGTGAAATCTTTGCTGCCAAGGTTTTAAATAGGCAACAGTGAAAAAATATTGTACAGTATATCTTAGAGGACATTGTGTTCTGAAGCACTGCACTTTGAAGAATACTGACTTCCATTGTACGTCTTTACCAGCAGTATCACAATAAACTGACTTATTTAAACATTAACCACTTGCCGATTGCCGCACGAACATTTACGTCAACAGAATGGCACAGACAGGCAAATGGGCACACAGGTATGTCCCATTAAATTAGCCGCTGTGTGGTTGTGCGCGCGCAACCCTGCCGCGAGCTCCATGAGTGTGATCACGGGTCCGGCGGACTCGACGTCTGCGGGTATACCCGCGATCGTCTCACGGAGAGGAAGAACGGGGAAATGCTGATGTAAACAAGCATTTCCCCATTCTTCCTAGTGACAGGACACTGATCACAGCTGCCTGTGATCGGGAGCGGTGATCATTGTCGTTACGCATGTAGCCCATCTCCCCTACAGTTAGAACACATCCCTAGGACACACTTAACCCCTGCAGCGCACCCTCCTGGTTAATCCCTTCACTGCCAGTCACATTTACACAGTAATGAATGCATTTTTAATCTCACTGAGCGCTGTATAAATGTGAATGGTCCCAAAATAGCGCCAAAAGTGTTCGATCTGTCCGCTATAATGTTGCAGTCACGATAAAAATCGCTGATCGCCGCCATTAATAGTAAAAAAAAAAATGAATAAAAATGGCATAAAACTATCCCCTATTTTGTAGATGCTATAACTTTTGCGCAAACCAATCAATAAACGCTTATTGCGATATTTTTTACCAAAAATATGTAGAAGAATACGTATCGGCCTAAACTGAGGAAAAAAAACGTTTTTCTATATATTTTTTGGGGATATTTATTATAGCAAAAAGTACAAAATAATGCGTTTTTTTCAAAATTGACGCTCTTTTTTTTCTTTATAGAGCAAAAAATAAAAACCACAGAGGTGATCAAATACCACCAAAATAAAGCTCTATTTGTGGGGAAAAAAGGACATCAACTTTGTTTGGGAGCCATGTCGCATGACTGCGCAATTGTCAGTTAAAGTGATGCAGTGCCGAATCGCAAAAAGTGCTCTGGTCTTTGGCCAGCCAAATGGTCCGGGCTGAAGTGGTTAAAGAGTTTCTTTAAAAGAAACGCCACATTATTGACTCCCGAAAAGACTCATTACTTCAGTAAGAGACTAAGAGAGATCATTTATAGATGTTTGCACAATTTACAGAGCCAACAGTGGGGGTAATAGACATTATCACCACTGTAGCAAATATTTATCTATTGGTAAAGTATATGTTCCCCTATAGAGAGAGATCAGCACTGTAGACCCCGGAGAGCCAGAAAATTCAGGTGGTGCTGTTGAATAAGGGAGGTGGAGAGGTGGGGGAACCCCCCATGATCCAAACAGTTGTGGGTCTATATATCTGGTAAGTGGTTTGTGAAGTTGGAGGCTTCACACAGTGAATGCAGGCTTAAAGTGGAAAGTAAAACAGTGGCTGTAAAGCCCATTGGACACTAAAGCACTTGTTTTTTCCATAAGGCACTTTATTTGGGACTTTAATACATTATATTGGTTTAATGTTTCATATATAATCATGTGGTTTTATGTATAATGGGTAATTTTATATCTAGTATTGAGCACATAATTAGCACTGTATACAGTGGGGACGGAAAGTATTCAGACCCCCTAAAATGTTTCACTCTTTGTTATATTGCAGCCATTTGCTAAAATCATTTAAGTTCATTTTTTTCATCTTTAATGTACACACAGCACCCCATATTGACAGAAAAACACAGAATTGTTGACATTTTTGCAGATTTATTAAAAAATATCACATGTTCCTAAGTATTCAGACCCTTTTCTCAGTATTTAGTAGAAGCACCATTTTGATCTAATACAGCCATGAGTCTTTTTGGGAGAGATGCATTTGGGGATCCTCTGCCATTCCTCCTTGCAGATCCTCTCCAGTTCTGTCGGGTTGGATGGTAAACGTTGGTGGACAGCCATTTTTAGGTCTCTCCAGAGATGCTCAATTGGGTTTAAGTCAGGGCTCTGGCTGGGCCATTCAAGAACAGTCACGGAGTTGTTGTGAAGCCACTCCTCCGTTATTTTAGCTGTGTGCTTAGGGTCATTGTCTTGTTGGAAGGTAAACCTTCGGCCCAGTCTGAGGTCCTGAGAACTCTGGAGAAGGTTTTCGTTCAGGATATCCCTGTACTTGGCCGCATTCATCTTTCCCTCGATTGCAACCGGTCATCCTGTCCCTGCAGCTGAAAAACACCCCCACAGCATGATGCTGCCACCACCATGCTTCACTGTTGGGACTGTATTGGACAGGTGATGAGCAGTGCCTGGTTTTCTCCATACATACCACTTAGAATTAAGGCCAAAAAGTTCTATCTTGGTCTCATCAGACCAGAGAATCTTATTTCTCACCATCTTGGAGTCCTTCAGGTGTTTTTTTTAGCAAACTCCTTGCGTTCTTTCATGTGTCTTGCACTGAGGAGAGGCTTCCGTCAGGCCACTCTGCCATAAAGCCCTGACTGGTGGAGAGCTGCAGTGATGGTTGACTTTCTACAACTTTCTCCCATCTCCTGACTGCATCTCTGGAGCTCAGCCACAGTGATCTTTGGGTTCTTCTTTACCTCTCACACCAAGGCTCTTCTCCCCCGATAGCTCAGTTTGGCCGGATGGCCAGCTCTAGGAAGGGTTCTGGTCGTCCCAAACGTTTTCCACTTAAGGATTATGAAGGCCACTGTGCTTTTAGGAACCTTAAGTGCAGCAGAAATGTTTTTGTAACCTTGGCCAGATCTGTGCCTTGCCACAATTCTGTCTCTGAGCTCTTCAGGCAGTTCTTTTGACCCCATGATTCTCATTTGCTCTGACATGCACTGTGAGCGGTAAGGTCTTATATAGATAGGTGTGTGGCTTTCCTAATCAAGTCCAATCAGTATAATCAAACACACTCAAATGAAGGTGTAGATCCATCTCAAGGATGATCAAAGGAAATGGACAGCACCTGAGTTAAATATATGAGTGTCACAGCAAAGGGTCTGAATACTTAGGACCATGTGATATTTCAGTTTTTCTTTTTTAATAAATCTGCAAAAATGTCACCAATTCTGTGTTTTTCTGTCATTATGGGGTGCTGTGTGCACATTAATGAGGAAAAAAATGAACTCAAATGAGTTTAGCAAATGGCTGCAATATAACAAAGAGTGAAAAATTTAAGAGGGTCTGAATACTTTCTGTCCCCACTGTATAAAATTGTTTATTTATATATATATTTTTTATATAAAGTTTAAATGAGTGCTGTATTTATTTAACTTATATCCATTGTAATTGACAGTGGACAACAGTGGGTGAATCTCATAGACACTATTGAGCTGTCTGACAGCATAGCTCCCAACTGTCCATGATTTGGAACAAACACCATCTGTCCCTCTTTCCTCGTAATTTGTCCCTTATTTTGGTCTGATCTATATAGTTGTATATAAAATGCACTTTTTATTTCTCAAAAACTGTTTCCCAATGCTAAACCTTTCATCAGTTTCTAGCTTGTAAATTTCAAAAACAGTATAAAGGAATAGTAGTGGTAGAAAATAAAGCACTTATGGGTTTAACTAATCAAATTCTCCTTTAAGGGCGTGGCAGGCTGTGTGTCCTATGCTTACATACTTTTGCTAATAGGTGTTCCTCGTTCATATCGCAAAGAGTTGGGAGGTATGTTGACAGGTATGGAATCTCTGCCCACTGCCATCCCCTGTCAAGTCTATAGTCACATAGAGTTCCCCATCACGCTCTGCCCACACTGCAATAAAAATCTACGGCTTATGTGCCTGTCTGTGCACACTGGCCAAGAGGTGAGTCCAGTAATATTGAATCTCAGTGTCGACTGCCTCCTGTGATGAATTCATGTACAGTACCTGTTCCTGACTGGTACATGAATCTCACAATTAAAAATTGATCAAACCGTACCACACAGACATCCATAGATAACCCTTGGACAGTTGCTTGGCTTTATGATGGTACCATAGAAAATCCTGCAATTAAGAGAAAACCAGCACATTGAGAAGTAGAATCTTAAGCAGGATTTACTGAAGTCCCATATCACCAAAAAATTTACAGCGACATTTCAAGTGCACAGTGGCCCTCTTTTTCAAGATGACAGAGTCACCCTAAAAAAGAAGGCTGTCATATAGTTACATAGTTACATAGTAGGTGAGGTTGAAAAAAGACACATCAAGTGAAAAAAGTCCATCAAGTCCAACCTATGTGTGTGATCAGGGCTGCCATCAGGGGGGTACAGCCGTCACAACTGTAAGGGGCTCCGGGGCCCGAGGGGCCCGCCTGGGCCAGAAGAAGGCAGGACGGGTGAAGGGGAGCCGTGTTGTTTGTTACAGAAACAATTTCACAGCTTCTGCTGTTCTCCTGTCATTGAGCTCAGACATTGAGCTCTTTACTGCCACCTCTGGCTACTATGTGCATGTGCATCCCTTGTGTGATCTGTACCATGCTTCTCAGCAACATGTCAGCTTTGTGAAAATGATCTGGGACTAGGTAGGAAGACCTTATTTACAAGTAGGGGCTGTGAGGGAAAGGGAGGGGGGCTGTTTGTGTACAGGGAGGGGCTAGAGCTTTGTGTGTTTACAGGTTTGTGTATGTGAGGGGCTGCCATATATACAGGTGTGTGTGTGTGGAGAGGCTGACATATATACAGGTGTGTGGGGGGGCTGGCATATATACAGGTGGGGGGCTGACATATATACAGGTGTGAGGGGGCTGATATATGTGTGTGGGGGGGGCTGACATATATACAGGTGTTGGGGGGGTGACATATATACAGGTGTGAGGGGGGCTGATATATACAGGTGGGGTGTAGGGCTGACATATATACAGGTATGTGAGGGGGCTGACATATATACAGGTGTATGAGGGGGCTGACATACATACAGGTATGAGGGGGTCTTATATATACAGGTGGGTCTGTCATATATACAGATGTGTGGGGGGGCGCTGACATATATACAGGTGTGTGGGGGGGCTGACATATATACAGATGTGTGGGGGATGACATATATACAGGTGTGAGGGGGGCTGATATATACAGGTGTGAGGGGGGCTGATATATACAGGTGGTGGATGGGGCGGACATATATACAGGTGTGTGTGTGTGTGGGGGGGGGGGGGGGGCGCTGACATGTATACAGCAATAATGGCCATACAGAATTCTAAGGCCTCATGCACACCTTAATTGTTAAAATAACGTTATAAAAACGTTAGTAGCTTAGCAGTGAGTTTTTCAACGGTTTTCAATGTTTTTGCAATAGCGGTTTTTAGAGTATTTGAGTGTTTTTGAGTGCTTATTGGCATGTATCAGCGTTTTTTGACGTTAGAAGTTTGAGTTAAAAACTCCTCTCAGAACCCACTAGTTTTGGGTTTTTTTTAAAGCCGAAAAACGCCCTAGCCAAAAACTAGTGATAACAGCCTATGTATGCATGGACACATAAGATAACATGATGGGAAGTTTATTGACTGTAGAAAAAAATGTCTGAAGCCTAAAACAGCTTAAAGAGGAAGTAAACCCTGATGGGTTTTCATTCCTCTTTGTTTCCCTGCAAAGGTAAAGCATAATGGGCTACTATGCATCGCATAGTAGCCCATTATGTGTCACTTACCTGAAACCGAAGCCTGCGATGTCCCCGATGTCCCCGCTGGCTGGAAGCGTCCTTCTTCAGCCCTCTTCCTTCCGGGGCCGCGAACTCCAGCTCTGTGACTGGCCGGAGTCGCGTGACGTCACTCCCGCGCATGTGCGTGGGAGCTGCCATTCACGGCATGACCCCAGCTGGAAACGGCACAGCGTGCCCTTTCTAAAGTGCGCATGTGCAGAATACATCAGCGCATAAGGAGAAGAACTCATTGTACAGGGAATTGTAAATATCTCCTAAACCGTGTAGGTTTAGGAGATATTTCTAGCACCTACAGGTAAGCCTTAATCTAGGCTTAAGTGTAGGTGAAAGTGGTTGTACAGGGTGTACAACTACTTTAAGAGTGTCTTTGACACTAATTCCAATGTCTGTGCTTATGGGCTGTTCTGCAATAGCAGGTTTCGGCAGCAGGTGGCGATACAAGTGAAAGTTTTTTTTTCTGGGAAACCTCCTTTGCTTTTTGTTATGTGGCCACCAGGTTCTACATAGTTCTGTTTATTTATGTATGCATTTAAATTACAGCACATCTTGTACATTCTTAAACATAACAACCTAACTTGAAAGTCATTTTAACAAATTCCTAAATTAGAATTACATATGTTCAGCAGTTCGTCAGTTTGAATTACAGTCATTTGTCAGTAATCAGTAAAGCAGTGTAATCTAAATACAGCTTTCTCTGTCTCCCCCCCGCTCCATATGTTGGTGACATTATTTGTATAGAGATGCATACTGTCCCTACCATGCCTAGATGTAACTAAGTATTGTGGTGTTTAAGCAATAACTCCTTCCCCTATTTTTTTATTCTGTCTAGCACTATAAATAACTGCTAACAACTGAACAATAATTTAAAGTGCAATTAAGCCCACCAATTGAACTGTTTCTCAATGCCGTGAATGTCACAGTTGTTGTGCTTTCAACCAAACTATCAAGCTAACAAATGGCTGGTTTCATAACTGATCCAATAGAAGCTAAGGTGGCGCTACCAGCTACCTTACCATAAAGAATAGGTTTACATTCTACTTTACTTGTTAAAGTGTACCTCTAGGCAAAACCTTTGTTTTAGTTTTGTATAGAGTCAGGGAGAGTTAGACCCCCTGTGACATTTTTATTGCTGTCTGTGCCCCCATTTGGGTGATTCTCCACTCTATTTGTGCTGGTGATCACTGTCACTGAGGAAGAAGGGAAGAAGAAATCCAAGCTGCCCCCAAGAAAAGAGGTGAAGGAAACCAACTGTTTCAAATTATTATTTTTATCAAGTTGTTATAGGTAAAGTTCCATATATAATATTCAGTATATCACTGCAATACATGCACATTTCCTCAACCAGTGTGGCAAAATTTCTCATCCTCCTAACTTCCTGTTTGATCTAACAACACAGTGGCTTTTCTACATTGACACCCCTTGCAGCGTTATCAGTCCTGCCCACTGGATTACAGTCCTTAATGCATACTTTTTTTTGTTTACCATTAAAATCATGCTGCTGCCTTGACTTCTAATGGCCTGTCCATCCACTTTTCATTCTTGGGAAGAGTAATTCTGGGGGTGTGCCTAAATCAGTAGGAACTGAACATCTTGCAACTTCCCCTGCAAACCTTCTACAAGCCTGGTGATGGATGTCACAAGGAGTAATGTAAGCAATTTTTTGCTACAGGAACAAGATAAAAAATGCTAGGACATGCTCTAGGGTGGAAAGAGGTTTGGGGTTAAATTGGGTAATGCCTGGAAATGAACTTTAATGGATTATTGCACTTTCACACAGATTACATAGAATATTTCTTTACCCTTGACCTAAAGAAACCAACCCTTTCCTGCACCAGATATTTACTTACCTGCAGCAGGATATGGCCCCATAGATATCAATGGGGTTTGACAGTATAAGTGGTAAAAGAACTCTCAAAAAGGCAGCCATTTCTACTAATGGTGAAAGTTTTTAGAAGGGAGTTTTTTTATAATTTTTGAACAAATAAAATGTTTTGGGGATACTGTACATTTTATGGGAAATTATTTTTTTTTTAGAAACGTTATATTTTCATTTAAATTATTTTTTTAAAATGATTTATGCAGTTAAGAACAACCAGTATAGCTTTGGTATAGTAAGATATCATTCCACATAAAACAGGTGAGGACTAATATGTCAACCAAGGTTACAATATCCAATAAGCAGCTTCTCGGAAGGATAACTATGACTTAATTTAGCAGTCATGTCACATTGTTTGGGGAATATAAAATATAGAAGGCAAAAGGATTAAGAAAAGTAAGAAAAATGGGAACAAGTAGAAGGTCTCCATGGGGACTCGACTGCTTCTTCTGGGCCACCTCCTGGGAATTATACATCCAAGGAAGCCAAACTTTTTCAGTGATATCCATTTTGTCATTCACTATAGCCTTGTTTCTTGTTCGTCGTTATTCATGGCAATTTATGTTTAAGATGCTAAGAAATAACAGTGGTGGCTTTCTAAACTCTTGCAATTACCACTTTTATTGAGGCTGTTGATTTCCATATAAAGGGCATCTGTACTATTATGTAAACTAAAGCTTTAAAGGAAAAGGGTGGGCTGTAACTGGTTCTAACATTGATAAAGAATTTAGTGTATTTTGGAAAATGATGCTTAAAGTAAACCTGCCACACTGCTATACAGTTAATACCGACTTTTAGAGACCAGAAGTAGGTATTTGTTCACTACTAAAATATAGATAAAGGCAAAATTTTTCTTAGTTTTGGATGGAGTGGAGATGGATTACGCAGGTTTTTCTGGTTGTCTGTGGCCCTGTTAGGGAGATTCACCTTCTCTATTTGCCCTGTTTATCACTGACAGTGAAAGTGAAAGAATATCACAAATTTGGGGTTTTTACCAGAACAGGAATAGATTGGAAGTCTTCCAATGGGGACATTAGTTCTGGTGACCCTGGTAACAGCTAGGGATCCCCTCACTTTAAAGGGATTCCCTATCACTTTCCATTGTGGCTACGGGACAGAAAGTGAAGCGTAATCTCCCCAATGGGACGCAGATGGCTAAAAAAAAATTAAAAAGACAGCCGTTACCCTCCATTACTCTATCCCAAACAAAGAAAAGTTTTTTCCTTTAATTCTACTTTGATGTTTAAACAACATGACATGGTGTGTTCTACAAACGATCCCAACCACTCAGTTTCCCAACAATGCTCCACCCACCAAAGTATGCTGGCTGTGGGTGTTCCATGATCTGCTGACAATTGTAGCACTAAAAGCAAAAGTGGAACTGCTCAACTTCTGAAAACAAAATTTTTTTTTGATGTTATCCGATACAGGGAAAATCCACCTGCTCCTCTTACGTGTTTCACTTCATCATGAGCGTAATCCTATGATTAAGCTCCTGAAGAGTTAATTGCAGCAGCTGATTTTCCCTGTATCAGATAACATCAATAAACATATTTTACACTTTCAGAAACTGAGTGGCTCCACTTTTGCTTTCAGTGCTACAAAGGTGTATTTTAGTCCTCACTGCCTACAATTTGTTTTACTGTTATTATACCAACCAACCAAAAAAATGGTTATTATACCAGTACATTTAACTCTAATTTCTTTACAAGGTGTCTGGTGGAATGTTTGGGGCTCTTGGAACAATAAAGTGCTACTGAGAAATGTATGTTGAGGTAGTGCAGCCTGCATCGTTTGTAAGATATATTTTACGTTATATTATATACTTACATCTAAAGCGACTGACTGCTTTGCCCATGATTTCTTTACTTGGTCGTACATAATCGTGTTGTTAATACCAAGGCCACAAAATATAACAAAAGCCTAAAGAAAAGTAAAAAGTACAATTAAGTCCAAATCTCACTCAGTTTCTGGATTGATCTATCAAACTGCAATCGACATGTGTAATGCAGTGATCTTGCCCTCTCAGCATTTCCCTCTATCAGAATAAACAGACTAGGACTGCATCCATTGGCTGAAAGCACGGATCGAAATCTGTTTTTCCTGCATGAACAGTCAGCGGTCACAGGGACTGAAAGTTGGCCGGTTCACGCTGAGCTGGCCAGTTTTGGTTCCATGTATATACTGCTGTAGTCTAGACCTTTCCTGTTGAAAATGCTGGCTTTCTGGCTGTGGTGGTGATTTAAGGCTTTCCAGACCAGTGGCGGCCCATCCATACAGGGAGCAGGGGCGCCGCCCCCCTAATCCATGTGCTCGGCCCCTAATCTACATGCCGGGAACAGGATGCATGGATTTCAATGGGTTTTTTTTTTAGAAGCAGATGATTAGTACCTGAGGCTCTAATTGGCTTAAAAAAAGGTGGGCTCGGGGCACAGAGCCCACCCAGTTGTGTGACAATAGCGAATTAATATTCGCTATTGTCTTCCTGTTTCTCCTTCTGGCCAATCAGGAAGTGGGTCCTGAGACCTGATTGGTCAAGAGAAGAAGCGCTCCTATTGGAGGAGAAGAGGAGGAGACGCAGGAGAAGCCGCCGTGAAGCAGAGGAGGAGGAGATGCCGGGTGAAGCCACCGCCCGGAGGAAGCACTGCCCACAACCTAGATGAGGAAAGTGCGGGGCTGGTGATCAACCCAGAGACCGACGGGGGAGGCTGGGGGGTGGCGGGTGGATTGTTTGCAGCCACCCCCTAAAAAATATATCTCCAGCTGCCACTGTTCCAGACTTTCTATGACACTGGTCTACTAGTAGAGCAAACTTAAGCAAAACTTCAGCAGAAACGTTTTTCTTGCTAAATGAAATAGGAAAGGTTAGAAACTCTGTTGGATTTTTATTCATGTCAAAGTTTGGAAGATTTCTATAGACAGGAAGTGAGGACACATATATGACAATAAAACCAGAATTTTTAGGGTTAGCATCTCTCAGGTATATATCTCCTTGTAATCCGAATGAGGGCATTCTTTTCTCAGTTCTTGTAGTCAAGGGGACAGGAATTGAGAGGAAATCGCCACAATGTAGACCAATACGCAATCAAAACTAGACGTAGGTTCCTAAACTTCCCCACTCTACGGCAAAAGAAAAACATTTTTGTCTGAACTGCCACATTAAGTTGGATTGTGTGTATTAGTAAAGTATGGCATATTTCTCTGCAAGGTTGTTTCCTTACCTCGAACAGTCTTTGATCTGCATCATCAAATGGCTTTCCATCTAGTCTATTTAATACTTGTGCCACACCTAAAATATATAAAATAACGCAGTAGTAAAATTCTGAAAAGCAGTTACAATGGCTCTCTGTTAATTTAATAAATGTATTAATGGAATCAGCAGAACAGGACCCAGTACAGGAAGAAAAAAAACAGAAGGATATTGGTGATTTATGGAAGCAGCAGTCATTATTTAAAATACATTGTTTTCTTTATTTGTTTAAACTGTTGTCAAAATTGTCCTATGAGTTTATTATTTTTCTACTTTCACTTTTTGGATGGCGACTTGGTGAGGGGGTCTAAAGGATCCCAGTATCTTTACTTAAAGCCCAAGTAAATTTTCAGTTTAAATCAGCTAAATACATTTAAAGTGGAAGTAAACCCTCCTATTGTTTTCAGCCAAGGAAGTTGCCATCTTGGCTTCTGTTTAATCTTCAACTGTCCTGATTCTGCATATGTGATCAGTTATGACACCAGCCATTGGATGGTTTTACAGTTTGGTTGAGGACACATCCAATGGGACAGTTACATTCCCGGCATATGCCAGAAATGTACGTTTTTCTTAAACTGTTAAATCTATATGTTTACTTCCACTTTAAGGAGTAACAAAAGGTGTGCTAAGTCTTACAATTCATTTTATTTCTAAAGCTTCCACAGACTGAGTAAGGAAGCCTGTGTCTTCCCAGCAGCTGTAGAGTGGGACATTTGCTCCATGTGGGGAAGCACGCCCCCTACTGAATCAGACTTATAGGAGTGCAATCGGCAAAGCTCCTGCTCCCTGCTGAACGGAGAGTTCTGGCTCTGATTCAGCGTGCTGGACCTCTGCAAAGAGATACGTGCTTCTCCACAGAGAGGAAGCATGACTACATAGGACATGCATTTCTGCTCAGGCTGTGGCTGCTTTTTAAATAAAATATACTGTTATGCCCTGTACACACGATCGGACTTTCCGACAACAAAACTGTGGATTTTTGCTCAAAGGTTGTTGGCTCCAAATTGTCATGCATACACACGGCCACACAAATGTTGGCCAACAATTACGAGTGTAGTGACATACAAGACGTACGTGATATCTCCATTACGAACACTAGTTTTACAAGACCAAGCCGTTCCAGCTCATACTTGATTCCAAGCATGCGTGGACTTTTTTGTGACAGACTTGTGTACACACGATCGGAAAGTCCGACAATAAAAATTTGTTGGCGGAAAATTTGAGAACCTGCTAGCCAACATTCGTTGGCGGAAAGTCCGAGAACAAATGTTCGATGGAGCATAAACACGGTCGGACTTTCCGCCAACAAGCTCACATCCAACATTTGTTGTTGAAAAATCCTATCGTGTGTACGGGGCATAAGACTTTGCTCACATTTTATTTTGATTCAATTTGAACTGAAAGTTCTCCGGGTTTTAAGCAGGGGGTGTTAACGTACCATCTTTGCATAAAACCTACCTGTTTCTTCCTGCGCCACCTTTTTGGGATAGCGGAACAGCCCAGTGACCATAAGTTTTATGATTTGAGGAGAGCTCATTGTTTTTGGCATCTACACCAAATTAAAGGGCATAGGGGCTAATACTGACACAGCAAGACCTACATAGTCAAAATCAGACATGATTTTGCTTAGCAAAAATGTTTACAAAGAAAAAGAAAAGAAGATTGATGTGCAGCAGAAAGGGCTGAAATTTGTGGCAGCATATTTCATTTCTGAACATATGTATTGTGAAAAGGTTAATCAAGATCCAATTCATATAAACAGGTTAGGGCACATTTATGTGCTTTCATGTGCTTAACGCATCATTAAAATTCATGGAAAGCATAGGACATCCAAAATCAAATTCATTTTAAAAGGTCCTCTTTGCATTTGTGTGCTGTCAAGCAAAGCACTCAAATCAAGACCTGCGTGCTGCATTTAGGGGTCTTGAGTTCAAACCGCACAAAAGTGTGAAAACTACCACTTTGTAATTTATATATTGCTGGGAAAATAAGGGAGGCACACAATGAATTATACAACAGTGCAATATTTAAAGAATTTGTCACCCGCTTAGTGCGTCTGCAAGGCCCTTTCTAAAATGATAAAAGTCAGTCATCAAAGCAGCCTGGCTAAGTTATTGCTTTTGGTTGAAATATTATTAGTCAGTCAGTAAATTTGCTGAACTAATGTAGGAGGTGCTTTACTGCTTGAGCTGTCCACCCAATTATATGCAGAAGAAATGTCAACACTGGATAGGCTTTCAGTTTGTATATGCATATAGAATCCTATGATTCTGATGCTGTATTTTGTAGGATATGGAAACCTTTTTTTAACTAAAAAGGGGACAAAATGGAACTGAATAACTATACAGACAAAGCATAAACATTAGACACATGAATAGGGCCCATTAAAATGACCATAGGCACACAATGAATGCTTAAGTTATCATTCTAGAGAAATACATAAGCTCTCATTGCTGACCTGTAAATGCTAAATAACTGGCTTTCATGCAGCTCCTTTGGCTTCAATGTTTTCACTGACCTAAAACAAGTGATAGGAGAATTCTTGGTAGGTCAGTGACCCATACAATAATGCAGCCATTGGATAAGCACGTCTAGACAAGACATAGCAACATTGTCAGCAGTGGCTGTCTTCTGTATGTACAGTATATCTACGACTGCAGTTTTGAGCAAATGATAGCACTGTGATGCAGTAAAATATTCTTTAAAATACACATTAAAACAGATTAAAATGGACAAACGTGCAAGACATTGATGCACACAAAACACATGCATTTTCAAAACAGGGATCTATACAAAGATATTTTATAAAGCCTACCTATTATCTGATGGTTGCTATTCCATATTGGCACACACAGCACCGACCTGATATGAAAGCCAGAGAACTGGTCAGCCTGGGATATAGAGTAAAAGCAAGAAATATGTAAATCATTTGGATTCATCTTGTGCACATCCACATTTCATTTCACACTTCATAAGTCCCTGCGAAAGACAACCTGTCCCAACATCCCAACAGTATTTACCGGTGACTCATACGATTCTCATTACTTTATCCTTTGAAGGTCTGATTCATGGGACATGAAGACGCAGTAATGTATGCAATTAGATGTAACAAGTGAGAATAGCTGATAACAACAATCTGTAAGAAAATGTGTAATGCGTAAGAAAAACGTTTTTTTTTTAAATCTTCTCTAAGCTATTTATTGCGCAGCTATTTTAAACCAATCCCAGTAATATGGTGCGTCTTACTTTTTAAATTGGACATATTATTGTCAATTATTAAAAAGTAATAATTACATTTATTGTTACATTTTTTACTGGTAGTGTTGTTGGCTCAAGGCTACTTTCACACTGAGGCGCTTTACAGGCGTTACAGCGCTAAAAATAGCGCCTGCATTGCGCCTGTAAAGCGCCTCTCCTCTCACTCCAGTGTGAAAGCCCAAGTACCTTCACACTGGAGCGGTGCACTTGCAGGACAGTAAAAAAAGTCCTGCAAGCAACATCTTTGCAGCGCTGTAGGAGCGGTGTATATACTGCTCCTAAATTCCCCCTGCCCATTGAAATCAATGGGGCAGCGCCTCCAAACCGCTGGCAAAGCGCCGCTTTGAACCCTTTTTCAGGTGCTAGCGGGGTTTAAAAGCACCCTGCTAGCGGGCGAATAGCGCCGCTTAAACGATGGTAAAGCACCGCTAAAAATAGCACCGCTTTACCGCCAGGGGCCCACCTGTCCCAGTGTGAAAGTAGCCCAAGTTCAAAGATCTCTGTTGGACTGAGGTTGGCCTTTCTGTTTTCAACAAGAACATAAGATGTGCTATAAGGCAACTTTCCACCAGAGTTTAGTTCTGTGCAGTTAATTAGTCTGAAACATTAATTTTATTCAGATTCTCTTTTATAAACCAAGATTCCAATAAATACATTTATGGACTCCTGTTACACCAGTAACCTAGAAAGACTGGCAAGGATACAATATTTAAATGCAAATGGGTTGATGCTAGCTTCTGGGGAAGACGTTATGACTGGTACGGGATAATAATACATTCATTTCAGAGAAGCGTGTTTCATTCACTAGTGCCCTTTTTTATTGTACTTTCTACACAGCTCTCTACACTTAAGTCATACTTTTTTATTTAGAATTTATTACAGTATAATAGTATCCATGGACAAATAATGTATGTAGAAGTTTCTGTGGCTTATTCAAAATGAAACAAATGAAGATAAAAGTTGCATCAAGGTGAGAGATATTTAAAAACATGCAGCAAATCTGTTATAATTCCATAGAAGCATTAATACTGTCTGCAGTAATGTCACTCCTAAAGGGTTAGGTTAAAGGGTTAGTTCACCTTTATTGATATTAAAAAAGAAATCCATATGCATTACAGTTTAGACCACACGTTAAAGTCATCCTCCATTTTTAAAAATGATTCTTGCTTTTAAATCTGCTTCTGCTGTGGGCTCCCCCTCTCAAATATATCTAGACGGCAGCAGGACTGGCCAACCATTGGATGCGCAGACTTAGAACCTCACGAATGAGCACTCAGCTACAAGAACTCATTTAGCCTAACCATGCATGAGCAGTCTTCTCTCTCTTGCAGCATGACTGAGTTCAGCGTCTTGCAAGTGAGAGAGATATTTGGTTTGAATTTACCCTGAAAAATAGCAGTACAATTTCTGGTATATGAGGGTGCCTAGGCATTCTTGTGCCTACAGCCTTATAGATGTATATCTGCAACATGATTCTAAGGCACTGCTAGATATGACTGCAATTCCAGGAGATTTGGAGTGAGATTTGGTGATGTGACTCTTATTTTGCTTGCTGTTCTCTTAGCTGAAGATTCTAACATGAGGAAGCAACTTAGATGGCCACCTCCACACAGCAACAGTGCAAGACAAGGCATGCTTAGTGAGTAATGAGGAAAGATGGAAAGTGGGGGTCCCCCATGGATCTGTCCTGGGATCAATCCTGTTTAATTTATTCATAAACGATCTAGAGGATGGGATAAACAGCTCAAACTCAGTATTTGCGGACGATACAAAGTTAAGCAGGGCAATAACTTCTACGCAGGATTTGGAAACCTTGCAAGACGACCTAAACAAAATAATGGGGTGGGCAACTACATGGCAAATGAGGTTTAATGTTGAAAAATGTAAGGTAATGCATTCGGGTGCCAAAAATACAAACGCAAGTTACTCGCTAAGGAGGGTACCTCTGGGGGAATCTAGGATGGAAAAGGACCTGGGGGTCCTAGTAGATGACAATGCCAAGCTGCTGCAAGCAAAGCCAACAGAATATTGGCATGCATTAAAAAGGAGATTAACTCCAGAGATAAAACGATAAAACGATAATTCTCTCACTCTACAAGACTCTGCTCCGGCTGCATCTTGAGTATGCAGTCCAGTTCTGGACACCTGTCCTCAGGAAGGATGTGCTGGAACTGGAGAGAGTCCAGAGAAGGGCAACAAAGCTAATAAAGGGACTGGAGGATCTCAGCTATGGGGAAAAACTACAAACATTGAGCTTATTCTCTCTGGAGAGGAGACACTTGAGAGGGGATATAATATCAATGTACAAATACCGTACTGGTGAACCTAGCATAGGCAAAAAGCTATTCAGTGAAAGGGAATTTAAAAAGACACATGGCTATTCACTAAAACTGGAAGAGAAGTGGTTTTACTTTAAACTGCGTACAGGGTTCTTTAGTGTCAGAGTGGTAAGGATGTGGAATTCTCTTCCACAAGCAGTGGTATCAGCAGGAAGCATCAATAGTTTAAAAAAACTATTAGCTGGGCACCTTAACAACCACAACATACAGGGGTATACGATGTACTATTGACATAAACACATACACACGCACCATAGGTTGAACTGGATGGACTTGTGCCTTTTTTTTCAACCTCACCAACTATGTAACTATGTAACAATCAGCTGTAGGAAGACCAAAGGCAATACTGGTGACTTCATACTTTTCCTGCTTTTTTGGCACATCTTTAGGAGCTTAGTTCTTCTTTAAGTGCACTGTCAAATCGTACGCTTGTATAGAAGCTTTTTTCTGCATTAAGCAATGTACATCCAGCTAAACTGGCCCTGTTATACAACCCCAATTCCAAAACAGTTGGGACACAAAAAATCTACATAAAAACAGAATGCAGTGATTTGCAAATCGCATAAACCCATATTTTATTCACAATAGAAAACATATCAAATGTTTAAACTGAGAAAATGTACCAATTTAGGAAAAAAAAAAAGGTAACTTTGAAATTCAAGACAGTGACAAGTTTCATAAAAACAGGACAACAAAAGACTAGGAAAGTAAGTGGTACCAACAAGGAAGAGATTGAAGAACATTTAACTTATGAGGTTAATTGGCAACAGGTCAGTAACATGATTGGGTATAAAAATAGCATCTTAGAGAGTCAGAGTGTTTTAGATGTAAAGATGGGCAGAGGTTCACCAATCTGGGAAAAGCTACATCTAAAAATTGTTGAACAATTTCAAAAAAATGTTCCTCAAAGTAAAATTGCAAAGACTTTACATATACGTATCATCTCCTAGGCTACATAATATCCTCAAAAGATTCCAAAAATATGGAGAAATCTCTGTGCGCAAGGGACAAGACTGAAGCACAATATTGGATGCCCATGATTTTCGGGTCCTCAGATGGCACTGTATTAGAAACAAGCATGATCCGGTGATGGACATCATTGCACGGGCTTAGGAATACTTCCAAAAATCACTGTCTGTGAACACAGTTCAACATGCCATCCAAAAATGCAAAGTAGAAGCCATATTGAAACATGATCCAAAAACGTTGCTGTCTTCTCTGGGCTAAAATTCATTTAAAATGGTCTGTTGCAAAGTGGAAAACTGTTCTGTGGTTAAAATGGTCTGTTGCAAAGTGGAAAACTGTTCTGTGGTCACACAAATTTAAATTTGACATTCTTTCTGGTACCCATGGGCGCTCCATCCTCAACTAAAAAAGAGGAGAGGGGCCTTTCCTTTTTTTTTTTTAGCACTCAGTTCAAAAGCCTGCATCTATGATGGTATGGGGGTGTATTGCTGGGTATGGAATGGGCAGCTTGCATATCTGGAAAGGCATCATCAATGTGGAAAGATACATCCAGGTTTTAGAGCAGCATATGCTCCCATCCAGACATCTTTTTCAGGGAAGTGCAAATTTCAGCAGGACAATCCTAAACTGTATCTACAGTATAACAACAGCATGGCTTTGTAGGAGAAGAGTCTGTGTGCTTAACTGGCTTGCCTGCAGGCCAAACCTTTCACTAATTGAAAAAATTTGGCACATCTTGAAACAAAAAATATGACAAAGAAGACCGAGGACTATTGAGGTAAACCTGGCCTTATCCTAACTTTTTTGAGATGTGTTGCTGCCATCAATTTCTAAATTACTTTATTTGTTTTGATACATTTTCTCATTTTAAACATCTGATATGTTTTCTATTTTCTATTGTGAATAAAATGTGGATTTATGGGACTTGCAAATCATCATGTTCTGTTTTATGTGGATTTTACACAGCATCCAAAACTTTTTGGGATTGTACTTCAACATACCTAAAGTGACCCTATTAGCGATCAAAAAGTCCAAATAAAAACGGCTTCTGTAATGCAGAAAGTGAATACTTACCTCTGTAGCCTTTTGCACTGCCAAACATTGCCTTGATCAATCTTTTGTGTCCCATACATCGTTCAGTGGTTCCACCCACTGCCCTTCATGTCATTACTGCATCCTGTAGTGACATAGTAGTCATCTAGAGGATGTTCTGAGTTTCAGCTTTTAAATCAGCTGGACAACAAGCAAGAAGTTTCATAAAAAGCAGCTTTCATATTTTTCTCTGTACAGGTTGTTTTATTAACCTGCATCTACGGTGACTTTTAACAGGTAAAAGTTTACTTGATCCAAAAACATCACATCAGCTAAGTCATTTTCACTGAGCGTAAAAGTTGTGTGAGCCTGCCTTGCAAGCAATGGGATTTACGTCTGAGATGCTTCTGTTGACATAATGTGCTCTGACAACTTATCACAAGCAAATAAAAAAGTTCTGGGGGCATATCTGAAGAACAATGTTTTTTTGTCTCTCTATTCATTTGTGGCATGATGAATATTTTACAATTCGGCTAAAAAGAGCAGCATGCCGTTAAATTTATAATAGTCCTCTATGAATGTCACGAAGATGAAATGCCTTCCAAGTAAATCTGTACAAAAGTTGATGTCAAACATTCTATTAGGCCAACCTTTTGGTTGATAAAGCTTTCCAACAACTGTTCTGTGTGTTCTTTTAATGTAGTGCACAATATAAAAGCAATTCCCATGCTGCCTTTGGGTGGTGCATTTCCCCTAACCTTTTACTTGTTTGTTGATCCTATGACTACATAAGTAATTTTGCTAATAAAGCAGACCACATGCTGCCTCCAATAGTGCATTCTAGCAGTAGTTTATATTAAAATAATTACTTAAATATAGGCATAAACTATTAAAAGCGGCATAATGATTAAGGTGGTCCTAGGGCATCACAATGTCTAAATATGACCTGTATCTCCTGCCTAAAGCCAATCTCCTATATCATAGGTGTTGCTAGCTTCAGACACCCCAAGCACATGGCTCACATCTCTTGCTTGGTGCCTTGGGTGCCTTTTGCCACCATGTCCTTTTGTGCAGTGGCTGCTTCTGAGCAGCTACATGCATGAAGTTTGATTTTTAACTGGGCACCTCTTCGTTCGTGCCAGCTCTTTGCTTTCCCAGAAGGAAGATGGATAAGTGTGTCTGTTAATGTGCATGTTAAAGTGTGTGTGTGTATGTATATGGGTGTGTGTATGTGAGTATGTGGGTGAGTGGGTATGTGTTGTCTTATAATGGGGTACTGCTGTGCTATAAATGAAGGTGGTGGTGTTGTGCACTAGGCTTTATATACGACCCCTCCACTCAGTAAGTTATGTACTCCTGACCCCTGCATTCAGTATGTTACATACTCCCAACTCCCTGCACTCCATAGCATAGTAGCATTACATACTACTGTCATCTGCACTTAGTACCTACATACTCCTGAACCCCACACTCAGTATACACTATATTACCAAAGGTGTTGGGATGCCTGCCTTTACACGCATATGAACTTTAATGGCATCCCAGTCTTAATCCATAGGGTTCAATATCGAGTTGGCCCACCCTTTGCAGCTATAACAGCTCCAACTCTTCTGGGAAGGCTGTCCACAAGGTTTAGGAGTGTGTCTATGGGAATGTTTGATCATTCTTCCAGAAGCGCATTTGTGAGGTCAGGCACTGATGTGGCCTGGCTCGCAATCTCTGCTCTATTTCCTTCCAAAGGTGTTTATTCGGGTTGAGGTCAGGCCAATTAAGTTCCTCTACCCCAAACTCATTCATCCATGTCGTTATGGTCCTTGCTTTGTGCACTGGTCCAAATTATTTGGTGGAGGGGGATTATGGTGTTGGGTTGTTTTTCAGGGGTTGGGCTTGGCCCCTTAGTTATCATACCAAGACATTTTGGACAATTTCATGCTCCCAACTTTGTGGGAACAGTTTGGGTATGGCCCCTTCTTGTTCCAACATGACTGCGCACCAGTGCACAAAGCAAGGCCCATAAAGACATGGATGAGCGAGTTTGGGGTGGAGGAACTTAACTGGCCTGCACAGAGTCCTGACCTCAACCTGATAGAACCCCCTTGGAATGAATTAGAGCGGAGACTGCGAGCCAGGCCTTCTCATCCACATCAGTGCCTAACCTAAATGCGCTTCTCGCAGAATGGTCAAACACCCCCATAGACACACTCCTAAACCTTGTGGACAGCCTTCCCAGAAGAGTTGAAGCTGTTATTGCTGCAAAGGGTTGGCCAACTCAATATTGAACCCTACGGACTAAGACTGGGATGCATGCATGTAAATCCAGGCATCCAAATACATTTGGTAATATAATGCATATACTCCTGACCCCTGCACTCTGTACATAACACACTTCTGACCCCTGATTTCTGTACAATACTTAACCTCACTCTTTCATTCTCATGCTGAGGCATGCATGTGGGGTATATACACCAGGAAGGCTGTCATTGAATTTAACTATTCCTTTCCCACTGTAAAGCATGGCTGGCCACTCCCGTTTTTCCCATAAACTTCACTTCCTATATATGTCCACAGGTATCCCAGGTGTTTCACACTCCTAGCAATGCCCCTGTCCTCCATTGTGCTGAGCAACAAGGACAGATGAATATAAAATACTGCATATTATGTTGTTTTCTATTCAGCCAGCAGGTGACAATTTTGACTCCTTTAACCTGCCATTTATTAGCTCAAAAACCCAAGCCAAAAATGTACATATGCAACTGATTTGTGAGAACAATGACTTACTGCTCCGACTTCCC
Source organism: Lithobates clamitans (assembly GCA_037952925.1). Classification (NCBI taxonomy): domain Eukaryota; kingdom Metazoa; phylum Chordata; class Amphibia; order Anura; family Ranidae; genus Lithobates; species Lithobates clamitans. The sequence goes on from JBBGZY010000014.1 coordinate 8,436,644, forward strand.
TCCTGCTTCACATCTATGTCTCAGGTTTCAATCAGAGACGGCATTACTGAAAGGAGATAACTACTGCTGTGTTCTCCCTTTGATAATCCATAAATAATCCACAGCGCTGTCATGTAAATTCTTTTGGCACCCTGTGGCAGTGGTTGGTGGTAATAAATGCAGAGAACGTTGTTCACTTAAAGGGTAACTCCACTTTCACGGGGAAAAAAAATAACAAAAAAGGAAAAAAATAATATAGCGTATACAATTGAGACACAAGTCATATTGTAATTGAATGTTTTTAAAAATTACCTTTCCTTTTCAATCTTCAGCCGCTGTAATTTTCTAAAAATGCAATTCAATATGGCTACCTGGAGGTGTTCTGTACACAGAATGTGTACAAAATGCCCCTTAAACATAATTTCCTGCTTGTGTGATTGGCTCATAAATTTTCCCAAAAGTCTGCACTAAGATACAAGTCAGATTTCAGGCATCCCCTGCAAAAAGGCATTTTTGGTGTGATACTCCAAGTAGAAAATCACATCTAAAGGGATGCAGGCCCAGTAGCTTTCCTCATTAGAGCTCTGCATGTGCAGCAGCTGATTATTAATAAAAAAAAACACTCCCATTGGATTAATTTTCCCACATGGGCACAGAGAAACACACAGGGATTTCTTCAGAATGACAAAAAGGTAGGAATCTGCAACAAGGTTTGTCAAAATCCTTACAATGTACATAGATCAACCAGAAGGGAGTGTTTTTTTCTCAACAAAAGTGGAGTTACTCTTTAATGACGTAATCTCCATAACATTCCCATGTGCATCCAGGGCGTCTTGATGATGCACCCCCAGAGGGTGTGTTTTTGATGCCATGGGCTTACCGCACAGCAGGACATCATTCAAGCCAGAACAGGCAAACAGCACAAAGAAAGTAAGTACTGCTAGAAAAATCTTTAATTTTTATATTAAACAAGGGGGAGCAATTAAATTCCCTTACCCAATTCCCCAAGTCCTAGTCCTAATATTTATTTTGCCTCTGACCTATCACTAGCTTTTCTGAAAATACAGCTTCATCCTGAGATTAATTTGTCAGGCCGGCCATACATTATACAATTTTACTTTAGATTTACCAAAACCATATAATATGAAGTCAAACCCTTTCATATTTCAATTTGTATGCAATCAGGCAGGCCCTTGCACTACTTAGTTCACGGTAAATCTTAAGAAAATTGATAGGAAATTGTTTTTGGACATTTGAGCGGACTTACCGGTACCAGAAAAGAACACTATATAATTTTACAAAAAAATAAAATTATTTATTTAATGTTACAAAGTAGATAAAAGTGTGTGCAGAATAAAAACAAGAGAACATAAAGCTCTCATTGGTATAACCACAGATGTATATGAAAATTGTAGATTCCCTAAAATTACTGAGTCAGAAAAGGTCAACGTTTCGCTGTCGCTTCTTTAGGACCTATTTCCATTGACTACAGGCAAAAGGATTCTGCATGGGAAAGAAAAAAGTATCAAAACTTCATCAAATGGATACCCAATGCAGACAAATCGCATATAATAATGTAAGCCCCATAGGTAGTATGGGGACAGTGTATATAAGGTGCCACTCACATAACAGAGAGAGCCCTACCATGTGTGGCATGTCGTGTGCTACCCGGGGGCAGCCAAATCAGAGAGACACTTACTAGATAAAGACCAATAGTGTCTGATGCTCCATTCTATGAGGAGGACAAAATTAGAATAAGCCCCCACATAGATATACGAGGTAATATACATAGTAATATCATCTTGACATGGTACTCACAAGGCCAAAAAAAAATCCACAATATCACTGCACCAGGGTCACCATTATTCCACAGTATATATAGAGCAGCCCGTATATTGGCTCCTATTAAGCAATATAAAGATACTGACCACTGATAAATACTTGCGGTAACCTATCGTATATTATGGCAATAGGACAAATAGCAAAAAGTCAGCTTTTATGGTTATACTAATATACTTATACTTTTATCTACTTTGTAAGATTAAATAAATGATTTATTTTTTTTGTAAAATGATATAGTGTTCCTTTCTGGTACTGGTAAAGTCCGCTCAAATGTCCAAGAACTATTTTCTAACAGTTTCCATTGGATGTGGTACCCCCTTAGCTATCTCTTTATAAACCTAAAGAAAATTGAATAGGACAATTGTCTAATGCATGGCCAGTTACTCATAGTGAACAGTTAAAATGACCACCATAAGCACCCAAGATCTGCCCGTATAAATTCTACCTATGGACAACTCTTTTGCAGCAAGAAAGTAGAAACATTCAAAAAAAAAACAGGTTGAAACTCGGCTTTAATATGTGATTATTTACTATAGTATACATTTACTATATTTGGGTTAACTTTTGTGGAATTTGTCTTTAAGCTTTGAATGTGATATATATGATGATTATCTTTATTGCTAATCAATTTGTATTTCTGATATATGTGTATTCTTATAAAGTACTTTTTTTTCTTATGGTTTTTTTTTCAGTCTATCTTTCAGCACCACCATATGTGCCTTACATTTTCTACATGGTTTACCTGCTGAGAAACTTTTGCACAGCTGTGTTACTTTTCATGCATTTAGCACATTTATTTCAGAAGAAAACCAACAGACTGTCAAGCAACACAGCTGTATGTAGCACACTGTTCGAGTACTGACTCCAGCTTAATGTAAAAAATATATTTAATTCAGTTGTATATACAGTATCTCACAAAAGTGAGTACACCCCTCACATTTTTGTAAATATTTTATTATATCTTTTCATGTGACAACACTGAAGAAATGACTCTTTGCTACAATGTAAAGTAGTGAGTGTATAGCTTGTATAACAGTGTAAATTTTCTGTCCCCTCAAAATAACTCAATGCACAGCCATTAATGTCTAAACCGCTGGCAACAAAAGTGAGTACACCCCTAAGTGAAAATGCCCAAATTGGTCCCAATTAGCCATTTTCCCTCCCCAGTGTCATGTGACTTGTAAGTGCTACAAGGTCTCAGGTGAGAATGGGGAGCAGGTGTTTAATTTGGTGTTATCGCTCTCACTCTCTCATACTGGTCACTGGAAGTTCAACATGGCACCTTATGGCAAAGAACTCTCTGAGGATCTGAAAAAAAGAATTGTTGTTCTACATAAAGATGGCCTAGGCTATAAGAAGATTGCCAAGACCCTGAAAATGAGCTGCAGCATGGTGGACAAGACCATACAGAGGTTCAACAGGACAGGTTCCACTTAGAACAGGCCTTGCCATGGTCGACCAAAGAAGATGAGTGCACGTGCTCAGCGTCATATCCAGAGGTTGTCTTTGGGAAATAGATGTTGATTTTAAGCATGTGTGGTGGCAACCAGGTGAGGAATACAAAGACAAGTGTGTCTTGCCTACAGTCAAGCATGGTGGTGGGAGTGTCATGGTCTGGAGCTGCATGAGTGCAGCCGGCACTGGGGAGCTACAGTTCATTGAGGGAACCATGAATGCCAACATGTACTGTGACATACTGAAGCAGAGCATGATCTCCAGACCTAATCCCTATTGAGCATCTGTGGGGCATCCATAAACGGAGGGTGGATGAGCGCAAGGTCTCTAACATCCACCAGCTCCATGATGTCATCATGGAGGAGTGGAAGACGACTCCAGTGGCAACCTGTGAAGCTCTGGTGAACTCCATGCCCAAGAGGGTTAAGGCAGTGCTGGAAAATAATGGTGGCCACACAAAATATTGACACTTTGGGCCCAATTTGGACATTTTCACTTAGGGGTGTACTCACTTTTGTTGCTAGCGGTTTAGACATTAATGGCTGTGTGTTGAGTTATTTTGAGGGGACAGCAAATTTACACTGTTATACAAGCTGTACACTCACTACTTTACATTGTAGCAAAGTGTCATTTCTTCAGTGTTGTCACATGAAAAGGTATAGTAAAATATTTACAAAAATGTGAGGGGTGTACTCACTTTTGTGAGATACTGTATTTTTTTAAAAAAAGAATGCATTTTTAAATACAACTAGCACAAATACCTGACTCTGCCTTGACATTGGCTTCCTGTCACCCCTTTCTGGCAGCTTTATTTAAAATTAAACGCTAGTGAATAATAAAAATTAATAAATTGGTTACTGCACTTGGCACATCTCTACTCCTCAGCACTAGCTTAGTAGGTGAGTACTGAATTTTTTTTTGATAAACGGGACCAAGAACAATGATACCCAGATAATGCAATCAATCGGATCTTTAGGCCAATGACAGATGAATTCTGATTGGTTGCAGTGGAATGGATTACAGTGCCTTGCACATTTTTTTTATTCTTACTGAATAAGCCAGTACTATTTTGAATATCCTATTTGATAATGCTTGGCTGCCTATATAACATTCACTGTGCTTAGTGACATGGAAAGGATTAAAGTACACCTATAATTTCTACTTGTTATGAGTTTAACTTTTAATATAATATTACATCTACTATATCAACCTTTTGCTACAAATTGGCACTACCAAGAGAAAAGTGACAACATAATGTGCAGGGATGGAACCTGTGAAAGGAACAGTAGAGGGGATTATGAACTTGTGAAAGTAGGTGTAGGACTCCTATTGAGTCACTGCTGACTGGCTTAATCTGATTTCTATGAAGTAGACAGACCCACACAGTTCATGAACAAAATGAACATTTTTCTGACATGATATCCAGAAAATAATTATTGCCCTTTTAAATGTATGTATTGCACATTTTTCTTTTCCTTGTGAAAGCTTTATGAAGCGACATACTAACACAGGCTTAGGAACCAAGCGGTAGCGAGTTAAGACAGCTGAATTAACTCCTTTGCAGTTAAAGGGCTAAATCAGACAGGGCATACCTTGGAGGATTGGTTCTGTTATTACAGAAAATGAAATGGTTCTGCCTTCCTGGCATTGCCATTGCCCAAACTGCAATCTTCATTGACATTCATTTGCTTAGTTTATTCAAAATGACACCCATAACTTTAGCCATATACAGTATCTCACAAAAGTGAGTACACCCCTCACATTTATGTAAATATTTTATTATATCTTTTCATGTGACCACACTGAAAAAATGACAATTTCCTACAATGTAAAGTAGTGAGTGTACAGCTTGTATAGCAGTGTAAATGTGCTGTCCCCTCAAAATACAGTGTGTGGAGTATGGTCTGAGCACTGACCGGCTGACCCCCCACCCCTTCAACCTCTGCAGCAATGCTGGCAGCACTCATACGTCTATTTCCCAAAGACAACCTCTGGATATGACGCTGAGCACGTGCACTCAACTTCTTCGGTTGACCATGGCGAGGCCTGTTCTGAATGGAACCTGTCCTGTTAAACTGCTGTATGGTCTTGGCCACTGTGCTGCAGCTCAGTTTCAGGGTCTTGGCAATCTTCTTATAGCCTAGGCCATCTTTATGTAGAGCAACAATTCTTTTTTTCAGATCCTCAGACAGTTCTTTGCCATGAGGTGCCATGTTGAACTTCCAGTGATCAATATGAGAGAGAGAGAGCGATAACACCAAATTTAACACACCTGCTCCCCATTCACACCTGAGACCTTGTAACACTAACAAGTCACATGACACCGGGGAGGGAAAATGGCTGATTGGGCCCAATTTGGACATTTTCACTTAGGGGTGTACTCACTTTTGTTGCCAGTGGTTTAGATATTAATGGCTGTGTGTTGAGTTATTTTGAGGGGACAGCAAATTCACACTGTTATACAAGCTGTACACTCACTACTTTACATTGGAGCAAAGTGTCATTTCTTCAGTGTTGTCACATGAAAAGATATAATAAAATATTTACAAAAATGTGAGGGGGTGTACTCACTTTTGTTAGATACTATATATATTAAGTAGCAAATCGCAACACGCGACGCTATCGCCCAAAAGAAGCTCATGATCGCAGCGCGATTTACCGCGCGACAATCGCGACAAAAACATAGTTCTATTATTTATAGGATAAGGCTTGCCTTTGTCTGTCTGCCTCTCTTTGAGGCTCCATTGATCCACCTTGTTCAATGTTTAGCACAGCAATCCCCTGGGTGAGGTGGAGCCTATTCAGTCGGTTGTGATCCGGATCTGTGGGGCTGTTTATTTGTTGTCTAGAACCCAGAAGCTGCGATGCACATGAGGGTGCTCCCCTCCCCCTTCATTAGCATCCGTGTGTTGACGCTGATGGAATAACGCATACACCAGTGCCGGGACGCCTAATGACGTCACGCGCATGGTGTGGAAGTGTGGCGCCAATGCCAGGAGAGACAAGCCCGCCCACCTTCATTGGGCAGGCTTGTCTCTCCCGTCATCGGCGCTACACTTCGGCACCATGCGCATGACGTCATCCAGCATCCCGGGACTGGTGTATGCATTATTCTATCAGTGTCAACACACGGATGGGAGTGTCTCTAGCCTCGATGGGCGGCGGCAGCCACCCTGGCAGCGACATGCCCTTTCCACATTTGTTGCACCTGTGTGACGCTGGGAGGAGCCCGCTGGTCATGCTGTGCGCATATAGTGTTCTTTTTCAGTGCTAGCCTTTTCATCTGGCAGCATGTCTTGTTTTACACTGCACTCTTTCTGGACTAGAGTTCCTTACCATTACATCAGGTAATTACTTGTTCATTTCTTTGCCATTCATGCTTTCTGAGCTTTCAGTTTTCACTCCTCACCCCCTTTTTTCTTTCCCACTTCTCTGTTTCTTACAACAGCTTCCTAATTCCCATTCCTCACCGAGGTTATGGTTTTTCTAGGTCTCTCACTACTTCTCTTGCACTTTCATCTTTATCTTGTATTTGTGGTGTTGGGTTCTAGTCATTATTATTTTTTAGTGGTACACTACAACACATATTTACAGTATACATATTGTAATTAATTTTCAGAATTTGAACCCACATTCACCACCATCTGGCTACGTGTTTTTTGTCACTGTTGGGATCATGGTCTCTCTTGTGTGACCCCCCTTTTTGTTAAGAAGCAATAACATCGCAAATGTGTCCCGCATTTTGCAGCGATCTGAAATTTGGGGGGCAGAATTGATCAGGTGTGAATGGAGCCTTACAAACTTTCCAGAGCTTGACATTGTCGATTGTCTTTTTACATCCACTGCAGCTTGGGCAGAACATAAATTAGACATTGTGGCAATGTTTCTAAAACTAGCATTTGGTATATTTATTTCTTATTGCTTGCACGTAATGGTTACATGATTATCAAGTATTATTGGAAGGAAAGTGCATAGTACTTCAAGCTATGTATTACTATTAGCTAGCTGCTTTTATCAGTCATCTAAAATGAAATCATTATCACAACTTTTGGGTGTGCACGTATTCTGTGTACAGAATGATATTGTTTTGGCTTTAGATATTCAAAAGCCAGGATCACCAGGATGTAGGCTGCTTCTTGTTATCCTAAGTTGGGTCCACTAAATCAAGATATTGGGCGCCCATTGTTGGGCTGTAGCCCAACTAGCTGTAGTTTTGCTAGTCAACACGTGCACAGGTGAAACTGGAAGTATATACTGTAGTTCAAGATTAAATCTACTTTCCTGGCCATACCTCATGTCAGCACAAAATGGGTTAACACCTCATCTGGCGCCCACATGACCACCTTTTCCTAGCTGAATAAAAGACAGCCCCTCCCCCACTAACGTGTTCTTTTTTTTGGTCTGCTCCAGGCCACCTGTGGATTGCAGTGGTAAGTACTTTGTTTTATGCAAGGATATCCCCCCTAACGCACCGCCCCTCCATGTTCAGCCTCTCATGGAGTTGGAAGACCCAGAATGTTGGACAGCGTTGCATCCTGAAACTGGGTATCCCTTGTGATGGGTTGCGGGCAAAGTTGCTTAAGATGGGACAAATATTTTACAGGTGTGGTATTAGTAAGCGCTGCAATGTCGCCATTGGGGTTTTTCTGTCCTGTATAGGCAGCGTGACACTCTCCTGGCTTTGTCTTCAGTCTGAGAGCGGCGGTGGATGATGTCACAGAGGGCAGGGAGACGGGCGGCGCAGGGTAGCGACCGCCAGTCACCAAGCAGCCTGGTTTTGTCTAGGATTCTGTCTCTCCTGTCTGCCTCTGAAAGGCTGTCTGACCTATCCTGCTGCTGCCTAAGTAAGTAGATAAAAGCGGATGGGTCTTAAAGAGACAAGGTACCTGTTTTTTTCTTTGTGACAGAATTATGGGTTTTTTCCATATTTTTTTGCACATATGAGCTCACCACAACCGTCAGTGACACAGAAGTTTAGTGAAGGTACGAGGGGGAAGCGTGAGACATATCTTCAAAAGAGTGCTCAAGGAATGTAGTATGGTGTTTTGCATGATTTTAGGAGCAGAAGCCCTAAACGCAAACACTCCAGAAAATCTAAGACCCGCCACTGGTCATCCCCTGACCAGGACAATATGCATTCCTCACATTCTGGCACAGGGTGGATTTCATGCTCCTCAAGCAGCTCACATGGCAATGGCTCACATATGTCTACATCAGCGCAATAGAAAATGCCTTGGCCAGCCCTGTAGCAAACATTGGCCATTAATCAGCATGGATTGCCTCAAATGCCAATGGATAAGGAACAGGAAAGACGCAGGCCCAACCATCGCAAACGCATGCAGATATTTCCAAATGTGAAAAAGGAAGAACTTCTTTTCCTATAATGACGGAGTTAAAAGCTCATTGATGAAGAATGGGAGAGGGAGAGATGTGATAAGAAGACCAATTTACAGTAAAGGTCTCCAAGCTTTATCCAATGATGCTGGCTGGCTGCATATTTAAGCAACGCACTTCCAGGAGAGGATGGGGCCTGCCAGCCTCAGGTGCGCAAGTGTCTTTGCCTTTTAATACCTTTCAGGAATCCCATGGGTTGAAAAAATGTACTTAAGGCTGGTTCACACTGGATGCAGTCCAATGCGTTTTTATTAAAAAATGCATGAACAGTGTTTACCATGGATCCCAATGGCTTACATCACACTGGTGCTGGGTGTTCCAGTAGAGTCAACTAAGGGAGAACAGGTTGCATTTTTTTTTCTATGGAACATATCTATAACCTGGCAAATGCATTGAAAAAGCGCCTGAACACCTCAAAAGTGTGCATGCAGAAAAACCTCTTCAACTCAGAAATTATGGTGAACTGGCCTGCAAACTTTCAGATTGAAGAAATGTCCAGAATGTGGTCACAGTCTAACAAGAGGAAGCAGCCGTCTTTCTGCTCAAATCGGTCAATCTTCAGAAGGGTTCAGGAGGCCAAATCTAATAGGCCAGGCTGAAATTTACCAGATCACAATGAAGGGGGCTCAAACTTCCTGTGCACATGGAATCCAATCTAGAGCAGGCTGCTAGACATTTGGAAAGTCTTTTGAAGGTGGGCCCATCTAGTGTGTTCCAGTGGGAGCCAGGATAGCCTCTTTTTTTGCAGGGTTTGGGTGACAAAAATCAAAGATAGTTAGCTGGGAGTACAATCACCAAATCTTTTCATTCATGACCAACAGATTTCAAGAAGAAAGAATTACTGCAAGATTACGTATAAAAGAATTATACTGCAACAAGTACATAATGCTGGTGCCACTAAAAGAACAAATCTGGGGGTTTCTCCCCATTCTTTCTAGTACCCAAGGCTTCAGGAGTTTTCCCTACTGTCTGGGTTTGAAGTAATCAAATTAGTACATACACAACAAAAGGTTCAAGATCGAGTCCGTGCAAACAGTCATGGCGATAGTTCAGCATGAGGACCAGTTAGAGTCAATCGACCTGCTGGTCGTATGCTTCCATATACCAATTGGTGTGTAACACCAAAGACATCTGTCACTTCCAAATTAGGCGTTTGCCATTTTTAAAATTTGGCACGGCACCAAGAAACCTTTTTAAGGCAGTAGTGGCAGTAATTAGTCTTTGAAGGTGAGGCCCATTCCAGTGCTGCCTTGGGCCAGGTGGCACATGGGGGGGGGGGGGGCTTTTCAATTTGCCTTCCTCTGTCAATAGAATAGGCTGCCTATGGATCAGAAAGTCTTTATGTCTGCACAAATTAGCAAGAACTGGAGTTTTGGCCACCAGTGTGCCTCTTTTGTGGTGTGCCTCTCAGCCCAGGAGATGGAATAATTCTGACGTCGGATGCCAGTCTGCCTCCAGTCTGAAGAGACAAGTGCAAGGCCATTGGAGCCTAGCGGAATGCAGATGCTCTGACTGACTTAAATGTAAGGCATTTTTTTCTAGCATTGCAAGCCTTTTAGGATCTTTCGCCAAGGGACCCGAGTAAAGTTGATGATTGACAACAAGACAGCAGTAGCTTACATTGCCCACCAAGGGAGCACCAAGTGTCTGTCTTTTCCTGTTACTTTTCGTAACAAACTTTTTACTGGACGGACGGCCGCTTACAGGCAGTTAAAGGCAGTATACTTACCGGGAAAGCAGGATCCACTAACTGATGAGTTGGGCAAATTATTTTCCAACAATAAGTATCTCAACTAGTATTGGCTCTATGGTACATTCCAGCGGTAGTTCTCATAGAGAGTCCTCTGAACACACAGCTTCGGCATTTGTAACAATGTGCAAAGGTAAAATGATAGAAGTTGGATTCACAATGCCATAGGTGTTTTCCGTTTTGGTGTTTGTCTTCCTCCAGTCTATTTTAATTACGAAGATATAGACAAAACACGTTTATGCCATACAGGTGCTTTCCGCCTGCCTAAGAGGCCTTGGTTGTCATTCAGCACCACCAATCCTGTTTCCGGTCAAACAAGATCTTTTATGTCAACATTAATGGCAGCACCCCAATACAGTGAGACTCTTAATAGCCTGGCTATTGAATCAATTGGACTAGAGGTGCAGGGAGGCTCATCCGAGGTGGTTCAGACCTTGGCAAAGACTACAAGACCATGAACGATACATATGAGGATATGAAGGAAGTTTGTTCTGTTTAGCAGGAAGACTTCAGGTCTTTAGACAAGTTGCTAAGAGTGTACATGCAAAGATCAAAGACACGAGAAAAGTGGACAATCCTTTTAATTTCCCCAGCAGGTTCTTGAGTCATCTTCTATTGGTTCACCATGGTGATCAGATTGGCATGCAGGAAGTGGGCCTTTCTGCTCAGGAACAGGGGCAAGCTCCTTTGACCTGAGGGGTGGCAGCCTTTGGGGCAGTTATGCCAGTATGTCAGTGACGAGTATATGAGAGATGGCTAAACCTTTATTCAACTTTACAAGCTTGGTGTGCAGTCGGCAAGTTCTGCAAAGTTTGGGACAAGACATTTAAATGATTTTGTCTTCGGCAGCTTTTCTGCCATTTATTCAGCTAGTTAAATCCCATTTTGTGCTGACGTGAGGTATGGCCAGGAGTATGGAAAATTGTTATCAAATACTTACCATAACTTTCCCTTCCTGGCCTATCCTATCCCAAATGGCCTGTCGCAGGCTAGATTATGGAACAAGTCAGTAGGGGAGGGGTTGTCTTTTATTCAGCTAGGAAAAGGTGGTCAGGTGGGCGCCAGATGAGGCGTTAACCCATTGTGGGCTGACATGAGGATAGGCCAGGAAAGGAAAATTACGGTATGTATTTGATAACACTTTTTCATATTCCTGGAAAAAAAAAATATTGCAAATAAAAAAAATAGCAAATACAATTGTGTCACAAGCCATATTGTAATATAAGGTTATTAACCACTTCAATACCGGCCACTTTCACCCCCTTCCTGCCCAGGCTAATTTTCAGATTTCAGCTCTGACACACTTTAAATGACAATTACTCACATATCATTGTACCCAAATGAAATTTTTATCATTTTTTGAGATAGATAGAGCTGTGGTATATACTGTATATATATTTATATGAAAATGTATCAAACCTGATATACTGATGGCCTATCTCATTTCTTGAGGTCCTAAAATGCTAGGACAGTACAAATTACCCCACCCCTTTTTCGAAAGTAGACAGTGTGAGGCATGGTGAGTTTTTTTTATCATTTTTAGTCAATTTTTTTTTAAAAACTAAGGGAAAAAAAAACTTTTTTTGCACTTTTTTTTTTCACCAGAGCAGTACAGCGCCCTCATGTGACTGGCCTGACAGTGATCAGGGACACTGACTGCTGACAGTACGTAAAAAAAAATAATTATATACATACAGTGAATATAATGAAAATCAGAACTTTTTCCACCTTTTAATGTGACCTATAAACTGTACAACTCAATTGAAAAACAAACTGAAATATTTTGGGGGGGGGGGGGGGAGTAAAAATAAAAAAAAACAAAATACCGTATTTATCGGCGTATAACACGCACTTTTTTCCCCTTAAAATAAGGGGAAAATCGTGGGTGCGTGTTATACGCCGATCCCCGCTATTTTGTGATCTGTCGGAGCCGCCGACATTCACATAGCTTGTATTTTTAAACATGGCGCCGCGGAGTTCGGAGGGACTCGGGGGCGCTCGTTCAGCTGGGCGGAGCCGAGATACACATAGCCGAGGCTTCTCGGCTATTCTCGGCACCGTTCACAGTCACGTCCAGTCCCTATGATGTAACACAGGTCCAATGGCGGGACTGGGCGTGACTGTGCACGGCTCAGCTGAACGAGCGCCGCCGAGGACACAGTGACTGGGCGGAGCCGAGATACACATAGCCGAGGCTTCTCGGCTATTCTCGGCGCCGTGCTCAGTCACGCCCAGTCCCGCCATTGGACCTGTGTTACATCATAGGGACTGGGCGTGACTGTGAACGGCGCCGAGAATAGCCGAGAAGCCTCGGCTATGTGTATCTCGGCTCCGCCCAGCTGAACGAGCGCCCCCGAGTCCCTCCGAACTCCGCGGCGCCATGTTTAAAAATACAAACTAAACGTTTGTATGTCGGCGGCGACAAGGCTGCATGGACCACTGGGGACAAGGCTGCACTTAGGCAAAGCTGAACTGGGACAAGGCTGCACTGGGGACAAGGCTGCACTGGGGCAAAGCTGCACTGGGGACAAGGCTGCACTGGGGCAAAGCTGCACTGACAAGACTGCACTGGGGCAAAGCTGCACTGACAAGGCTGCACTGGGGCAAAGCTGCACTGACAAGGCTGCACTGGACACTGGGGAAAGGCTGCAGATGGACACTGATGAGGCTGCATTGATGGGCATTTAAATGTAAGTTTTTTTTTCCTTAAACTTCCCTCCTAAAAGTTTTTTTCCTTAAAATTCCCTCCTAAACTTGGGGTGCGTGTTATACGCCGGCGCGTGTTATACGCCGATAAATACGGTAATGTGGTTGCATAAGCGTGCACACCCTCTTATAACTGGGGATGTAGCTGTGTTCAGAATTAAGCATATAATATTCAAACTTTAAATAGAAGTCAGTACACACCTGCCAACATTTAAAGTGCCTCTGATTAAGCCCAAATAAAGTTCAGCTGTTCTAGTAGGTCTTTTTCTTAAGCCTTGTACACACAACCTGATTTTCCGACAGGAATTGTGTGATGACAGGCCGTTGGCGGAAAATCCGACCGATTGTATGCTCCACCGGACAATTGTCGGATTTTCCCTCGGACAAATTTTGGATAGCAGGTTTAAAAATTTTCCACGGGCAAATGTCTGTCGGATTTTCCGAGCGTGTGTACACAAGTCCGTCGGACAAAAGTCCAAAGTACAAACACGTATGCTCGAAAGCAAGGACGAGCCAGAAGCGGTTGGTCTTGTAAACTAGCATTTGTAATGGAGAATTCACATTCGTGACGTGGCAAATTATGAAATCTCGAAATGCAACGCACATTCTCTTCTTCTTCAATGGGATAATAATGAAGCTGATTTGCTGGTGATACTGATGCAGTTATTGCAAACAAATTTTCAAAGGCTTTTTTTTCTAGTGATATCAAGAATAATATTTATGCTTTTTTTTTATTAGGGCAAGTTACCACACCACCATTATCCCATAGTTTTTAAGATCAAAGATACAACTATGTTGGTGTCCCTTGTCAATTTTACATTGTATTTTTTTTAAATGTAACTGCCTACTCCCAAACTGTCATTTGAAGTAAAACACATAGTCAAGTATTATTCTCCACAATTTTTTTTATTGTGCATTAAAAAAGAAAACAAATACAATTAGACATGCTATCTGTCAATAGAACTTAACCAAAAGCCCTCATGCACACGGACGTTTTTACAGCTGCTTTTTTGGGCTTTTTTTGCAGCTTAAAAAGGCCTGTCTATGTTAGTCTATGGCTTCATGCCCACCTAGGCGTTTTTGAGCTGCAAGTGGCATAGGCGTTTTTAAGCTGTAAAAAAAACCCAGGACCAGTGGGTTCTGAAAGACGTTTTTCAGCTGTAAAAACGCTCTAACGCTGAAAAACGCTGAAAAACGCTCAAAAACGTCATTCACCAACGTTTTTTAGCGTTTTTGATCCATTGAAAAAAAAAATTTGAAAAAAAAAAAACGCTCAAAAACGCTAACGTGGAAAAACGCTCAAAAACGCTAAAAAACGCTATTGCAAAAACGCTGAAAAAAGCTGAAAAAAGTCAAAAAAAAGTCACTGCAAAGATACTGGCGTTTTCATAACGTTTTTTTAACAGCCTGTGTGCATGAGGGCAAAAGTGCATTCTATGCATCCAAAAATATAGAAAATATACTAAATAAATTTAAATTATTATTCAACCCAAAAATAAAATAAAAGCCTCATGTGTCCTGCTTCTTAATATAGGGGGTCAACAATGCCAAGAGTTGGTGAAAGCAGGGGTCCGTCATCCGGAGATAATTCCGAAAATCATCTGGATTATTCTCCTGGAGCTCTCACAGCAAAGGCATATGACATCATTGGTCACGATTAATAAAGCAACCAATTTTTGGTCCAAGAACTCCTCCTCCTCCTCCTGTTCCTGGACTGGACTTGGGTCAAAGCAATAACTCCAAGGCCAATAGTAAATAACATGTTATCTCCTCCGATTCTGCAGCATGTCTGGTTGACGAACGGCCGTTCAGAAACAAACTGAAAAGTACAAAATGAAAAGCGCAAACTGAAAAATGTGAAATGAAAAGCGAGACTCAACACTCACCAAACTTCTACTAACACAAAATTAGCAGAAAGTGCCCAAAGGGTGGCGATAAAGATCTGAAAAACAACATAGTATGTCAGTACGTTCGTGTTTGTTGGCTGACAATTTCTTGTCGTTTGTATGCAAGACAAAATCCAGGCACACGCTTCGGACAAAAGTCCGAGGTTTTGTCTGCGGAAAATCTGATCATGTGTACGAGGCTTTAGTCGCATCCTGCAACAAAAGCCATGGTCCACAGAGAGCGTCCAAAGCATCAGAGGGATCTCATTATTAAAAGGTATCAGTCAGGAGAAGGGTACAAAAGAATTTCCAAGGCATTAGCTATGCCATGGAACACAGTGAAGACAGTCGTCATCAAGTGGAGAAAATATGGCACAACAGTGACATTACCAAGAACTGGACTTCCCTCCAAAATTAACGAAAAGATGAGACAAAAACTGGTCAGGGAGGCTGCCAAGAGGCCTACAGCAAAATTAAAGGAGCTGCAGGAATATTTGGCAAGTACTGGCTGTGTGGTACATGTGACAACAATCTCCCATATTCTTCATATGTTTGGGCAATGGGGCAGAGTGGCAAGACGGAAGCCTTTTCTTGCCAAAAAAAAACATCCAAGCCTGGCTAAACTTTGCAAAAACACATCTGAAGTCTCCCAAAAGAATGTGGGAAAATGTGTTATGGTCTGAGGAAACCAAGGTTGAACTTTTTGGCCATAATTCCAAAAGATAAAGATCCATAATAAAAAAACAACACTGCACATCACCAAAATAACGCCATACCACAGTGAAGCATGGTGGTGGCAGCATCATGCTTTGGGGCTGTTTGTCTTCAGCTGGAACAGGGGGCTTAGTCAAGGTAGAGAGAATTATGAACAGTTTCAAATACCAGTCAATATTGGCACAAAACTTTCAGGCTTCTGCTAGAAAGCTGAACATGAAGAGGAACTTCATCTTTCAGCATGACGACACAAAGCATACATCCAAATCAACAAAGGAATGGCTTCACCAGAAGAAGATTAAAGTTTTGGAATGGCCCAGCCAGACCTGAATCTGATTGAAAATCTGTGGGGTGATCTGAAGAGGGCTGTGCACAGGAGATATAGAGGGTGTACACTGCGCTCAATCCACACAAAAGTGCAAAGCAGCTACATACAGGATGACAAAAACCATAAAACATATAAAAATAAGAAAAATGTAGCGCATAAAATGTGCAGAAAATAATAAGGTCAATGTAATGACTAACAAATAAATGTCAATAAGTGATTCAAACGTTGATATTAAACTTAAAAGTCTCTAAGGAATGGAAAAAGAAATCCAGTGGATGGAATGGAACAGCGTGGGATATCCCCCTAGGGTAGGTATACGGATGTAAGAAGACAAATAATCCAAACGGACGTATCATCAGGTCTTCCCCAACACTGTATCTCGTGACTGCATACAATTTGGTAAGGATGGTGTGTAAAAAACTCTTACCAGAGATGGTGGACTCACTTGTCAGCGACAGAGAGTCATACGAGCAGGTTGCCTCTGTGGGCCTGAAGCACGGACATCACAGCTCTGCGAACCTTCTGGGTCAAACTCTGTGTAGATGGTAGGTCCTCCCAAAGGATGGCCAGGTTGCGAATCAGAGGGAATGGTGCTTCACGTGAAAACTTGGGGTGAAGACAGGTTTGGTCTCTCAAAGGGTATGTGGAGAAAAAACAAACAGGCTCCCCATGGCGTAGATAAAAAAGGTAGGATTTTTATTGCTAAAAAACCAGACAATGGTAAAATGTGATCACTAGATATAAAAACAAAGTATGGGCAACAAGAAGGATGCTGAAAGCGCCCGACGCGTTTCGATCGATAGATCGTCTACTGGGGCATACAGCATCCCCTCCAAGTTGCCTTATATTTATGGAAAAACATTCAGAAAAGGAAAAAAGTGTGTGCTAGCAAACAGGTTTCCCCATTGGATGAATGGGGTCACCTGATCGCACATGACTGGACTTACAGGTGTATAACATCATTAGTGTGCATTGATGGTATGGTTAACCTATTGGGTACCCAACATAGGACTAATAACAAAATGGCAATTACACTCTGTAGCTTCTGTCTCTTTAATGTTTAATAGACGAAGAAACTAGACCTTCGGGTTTGGTACTACCTTTGCTGACACTTTGGAACTAGTGTCAGGGTTGCAGAAGGTCTGCTCCAATCGGAAGCTCAATCATTGGAGACAGGCGGGGCCGATAGCCAATCGCCACAGGGGCATGACGCTACCGTCGGCGCCGCCCAACCTCTGCGTGACGGAAATACGGAAATGACGTCAGGGCGCAAGGCCCGCCCGACGTCCGTCCGTTGTCACGTGACCTTCGTGTCAGGGGGTTAGAGAGAAGAGGAAGGAGGAGGAGTGTACGTGGGACCAGACGTTCTCAGCGTCGGTTCACACGCTCACCCCCCGTGTCACCGGAAGTGTCATTCCTCACAGGTAGAGATCAGAAGTCCCGCCTAAAGGATGGGAAACTGATAATCCCTGTCAGAGGAGTAGAAATTCTTAACAATGACATGTAAACTGAAGCAAAGTGTATGACAAGGAGCCGGACACGGAAAGGAATAATGTCCAAATTCCACCCTGTGCGGCTCCCTCTCTGAGATTCCAAATTCAAAATAAAGAGACCACAAAAAACATAATCCGGTGAAGGAGTGTCATGTCTAAGGTAGCAAGAGACCCTGAAAAGGGATTGAAAAAATTGATAATCTAAACTCTGCATGGTGAAGTGACATATGAAAGTGAATCCAAAAACAATATAATAAATATAAAGAGGTAAACGCTGCCAGACGTGCAGTGTGAAAAATGCTGCAACCGCTGGATGAACCCCAAACGTGGGGAAAATGTAGCTCACCCCACATTCCCAATGTGGGCGTGCCCCCCCAAGAAACAGCGCCCCCATAGGGAAGGTTGGAGAAAAACTAAAAATTAAAAATGTATGAAGAAATATTTAAAAAGGCATCATGAGAAAAATATATGGGTATATTTGAAAAACAGATAAGTGCAATATGGAAAAGGTTAGGATGAATTGATAAACGAGTTGAGGTCCCACTCAACGTTCAACCCAAACGGAAAGAAGGACCTCAACTCGTGTATCCAATACGTCTCAAGGCGTGAAACTCCTCGTAGGCGTGACTCGCCTCTCCAATGTGGTATGAACCTGTCAATAACTTGGAACAAGGTACCCGTGGGGTCCTTATCATGGTGTTCCAAGTAATGACGTGGTACTGTGTGCTTGTCCCTGCCCTTTTTGATTGCGGTCACGTGTTCGTTGACACGAACAGAAAAAGTTCTGATCGTGCGACCCACATACTGCTTGTGGCAGGGACAGGTAATCAAATAGACAATGAATTGTGAGGAGCACGTGGTGAAGTGCTTCATGTGATAAATGCGGGAGGTGACCGTGGACTTGAATGTAAGGCTCTTGCGTCTTCCCCCTATATTGTAGAGGCAGACCCGACATTTACGACAAGGGTAATAACCCTTACATTCTTGAAAGAAGGACACCTTCTTGGGGGGGTCTATTATGTTAGGAGCGATCTGTCCCTGAATGGACCTCGCTCCTCTGAAGACCACCGAGGCCCGGTTGGGCAGAACGGGCCCTAGTAGTCTGTCATTTTGTAATATTCCCCAATGTTTTTGAATAATACCTCTAACCTGATTAGATTGAATGGAATGAGTGGTAAAAAAGGAGAACTTAGCATCAAATGCAGTATTGTCTTTGGGACGTTCTGTGAGCGTTGTCTGTCTTTCAGTGAGCAAAGCTCTGTTGATTTCACTGTCTAAAAGATGAGAATCATACCCCTTATCAAGGAATCTACCCCTAAGGATTTTCGATTGGGATATGAAGTCGGAAGTTTGGGTACAGTTGCGCCTCAGTCTCAAGAACTGGCTTCGGGGCACGGACCGAAGCCACTGTTCCCTATGGCAGCTGTCGATCGGAATGTACCCATTCCGATCTGTGGGTTTGAAATAAGTACGGAACTCAAGATGTTGTTGTACCACTGAAATTTCTAGATCCAGGAAATGTACCTTCGTTGTACTAGCTTCAAAAGTCAACGAGATCCCCCTATCGTTGGCATTAAGAGTGTTCATAAAGCCCTCAAGGGATGCCAGATCTCCCTCCCAAAGGAGGAGGATGTCGTCTATGTATCTGGCCCAAAGAACCAACTCAGGTCTCCGGGCAGCATAGACGACATCCTCCTCCCACTGGGCCATAAAAAGGTTGGCGAGACTGGGGGCAAATTTAGCCCCCATTGCCACACCTCTCTGTTGCAAAAAGAAACGGTTTTGAAACCAGAAGTAGTTGTGTCTGGTTGCGAATTTTAGCAGCTGCATGATGAAGTTGCGCTGCAATGTAGGTAGTCTTCCATCTCTTGAGAGGTGGTTTTCCACAGCCTCAAAACCCAGATGGTGTGGTATGCAGGTATAAAGTGCTGCTACGTCAGCTGTTACCAAAAGGGTACCTTTTCTGATAGAAACCGATTCCAATAATTTAATTGTATCCCTGGTGTCTTTCAGGTAAGAGGGGGTGGTTTGGACCAGAGGTTGTAAAAAAAAGTCCACATATTTGCCAATCCTCGCCGTGACAGAGTCAATCCCGCTGACAATGGGCCTGCCGGGAGGATTGGTGGGATTCTTGTGAACTTTGGGGAGGTAGTATATAGCGGGAATGCGTGGTACTTGGGGGACCAAAAAACATTTTTCTTTTTTATTCAAAATTCCCAGAGAGAAACCTTCCTCAATCAGTTCTACAAGGGCCTTTTTAAAGGGAACTGTAGGGTCCCTCGGGATACACTGGTAAGTGTCTGAATCGCTTAGGATCCGATTCATCTCTTTAAGATAGTCTGCTCTGTCCAGAATAACAATGCCTCCGCCCTTATCAGCGGGGCGGATGACAAGGTTCTTGTTTTCACATAAGGTTTTTAAGCCCGTCTTAATGTCAGGTTTGACGTAGAGACGTTTCTGACGTTTGACTAATTTATCCAGGTCTTCCAGAACCAAGCTCTTGAAGACCTGGATGGAAGGAGCCATGGTACCAGGGGGATTGAATAAGGACGGATTAGACAATCCCGAATGGACGACTTGGGGGTGTGAAGATGTTACTTCTGTGGAGGGTACCGTTCTAATGTGGGGAGATGTCTGAACTTGCGTGGTAGTTGCAACCGTAGTCTGTTGAGTGGGGGGAGTGATTTTGGTGAGAAAGTGTCTCTGTACACTAATTTTTCGAGTGAACTTGAGTACATCAATAAATGTCGCGAAATGATTTAGTGGTTTGGGTGGTACAAACTTGAGTCCTCTGTCCAGAACTGATTTCTCAGCTTCTGTTAGTACAGCTGAGCTCAAATTGAAAATACCCGTACCTCTTACACTCTTTTCCTTTTGGCGTTGGACCCTCCTCCCCCCTCTGGTCCCTCTTTTCTGTCTGAATTTCCTGGGTGGTACTCTAGACCTCTCTGAAAATCCTGGGGATGGTTGGGGCCTGGCCTACTTTGATTGTAGCTGTAAGGAGAACGATGGTAATAATCATCGTCTCTTTCATAGTGAGAAAATGTACCTCCATACCTTTCATACGGGACACTGTTCCGAAGAGGACTGAATCTATTATTAACGTGAATAGGGGAATGGTAATTGTAGTCCAGACTCCGCCGTTGAGGAGTGTGGTAATTACGAGGGTCTCCATGACTGGAGGGGGGTATCCATGAGTTATTTTTATAGTGGGGACCAGAAGGTTGTCCTCTGGACCGCCCCCTGGTTCCTGGGGCGCCCCTCCCTGCCCGGTTCCCCGGAGGGGGGGGGGGACCCCCAGAAGACCTGGGGGGTCCCTGTACTGCCACTTTTTTGGAAGGGGGGGGCTCTCTGGACTCTAATTTGTGTGGAGGTTGGTAAGTAAGTGTTTGGTCCAAATTGGCTGTAGTTTCCATGGCTGTTTCTACAAAAGGAGGGTCTCCATTGGCAACCGGAGGGGTGTTGAGTTTTTTCTGCCAATTGAAGACTAAACGTGAGGTATAGTCAGTGAAGTCTCTGTTATATTTCTTTTGTTTTTTATTTCTCTGTTCCTTCTCTTCTTTTTCCAAAGTATTTTTTAGAGAAGTGGACAGTGAAATATATTCTGCAGAGGTTTTATGTGGAGTTAACTTGTCCTTTAAGTCCCTGATCTCAATATCAATGAGGGACAATTTCGTCTGTTTTTTGTCTAGTAGGAATCTTAATAATTTTAAGCCCTCCTCATTAAAAAATTTGAACCAGAGTTCTAAATCTGCTTCGTCTTGCTGGGGATGTACATCCCACCTCAAACCTCTAGGGACCATCTGTTCCTTAACGTATCGCTCAAGGAAAGCAGTATCCCATTGAAGGTGTAATTCACTAACCATCAGATTTTTAAGTCTGATGAACATACCCCCTAGTTCGGTGTTAGGACTGGTGTGCGTGAATACACCGTCAGTGTTTAGGGACCTAGAGGTCCTATATTCAAACACATCCATAAATGAAAAACTTGTGGTAGCTGCTGTGTAAAAAGGTCAAACAAACTATTACAGAAATATAGAGGGTGTACACTGCGCTCAATCCACACAAAAGTGCAAAGCAGCTACATACAGGATGACAAAAACCATAAAACATATAAAAATAAGAAAAATGTAGCGCATAAAATGTGCAGAAAATAATAAGGTCAATGTAATGACTAACAAATAAATGTCAATAAGTGATTCAAACGTTGATATTAAACTTAAAAGTCTCTAAGGAATGGAAAAAGAAATCCAGTGGATGGAATGGAACAGCGTGGGATATCCCCCTAGGGTAGGTATACGGATGTAAGAAGACAAATAATCCAAACGGACGTATCATCAGGTCTTCCCCAACACTGTATCTCGTGACTGCATACAATTTGGTAAGGATGGTGTGTAAAAAACTCTTACCAGAGATGGTGGACTCACTTGTCAGCGACAGAGAGTCATACGAGCAGGTTGCCTCTGTGGGCCTGAAGCACGGACATCACAGCTCTGCGAACCTTCTGGGTCAAACTCTGTGTAGATGGTAGGTCCTCCCAAAGGATGGCCAGGTTGCGAATCAGAGGGAATGGTGCTTCACGTGAAAACTTGGGGTGAAGACAGGTTTGGTCTCTCAAAGGGTATGTGGAGAAAAAACAAACAGGCTCCCCATGGCGTAGATAAAAAAGGTAGGATTTTTATTGCTAAAAAACCAGACAATGGTAAAATGTGATCACTAGATATAAAAACAAAGTATGGGCAACAAGAAGGATGCTGAAAGCGCCCGACGCGTTTCGATCGATAGATCGTCTACTGGGGCATACAGCATCCCCTCCAAGTTGCCTTATATTTATGGAAAAACATTCAGAAAAGGAAAAAAGTGTGTGCTAGCAAACAGGTTTCCCCATTGGATGAATGGGGTCACCTGATCGCACATGACTGGACTTACAGGTGTATAACATCATTAGTGTGCATTGATGGTATGGTTAACCTATTGGGTACCCAACATAGGACTAATAACAAAATGGCAATTACACTCTGTAGCTTCTGTCTCTTTAATGTTTAATAGACGAAGAAACTAGACCTTCGGGTTTGGTACTACCTTTGCTGACACTTTGGAACTAGTGTCAGGGTTGCAGAAGGTCTGCTCCAATCGGAAGCTCAATCATTGGAGACAGGCGGGGCCGATAGCCAATCGCCACAGGGGCATGACGCTACCGTCGGCGCCGCCCAACCTCTGCGTGACGGAAATACGGAAATGACGTCAGGGCGCAAGGCCCGCCCGACGTCCGTCCGTTGTCACGTGACCTTCGTGTCAGGGGGTTAGAGAGAAGAGGAAGGAGGAGGAGTGTACGTGGGACCAGACGTTCTCAGCGTCGGTTCACACGCTCACCCCCCGTGTCACCGGAAGTGTCATTCCTCACAGGTAGAGATCAGAAGTCCCGCCTAAAGGATGGGAAACTGATAATCCCTGTCAGAGGAGTAGAAATTCTTAACAATGACATGTAAACTGAAGCAAAGTGTATGACAAGGAGCCGGACACGGAAAGGAATAATGTCCAAATTCCACCCTGTGCGGCTCCCTCTCTGAGATTCCAAATTCAAAATAAAGAGACCACAAAAAACATAATCCGGTGAAGGAGTGTCATGTCTAAGGTAGCAAGAGACCCTGAAAAGGGATTGAAAAAATTGATAATCTAAACTCTGCATGGTGAAGTGACATATGAAAGTGAATCCAAAAACAATATAATAAATATAAAGAGGTAAACGCTGCCAGACGTGCAGTGTGAAAAATGCTGCAACCGCTGGATGAACCCCAAACGTGGGGAAAATGTAGCTCACCCCACATTCCCAATGTGGGCTTGCCCCCCCAAGAAACAGCGCCCCCATAGGGAAGGTTGGAGAAAAACTAAAAATTAAAAATGTATGAAGAAATATTTAAAAAGGCATCATGAGAAAAATATATGGGTATATTTGAAAAACAGATAAGTGCAATATGGAAAAGGTTAGGATGAATTGATAAACGAGTTGAGGTCCCACTCAACGTTCAACCCAAACGGAAAGAAGGACCTCAACTCGTGTATCCAATACGTCTCAAGGCGTGAAACTCCTCGTAGGCGTGACTCGCCTCTCCAATGTGGTATGAACCTGTCAATAACTTGGAACAAGGTACCCGTGGGGTCCTTATCATGGTGTTCCAAGTAATGACGTGGTACTGTGTGCTTGTCCCTGCCCTTTTTGATTGCGGTCACGTGTTCGTTGACACGAACAGAAAAAGTTCTGATCGTGCGACCCACATACTGCTTGTGGCAGGGACAGGTAATCAAATAGACAATGAATTGTGAGGAGCACGTGGTGAAGTGCTTCATGTGATAAATGCGGGAGGTGACCGTGGACTTGAATGTAAGGCTCTTGCGTCTTCCCCCTATATTGTAGAGGCAGACCCGACATTTACGACAAGGGTAATAACCCTTACATTCTTGAAAGAAGGACACCTTCTTGGGGGGGTCTATTATGTTAGGAGCGATCTGTCCCTGAATGGACCTCGCTCCTCTGAAGACCACCGAGGCCCGGTTGGGCAGAACGGGCCCTAGTAGTCTGTCATTTTGTAATATTCCCCAATGTTTTTGAATAATACCTCTAACCTGATTAGATTGAATGGAATGAGTGGTAAAAAAGGAGAACTTAGCATCAAATGCAGTATTGTCTTTGGGACGTTCTGTGAGCGTTGTCTGTCTTTCAGTGAGCAAAGCTCTGTTGATTTCACTGTCTAAAAGATGAGAATCATACCCCTTATCAAGGAATCTACCCCTAAGGATTTTCGATTGGGATATGAAGTCGGAAGTTTGGGTACAGTTGCGCCTCAGTCTCAAGAACTGGCTTCGGGGCACTGACCGAAGCCACTGTTCCCTATGGCAGCTGTCGATCGGAATGTACCCATTCCGATCTGTGGGTTTGAAATAAGTACGGAACTCAAGATGTTGTTGTACCACTGAAATTTCTAGATCCAGGAAATGTACCTTCGTTGTACTAGCTTCAAAAGTCAACGAGATCCCCCTATCGTTGGCATTAAGAGTGTTCATAAAGCCCTCAAGGGATGCCAGATCTCCCTCCCAAAGGAGGAGGATGTCGTCTATGTATCTGGCCCAAAGAACCAACTCAGGTCTCCGGGCAGCATAGACGACATCCTCCTCCCACTGGGCCATAAAAAGGTTGGCGAGACTGGGGGCAAATTTAGCCCCCATTGCCACACCTCTCTGTTGCAAAAAGAAACGGTTTTGAAACCAGAAGTAGTTGTGTCTGGTTGCGAATTTTAGCAGCTGCATGATGAAGTTGCGCTGCAATGTAGGTAGTCTTCCATCTCTTGAGAGGTGGTTTTCCACAGCCTCAAAACCCAGATGGTGTGGTATGCAGGTATAAAGTGCTGCTACGTCAGCTGTTACCAAAAGGGTACCTTTTCTGATAGAAACCGATTCCAATAATTTAATTGTATCCCTGGTGTCTTTCAGGTAAGAGGGGGTGGTTTGGACCAGAGGTTGTAAATAAAAGTCCACATATTTGCCAATCCTCGCCGTGACAGAGTCAATCCCGCTGACAATGGGCCTGCCGGGAGGATTGGTGGGATTCTTGTGAACTTTGGGGAGGTAGTATATAGCGGGAATGCGTGGTACTTGGGGGACCAAAAAACATTTTTCTTTTTTATTCAAAATTCCCAGAGAGAAACCTTCCTCAATCAGTTCTACAAGGGCCTTTTTAAAGGGAACTGTAGGGTCCCTCGGGATACACTGGTAAGTGTCTGAATCGCTTAGGATCCGATTCATCTCTTTAAGATAGTCTGCTCTGTCCAGAATAACAATGCCTCCGCCCTTATCAGCGGGGCGGATGACAAGGTTCTCCAAGGTGTCCAAACCACCCCCTCTTACCTGAAAGACACCAGGGATACAATTAAATTATTGGAATCGGTTTCTATCAGAAAAGGTACCCTTTTGGTAACAGCTGACGTAGCAGCACTTTATACCTGCATACCACACCATCTGGGTTTTGAGGCTGTGGAAAACCACCTCTCAAGAGATGGAAGACTACCTACATTGCAGCGCAACTTCATCATGCAGCTGCTAAAATTCGCAACCAGACACAACTACTTCTGGTTTCAAAACCGTTTCTTTTTGCAACAGAGAGGTGTGGCAATGGGGGCTAAATTTGCCCCCAGTCTCGCCAACCTTTTTATGGCCCAGTGGGAGGAGGATGTCGTCTATGCTGCCCGGAGACCTGAGTTGGTTCTTTGGGCCAGATACATAGACGACATCCTCCTCCTTTGGGAGGGAGATCTGGCATCCCTTGAGGGCTTTATGAACACTCTTAATGCCAACGATAGGGGGATCTCGTTGACTTTTGAAGCTAGTACAACGAAGGTACATTTCCTGGATCTAGAAATTTCAGTGGTACAACAACATCTTGAGTTCCGTACTTATTTCAAACCCACAGATCGGAATGGGTACATTCCGATCGACAGCTGCCATAGGGAACAGTGGCTTCGGTCCGTGCCCCGAAGCCAGTTCTTGAGACTGAGGCGCAACTGTACCCAAACTTCCGACTTCATATCCCAATCGAAAATCCTTAGGGGTAGATTCCTTGATAAGGGGTATGATTCTCATCTTTTAGACAGTGAAATCAACAGAGCTTTGCTCACTGAAAGACAGACAACGCTCACAGAACGTCCCAAAGACAATACTGCATTTGATGCTAAGTTCTCCTTTTTTACCACTCATTCCATTCAATCTAATCAGGTTAGAGGTATTATTCAAAAACATTGGGGAATATTACAAAATGACAGACTACTAGGGCCCGTTCTGCCCAACCGGGCCTCGGTGGTCTTCAGAGGAGCGAGGTCCATTCAGGGACAGATCGCTCCTAACATAATAGACCCCCCCAAGAAGGTGTCCTTCTTTCAAGAATGTAAGGGTTATTACCCTTGTCGTAAATGTCGGGTCTGCCTCTACAATATAGGGGGAAGACGCAAGAGCCTTACATTCAAGTCCACGGTCACCTCCCGCATTTATCACATGAAGCACTTCACCACGTGCTCCTCACAATTCATTGTCTATTTGATTACCTGTCCCTGCCACAAGCAGTATGTGGGTCGCACGATCAGAACTTTTTCTGTTCGTGTCAACGAACACGTGACCGCAATCAAAAAGGGCAGGGACAAGCACACAGTACCACGTCATTACTTGGAACACCATGATAAGGACCCCACGGGTACCTTGTTCCAAGTTATTGACAGGTTCATACCACATTGGAGAGGCGAGTCACGCCTACGAGGAGTTTCACGCCTTGAGACGTATTGGATACACGAGTTGAGGTCCTTCTTTCCGTTTGGGTTGAACGTTGAGTGGGACCTCAACTCGTTTATCAATTCATCCTAACCTTTTCCATATTGCACTTATCTGTTTTTCAAATATACCCATATATTTTTCTCATGATGCCTTTTTAAATATTTCTTCATACATTTTTAATTTTTAGTTTTTCTCCAACCTTCCCTATGGGGGCGCTGTTTCTTGGGGGGGCACGCCCACATTGGGAATGTGGGGTGAGCTACATTTTCCCCACGTTTGGGGTTCATCCAGCGGTTGCAGCATTTTTCACACTGCACGTCTGGCAGCGTTTACCTCTTTATATTTATTATATTGTTTTTGGATTCACTTTCATATGTCACTTCACCATGCAGAGTTTAGATTATCAATTTTTTCAATCCCTTTTCAGGGTCTCTTGCTACCTTAGACATGACACTCCTTCACCGGATTATGTTTTTTGTGGTCTCTTTATTTTGAATTTGGAATCTCAGAGAGGGAGCCGCACAGGGTGGAATTTGGACATTATTCCTTTCCGTGTCCGGCTCCTTGTCATACACTTTGCTTCAGTTTACATGTCATTGTTAAGAATTTCTACTCCTCTGACAGGGATTATCAGTTTCCCATCCTTTAGGCGGGACTTCTGATCTCTACCTGTGAGGAATGACACTTCCGGTGACACGGGGGGTGAGCGTGTGAACCGACGCTGAGAACGTCTGGTCCCACGTACACTCCTCCTCCTTCCTCTTCTCTCTAACCCCCTGACACGAAGGTCACGTGACAACGGACGGACGTCGGGCGGGCCTTGCGCCCTGACGTCATTTCCGTATTTCCGTCACGCAGAGGTTGGGCGGCGCCGACGGTAGCGTCATGCCCCTGTGGCGATTGGCTATCGGCCCCGCCTGTCTCCAATGATTGAGCTTCCGATTGGAGCAGACCTTCTGCAACCCTGACACTAGTTCCAAAGTGTCAGCAAAGGTAGTACCAAACCCGAAGGTCTAGTTTCTTCGTCTATTAAACATTAAAGAGACAGAAGCTACAGAGTGTAATTGCCATTTTGTTATTAGTCCTATGTTGGGTACCCAATAGGTTAACCATACCATCAATGCACACTAATGATGTTATACACCTGTAAGTCCAGTCATGTGCGATCAGGTGACCCCATTCATCCAATGGGGAAACCTGTTTGCTAGCACACACTTTTTTCCTTTTCTGAATGTTTTTCCATAAATATAAGGCAACTTGGAGGGGATGCTGTATGCCCCAGTAGACGATCTATCGATCGAAACGCGTCGGGCGCTTTCAGCATCCTTCTTGTTGCCCATACTTTGTTTTTATATCTAGTGATCACATTTTACCATTGTCTGGTTTTTTAGCAATAAAAATCCTACCTTTTTTATCTACGCCATGGGGAGCCTGTTTGTTTTTTCTCCACATACCCTTTGAGAGACCAAACCTGTCTTCACCCCAAGTTTTCACGTGAAGCACCATTCCCTCTGATTCGCAACCTGGCCATCCTTTGGGAGGACCTACCATCTACACAGAGTTTGACCCAGAAGGTTCGCAGAGCTGTGATGTCCGTGCTTCAGGCCCACAGAGGCAACCTGCTCGTATGACTCTCTGTCGCTGACAAGTGAGTCCACCATCTCTGGTAAGAGTTTTTTACACACCATCCTTACCAAATTGTATGCAGTCACGAGATACAGTGTTGGGGAAGACCTGATGATACGTCCGTTTGGATTATTTGTCTTCTTACATCCGTATACCTACCCTAGGGGGATATCCCACGCTGTTCCATTCCATCCACTGGATTTCTTTTTCCATTCCTTAGAGACTTTTAAGTTTAATATCAACGTTTGAATCACTTATTGACATTTATTTGTTAGTCATTACATTGACCTTATTATTTTCTGCACATTTTATGCGCTACATTTTTCTTATTTTTATATGTGCACAGGAGATGCCCTCGCAATCTGATGGATTTGGAGTGTTTTTGCAAAGAAGAGTGGGCAAATATTGCCAAGTCAAGATGTGCAATGCTGATAGCCTCATACCCAAAAAGACAGAGTGCTATAATAAAATCAAAAGGTGCTTCAACAAAGTATTAGTTTACAGTAATGGTGTGCACACTTATGCAAATTTATTATTTTAGTTTTTTATTTTTACTTCCCTCCACCTAAAAGATTTCAGTTTGTTGTTCAACTGAGTTGTACAGTTTATAAGTCACATAAAAGGTGGAAAAAGTTCTGAAATGATTTATCTTTGTATCATTTCTTTACATCACAGAAACCTGACATTTTAACAGGGGTGTGTCGACTTTTTATATCCAATGTGTGTGTGTGTGTGTATATATATATATATATATATATATATATATATATATATATATATATATATATATATATATATATATATATATATATATATATATATATATATATATATTTATATATTTTCACATTTTTAAACTTTACTTTTGTTTTTTTTTTACAGTTTATTTTTCTTTTACCTGTGGTTTTTACATACAGTAACCAGAGCAGTGCAGTGTTACCATATTGACACTGTACTACTCTGGGGAGGTAATCAGGATTTTATTTTTTTTTTTTTTTTACACTATGATTATATACAAAAATGCAGATGGGCCTGAGCAGAGGTGGGGGGTGGGAAATCTGAAGGTTGTGATGCAAATGAGAACGGATCCTTCTGTTATCTGGCAGAGGCTGGTGACCATGCGATAAGGAGGTTCCAGATGCAAGTTCTTTGTTTGTAAATAAAGTTCATTTGCCCTCCATTATTGCATAGGGGTCCATCTAAAAAGGTGAGAAGACACCCATAAGGTATGGTGATGGGCACAATGGCATGTTTTTTATGGTGAAGAATATGAACTTTTTTCCTTTTGGAGCACAGCAATATTTGCAATACTATTGAGAATCTCACAGAAAGATTGGATGGTGTATGGGATGAAATGTTTTTATTTGAGGAACAACTTACCACTTGTGTTTTTTTTCACATAGTTATATACACATATATGACTGTTTATGATATTGTTTATATTTTGATATGATGAAATTGAATGTATATATTGGTAACATTTATTTAGTTTGTTTATGACCCGTTTAGAGATTGAGTCATTGTGGGTAGTGCTTCACCTGCATTTTTGCATATATTGGATATAGTAGTGTGGTGTTTGCATGATTGGATGGGAGCAGCTTCCAATACTTTTATTTGCGTTATTTACTGTATTATTTCTTACATGTATAATAGCACATGTATAAAAGCAATCATTTTTATGAATGGCATCTATTCATTCATTGTGTACTTGTCAGGGACATGGCATGTGCAGACTTGCATTAGTAGGTGGCATAGGCTAAAGTATATGTGCATGCGCAGGAACATTGGTGCCAACAGGCGAATGCATATGCGCAGAAATACGTGCACATGTTAGCCATTAATGCTGGCGCCAAATGGCCTATGTAAAGACAGCAGCTGCACTTGTGCAGTGCAGCTTTACCCTGTGTTCTGATCCTGTGCCTGAATCTGATCCAGTATTTGACCTGACTTTCTGACCACGCTGCTGTCTCCAGTCCTGACCTTTGGCTTGCCTTGACCCTGATTATTCCCGACTGTCTGCCTGATTTCCTGTTGCCAAACCCAGCTTGAACTCTGACCATTCTCTGCCTGCTGTTTATGATAGACTGATCCTCCGTGTATGACCTGGCTTGTCTGGCTCTGCTTCAGTCTTCTGCTTCCAGCCTGTGTAGCTCCAGTACTGCCGTCCTGCATCTACAACTTACCTGCATCTGCTGCCCTGCATCCACAGCAGACCTGTATCCGCTGTTTCTGCTGCTCAGCAATCCAGTCTGGTCCTGCTACTCATCAGCTGCCACTACCGCTACCAATGGAGGACTTTGCAGGCGCTCTTACCTCACCGTGCTCTCACGGCCACTGTTGCAAATCCAGTGTTTCTTGAGCCGGGGCTCCCTCTACTCGTCAGGCTCTCCCAGACGGTACGTAACAGTACTATTGTAAAAGCTGTGATTGGCCACAGCTATCACATGGTACAGATCACAGAGATCAAGACAATAGCACACAATGAATGGGTATGAATGAAAGGCATTAATTGTGTACAACTGTCATGTGATCGCTGGGATTGGACCAGCCTGGTACAATGCTCTGTTATCTGCTGTGTCCAGGGGACACAACGGATGACAGATTGCACCACAACGAGGCCCCTAGGATGCACGTGACTGGGAGGTTGTTATATGACATCCGCCCAGGGTGGGAGAGCTCCTCATTTGCCTATAGGCAAGGCTGGATTCAGTTTTTAAATTACCTTTCCTTTTCAATCCACAGCACTGTAAATTTCTGTAAATGCAATGTAATATGGCAACCTGGAGGTTAATTAACAGCCCCCAGAAATGTCATGATAATCATGATTGATGAGCTGATAAATAATGTAAAAGTCTCTCCCATTCACATGCACATGGACACAGACAAACAAACAGCAATTTCTAACAAAAGGTAGTAATCTGCAACAAAGTTTGTTAAAATCCTTGCAATGTATACAGATTACCCAAAGGGGAATGTTTTTTTCTCAACGAAAGTGGTGTTACTCTTTAAAATTGCCAATATGTTGATAAAAATGTGTTTTTCAAGAACTATACGAGAAAGATGGGACCTTGAGCCATAGAAAGTGAGATTAATACTGAATGGATTAACAGAGCCACCATACACCACCATTATTCACCTGTCTTAAGCAATTGCACATCATAGTTACCAGCTCCAAGATGTAGAATATATATACAATAGTAAAGAGCTGTGAAATCTAAGAAAAGCTGCTACGCTATGATACAACATGCATCCTCCATACTGCTCTAGGCACAACATGTGACTCAAATAACACTGCTACTTTAAAAAGCACCATGCTACAGCTTTACATTGACCAGGAATGCATAACTTGATTCCTAGAAATGTCCAGTTCTTTATAATTTTACTCTACTAAACATAATATATTTACACCATGGCCTAAAATTACAGATCAGCCCCATTCTAAACGAATACTCAGTTTTGTGTGGTCCAATCGCATGCTGGCTTCTAATATTGTATATCTTTGAGATTTGTTTGGCACAATGTCTCCACCAGAGTTCCCACTACAGTCACTTCTGTCACATCCATTAAGTCTAATTATGGATTCATAACTGGAAACAAGTTTATTAAAGTCTTTAGGGGCTACTATTGGAAAATCTCACCACTGAGATATTTGAGAGACACAAGGAGCTGGCAGATGTTTCAGCCCACATGTGACTGCTTAACATTAAAATATTTTTAGTGTTGATGGCATTTAATATAGGAATGTAACTGTACAGAATATAGAATATTGTGTCTTTTAAACATTACCCCTACAGATTTATAACTGATCATGTTACTGGGATATGAATGACCAGCTCAATGCTTGCACACAACAAAGGTCTAACGTTAAAGTGTAACTATGGGCAAAATCAAAAATTGCATATATGTTGCAGGCTGTCATTATCATTAATGCAGTGTTTTTGTTTTTCTAAGCCCTCCTGCAACATAGTTTTATTACCTGTTGATCCTGCCATTAGATTGGATTATTTTCATTTTTGTAATAGGGTGACAATGCTATTTGTTCTGTGGAGACATTGCACAGCAGCACAGAGGGTAAGTCTTAAGCTATCCATCCACATTTCGATTTCTCCACCCACACTAAACAGTATGAATAAAGGAAACGCCTCTGTCAGCTACTGTATTCGGCAGCTGGCGGGACCTCTGGTTGCTGAAGGGAATTGTAGTGGGCACAGACTAACCTAGGGGAGGGATTTGTAGAATTGTAGTGGGTGCAGACTAACCTGGGAGGGATGTGAATTGTACTGGTCACAGACTAACCTGGGTGGGGAAATATAATGGGCACAGACTAACTGGGGGGAAGTATGTACTGGGGATGCAGACAGACTGACCTGAGGGGTTTGTACTGGGGATGGGGACAGGCTGACCTGGGTGGGGGGAATTGTACTGGTGGATGAACTGATCTGGGGGGGGGGTAATATTGTACTTAGGGGCAGACTGACCTGGGGGAGAGTTGTACAGGGGGACAGGTAATGTCCTGGTGGGAAGGATTCCTTTATCCCCCTAATTTGTGTGGATAGAGGAATCTGTTCGTTTTCTTGTTCAGCACGCTGGTTGAATAAAAAAAGAAAACCGAAAGTCTAGCTTTACAGACTCCTGCACTATATATACTATAGTGTACATTACAGATTTCTGCACTATATACACACATTTAACACAATTGCTGGTTGTCAAGAAGTTCCTGACTGTTCCAGTGAAGTTCTTCTATAAGGTAATCTCAGATAAATGGTTATCTCTCTATCAGTGTACAGAAATCATATGTAATGGCAGTGTTTCACCTGTGCTGAGGTTTATACATGTCTGTGAGACTCTTACTTGTGGTTAGGGTGCCCACGTGTCCCGGATTGCCCGGGACTATCCCGTAATTGACATCTCTGTCCCTGTTCCCGGGCAGCTTCATTCCGGGACAATACAGTGTCCCGGAATGAAACTGGCACTGGAAACATTCAGGAAATTCATGGGACAGGGGCGGACTGAGCCGCCATATCACTGGCTCTGGCTCTGGCTCCGCCTCCACCTGACTATATTCCTGATCACTGGTTGCTATAGCCGCCTGGCGTGTAGCAACCAGTGACGTCACGGGCTCACGGCCATGACTCCCTCCCTGCCAAGCGTTGAAAGCGGAGGAGGATTTCACTTCCTCCTCCTCCGCGCTAGTGCTCCTGGGGCCCAAAGCAGCTGCCCTTTGAGCTGAGTCCTGCAGCAAACATCCTCTTGTAATGCGCCTAGAGAGTGGCAGTCCCGCTGGTCTAGTGGTGGCGGGGTGCAGTGCAGGGCAGCAGAAGCGGAGCTAAAGCCGGCGTTGACAGCAGCAATTTGAAACAGCGAGCGGCGGCCCCGGTGAGCAGCACAAGTCTGGTAGAATCAACAGCCCAGGAGGGAGTTGGAGAAGACCTCACCGCCGGCCACCATGACCTGAGCAGCAGTGGGTGCAGCATCCCTGGAACATCCCAGAACCTGCACACTTTCTCCAGCCTCCTCTCCTAGCTGTCACAGTCATCAACAACAAGGAAGACAGGCTGACCAAGGGCCCAGAGGACGAGGATGGGCGGGAGGTAGGTGCATCACACACACCTACCCACAGACAGGGGCTGGGAAAGGGGAGCACAGGAGGGACTGCAGCAGGGGATAGGGGGTCACTTTCACCCACCCCCCCTCTCGCCCACCTACCTCTCTCACTCCCATCCCCCCTCTCTTATACCCTCCCCCTCTCTCTCGCCACCCCCTCTCTCTCACCCCCTCCCTCTCCCACCTCCCCTCCCCCCTCTCACCCCCCTCCCCATCTCTCTCACCCTCATCCACTTTTCACCCACCCCCCTCACCAACCCCCTCTTTCCTCCCAAGTGGACACTGACTAACAACAGGTGAGAGTTATCCCATCCCCCCTCAAGCACTGCCACTCATCCACCCCCACCACTGCCTTACTAATGAAGGACGACAGGTCCCAGCATGAACCCCTCAGAGCTGAGGATGTGACAAGCCCCCACAGTAGGTCAGTGTAATGGTCAGTGTAGGTATCAGGTAGGTCAGTGTAGGGATCAGGTAGGTCAGTGTAGGGATCAGGTAGGTCAGTGTAGGGATCAGGTAGGTCAGTGTAGGGATCAGGTAGGTCAGTGTAGGGATCAGGTAGGTCAGTGTAGGGATCAGGTAGGTCAGTGTAAGGGATCAGGTAGGTCAGTGTAGGGATCAGGTAGGTCAGTGTAGGTATCAGGTAGGTCAGTGTAGGGATCAGGTAGGTCAGTGTAGGGATCAGGTAGGTCAGTGTAGGGATCAGGTAGGTCAGTGTAGTGGTCAGGTAGGTCAGTGTAGGGATCAGGTAGGTCAGTGTAGTGGTCAGGTAGGTCAGTGTATGTCCAGTTTTTACTCCAGATCCCTCAGGTCATTTGTATTCCTTTTGTTGTATAAAGTACGGGGTTTTATATACAACTTTAGTGCCTTGGATATAAAAAGCATTTGATTCATGTATGTTAGCCCAACATTGTAGGAATAATTACACTCTGTGACTCTAAGTGGCCACCTGCAATGTTGGGCTAACATACATGAAACAAATGCTTAAATAGGTAAGGAGCGGGGCCACCGAGCGACGTCACATGGTGGCACCACCCCCTTGTGATGTCACTGACCAGTGTATGATGAGGGGTGTCCCTGAATGGCAGTTTGGAAATGTGGTCACCCTACTTGTGGTACAGTATAAGGGCGCTCTGAGCATGAGGACCAAGCAGACAGTATCTCTAGAGAGGCAAGGGTTCAATGATATATATCCAACAGTGTGGGCTGCACTCTTGTTTGGGGAAATAAACAGCTACTAATTCTGCACTTAGAGGCGCCTCTCTCTTCTGTCTTATCTTACTTGTGGCACACCTATCTAAGCATATTTAGAGTATAAGAAGGTTTTTGATTTATTTGACCATGCCCTTTAAAGGGGTTGTAAACTCTCGTGGTTTTTCACCTCAATGCATTCTATGCATTGAGGTGAAAAACCTCTTGCAGCGCAGCAGCCCCCCAGTGCCCCCGTTGTACTTACCTGAACCCTCTCCTTCTCGCGCAGGTGACGAGCACACCAGCTCTAGCTGGTGTCTCGTGTCCTGATTGGTTAGAATGATAG
This sequence comes from Lithobates clamitans, assembly GCA_037952925.1. Lineage (NCBI taxonomy): Eukaryota > Metazoa > Chordata > Amphibia > Anura > Ranidae > Lithobates > Lithobates clamitans. Next base: position 8,472,273 of record JBBGZY010000014.1, read on the forward strand.
CAGCGCAGCCATTGGCTCCCACTGCTGTCAATCAAATCCAATGGCGCAGGCGGCGGGGCAGGATCCGCCATTCGTGTCTATGGACGCAAATGCTGGACTTGGGAGTGTGCCTGCAAGGTAACCCCCTCGGGAGAGCGCTTCCCCTAGGGGGTTATCTGATGCGGGGAGGAGCCGCGAGAGCCGCCGGGGAACCCCAGAAGAGGATGTTCGGAGCCACTCTGTGCAAAACGAGCTGCACAGTGGAGGTAAGTATGATATGTTATTTAAAAAAAAAATCCTTTACAACCACTTTAAGCCCCTCCCACTGTTAACACACTTTGACTACGCCCACTATTTGTGTGCTGCATTACTACCACACTGAAATTGCCCAAAGGTGTCCCAAGCCTTTTATAATACTAGCAGCAACCCTGACACAATGAAAACCATGCCCATTCTTTGCTGCACCGCACTAAGCACACCTTATTTTTTTATCAAGCATTGGGGCCCAACTTATGATCTTGCACACAGGCCCCCTAATTTGACAAAATGCCCCTGTCCCCATAGCAAGCAGCTTGCTATGGGGCATTCAGAAAAGAGGAGGAGCACACGGCACCAGTGGAGGACCTAAGAAGAGGAGATTCAGGGCGGCTCTGTGCAATACCATTGCACAGAGCAGGTAAGTATAACATGGTTATTATTTTAGGGAAAAAACATATATGCCTTTACAACCATTTTAAGTAAGGGACTAACATGTTAAAGCCCAACTCCAGATACAATTTTTTAAGCAGGTACAGTAATGTTTTTTTTTCTTTTTGAAAAATGGCTTAAACTATATATATTTAAGCTTACCATTGTAAGTTTTCCCAGCAGTGCAATATATTTTTTTCCAGTTTCTATAACTAAAGATTTTGCTGGATAGCTTGGCCTGATAAAGGAAGTGATCTACTATCAGGATTAACAGGTAATAAAGCTATGATATGGGGGACACAGGAAATGTTTTGTTAATGCTAGTAATAGACTGCATCATATATGTTATTTGTTATGTTACCCTCAGCTCCACTTTAAAACGTTAAAAACCCAAAACCAGAAATGCAGAATTGGTAAGCTGCAATATAATAAACAATTGGTTTTGGGTTTAATACTGTTTTAAACAAGCAGTTAAAGTGTCCCTAGACCCACATCATAAAAAAAACTATCAATTAATGGTGTATTACATGCTGTCCATACTCCCTCAGTCCCTCTGAGCCTCTCTCCTCACTCATTCTGGTCTGATCTACAGTATATAGTTGTATATAAAATGCACTATTTATCTTTCAAAAAGTGTTTCACAGTGCAAAACCTTACATTCAATTTCTAAATTGCTGCGTCTGTATATTTCAAATGTCAGTATAGAAGAATAGTAGTGGTAAAGTAAACTTGTGGGTTTAACTAAGACCCCTTTCACACTGAGGCGTTTCTCAGGCGTTACAGCGCTAAAAATAGCGAATGTAAAGTGCCTGAAAAAAGCCTCAGCTGCAAATCCAGTGTGAAATCCAGAGTGCTTTCACACTGGGGCGCTGTGCTGGCAGGGCTTCACAAAAAGTCCTGCCAGCAGCTTCTTTGCAGCGGTGGAGGAGCGGTGAAAACACGGCTCCTCCACCGCTCCTCCCCATTAAAATAAAATGGGGCAGCGCTGCTATACTGCCGGCAAAGCGCCGCTGCAGCTGCGTTTTGCAGGCGGATTTAACCCCTTTTTGGCCGCTAGCGGGGGTTTAAAACCACCCCGCTAGCGGCCGAATAGCGCCAGTAAAGCGGCCCTAAAAACACCACTGCTTTACTGCTGACGCCCAGAGCGGCTCAGCGTGAAAGGGGTCTAATAGTTTTTTTTGTATGATTTTCCTTTAAAGGGGGCATGGTAGGGGGTGTGTCCTTTGCCTACATATTTTTTCTAATAGGTGTCCCTCATACACATGTCAAAAAGTTGGAAGGTATGATAATGCACCAAGGATGTGCTTTACAAATGTGCAGTGCACTCTACTGGCTTTGGGAGTCCAAAGCCAACAGACTGCGAAAAAAATTAATGAGTAAAAAAAAAAAAAGCCAGGTCCAGTTATACAGTCAATTTGATATTCCAGTCGCACACGTTCCCGGACAAATGGCAAAAAACATTAATGGGTGCTGTAACGATTACCAGTTGGGTTCTGGAAGCATCAGACAGAAGTACATCTTCGCCAGCACACCATGGATCAGCAAATAGAATTGTCCAAAAAAGGTTTTTTGTTTATTTTTTTAGTCCAGTTATATGACTTGACAAAAAAATGACCATCTGTCCTCCAATCATGAAGTTCTCTCTTTTGTCTTAAAACTGAACTTTTGGCTCCAGTGATGCAACGTCCCGAAGTTCCCCTCAGGCTGCTGACATCTTCAAGCGGCTGGCTTCCGAGTATCGAGCACTGGACAAATTCATTGGCTGGGCGGGGATGACATCACTCTTGTGCATGTGCAGAAGTTCCGTTGGCTTTGACATTGCCGAATTTCTACAGTGAGCTGAACGTGCGCAATTCACTGTACATACTGTAGGTGGACAGGCAGGTAGATGATTTTATTGCAGAAGAGACAAAGCGTGTCTCTTTTGCATTAAGAATTCTGCCTGTTTGCCTATTTTTATTTATTACCTAAAGTTCCACTTTAAGCTTTGCGGCTCAATACCGCTACCTGTATTTTATAAATGAGACGTAAAATGCAGGTGGTGATATTGAGTAATACTGTGAAGCATAATGGAGATTGGATAATGATATTCATTCCTGAAATCAGTCCCTAATTGTAATTGAGCAAACGAGTGACAATGTAATATGGAAAAATCATCCAAAAAATACGTTTCTCCCAAAAATCTCAAATAGTTATTGCTTATGACTACTAATATTATTTTATTACTATTAGATTGTCATTAGTCACAAGTGAAGTTTGTATATTCAGCCTGTCTTAACTGTTTAAAAAAACTGGCAGATGAGGCCTAACTGTTTTTCTAAACAAGCAGGCTTAGGACATCCCCTGCAGCTCAGTGTGTAATTTATTATGCTGCTTGTCCAAATAAGCGAGTCCCATCTGTAGAGCTTCTTTTCTCATACTATCTACATTAAATATTCATATGATCAGCAACTGAACAAAATGATTGTACATTTTAAGCATGTACATGTATGATACAATAACTGCTTTCTTATTGTTTAAACTTCACATAAAGTATTGTGTATATGTTTTAGAAAGCATGAAGCATTATTACCATAACTTTGTCTATAATGGTATTCTTGAAATATTCTTTCATTCTTGAAATTTGGCAATGTACCTGGTACAACACACGGATGACACAAGTAAACTGTGTGTATATCACAGTCATATCAACTTTTCCAACTATTTAGAACCAAATCTGATATTTTTTAGAATATACAGTAACACACTCACCGCTGCTCAACCCAGGTATCCTCAAATTAAAATGCAAATAGACGTTACTCACAAACAGCTCCTGATTGCTGTCCACCAAAATACAGTGCCTTGAAAAAGTATTCATACCCCTTGAAATTTTCCACATTTTCTCATGTTACAACCAAGAAAGTAAATGTATTTTATTGGGATTTTATGTGATAGACCAACACAAAGTGGCACATAATTGTGAAGTGGAAGTAAAATGGTAAATGGTTTTCATTTTTTTTTACAAATAAATATCTGAAAAGTGTGGCGTGCATTTGTATTCAGCCCCCCTGAGTCAATACTTTGTAGAACCACCTATCGCTACAATTACAGCTTCAAGTCTTTTTGGGGATGTCTCTACCAGCTTTGCACATCTAGAGAGTGACATTTTTCGTCATTCTTCTTTGCAAAATAGCTCAAGCTCTGTCAGATTGGATGGAGAGCTTCTGTGAACAGCAATTTTCAAGTCTTGCCACAGATTCTCAATTGGATTTAGGTCTGGACTTTGACTGGGCCATTCTAACACATGAATATGCTTTGATCTAAACCATTCCATTGTAGCTCTGGCTGTGTGTTTAGGGTCGTTCCTACTGGAAGGTGAACCTCCACCCCAATCTCAAGTCTTTTGCAGACTCTAACAGGTTTTCTTCTAAGATTGCCCTGTATTTGGCTCCATCTATCTTCTCATCAACTATGACCAGCTTCCCTGTCCCTGCTGAAGAAACACATCCACACAACATGATGATGCCACCATGACTTCATCAGGGAAAGCCTGTAATATACACACTCTTCATCTCCTGATGAAATCATGTGACAGTAACGAACATGTGCAGAAACACGAGGCACCGGAAGTGACGTGGGCGAGCTCGCAGCTCGTTTGTTATATGCCTGTTTGATACTTCTTATTGTGAGTACCTTGATTTTATTTTTACTGTTTTGTCAATAAACATTTGGAAATACTACACTATCCTGCATCCCACTTTATATCTCCACATTCCCCATTGCGAGGTTTATTGGATGCGGACACACCAGGGACAATAGGAGGACTCTGATTCCAGACTAGAGATACACACCAGTGGAGCCAGATACGCCATACTGAGAAGCTGCTAAGAAACACATAAAGATATACCCACATGCTGTTACCTTACAGCGGTAAGGTAAGGGTACATATATACATTACTCTGCACAGGAACCAGGAAGTCACCTATCATCAGCACTTTATGCCAGAGGATTTTCACCAGCACCAGCACTTTGTCATTTTATGCTGACACTGCTAAATATATAGCCACTTATCTACTTTGCACCTTATATGGACACTACTTATCTTTTTTGTTTTCACCTATAAGAACATTTGCAGCATATACCTATATGAAGGAAACTTTGTTTGTATGCTTTTATATGCCGTTTAGGATTTTACCTATTACTTCAGGATTTATTGCAATTTTAGTGTTCCCAAGGAGGTTTGCTGCTCTGTGATATTTGTTTTTGTAGAGTACATACTGTACATACAGATTTCTGTTTCTTATTTCTTATTCAGTTTCTTTTCATAGCTGTAATTTGGAGATTATAAGAATGTATTTCAAGGTTACTGAACTCTAGCTAAACAGTTTAATATACAGATGTCAAGTGCAGGGGCTATTTTTAGTTGGTATTAAAGTGGTTGTAAAGCCACTTGTCATGTCTCTACAATTCCCTCTGTTTGATAATAACATGTGCCCCACTGTATATCCTTTATTTAAAAAAAAGCAGATTTCTACCTTATATCAGAGTGTCTCCCAGCGCTCACGTGACTCCTTGGCTCTCTCCTCTCCCTGTCTGACAGATAGGGGCCGAGAACTGACGTCAGCCAGGAGGAGGGAGGAGAGGCGGAGAGAGCTGAGGGGTCACGTGAGCGCCGGGAGACGCTCTAAAAGAAGGTAGATATTGGCTTATTTAATTAAAGGACATACATGGGGCACATGTTATTACTTAATAGAAGGTAAGAGACATAACACTATTATTTTACAAGCTGGAGGGGAGGATCGTAGAGTGGACAAAGCTGACAGGCGGGGTGGGGGATTGGGGGAGAGAGGAGACACAGCGGATTATGGAGGCTTGTAAACTGACCATGGTGTCAGGGCAGAAACTGGGAAACTGGCAGGATCAGACAGTTTTCTTAGGTGATACAGGGGGCCAAATGAAATAAAATACTTTAAAGGTACGGGATCCATTTTTTTTTAAAGGGTACAAACACTTTAAACCCCAAACCAAAAATATAATATATTGCAGCTTACCAATCATTAGATGTGGTGGCTGCATTTGTTTTCTTTTCTTATGCTTTTTTCCCTCTGTTTTGCCTGGTGATCTGCCAGTAACACACCTCCTGTATTAGAGTTCTCCCACTCTGAATAAATCAGTACGGGGAGGGGAATGTTAGATGCACTAGCAGATTTAAATATTTAAATACACTAATAAATTGTCAAGTCAAGCTGCAGCTAATACTTTCTAAGCAGTTACGGCAAACAGCTTTTATTTTATTTTTGGATAAAGGTTTTACATAAATAAATAAAAGCTGATCTTTGTAAGCACGTCTGCTAGTGTTAATTGGTTTGTCTCATCTCTTTAACTGATACATTCGGCTGGAGAGCTTGTTCTTTTGAAAAAACAAAAAACAGACTTACTGGCTGGTTTACCAGATGAAAATAGAAGAAACAAAGCTAAAATAAGAAATGAATGCAGCCATCATATCTAAGAAATGGTAAGCTGCAATATAATAAATGTTATCTTTTGGGTTTAATAAAACTTTAAGCCCAGTATCAGCTACAATTTACAGAGTAACTATATTGTTGTCACCTGATACCTAATCTGCAAAGATGCAAAGTCACCAACAGTCCAAATAAATTAATTTTAATTGTTTATCGTGAAGACAGCATCACATAAGGCATAAGAAACTGACATTTCCCCTTTTCAGGGCACCACAGTTTTGCATCTTTGCATCTAGTTCTGAAATGGCACCATCCATGGCACTCACTTCAAGCAGCCATCGTTTCAAGATCAATTACTGTCAGGAGTGCAGCTTCTATTTGGACTTCATAATGACACCTAGTCTGGACACCATGGGAGAATGTAATGTCCTGTCTCCGCAAGGATTCCAAATTTGGCATGACTACCATATACAGCGTATCCACATTCACAAGTACTACTTTCATAACCAAATTGGCACCATTTTGTAAGATTTACAACTCCTTGTCAGTGTGCCTATAACAGAGTGTCATTTGGCTATTTAATTAAAAATTGTTAGGGGTGGCATGCCTGTTATGGTCTTAGGCTTACCTTATCTGCTGTAACCAACAACCATGATATTATGTGTACATTTTTTTTTGGGGGGGGGGGAGGCAAACAACCCCCCCGCCAGGTCTGCACTCACCCCATCCAATGTTGTGGCTTCCCCCGGCTTCTCCTCCCGGCTAATCCGGTCTTAAGATCTGCCTCCTGTTCTGACTGGCTAGGAGGAGAAGCCAGAAGACAATAGCAAATATTGATTCACTAATGTCACAAGTGGGTTGGTTCTGAGCCCAACCTTTTTGAAGCCAATTAGAGCCTCAGGCTCTAATCATGTGCTTCCAAAAAAAACACAACAAATAGAAACCTATGAGTCCGACGACCTGCATCGAAATTAGAGGGGGGCGGTGCCCTTGCGGCCTTTATGGAACGACCACGGCTGTGTGTAAATCTTTAAATTTGTGTGCTATCACCTCTATAGGCAGTACATCAGGATTATGGTGTATGTCCAGAGTTTTTAATTTTGGATATTGTGAGGAATTCCTGTCAGATTTTACTGCTACCCAGGGCTGCATTAGAGGGATTTCCCTTTACTTACTTTTCTGCCAAGAACAGTTTCATCAGACAGAAAGTCTACGATAGCAACATAGACAAATTAAAAATGCATTTTTAGTAGAGCAGTGGAGACTAGTTTCCTGTTGCAGATTTTACATCACTTCCTGTTTGGTGAAATTGTTGTCAGCAGCACAGAAAGTAAGGGAAAATCTCTCTAACAGGGATTCTAACTCCCCCTCACTGTATCCAAAACCAAATAAAAAAAAGCTGCCTCATTTTTTAAGTGATTCTGGCTTTACTACCAATTGAGTTTCTGCACCATTAACAATGAATTGAGAAATGGTGGCTCCTACTGACATGTTTATTTTAGTTTTATGTTTAGCCAAAATTTTTTTTTTTTATCCAATTGGTGAGATTTTCCTTCACTTCCTGCCTCAGTGTTAATTTTGGCATCAACATTTGATTTAGTTTTAGTCATAGTCTTTTGACTAAAATGTCATTTTAGTTTTAGCCCCATTTTAGTCATCTGCATTTGTTTTTAATTTTAGTCATATTTAGTCGACTAAAATCTGCAGTACATTTTCGTCGACTAAAATCGAATGGGTTTAGTTAAATTGTAATGCATTATTTAAACATTTCTCTACAATTTCCAAACTCATTATTTACTCCTGAGGTAAAAAAATCTAATATCATGTTATTATTTATGGTATTAAGGTTTGAACAAACTCAGACACAAATTTAGCTGCTCTGGATAATCTGAGGAGGCCTGTAATGCACAGTGCTCTGGATGGTCTGAGGAGGCCTGTAATGCTACACGGTGCTCTGGATGGTGGTCTGAAGAGGCCTGTCATGCTGCACAGTACTCTAGACCATGGTCTGAGAAGGCCTGTAATGCTGCACAAAGCTCTGGACAGTGGTCTTAGGAGGCCTGTCATGCTGCATAGTGTTCTGGACGGTGGTCTGAGGAGGCCTGTAATGCATACAGTGCTCTGGACATGGACAGTCTGAGAGGGAGGCCTGTAATGTATTGCACACAGTGCTCTGGACAGTCTGAGGAGGCTTGTAATGCACACAGTGCTCTGGATGGTGGTCTGATGATGCCTGTAATGCACAGTGCTCTGGAACGGTGGTCTGGGAGGCTTTCAAGGCACAGTGCTCTGAGATGGTAGTCTGAGAGGCCTGTAATGCTGCATAGTGCTCTGGGACAGTGGTCTGAGAGGCCTGTAATGCTGCACAGTGCTCTGCATGGTGGTCTGAAGGGAGACCTGTAATGTACACACTCACAATGCTTTGCTCTGGAAGGTCGTGAGTCGGGACTCTCGTCGGGAGTCCTGTAATGCACATGCTGCTTAGGGCTGGACTGGGACAAAAATTTGGCCCTTGACTTCATCCAGACCAGCCCATTTTAACTGAATAAAATGCTGCCCCCCCAAAAAAAATCATGCCCACCAAAAGGCCCCACATCCTTTACTGTATATCATGAGTGGGTGAGAGAGAGGTGGGAGTGAGAGAGAGGCGGGTTCAGGGAAAGGGGGTGAAAGGGGGTGGGTTAGAGAGAGAGGGGGTGAGTGTAAGAGAGAGGGAGTGAGTGAGAAAGAGGGGGTGAGGGGGGGCTGAGAGACAGAGGAGGGGGCTGAGACAGAGGGGCTAAGAAACAGAGGGGGACTGAGAGGCAGGGGAGCTGAGAGACAGAGGGGAGGTCTAAGAGACAGGGGGGCTGAGAAACAGAGGGGACAGAGACAGGGGGGCTGAAAGAGGGGGGGCTGGGAGACAGGGGGGCTGAGAGAAAAAGGAGAGGGCAGAGATAGACCACATAGCACTGTCCCTATCTGCGTCCCTCCTCTGCTCCCCCCATGCAGGCTCTGTGTGTGGCCAGGTATGTGTAGGATGCCGGGTACCTGATGGCCAGCAGTGGCAGCACTGAGTCTCCCTCTTAATCCAGGCTTGCTCTCGCTGCTCTGCTCCTTCCAGCAGCTCCTTGGCAGCCTCCGCCTCCCACCTGTCCTCTTCCTCCGGGCCCCCAGTCAGCCTGTCCTCCAGCCCGGGCCACACTGTTCTTGGAGCAGAGAGGAGGTGGAGCAATTGAGGTGGCTGCGCCCGCTCCTGTTCGCCTCTTCAGTGGTCGGGGAGGGGACGAAGCTCTTCTCTGTCTTGGGCTCTCACATCCAACTGCCCTCCTCGCTGGCCACCTTCCCCGGAATCACTGCGGCTGTTTGCTGCCACAGTCCCGCTGTTGCCGAACTCTGCATTAAAAATGGCCCACTGAGCCATCGGCCCATCGGGAAACTCCCGGTAATCCTGATGGCCAGTACATGCCTGGTGTTGCTCTGGACGGTCATCTGAGGAGGCCTGTAATGCTGCACAGTGCTAACTGCTAAGCATGCTACGGACTTGCTTGCTGGGAGCGAAAGCACTCACGGGCTCTACACAGGCGGAGATCCAGGGAAACCGTTCACGTGGGTAAACGTCCCTCCCTCGCATTTTTGTTTCCCTTGTTAACAAAAGCAGATATGATTTTCGTCATAGTTTTCTTCATTGGACAAAAATGTGGTGTACTTTTCTTTCGTTTTGATCACTGTAAAAAGGCCGCTGACGAAAATTTTGATGAAAATTTTTTCGTCCATGAAATTAACACTGCTGCCTAAGAATTGCAACAAGAACAAAGTGGGAATCCCCACAATGTAAAGAAAATTCTCTTCTAGGGCCTCATGCACACTGCTGCTCCTAAATTGACATTTTGTGGAGCTTTTTTGCCCAAGCACCTGCATGCCCTTCAATAAAAGCCAGACACAGGCTTTTGGAGGAGTTTAAAAGCAGCAGCGTTTAGAGGCAATCAAAGCTCCTTCTCGTAAATGCAGAAGAATCGAGTTCAGGAGAGGAGCCTTTGAGCATAAAAGACTCAAAACGCAGCTAAATGCGCCTAAGCGCCAGCCGCGTTTGACGTTTGGCACTTATTCATTTCAATGGCCAGAATAAATGAAAAATTTGGCCAATTAAATTTAATAAACACCCAATTGCCAAACACAGTTAAACGCGCCTAAACAATTCTGGAAAAACATGGCTTGGGTGCATTTTTAATGCTGATTTTCTCAGCATACAATCACTCCATACAAGTCAATGGGAATGTAAATGGAAAAGTGTCTTGAAACAGCTTAAAAGGAGGTCAACTGCAGGTCAGAAGCACTTGTAAAGGAACCCCAGTAGAACCCAGAAGTAGGGTAGCACAGATACTAATAACGGTATCGGTGTGAATACTAAGCATTCGTGCTCGTGCAAATGCTCCGATACCTGAAACCGATACTTTCAGGCTCAGTTCTTTCAGCTGTCAGTGGGGGAAATGTAAAAAAAAAAAGCGGCAATGATTGGTTGTTAAGGAGCAGGGCCACCGTGTCCTTAACAACCGATGACTCATTCAGCTGTCAGTGGGGTTCCTCTGTTGGCAGCTGAAGTGTGAACAAAGTCCCGGCAATTGGAGCTGTCAAAAAAAAAAGCAGCTGGACAATGTTTATCAACAACATTGCTCAGCCCATGAAACAGAAAGATAAAAGGAAACATTGTATCTTTTTGTATCTTTCTGTTTATTCATGTACAAATCAAATGGATGAACTATGAATTCAGTTTAAAGCAACCTGTCAAGTTGTTTTTTAACTAAATGTTCCTTTGTTTGACCCTTTATTAACCCTTAATTTACTTGAATCAACCTTAATTATTATTCTTCTGCTGATTTTTTTGTTCACTTCTATTTCATAATAATATTATATTTATAGTGAAAACTTTTTTTTTGTTTGCCTTTTTCGTTAATATTCATATATCTTCAACATATATTTTCACGTTTCACATGGAAAAAAAGTGCAAAATTAAAAAAAAAAATGTATTTCGTTTTGTAAATAACTTTTCAATGCTTTGGAACACTGCTGACAGCTGAAGTGTATACAAAACATTTGCGGTAGGTACCGGTATTTGGTATTGGCAAATACTATAAAAAAAGTATCGGTACTCGTACTTGTAAAAAAACCTACCTATCTCAAATGCAAGCTGCACAAGAAAACATGCTACATTTACCCACCTACACAAACTCAAACATATGAATAGTTTAACCACTTTGCTTTTAAAATAAATTTTCCTTTAACTGGTTTCCCCTGCACGTATAAATATTAATCACTCTTGTGATTCATAAATATTTGCCAAACTACACAACTAACATTTAAAGCGTCCTAAGCCTGAGGCATACATACTGCATGCCTCCAGTTCACAGTGCTTGAAAACCTGCTGGACAGTCAACACTATACAGACAAATAGAGCCTTCACTGACTCACAGTGTACATCTTAGTGAAGGTATTGTTGGAAGACAATATAAACATAGGCATACTAGCATTAAAAATATATTAACGGAAACCTGATCCGATAGAAATACACTATATTACCAAAAGTATTGGGACACCTGCCTTTGCATGCACATAAACTTTAATGACATCCCAGTCTTATAGGGCGTACACACGGTCGGACTTTGTTCGGACATTCTGACAACAAAATCCTAGGATTTTTTCTGACGGATGTTGGCTCAAACTTGTTTTGCATACACACGGTCACACAAAGTTGTCGGAAAATCCGATCGTTCTAAACGCGGTGACGTAAAACACGTACGTCGGGACTATAAATGAGGCAGTGGCCAATAGCTTTAATCTCTTTATTTATTCTAAGCATGCGTGGCACTTTGTCCGTCGGATTTGAGTACACACGACCGGAATTTCCGACAACGGATTTTGTTGTCGGAAAATTTTATCTCCTGCTCTCCAACTTTGTGTGTCGGAAAATCCGATGGAAAATGTCCGATGGAGCCCACACACGGTCGGAATTTCCGACAACACGCTCCGATCGGACATTTTCCATCGGAAAATCCGACCGTGTGTACGGGGCATTAGTCCGTAGGGTTCAATATTGAGTTGGCCCACCCGTTGCAGCTATAACAGCTTCAACTCTTCTGGGAAGGCTGTCCACAAGGTTTAGGAGTGTGTCTATGGGAATGTTTGACCATTCTTCAAGAAGCACATTTGTGAGGTCAGGCACTGATCTTGGAGAGAGGGCCTGGCTTGCAGTCTGCCTCTAATTCATCCCAAAGGTGTTCTATCCGGTTGAGGTTAGGACTTTGTGCAGGCCAGTCAATTTCTTCCAACCCAAACTCGCTTATCCATGTCTTTATGGACCTTGCTTTGTGCACTGGTGCGCAGTCATGTTGGAACAGAAAGGGCCACCCCCCCAACTGCTCCCACAAAGTTGGAAGCAAGAAATTGTCCAAAATGTCTTGGTATGCTGACACCTTAAGAGTTCCCTTCACTGGAACTAAGGGGCCAAGCCCAACCCCTGAAAAACAACCCCACACCATAATCCCCCCTCCACCAAATGATTTGGACCAGTGCACAAATCAAGGTCCATAAAGACAAGGATAAGCGAGTTTGGGGTGGGGGAACTTGACTGGCCTGAACAGAGTTCTGACCTCAACCCAACAGAACACTTTTGGGATGAATTAGAGTGCAGACTGCGAGCCAGGCCTTCTCATCCAACATCAGGGACTGACCTCACAAATGCGCCTCTGGAAGAATGGTCAAACATTCCCATAAACACACTTCTAAACCTTGTGGACAGCCTTCTCAGAAGAGTTGAAGCTGTTATAGCTGCAAAGGGTGGGTCAATTCAACATTGAACCCTACAGACTAAGACTGGGATGCCATTAAAGTTCATGTGCGTGGAAAGGCAGGCGCCCCAATACTTTTGGTAATATAATGAATGTTGGCTACCATTGCTAACCATCTAAAAATGCTAGCTGCTGGGCTTTATCTGGCTTTGAAAATGTAAGTCACTGGATGAACAAGCATTCGGGTAGTTAAGTCAGAACTACTGATCTATATATAGTACGTGTCAGTGAATTCAGAGTTATAAAATATTGAAATAATTGGATCACCATGACAGTCAATCAACTCACATTTCTAGAAAGAAAGGTCATTAAAGGCAGCCAACATATTGCTCTTATTTCAGGATTCATTTAAGCAGTTTTTTTATTGGCTGTGTGTCCAATCAGTACACTCACCTCCGCATCAAAGCGAGGATCCTGATATGCGTCACTTATATTTACTGGAAGACCCGTTGATGCAACTAGTTCTGCAATGCTGTTATTTATTAACCAGTCAGAATATGAAGACTTCTCCAGGCTGTCTTTAAAACTACAGAAATAGTAATGAAAAAGAGGGAAAATAAGGCTGTTATAAGGTCAGCAAACTGCCGTATTAAGGTTACATTATACTTACAATATAGTAAAGATAGATGGGCAAGTGTTTCCTGTCCACTTACCTGCTCTGATAAATGCCTCGCTAACAAATTAAATAAATACATGAGACCAATAAGAGAAATGCCTTATTCCACCTATGTAAAAAATATATTCCATTAAAGCCCTTATATTCCCTAAATTGAGTTAAGAATCCTTCAACACATCTCTCCTAGGATTCTTATCTCATTTTCAGCTCTGACTCATTGTTTCTATCTTTATACTGTATACTTTGGCTTCCCAATTAGGAAGTGTCTCAGTACTGTGGACATCCCCTATTCACTGCAAGGGTTATTCATTCAGGGACAATAGAGTGCAATTCACATAGTGAATATTAACCCAAATGTTTCTCCAAAGATTTTTTTGGGATTCCTCTATTAATTTAGGGCAAAATGCACTACATTTATTTTGCAAGCAATTGAAGGATGAATCTTGCATAACCAAGTTGGAAATGGCAATGGAATATCTAAAGTACAGCAAGGTTTATTTTCATATTTCTGGTGGAGTCTTTAAATGAATCTTGTTAAACAATGGGAGCCCTTTCTCTAATCTGTCTCAATTTCTGTCCATGGCGCTGAAACTGTATAAACATAGTTTCAGCATAGGTTCAGCACCATGGACAGCAATTGCTAGCAAAATGCTTTTTTTTTTTCTGTTAAAAAAATATTACACCCCCAACCCTTGAATAAACCAGCCTGACAAGGCAGGCTTGCATAATCTCTATAGTATGGGAAAGATGAGTGTGCAGTTTTCCTGCTATTTTTCTACCAGCCCACATGCCTGTTAGCATTGTGGGTTGCTTTGGAAGCAAATACAAATGGGAGTTGCCCAGACCTGCCAGCACTGGTATTGATCTGCTGGAAGGAACACAAAAAGACAGCCCCCTATCTTCACCATCATTTTGACAGCGCAGGAGTTACTTACCTTTATATAACACAAAAAGACAACCATCACAATTTGTTTATTTTTTCAACTTGGAAGACTATGGACTTATATATGTGTATATATATATATATATATATATATATATATATATATATATATATATATATATAAATATAAATATAAATGGGCATCATGGCCCTCCCCGTTGGGGGGGCATCACCACAGGATCTTTCACTTATAGTGTATTCATGCAGAGAGGGGAACTGATGTTGCCATGTCAGTCCTGCTCTCTGCATCTCCGAGGACTTCTCCAACCACTGTAGGATATTGGGAAAACCTGTGTGCCACATGTAAGAATGTAAGAATCTGATTGGGTTTGGTATGTTAGGGATTCATTGAATCCTCTTTTTAAAATTTTGCCCCTCCCCTCTACACTCGTGTGGTGTGGAGAAGGGGGCGGGTCCGTGGCGGCGTGTATTTACGGGTGGCAGCCTTAGGGTGTTCCGGGACTCCTTGGGCTCTCTGTCAGATAGGCTCCACAACCTTGGTTGGACTGGTCCTTCCTTCCTCTCACTCAGGTACACTTCACAGCCTTCCTTACTACCTCATCTCCTCTCCCTCACATCGGGTGTCTTGGTGATGACCTTCTACCATGGTCTTTAACCATCACCCCGGTTGACCACCATTTACCCCCTACATTATTACTCATCACTTTCCCCTCCAGTCCACCCTCACTCTCATAATTATGTTTTACACTATATAATTTACCATTTTATTCATATGCATTTCTCCTTCACATTGCCCTACTTAGTCTGAGGTCACTCATCACATAATTTTTCACACCAGGTGAGCCCGAGGAGCACTGGTCTGCCGGGACCGCTGCCTGTGGTGGTTGCAGCTTTTTGGACGTGCCTTCTCGGCTCCCGTTACTGACCCTTCGGCTGGCCTGCTGGCCTGGAGATCATGTGGTCTGGTACACATACTTTCGTAAGTTTGTATGCCCTATCCGGGTTTCTTGGGGGGAATTTTACCAATATTCCCCCAACCTTGATATAGAGTACCTACGTGTATCATTTTTCTATTGCAGATAATTCACATGTCTCCTCCTGAAGAGCGGTTATAAGCTGCGAAACGCATTGAGCTATTTGATGTTGTGAACAAGTTACATATCCATTATGATATGAAAGTATTGATATTTTTACCTTATAAGGTTCCAAGAACTATTGACCGTGCAGTTGCTATCCCTTTAACGTTTATACAACTTATGAACCTTGGTGGACCCTTAAAGTTTACCATTAATATACATGATTGTAAACATGTTATTACTAATTTTTGCTGGTGTAGACTGTGGCGCCTAGTTATGGGTGCATCTTCATGTATGTGCAATTCTATGTATGTCAAACATGTTCTTATGCAATATTAAACAATTTCTACCTCCCACCACATTGTTCATTTTGTCACCACGAGCCTCATATAAAGTCCCACCCTCCTTGTTTACACTTTGCCCTTTGCTGCGTTAGTGTTTGTTTTGTCATTTCTAGGTCCGTCAAACTTTTGGGAAAAAAAAGTTCGCTGGAGCCCACACACGATCGAATTATCCCACGGACTCCGGTCCGCCGGACCAAGTCTGCCGTAAAGTCCGCTTGTGAGTACGCGGAATAAGTGTACAATGATTTCATACAATGCAATGAGGCACAATAAAGTGAGTAAGATGTACAAATATGTGAGAGGTGCACATCTATATTATTGAATGGCTCTGTATCTTGATATACATGTATGTGCCAATGAAGTCACTCACCAGAACCTCTGTTTTTTTTTGTGTGTGGTTGCTGTGTTATATAGACTAATTTTCTGACTCCACCTTCCAGTCTCTAGTAATGCACAATTAGTTTTCAACCTCCTGTGTGTTTTTTGCAGTCCACCTTCTATGTGTTTAGAATGTGAGGCTACATAGTTACATAGTTAGTCAGGTTGAAAAAGACACAAATCCATCTAGTTCAACCATAAAAAAAATAATAGATACAAAAAAAATAAAAATATCATACAATCCCATATACCCAATCCTATACCTACAGTTGATCCAGGGGAAGGCGAAAACCCCCCACAGAAAAGCAGGATCCAATTTGCTACAGCGGGGGAAAAAAAATTCCTTTCTGATCCCAGAGAGGCAATCAGATTTTCCCTGCATCAACTTTACCTATAAATGTTAGTACCCAGTTATATTATGTACATTTAGGAAAAAAATCCAGGCCTTTCTTAAAGTGGTTGTAAACCCTTACAGACCACTTTAACCTACAGGTAAGCCTAGATTAAGACCTAGACAACGGCGCAGGCGCACTGAGCGTGCCGTTAGTGAAGGCGATCATGCCGTCACTGACGGCTCCCGCGCGCTAGCGCCAGAGTGACATCATCGCTGCTCCGGCCAGTCACAGCGATCTCAGGTAAGTAATTCATAATGAGCTAGTATGCTATGCATACTAGCTCATTATGCCTTTATCCTGCAGGGTGTTTTTTTTTTTTTTTTTTTTTAGAGAGGGTTTCCTTCCTCTTTAAAGCAATCTACTGAGTTGGCCAGAACCAACTCTGGGGGGAGTCTATTCCACATTTCCACAGCTCTTACTGTGAAGAAACCTTCCCGTATTTAGAGATGAAATCTCTTTTTCTCTAGACGTAAAGAGTGCCTCCTTGTCCTCAGTGTTGACCATAAAGTGAATAACTCAACACCAAGTTCACTATATGGACCCCTTATATATTGATACATGGTGATCATATCCCCCTTAATCTCATCTTCTCAAGAGTGAATAAATTAAGTTCCTCTAATCTTTCCTCATAGCTGAGCACCTCCATGCCTCCAGCCTCTGGAGTACTGTTTTGTTAACCCCACCAGTGGCTCCTCATCCAGGATGCTTGCACCATTTTGGCCTCTTTTAAAGAGGTGACTAAAATAATGAGCTGCAATGAGGCAGGGATTCATTACACAAACCTTAAATATCTCCTAGAACGCATGTTGCATAGATAGGTGGGTTTTTTTACAAAAACATTCACTGCAACTCCCCCCATATTTACCACATGGCCATGAACATATTCCCACCCACTGTCACTTTTTTTAAAATTGTTTTCCTAATAAATATATATATATATATATATATATATATATATATATATATATATATATATATATATATATATATATATATATATATATATAATTTTTTTTTTTTTTTTAATTTGTACAGGGATCCCTTGTTAAACAAACATGGGCAGGCACAGAACTGAGCCTGCTGTCATTTTTATTTATATGCCTTGCTTTGCCTTTCAGTGTGATAGTGATTAGACACACCTGCAGAATACTAACAGATATGTTTTTATCTTTTTTTCCTTTCCTTTACTGCTGGCCACAGGAGAAGGAAGAGAAAGGCATTCCAAGAGCATTTAGATGGTCTTGGGACACACACAGCCCCAGCTTTTGACACGAAAGTGAATAATACAGGCGGTCCCTGGGTTACAAACAAGATAGGGTCTGTAGGTTTGTTCTTTAGTTGAATCTGTTTGTAAGTTGGAACAGGTACATTTTTTAAGTGTAGCTCCAGCCAAAAAAAAACAATTTTTAAGCTTTTTGGATAGCATAGGGAAGGGTTAACACCCCTGTAATGTTTGTTTTGCTGTCTGTGCCCCTGTTCAGAAGATTTCATCTCACTTTCTGTCCCAATGACAATTGGATTTTGAAAATTTTGGGTTGTTGAGGAAACAAGCCTTGGTGATAAAGCATCAGTGGAGGTACCCTTTCCCCATAATAACTCTTACAGAATTGACTTTCCCTTCCTAGGGGGAGATTTTCTTTTACTTCCTGTTGTCTCTCTCCATTTGTAAGTAGAAGTCGTTTGTAAGTCAGATGTTTGTAACTAGGGGACGCCTGTATATATTAATTAAAGGTGTTGTGATTTTTGTTCACTTACCAGCACATACAGAGATTGAAGAGTTTTCTTCATAGTACATCAATGTGGACTTGGTGTGGACCCTGATGTTACTTGGAAGTGTTTTGCATTTATCCTGAATATATTTTATGCCTAATAATAGTAGTACCTTATATCCTTTCTTAAGAAACAAATTAATAATTAACTCTAACTTTAGGTCTACATTATATTTATTTTATGAATAGATATAAGACCCTGCGCTACTATGGTATTCAAAAAGCCCTCAAAGCCATATAAAAAATAGAAAGTTGCTACCACCTAACAGTGCTTTTAGTACACCTAAAAAACAATATAAAAAAACAAATAATGGTGAAGTGCTTTCACCTCAAGAACTATAGAGTGACAAGGGCAACAAATAAACAATACATATGTAGCACTAACTCTCGGTGGAGCTGCTGGTTTAGATGGGTCTATTACCTTCACTTTGCTTCCCTCTGTTTCACCGGCACCGGGTCTAGGGGTTCCGTTGAGTTTACTACTAGACGACACACGCACCAACACTGGAGTACGTTTTCAATGCTTTATTGAACAGTCAAACTTTAGGAAGTAGCAGGAAAGAGGCGGAAAAGGAAACTTTCAGGAGAAACTCAAATATCTTCTTACAAGATCTTAGCGACAAATGTCCCGGTAGAATTCAGATAATTATGCGGAATGCGTTCCCCTCATGGGATGTACTCTTTGCTCGTCTGGATAGGCCTCTCTCACCGGTCTAGCAGCCAGTAAGCAGCACGAATCTAAAGTCTCTGCCACAGACTTACTTGGGGGTAAATCTGAACGATCCTCTGCCACAGGATGTATCAGATTTTCTGCAATGAACAGTAAGTCACAGTGCCTGAACCTTTAAGCCGAACTGGCGACACTATGCTGTATGATTACTTTTTTTGGATACATCCTGCAACCAAGTCACCAGGCCCCTCTATAGACCAGCATGCCGCGTGATCTCTCCAAGACGGGTCCTCCCCTGGGATCTCCTCTGTTGTCCAGCTTAGTCACACAGGACCGACAGCTCAGGACCATTCCTCGGCCGCGGTGGTAGGCCCCAGACAAGCCTCTGGACCCACCCCTGCGCCGTAGCATTGTGGGCCTCCCGATCGGAGGACCACGAGGTAGCTCCTTAACGCATACCTGTCGGCCAGGAGGGCCAGCAGGTGGCTGAAAACGAACCCTGGAACATGGCGTCTGTCCCATAAATACCCCCTTCCCAGAATGCAACTCGGAGGACCACCTCCACCGAGCTTGTCTCCGAGACAGAGGAGCATCTATACACTTCGACACGTTGCCCTTCCAACACTGACTAATGGTAACAGCGACACCCACCGGTCAGCATGGAAGCACACACAACGTCAGCCAAGCTGGAACAGAGGCGAACTTTTACCTTCCTAACACACAATTTACTAAATTTACCTAATCTGCGGTAGATTGAAAATCTACCAGCGCTACACATATTTATATACACAAACTACAAATATCAAAATAGCTCATATATGTATCCTGTTGTCAATATATATATTACGTTAAGCAAAAGATGAAAAATAAAGTGAAAAAAAAAAAATATCTTTGTAGTCCAAATAGTCCCATATATCATGCAATCCTCTGCAATCAATGACCAATAACTGAAAACTTTATCAGGTATACAGTATATAAATAGCTTCAAAAACGTGAAACACCACTGCAGTGCCCACACCACCCCTTGTGGGTATTCGCTCACTTAGTACTGTGGACCCCACAAATATGTGAGGTCACATACGCTTTGTAAACAGTAACTGTGATCCTTCTTCTTTCCATAAAGCTGAGCATCAAGTAGCAAATATGTTCTCAGTGGCCAATGAACCAAAAAAGGAAGCACATTCATCGAATAGTGCAGACCGCTTAATCCCTATTTATTATTTAAAACAAGTATTGCACTTACATGTAACCCATACACACAGGCATGGTATAAACACAGGCAAACAGCATCCTCAAAGATGGTGTCTAAGCCCCGCACAGCGTTATGATGTCACTGCCTGCTGACGCGTTGCGTCCTGACTGGCTTTCTCAAAGGATGAAAACAGTCACCGGCATCACGCTCTAAATATCTGCCCACATGATACGTTGTTATGGCAACTCCAATTAGCATCAATTGGCCAACATTTTACCTGAGACCAGTGCTGTGTAGTTGTGAGCAAAGGATTGTATCGATACCAGGAGTACCAGAACAGGGCAAGAAAGGAAGCAAATTGGGATGTGGTTTGATCAGCCAATTGATGCTGATTGGAGTTGCCATACCAATGTGTCATGTGGTCAGACATTTAGATGATGAAAATTACCCCTTTCTTCCTGTTCATGGCATGGGTGGTTCCACCTGGCTGCAACAAGGCTACAGGCCATCAACAACACAGAGATCCAAGAATGAATTAAAAAATGTGAAAAAAGATAGACAGCATTTTGCTACCTACTTGACATTCAGTAAGAGTTTACTTTTACAGACCTGCCAGTGCCTAAAATAACTGCAATAATAAATCCCTATTCAGTTTGTTAGCAGCACTCACTATGCTTTCCTTATCACAAATAAATCACACTGTCAATATGGCTGCTGTGACCTCACCCTTTTATTGTGAGGGGGCTTGCTAATCCAAACACGCTTGTAATGGTCAGCTGACCTACGTTCCAAGAACAGGTAATGGATTATGGTTACAATGAATTTGGTGTGACATTTCTGCAATAATTTGCTGCTAATTTCAAAGCCACTGGATACCTATGATCATAAGGGGTCTATATAAACTCTAATGCCCCGTACACACGATCGGACTTTCCGACAACAAAACCGTGGATTTTTGTTCGAAGGATGTTGGCTCCAACTTGGCCAACAATTACAAACGTAGTGATGTACAAGACGTACATGATATCTCCATTATGACCGCTAGTTATATCTCCGGCTCGCACTTGATTCCGAGCATGCATGCACTTTTGTCTGGCGGACTTGTGTACACACTCAATCGGAAAGTCTGACAACAAACATTTGTTGGCGCAAAATTTGAGAACTTGCTAGCCAACATTTGTTTGCGGAATGTCTGACAATAAATGTTCGAGGGAGCATATACATGGTCAGACTTTCCATCAACAAGCTCACATCCAACATTTGTTGTCGGAAAATCCGATTGTGTGTACGGGGTATAACAACAAACTCATTTGGTTCTTCTTGGTCTGTTAAATATTCCAGTGTTTTCTAAAGCCTCATACACACGATAGGACTTTGTACAAACTTTGCCATGGATTTTTGTACAAAGGGCGTTGGCCATAAGTTTGTATTGCATACACACGGCAGAACTTTTTCAGCCAACTTTCACCACATCACGTGGTTTTTCAGCTCTTTACCACCACCCTTTGGTCAACTTCTGCATTGTCTGATATTGTGTCAATCTTGCCGCTTTCGGCGAGATTGACACCTCGCGAGCCGGGTTCACACTGGTGTGGGGATCCGACTTGGATCCTCGCCAATGCCAGGCACTGTGTTTGGTATGAATCATGAGGGAGAACTCCACGCCAAATTTTAAATAATAAACCGGGATGGGTTTCCCTCCAGGGGCATACCAGGCCCTTCAGTCTGGTATGTATTTTTAAGGGGAACCCCCTACACCGAAAAAACGGTGTAGGGGCCCCCCCAAAATCCATACCAGACCCTTATCCAAGCATGCAGCCCGGCCGGTCATGAAAGGGGGTGGGGATGAGCGAGCACCCCCCTGAACCATACCAGGCCGCATGCCCTCAACATGGGGGGGTGGGTGCTTTGGGGAAGGGGGGCGCCCTGCGACCCCTCCCACCCCAAAGCACCTGTCCGCATGTTGATGAGGACAAGGGCCTCTTCCCCACAACCCTGGCCGTTGGTTGTCGGACGGGGGCTTATCGGAATATGGGAGCCCCCTTTAATAAGGGGGCCCCCAGATCCCAGCCCCCCACCCTATGTGAATGAGTATGGGGTACATCTTACCCCTACCCATTCACCTAGGGAAAAAAGTGTCATAAAAAAAACACTACACAGGTTTTTAAAGTCATTTATTAGGCAGCTCCGGGGTCTTCTTCCGACTTCGGGGGTCTGCTTCCGACTTCGGGGGGGTCTCTCCGGCCTCGCCTCCCGATGTCCGGTTCTTCTCTGCTCTCTCCGGCCTCTTCTCCCGTTGTCCGGTTCTTCTCGTGGTGTCCGATTCTTCTCCCGGTGTCCGGTCCTTCTGCTGGGCTCCTCCGCTATCTTCTGGTCTTTTGCCGCTCTCTTACTAGCGTTCTTCTTCGTCGTCTTCTTCCCTCTTCTCTTCTTCTGATGTTGACACGACGCTCTCTCCCGCTGTAATGCTGTGTGAGCACGTCGCGATGACTTATATAGGCATGGGGTGTGGTCGCCGAGTGATGTCAGCCGGTGACCACACCCCCTTATGACGTCACAGTCCCAGCATGCCCCAGGACTGTATCCAGTACAGGAATGCCCCGTCCTCTTCCTGTCTCCGAATTTATAGCATGCAGGGGATTGATAGCGTTCGGTCTCTGGGCTGAATTCAGTTAGAAAAATATAAATATCAATCACATTATTCCTAGCTATCGCAGAGGATTATAGAACCAAATGACTCTATGTTATGGACAATAGGTTTACTGGTCCTATCTTGTTTTTATTGTGAGTGAGTGTTGTTATTCTAGGACTGGAAGTTTGTTGTTGTCCTAGAATCATCATGAGGAACAAAAAGCCTGAAAAAAGAAAACTAATGGAGCCACTTACAATTTTGTTTTTGGGTTTAGTTACACTTTATTGCATGTCTAGTGGCAGACACTATGGTCAGCATGTCTCTAGCCTTAAATGTTAGCATGAAATAATATTTGTGTAACAAAATATTATATAAGATAAAATAACATATGATATAAATAAAAAGATATAATATAATATATATAAATAATATAAATGATAAAAATATATTATAAAATATGATAACACTGAATTGTATAACAAATATAAAAATCATAACAAATACAAAAACTGTTTTGGTTTGATTGCACACATTTGCACACACATTTTAGAAATAATTTGAATTGATTTTAAGTATAAAAAGCTTATACTTCAATTGTACTAGTCCTTTAAGTAAATGCCTATGTCAGTATATAGTGAGAAGGGATCTCATGTAAAGTTGTTCAGTCAACCCGCCAGAAATACATTTAGAAAAGCTGCAATGTAAACTGCCAAGTAGATTCTGGAAACATTTAAATACTTGTAACAATGCTCCGACATCTTAGGCATGTGAGGAAATATTTGTTAGAAACTGTCACATTTATTCAACCCTCTGAATAAGATTATAGGTTATGTAAGTAGTCATTGTGCTTCAGTGCTCAGCTAAGCCTGAGGGTTTGTTGCAATGTAAAAGGGTATTAAAATGTTGAATTAGGGCATGAAAAGGAAATCAAATCCCACCAAGGGTAAACTTTCACTATATTACCAAAAGTATTGGGACACCTGCCTTTACACACACATGGATTTTAATGGCATTCCAGTCTTAGTCCGTAGGGTTCAATATTGAGTTGGCCCACCCTTTGCAGCAACAGCTTCAACTCTTCTGGGAAGGCTGTCCACAAGGTTTAGGAGTGTGTCTATGGGAATGTTTGATCATTCTTCCAGAAGCGCATTTGTGAGGTCAGGCACTGATGTGGACGAGAAGGTCTGGCTCGCAGCCTCTGCTCTAATTCATCCCAAAGGTGTTTAATGGCTAAGAATAGTGTGTATAGCACATAAGTACTGCTGATTAGTTTTAATAAATAAGTCCAAGTAGTGAAGAAAAAACAATCCCAATGAGAGTCTTTGAGCATGAAGTACGTTTGAAAAGTCTCTTGTATATGACTGATATTGGTGGCGAGGCTGCTTCCAGCGTGGACAAGTATAAAACAATAAAACAAATAAAATGCACTCACATGGTGCTCGTTGGTTAAGGCATATCAGGTCAAACAGTGGAAAAGCCGGGGGAGCCTTGGATTACAGCACCGGGTGCCGTGTGTCAGTGGGAGTTGAAGACACGAGGAGACTTGGGAAGACGTTGGTGGGGCTTCTCAATGTGGAAGTGTTCCAGAGCTGTCAGACCTTGCTACCGCCTACCACTGTACTGACAAATCGGAACATGTTTCGGTGGCAAGGTCACGCCTCCTTCATCAGCCTGTTGTGGGAACAGTTTGGGAACACCCCCCTCCTGTTCAAACATGACTGTGCAGCAGTCACAAAACAATGTCCACAAAGACATGAATGAGCGAGTTTGGGTGGGAATACTTGACTGGCCTGCACAGAGTCCTGATCTCAACCCGATAGAACACCTTTGGGGTGAATTAGAGTGCAGACTGCGAGCCAGGTCTTTTTGTCCAACATCACTGCCTGATCTCACAAATGCGCTTCTGGAAGAATGGTCAAACATTCCCATAGACACACTCCTAAACCTTGTGGACAGCCTTCCCAGAAGAGTTGAAGCTGTTATAGCTTCACTGGAGAATGCTATGGAGATAGTTTGCATCATTAGGTGAACAACAATCTCTGCAGCATTTATTACCACCAACCACTGCCACAGGGTGCCAAAAGAATTTACATGACAGAGCTGTGGATTATTTATGGATTATCAAAGAAAGAACATAGCAGTAGTATCTCCTTTCAGTAATGCTGTCTCTGATTGAAACCTGAGACAAAGATGTGAAGCAGGAGGGAAGTCAGAGCAGTAAGTCATTGTTCTCACAAAGTCAGTTGCATATGTACATTTTTGGCTTGGTGTTTTGTGCTAATAAATGGGAGGTTAAATTAGTCAAATTTTTCACTTGCTGGCTGAAAAGAAATACAACTATTTTTCAAAAAAAAAAGGGGGATTTAGAACAGGATGGGACTTTGATTGTGACTTTAGAGGAGTATAAAATAAAAAATATACACATTTATGGAAATTTATACAAACTTTATTCATCTGCTAAAAGGCAAAATCTTCTACACAGGTTAAAAATAAGATACAATTTTGGAATCTTGAAGTCAGGGTGTGCTAATCCCAAACACAGTAAAACAGATATGGCCTACGTGTTTCGCGGACAGTTCCACTTCGTCAGGGCCTTGAGGGTAGCAGCACAGTGGATATCGTATAAATTCCATAAACTGTGGATGGAAGACACCGGCTCAGAGAGACATGGATTTGGCCTTTGTGCCCGTGGGGACACTCCACCGCACCACGGCGGAGGAAAAATGGCGGAAGAAAAGCCCCCAAAGTATATGCTGTAAACTGTAAATACTTCTGATGGGGAAACCGAAAATGCACTAAATATCAGCTAGTCGGATAATTTGAATTTGGAAGGGATGGGATATGTGCAGACGGACTGTAGAGAAAGTCTGTAGGTAAAACCTCAAAGGGGAGATCTGTGATGTTTCAAGTTATTGTTTCTCCTCCACGTCCCTCACATGAAAGAGATGAGCCGCTTTGGCTGAATAGAAAACAACATATTGATATGCAGTATTTCATATTTATCTGTCCTTGTTGCTTAGCACAATGCAGGACAGGGGCATTGCTAGGAGTGTGAAACACATGGGATACCTGTGGACATATATAGGAGGTGAAGTTTATGGGAAAAACGGGAGTGGCCAGCCATGCTTAACAGTGGAAAAAGAATTGTTAAACTCAATGACAGCCTTCCTGGTGTATATACCCCACGTGCATGCCGCAGCATGAGAGTGAAAGAGTCAGGTTATGTATTGTACAGAAATCAGGGGTCGGGAGTGTGCTATGTACAGAGTGCAGGGGTCAGGAGTATATGCATTATATTACCAAATGTATTTGAACACCTGGATTTACATGCACATGAACTTTAATGGCATCCCAATCTTAGTCTAGAGGGTTCAATATTGAGTTGGCCCACTCTTTGCAGCTATAACAGCTTCAACTCTTCTGAGAAGGCTGTCCACAAGGTTTAGGAGTGTGTCTATGGGAATGTTTGACCATTCTTCCAGAAGCGCATTTGTGAGGGCACTGATGTGGACGAGAAGGCCTGACTCACAGTCTCCACTCTAATTCATCCCACAGGTGTTCTATCAGGTTGAGGTCAGGACTCTGTGCAGTCCAGTCAAGTTCCTCCACCCCAAACTCGCTCATCTTGTACAGAACACCCAGCAAATCGTGATAACTAAAAATTTTGAAGTGGTCGGACAGACGCAGTACAAAGAAAACCATTTAGGTCAAAGTGGTACAGTCTCATAATCCCCCCCGACCCCCCAACAATCTACTTATACTCATCCTCACCAAAGCTAACTCCCACCCCCACTGCACCATTCCATATATCAGGTAGTGACGTAACTTACATAGGGTCGAAGACATCCTCTTCTTCCTCACATGACAATGTTTGAGCATGGCAATTGGCCACTTAGGTCTAAGAACTGCATCCTAGGATGAGGTCACATGATTCCCTATAAATGGAAGCAGTGGGTATTTTTTAAGGCTCTGATGGAGCAGCCAGAGAGTACAGTGAAGGTGAGTATAAGTGGGTGGGGGTAAGCCTTTAAGAGACAGTCTCTTTAAAGTAAAAAGAAAAACTGTTGCAAAAAAAATCAAGAAAATTAAAAAATTGCAGCAAACATCAATAAAAATTTAAATTGCCCATGTGGGCATTATTGTATACACTTTATACTAAAGGAATCTCTGAATGGCATGTATTGAAATAGGCTAGATAAGGCAAATAGAGCGATTAATCATTGTACCAGTCCTTCCTATTTTCTATACATTCATTATACACTGTACAGCACTGAAAAATTAGGGCAGAGGAGACAGAAAGTTCATCATCAGTACCCTTCAGCTGTCATTGTGCTGTCGCTGCCACTTTGGTCTTTATCCCACACAATGAGATGTGACTTGAGACATGAAGACAGCTGACCAGCACCATCACATTATTAGAAGAGACACAGGAGGAGATAATGATCTTCATGACAAGATCTGTCATCCCTGTGTATGGTATACAAATGGGAGTCTAAAGCATTGTATTTCCATTGAGAGAAAGATGTACTTTAAGATTCATATCACAGAGCAAAAAAATAAGGCACTGCGTGTAGCTGTGGTGACATTTCCAACACATTAAATGTGCATGGCAATTTTTCTTAAGACTTTTTTATACACACATATATATATATATATATATATATATATATATATATATATATATATATATATATATATATATATATATATATATATATATATGTTTGAATATGATCAACTTAAGGCAATTAATCTGATCAACATGTTGGCTGATTTATGTAGGATATTATATTACTACTACATCACATGTGTTAATGTTTAGAAAAAATGCTATTATGCATAGACAGAAATTATACATGCAAATTCCTGGCTACATGTGCAGGCAATACATCCTGTTAAAGTTCAGCCCTAAGTAATTGTAAAAGATAGACAATAATGCAGGTTTGTGATCATTTATATATTATTAAAGTGTAAGTAAACCTCCCTATCGTTTACAGCCAATGGACCTGCCATCTTTGCCTCTGCTTAATTTACAACCGCCATGATGCTGCACATGTGATCTGTTATAACACCAGCCATTGGATGGTTTAACAGTTTGGTTGAAAGCACAACCAATGGGAGTGTTACATTTCCGGCACTTTCCCGTAAATGAAACTGTTTTATGGATGGGTTTATTTCTGCTTTAACTGTGTTTTTTGTTTAATGCAAGCTGTGCAAGTACATGAATCTCACCAGGTATAAGCCTTTTGCAGTCCCCATAAAGCTCAGACTGGGAGAAGGAGAAGCAGCACAAGCAGCTAATTAGTTCATGTGCTCAAAAGGAGCATGCTGACAGGAGCAGATTGAAAGAGAAACTTTTTTATACAATTACAGGTTGGGGTCAGGTCCATGGCAGCCTAGGTTCAGAGTAGGTGGTTTGATGGAAGCTGACCATTTTTCAGAAAAACGACCAAAGAACTAAGCACTAGACTTCTTAATACCACTTATATATATGGGAGAGGGATGACACCTGATAGTCCTACAGTATATATTATCTGCTCTCTCCCCAACACAGGCACAGCTGATCAGCTACATTCCAATGGGATGCACAATTTACCTCTACACTGTTCAGGAGCTGCTTTTTATCTTGTGCCCTATATAATGTGCTCTGCACCCCCCCCCCCCCCCCCATGTAATGTGCCCTGCTGACCTCCTGTACACTGCCCTGTTGAGACCCCCTGTTGATTTCGGTAAGAAATTAATTTGAGATTTTTTTTAGAGCTTTTCCAGACCTGCCATACTCCTACTGAAAAGTGATCCACCAAGGTGGTATAACAGTGGCTCAGAAGGTGGCACTGCACTCCTCTCCTACATGTACCACCCACCGCCATACACTCCGCACCCCTCTCCTACATGTAACACCCACTGCAATATACTCCGCACCCCTCTCCTACATGTACCACCCACTGCCATACACTCCATACCCCTCTCCTACATGTACCACCCACCGCAATACACTCCGCACCCCTCTCCTACATGTACCACCCACCGCAATACACTCCGCACCCCTCTCCTACATGTACCACAGACCGCAATACACTCCGCACCCCTCTCCTACATGTACCACCCACCGCCATACACTCCGTACCCCTCTCCTACATGTACCACCCACCTCCATACACTCTGCACCCCTCTAGTACATGTACTACCCACCCCCATACACTCTGAACCCCTCTTCTACATGTACCACTCACCGCCATATACTCCGCACTCCTCTCCTACATGTATCACCCACCGCCATACACTCCGCACTCCTCTCCATGTACCACCCACCGCCATACACTCCGCACCCCTCTCCTATATGTACCGCCCATCTCCATACACTCTGCACCCCTCTCCTACATGTACCACCCACCTCCATACACTCCGAACCCCTCTCCTACATGTACTACCCACCGCCATACACTCCACACCCCTCTCCTACATGTACCACCCACTGCCATACACTCTGCACCCCTCTCCTACATGTACCACCCACCGCCATACACTCTGCACCCCTCTCCTACATGTACCACCCACCGCCATACACTCCGCACCCCTCTCCTATATGTACCACCCACCTCCATACACTCCGCACCCCTCTCCTACATGTACCACCCACCGCTATACACTCCGAACCCCTCTCTTAAATGTACCACCCACCGCCATACACTCCGCACTCCTCTCCTACATGTACCACCCACCGCCATACACTCCGCACCCCTCTCCTACATGTACCACCCACCGCCATACACTCCATACCCCTCTCCTACTTGTACCACCCACCGCCATACACTCCGTATCCCTCTCCTACATGTACCACCCACCGCCATACACTCCGTACCCCTCTCCTACTTGTACCACCCACTGCCATACACTCCGCACCCCTCTCCTACATGTACCACCCACCGCCATACACTCCGTACCCCTCTCCTACATGTACCACCCACCGCCATACACTCCGAACCCCTCTCCTACATGTACCACCCACCGCCATACACTCCGCACTCCTCTCCATGTACCACCCACCGCCATACACTCCGCACCCCTCTCCTATATGTACCGCCCATCTCCATACACTCTGCACCCCTCTCCTACATGTACCACCCACCGCCATACACTCCGAACCCCTCTCTTAAATGTACCACCCACCGCCATACACTCCGCACTCCTCTCCTACATGTACCACCCACCGCCATACACTCCGCACCCCTCTCCTACATGTACCACCCACCGCCATACACTCCATACCCCTCTCCTACTTGTACCACCCACCGCCATACACTCCGTATCCCTCTCCTACATGTACCACCCACCGCCATACACTCCGTACCCCTCTCCTACTTGTACCACCCACCGCCATACACTCCGCACCCCTCTCCTACATGTACCACCCACCGCCATACACTCCGTACCCCTCTCCTACATGTACCACCCACTGCCATACACTCCGCACTCCTCTCCTACATGTACCACCCACCACCATACACTCTGCACCCCTCTCCTACATGTACCACTCACCGCCATATACTCCGCACTCCTCTCCTACATGTATCACCCACCGCCATACACTCCGCACTCCTCTCCATGTACCACCCACCGCCATACACTCCGCACCCCTCTCCTATATGTACCGCCCATCTCCATACACTCTGCACCCCTCTCCTACATGTACCACCTGTGACGAACGCGGGTGTCAGATCCCTGCCCTCCTCGCTAACTCGCGACAAAGGACCAGCCAACCTCACACCACGCTGTCACTTACGTAACAATGCCACTCTCAGCTGCGCCCAGCACAAAGATTTTCCAGCTTGCGGGACCACAATCTAGGTGCGAGCAGCCTGAGAGTGATTGTCACTGGGCTAATTACACAATTAACCCTTTAACTGCCACCACCCCCGTTTACAAGACCGAGCCGGGGGAGACTCGTAATTTTGCAATACCAATTATAATTTTAGAATAAGCGTCTGACACACACACTGCCACTACAGACAGGTCTGCTCAGAGTCTTACTCTACAACAGTAGCGCCCTTCAAGAGGCAGGTTCGTTTATAGCTTGCATTAAGAGCTTTAGAGACAAGGTTAACACTTTTCAACATAAGGGTTTATTATGAAAAGGTCAAGGTTGATGCAAATAAAATATTTACAGAAAAAAGATGTTTCAAAAAATAAAGACAATATACAGCCACAAAGCAATAAGGTAGAATTGGGAAGGAAGGATACTTGCAATTAATGTCCGAGGGTTGATCAGAGTTCAATCGATGAGCTAGGTAATCGGTTCTCGACTTGGCAGATGTTTCTTCTTGGATGGTAAAAGGAGAACTGACCATTGTCTTGGTATCTCCTCTTTTCTGTCAAATCAGAAGGGGTGTTGACAGCGACCAGTAACCAATCATCTGGTCAGCTGGTGTAGGGGTTGGTTGCTGGGAGGTGTCTACACTCATGACCACGTCCCAGGTACATTTTGTAATACATGTTCATATATCTGCATCTATAGGGTTTACAGACTCCAAATATCCATATTATTATTCAACTTGAGATTTCCTTCAAAACAAGTCTAAACATGCCATATCTATAACGTATAGCCTGCTTTGGAGGAATAAGTGGTCCCAGGGGTTTCCCATATGACCTGACATAGGGGTGTCTGGACTTGAAACGTTCCATATTATCTGAGGAAGCTAAATATGTCCAGATTATGTCTGTGCTATTACTAAGTCAGAAGTTATGAAACATGCTGAAATTTCATACCTATTCTTATGAGGTGTATTCAGAAACTTTACGACCGAGGTCTGTTTGTTCTCTGAGTGGGGAGGGTGACAGTTTTACGACAGGCCTGAACACTGCCCTTACAGCAAATGTTTTCCTACTGACTTAGCCTGCTCTGTTTTCTCTGTTGAGATAACCTTTTCTGTTGAACTTAAAAAGCTTTGAATTCCTAAGGTGGGGAAGACGGAGTTCAGAGTTCTCTGTGAGGTTACAAAACTGTCATGGCTACTTCCACACAAGATGGCAGCTAGCTACAGCTTGTCATGTCCCGTACTTGATATCGTTACACCTCCCCCCTTAGGTGGTTGCATGGGAGGGAACTACAATTTCCCTCCTGACGCAACCGACTCCTGCGGGCTCGGCTTGTCGTGACAGCCCATCAGCATTGCCATGGGCGCTGCCTTCCTTATGCTGGATGGTGAAATCGTATTGCTGAAGAATTAGGCTCCACCGAAGTAGTTTGCCATTCTCCCCAGCAACACGATTTAGCCAGCTCAAGGGATTGTGATCCGTGATCACAGTGAAGTGCCGTCCATAAAGGTATGTTTGTAACTTCTGGAGAGCCCACACGATTGCAAGACACTCCTTTTCGATCGTGGCATATGCTACTTCCCTGGGAAGCAGCTTCCTGCTCAGGTAGAGGATGGGATGCTCCTCTCCGGCCTCGTCCACCTGGCTCAGGACTGCACCCAATCCAAAGGCAGAGGCATCCGTCTGCACAAGGAAACGGCGGGTGAAGTCTGGAGCCTGCAGCACAGGTGCGCTGGCCAGCGCCCCCTTCAAGGCCTGAAATGCCTGCTCACATTCTGGTGTCCAAGACACCACCTTGGGCAGTTTCTTTTTGGTTAGGTCAGTCAGAGGTTTGGCCAGGCTACTATAGTTACATACAAATTTCCTATAGTAGCCAGCGGTCCCCAAGAAAGACATAACCTGCTTTTTGGTTTGAGGGGTAGGCCAGGCCAGGATGGCCTCAACCTTCCCTGTCTCGGGTTTCAGGGTACCTCCTCCTACCTGGTGTCCCAAGTACTGCACATCAGTCATGCCAATCTGACACTTACTGGGTTTGACAGTCAGATTGGCGGCTGTCAGTTGGTCTAGGACCTGTGACAGGTGCACCAGGTGTTCTTCCCAGGTAGGGCTGAACACGGCGATGTCATCCAAGTAGGCTACGGCAAAGGTTTCCAGCCCCTCCAGTAAGTCATTCATGACTCTCTGGAAGGTAGCTGGGGCATTCTTCATCCCAAACGGCATGACGGTAAACTCGAACAATCCGAATGGGGTGATGAAGGCCGACTTTTCCCGAGCCTCAGGGGCCAGAGGAATTTGCCAGTACCCCCTGCTCAGATCCATGATTGTTATATAACGGGCGGCCGCCAGCCTATCTAACAACTCATCAATCCGGGGCATGGGGTAGGCATCTGCAGTAGTGATGGCATTCAGCTTCCGGTAGTCCACACAGAACCTGGTCGTCTGGTCCTGTTTGGGGACCAAGACTACTGGGGACGCCCAGGCACTGTGGGACTTCTGAATCACCCCAAGCTGCAGCATTTCCTCCACCTCCCTTTTCATGTCGGCCAGCACCTCCAGGGAGACGCGATAGGCCGACTGTTTAATGGGGGGATGTGCCCCGGTGTCCACCTGGTGGACAGTGAGGTGTGTCCTCCCAGGTTTTCCCGTAAACCTGCTACCATGTACTGCCAGCACTCGCTTCAGTCCAGGTACCTGGGTGGGGGTAAGATTGGAGTTTATCAGGAGTTCTGAGTCTACCTCCCTGGTGTCTGCTAGCAGGTCCAGAAGTGGATCAGCCTCCTCGGGCTCTGGCCTGCTGCAGACCGGCATGACATAGGCCGTGCGCTCATGATGGGCTTTGATCATGTTAACATGAATGGCCTTCTGCCGTCTACGCCCTTCTCCCAACCTGACCAAGTAGGTGACATCATTCAGACGCTGGGTGATGGTGTACGGGCCTTCCCATGCTGCTTGGAGTTTGTTCTGCCGCAGGGGAAGCAGAACATACACCTTCTGACCAATGTCATAGGTCCGCTCCCTAGCGTTACGGTCATACCACTCTTTCTGCCTGGTCTGGGCCTGGGTCATGTTCTCCCGCACCATTTCCACCAGCGTCTCCATTTTATCTCTGAATTTTAGGACATAATCCACAACAGAGACCTTTGAGTCGGCAATCTTGCCCTCCCAGTTCTCACGGATTAGGTCCAGGGGTCCTCTTACCCTCCGTCCGTACAAAAGTTCAAATGGCGAAAAGCCTGTGGACTCCTGAGGCACCTCTCTGTAAGCAAACAGCAGATGAGGCAGATATTGTTCCCAGTCCTTACCCTGGGAGTGCACAAAGGTGCACAACATTTGTTTCAAAGTTCCATTGAAACGCTCGCACAAACCGTTCGTTTGTGGGTGATAAGGACTGGCCATGATATGCGTCATCTGTATTTTTCGACAGAGAGCTTGCATCAAGTCGGACACAAACTGAGGGCCTTGATCGCTAATGAGCTCAGCCGGGAATCCCACTCTTGTGAAGATTGCCAGCAGAGCATCAGCGACCTTGTCTGCCCGGACGCAGGAGAGAGCCACTGCCTCTGGATAACGCGTGGCATAGTCGACAACTGTAAGGATAAAACGTTTGCCTGAACTGCTAGGGATGGCCAAAGGCCCAATGATATCAACTGCCACCCTCTTAAAAGGTTCGTCAATCACAGGCAAAGGTTTTAGCGGAGCCCTGTGTACATCCCCTGCCTTGCCAACTCGCTGGCAGGTAACACAGGACCGACAGTAGTCAGCTATGTCAGCGAGCATTGTAGGCCAATAAAAGTTATGTATCAACCGCCCTCGGGTCTTAGTGATCCCCAAGTGCCCTGCGAGGGGAATTTCATGAGCCACTTTTAGCAGCTGTCCCCTAAATTGACTGGGTACAACCAGCTGCCTGCTACCTAGGTCAGCCTCATTCCCCTCTGCAGGCATATTTTCTCTGTACAGTTTACCTTTGTCCCAATAGACCTTTTGTTTGTCATTCTCTGCAGGGGGGCGATCAGCTAGACTCCTGAGCTGTGCTAGTGTTTGATCTGTCTGCAGTGCTGTTTCAAAGGCGGAACAACAGGTCCCAGCCAGCAGTCCTGTGGCAAACATGGACAGCTGCTGAGGCTCAACAGAGGTGGAGTCCACTGGGTCAGAACAGGGAGAGGGCCCAGAGACCTCCTCCTGCTGTTCTGCGACCAGGGCCTGCACCTCGGCTGCCTTTGCAGCACTGCGAGTGACCACCAGTACTGGCAATGCATCATCATCATTATCATCATCATCATTATCATCACATTTAACCTTTATCAGTTCAGCATCATTGGAACATACATCAGTTACCTTCACTGGCAAGGGGGCCTCCTCTCCTGTCTCTGAAGAAGGAGGACCTTGCACTTCCACTCCACCCTCCCCCTCCCTCTGTCCATCTACAGGTTGCCCAGATATTACCCCAACATCTGTAAACAGTACCTTGGTAGGTCCAGAGAGATCCGTGGGAGCATCTGGGGTGCTTTTAGCAGGGGCATAGTATGAAACACCTACCTAAATCAGAACCCAACAACACTGCAGTGGGGATCTCCTCCGAGACACCCACCTCTCTCATCCCACTTCCGGCACCCCAATCAATAAAAACATAGGCACGGGGTACACAGGAACGGGTTCCCCCAACTCCGGTGAGGGTAAGGAACTTCTCTGGGATGATGTCTGTTTCTTCTATAACCTCTGGTCTGACCAATGTGACTTCGGCTCCGGTGTCACGAAAGCCTGTTACAGTCCGGTGGCCTACGATGACTGGCTGCAAGTTGGCATTGGTTCCGGGAGGTTTCCCACTGACGAGCAGCACAGCGGAAGGGTTGCTAGCCGGATGGCCAGGTGATGTCGTCTTCTTCTGCTCAGGGCACTGCGCCCTGAGATGTCCGGCTCCCCCACAGTTGTAGCATTTGCGTTTGTCCGTTAGGAAGGCCTTGGCTCCAGGAGTTGCAGGTTCCGACCGCTGAGGAAGTTGTTTGGTAGGCAGAGGAGGGGTTGCCGTGTGCGATTTCCCTCCTTTCCAGCCATTCAGAGGAGCCTTGCGATGGTCAGATACCCGAGAGTGGATATAGGTATCTGCCAGTTCTGCTGCTGCTTTGGCAGAGGCTGGCTTTCGCTCCAGCACAAACTGTCTGACGTCTGTAGGACAGATGTGCAAAAGTTGATCTGCAATCATAAGATCTTCCAGGGATTCAAAAGAATCGGCTTCCAAGCCTTTAGTCCACTGCCGGAATGTGGTGCGTAAGCGACCTACCACATCCATGTATGAGTCCCCAGGCCCCTTTTGCAAGGACCTAAAACGCTTCCGGTACACTTCCGGGGTTAGCTGAAACTTTTGGATGATTGCAGCTTTTAGGGCCGCATAATCGTCGCACTGTTCTTCTGACAGTTCGACATAAGCATCCAGGGCCTTGCCTCGTAGCCCTGGCGTCAGGTACCGGGCCCATTGTGCTGGGGGCAGATGGTACTGACGGCAAGTTTTTTCAAACGACAGTAGATACACGTCAATGTCACTGTCCTTTTCCATAACTGGAAACTTGGCTGCCGGGGTCACTGGCAGAGAGGCATCCCTGTGCTCTAGGGATCCGAGGTTCTGAGCCTGTCGCTGCTGCTGGAGCCTAGCCATCTCCAGTTCGTGCCGACGATCAGCCTCCCTCTCAGCCCTGCGTTCCTCCCGCTCGGCCTGGCGTTCCAGAAACTGCAAGTACACCACAGGATCCGTCTCCCTGAGGTTTTGTAGAGTTTCTTGCATTTGAAGAGAGTCTATGATGGTTTCAGGCAATCTGATGCTAGCCTGCTCTTGTGGTGGCTTGGAGGTAACAATCCGTGGTATTCCAGTGTCAGTCTCTGCTTGCCCATCTGGTGAGGCCGCCTCTGAACCACTGGGCTCTGGAGTAGCGGAAACCCTTTCTGGTCCAGTTTCCCCCAGGTTCTGGTGTGCACGGATATTAAACTCCTGTAAGGCATGTATCAAGCCTTCACGATTTTTGCCACCAACGTCAATTCCTCTTTCTGTGCACTCAACAGTCAGTTCATTCTTGCTCATCTTTTTATATGCTGATAACCCAGACATTTTGCAAGCAGAAGAGATAGAACAGAAAGAAGAGATAGGAAGAAGGTGTAGGAAAGAGTTGTTGCTGTATGTCTCTCTTGAAAAAATCAAAATCAAAAAAAATATGCACCAGCTTGTCTCTAAGGACTGTTTCCACAAAGGTTACAATCCTTCAGTGCAGAGCTAATTCCTAACAATGCACTGAATGCTCTTAGTGCGAAACTATCCCACCGCTGCCACCAATATGTGACGAACGCGGGTGTCAGATCCCTGCCCTCCTCGCTAACTCGCGACAAAGGACCAGCCAACCTCACACCACGCTGTCACTTACGTAACAATGCCACTCTCAGCTGCGCCCAGCACAAAGATTTTCCAGCTTGCGGGACCACAATCTAGGTGCGAGCAGCCTGAGAGTGATTGTCACTGGGCTAATTACACAATTAACCCTTTAACTGCCACCACCCCCGTTTACAAGACCGAGCCGGGGGAGACTCGTAATTTTGCAATACCAATTATAATTTTAGAATAAGCGTCTGACACACACACTGCCACTACAGACAGGTCTGCTCAGAGTCTTACTCTACAACAGTAGCGCCCTTCAAGAGGCAGGTTCGTTTATAGCTTGCATTAAGAGCTTTAGAGACAAGGTTAACACTTTTCAACATAAGGGTTTATTATGAAAAGGTCAAGGTTGATGCAAATAAAATATTTACAGAAAAAAGATGTTTCAAAAAATAAAGACAATATACAGCCACAAAGCAATAAGGTAGAATTGGGAAGGAAGGATACTTGCAATTAATGTCCGAGGGTTGATCAGAGTTCAATCGATGAGCTAGGTAATCGGTTCTCGACTTGGCAGATGTTTCTTCTTGGATGGTAAAAGGAGAACTGACCATTGTCTTGGTATCTCCTCTTTTCTGTCAAATCAGAAGGGGTGTTGACAGCGACCAGTAACCAATCATCTGGTCAGCTGGTGTAGGGGTTGGTTGCTGGGAGGTGTCTACACTCATGACCACGTCCCAGGTACATTTTGTAATACATGTTCATATATCTGCATCTATAGGGTTTACAGACTCCAAATATCCATATTATTATTCAACTTGAGATTTCCTTCAAAACAAGTCTAAACATGCCATATCTATAACGTATAGCCTGCTTTGGAGGAATAAGTGGTCCCAGGGGTTTCCCATATGACCTGACATAGGGGTGTCTGGACTTGAAACGTTCCATATTATCTGAGGAAGCTAAATATGTCCAGATTATGTCTGTGCTATTACTAAGTCAGAAGTTATGAAACATGCTGAAATTTCATACCTATTCTTATGAGGTGTATTCAGAAACTTTACGACCGAGGTCTGTTTGTTCTCTGAGTGGGGAGGGTGACAGTTTTACGACAGGCCTGAACACTGCCCTTACAGCAAATGTTTTCCTACTGACTTAGCCTGCTCTGTTTTCTCTGTTGAGATAACCTTTTCTGTTGAACTTAAAAAGCTTTGAATTCCTAAGGTGGGGAAGACGGAGTTCAGAGTTCTCTGTGAGGTTACAAAACTGTCATGGCTACTTCCACACAAGATGGCAGCTAGCTACAGCTTGTCATGTCCCGTACTTGATATCGTTACACCACCCACCGCCATACACTCCGAACCCCTCTCCTACATGTACTACCCACCGCCATACACTCCACACCCCTCTCCTACATGTACCACCCACCGCCATACACTCCGAACCCCTCTCCTACATGTACTACCCACCGCCATACACTCCACACCCCTCTCCTACATGTACCACCCACTGCCATACACTCTGCACCCCTCTCCTACATGTACCACCCACCGCCATACACTCCGCACCCCTCTCCTATATGTACCACCCACCTCCATACACTCCGCACCCCTCTCCTACATGTACCACCCACCGCTATACACTCCGAACCCCTCTCTTAAATGTACCACCCACCGCCATACACTCCGCACTCCTCTCCTACATGTACCACCCACCGCCATACACTCCGCACCCCTCTCCTACATGTACCACCCACCGTCATACACTCCGCACCCCTCTCCTACATGTACTACCCACCACCATACACTCCGTACCCCTCTCCTACATGTACCACCCACCTCCATACACTCCACACCCCTCTCCTACATGTACCACCCATCGCCATACACTCCGCACCCCTCTCCTACATGTACCACCCACCGCCATACACTCCGTATCCCTCTCCAACATGTACCACCCACCACCATACATTACTGTTACCAATGAATATATGGGCATTTAAAGGAGCACCTACAATATGTAATGCATAATTTATATGAGAAAAATGAAAGGCGCTTATTGATTAGTTGCTATGGGCTACAGTATTTTGCACATTGCTGTTTGTATTAAGAAACCCCACTTGTTTCCTAACCAATTGGATTTAATTAAATTTTAATTACTTTAAATTAAATTTGATTTTAAAATATTTAAAAATTCTTCTTTAATTTGAGTATGATGTTTTATAGTGACATTTTTATTTGCAGTCTTTGATGATTCTGTCATATATGATGTTAGATCATGGTTTTTTAAAGCTATTTAAAGCAATGTAGAAATTTCTTAATTGCTTTTTCTCTTGCTAAATACTCCAGACACTATAGGTGGAAGCCAGTGGAATACAGGGGGCAGAGTGGATGGATTATATAAGGGGTGGGGCTTATGAGAAGTGGGAGGGGTCAAAAGGGAGGGGCGGAGTCTGGCACCCCCCATCCTAAAACTTCACCAGCCACCACTGATACCTAGCATATTATTTATGTTTTTTTTGGAAGTTAGATTTATGATAGATCACTACTATTTTATTATTGTGTTATTTTTCCATCAGTTTTTACACACATATGGTATGAAAGAGGCCCTACTATGGGGAGGTTCTCTGTACATCTGCTATTACATGGTCATATATGATCAAACTTTTTAACTTGGATGATAAATGAAAACATAATTACAATATTCCTATCTATACAGTGGATTTAGAAGCTCTGATAAATAATTGTATCTTCAACCCATAACTGCCTGTAGAATGAACTATAAACTGTAACATAGATACAAAGCTACGGTGACTTAGCTTTAGGTTGTCTCTTCAGATATCTGTTAAATGTTACTTTCTTGATGTATTGTTTAAAGGTTAATCCATCCAAAAGTTGCACTCTAACAATTTTGGAATGATGCTTGGGGAATGAGTCACACACTGCCATCTTGAGTCTCGAAGGCACTCCGGGGACAAAATCTCTTCTTTCACATTTCCCATAATGGCTGTTCCTCCTACTCAATTTTTTATGAGGTCAAATAAATGCTAATTTAGTTACAAAAAGCAAAATGCTTCTACCCCTTCTTCTGTTTGTTCCTCCTAGTTATATAATTTGTAGTGTTACCAGATTATGGGGAGCCTTTATTAGCCAGCAGTACAGCCTTCTTGTGGTCATACCTAAATTTTAAAAAACAAAAAATACTGTACGCACATTTATAAAGCACAGAGAAGTGTTTTACAAAGCTGCTTAGTAGAGATGTGCACAATGTAAAAATTTGTATTGTCTTGTTTTGGATTCAATCATTTCATTTCATCATATTCGCTATGTTAAAAGGATTCATTTTTTGGAATTCGTTTTGTACATTTGGATTTGTTGCCTATATTCGTATAATTAATTTGTATTTCAGAAGCTATTTTGGTAGGTTTACTATATTCATTTTAGCCTACAGGTAGGTTCACATTGCCGTGGATTAGAGATCGTGCAAATTCAGCAGAACTTGCACGATTTCAACCCGGCAATGCAGTTCAACTTCGGGGGCGATTTGACCGGCATCTGTGCGGGTTCCTGCACAGATGTCTTTTGAAATTGCACCCAAAGTCGCCAAAAGTAGTGCAGGAACTACTTTTGGGAATAGGACGGTCAAATCGCATGCCGAATTGGACCAATGTGAACCTAGGCTTAACAAGTTATTTCAGTATTTTGGGAGATTACTTTTGCACTTTGTTTGGATTGGATGGAGGTGGATCCATCAGAATCTCTGAATCATAACTGGACGAATGGAACAAAATTAACTTGGGATTAAAGTGTTTGTAAAGTCTCTTTTTAAAAAAAAGAAAATAACAAACATGTTATACTTACCTCCTCTGTGCAGTTGGTTTTGCACAGAGCAGCCCGGATCTTCCTCTTCTTGGGTCCCTCTTAGCTGCTCCTGGCCCCTCCCTCCTATAGAGTGCTCCCACAGCCAGCAGCTTCCTACGGGGGCACTGGAGCCAAGTTACAGCTCCATGTGTCCATTCAGACACGGAGCCCTGACCTGGCCCCGCCCCCTCTCTCCCCCTGATTGGCTGACTGAGGTTGA
The DNA here is from genome assembly GCA_037952925.1 of Lithobates clamitans. Taxonomy (NCBI): domain Eukaryota; kingdom Metazoa; phylum Chordata; class Amphibia; order Anura; family Ranidae; genus Lithobates; species Lithobates clamitans. Next base: position 8,513,433 of record JBBGZY010000014.1, read on the forward strand.
TTGACAGCCAAGGGAGCCAATAGCACCACTGCTGTGTCTCAGCCAATCAGGAGGAGTGTCCAGGCTTATACATTCTTAGACATCATTGGAGAAGGATGGGGCTCAGGTAAGCATTAGGGGGTGCTAGGGAGGCTGCTACACACAGAAGGTTATTTTATCTTAATGCATAGAATACATTGAGATAAAAAACCTTCTGCCTTTACAATTCCTTTAATCTGTTATAATTCAGAGATTCTGATGGATCCACCTCCATACAACCCAAACACATTAAGTAGGAATCATCATTTTATTTCTCTTTTATACCTTACTGTATTTATTGCATTATGTTTCCATTTCGTATGTAGTGCATTGTTTATAACAATGAAAAGTGTTAATGCAACATAAAAACGAAATGGATCTGAATCAGTTCAGACCATTCGTTATGTTGTTGCATTACTGCGGATTCGAATGAAACAAATTAATTCATTGTTTCATTAAATTTATTATTATTTATTATTTATTAAAATTTATTTTCGATTCATTGAAATTCATTACTAGTATAATTCGGAGATTCGGATACCTCGAATCTCCGAGTAACCAAAATGTTGTCTGAATTTTGGTTCGCAACAAAACAAAATACACATGTATACTGCTTAGCACTCTGCTGGCTTCAGGAATCTGAAGCCAGCAGTTTGTTATTAACATGATTAGATGTTGTTAAAAAAGACAGAAGGAGAGCCCAATCATGTGGCCTGTCAAAGTCATGTGATTTCCAGCTCTGAAGAAGACCGGGCTGCTGGATGGACAATGGAGAAAACAATACATTTAATCCATTGCTAGGTAGGGAGCTGACCTAATAAGCAATGCTAAATTATGAAGTAGCACTGATCTTCCTGTTTCCAAAAGATGTTATTACCAACAAGTATGGCTGTCCAAACCTACAAATCTTTTGGCAGGTAAGACAGTAAACATCTATGTAATTCAAAAGTGTATTTGGCTGTTTTCTAAAAGTTTAACTTAAATGTGTCTTTGGTGGATTTACCAGTTAAAAAAAAAAAAAACAGTTGCAGTCAAACTGTGCTTATTTCCCCATGCTTTGGCCCCTAAAAATGCTTCAAGTACGGAAAAATACCCAATAATCCTGACAAAAATTCAACAAGTTTTGCCATTGTGCTGCTGGATGATAACATTACTTCTTCTGCACAGAACTCCCTAGCAGTGGTGTCAGTCCTGCCCCAATGTGCCACATGGTATGGAAGATGTTGGTCTGAGGACATGCCTATGCCAATAGGCACCCTGTGGATTCCTCCTTCCAGTAGTTGCCTCTGCAAGAATTTTACAAGCCTGGTAAAGACTTCACAGGAAGTGATCAAAGCCTTCTCATGCTACAGGAACAAGGTAGAAAAAAAACATAATGCTGGGAGATGATCTAAAAGGAGAGGAGTTAAGTTTTGCCCAAATTCTTTAAGCAATCTTTCCAAATTATTTTCCTCTAAGGCAAAAGCCTACCCTTCATCATAACATAATAAATGTTTTGTTGCTAGCTGCATTTTATAATACTATGCTGTATTATCCAAAATGTTCCCAAATTTTCCAGTGACAGCCTATTAAGGACAGACTGGTGTCTTTCAATTTACTGACAGTGACATGGTCTGTCATAAATATTATGTAAATGAATGTAAATCTGTGGTAGGCATTTCATAATCACAGAGTTTCATTGTACAATGAGCACAACAAGTATTTTGCCGGAGGTAAAGTTTCCCTAAAATTTTACATATCACATAGTATTATATTATGTCTATTAATATTTTAATACTGAGGTCTTTTTTGTACCAAAGGGTTTTACCAAAAAAAAAAAAAGTTGCACATACTATATCTTAGCATATAATGTGATAGATCAAAATGGTGTGTGTCAATTTTGTTCCATTTAGATGGGATCACAGATGTCTGTTGAATCTTTTGCCTGCCAGAGGGGCCCATGGCAATGAACGTTCTGCAGTGGTAAATGGGTAATAGCTGTTAAAATGTATCTATAGGTTTGACATTGTGCTGGTATGAATGTTCTCACTCCAGGATATCGCCAGACCAGTGAACTAAGGGAGCAAGAAAGCTGATTTTAAAGCGGAGTTCTGCTTAAAAACAAACATACAAATGTACTGCAGCTGCTAACTTTTATAATTGGACACTAACCTGTCCCAGGGTCCAGCGATGTGGGCACACGAAGCCCCGCTCGTCTCCCTCTCCTCTCTGCAGTGCCAGCATTGTAACTGTGGGCGCCCAGCTGTGGCTTCACCCACTGCGTATGTGCGAGCCGTGCCACCGCGCCTTTGACTGGCTGGGCAATCATCTGGGACCTGTGACGTGTCCCAGATGATTGCCGAGAGGGAGGGGGGATGAGGTGATCTCCCTTCCGGTGCCGCGGTGCGCCGGATGGAGCTGGGATCCTCTGAAAAGAGGGTCCCGACTCCCCCCCCAAGGGGTCACCTCCCTTAAAGTGGAAGTTCCATTTTTTGGGTGGAACTCTGCTTTAATAGTTGAAAAGAATTTTCTGTTTGTGCATAAAAGTCACTAATGCATTAAAGCGGAGTTCCACCGTTTTTTTTTTTTTAAGTCAGCAGCTACAAATACTGCAGTTGCCAACTTTTAAAATATGGACACTTGCCTGTCCAGGGCGCTCGCCATGTCATCACCCGAAGCCGATCTGTCCCTCAGCTGTCAGGTGCTGCCGCCGCCATCATCGGTAAGCCTCGGTTCACACCAGAGGCGGCACGACTTGCAGGTCGCCTCACGGAGGCGACCTGCACACGACTGCCGGGGCGACTTGCAAGCCGACTTCTGTATAGAAGTCTATGCAAGTCGCCCCCAAAGTAGTACAGGAACCTTTCCTCTAAGTCGGAGCGACTTGCGATTAGAACGGTTCCATTGTACAGAACGGGAGGCGACTTGTCAGGTGGCTAGGTCACCTGACAAGTCGCCCCCGTGTGAACCGAGCCTAAGGGAATCAGGAAGTGAAGCGTTGTGGCTTCACTTGCTGGTTCCCTACTGCGCATGCGCGACGCACGTTGAGCTATCTCACTGGTCCCTGCTGTTTTCTGGGACCCGTGTGTCTCCCAGAACACAGCGGGGGGGGGGGGGGGAGTGGCGTAGATACCGGCGGGTGGCTTGGGTATCTATGCCCAGATTTATTAGACAGGTATCTGCTCCCCCCTGAAAGGTGCCACCGGAGGGGGGGAGGAACCGGAAAAGCGTAAGTTCCATTTTTGGGTGAAACTCCGCTTTCAGGTCATATAACACTTGGGACCATGCAGGGCACTCTACAAAATGTGATCAGAGTTTTCATTTAAGAACCCACCATTAAATGCATAAGTCAACGTGTTCTGATTTCAAAATCTAGTTTTGCAGTTTCATAAACAGGGGAAAATGGTTAAAGTGATACTAAACACACAATTTAATTTACATTGTCCCTTCTCTGTCTATATGTGGATGATGGCACTGTACTTATTTAATATTAAAAAACAGCTGTCACATGACCAAGCTCTTTCCCAGTCTGTCTGCAGGGAAACATATGTAAGAAGAGCTTCTAGTCCTCTGCTGCTAGTCACATGTTCAACATAAATAAAAAAAACAGCCTTTGGGATACAGAGTAAAAATAAATGAAAAATATCAATAAACTGTTTTCCCTTGTCATACAAATATGTATTTGAAATCAAATCTTTTTTGGCAATAACATGGTGTGGGCGGATTTCTGCCAGTCACAGGCTGTGTCATGTTCCTCCAGCCTGTGTCTTAGAACAACAGGGAGGTGAAGCCACTAGTCAGTCAAGATGTAATATCCCTCCCCATTGTGTTTAGCTGGTTAGAAGACATGGAGGAGGAGGGAGGGAGTGCACTGTCATTTACCACTGTGTATGCACCCACATATGTGATTCTATAGCCACATGGGCAGCTCAGATGTGATAGGAAGGAAAAGCTAAGCATAGGGACTCACTGAAAACTGAGCATATGCAGAGTTGCCACCACAGCTGCAAAATTGGGGACATGAACAGAAGGTGGAGATAGAGAACAACAGGATCAATCAGGTTTTTTGCAGAATACAGAAAACAAATCTCTTAGTGACTGAGTGAGTATGAACAGCATGTAATACACCATTTATTGAAAGTTTTTGATAAGGTTTTAGTGACACTTTAAGCAAGGAAAACTAGTGGGGGCACTCAACAGGAGGGAGGAGCTAGGAGTGCCGGTGTGGGACCGGAGATTTGGAGGATCTAAAAAAAAAATAGGTTACAATCACTTTAACCACTTAAGGACTGGGCCTATTTTTCAGACTCGGTGTTTACAAGTTAAAACATTTTTTTTTTTTGCTAAAAAATTACTTAGAAGGGGCGTGGCCGGATGTGATCGGGGCAGCACGCGTCTCTGAGGAGCTCCTGAGATCCTGATATAATTTCTCCGATTTAGAGTGAAATTCCCTACCTTAAAGTAACACCAATCTCTGGGGGAAGGTGAGCGGACTCCGAGCATGCATTCCTCGACATCCAGAAAGTCACAGAAACAGCTGCAGGACCAACGCCAAACACGCTCAGCGAAGGAGACGGCGAAAGACTCCGCCCCCGCCATCTTGCCTGTAAGAGAGCCTGAGAAGCGCGCCAAACACAGGATGGCAAACATGGCGCCGACGGAACCGCAAGCTGATCAGGAGGCGGTGGAAGATCAGATGCTGGCAATGGATGCGGAAGCTATAACCGGCCCAATCCTAGAAGCCATAAACCAGAGTAAGTCAGAACTCATGGGGCGCATAGATCACTTATCATCAGAGTGCACCCTGATAAGACATGACCTAGACAAGATAAGGGGCAGGCTCACCACTGTGGAGGACAGAGTATCAGGGGTGGAAGACACTTCTCATACACAAGGCCTACAACTAGCTGAATTACAAGGTCTGGTAAAATCCCTGCAATACAGGGCAGACGACGCTGAAGACCGTCAAAGGAGAAACAATATCAGGGTGGTGGGTCTGCCAGAGGGTGCTGAGGGGGAAAAGCCTACCCACTTTGCTGAGGCCCTGTTCAAAAAATTGCTTTCCCTGGAAGATTTACCCCCCACCTATGTGGTGGAGAGAGCTCACAGACTCCCTGCTGGTCGTAGACCCCCTGGTGCATACCCCAGACCTTTCCTGGTACGCTTCTTGAACTACAGAGACAGGGATATGATCCTTGCAAAATCAAGAAAAACCCCTGAATTGAAATATGAGAACACGCGCCTTATGTTGTTTCCAGACTTTTCAGCAGCCACGCAGCAGAGACGCCGCTCGTTTAATGATGTGCGCAAGAGACTTAGGGAGAAGGAGGTGCAATACAGCATGCTATATCCGAGCAAACTACGAGTACAGTATAAGGGCACAGTAAAGTTCTTTGAAAATCCTATGGAGGCATGCGAATGGATGGATAAGGAACTGGTTTAATCTCCTGGAATAGTTGTTGTGATCCGATCCTCAAGTAAGAAGAGGTTTTTTCTTTATCGTTTCCTAAAAGTTACGCCAGTTGGTATGGGTTAATTCCATTTTTAACCACCCAGGCCCTGCAATAATCAACCTAGACACTAGTCTGACTTATGGTTAAACGACTGCCTGGGGGTCGAGCTTACTTCAGCACTGATGACACTGCTGCATCCATCTTAGGAAAGTAAACAGCGTGAGAATAACACTTGACAACAGAGGAATTACTAGTCCTAAGCCCTTTTTTTCCTTTTTTGTTCTTTTTTGCTTCATCCTTTTACCTCACTGCTCAGGTGTATCCCTCCCTTACCAAAGTGCTCCTTGTTTTTTAATTTTTCCTTTTTCCTTTTTTTGGTTTTTGGTAATAATACCACTACGTTTTGGTCCATATCAATATGATCGCTGGAATTTCACATACTGGTATGAGAGGAGCACAGGTCAACAGAGACTATCACTCAGAAAGTCTGCCGAACTTTGACCTATGCGGTTGAAACTCTCCATCAAGATTTGTTCGTGTTTTAGGGGAAAAGCTACATACCGGAACTTTTTGGTTTTTTATTTTTTGTTTTCAGGTTCTCCCTTTTTTTCCAAGGGACTTTTTTTTGTTGTTTCTGGTATAATAGCAGGGGGGGGGTAAGTCATTTGTCACGGCTCACAAAGCTGAGGGTAATGCAATAACCTTTAATGTAGAAAGTATAACAGGATATATGGTGATTGAGACATGGGAGAAACGAATTTTACCAAAATGCGCTGTGAAAAATTACTTCAGAAATAGCAACAATGGCGGATAAATTAAAAATGGTCTCTTGGAATGTCAGAGGCATGAACAATAAATTTAAAAGGGCCTCAATATTCCAATACCTGAAAAAGTCTAAACCCCACATAATTCTCTTACAGGAAACGCACCTGGATGGAAACAGGATCATGTCCCTGCGCAAACCATGGATACAGAGAGCTTTACACTCAACGTATTCTACCTTTGCCAGAGGAGTGTCCATTTTAATAAGCAAATCAATCTCATGCACTATCCACAGAGTCATTACTGATCCAGGGGGGAGGTTTGCGGCGGTTGTAATCACCATATATCATTGTCAAATACTGTTGGTAAATATATACATGCCTCCTCCATTTCAGGGACAGCTATTATTTGACATGTTAACTAATTTAGCCCAGTACCTTCATCTTCCGACCCTTTTTTTAGGAGATTTTAATGCTATATTAGATGCGGCATTGGACTCCTCCAATTTGGGCAGAGGAAGCTCGGCTGACCTGAATGGATGGGCTTCTGTAGCTGGGATGGTTGAGCTATGGAGATGGAAACATCCAATGGTGAGAGAATACTCCCATATATCACTGTCACATGGGTCATCAGCCAGGATCGACCTGGCTTTTGGTAATGCTAGATCTCTACAATATATATGTGAAGTGGAATATATGGCGGGTGGACTGTCAGATCATAATCCTCTATCCCTAACCTTATCGTTTGCAACAGGTCCTATCAAAAGGGGGTGGCGACTTTCGCCCAGTTGGTTGCAACACGAACAGGTTGGGACTCAACTGGAGGAGGCGATCAAAACTTACTGGTCTACAAACACTGACTCAACCGAGCCACCAGTAGTATGGGACGCCTTTAAGGCGGTAATAAGAGGAGAGTGCATCTCGGCCATCAAAACAGCTAGAGTAAACGATAATGAAATTTTAAATACATTGAAACTGAAAGAGAGGGAATGTGCAAAAAAGCAGGCAGAGGCCCCCACAAAGGCAGCATATGAGGCTCATCTGGAGGCTAGGAGAGATTTGTCATTACATATTAAAGGGCTGACACGTTCAGAACTAACTAGAAATTCACATACGATATTTGCTGAGGGCGACAAAAATGGAAAGCTTTTGGCAATGCTAGTAGCGGACTACCACCCAGTGACGCACATACCAGCCATAAGAGATAAGGGGGGAACTCTGGTCACTGACCCGACTTTGATTATGCAGGAATTTCTTGATTTTTTTTCTACACTTTATACTCCAATGCCGCAAAAAGACTCAACAGGGCTTGACATGCTGTTCTCTAGATTGAATATACCAAGACTAACTACAGAGGACAGCAATTCGTTAGATGCCAAAATCACAGTTAAAGAGGTCCAAAAGGCCATATTTGCATTCCCCCCAAACAAAGCCCCGGGTCCGGATGGCCTTCCGGCTGACTTTTATAAGGCGCATGTGGATCAGTTGGCAGAGAGATTTAACTGGTTAATCGAACATTGCTCTGATAACTCTTCCCTACCAGATACCATGCTTGAGGCTTACATGATCCTCCTGCCCAAACCAGGGAAGGACCCGACAGATTGTGCATCGTACCGCCCCATAGCATTGTTGAATTCTGACCTCAAAATTCTAACCAAAATACTGGCTTCTAGACTAGCCCTAGTCATCCAAACGGTGGTAAACATAGATCAGACCGGGTTCATGCCAGGAAAGTCGACAGATACAAACCTCAAAAGACTTTACACCCACATGCAACTTCCACGGACAGACACGGATACCAGGATAGTAGTATCTATAGATATAGAAAAAGCCTTTGATACGGTAGATTGGGTGTTTATGTCCAAGGTCCTGGAGGCAATGGGTTTTGGAGCACAATTTAGAGGTTGGATCTCCATGCTGTATAGGAACCCCAAGGTGGCTATAAGAATGGGATCGAGGGTTTCGGACTTCTTTGCGGTGGGCAGGGGCACAAGACAAGGATGCCCGCTGTCACCTTTCTTGTTTGCCCTGGTTATGGAGCCCCTGGCCATCGCACTGAGAACCTCTAGAGAGGTACAGGCAATCAGAGTGGGTACAATCCAAGAAACACTAGCTCTATACGCGGACGACATGCTCCTGTTTCTAAGCGACCCCGTAGCCTCGTTAGAAGCAGTACTAAAAATCCTAAACGAATTTGGTGAGTTCTCGGGGTTGAGGGTAAATTGGAGCAAAGTCGTCTATATTACCTCTAGACACCAAAGCCAGGGAAAAAGCAAACTCAGGAGTGCCTTTGCAGTGGGTAACATCACTAAAGTATCTGGGGGTGAAAATAACAACAAATATACAAGACTACATCCCTTTAAATTTACTCCCCCTGTTGACCCTTCTTAAACAAAAAGTGGTATCTTGGAGTAAACTACCCCTTTCGCTTATAGGCAGGATCAGCCTGCTCAAGATGAAGTTTCTTCCGGTACTTCTTTATTTCATACGTCACTGCCCAGTTTGGATACCCAAATCTTATTTTAAACAAATTGAAGGAATTATAGGATCTTTCCTCTGGGCCCCTAAGCCCCCTAGGATAGGAACTAAAGTATTGCAAGAACCTTGTGATCAAGGAGGATTGGCGCTGCCGGACTGGCACAAATACTATCTGGCAGGCCAGATGGTGTTTGCCCGGAGATGGTTGCTGGCGGATGACGGGGACTCTGCCACTGTACTTGAAGCGGCTCATCTGGGAGCTTATGAAAGCCTGAGATGGGCGCTATTTCGCGGTACTAAATCTGACCTACCCTTGACCATAACTATGAAAGCCACTATTAAGTCCTGGGAAATGGCGGTGAGGTTGGTATCACCTAGTTATGAAGGACTGTCCCCATCGACCCCAATATGGATGAACAAAACTTTACCCCATTTTTACAACTTACCTGATCCAGGAATCTGGGCGGTTAAGGGCGTAAAAACATTAAAAGATATCACAATGTTTGGGGAACTGCTGACTTTCTCACAGTTACAATCAAGACATGAACTGCCCAACTCATACTTATTTCGCTTCTTCCAGATTAGGCATGCATTTAATAATCAATTTAGGGAGCGGGGGGTGGCGTCTCTGCCTTCCGCACTTGAATCTATGCTGTCAGCAGAGGACTTGAGTAAGGTCCCCTCGGTGACGTATAAAGAATTCTTTAAATTAACACCAAAAGCAGTATCAAAGTGCCGAACCAAATGGGAATTGGAGGTTCCAGAATTACAGGGGGAGGACTGGGATGACATTTGGAACCAACCGTTCAAACATCTAGTATCAGCCAGAGACAGACTAATACAATTTAAATTCCTACATAGAAGTTACTACACCCCAGCCAGGTTGGCTAAGATCTATGGTGGAGCATCGGCTGAATGCTGGAGATGCTCTGCATCCCCGGCCGATGCAGAACATATTTTTTGGCAATGTACACATATACAAAGTTTCTGGAAAGAGATTGTAACATGCATATCAGATCTTATATTGGTACCTATACCTTTGACCATTAGGGTGTGTCTTTTGGGACTGGTTGAAGAGGTGGTTCCGAAAAGAGCCATGAGAACGCTGCTCACTATTTTATTGTTTTATGGGAAAAAAGCCATTCTGCTTAAATGGAAAAATGCTCAAGCTCCTGACATATACTTCTGGAAAAACCTGGTGAATTCAATGCTACCACACTATAAATATACATATGAAGCAAGGGGATGTATCAAAAAATTTTATAAAATATGGAAAATATGGTATGATTCAAACACCACAGTGGGTTAACAAAACAGGACACAGTAGTCAGTAAGAACAAGGAATAGGCACTGTGAATGTCATGAGGGTATAGTTATAGACAATTAGACAGATACTGATTGATAGCAATATGACGTAAGAAGTACAGTTTGTTGTTTCTTTAATCCCTGCTTACATAATCACCAAAACCATGGGTAAAGAAATACAGAAGGATGTTAGAATGCATGATAGGATTTGTGAGCTGTGACAAGGGGGGGGGGGGAGTTATGGGGGAATGTTATATGGCCTTGCTAGGCCAAGAATGTACTGGGAATATTGCTATGTTGGCAGATTCTCAGAATTTGTATATCAAAAATTTTTTCAATAAAAAGAAATTAAAAAAAAAAAAAAAAATTACTTAGAAGCCCCAAACATTATAAACATTATATATTTTTTTCTAACACCTTAGAGAATAAAATGGCGGTCGTTGCAATACTCTTGTCCCACCGTTTTGCGCAGCGGTCTTACAAGAGCACTTTTTTGGGAAAAAATACACTTTTCTAATTAAAAAATAAGACAACAGTAAAGTTAGCCCAATTTTTTTTTATATTGTGAAAGTTAATGTTCCATTGAGTAAATTGATACCCAACATGTCACGCTTCAAAATTGCGCACGCTCATGGAATGGTGACAAACTTTTACCCTTAAAAATCTCCATAGGCGACGTTTAAAATTTTCTACAGGTTACCAGTTTTCAGTTACAGAGGAGGTCTAGGGCTAGAATTATTGCTCTCACTCTAACAATACCTCACATGTGTGGTTTGAACACAGTTTTCATATGCTGGCACTACTCATGTATGCGTTCGCTTCTGCATGCAAGCTCGGCGGACAGGGCGAGCTTGCATGCAGAATTTAACTTTTTATTTTTTATGTTGACACTGTCCTTTTAAAAAACAATTTTTGGGTCACTTTTATTCCTATTACAAGCAATGTAAGCATCCCTTGTAATAGAAAAAAAGTATGACAGGACCTCTTAAATATGAGACCTGGGGTCAAAAAGACCTCAGATCTCATATTTACACTAAAATGCAAAAAACAAAAATGTCATTTAAAATGATGATAAAAGTGATCTCGTGGCGATACGCCGCAGAGACCACTTCAACCTCTTTAACAATAATTTACATTCAACTTTAAATCAATATAAAATATAAAATATATGATCAGTGCTATAAAAATGCACTGATCAATGTATAAATGACACTGGCAGGGAAGGGGTTAACACTTGGGGGTGATCAAGGGGTTAAGTGTGTTCCCTAAATGTGTGTTCTAACTGTAGGGGGGGTGGGCTAAAAGGGACATGACAGAGATTGCTGTTCCCGATCACTGGGAACAGAAGATCTCTAACATGTCATCTGACAGAATGGGGATCCGCCTTGTTTATCGATTCCCGTTCTGCCCCTGTACACCGCGATCGCGGGTCGCCGGCGGACATTGAGTCCACTGAACCCACTGGCATGCTCCCGCAGCGTGCAACAGGCGCGAGCACCTGCTATCTCCCATGCATGGACCACTGTACAGCTATGGCGGTTCGTGCAGGGAAGCCGACCTGCTGCAGTATAATGACGGTGGCTGGTAGGCAAGAGGTTAAAGAAGAACATGTAAGATATGGTTAAAACACAATTTTCACCACATGCTGTTGCCTTCAAGGGGGGGTAGAGGGGGTGACAGAAAGAGACAGAGACAGACAGAGAGAGAGACAGACAGACAGAGAGAGAGACAGACAGACAGACAGACGGAGAGAGACAGACAGAGAGAGAGACAGACAGACAGACAGAGAGAGAGACAGACAGACAGGCAGACGGAGAGAGAGACAGACAGAGAGAGAAAGAGAGAGCGAGAGACAGAGAGAGAGAGAGACAGAAGCAGAGCGAGACAGACAGAGAGACAGACACGCAGATGTTAGATCATGGGCAGTAATTCTAGAACCAGACCTCCTCTGTAAATCTAAGGTAACCTGTAAAGGCTTTTAAAGTGTGGCCTATGGATAGTAAAATTTACACCTTTTGTCGCCGTTGAACGAGCGTGTGCATTTTTAATATGTGACATGTTTAGTATCTATTTATTTGGTGTAACATCATCTTTTATATTTTACAAAAAAATTGGGTTACGTATTGTGGTGTTTTTTTTTTGCATTAAACATCATCTTTTATATTTTACAAAAAAATTGGGTTATGTATTGTGTTTTGTTTTGCATTAAAATGCAAAAAAAATGTATTTTTTTCCCCCAAAAAACTGCATTTGATAAACCACTGCGCAAATATCGAGTGACATAAAACTGACATAAAAAATTGCAAAACCCACCAATTTATTCTCTAGGGCCCCTGCTTTGAAAAAAATATATAATGTTAGGGGATTCTAGCAAAAAATACTGATTGTTACATGTGAACAAAAGGTGCCAGAAAAGGCCTGGAGTGGAGGTGTTTAAAACCAGATCCACAAACAAAACATGCACTGATTGAGTGCTTCAAACATACAGAAATTATCACATGGACGTATGTATGTATGTCAGCATTAAATGCCTTTCTTTTTATTTTAAATACAGTAGGTAATAGTTAAAACCCTTCTCTGTATCCCAGTGGGGAAATTTCCCTCTCGCTTTCTGTCCTATATACTCAACAGGAAGTGAGATGAAATCTCTCTAAAGTGAGGGAAATCCCCTCTTATGCCCTGTACACAAGGTCAGATTTTCCGATGGAAAATGTGTGATAGGACCTTGTCATCGAAAATTCCGACCGTGTGTGGGCTCCATCACACATTTTCCATAGGAATTTCCGACACACAAAGTTTGAGAGCTTGCTATAAAATTTGATTTGATCGTGTGTACACAAATCCGACGCACAAAGTGCCACGCATGTTTAGAATAAATTAAGAGACGAAAGCTGTTGGCTACTGCCCCGTTTATAGTCCCGACGTACGTGTTTTACATCACCGCGTTCAGAACGATCGGATTTTCCAACAACTTTGTGCGACCGTGTGTATGCAAGACAAATTTGAGCCAACATCCATCGGAAAAAATCTATGGATTTTGTTGTCGGAATGTCCGATTGTGTGTATAGGGCATTAGACAGTTGTCACTGGAACAAGTGTTCCCATTGGAAGATTTTGCCTCTATTCCCTCCTCTTGTGACAACTCATTTTCGCCCACTTTGAGTCATGAATATTGTGGCCACGAGGACAAATAAAGTGAATGTCCTAACTGTGTACAGAGACAGCAATAAAAACATAACAGGAGTTCTAATCCTTGTTTATTCTATCTAAAAGAAGTAAAAGTTTACCTTTACATACACTGCTGCAGGCATCTGTTAATATAACTTTGCAATTCATATTATATAAAATAAACTAACATAAGAATCCTGACTAGAAAAAAATGAAACACATTTCTGCATTTTTGTATTGTACTCTCAAACATTTGATACTCTTTAAATATATTTAAGGCTACTTTCACACTGAGGCGCTTTTATGGCAGGACGCTAAAAAAAGTCCTGCAAGCAGCATCTTTGAGGCATTGTAGGAGTGGGGTATACCCTGCTCCTACAGTGCCCCTGCCCATTGAAATCAATGGGCAGCGCTGGCAAAGTGGCAGTAAAGCGGCGCTGCAGCAGTGCTTTGCAGGTGCTTTTAACCCTTTTTCAGGCATAAGCAGGGGGTTAAAAGTTCCCCACTAGCAGCCAAAAAGGGCCGCAAAAACAGCGGTAAAGCGCCGCTTAAATTTTTTACCTGTAAAAAAATCTGTAAACATAATAGAAATGTATTGATATTGACTTCAAAATGTCAGTGTGCAATTTACTGGTTAAATGTATTCATAATTACATTTACAATAACATTTATATATTCTGTTATATAATTTTTCATAGTGATTTCAACCTCTTTAACAATAATTTACATTCAACTTTAAATCAATAGAAAATATAAACTGAAAACAATGACTAACACCCAGTTTTAACTGAAGAAAACAAATCCAACAAAATTGATATAGATTTTCTTAAATACAATGCTAAATGCTGCTCACTGTGCAAAAAAAGGTTTAAAACGAATACAACTGAAAACAAATAATAAAAAAAAAATGTTTTACAAATAGGGTAAAAGCAGGTAAATCAAAAATATCAAGTGGTGAATAATCCCCCCCCCCCCCCCCCAAATGGGAACACAAACAGCAATAAAATGCTTTTTGTTGTACAGTGAGGAAGGTTTAGAACCTTGCTGCATTATTCACTCTCACTTTCTGTCTAACGAGACAAATCTCCTTTGTCTGGACACATACAATATTTAAAACAGGCAGAAGTTTTGAAACGTTTCACCATGCTATCCAAAACTAAAAATGTTTCTATTTGGCTGTTGTTGAGTTTGAAGCTGTTACTGACTTCACAATTTTCCTGCCCTAAATTGGAAGAGATTGTTATTGTTTTGGTTACAAAAGGGAAATTTAATCACCTTCTGAATTGTTATAGCTCTTCAAGACTGAGAGGATAATTCGCTTACTTATGTCACTGCCAGGCAGTTTTTTAGCAGTAATAAAATGCCACCTAAAGAAGCTGCTATACATAAAGTTTATCCTAATAGAGAACCCCCTAGGGCAGGGATTCTTAATTGGAATGTCCATACACCTTGGAAGTGTAGGAACCCAAGGTGGAAGCATAAGACTGGATTTATGTAAATAATTTACAAAATATTGAAACTGGATTCACTGCAATCATAGTGGATAAATTGACTTGATGTATCAGACGACCTGTAAATAAATTGTTTAGTAACTGTACCTCAAAAGTACAATAGAACAGTGGTCGACAAACTGTGGCCCTTTGCTCACCTTTATTTGGCCCTTGGGGCACTTTAACTCCCACTGATATGGGAAACTATTCCTCCCACTGACACCAACAATGGGGCCTAATTCTTGCTACTGACATCAACAATGGTGCACTATGGGGTGCTATTTCTTCCACTGGTACCAATGATGGGGTACTATTCCTCCCACTGACCCTAATGTGTATGTGCTGTTTCTCCCTTCCTCCCACTGACCCCAATGATGGGACGCTGTTCCTCCCTTCCTCCCACTGACTCCAATAATGGTACACTGTACCTCCCACTGAGGGGGTGCTGTTCCTCCCACTGAGACCAATGTTGGGGCACTATCCCCCCCCCATACCAAAGAAACATTGTTTACTCCCAAGTACACCAGGACCATTTCTACCCTGAATAATCAGCCCCCCCAACGTCTGAAGGACAGTAAACTGGCCCTTTGATTAGAAGGTTTGGAGACCTGATATAGGAAGTCACTTATTCCACATTTATTGAATGCAGCCAAAGAGCTTATCCTGAAATTCTAGCAATCGCAAGAGGTTCCATCGGTAAGAGAATGGTTTAGGAGAGTATAGTATATCAGTAAAATGGAAGAATTTTACTATTCAGGTGAAGATAAGATGGGGAAATTCTCAGAAATATGTGATGTATGGTTCAAGTTAAAAAAAAACAAGATTTGAGAAAAGGTAAAGACGTGAAGATAGGTTAGGAGCAGTAGGTGGTGAATAAGGAGGCTGAGAGAAGAAGTGAGCATATTACACAGATGGAGCAGTGTGTTTATAAAATGTATGTAAGGAACAAGGAGGTGGAGGAATAATTAACCCCCCCCCTTTTTTGGAATTGGTGTAGGGAGATGTTAGAATAAGTAAGGAAGAAAAGTAACTTGTTGAGATGATATGATGTATATGTATTTTTTTTAAGTGAAAAAAAATGAATAAAGGGATAAATTAAAAAAAAAAAGGAGCTGTACCTCAATTCCATGTTTCGATTACACAAAAAAAGAAAAAATCTCATTAGTTGTAGTTTGTGTGTGTGTATTTGTGATTTGCCATTTTTATATAGAAAATATGATATATGTTTAGCCGTTCTGTTTCTAACTACCCATATATGGCCTTTGGGACTTTTGACTCTCCCCATCTGAAGAGTTCTTTTTTCACCAAGTACTTGGTTGATGGGCTTCGCTGGTCCCTCAGGAGTGAAGTCCACTTAGCTTTAGCCTAGGTAGAACATTACATACCTTGCCCCTGGCAGGAGCCTTGTGCTCTGGTGGAGTTAAGAGTAAGATTTTCTGTATCCTCTGTGCACTTTTTTGGGTGATGTGATTTCACGGTTCACTTTTTTGTTCACAGAGGTTTGACAAAGCACCGCACAAATGGCGACATATTGAGCAATCCATTGGGGTTCTGTAATACTAAAAGGCTTAGAATCCCTGCATTAGGGGGTGATAGAACATTTTTGTGTCCTAGGATCTCTTGTGGTTGCTTTAACCCATTACATGGAGATCTACCCTTCCACGGGTAACAACTGCTAGGTCCTGAAAAGCTGTCATAAAATTCCTCTGGCAGATCAAACCCTGTGACCAAACATTTGGTCAAAGTTGCAGTCTGAAATATTCAACCTGTCAGTACAGAAGCACTGTGAGATCAAATATAGACTGTATAAAACTTAGTTCATAGAGTCAAACATTAAGAGTCAGAGTAGTAGAAACATATTTATTCTAATGAAGTATATGAGATATGTATCATTAATGCATTTTATTTAGGTTCAGAATCTTTGTAGCAATATTTATGAGTCACAGATACTGGGAATAATTCAAACAGCCAACATATGTTTCTACAAAGGCTGAAGACGCAGTGACTCATACTGTAGAAGTAATGTATCTACGGAATGGCTGATAATAGTTAAAATGAAAGGAAAGCATGCTATAAAGCAGTGGGAAGCATGCTATTAGTTTAATTTACACTACATTTTCCATTAATGTAATAAATGGTATAGAACATAAAAATGTACATTAGTAATTTTGTTGAAGCAGTTTTTATTTAATGGAAAGTATTTTTATTTATAATAATTGCCAAAATGTATCTAGGAAAGCCATGCTTTAGAGACCTGAGTACGAGTATAAGAAAAAAGGGGGGTTGAATTGCGCTAAAACAGATTGGTGATCATACACATCATCACCAAACCAAATATTTAGAACTAAGTGAAGAGTTCCCCTTAAGTGTATACATAATATACAAAACACATGTCAAATGAATAATTAATCCAAAAATAAAATGTTCAAAGTGATAATAAAAAGTCCATGTATAATAAATAAATCACCCAAGTGATATGAAAGTATCTTAAAACAGTTCCAAAAAACATAAATTCTTGCTGTGAGAAGAAAAAGGCGTGCTTGCTCCATCACCGTGAAATCAGACTGGCCGCTTACCAGAAACTCATGATCCCCCGTTACAGAGGATCAGAGAAAGCTGTTTGTTAATACTGCTTCGAAC
This sequence comes from Lithobates clamitans, assembly GCA_037952925.1. NCBI lineage: Eukaryota > Metazoa > Chordata > Amphibia > Anura > Ranidae > Lithobates > Lithobates clamitans. The sequence continues at coordinate 8,530,725 of JBBGZY010000014.1, forward strand.
CACGACCAATGGATCAGAGACCTTATACCGAGATGGGACATCAAAGACTGCAGGGTCAGGCTAAAGATGTTCACACTGACAGGTACTCAGACATCAGCCCACAGCATTGCAGATATGGTCATAGAAGGAAAAAAAAGGCTCCATATAGTGTAAAATCATTGACTTTATTGGATAAGTAAAAGGTTAAATTCACATGTTAGTAGACAATAGTAGGCATGTAGTGTAGTGATCATACACATCATCACCAAACCAAATATTTAGAACTAAGTGAAGAGTTCCCCTTTAGTGTATACATAATATACAAAACACATGTCAAATGAATAATCAATCCAAAAATAAAATGTTCAAAGTGATAATAAAAAGTCCATGAATAAAAAATAAATCACCCAAGTGATATGAAAGTATCTTAAAATAGTTCCAAAAAACATAAATTCTTGCTATGAGAAGAAAAAGGCGTGCTTGCTCCAAATAACAGCAGCAATGGGAGGTGACGAGAACACGTCGCTCTGCCCTACGCGGCGTTTCGTGATAGAGTCACATCATCCAGGGGCCTATCACGAAACGCCGCGTAGGGCAGAGTGACGTGTTCTCGTCACCTCCCATTGCTGCTGTTGTTTCCAGTAGGACGGGCTGTCTGTAAGCTTCCGGCCGGCGCTCCAGACTACACTACATGCCTACGATTGTCTACTAACATGTGAGTTTTACCTTTTACTTATCCAATAAAGTCAATGATTTTACACTATATGGAGCCTTTTTTTTCCTTCTATGAACATATCTGCAACGCTGTGGGCTGATGTCTGAGTACCTGTCAGTGTGAACATCTTTAGCCTGACCCTGCAGTCTTTGATGTCCCGTCTCGGTATAAGGTCTCTGATCCATTGGTCGTGGTTCGAAGCAGTATTGACAAACAGCTTTCTCTGATCCTCTGTACTGGGGTATCATGAGTTTCTGGTAAGCGGCCAGTCTGATTTCACTGTGGTGAAGCAAGCACGCCTTTTTCTTCTCACAGCAAGAATTTATGTTTTTTGGAACTGTTTTAAGATACTTTCATATCACTTGGGTGATTTATTTTTTATACATGGACTTTTTATTATCACTTTGAAAATTTTATTTTTGGATTGATTATTCATTTGACATGTGTTTTGTATATTATGTATACACTTAAGGGGAACTCTTCACTTAGTTCTAAATATTTGGTTTGGTGATGATGTGTATGATCACCAATCTGTTTTAGCGAGATTCAACCCCCCTTTTTTCTTATTTAATTTCACTGTGTTTGTGTTACATAGATGAATCGCAGCTATAATTGTTATTGTTTATGTATTTCACCGTAGCGCAGTTATTCCCCTCATTTTTCTTATCTGAGTACGAGTATACATGTGTCTTAGAGACAAAACTCATGCTTACAAGGAGAGAACATGGAAAAATGTGTATACTTGTTAAGAAATGGGTCCAGGACACCAGAACTGCACAAACCACTGATTTGGAATGCCATCATTTGGTTTGTGAAAAACTAGACATCCATAGTGGTAGTGACAGGGTGGGGGAATATTATGTATATGGCAATCTTCATCTATGGTCAGGATTCACTTTGACTACCACTGGTTGCCCAATTACACTGACAGCAGGGGATAAGGTGACCAAAATGCTATGCTATATATAAAAGTACATTTTCACCATAAACTGAAAATTTTGACCATTTTAATTCCTCCCAACTTTTTTTAGGGGACAAATAATAACATAAAAGCTGAGGGGTGCACAACCAAGTAATGCATTGGAGACTGTTTGGGAGAACATTATTATTGTTTTTATTCAATTCAGAAACAGGACAGATTTCATAATATAATTAAACGTGCAAGAATTTCACTGTACTCTCAATGTACCAAAATGATGCAAAGTAAAAATGAATATTCTGGCTATAAGGATCAAATGTACCACATACCCCCATAAACAAATGAAGGTGCTTTGAGAGAAGAGCAGGAAAATGTTAATTAATAAATGCATTTATACTAAAGTATAACCATAATGCATTCACCTACAGTATTTCACAAAAGTCAGTACACCCCCCTCACATTTTTGTAAATATTTTATTTTATCTTTTCATGTGACAACACTGAAGAAATGACACTTTGCTACATTGTAAAGTAGTGAGTGTACAGCTTGTATAACAGTGTAAATTTGCAGTCCCCTCAAAATAACTCAACACACAGTCATTATTGTCTAAACCACAGGGAACAAAAGTGAGTACACCCCTAGGTGAAAATGTCCAAATTGGGACCAGGCTATAAGAAGATTGCCAAGACCCTAAAACTGAGCTGCAGCATGGTGGCCAAGACCATATAGCGGTTTAATAGGACAGGTTCCACTCAGAACAGGCCTCGCCATAGTCGACCAAAGAAGTTGAGTGCACGTGCTCAGCATCATATCCAGAGGTTGTTTTGGGGAAATAGACATATGAGTGCTGCCAGCATTGCTGCAGGTTGAAAGGGTGGGGGGTCAGCCTGTCAGTGCTTAGACTATACACCGCACACTGCATCAAATTGTTCTGCATGGCTGTTGTCCCAGAAGGAAGCCTCTTCTAAAGATGATGCACAAGAAAGCCCGCAAACAGTTTGCTGAAGACAAGCAGACTAAGGACATGCATTACTGGAACCATGTCCTGTGGTCTGATGTGACCAAGTTAAACTTATTTGGTTCAGGTGGTGTCAAGCAGGTGTGGCGACAACCAGGTGAGGAGTACAAAGACAAGTGCGTCTTGCCTACAGTCAAGCATGGTGGTGGGAATGTCATGGTTTGGGGCTGCATGAGTGGTGCCGGCACTGGGGAGCTACAGTTCATTGAGGGAACCATGAATGCCAACATGTACTGTGACATACTGAAGCAAAGCATGATCCCCTCCCTTCGAAGACTGGGCCGCAGGGCAGTATTCCAACATGATAACGACCCCAAACACACATCCAAGATGACCACTGCCTTGCTAAAGAAGCTGAGGGTAAATGTGATGGACTAGCCAAGCATGTCTCCAGACCTAAACCCTATTGAGCATCACTGGACAAGTCCAGAACAGACACAGTTCTGGGGCATCCTCAAACGGAAGGTGGAGGAGCTCATGGTCTCTAACATCCACCAGCTCCATGATGTCGTCATGGAGGAGTGGAAGAGGACTCCAGGGGCAACCTGTGAAGCTCTGTTGAACTCCATGCCCAAGAGGGTTAAGGCAGTGCTGGAAAATAATGGTGGCCACACAAAATTTTGACACTGTGGGCCCAATTTGGACATTTTCACTTAGGGGTGTACTCACTTTTGTTGCCAGCGGTTTAGACATTAATGGCTGTGTGTTGAGTTATTTTGAGGGGACAGCAAATTTACACTGTTATACAAGCTGTACACTCACTATTTTACATTGTAGCAAAGTGTCATTTCCTCAGTGTTGTCACATGAAAGGTACTGACTTTTGTGAGATACTGTAGGTGAATGCATTATGGTTATACTTTAGTATAAATGCATTTATTAATTAACATATTCCTGCACTTCTCTCATAGCATCATTTGTTTATGGGGGTATGTGGTACATTTGCCTAGTATTATTGATCTTTTGGCTTTGCTACCCTAGGCCTATATATGTTACTGGGGAGTGTAGGCCAGAAAACTGGATATATGATCCATAGGAATACACACTGTACCAGCAAGAGGCAAAATTAAAAAAAATTCAAAGAAAACCATATTTTTCTCATACATACAATGTTTAGTTAAACTGTAATTCTAGATGGATGTGAAATGAACTGAATACAGAGGCAAATTGTGCACTACAATAATTAAAGACAGTCTTTACACAAGACTCACTCTGACCTACACTTTTTTTTTTAAAATGTCTAATTGACCATTGTTGAGGTCCTATGTGTCGTGGTTGGATCATTGGACTCAATCAAACCCATGTCCTCAATGCCACTGTGGGTATATCGACTTTAGAATCAGTAGCTAGTAACAGATACAGCAGCCACCAGTCTCTCCTCTGATTCTCTCCACAGTCTATTTGTCAGGGCCTGGACTTGAACCTGAGATCTCTGCTGCATCTGGCAATGACTCTTCTTGCAGAGCCACCTGAAATGCTGGAAAGTTACTTGAAATATCCTGCCTTGAACCTTGTTTATCAAGAACCTTGAACTCTTTGCTTCTCCAATGTCCTTCCTGATTGAAGCCATATCTCTGCACTTCCTGTTTGCCAGATTATTGTGCTCTCTCCAGCCAATATCTCGAATTTGTCTCTACTGTTGCCGTCTGTATCTTCGCTACCATTTGGTACTGACCTTTGGTTTGTTCCTTGACTACACTTCTGCTTAATCCCAACCTGAAACCATTTGTTACTGACCTTTGGCTTGTTTATTGTCTGTTATATCTGCTACTGGACCCCAGCTTGCTCACTTCCTGGTAGAGCGAACCTGAAGACCACGACCTGGTACTAACACGCAGCAAAACCCATCTCCACCATCAGGAGCTCTGCTGAATACCGGTTAGTACTTAGACCCCGCACCTTGTCGGAGGGTGCTGCTTCACAGCTATAGCTACTGGCCTCCGAGCTCCATAGGTAAGCATTGTGCATGGTCTCCTTCAAGATGGCCCTCATTACTCCGTATTCAGCAAGCTGTCATTGGCAGCTCTGTCTTGCAGGTGCTTTTACGTAAGGCAGAACTAAACTTAAAAGTGTTACTAAACCCAGAACCTGCATTCACTATATCTGGTCTCCCACAGTACACAGAGTATGGGAATGCACTAGTTTTAGTAAAAATAAACTGATAAATACCTTTTTTCATAAGCTGTATAAAGCAGTTAGAGAAGTCCTGTGACTTGTATCAGTGTGTGCTGATAGCTTGTAGGAGGAGTTTTAATTTCTCCCACGATTGTACTATTAGGCTTCAAGACCCCTGATCCTCTGTCTGGACATGTCTGGATAGTGCTGACTGGCTCAGTGCTGATCACATGCACCCTCCCAAGAAAAGAAAACATTTCTAGCAATACACACCAAACTGAGCAGCCTTACCAAAGATTCTGTAAATATTAGGTTATTTTTTGGAGTCTATGGAAGGAGATGATTAGAGAAGACAGGATCAAACAGCCTTTTTACACAATGCAGAACATTAACCCCTTAGGTTTCACACTAAGGGGTATAACAAACATGCTTTACTGAATAAACAGACTGATTTTACTGTTGTTGGTTTAGTAACACTTTAATCATTCACCTGGGGTGGCATCTTTATTGTTAACATACTGTTCCATATTTTAATAAGCCCCTGTCCACAGACCATGTTACCCACCACCACACATTTATGGGGAAAATACCCTTGTCCTCTCAATATTGGAATAAGCTGCTTTATCAATACAGGTGTTTGGAGGCTGGCAAGGGGTTATGGGGGGATGAGGATGACAAGGGGTAGGGTGTTAGCAAGACAGCAGTAGGGTGCCAGGTGTGATGAGGATGACAGGAGGTAGGGTGTTAGCAAAGCTGGCAGTGGTGTGCCAGGTGTGATGAAGATGAGGGTGACAGGAGGTAGGGTGTTAGCAAGTTGGCAGTGGGGTGCCAGGTGTGGTGAGGATGAGGATGACAGGGGGTGGGGTGTTATCAAGGTTGCAGTGGGGTGCCAGGTGTGATAAAGATGAGGATGACAGGGGGTAGGTTGTCAGCAAGGTTGCAGTGGGGTGCCAGGTGTGATGAACATGAGGATAAGGATGAGGATGACAGGGGGTAGGTTGTTAGAAATGTTGCAATGGGGTGCCAGGTCTGATGAGAATGACAGGGGGTAGGTTGTTAGCAAGGTTGCAGTGGGGTGCCAGGTGTGATAAACATGAGGATGACAGGGAGTGGGATATTATCAAGTTTGCAGTAGGGTGCCAGGTGTGAGGAGGATGAGGATGACAGGGGGTACTGTGTTAGGAAGGCTGCAGTGGGGTGCCAGGTCGTAGAAGGATGAGGATGACAGGGGGTAGTGTGTTAGCAAGATGGCAGTGGGGTGCCAGGTTTGATGAACATGAGGATTACAGGGGGTAGGGTGTTAGCAAGGTAGCAGTGGGGTACCAGGTGTGACAAGGATGACAGTGGGGTGCCAGGTGGGAGGAGGAGGAGGGTGACAGGGGGTAGTGTATTAGCAAGGTGGCAGAAGGATCACAAATATGAAAAAAATAAAACATAACACATTTTTGGCACGATCTGTATTATTTATGAATTTAGAAATTGGGAAATGTATTTTTAAAAGTTTAGACATATCTATTACCTCAATATGCAAGTCTGCAGGCTTCAACTGATGCTGTTGAGAGGTCAAAAAAGAAAGAACACGGCAAAAACATGTACAGTGATGTTATCTTGTTTATGGGAATCACTGCCTCTTGAAATCCACTACAGCTCGTGTCCTCATTATGGGAGGCAGATCATCCATCAATCAAGATGTGACATCCCACCCACTGTGTTCTGTTTTAGTTACTGGGCATGGAGGAGGGAGGGACTGGGCTGTCATTTAGGATCTGTATACACGCCAAAATGTGTGATGTTAATACCATGTGACCTGACTAGCTCTGATCAAACAGGAAATGTTCACTCCAGCAATCGAGACCAAACTGAGCATGTGCAGCTCGACTACCCTTACTGTGTCTGTTCTAGACTTGTCCAGTGTGCCGGTGCAGGAGGGGTAGGATCTGTGCATATAGGATCAAAGAGCCTTTTTATACAATGCAGAGGATTAACCCCATAAAGTTCCACGGCGAGTATAACAAGCATGCTATTCTGCATATACTGGCTGATTTTACTGTTGTGGGTTTAGTAACCTTACCTAATACAAAACTGCAAGCAGATAGCTCTTTATTGCATGGTCAGGATGCATTCTTGGTATATTCCGGCTGTTCCGGAATGATGTTCTCCCATGCGCATACATGAGATAAAGTAATTCTCTGACCGGCCAATCAAGAGGAATTTGACCTGGCACGCAGAGGTACCCTGGGAGAAGATGACAGCAGCCGGTGAGAGATTTCCCCGATGCATCGCTGGAATGAGCAGGTGAGTATTTCTGGGAATTTCGTTCCCCTTTACCTCAGGTACAGAGTGATATATCTTTAAACAGAAGAACGTTTTTCAACAGCTAGCAGTCACTGTCCTGACAATACACACTCCCCACCAAAAGTCTTTGGTCCCCCAAACAATTGGAAGATAATATGGAAATACCAAAAATTATTGAACAAGTTATCTAGAACTGATTCTGTTATAATAATAAGATATGCAAAGATAAAAATCTAAATAATCATTCCAGCACTAACAACGCTAGCAAAATAACTAGAGGTATTCAGTGCAAACAATGGCATAAAAAGCCATCTGAATAGTCAATCGGCATGAGGAAAAAAACAAAACCATATAAAGATCTTTATATGGTTTTGTTTTGTTTTTTTCTGCATACCGATTGACTATTCAGGTGGCTTTTTATGCCATTGTTTGCACTGAATACCTCTAGTTACTCTGCTAGCACTGTTAGTTCTGGGATGATTATTTTGATTTTTATCTTTGCATATCTTATTAATTGTTTGTTCATATAATAGCAGCTATAGTGCATTAATCTGTTTCTATCCATTAGAGCGCTGGGATCAGTAACACCTAGTGCTTCTGATACTTGTGATTCTTATTATATAATACAATATTTAGCAAACAAATCAGACAATGGAAATTCCCACCAAGGGGTGTCGGGAGAGGAGCTATGGACATTCAATTCATCTGGTATCAAGGTAAACAGCATCTGAGTGTCAGAGGACCATTGCACAGTATAAATAGTCTCCTCTGAACTGTTGCCCTGAGAGTTTTTAGGTTTAGGGTAGCTTTCATCAGAAAGTCCTTCAATGGGGTCAGAGTGACCCTCATCAAAAAGTTCTTCATTGAGTTTAGGGTCTGACTGTGAGGTTTCCTCTTTTGCCTCCTCTTGCATGTGAAGTACAAGCTCAGATCGGTACTGAATGTCTTGAGTAGGTTTCAGTAGAGGATGTGACTGGAGTGGAAGCTAAAAGCTCAGATGACCAGAACCATCCCAATCTGAAGTCTTCTTCACAATTGTCTTCCTCCTTTTCCCAGAGAGGACTGGTCATCAAAGCTCGATCTGTGGATGGCAAGTTAGTCGACAATCAAAATGCTCTCTCAGGGGTGAGAGGTGAATCTTGTGCCAAGTTTTTATAGGTCTAGTCTTCCTTTCTGTCCCTTTAGTTACTGGTACAGTATTTATTCCCATGATGATGGAATTCCTGGTGGAAACTGGTGGTCTGGGACACACAATGGCTATTGTATCAAATGTCCCGATGATTAGCGGATTGAATTCCAGCAGCAGATACCCATCGTATGGCAGCTTCTTGGTTCCAATACTCCAAATCTCTGGGTATTTTGCCCTAATTAGAACCAAGTATTTCAGATGTTTATTGTACACGTCCCTGTATACAAGGGTGACCTGGGCACCTGAATCATGGATGGTCTTCATGTAGACTCCTTTATACTCGGTTAGGTACTATGGAGAATAAACTCACTAGTTTGTTGGAAATCTTGCTTGGGGAAGCAGAGGCAGCAAGCCAAGATCAGAAAACCACAGTTAACACAAATATAATTTTAGGCAAATTGTAGTCCTAGACAGAAGTGAGACTAACTGAATACAGAAGTTTAGTGTAAAGCTAACCTTTTTTTTTTTAGATATTTTTATTGAGTTTTGATAAACCAACCAACATACAAAAGAGAGACTTTGGGTATTCACAGCAGTGCATAGACATGTAGTACACTTGAACATTCAATAAACTTACAACAATTTACATGCCTCTTGTGATTATTAAATGCAATATTATGAGAGATGACCAACAGACAGTTTTCCAGGTTTAAAAGGCAGCCAGATATGTTAACACAATGAAGTGCATGGCATGATCAAGAATAATATATAACAATGTATCTACCCTGGGGTAAGGGTTAGCTATCTATCTGCCCCATATTTTTTTAAAGGTTTTGGTTCTTTTATGAGTCTCAAATGTCAGTTTATATAATGGTAAAAAGTCATTAATTAATTTTAACCAAAGGGACTTTAGAGGTGTCTGTGATCCTTTCCATGATACAAAAATTGACTTTTTACGTAAAAGTACAGGATGCGGGGGAGTCTCTTAGCATGGGATGATATATGTAAGTCACCAAAATGCCCAAGAGGGCATCTTGGAGTGTATAATATTTGGGATATCTATTTCTGATGAGAGGAAGGAACCTATCTCCACCCAGAAGTCCTGTACCACTGGACAGGACCAGAAACAGTGTAGGAAGTCTGTCGCTTAACCACATCCTCTAAAACAGTCAGCTGTGGGAGACAACCCCATTCTATGTAACCTAGCAGGGATAAGATAAAATTTTAGAGTGTGTGATACGGTCCCTGAAAGATATCACTGAGGACTTGTATGTGTCAATGAATTCCAACCAGTCATCTTCTGTAAAGGGGATGTCAATAGAAGACCATTTCGTGTGGGCTGTTTTGAATCTAGGGTTGCAATCAGTCGTGAGGGCAGCATCATATGTGGAGATAAGATTAGTAGGATCAGGGTGTCTTAGCATTCTCCCTAATGGAGGTATGGTGATAGGATTGTCTAAAGAGCCAAACTGAGCATGAAGAGCATGACAGAGTTGGTAGTAAAAGAACGGGTATGAGCGTGGTTAGTCAAAATCAATGCACATTTGTTGAAAAGATTTAAACCCCCATTTGTAATATAGGTGGCGCAAGGAATTGACTCCTCTAGAGTACCAACGTTGTGGATCAGGTAGAGAGTACAGTTCTTTTAAGTTGGGGTTGAACCATAGAGGGTTATTTGGGGAGGCCGACCATGAGACTTTACAAATGTTTGAGACAATCAACTGGAATAGGGAAAGTGAGGTAGCCAACATAGACGTGCCTGGACACGACTTATATATACAATATTATGGAGGGTCTCTAGAGAGGAGGCGATAGGTCCCTCAGTGGTAGTACATGCGTTCACCGCAACTGGGTGCAGCCTGAATGTGGACTAGTTAGGAGGCTAAATATTACAAATAGAAATTAGGAAACGCTAGGCCTGACAGATGCGTCGGCAGCCTCAGTGTCTCTAGTGCCACCAGAGGGACTTACCATTCCATAGGAACGCCGTACAGGTCATAACTATCTGCCTGAAAATGAATATGGGGATTTTACAAGGGGAGTTGGCTAGAACATATAATAACTTAGGTAGATATAACATTTTAAGATTATTGGCCCTACCCATGAGGTCCAGAGGTAGGTCCATCCATTGCTTAGTTTGTATTTGTAGCTGAGTCAATAGGGGACATACAGTAGGTGAGGTCGAAAAAAGACACAAGTCCATCAAGTCCAACCTATGATAGTTACATAGTAGGTGAATAGTTACAATGAGCTAGCCATGGACGCGTAAGGGCCCTCACCTTTGAACCAACAAGATGTGTTTCTTGGAGGCAGATAATGTGGGGACGGTGCTTTTTCAAGACCGAAAATACCAGGGACCGCTTCTGGGGCGAATTCAACCCCCTGGTATTCCATGAAATAATCTTTAACGGTTGTGTCATAGCAAGTCAAGCAGTACATAACTAGCATCAGGGGAGTAGAAAACATAAACGTAACATAGCAGGTCATGCCACATATCACATACCTGTATAGGAGCATAGACATATGAGATCAAGTGTAAGATATTATTTAAATCAAAGAAGGCATATATATTCATGAAAAAAAAAGTGTAAAAAAACCAGTCAAAGCACAAGTCCATGAGAAATCCCATTCCAGCATTCCCGCTCAGCCATCCCAAACATAGTGAGCCTTGGATTCCTAAACCAAGAAAAAAAAAAACACACTCAAGTGAGGTTCTCTCACAGGCTTGGCTCTCTAAACAAACAAAAAAATAACAGTAAAGGGTTCCATTCCAGGATAGGAGTCTACTGCATGTAAGAGGATATATAAATAGCATCAGGCCTTCCATAGTTTAGTAGGCACAACAATTAGGATTATGAAATGGTCCAGTACAGGAGGGCCGGGTACAGTAAGGTAGTACTCCTGTAAACTGCAGGGAAAAAGGCAAATCTTCCTAAGAAACATAGGCAGCATAGGAAGGTAGTGTAAGCAAATATGGTGACTGCCTGTGAATGCACGAGGTAGAGGATCCATGATGAGGTAGCAGGAGGGGTTCCAGAGAGCAAGTGCCACAGTTAGTCACCTCTGGGCTTGGGTAGAACTCCATATCTATAATTTAGCCACGCCATGACTTCTTTAGGGTTGGTGAAGAAAGTGAGCTTTGCCGTCATGGATAACACAAGGCCTTCTGTACGCAGGCGGACTTTCACCACCTCAAAGGATATGTGTTGGCATTGGACGTCAGCTGAAAAGTCAGGATATACTGATATAGTGTTGCCGTTGTATTTAAGTGGCCCTTTCTCCCTTGCAAGGCATAGAATGGCCACTTTGTCTTGGAAGTTAAGGATCCGTGCAATTAGGGACCGTGGGGGGGCTCCTGCAGGAGGGCGACATGGAGGGGTACTGTGTGCATGTTAAATAACATAGGAGGAAGAAGGTGCGTCCGTGACAAAAATGTCCCTTAGCCAAGAGTATAGGAATTATTACGGTGAGAGCCCTCCGCGTGTTCAGGAAATCCCACAAAACGGAGGTTATTCCTTCACGAGCGGTTTTCCAGGTCATCAATCTTAGCGCAGAGAGCTGCCATTTCACTCGTGTTATCCTGCATTGTGGCAGATAAAGGGTGCACAACACCCTCAAGGGAGCTTCAGTGGCCCCGGTTCTATCAACGCAAATTTTGAACATCTTGTTTCAACAGTGAAAAGTCCATGCGACGCCTTGCAATCCTGGATTGCTAGCATGATAGTGGCCAGTATAAGCTCATCAGAGGGGGGCTGGCTGGGTGGCAAACACAGCAGGGGTTGAGTCACTCACTAGGGCAGCAGATGGAGGAGGAGGACGGCTGCAGCGTATCAGACGGCCCTGTCTGTATCTCAGCTCCATCTTGTCTCATGAAACATGCGAGTTGCTCCGCCGCGGATATTAGCGCGGGTGGCCCGTATTTCACCATGGACGCCAGCCTGTATTATGCCCACCGCCGTGGGGAAGGGTATGGCATTGTTCTGGAGGAAAACCAACCCAGGATCACTGCAGGATAAGGTTTGTGAGTCGGAGCAGTGGTTCTATGCGGCCGCTCACTTCACCATCAAGCCACGCCCCCCCCATAAAGCTAACCTTACTGCAAACAGCTAAATGCATACCTGAAATACAAATACATGAACTGCTTGGCCTCTTGACCTGTCAGCCTGTTAAGCCAGTCATGTATCTAGGCATTCCTATCAAAGTAACAGCCAAGACCTGGACCTCCTTGCAGACTATACAGTAGTTTGGCCCAGTTCAGGACCCACACCCAGTCAGTGATTGGACAAAGAATGAGGGTAAGCACACTAATCAGGTCATCCTTCTGCTCAGGAGTATTTTCTGCATGCAGGCTGTGAACTGTGTCCACAGACTGTGCTTTTTGCAGCACAAAATAGCAAAAAGTGCTTGTGGTTTGCATTGTACTGATTATTGGGCATAACTTCATAATAACCCCCTTCATTGGTGTCTGTAACCTCAGTAATATAGCCTCTTCTATTCTCTGGAACTCCCTACTCCAATCTGTCTGACTATCTCCTACTCTGTCCACTTTTAGATGATCCCTGAAAACCCTTCTCTTCAGAGAGACAACGATACTTTTATTTTCTCCATCAGCTCATACCCCGTTGTTATAACCTTTTGTATGTTTTGGCCCTTTCTCTTTTATTGTAAGCTGTAATGACCAGGGCCCTCTGATTCCTACTGTATTAAATTGTATTGTAAGTGTACTGTCTGCCCTTATGTTGTAAAGTGCTGCGTAAACTGTTGGCACTATATAAATCCTGTATAATAATAATATTCTCCAGCATTTGTGTCAGTGACAAAAGTAATAATAACCCCCAGGATGTGTCACTCATTGCAACAATAACCCCAGCAGTGGTGCCACTGACTGCAATAATCACCAACATTGGTGCCAGTAACCCCAATATTATGCAACACATTGGTGGTCAACATTATGCTAAATACCCCCCCCCCCCCCATTCCTAGTCAGTGGCATTGCTGCCCCCCCCCTCCATTCACTGGTGGTCAGTGTTCACAGAGTGACTGACTCAGTCAAAGGAACCAACTGAACTGTGTTTCCACACCGCCACCTTCCTGCCTCCACTCATGCCCTGCTCTACCACTTGCACAGCATGCAATACACTGACATTACAAACTAAAGGTGGGAGCAAGGGTTGACAAATCCTGGGACCAGCAGGCACTAGGAATGTGCCAAACTCTAACCATTTTGACAGGCAAAGCTTCGGTGCTTACTGATAGTGCTAAAGCTTGCCCGTCCTGTCCTACCCCTTCACATTCCTACTGAGTCAGCCCATCACAGTGATGGGCCAATAGGAACGTGTGGAACATTACAGCAATTCTTTAGCCTTCAGCCTTGTGTGAGCCTCTGAACATTTAGCCACAGGCAGGCCAAAGTCCCACTCAACGGTTAGCCTAACTCACCCTGGGTTCACATATGTGCGATGCGAAAACGAGCGAGATTCCAGCACTGTTTCCCACATCGCTCCTCTCCCGCAGGCAGTTCACACTGCCTTCTGCGAACCGCTGCAGATGTCATTAACAAAGTAATGACACCCGCAGTTATGTTCACAGATCGCACTGCAAACTGTGAACTCGCACAGGAATCGGATCGCATAGGTGAGAAGACACCTATGCGATCCGATTCTAGTGCGGGGAAAAACAAATCCCTGCACTATCCCTGCACTATTTTCTGTGCGAATCTAATGCAAGTTCAGCCACACAACTGTATGGCTGAACTCACATTGTTCAGAGATTGCATGTGATCGGCACCTGCAATGCGGGTCTGAATCACATGTGATCATTGAGATCGCAGCAGTGTGTACCCGGGCTCATGGGTTATTTTGCAGGCACGGTTGTTCAGATAAAGCACCAAAATCAAGACAAGACAGCTCACTGACTTATTGATGTGCCCTAAACAAGGTGTCAAAATATGTGTCATTAGTGATAAAAGTCTTCTAGCATACTGAAAATCCTGTGTTGCTCACAGATTGTGTTTATGTTGAGGTGTGCCAAAAAAAGCCAAAAAACTCAAGTAAAATAATGTTCCTCTTTTAAAACAGGTTGCATCCACAGATCTTCACTTCCATAGCAAATCCAAAAACAATTAGGAGATTAAAAACCAATTCTGGATGTGCAGCTGGCCACACAAACTTGCAGGTATGATTTTAATGTCTCAGCTCACTACACTAAAATAAGCAATAAACTCCTTGATTTTTACTTGGTATATAAATAACATCTGTTTTTAGAAAGCAATGCTGCGCTTCACAGCATTTCAGTAGAGGAGTTTGCTGTTCCATTTAGCTTACCTAACCATGATCTTAACCACTTTGGCTCCCAAACCTGAGCAATGCAATTTGTACATTTCAACTATAGGCCATTATTTTGACAATAATTTTGTCATTACTTATAATACTGAAGCAGGATAAATTTTTTCGGGACAAACAAGCCTTTTTTGGGGCAATATTGTCTTAGTATATTGTCTCAATGTTGTCATTTGTATATACCAAATACTACAGTCAGCACTGTACTTTTGTTAACTTTGGCTCTCTTACATAAAAGAGATCATTTGTCTGCCTCTCTTCTCTGAATGAAAAGGATTGGCTGAACATCGACGTGATTAAAATCCATTTATTGTATGTTGCATAAAAATGACATTACATACACCACAAGTGCAAAAACCAAAACAAAGGTGGATGCGTTTCACACAGCTACACTCTGCTTACTCATCACCTTGAGGTGTACCACTGACATTCCTTAAATAGGCCCCACCCACACCCGTGTCCACAGGTGTGGGCGGGTATTAGTGGACACCCCACCTGTCCCAATTACCTGAAGAGGTGAGTAATGAAAAACAGACAGGGAAAAAGACAAGAAAAAGACCCATATTGTCTCATTTGGTTAGATAGTAGAAAGGAATTATTTTGACTCAAAGTATGAAATACAAATCAATAAAAGACAATCACCCCCTGTCACTCAGAAACAGCCCAAAAGCAGCTGGATACCAACAGATAATTTACCATAACAAATATGTAAAATCCTTAAACATTAAACAAAAATATATATAAATATACAGTGTCTCACAAAAGTGAGTACACCCCTCACATTTGTGTAAACTCTTTATTATATCTTTTCATGTGACAACACTGAAGAAATGACACTTTGCTACAATGTAAAGTAGTGAGTGTACAGCTTGTATAACAGTGTAAATTTGCTCACCCCTCAAAATAACTCAACACACAGCCATTAATGTCTAAACCGCTGGCAACAAAAGTGAGTATACCCCTAAGTGAAAATGTCCAAATTGGGCCCAAATAGCCATTTTCCCTCCCCAGTGTCATGTGACTCGTTAGTGTTACAAGGACTCAGGTGTGAACAGGGAGCAGGTGTTATGTTTAAATTTGGTGTTATGGCTCTCACTCTATCTTACTGGTCACTGGAAGTTCAACATGGCACCTCATGGCAAAGTACTCTTTGAGGATCTGAAAAAAAGAATTGTTGCTCTACATAAAGATGGCCTAGGCTATAAGAAGTTTGCCAAGACCCTGAAACTGAGCTGCAGCACGGTGGCCAAGACCATACAGCCATTTAACAGGACAGCTTCCACTCAGAACAGGCCTTGCCATGGTCGATCAAAGAAGTGCACGTGCTCAGCGTCATATCCAGTTGTTTTGGGGAAATAGACATATGAGTGCTGCCAGCATTCCTGCAGAAGTTGAAGGGGTGGGGGGGTCAGCCTGTCAGTCAGACCATACTCCGCACACTGCATCAAGTTGGTCTCCATGGCTGTCATCCCAGGAGGAAGCTTCTTCTAAAGATGATGCACAAGAAAGCCCGCAAACAGTTTGCTCAAGACAAGCAGACTAACGACAAATGTTTTAGTCGTTTTAGTCAACTAAATTAACACTGATCACCACCCTCTTCGAACATATGCCCGGAAGGTTGAACTCTCTTGCTGTCTCATTTTCCAAGGAGACTTTCCATCTCATGCATCTACGATATGTGTTGTGTCCCCCTTTTTTTTTTTTACTGTCTGGATGCACTGTGACTATGACCTTGTTGTGGGCATAAAACCCCCTGTGCCCCTATGTTCTTGCACTAAAAATACTGGATGAACCCTCTGCACTCTGCTATACCCTTTCAAGCAAAATTTGCAATAAAAAATAGGGATAATTAGTTCACACATATTGCAATACATGTTTAAGCTGGCCAACTGTGTCAAAGTAATCCCCCTTTAGCCAGTCCTACTCTGCTTTGCCACTGCAAATGCTACTGTGGACACAATGCCAACCTGGGGCAAAAAGACACAGAATGGGGTCCTTTTGCCCCAGACAAAAGATATTAAAAAGTATTTTAGTAGAATATAGTAAAAACATATTTTTATTGCAATGTTTTATTGAAAGGTAATAGCAGTGTACAGAAGGTTCATACAGTATTTTTATTGTTAATCTGTGACCACACCCCTTTAGCACCTGGGAGATTATATGCATGGATAAGCCATTGGGATCTGAGTACAGGTATATTTTGTTCCTATGTGCTTGCAGTCTCATCAAGAGGATTCCCCCTCCCTACCTTCAGGCTTGTAAATTCGTCAGGTGGTTTTCATCCTAACCCACCTGTCAGGAAAGGTTTCACCTGCTGGTGGCACTATCGCTCCCAAATCTGTGGGCCGCAGTTCCGGTGTCCACCAGCGAGTGTCTCCCAGCAGTCTGGAGTTGACATCATCTCCTGCATTTAGGCATCACCTGAAACTGAAACATCAAAAGGTGACGTGTCCACTAATAACACCTCTATCATATAGATAATTGGTATAGACCATGTGCCATTCACCCATGGAGGGTGTTGCTGCCGTAGCCAGGCATACTAAACAAAAAAGATAAGTTGGGAGAACCCACAGATGGGGAGGTCTCAGAGAAAAAGCGGCTACCAGGGCGGCCAAAGGCAATGCTTGAGTCTGGAAACATCATACAAAAATGTTTTATTTAATAATCAGGTAAAATTGATTAATGTGCACACTGATGTTTGTGTGTTAAGTTGCACACTGCAAAATTGAAGTGGCAGCTAACACAATGGACAAACAAACAAATAAAGAAAAACTAACAAAACATAAATAACAAGGTCCGAACACCAAAATAACCATGCATACAGAGGTCGCCAGTGGTAATGACCACATAAAAAAGCTGAAGCAAAAAATGCAACAAGGGGAAAAAAAATGTTCCTATTAGGCGGACTGTGTATGCATGGCCCCCAGGGGTTATTAATATCCCCTGGGGGCCATGCCCACACAGTCTACCTAATAGAAAGAATTTTTTTTTTCCTTTGTTGCATTTTTTGCCTCAACTTTTTATGTGGTCATTACCACTGGTGGCATGGTTATTTCGGTGTCCGGACCTTGTTATTTATGTTTTGTTAGTTTTTCTTTGTTTGTTTGTCCATTGTGTTAGCTGCCACTTCAATTTTGCAGTGTGCAACTTAACACACAAACATCAGTGTGCACATTGTTTTTTCAGCGTATTCTAATCAATTTTACCTGATTATTTATTAAATAAAACATTTTTGTATGATATTTTCAGACTCAAGCATTGCCTTTGGCCGCCCCGGGAAGCCGCTTTTTTTCTCTGGGACCTCCACATCTGTGGGTTCTCCCAACTTCTTTTTTTTATCACCTGAAACTGATTGCAGGAAGTGTATTTATACCCGGCAGATGCTTGCACACATTGCTTTGGTATTGTTTCCTTGTGCCCTGACCTGTGTTTGCTAGCCTGTGTTCCTGTAGCCTGAACCTAGTGTCCGGAATCCTGTATCCTGTGATCCTGAACCTAGTATTCGGAATCCTGTATCCTGTGATCCTGAACCTAGTATCCGGAATTCTGTATCCTGTGATCCTGAACCCTGTATCCGTTCCTGGACCCCTGCTCCGGAGCCTGATCCCTTCCGCCTGCTCTCACTGTCTCCTGTTACCCTCTCCCTGTCCTGTCTTGCTCCCAGCCCTATCTGCTTAATCTCCTGTCTATGACCCTGGCTTGTTTACGATTATGATTGTATCTTACACCTGTATATACATTTGGTTTGGATAGTTATTTGTTTAGTGTCACAGTGGTTGGTTGCTGGTTTATTTTTATTGTTTGCCACATTAGAGGTGCGTTTACTTTTGTTTATTACTTATCCTTTTAATAAATCATCTATACTTTACATGCATTTGGTTTACTCTATCGCTTTCCACACATTTCTGGTCGCACTGGTCCCAGCCGATCTGCTCCAACCTGCCTCCACACCAGCCGACCTGCTCCAACCTGCCTCCATGCCGGCCGATCTGCTCCAGCCTGCCTCCACGCCAGCTGATCTGCTCCAGCCTGCCTCCACGCCAGCCGATCTGCTCCAGCCTGCCTCCATGATTGCCAATGGGGTTAGGCTAGCCTCTGATGGTGTCAGAAACCATGAATCAGACCAAGACAGAAGTACGGTTAAATCACCCTTGTTTAATAATAAAAGTAAATAGAACAAACGTAGTCAAACATAGCCAAAGTTCAGTAACCGTAACGGATAGCCAGACAAGCCAGAAAGTCAGGAAGCCAGGCATCAGTGTAGTGGAACAGCAAGCAGGATCTGAAGCCAGAAGGAATGTCAACCAAGCAAGTCTTTAACAGAAGCGCAGGAGAACGTCTCTGTGATGTTGACCAAGGTGAAGGCAGAGATCATCTGGGCTGGACGGCTTAACTAAGCAGGACTGAAGAGCAGGATATTATCAACAGGTGAGTCACTGTGGAGAATTAGGAGCTGGCAATTAGCCGACAGCTGAGCGGCCAGCTCAGAGAAGGAAGGGCTGAGCCCAGCCTTACAGATGGTCCTGAACCTGATGACCCACCTAGCTCTGCCAACCCTCTGCCTTCTGTCCAGCCTGATGTTCCCGTGCCTGATGTTACAGTACCTGCTGTCCGGCCTGATGCTCCAGTGTTTGCTGTCCAGCCTGATGTTCCGGTACCCAAGGTCCAGCCTGATGTTCCAGTGCACACGGTCCAGCCTGTTGTTCCCGTGCCCACAGTCCAGCCTGATGTTCTGGTGCCCACGGTCCAGCCTGATGTTCCGGTGCCCATGGTCCAGTCTGATGTTCCGGTGCTCACGGTCCAGCCCAATGTTCCGGTGCCCACAGTCCAGCCTGATCTTCTGGTACCCACGGTCCAGCCTGCTGTTCTGTGCCCACAGTTCGGCCTGATGTTCCCGTGCCCACGGTCCAGCCTGTTGGGCCAGTGCTCAGGACCCAGCTTGCTGAGTCAGTACCTGTTACCCAGTCTGCTGAGCCCATGCCCGTTACCCAGCCTGTTGAGCTGGTGCTCATTACCCAGCCTGATGATACAGTGCTTGCTAAATCGGTTCCTGATGCCCAGCTTGCCACTGGTGCTTTCCAGTCTGTTGCTCCAGTGCCCGTTGTCCAGCCCGTTGCTCCAGTGCCCACTGTCCAGTCTGATGATTCAATGCCGGATGCCCAGCTTGATGATCTAGTTCCTGATACCCAGCCTGATGTTCCAGTGCCCGCTGTCTGGCCTAATGTTCCAGTGCCCACTGTCCGGCCTGATGTTCCAGTGCCCGCTACCCGGCCTGATATTCCAGTGCCTGCTGTCCAGTCTGATGATCCGATACCCGATGTCCAGCTTGATGATACAGTTCCTGATACCCAGCTTGGTGTTCCAGTGCCCGCTGTCTGGCCTGATGTTCCAGTGCCTGCTGTTTTGCCTGATGTGCCAGTACCTGCTGTCCAGCCTGATGTTTCAATGCCTGCTGCCCGGCCTGAAGTTCCAATGCCTGCTGCCAGGCCTGATGTTCTAGTGCCTGCTGTCCGGACTGATGTTTCAGTGCTCGCTGTCCAGCCTGATGTTCCAGTACCCTCTGTCTGGCCTGATGTTCCAGTACCCTCTGTCCGGCCTGATGCTCCAGTGCCCGCTGTCCGGCCTGATGCTCCAGTGCCCGCTGTCCGGCCTGATGTTCCAGTGCCCGCTGTCCGGCCTGATGTTTCAGTGCCTCTGCCTGTCGTCCAGTGTGATGATCTAATGCCCGATGCCCAGCTTGATGATCCAGTTCCCGATACTCAGCCTGATGATCCAGTTCCTGATGATCTGATTCCTGATGCCCAACCTGCTGATTCTGTGCCTGTTGCCCAGCCTGATGTGCCTCTGCCCGCAGGCCCAGCTTGATGTGCCGCTGCCCAGCTTGATGTGCCTCTGCCCGCTGCCCAGCTTGATGTGCCTCTGCCCGCTGCCCAGCTTGATGTGCCTCTGCCCGCTGCCCAGCATGATGTACCTCTACCTGCTGCCCAGCTTGATGTGCCTCTACTTGCTGCCCAACTTAATGTGCCTCTGCTCGCTGCCTAGCTTGATGTGCCTCTGCCTGTCGCCCAGCCTGATAATCCAATGCCTGCGTTCCAGCCCGCCTCTGATGATCCTTTAACCAAAGATCGGTTTGATGTCATGGACTTTTTGCAGCTACGACTAGTTTTAGTATCCGGCGGTCGCTCCTTCGAGGGGGGGTACTATCGCTCCCAGATCTATGGGCCACAGCTCCGGTGTCCACCACCGGGTGTCTCCTGGCAGTCTGGAGCTGACATCATCTTATGCAATCAGGCATCACCTGAGACTGATTGCAGGAAGTGTATTTATACCTGGCAGATGCTTGCACACATCCTTGGTATTGTTTCCTTGTGCCCTGACCTGTGTTTGCTAGCCTGTGTTCCTGTAGCCTGAACCTAGTATCTGGAATCCTGTATCCTGTGATCCTGAACTCTGTATCTGTTCCTGGACCCCTGCCCTGCAGCCTGATCCCTTCCGCCTGCACTCCCTGTCTCCTGTTACCCTCTCCCTGTCCTGTCTTGCTCCCAGCCCTATCTGCTTGATCTCCCGTGTATGACCCTGGCTTGTTTACAATTATGATTGTATCTTTCACCTGTATATATGTTTGGTTTAGATAGTTATTTGTTGTGTGTCACCGTGGTTGGTTGCTGGATTATTTTATTGTTTGCCATATTAGAGGTGCGTGTACTTTTGTTTATTACTTATCCTTTTAAAAAACATCTATACTTTACATGCGTTTGGTTTACTCTATCGCTGTCCACACATTTCTGGTCGCACTGGTCCCTGACACCACCACTTCCCGCATCCCCCTTTCCCCCCAACCCTCCCCATGTGGTGAAGCATTATTTTAAATAGAGTGGATCATTTTCACTGCAATATATATATATATATATATATATATATATGGTCTTATGGTCTGCATGACCTCACTTACAGTGCTGTTTCCTTTTTGACACGTGTTATGCTCTGTGCAGACAGAGGTGGTTGACCCTTAGAGGGTGCTCGCCTTCCCCTCGAGATGTTTAAACTATTTATATTTCTTTAATCTGCAATTTGCCTTTGGATTTGGTTGAATATTCATCCAGTTGCACTTTAACTTCCTTTCTCCTTATGAAACAAATCTCCCCTTGGGGTTGGAAGTCTTACATGTGCTTATAGAATTCCCTTAAGGACTATGAACACTGGGCCTCCTACTAAAAGGCCTAGATTTGTGTGTCCTTCATGATCTCACTTAATGCCATGGCAGTTATTGTTCTTAATTTATATGTGCCTTACACCCTTATTGCTTTTCTCTTTGGCACCCTATCTTCCCTATTCTAGTTACCTGTGCTATGTCCCCATAGCACCTTTTCTATAGCCTTTTTTGTGGCTCCCACTAGCCATGGGCCAAATTTTGAGGACACTAATCTTTAGCCAATCCCATATTTTGTATACTTTGACTTTCTACATCTCGGTTTGCTGCTGGTGATAGCGGGGGTAAGAGTGCAACCCTTGCATTTGTCCCTGGAGAGACACCCCCCTTTCTCCATGGCCACAGAGCCCTAATAGGCCCCAAACCCATTTTAACGGTTCCTCATATTTATTTTTCACTGTATGTTACAAACCCTTCTATGCTACCTCTCATAACAGACCTGCTTCCTCTACCTTTGACTTTTTATCTTTCCCTCTATCTCTCCCCCTCTTCCCTTTCCCCCTCCCCTGCTCCCCTTTTAAAACAGTTCACAGGTACAAATTGCTTTTCTCAGATCCACTATCAGGAACCATGAATCAGACTGAGACAGAAGTATAGTTAAATCACACTTGTTTATTAATAATAATAAGGTAAACAGAGTAAGCGTAGTCAAAACAAGCCAGAGTTCAGTAACCAGATCAGGTAGTCAGCCAAGCAAATGTCAGGGAGCCAGAGATAAGCGTAGTAGTACAGCAAGGAGGATCAGGAGCCAGAAGGAACATCAGCGGAGCAAGTCTTCAACAGGAACGCAGGAGAAAGTCTCTGTGATGTTGACAAAGGCGAAGGCAGAGATCAAGTGAGCTGGACGGCTTAAAGTAGGCAGGACAGACAAGCAGAATCAACAACAGCTGGGAAACTATGGAGAGAGATGGGAGCTGGCAATTAGCTGACAGCTGAGCGGCCAGCTCAGAGAATGTAGGGCTGAGCCCAGCTCTGACATCCACGCAATTTTTGCTCACCCAGGAAATTAAAGGCAGTTATGAGGGCAACTATATACAATTAGCTTCCTCTCTTAAAAAAGAACAGACTAGGGCAGGAATTTTGGGACAAGACCCAGGAGTTTCTCTGTTGCCCCTCCCGCCCCACTAAACAGAAGGGACCTTAACCTACTTCTAACCGATCACGCTGAAAAATCTCTTCAGTGAACAATACATCTCTTCTCAAGTCAAATAAACAAGATTCCCTATTGGCCACTAGGCTCCAGACTCCAAACAATGCGTTTAAACTATATCGCGTTCACACTGGCAAACAATATTTCACTAGCAACCTAGCCAAGATCATTCGCATTTTCCAACATCTTTCAAAGCTACACTTACATATAGATGATTTCTCTCCATCCGAGGCCGACGCTCTTTTCTTTAACATTACCCTACCACATGTTCCTACCGAACTCCGTACTCTATGAGTATTTATGAGACTCTCCCATAACAGATACAGAAGTGCTCTCAGCCATTAAACACTTGAAAGTCCATATAAAATCAGGCATTGGTGGCTTTTCACTTGCCTATTACAAAGTCTTCAGGATATCCTAGCCCGCCTCTTACAGTCAAACTTTAATGACCTCAGAGATCAGAAATCTTTCAGCTTCAAAACCTTTTGGCATCAATCTCTATGATCCTGAAATCTGAAACCAGGAAATGATTATACTAATTGCTCTAATTTCCACCCAATAGCACTCTTAAATATCGACCTAAAGCCAAGTACTAGCGATGAGGTTGAACTAAGGGATCGGGGGACTGTTTAACTAAGACCAGGTAGGCTTTATGCCCATAAGACAGGCTAAAAACAATGTCCATGAACTAGCCCTTCTTATTCAAGCATCTCGTAAGCAAAATGTCCCACTTATGCTTCTTTCCTTGGATAACCGGGGAGCTTTTGATTCTCTCACTTGGCCTTATCTTTTTTTTATGTTAGATAAATGGGGTTTTAGCCGAAATTTTGCACATGGGTATGAAAGCTCTAGGTCATGTCAAGCGCCTGCGGCAAATATTCAGGGTTTTGGTTAGGCTATGTGTCCCATATCAAGGGGCACCAGACTAGGCTGCCTACTCTCACCCATTTTAATAATGTTGGTTATTGAATATTTAGCTTAGCTCTTTAAGGCCTTGCCACTGCCAGGTATTGCAGGCTTGGGCATTTGCTGATGATGTTATCCTGACCACTAGTAACCCCCTCATCTCCTTACCCACCTTTCAGCAAATTGTATTACAGTTTGGCTCCCTATCCAAATCCAAAGCCCTCAATGTGTCCCCTCTGGCTGCCTTATGCAATTATTTCCATACCAATGATAAGACGCTAAGCTCTCATATTTAGGGTAAACCTAATGAACTCCTATTCCACCTTGAATGAGGCTAACTACCCTCCTCTCCTTTCCAAACTTAAACAGTACTTGCATACCTGATCTTGTTATACAGTCTCCTGGTTGGGTCACATAGCAGCTATCAAAATTACTTACCTGCCTAAATTACTATATTTATTTTGGGTTTTGCCAGTCAAGATAACTACCCTTGCCATGACTGACGTTCAACAACAAGTGATGCAATTCACATGGTGACATCGCAGGCCACAAGTCTCTAAACAGATTTTGTTTCAGACCCACCTCTGTGGAGGCTTGGGAGTCACAAATTCCAAAGGTATTTTCAGGCGGCACAGATTTCACAGTTAAAAAAATAGCATGCTAGCCCTGAAACCCCTTTGTGTGTTTATCTAGAGGCAGAGGACTGCACTGCATTATCTATTTATAATATGTTATTAACGCTCCCACGAGACAGAGCTTCACCATCCTTTCCAGATTTGGGATGGCTATAAGTACTCTGGGGGACTATTGTCTCCGCTTTACTGCTATTTTCTTTTCTTCATAATCCAGAACTTCCTCCTGGTTTTGAGTCTCCACAGCCTTTCAGGAATTGGACTGCCCAGAAACTGACCCACTTTCACACCTTGATAACCGCTAATAATATAATATACATTACAGATTTACAAACATCTCATCAACATCCCTTCTCTGAACTGTTCCGCTACCTACAAGTGAAACATTATATCTCCTTCACGCTGAAGTTAGAGGAGATCAGGTCAGGCCTTACCTCTTCTGAATCTAAATGCCTCATGGACTCGCACTCCCCAAGACTAATTTGACTACTATACATCTAACTTCTCCTCTGCATCATTTTCCTATGTGTAAGCCTCTGAGAGAGACTTGGGGATACAAATGGAACCGCACGAATGGTCCCAAATCTGGCATACCACTAAATCAAACTCCACACATACAACTACAGTTGAAATTAATTACACAGTGCCTTGAAAAAGTATTCACACTCCTTTGAAATTTTCCACATTTTGTCATGTTACAACAAAAAAGGAACATACCAGACAGGTCAGGAATAAAGGTGTGGAGAAGTCTAAAGCAAGGTTGGGTTATAAAAAAAAATCCCAAGCTTTGAACATCTCACGAAGCACTGTTCAATCCATCATCCAAAAATGGAAATAGTATGGCACAACTGAAAACCTATCAAGACATGGCTGTCCACCTAAACTGACAGGTCAGGCAAGAAGAGCATTAATCAGAGAAGCAGCCAAGAGGCCCATGATAACTCTGGAGGAGGTGCAGAGATCCATGGCTCAGGTAGAAGAATCTGTCCACAGAACAACTATTAGTCGTACACACAAATCTGGCCTTTCTGGAAGAGTGGCAAGAAGAAAGCTATTGTTGAAAGAAAGCCATAAGAAGTCCCGTTGCAGTTTGCGAGAAGCCATGTGGCGGACACATCAAACACGTGGAAGAAGTCGCTCTGGTCAGATGAGGCCAAAATGCAAAATGCAAAACGCTATTTGTGGCAGAAAACTAACACTGCACATCATCCTGAACACACCATCCCCACCATGAAACATAGTGGTGGCAGCATCATGTTGTGGGGATGCTTTTCTTCAGCAGGGAAAGCGAAGGTGGTCAGAGTTGATAGGAAGATGGATGGAGCCAAATACAGGGCAAAAGACTTGAGACTGGAGCGGAGGTTCACCTTCCAGCAGGACAACGACCCTAAACATACAGCCAGGGCTACAATGGAATGGTTTAGATCAAAGCATATTCATGTGTTAGAATGGCCCAGTCAAAGTCCAGTCCTAAAATCAATTGAAAATCTGTGGCAAGACTTGAAAATTGCTGTTTACAGATGCTCTGCATCCAATCTGACAGAGCTTGAGCTATTTTGCAAGTAAGAATAGGCAAAAATTTCACTCTCTAGATGTGGAAAGTTGGTAGAGACATACTCAAAAAGACTTTCAGCTGTAATTTCGGCGAAAGGTGGTTCTACAAAGTATTGACTCAGGGGGGGCTAAATACAAATGCATGCCACACATTTCAGATATTTATTGGTAAAAAACTTTTAAAAACATTTATCATTTTCCTTCCACTTCACAATTAATGCCATAGATGTGTTGGTCTATCACATAAAATTCCCCAAAAAATACATTTACGTCTTTGGTTGTAACATGACAAAATGTGTACTTTTTAAAGGGGTATGAATACTTTTTCAAAGTCCTCTTCCACTGGCATATGATGCCCACCAGGCTGGCTCAAGCATACTTGATCAACCCTCCAATCTGCTTTAGTGGCTGCTTGGGCCTAGACTCATATTTCCATATTTGGTTGTCCTGTCCAGTGGTACACGCATTCTGGACCCAAGGTAATGACATTTTATATAAGCAATTGCTTATGTAAAATGTAGGAGGAACATGCTCCAATGGTATACGTCGTGAGCAGACGATTGCGAGGGCATGGTGGACCAACGTGTTACAGATAGCTAAAGTTCACTACCCTATGCAATGGGTTCTGATTAATGAAAAACTCACAGTTAAAGCCGGCCATAGATGGATCAAATCTTGGCTGGTTCAGCAGGGCATCTTTGGACAGGCTGGTTGTACTAAAGTTGGTCCATTGATTGACTTCAGTACAAACAACCTGTCCTATTTTTTTCATGCAATCACATCAGCAGCTATAGCTACCAGCAGTTATCCTTGTGTTCTACATTTCTGCCATTATGAACTAGAGAAACATTTTTGTTCAGGTGAGATTTTTTTCTGATTTCATTATTTCTTTGTAGCCAAAGCCCAACTGTGTAGAAACCATTTCTTTATCGTACATTCAGTCTTAATTGTTATTGATGAAAATCTGCTTGCTTAAGTCAAACATTATTTCTTACTGTTTCATTATTGTGATACAGTACATCATTATTTATTATTACTGAAATTAATCTTCCTGATTTGCTTTTCATGCTTTGTAAACCAACCATCTTGACACAGAAAATAGCATATAACAGTTCCCACTACACTTTTGTACTGTCATTAAATTTGTCGGACCAGTTTGAAAAAATGCAGTTTTGTATTTAAAACCAATCCTTATAAAACTGAAAGCACTGTGAATTTTATTTAATCTCAAAGACATAAATTTCTTCTAAAATTTAGTATACAACACATTCTAGAACTACCTTTCAGTCTGACTGCACAAAAAAAGCATATAAATATTTTATAAGTCTTTTTCAGCTTTGCAGTGGAAATCAATGAGAATTCACATTTTGTGTAACATCATGAAAAGCAAAGATATGAAGTCGTTTTCAGAAACAAAATGTGTTTATAACGTAGGGATAGGGGATGAACAGAGTAATAAAGAAAGTATCTGTGTGTATTGTGATATTGGTTCTACAGAATGTATATTTCTCAGTAGAGAACATGCAAGGTGCTGTGAATAAAAGCTTTATCAGCTATACTGGTGCCATAATTGTATTTATAAAAAAATCCCCAATTTATAAAAGGCAAAATACATTGCATTGCATTAATGCATTAATACAAATACTGACAAGTTACTTCAAATATTCCTAAAGATGTTTTTTTAAAATAAAATAATGGAAAGGTTGTCATTATCCTACTTCTGCTGACTGTCAAAAGCCTCTCTATTTGATCGGCTGATAGTCAAAAAAAACTTGAGTAAAGAACTTTATCCCATTAGGATAAATAGATAAGGAGTAGCGTGACACCAAAATAAGTTTATTCCAATAAAAGTCTCTATATATAAACAACATGTTTCACTGGCTCACCTGTGTTCTCTTTATTAGGGCTAGAATTTATGTAAAAGGTATATACATTTAAAATTTATAAAAATCTCAAGTATATACCATACTAAAAATAACAGGGAGTCGTAGAGCGGCTACCCAAAACTAGTTGTAAAAGAGAACCCACCGCGGTATTACTAATTAGAAAAAACCTTTTTGAAATACAATTCATAACAAACAATCGACCAGATTGGCCACACACCCTCCAAACACCAATATAAAAATAAAAGTGGACAATGTTGTCACTCTAATAAAAACACACACAACAAGGCCCAGATGCATACATATGCATACCAATCGCAAGCCATTCAGCAAATTGGAGCAACGGGTAGGACAGGGCTAAGTGACACTGTTAGATCAGTGCTTATGCATAGAAACCGGATTTGAATGGCATCATTATCAGTTATCATTATCAGTTTATACCATACATTTACAGTATATTGATAGATACAAATGATAACACTTACAGTATGATAAAAAATACTGATAATAGTAATATCATTTTGGACTGAACAAGAGGAGAGAGTGGAGGATTGCAGGGTGGATACTGAGCAGGAAGTTGGAGGAGCTTGGTGTCTGAAGTTCAGGGAGGGAGTGGGAGAGCCTCAGATTTAAAGGAGTAAGGGTGGCAACTGAACCTATTAATTCATTCATTATGGCAAGATCATCTCCCACCCTAATGTACATGCATTTTCCTTTATATATCTTTCACATATATGTTGCAAGTGGGAACAAGCTCAAGGTTGCAAGTGGGAACAAGCTCTGACCATGCAGTAGAGCTCTAGTGTTGAAGGCAGAAAATGATGAGGGGAGGTGGACACGTCACAAACACAATTATTGTTTTGTTTTTTTTTTCAATTTTTTTTTCAACAAATACTACATGAATCTGTGTCTTTTTAATACCTCTCTGGAGTTCACCTTTAAAGTGCACTTAAAGTGTTACTAAACCCAGGACTCTGCATTCACTATATCGGGTCTCCCACAGTACACAGAGCATGGAAATGCAATTATTTTAGTAAATATAAACTGCTAAATACCAGCAGTTAGAGCAGTCTTGTGACTTCTATCAGTGTCTGGGTAAAGCTTGTAGGAGGAGTTTTCATTTCCCCTTGATTGTCCTACAAGACTGCAGGACCCCTGATCCTCTGTCCGGACAGTGCTGATTGGCCCTGTGCTGATCACATGCACCCTCCCAAGAAAAAAAGAAACTCTCTAGCAATACACACCAAACTGAGCATGTGCAGCTTGTCCCCTAATGCTCTGGTCTATCAGGAAATGGACTGGAGTCAGTGGAAGAAGAGGAGAATCAGAGACAGGATCACACAGCCTTTATACACAATGCGAGGATTAACACCTTAGGTTGCACAGAGAGTATAACAAGCATGCTTTACTGCATATACAGACTTATTTTACTATTGTGGGTTTAGTAACACTTTAAATTTTTTAAACATTTCTATGTGGGGCTAATGTAACTCTGTTCCTGGGTGTCTGTCTATGTGAACAAAAACATTATCAGAGAAGGGATACTTAAGTAAACACAAGGATAGGGAGACCAGACCACAAAAACCTCCATCACAGCATAGTAACTGTAGTAATGCCCTAATACTTTATTCAATACAGTTTATTATTGGAATTTACCTGCTCTCTGCATCAGCACTGCATTTGGGGGACAGCAGCTCAAAAGATTTGGTAAATTTCACCACCTAGAATAATAAAAAACAGTCACATACTGGTGGCACAATCCTTTTCACATAAATTATACTGTGACATGCATTCAAATATTGTTCCAGTAAATTACTGTTAATCAATGTTACTTTATTATTAATTAAGAAGTGTAATCAATACAGAAAAATCAATATTGTTTAATATGCAGAAAATGATGGCTTTAACTCATTGTGCAGGACTTGTTTATATGGATAAGCTTAGTTAGAACAAAGTGTTGTTAATGCTGGCTGTTGTTTGCTAGGCAGAACTAACTCAGAAGAGAAAGGAGCCAAAGGATCAATAGGTAAAAGCATTTAATAACCAAATAATGAACTTTTGCTCATTGTATTGAATTTCATTTGACATATTATAGCTGCAGCCAAGTCAATTTGAAAAGTTTTCAGTTAATCAAATGTGATTGACAAAGCCAGCCTACTAAGGAGCTATAATTTTTATTCTGACATTTGTCTTCTATACTTTGCTTCTACATTACCTTAAATCGAAAGCTGCCAGCTTGAGAGGATGAAAAGGTAGGCTGCACAGAATCATGAAACAAGAAGATGTGGTGCTTTATATTGTGAAAGTCCTGGTAAATTGAGATACATTGGATTATACAGTTTAAAATAGGATTTTTATACTTACCAGAAAATGTATTCCTTACAAGGTCCCTATTTTCTTTCACATCATTAGGGACAAAGGATTCAGAAACAACTGGGACACCCAAAGCAGGCCCACATAACAAAATAACGAAACTGGGGGCAACCTGCAGCTCAAAGTACTGCCTGAAAGACCTTATACCTAAAACAGGTAAGACCTGAAAATCTGTAAACCAATTGCCTGATGCTAAAAGGCCCAAGAGGCACTCACAGACCTAGTGGAATGAGCTTTAACAGGAAAGGTATGAACCTGATCCCTAAGGCTGGGTTCACACTATTGGAATTGGATGCGGTTTTCCTCAGCAATCAATTCGCATGTCAGGAGATTGTGACCGGCTCTCTATAGAGCCGGTTCACACATCTACGGAGGGGCTCCGGGGCGAATTGCACAGGAGTCCTGTTCGTCTTCTGTTCCGTTTCAGGACCAAATTCAGCCCAAAATTCAGGGCTGAAATCGGACCTGAAACAGTGAACGGGGACTCACCGGACCCCTGCTGTGAGCCGCTCCGTGCTGCGGTGTGAACCCAACCTAACGCACCGTTTACACTACTGCGATTTCTTCTTTGTCTGTTGCCATGCTGCAATGCACAGCTAATCAGATTAACATTATTTTCATTAGTGCCCGTTCACATCAATGCAACATGGTGCCATGCAATTTAATTTCCACACAATTCACTATCGCTCAATTCTGCAAGTGTTCTAATTTACTATCGCTGTTTTCTAGCTGGTCTAAAACCACTTTTGACGTAGCGGGACACTTTTTGGTTGCTATGGACAATCTCAAGTTTGCAGGCAGAAAGAACAGTATATATATAATATAAAACTGCATGCAGGACATTGGACAAAGCACTAGGGGCAAAAAGGTTGTGAAATAATTTCATACAGTAATGTAATCTGTAAGATTACTGTGTACTGTATGTATTATAAATTTTCAATTTTTTGAATTTCCCGCCGGGCTCCGCCCCCGTGCGTCACGACGCTCGCAGGGAACGGAGCCCGGCACACAGGACATCGGGGCGGAGGACACAGCCTGCAGACACAGCGGGTGGACATCACAGGATGCAATCCTGAGAGTGGCTCGGGGTTAAAGCTAATGGTACTGAAATTTAACCCCGAGCCACACTCGGGAAAACTGCCAGGGAGGGTAACATGAGTTTAGACTATTCCGCTAAGACATAGAAGATTCATATGATCTCCATGGCAGGTTGCAAATGTAGGGTATGCTATAGAAAACAAGGATTTGGAAAGAGCTTCCAACTGTTTCTCATGGGGGCCCTTAAATATTGCATTCTCAAAAGGCAGAACAACCCCAGATCAACAGTGGGTCCATTTCCTAATGTTTATCAATTGGTCCATTGGCTCCCAAGGCTGTCAATTAAAGTCAGTTAGCCAATCAGGGGAGAGGGGGCAGAGCTGAACGGCAGCTCTGTGTCTGAATGGACACATGGGTTCGGGTGCCCCCATAGCAAGCTGTTTGCTGTGGTGGCACTCAACAGGAGGCAGGAGCCAGAAGCAGTGAAGAAGAGTGAAGAGGAACCAGAAAAGAGGGGGATCCAGGCTGCCCTGTGTGAAACCACTGCAACAGGGCAGGTAAGTATCACATGTCTGGTTTTTATTTATTTATTTATTTTAAAAAAGACTTTACAATCACTTTAAACACTGCATCTTCAACAGGAATGGTCAGTGCTTTCTTTAACTACTTGAGGATCAGACAGTTATATCCCCTTCCGGTCCCAGCCATTTTTCAGTTTTCAGAGCTGTCACACTTTGAATGACACTTAGTCATGCAACACTGTATCCAAATGAATGTGTTATTTTTTTTTTTTTTTTTTAGAAAGATAGTGCTTTCTTTTGGTGGTAGTTAATCACCACTTTTTATTTTTACTTTCTACTATATAAAGGACAAGAAGACTAAACATTTTGAAAAAAAACAAAACATCTTTCTAAAGCCCCATACACACTATCAGATTTTCTGCTGATTTTTGTCTTCAGATTTACCAAAACCATATAGTGCTAGGGCCTGCCTGATTGCATACAAATTGAAACTCCTAAGGTTTGACCTCACATTATATGATTTAAATTATCTTTCTTCATAAATGAAAGTCAAGCCATATTGTGCTATATTACTTATTGAAAGACTGCTCATTTTCATACCATTTCTTAAAATCAAGTTTGCAAAATTATAAGCTTTAAACAACACCCTGCCAGCAGAAATGGTGACCCTTCGTCAGGCTGACCGCTATACGAGACAACATTCAGAAGTCTCTTTTTCATGGTCCGGGAGAGCCGTCATACTAAAAAAGAACATTCTGCCTAGGTACATTATGCAAACTATATCCATTCATTTACCCTCCACTTTTTTCTCTTACAAGCGACGTGTACGAAATACCTCTTGCATAATAAACACCCTTGCATCAAATACGTCCAACTGATCCTTCCTAAACTCAAGGGGTTGTATAGGCTTACACAGCCTTCACAACTACCATAGAACTTGCCTTCTTACTAGAATAGTGGATCGGAATGTCCATGCACATACAAAACAGTGGGCTGGGCTAGAAGACTATTTATCCTACGCCCCTTGCCTCCACCCCCCTAGTTGACCCCTAAATATGTTCCGTCTGTTGTTACAGATCACCCTCTTATAGGCCCCACTATACATTGTTTTCAAGAAATCTGCAGAAAGACATCACCCTCCTCTATGCCAGGTCCTCTGACACCTTTCCGCCTTAACCCCCGACTTCCCCCTGGGGATGTCCAGACGGTTCCTCTTGAGTCAGGAAGATCTGGCTTCCCAAATGATAGACCAAGAGTTGACCAGTCCTGATGCACTGACTGCCTCATTTCTTGAGACTCTAAAGTGCCAGGACAGTACAAATACCACCAAAATTACCCCTTTTGGAAAATGGACAGTCCAAGGTATTTAATAAGAGGCATGGTGAGTTTTTTTAAGTTATAATTTTTGTTACAATTTTTTGGAAAATGAAGAGACTAAATAAAACGTGTTTTTCTTTTTCACAAAGATGTAATTTCAACAAGTTATTTCCAACACATGATACTCCTCCTGAGTACGGGTATACCACATGTGTGAGATCTTTTCACAGCCCATGTACATAGAGGGGACCAAAATCTAAGGAGCAACTTCGGGTGTTTTAGGGGCATAATTATATATATATATATATATATATATATATATATATATATATATATATATATATACGTACACACACATGTACTGTGTATATACTGTATATACATTATATCGACAGTATAGGGGAAAGCATTTACAGCCTCTGTTTAAAGGATCAGCAAAGGAGCACTTGGCCCATAATCTCAAGAATAACTGCAAAGAACTTCTCTCTGGATAAGGTCAAGGAGTATGCCACATCTGATGGAACAAGGAATTTATGAGCTCAAGCAGAGGACCGCCATCTTGGCTGTCAGTATCAGGTCCACGAGGAAAGGCACTGTAGGTGGTCCTAAAATTGTTAGCAGATATGCACTGGAGAGACCTTATGCAGAGGGATTTCTCCCCTTGTGTTTGAGACCCAACATCTTGCACTTTATTGTGAATATAAGCAATGGTGGGAAAATGCTACCTCATGCTGAAACACAGCAAAAGAGCACAGAGTGTGCATATGCGATGCTCCAGTCAGTGATATAGCACATAACTTCTCAGCGCATTAACCCTTTCTGTTGAGACCAGTGGAAAAAAGTGGTGAGAAAGGGCTGATACAAATGCCCAATGATTTTACTAAATATAGTAGCTTCTGATGCCTGGCTCAAGTGGATTACTCTTTAATGAGTCTTCAGGGATTGGATCACACCAGAGGCTGAGCCATGGCTCTGGGCATGGAAAGTGCTCTGAGACTAACTGATACATAAAGCTCTACACAGTCCAGTGCCCGAAGGTCACATTCCACTCAGGCCTCACAATCGTTTGTCCACTGGAGTCAGGGGACAACTTTCAAGACGATTGCTGAATAATACAATGGTTTGTATGGATGCCTAGAAAGACCAGCTTGAGCATTGTGTAGAACTGTAGATGAAGTCTTGATTAAATAAAAAGATAATCTTGAAAAAAGTAAAAATGGCTGGTAAAAGATTTAATCTTTCCTCAGTAGAGAACAGACATACATCTTCCTAGGAGCTTAGTAGAAAACTGAGACATGCTGAAATTGGGAAGGGTTATTCATGGTTGGTGATTAATATTCTTTGTGTGCTGATGTCCAATGCCACTTGTAGGAAGCAGCATAACCCAACTGTGTCTGAATCCTGAGTCCCTTAATGAGAGAAAAAGAAAAAATGCCATCATTCAACAACCAAAGCACGGGACTTTACCATTCTGTCAGTTGGGCGGTGGGGGCTGTCCTTGGGAGCTATTCATACAAACAAGGGCTGCAAAGTTAATACAGACCAACGTTACAGCCTGTGACTGTGCATAATTAGCTAGTGCTCAATCTTCAGCCCATCAAGCTCTTTGGACAACAGAAATATGGGGTACCTGATGTTTTGTTTTTTTTATTAACAACAAAGGATCATTCTATGCTAATTTTCAAACTGGGAATGTCCATTCTTCCCGCAGTCCCTTTTTAATTCTGCTGGCCAAACAGATCAAAATGTTTGGTATGTGAAGAGTTTTTTGATGACTTTGTTTAGATCTGTTCTTTATCACAAACTTGTGTAGTAAATACATTTAATTCAATTTTGTTACAGTAGTACTTAAGTAGCAAAAAATTGCTGGCAGGTAGTGTTTTTTTTATAGAAGTGACTTTGTATGTTTCATCTGCCACAAAGCTTAACCTGCCTGCTGGCAATTTTTTCCCTTTGTGTACACTACCTGCCTTTTATCAAAAATTTTGTTACAGCAGTCTTAAAATAGCAAAAAAATAATTAAAAATACTGGTAGGCAGAGTTTTTATTTGTTTGGTGGAGGAAACTTTGTATGTCTCAAAAAATGCTGTCTGCTGGCAATATTCTGTTTGTGTACACTACCTGTGGCACATGCTCAATGCTGTATATAATCCTGGCACCTGAATGAGAATAGAGCCAAGTGGTATGATAATGTAATTCTAGTGCACATGCAGGGAGTTACATCATCACTGGATGCCCAATGACTGAAGGGAGAAGATACCAATCCAGAAGAAACAGTGGAGAAGATGGTAGTGGTGGCAGACAGAGCTGTCAATGCTGATGGAGAACAATTAGTTAAAAACAGCTACTACTCCCCCCCCATTTTCTATTATTTTCCATTATTTTTTTTGCACATGGATAATTCACAGGCAGAGTCTTTGAAAATTTAGCAGATTTAGGAATGAAGGTTTTTATTATGCCAAGTAAATAAGTGAAGTTGTAATTACATCAACCACCCTTATATGCCCAAGAAGAATTCCAGTATTTCTTAATTTCCCAGGCACGTTTGGATGCTCACGTATCTTAGCGTCACATTATTCTAAGAGAACATTCATTTTGCAAAGTGATTATTCTCTACTTCTTTAGTAAATTAAGCCCTGTATATTACTGAACTTGTCAATAATGTAAAATGAAAAATCAGTGTAGCGCTGGTAGATTTTCCAATCTACCGCTTCTAGGTAAATTTTGTGGATTATCTGTGCTGTACATAGTTCAGATCTAATTTACAGTTAGATTAGCCTCTGTTCCAGTTTGGCTGTGTTGTGTTCAGTTCCACACTCTGCCTGTGGGTGTCGTTGTCACTCTGGGTCGGTGTTGGAAAGCAACAGGCTGAAACATATGAGTGCTCTTCTATCCTGTAGACAACTCGGCGGAGGTGGTCCTCCGGGTTGCATTCTGGGAGAGGGTATTTATGGGGCAGATGCGATGTTTCAAAAAGCTTTACCTCGTGGCCCTCCTGGCCTACAGGCATGTGTTAGTGAGTTCTAACTCGCGGCCCTCCGGCCTGGAGGGTTGCGTTGTGGCAGCCGAGCGGGTGGACCCAGAAGTCTGTCTGGGGCCTGCTATTGCTGGGATGGTCCTGTGCTGTCTGTCCTGCGGGAAGAAGCTGGACAATCGGGAAGATCCAGGGGAGGACCCATCTTGGAAGGGACCATGCAAAGCTGGTCTTAAGAAGGGCCTGGTGACTCGATTGGAGGACGTATCCTAAACTACTCTACCGCACAAGTACTGCTGGGTTGGCTTAAAGGTTCTGGTACTGTGTTTGCTGTTCATTGAAAACTACTACATCCTGTGGCAGAGGATCGTACAGTTTTGTTTCATCTAAGTCTGTGGCAGAGAGTTTTTGTTCGTGCTGCGTTCCAGCTGCTAGGTTGGTGAGAGAGACCTATCCGGGCGGGCAAAGATTTAATCCTGAGCTGAGGATATATTCATCCCAAAGATTTCAATTACTTAGTGCAGTGTTTCTCATCTCCAGTCCTCAAGGCGCCCCAACAGGTCATGTTTTCAGGATTTCCCTCAGATGAAATGGCTGTGGTAATTACTAAGGCAGTGAAACTGATCAAATCACCTGTGCAAAATAATGGGAAGCCTGAAAACATGACCTGTTGGGGCACCTTGAGGACTGGAGTTGAGGAACGCTGCCTTAGTGCTACGCCAAGAAAAGGTATTTGAACTTCCCTGCAACTCTTCTTCTACTTCTTTCCTGCTACTTCTTCCAGTTACCTCCCATTAAAGCATTGGAAAAGTACTCAAGTGACTGGTGTCTACATTGTCTGATGGTAAGCTCAACGGGACCCTAGACCCGGTACTGGTGAAATTACAGGTAAAAAAGGTGACTGTAACAGCCCGCTAAAAATCAGCAGCTCCACCGTGAGTTAGTGCTACATCAGTTTTAGTGAAGATGCCTAAAACACTTG
The DNA here is from genome assembly GCA_037952925.1 of Lithobates clamitans. NCBI lineage: Eukaryota > Metazoa > Chordata > Amphibia > Anura > Ranidae > Lithobates > Lithobates clamitans. The sequence goes on from JBBGZY010000014.1 coordinate 8,567,773, forward strand.
CAGCATAAAAAAATATATATATAAATAAAATAACAGAGGCAGACTTTACTACTTCATGAAAACTGCATATCCCCTTTGGATGCTGCAGATTTAAAATGATGCGCATAAGTTCACTGCATAAATCTGTTGCTTAATATGCATTTAAACATTTAAGCAACTGTGTCTGATCCAGAGTAAAATTGCAATGGTTTATTAATAAATGCCAGTATATAATGCATCAGTGCACAGTATATGAAGCAGTCAAGCAGATAGTGTTATATAAATATAAATATATAAATATATATAAATATAAATATATATATTACACACAACAAATGTCACAACGTCCCTTTTACTTATTTAATTTTTTCCTTGTTTTCTCTGATATTGTAGCTACAATAGGTTTCTCCTTTACTTTTATCTTATCAAACTCTATCTCCATAAGACAGGACAGGAAGTGGTGTGACTTGAACAATAAGTATTAACCACTTGCTTACTGGGCACTTAAACCCCCCCTCGCCCAGACCAATTTTCAGCTTTTAGCGCTGTCACTCTTTGAAAGACAATTGTGCGGTTATAAAACACTGTACCCAAATTACGTTTTTATCATTTTTCCCACAAATTGAGCTTTCTTTTGGTGGTATTTGGTCACCTCTGAGTTTTTCATTTTTTGTTAAAATTTTTTTTAAAAAGACCGAAATTTTAAAAAAAATTACAAAACTGTTTTATATTTTGTTTGCTGGTAATTATTCTCCTTAATTGATGTACGCTGATGAGGCTGCACTGATGGGCACCGATAGGCTGCATTGATGGGCACTGATAAGGCCGCACTGATGGGCATTGATGAGGTGGCACTGATAGGTGGCATTGGTGGGCACTGAGAGGTGGCACTGAGAGGTGGCACTGACGGGTAGCACTGATGGACAGCACTGCAGGGCATTGCTAGGTGGCACTGAAAGGCACTAATAGGTGGCACTAATAGGTGGCACTGATAGCTGGCACTGATGGGTGGCAGTGATGGGCATTGATCGGTACCGGTAGGTAACACTAATAGGTAGCACTGGTAGGTGGCACTGATGAGGCACTGATTGGCACCACTGGTGGGCATTGATAGGTGGCACTTGTGGGCATTGATAGGTAGCACTGATTGCTTGCACTGTTATGCACTGGTGGGCACTGATTCCTGGCACTGTGGGCACTGGCAGGTGGCACTGGCAGGCGGCACTAGTGGGCACAGATTGGGTGGCTTTGCATCTTCCTCTTCAGGACCGATGTCCCTTGCACAGAAGCCGGTGAAAAACAGTTACCGATCTTCTGTTTACATCATGTGATCAGCTGTCATTGGCTGACAGCTGATCACGTGATAAGGTGCCAGGATCAGCCCCTTACTCCGATCTGTGATCACCCGAGTCTCATTGACTCAGTGATCACAGTGCATGCCCTGCAGGGGGTGTGTGCGGGGAGCATGCAAAGGGGGGGATGTCTATTAATGGCCTCCCAGCAAAGTAGGTCTGCGCTGTAGCTATCATTCGATTATAGCGCGGATCTGAAGGGGTTAAATAGAGTTTCCTTACTTTCTTCTTGTGAGGCCTTCAAGTAGCCATGTTGCTGGTAGCTTCCAACTGGAAATATTAAAATTGTACCAGTTGCAAGAACAAATAAATATTTAGGCTGATTTGTAAAAATTGAAGGAAGTATAAGTTTGTGTAGGCTGGTCCAGCCTATTGGGCCATAAAGATATTTTTCTTTCCTCCACTTTTTCTAAACCAGGCCATATTATGTTGTAACTTGTGTTTGTCCAAACACTGGGGGAGATTTACTAACGCTGAAGCACTCAGAATCTGGTGCAGCTGTACATGTTAGCCAATCAGCTAATTAAGCTTTGACAATAAAACTTGGAAGCTGATTGGTTTCTATGCAGAGCTGCATCAGATCTTGCACTCTCAAGTTTTAGCAAATCAACACCAGTGTTCTTTGAACAATGGCTGATTACTCAAAAAATTGTCTTTAGTTCCCTGAACAAGATCAGTTCATAATTCCAATGTGATATCTTATCTGTGAACATTCAGATTAACATTCCCAAAATTATAAGTCAATACCAAGATGAAGCACATCACAGATCACAACATGTTTCATGAATACCCATTGACTTCATCAGGAGTGGATGCTACTGACAGGGTAGCCAAAGAATAAAAGATCAAGGTTTTAAATTTTAACAAAACTAGTGATATCATATTACCAGTCTATTGGAGCCATTAGCAGATCATGTGTGGCCAACATGTTAGGAAAGCCAGAGCAATACCCCTATAATCCCTTGTCCCTTCTGTTAGTCAAAAAAAGAGGTATTCCCACTAGGTTCACTTACACTACTATCCAGAGGTTAGTACTGCAATTTTTAAATTCACAGAAAGGACAAAAGTAGCACAGATGTGGTCAGTGAATTCATCCCTAACACTAAGGTTTCCTTTCACCCCAACACTAACTCTACCTGTAACCCCCCCCCCCATAACTTTAACCCTTACTGCAACCCTAAACTAACCTTCCATATAACCCTCAAACTAACATTATCTCTCCCTGTAATTTTAACACTCTTTATTTATATATCACAAATCCATATCACTGTCCTCACAGTAATCACAACATTAACACTAATCTTTAATTTAGCCCCTACCATAATACTAACTTTCCCTTTAACCCAAGAATTCTCTGTAACCTTCCCTGTCACCAAACTCCTGTCTGTAACCAGATCTATAGTGCCTTGAAAAAGAATTCATACCCCTAGAAATTTTCCACATTTTGTCATGTTACAACCAAAAATGTAAATGTATTTTACTGGGTTTTTATGTGATAGACCAACACAAAGTGGCACATAATTGTGAAGTGGAAGGAAAATGATAAATTATTTTCAATTTTTTTTCCAAATAAATATCTGAAAAGTGTGGGGTGCATTTGTATTCAGCCCCCCGATTCAATACTTTGTAGAACTACCTTTCACTGCAATTACAGCTGAAAGTCTTTTGGGTATGTCTCTACCAGCTTTGCACATCTAGAGAATAAAATTTTAGCCCATTCTTCTTCGCAAAGTAGCTCAAGCTCTTTCAGATTGGATGGGGAGCGTCCGCGAACAGCAATTTTCAAGTCTTGCTACAGATTCTCAATTGGATTTAGGTCTGGACTTTGACTGGGCCATTCTAACACATGAATATGCTTTACTCTAAACCATTCCATTGTAGCCCCAGCTATATGTTTAGGGTCATTGTCCTTCTGGGAGGTGAACCTCCGCCCCAGTCTCTTTTGCAGACTCTAATAGGTTTTCTTCTAAGATTGTTCTGTGTTTGGCTCCATCCATCTTCCTATCAACTCTGACCAGCTTCCCTTCCCTGCTGAAGAAAATCTTCCCCACAACATGATGCTGCCACCAGCATGTTTCACGGTGGGGATGGTGTGTGCAGTGTTAGTTTTTCGCCACACATAGCATTTTGCTTTTAGGCCAAAAAGTTAAATTTTGGTCTCATCTGACCTGCGCACCTTCTTCCACATGTTTGCTCTGTCCCCCACATGGCTTCTCTTAAACTGCAAACAGGACTTCTTATGGCTTTCTTTCAACAATGGCTTTCTCTTGCCACTCTTCCATATGGACATGGATTACTGGAACCATGTCCTGTGGTCTGATAAAACCAAGATAAACTTATTTGGTTCAGATGGTGTCAAGCATGTGTGGCGACAACCAGGTGAGGAGTACAAAAAAAAGTGTGTCTTGCCTACAGTCAAGCATGGTGGTGGGAGTGTCATGGTCTGGGGCTACATGAGTTCTGCCAGCACTGGGGAGCTACAGTTCATTGAGGGAACCATGAATGCCAACATGTACTGTGACATACTGAAGCAGAGCATGATCCCCTCCCTGAACTCCATGTCCAAGAGGGTTAAGGCAGTGCTGGAAAATAGTGGTGGCCACAAAATATTGACACTTTGGGCCCAATTTGGATATTTTCACTTATGGGGTGTACTCACTTTTGTTGCCAGCGGTTTAGACAATAATGGCTGTGTGTTGAGTTATTTTGGGGGGCAGCAAATTTACACTGCTATACAAGCTGTGCACTCACTACTTTATATTGTAGCAAAGTGTCATTTCTTCGGCGTTGTCACATAAAAAGATGTAATAAAATATAAAAATGGGAGGGGTTTACTCACTTTTGTGAGATACTGTATAAATTATATATATATATTTATATATATTCGTGGCCCTATGACCGAGAGAGATGTGGATCAAATAAACACATGACAAGACTTACAACATAAATAGACCTGAAGTGTGCCTTGGTGGTCTGGTTGGTATGCCAAGAAAAGGGTGCATACCCAAGGTAAGTAATGGGTAGTTTATGAAGAAGGATGTGCTGAGAAGTGCCCTGAAAACGGGAAGGGAGGGAGGGTATCGTGCACTGAGCCGACAAAGAGCATGGGCGAGTGGGCTGCTTAAATACCCTCCGGGCTCCTCCCATAAATTCAGGTCACCGTACTGGCCTTCTTATTTATGGTCGTGGCCCTATGACCAAGAGAGATGTGGACCACATAAACAAGTGACAAGACTTACAACATAAATAGACCTGAAGTGTGCCTTGGTGGTCTGGTCGGTATGCCAAGAAAAGGGGACAAAAGACTCAGATACGGGAATAACTCTTTATTGATTCTTGTGGTTATTGAGCTAGCTTGGTGAAGTTTTGTGCCATTTGTTCCTGATGATTTGGTATGAGGCAAAACAAGCGGACTTCCATTGGCCTAGTTTCTTGATTACATGGTCTGGTACTCTATGCTGGGAGGCAGCTGAGGCTGCTCCAATCCGGAAGGAATGTCAAGAGAACTGACTGGGATTGAAGCCCAAGTTGCTTAGGAGGTTCCTAACTTTGAGCCAGCCTTAATTAATGTAAACCGGTACTGTGGCTGTTTATTATTTAATTTCCCTCCCCCCTCGGTGTGTATTGGCTCCACACTATATAACCATACGCCCATTAGTGACCAAGCACGCTTCCTGATGACGTAATAACGAAACGTACGTTGAGGCGGTACTTGGTCACGTTACTTCACGCTACTTCCGGTCCCTTTGGTTGCTCCGGGCTGGACAGTGGAATGTACGGCAGCTACGAGGGCTAGCCACGAGTCACCTTCCGATCACCAGACACACTTGCAGCCCCAGTGTCGGGCACGTTCTCATGTAAGCAGCCATTTGGCATTTGTATTTTTTTACAATTTTAAATAAACAGGATTATGCTATTGGTTCCTATTATATTTTCACATATCTCATCTATGATCTTTGCGGAGGAGGGGTTTCTTATATCCACAGTCTTCACCATTGTAGCAAGCATTATCTTGCTAAAGCCTATCTGACCTGCTTTTTAAGTAAAGGGGTCACCATTCTCTGGTAAGCAGAATACATATAAGGAGCACGTTGGGTGTATTTTTATCAGTCGGTGAAGGATTATTCATTATTTTTATTGCCTGGAAGAATTTAACCTAGAAGTTTTTTTGGATCTTTTTTGTGATTTTGGGACTTACTTCTTTTTTTTACGGCCTGTTTGGCCCATATTATTGTCTATACAACTTGAGTTCATCACCTGTCTATATATAAGTATTTATGGCACATTGCACTTTTTTTGTTTTTTCAATGCTAGTTGTTTGAGTCTATTTAACTGCTTAACCTTTGTCCAGTCAATTATTATTTGTTTTAGAGTGCCCTCTACACTTTATTTTATTAGGAGGATCCTGACATGCTTGATAAACTGGCTGCCAGTCAGGGGGCTGATTAGAAAGGGTAGCAACAAGCTACCATCAGATTGGCTGGGTAGATGGGACAGTAGTCGGTCGAGCACCGTTACTGGGCACCAGGCATTGTTAGTCTAAGACAGGTTAATGTCAACCCCGAGGCCGGTTTGTTGTGTTTTGCGGATTGTGAGATGAAGGGTGTAATGGTTCGAAAGTGAGGTGGCGTCGGAGCAGTGTCTGAAATTTGGTAAATTCAATAGGTCGTAGGATACCGTAGAAAGCCTGGTAGATGGCCGCTTGGACAACTAGGCTGGGCAAAGCCCCAAACGGAGAGTAAGGATTTCAGACATGTCTCTGAAGAGGGCACTCATGATAAGTAGGCATTTGCCACTGACTACAGGTTGGTGCATCAGTATGCCCCGTAGGAGGGACTTGACTGCAAGGGCCAAGAATACTGATGGTTTACTGGGGTTCTGTAAGGACAGGAAATGCTGGCCGCCGGCTAGGTATAGCCTGATAGTATTGTGAGAAAGGGCCATCTGCCGGTGGCAATACGATATAAAGGCTAGGACGTGTTTAACATCACCTATTGTTGCTCTGGGGCAAGAGGCCAAAAACTCTCGGTAAGTGTTCCAAGCAGTGCGATAGGCCTTCAGTGTGTTGCATGCCAAGGAGTGGTTATTGAGCTAAGTTGGGTTGGCGAGATGCAACTTCATTCCATCGTCAGCAATAGCTATGGTGGGACAGGAGTAGTTGTTGGGTCAGCTTCAGGCTCCTGCTGGAAAAACAGTGACAGCTGCGCGAGCCTGCACAGGAAGGACATGATGGGGAGAGACCTGGATCTACTTTTATTGATGATGTTGGCTGTGGCCTGATTGTCTGTGGTGAAGAGAACTGTCTGTCCTGTCCAAGTGTGGCCCCAGACTTGGGCAGCTGCCACAATGGGATATGGCTCGAAGACTGATGAAGACTGGGTGAAAGCAGAAATTTAAGAGAATTTCTGGGGGCCAAGGTTTGGCGAACCAGTGGTGGCCAGAAATGGTGGCTGCTGCATCGGTGACCACCCGTGGTGGCTCAGCTGACACTGCCGGGATGAACATTGAAATGCCGTTACAGCTGGTGAGGAACTTGTCCCACATAGCTAAGTCTGCTACTGCTGCTTGGTCTAGTTTGAGAATTTGGCCTGGTTCTTGCACTGGTGTGAGAAAAACTAAAAAGCTGTGATGTAAAGGACCGTCCTTGAGGAATAATCCTCATCGTGAAGTTCAGCATCCCTAGTAAGGATTGCGACTGCCTCATGGTGCACCCTTGTGACCGGTTGAAGTCGTGGATAACTGTCCTGGTACGGGCTAGTTTGTCGGGAGGCAAGTATGGCACGCATGTCCAGGGTGACACCTAGGAAGGTGATAGAGTGTGCCAGGCCTTCCACTTTTTGCTCGGCTATGGGCACATTGAGATTGCTAAAGACTATTCTCAACCTGTCTAGATCTGCCGGTGGTGTGCCTGGTTGTTCGATGAGCAGGAAGTCATCGAAGTGGTGGATAACCGTCTGACGGTGAGCCTGGTGTGACTTTACCTGAAATGAACTAGCCCACCCCTGTCATGCGACTGACCCTGGTGAAGATGCGAGCTGTATGTTCTTCCCCTCCTATTTTTTTTTTACCTGTGGAGATAAAGTCCAACCTGGTGCTGGATGGAAACCTGAACTAACCTCAGGGAGAAAGACAGAGAAAAGATGAGTGGCCTGCGTGCCACTGGAGATGAATGGCCAACTGGGTGCCGCTGCGTATTTGTGTGGCTTATTGTTTGCCACTGAGGTGTGTTTGCAAGTTAGTTTGTATGCGGGTTTGCATGTAGATGCGTGCCGCAAAGTGTTTTATACTACTAGAGATGATATTGTGTGGTTGCAAGGGTGTCAGTGAGTGTCAGGTTGCTGGGACGATATTGCGTGGTTGCAGGGAGAAAGACAGAGAAAAGATGAGTGGCCTGCGTGCCACTGGAGATGAATGGCCAACTGGGTGCCGCTGCGTGTTTGTGTGGCTGATTGTTTGCCACTGAGGTGTGTTTGCAAGTTAGTTTGTATGCGGGTTTGCACGTAGATGCGTGCCGCAAAGTGTTTTATACTACTAGAGACGATATTGCGTGGTTGCAAGGGTGTCAGTGAGTGTCAGGTTGCTGGGACGATATTGCATAGTTGCAGGGGGTCTCGATGAGCATGAAGGGGTTTTTTTTTAGACGACATTGCGTGGTTGCAAGGGTCTAAGTCTGGTTTGCTGAAACGATATTGTGTGGTCGCAAGGTCCTCAGTCTGGTTTGTTAAGATGATATTGCGTGGTTGCAAGTGCCTCGATGAGTATGAGGTTTGTTTTCAGACGGCATTGCGTGGTTGCAAGGGTCTCAGTCTGGTTTTCTGAGATGATATTGCGTGGTCGCAAGGGTCTCAGTCAGATTGGTGAGACGGTATTGCGTGGTTGCAAGGTTCTCGATGAGTATGAGGTTGTGTGAGACGATATTGCGTGGTTGCAAGGGTCTCAGTGAAAGTCAGGCTGCTGAGACGATATTGCGTGATTGCAAGGGTCTCGATGAGTATGAGGTTTTTTGTTTTTTGTTTTTTTTACTATGAAGTTGCAAGGGTTTCGACAGGTTAGGGGTTGCTGAGACAATATTACATGACTGCAAGAGTCTCAATGGGTGTCGTGTTTGCAGAGACAATATTGCGTTTGCAAGAGTCTCGATGAGTGTGAGGCTGCTGAGACGATATTGCATTTGCAAGGATCTCAACAAGAGTGTCAGGCTGCTAAGACGATTTGTCTGGCTGCAAGGGTCTCAATGAATGTAAGGTTGCTGGGGTGAAACTGCTTGGTCACAAAAGGTCTTGATGAGTGGGAAGTTGCTCAAGACGGTATTGCGTTGGTTGCAAGGGTCTCGATGAGTGTTGGGCTGCTGAGACGGTATTGTGTTTGCAAGGGTCTCAACAAGGGTGTCAGGCTGCTGAGACAATTTTGCGTGGTTGTAAGGGTCTCAACAGGTGTCAGGTTGCTGGGCCGAGATTGGGTGGTGACAAAGGGGGTTTTAATTATTATTTATTTTTTATTTTATTATTATTATTTTTTTAATCATTTTTTTTTGACAAGTGAGAGGTTGCTGAGACGATGTTGCATTTTGCAAGGGTATTAACAAGGGTGTCAGGCTGCTGAGATGATTTGCACAGTTGCAAGGGTCTCAACAGGGGTCAGGTTGCTAGGCAGAGATTGCGTGGTGGCAAAGGTTTTTTTTTTTTTTTTAATGAGTTAGAGGTTGCTGAGACGATATTACGTTTTGCAAGGGTCTTAACAAGAGTGACAGGCTGCTGAGACAGTTTTGCATGGCTGCAAAGGTCTCAACAAATGAGAATTGGGTTACTGAGAAAAAGGGTAGAAACACCTGGTTTGTTTGGCGGCTTACCGTACCCTTAAGCGAGCAGTATAACGGATAAGGACAACGTCCGTTTGATTCCTAGGTTCCGTAGGGGGAACTAATGAACGATATGGCAGACAACAAACGGTAACGAATTGATAGAACATAAAGAATATGGTAACGAATCTTACTTGCGACAGTGGGCCATGCGAGTGGTTCGCGGCGGACTGTGGTGGGAGTGCCACGCATCAGGAAGGTGTGGCGTGATGCCATGCACAAGGCAAAACAACAAGGTTTGATGTAGAAAATAGAACGCGAGATGTGCGTACGAATGATTCATAAGTTCCCCTGGGGGAACAGAACACATGGTATGGTTCCCGGGAGAGGCAACAAATTTTTACATGAGAAAACACGAATACTACCTTACTACCTGTGACAGTGACCGTGCCACTGGGTTCGCATTGGACTGGAGCGGGTGTGCAACACATCCGAAGAGTGTGGTGTGGCGCATGGCGTACAGAAAATAACTTTGGTTTGCTAAATAAATTAGAGGAGAACCGTGTACAAATGATTCGTAAGTTCCGCTGCAGGAAATAAACCACACGGCATGGGGGATACAAGGAATGGCAACGGTAGAAAGTATGCAATGTATCTGATACGAATCGGTTGTAAAGAGAAATGACTCTGATACGAATCAGTTGTAAAATGTATGAAATTGATCCAATACAAATTGGTAGTAAGGAGTATAAAATTAATCTGATATGAGTTGGTTGTAGAGTGTATGCCACCCCTTGCTCTGAAACCGAAAACATACCAACCACCCAGCCCCCCAGACTAATCAAGTGCAGACAAGGCACCAGGTGGGTCTAATTACCACCTCAATCAGCCACAGAACCCATACAAACAATACATGCTCATCTCCAAATGGATGAGACGGCCACCCTATGGACAGTGAATCTTATAACCAGTAAAGCCTATGGCGAGTGATATCGGACAATGCCTGACAGCGGCTCGGAGGTTTGGATTTACAAATGAATCGTATGTATGGCAGAAGGAACTTACAAATGTACTACGCCTGTGCCGAATGATGTCGGGACATGAGCGACAACAACTCTGAGGCAGTTTTTTTTACGAAAGGGATACAAGATAGGAAGCATAATGAATCGCAAGATTGCACATGTTACGAAAAGGTTTGAATACTACCTGCGACAGTGAGCGGGAACTGCCAGTGAAGACCACAAACGGAGAAGCCACAATGCACTTGCGATCGAATGCACAGACTCACGAACATGAGGTGAGCTGGGAAGACTCGGCCCAGTGACGTGTAGTATCGCGCACTGAATCGACAAAGAGCATGGGCAAGTGAACTGCTGAAATACCCTCCGGGCTCCTCCCATAAATTCAGGCCACAATACTAACCTTCTTATATATGCATATATATATATACCACTACTAAATAAAAACATTTCAGATAAGACAATGTTAATTCACTGGTAAAGGAGTGGAGTGCTGTGGGAGCTGATGTCTGAAGTTGTTTGAGTTTCCATATTGATCCAGCGTTGGCAACAACAGCAGGAGCATATGTCAGGTGGAACTTTACACCACTGTTGATTTTACAAGGGTAGTACATGGAACATTATCCTAAACTTTCTAAAACAACACCGCCTGACAGCTGTGGAATGCTTTCCCAAGCATTAATTATGAATGATATTAAACGTGGAAGACAACTCACTGGTGACTCAATGTCCTCCAGAAGCAGCACAGAACAGCGTTCACACTTCAACAGTGTCTGAGCCCGATGCATAATTTTCTTGACAACTTTCTCCAGGTCTGTTTGTTCCTCAAACAGGTCATTCACGACCTCCAGCAAAGCCTGTGTAACATGAGAAACCATTTCATTAACAATTATTGGACAATATTATTGACTTAATGCGCAAATCATATGCATTGTGCACTGTATTGTTCTATTTTTGTTATAATAGATGTTAATATAAAAACAGATTCTATGATTTAATGAATTAAAAAACAATATGCATTGTTATCTAATAGACTTGTAAGTGTAATCTTTTAGGCCTCATTCACACTGAACTCCTGCATTTTCTAAATACAGGCGAAGTCATCTGGGAAGTATAAAAAAGTTTATGCCTCCCAGATGACTTTTTCCTGTGTTTAGAAATTCCTGCTTTAAAGGCTCCAATGCACACTGGCTATTTACCCCCGATGCATGAGAGTCTGACAGCTACTGTGGCTGGACAGGGCTGGATGGTGCATGGAGTGGTACAAACATCTAGGGCAGTTTGCCCCCCGGGAAAAATGACCAGAACACAAGAAGTCTGCAGTCTGGGCTTTCGTTCCTGGCTACATACTGCCCTAAGTGTTCATACACCTAGGTGCAGCATTCGGCTCCGTTCAGCCGCAACAGCTGTCAGACTCCCATAAATTTTAACAGGTTGCTGGCAGCAGGGCTGGATGGGACACCTATTCCCTCCACCCATGGCTTAACCCCAGAGCTCCATGCACTGGGGCTAAATGCCCAGTGTGCATGGGACCTAAACTGTATCTGCAGCCAAAAATGTAATTTTAGCTTTGAATGAAGTAGGGAAGGGTTAAAACTTGCTAAGTTGTTTTTTCCTGTTTGGGTACCATTGGGGAAATTTTAGAAAATCTACAAAAATGAGGAGAAATCTCCTTTCAGGCAGCTGTCCCTGGAGCAGGTGTCCCGATTGGAAGATTTCACCTTACCCCATGTTCCAAAAACAACTTTAAAATCTTGAATTTTTCCCTAGGTCACAATGGTGATCAAATACATATAGAATAGTCTCCCGAATCAGAACACAGACAACAAACTTTAGGAGTTATTTTATAACTGCATTTTTCTTGTAGTTTGGCCTACTTCTAAGTTGCATGAAATTGCTTCAAAATGAGTTTGCCTTCTCACTGACTTATATGGGAAGAGAAGAAGTCCTGATAGTAATGATGAGTTTCAGATTCAGATTGTGTGGAATTCGGGGGGAAATTTGCATATTTAGCACTCGCTAAAGGGGTAAACTAAATGGGTTGTTCATTTACCTGCAGACCCAACCTCTGGCTGCAGTAGTAAGTTAACCACTTGCCAACCAGCCACTGCAATTTTAATGTGGCGCAATGGCACGGCTGGGCGAAACGACATTATGTTACGTCGCTTCACCCTGTGGGCACTAGGGGCCCACTGCTCTCCCCGGAGCCGATGTGAGTGCCCGGCGGTCACGATTACTGCTAGGCTCCCGTGATCGCTGCTGACACACTGAGAATCGGGATCTGTGTGTGTAAACACACTGTTTGTTCATACAGAGTATGAACAGCAATCTGTCATCTATCCTACACAGTCCCCTCCCCCCTTCAGTTAGAACACACACTAGGGAAAACAATTGATCCCCCCCCCGGTGTTAACCCCTTCACTGCCAATATATGCTTATTGCGCTTTTTGCGTTTTTTTTTTACCAAAAATATGTAGAAGAATACATATCGGCCTAAACTGAGGAAAAAAAAAAGTTTTTTTTATATATTTTTGGGGGATATTTATTATAGCAAAAAGTAAAACATTTTGTGTTTTTCAAAATTGTCGCTCTTTTTTGTTTATAGCGCAAAAAATAAAAACCGCAGAGGTGATCAAATACCGCCAAAAAAAGCTCTCTTTGTGGGAAAAAAAGGATGTCAATTTTGTTTGGGTGCAACGTCACACGACCACGCAATTGTCAGTTAAAGCGACGCAGTGCCGAATCGCATAAAGTGCTCTGGTCAGGAAGGGGGCAAAGTCTTCTGGGGCTGAAGCGGTTAAATGTTTAAGAGCAGTATTATTACTGTGGCATTAAATGTGAAAGCTGCCAGCTCAGGATGCTTGTTAGAGAGCTGGCAGGGGCCGGCTTCCTAGTGATCAGTAACACAACCTCACCCAGCTATTCAGCTGTCAGTGAAGATTCTCAGTTGACAGCTGAATGTAAACATAGGGATGTGGATGGTGGCTAACACCACTGACTAAATATGGTCATGGCCATAATTAGTCAATGATGTTCACAAAATATGGTCATGGCCATGAGTCAGCCACCCACCCCTTTAAGAAGCATTTTTTTTCTTTGTATATTTCAGTTTTGCTGTATAAATGGTATAGGTGTATCACTTCAAAAGTAAGTTTAAGGCATCCCCAGGCATGTTTTTTTTTAAGGAATTTAGCATTTTTTGTACTTCACCTTGCTGCTATGGTATTTTATTAGCCTTTAAAATGGTCAGAATTGATTTGAAAGATTCAGCTGCCATTGATTTCAGTGAAGTCTGGATTAACATCCAGACTTCAGGTCCATTCTACTTATCCCTATTTAGCACACAGCTCTTATGATATTAAATAACAACAGTAACCAACCAGAGTTCAACTTTTATCAATTTACAGAAGCCAAAGCAGTTAAAAGAGAAGTATGTTTTTTTTTTTTTTTCATACTTACCTAGGTGGATGCAGCATCGGTCTAAAACTGCATCTGTCCCCTGGCACCTCAAACACTGAGAACCAAGCAATCAAACACCGCTGATTGCTCGGTTCTCACAGCTCTGTATGCAGAGAGCTGGTCACTGTCAATCAGAAGCTTTCTGCTATGCCCCCTTCTCACACACTGTAGCCCTTTGCAGTGGAGGGAGCGGCTGCTTTAAGCTATCAGTGGCTCGCTGAGAGGCTGAGCCGGGTGGCAGTCCAGGGATCTGGCGGATCCCGACTTCCATGGTCGTGATGACGTCGAGCCTGGACCAGCTCTGTGACGTCAGCAGAGAGCGGACTTCAGCGCGCTTTCTGCTGAAAACGGGTCACAGGAGTGCAAAATGAACTGTGATCCATAAGCGAAGTACAGCCAAACGAGCTTTGGCTGCAATTCTACTTTAACGATGATTGCTGATTGATTGACATTAATTTTTCAATTTTGCTTGTTGTTAAAACCTATATATATATATACTCGATTCATTCCATATTTTTTTCATTACTGTTAAAGACCAAAATGTCTACTCGATTAAACACTCAAAGACACTCACCCGACTTCTGTCATATTCCTTTCTTGAGGCAGAAAAAAGTTGAGCATTGGATATGGCAATTCCACAGAATGGGAGGTACATCTGCATAACCTATAAAATAAAAATAAAAAAGAAGCTACTAAAATCATACTCTGTATGATGTGGCTAATAACTGTTATGAATACATAGAAAAAGCAATGTGCAATGGATATCAACAGGTTTTCTTTAAAAAAAAAATCCAACAAATAAAAACTGGCTGCTGAAATTACCATATAATCTTCTGATACTGACCCTTAACTCTCTGCAGTTTTTATTTTGTGAGCTATAAATAAAAAAAGAGCAATAATTTTGAAAAAAACACAGTAAAAACACAGACCCTTATCTCTGACTGTAGGCCATCACTCGCAATGTTTTTTTTTTTTTAATTCAGCATACCATAGTCAAATACTGATATAAACTGATTTTGCACAGAGGTTTAATGAAATCCACAGCTTTACTATAAAATAAAACAGGGAAAAGAGTCCTCTATCACAATTTAAAAAATTCAAGTGGAATTCAAGGATGGCAAAAAGCTGCATTCCCATGTGTTGGAAGGAGCCAAGAGCACCCCAGATTTCTATGTGGCGTAATAAAGTTGGAAGAATTGGAATAATGGAAAATCTGATACCTATGTCCCCGGATAGAATGGAACGTACTTCCCAAATATGGGCTCCCTGGGAGATATTCTTACAAATGGAGGAGGGGAAAAGGTTGGTTGGCGAGGAGCAAGGGGAGCAGGACATGTAGGAATGGTAACTGGGGGGATATAGTTAAATGACCCTGAATCCCTCTGGACGGGGAGGCCATTAGGGGGGGAGGGGGTGGGGGTGTTCCCTTTTTTTTTTCTGTTGCTCGTTTCTGAGGCACTTTTAGGGCTCCGGGCCACAGAGTAGGGGGAAGTAAAAGGGAATTCAAGGATGGATTTAAGACCCAATTCAGCAGAGATTTCCCCAGAATGTGCAAATCCATACAATTGTTTTTTTAAGGTCAGGTCACACGATCTTGCTGTCCTACTCTCAATTTTAAAAGTGACACTTTGGGAGGAAGGATCCCTTCCGAGACTCAAGCTGATAAGTTAGTCAAGTAACACTGGGAGGAACTGCAAAACATTCAGTAGGCATGGCACACAGATTGTGCTGACAATATGTAATCCAAAAGCTGCTCTCCTGCGCTTGAGTGGTAAGCTTAGAGGTATATAGTATGTGGATTCTTCATCAGTGCCAGAAGCCTTAAAGCCTCATCAGGATAATATGTATCCTTATAGACTGAAAAACAACAAGAGTAGGGTGTCCACCGACCTAGCGCATTACAAAAATAAATTTTATTTAAGAATAAAAGAAACAAGTGTTAAACTCACAAACGCATGGCATGTATATGCATACTGTATCATAGCAAATGAGAACAATCAACTCCAGGTCTGCTGTACTGTGTCAACCAGTAGTAGAAGACCAGGCAGCGTCCGTAATGGCAATCGCGTTTCAAGGGAGAACCCTCTTCATCAGCGCTTCATCAAAGTAGTGAATGACCAACCACTCATTTAAGTGCACATATATACACGTTTAATGCAGTGTCCACATTAATAGACCCCACCCCCTCAAATAATTAGGGGGTGGAATCACAACTTCCAATATCTATATAGCCTATGATACATGGATTAAATAGCAGCATATATAACAAACCTAAAGCATTTCACTTATACACACAATACAGGCATCAGGTCTGGAAGGTTTGATGCACAGTAACAAACATGTATTTGCGTCACTTTTTTATCACCAATTACTAAGTTATTTTTTTGTACTGTGCGTATAAGTGAAATGCATTAACCACTTCAGCCCCAGAAGAATTGGCTGCTCAATGACTAGGCCATTTTTTTGCGATACGGCACTGCGTCGCTTTAACTGACAATTGCGTGGTCATGTGACGCTGTACCCAAACAAATGTGACGTCCTTTTTCTCCCACAAATAGAGCTTTCTTTTGGTGGTATTTTATCATCTCTGCAGTTTTTATTTTTTGAGCTATAAACAAAAAAAGAGCAACAATTTTGAAAAAAACACAGTATTTTGTACTTTTTGCTGTAATAAATAGCCCCATTTAAAAAAAAAAAAAAGCTAAGTTTTTCCTCAGTTTAGGCCGATATGTATTCTTTTACATATTTTTGGTAATAAAAATCGCAAAAAGCGTATATTGATTGGTTTGCGCAAAAGTTATAGCGTCTACAAAATAGGGGATAGATTTATGGCATTTTTATTATTATTTTTTTTTTTTTACTAGTAATGGCGGCGATCTGCAATTTTTATCGGGACTGCAACATTATGGCAGACATATTGGACACTTTTGACACATTTTTGGGACCATTGGCATTTATACAGCGATTAGTGCTATAAAAATGCACTGATTACTGTTTAAATGTCACTCGGAAGGGGTTACCACTAGGGGGCGATCAAGGAGTTAACTGTGTTCCCTATGTGTGTGTTCTAACTGTGTGGGATGTGACTGACTATAGGAGATGAGAGATTGTGGTTCTCAGCTCGTAGGAACTCACGGTCTCTCTCTCCTCTCCTCACAGAAACTGGGATGTGTGTGTTTACACACACATGTCCCTGTTCTGCCTCTTATGCCTCTTATGCCCCATGATCGCTCGTGGCCGGTGGTCATCGCGACCGCCGGTCACAAGCATCGGCAACATGCTGCGCAGTGGGGGCACGCACGTGCCTGCCATCCCGCTTAAAGGGACAGCTACGACCGTTCGTGGGATCGTGCCGACCTGCCGCAGTATAATGATGGTGGATGGTCGGCAAGTGGATACGTTTGGTATATATACTGCTATTTAATACAGGGATCATGGGCTATACAGATATTGGAAGTTGTGACTACACCCCCTAATTATTTGAGGGTGGTGGAGTTTATTAATGTGAACACTGCATAATATGTTTATATACAGTATGTGCACTTAAATGAGTGGTTGGTCATTCACTACTTTGGTAAAGAGGGTGCTCCCTTGAAATGTATCGGCCATTATGGAAGCTGCCTGGTCTTCCCATACTACTGGTTGACTACAGCAGACCTGGAGGAGATTGTTCTCACTTGCTATGATATACATATGCATGCCATGCGCTTTGTGAGCATAACACTTGTTGCTTTTATTCTTAAATAAAATGTATTTTGGTAATGCGCTAGGTCAGTGCACCCTTCTCTTATTGCTGTTTTGCAATCCGCCTCTATGACCAATGCAAAAGAAGCTGAGTATACATTAGGGCTCCACCTTCAGTGTATACTTAAAGCCATGGTAGCGACAGAGATGGAAGGGTTGTTGTCATTTTATTATGGTGTGACCATTACAGGTCATAAGAACTTTTACTTAGGTCAGAACTGAAATTTAAGCCTAGCTCACACGGGCCGAATGTCAGACTGCATCGGTCGGTTCAATAGAAATTGGCCAACATTCAGTACGTGTGTACTGCAGTCGGTCATGATTGAAAAAGGTCTGCTGATTGGGAGATCAGCGCTCTCAGCCAATGGCTGAGATCGCTGACCGAAGTGTTCTGGTAGCCCCCTGTCAGAATGTCAGAACACAATAGAGCAGCAGGGGAGATTATAGGCCAAGATACATTGATTATGGGTTAGGGATTGCAAGAGGTGAACAAAACTGCTGGTTTCATCCAACCAGGGATCACAAAAAAGCTTCTTAACCCTTTCATGACTAAGCCTATTTTTGAAATTTGGTGTTTACAAGTTAAAATCCGTATTTTTTGCTAAAAAATTACTTAGAGCCCCCAAACATTATATATATTTTTTTAGCAGAGAATCTAGAGAATAAAATGGAAACTGTTGCAATATTTTATATCACACGGTATTTGTGCAGCTGTGTTTTAAACGTAAATTTTTAGGAAAAGGGACATTTTCATGAATTTAAAAAAATCCAAACAGTAAAGTTACCCCAATTTTTTTGTATAATGTGAAAGATGATGTTATGCCGAGTAAATAGATACCAAACATGTCACGCTTTATAATTGCACGCACCCGTGGAATGGCGACAAACTACGGTACCTAAGAATTTCCATAGGCGACGCTTTAAATTTTTATGGTTACCAGGTTAGAGTTACAGAGGTATAGAATTATTGCTCTCGCTCTGACGATCATGGCAACACCTCACATGTGTGATTTGAACACCGTTTACATATGCGGGCGTGACTTCCGTATGCGTTTTCTTTGCTGCGCGAGCTCGCGGGGACGGGGACGCTTTAAAAAATTTTTTTTCTTATTTATTTTATTTAATTATATATTTAATAATTATGTTTAAAAAAAAAAAAAAAATTGGATGACTTTTATTGCTGTCACAAGGAATGTAAACATCCCTTGTGACAGTAATAGGTGGTGACAGGTACTCTTTATGGAGGGATCGGGGGTCTAAAAGACCCCCGATCCCTCCTTTGCACTTCAAAGTATTCAGTTCGCCGAAAACGGCGATTCTAAATACTGTGCATTTTTTAAAACCGGCG
This sequence comes from Lithobates clamitans, assembly GCA_037952925.1. NCBI lineage: Eukaryota > Metazoa > Chordata > Amphibia > Anura > Ranidae > Lithobates > Lithobates clamitans. The sequence goes on from JBBGZY010000014.1 coordinate 8,586,472, forward strand.
CCATTGGCAGCCGAGTAAACGGGAAGTGACATCATGACGTTGCTTCCGCGTTTACAATTAGAAGGCTGGAACTAAGCCGCCCACAGCTTTGTTCCAGCCCGCCCCCAGCCGCCGGAGACAGCCGATTGGTCACCGGGCCTCCCGATCGAACGGGAGGCCCGGTAAGGGCGGGAGGCGGCCCCTCCTGCTTCTCCAGTATAACAGCCAAACGGCTTTTAGCCGCATCGATTTTTATATTTGGATAACTGATCGCTGGCTCTAAACAACGGTACCGGGATGATGCCTGCAGCTGCGGGCATCATCCCGGTATAACCCCCGAAAGCCGAGTACGCACATCTGCGTACGCTCGGCGGGAAGGGGTTAACCTTCTCCCTGCAGTGGCTCACATTGCTAAGGTGAAGTTATATTGTCATACACTCAGATGATTTTATAAAGCAGCAGTGTCCAACCTTTTGACCTTCCTGGGCCACATTGAAAGAAGAGGAATTGTCTGGCTACAAATAAAATACACTAACAATAGGGATAACTTATGAGCAGAAAAAGTCTGGCAGATCACAAGTTAACAATCACTATATAGATAAGGTCTAATGTAGATAATATCTGTGTAATAAAGCTTTCTTATTTTGCAATATTTTTTATTATGAAAGTAAGAGGGCAACATAAAACTAGTGTGATATTTTTACACTGTTTTTCATAAATGCATTAATATCTGGTTCTATGGATATATTAGACAAAAACGCAAAAGAAGAGAGCGCAAAACCATCCTAGTGTAACTCGGCTTTAATATGGTAAAGTTAAAAACACTACAAGGAGGTCACGCCTCCGAAACGCGTTGTTGATGAAACTGTGTGACGTTCACACTCTCTTCCCCCCTGCATCCTGCTTGTGTGGGTTTGTGTGTCCTCGGGGAGCAGTGCCAGCTGGACCAGGCGCATGCTCATTAGGATCTGCACGTGGAGCGTGGTGGTGGATAGCTTTGGAAGTGCTGCCAGGATCTGGGCAGCTAGATTGAACGTTCATGGCTCTCCCTTCCCCTGTCGGGATCTTGAGGTGGAATTAGGAGTGCGGCCACAGTGGAATCTTTATGCTGTATCAATCTTCACACAATGTTAGTTTGACCATTGTAGTGTTTTTAACTTTACCATATAAAATCTGAGTTACACTAGGGCGGCTTTGTGCTCTCTTCTTTTGTGTTTTTGTCTAGATGTATTCCTGCCACCCAGAGGATCCATAGAGAGCAGCAGCACCCTTTGACTTGTCTAATTATCGCCAATAGCCAACTGGAGGGCTATACTAAACTGTTGATCAGTGCACCTGCTAGTTTTTTTCTATTGTGTGTATTTTATGAATGTATTAGCAATTCTGAAGGGATTTTAAAGGTGCTCATCGTATATTTTGGTTCTAATTTTGCTTATTGCAAATTATTCTGCATCCTTGAAAATAGTTGCTCACAAATATAGCTTGCTGCCAAAAACTGATGACATGAATAAGCCGTGAATGTAAAGAGTAGGATATTTTCCATTGAGAAGATTAAACTCTGAGACTCTCTAAGTAAAGAGATATTGTCAAATTTTTCTTAGGCCGTATGTGTTTGCCAAATGTAAATGCATTTTTACAAAAAAATCCCCCCAAAAATTAACATTTTGAAGTAAGTATTATGATTTTGTGCTAGGCTGCATTCATAGCCGTCTTGGGCCGAATGCAGCCTGTGGGCCGCAGGTTGGACACCTCTGCTATAAAGGTATTTGATGAGAAACTGATTTAGTAAAATGTTAACTTTTTTTTGCACTCATACATCAGTGACTTATTGGGGTTAATTTACTAAAACTGGAGAGTACACAATCTGGTACAGCTGTGCATGGTAAGCAATCAGTTTCTAACTTCAGCTTGTTCCATTAAGCTTTGACAATAAAACCTGGAAGTTGATGTAAGCACCTATATAGCACCTCTATGCAGAACTGCACCGGATTTTGCACTCTGCACCAGATTTTGCACTCTGCATCTTTAGTAAATCAACCCCATAATGCCATAGAACTATTTACAATAATCACCACCCCAGAAGTAGTTACAGTGCCCACCCCTACCACAGTTATACAGACAAATCAAACTCCGTTGAAAAATAGCATCAAACGAAATAGCATAGCTACAGAATTGTTTTCTACTTAGGTCATGCTTACCACATTTAAAAGTAATTCTACATAATTTTGCAACATGGTATATTAATTTAAACATATTTTAAAGTATTTTAGAAAAGAAGATTCTTTTCAAAAAAATATATTTGTGTATTTGCTGATTGAAAAACTTGCTAAATGTTAATGCATCGTGAGTTATAAATTAGCATGGACTACAGAGGCCAATTTCACAAATTTGTATTGCAGCAGTGTGCAGCAAAATAAAAGCGTTATCTCAACACCCGCTATCACACCCCGATGTGCCTCCACAATACATCTGCACCACAATGTACTGTGTGTGTTACAGTACTATAAAACAGTTTGGGGGTCTTGTTCAAAGATTCTATTGCATGTTTAATGCTACTTGTTTAGGATTCAAGTAACCCACTAGTATATTTTGGAGTTGTGAGATATAATTGAAGTAAGAACCCGTGTAAACACAAGGGAAATACACAAACTCCATGCAGATAGTGTCCTTGGTAATACCTGGACCCAATAAACACTGCAGCACCATGTTTGTTATTGCAACCATAGCTTAAAATAACACAATAACCTAATTATAAGATTTAAACCAAAACTCTATGCAGTCTTGGAGATGAAATAGTTTGCTGATACTTACCGTTCCCCAGCTGCTCTAAAAAAGCCTCAAACTTTTGGCCATTGGCAGAAAGTCAAAGGACATCTGTTCTGTGACCTGTACAATTTGCCACTGACTGTGTATGAGTCATCTCTTTCCTTCCTCACATAGTTAAACTGTAATGGTTAGCTTCCACTTCACCCATTACATTTTGGTCTATTATTTATGTCTGTCATATTCATAGTGATTTGAGTTCGGAAAACCATGGTGAAACAATGATGCAAATTTGTAGGCACAGATGTTGTTTACAAGCAAAGGGAACAACTCCCCGAGGCAGATAAGATAGGAAAAACTGGGCCACAAGATGTTACTGATGTCCCTTGACTGAACAAATAAAAATCTCCAGAAGTTATAATATTCTGTAGAACTCTGTTACCGGACTCTGTAATAACCCAGCTGTGTAGATGAGCAGCTTAAATGTCAAACAGAATCCCAAAAACAAGTAATTTCAACTGGTGTATCTAGTACATGTCAACTAAAATAAAGACTATGGCTGTATTGGCCACACCAAGGAGACCAAATAAATTCTATACCAGGGGCGGACTGACCATTCGGGCACTCGGGCACTGACCGAGCCACTAGGAGGCCCCATCAGGGTGGCCAGCCTCAGTTAAACCAGGGACGGTATGTAAAAATCTGTATTTTTTTACATCCTTCCCTGAAATGTCCGACACCGACATCATTTTGATGTGAAAATCCCAAGATTATATCTGCTCCGCCTCTGCACTGCCCCCTCAGCCAATAGGAACATGCTGTACACGCCCCCTTCCAAAGCGCAGCTTTTTTGACGCAGGAGCAGGAGATGCCGACTGCTGGAGTAGAGGAGAGGGAGGCGGGGACACAGCTTGCAGTGTGGGATGGGCTGCTGCCTGGTAAGGTAAGCTGGCTGAGCTGTACAAAATGGATTCCGGTCAGTGGATTACCCTGATGAGCAGAGAATGAGAGGGAGGATGTGTTTCCTCTAGCAGAGCTCCTCCTGTCTCTGAGGCTATTAGATCGATTTTGTGTGTGAGAAGTGCAATGCTCTTGGAGGAAGAACATGTCCTGAATGTCTCCCCCAATCTCTACTACACCTCCCTACTCATTAACTGACCATCACTACACAAGCACAGTGCCCTCCTCTCTTGTATTACCACCTAATGTGTCTGTGAGCTACTGGGGGACTACAAGTCCCAGCATGTCAGGAGAAGGGGCAGCATTGTGTTCAATCAGGCTGATTTCTGGGTGAAATGTGCTGGTGTGTGTATGTGTAATTATGTGTGTGTATACTGTATGTATACTGTACAGTGGCGGCTGGTGATCAAAATTTTTTTGGGGGTGCAAATAAACTGAAAAAAAAAACATCAATTGCAGCTACTGTGCCCATCAAACGCAGCTACTGTGCCATCAAATGCAGCCACTGATTCCATCAAACGCAGCCACTGTGCCCATCAAATGCAGCCACTGTGCCATCAAGCTCAGCCACTGTGCCATCAAACGCAGTCACTTTGCCCATCAAACACAGCCACTGTGCCCATCAAATGCAGCCACTGTATCCATCAAACTCAGCCACTGTGCCATTAATTGCCCCCACTGTGCCCAAAAAACGCAGCCACTGTGCCCATCAAACGCAGCCACTGTGCCCATCAAACGCAGTCACTGTGCCATTAATTGCCCCCACTGTGCCATCAAATGCAGCCACTGTGCCCATCAAATGCAGCCACTGTACCCATAAATTGCTGCTACTGTGCCCATCAATTGCTGATACTGTGCCCATCAATTGCCGCTACTGTGCCTATCAATTGCCGCCACTGTGCCCATCAATTGCTGACACTGTGCCCATCAATTGCTGCCAGTGTGCCCATCAATTTCCACTACTGTGCCCATCAGTTGCTGCCAATGTGCCCATCAATTGCCGCTACTGTGCCCATCAAATGCTGCCAGCGTGCATCCCCCGCCCCCCTGGCACTTACATTGTCTCGGTGGGGCAGAGGGTCACGGTGGCAGGTGGCGAGCGGTGTCCGGTGTCCTCCACGCTCCTCGATATCTTCTCCCGTCGTCCCTTCCCGTCCTCTGCGATAGGCATCCATTCACAGTGCCTGTCGTTTCAGCCAATCAAGTGACAGGTAACAGACCCGAGCACCTGATTGGCTGAGAGGCGGTTCAGTGTTAGGAAAGCGAATATTCATTATTCATTATACAACGCTGAGTGAAAGCGAGCGCCCAGCATGGCGCCTGCTGTTCACCTTTTTGGACGCCTATTAGAGCCTATGGATCTAATCAGGTGCTTACAAAAAATACCCCGCCACTGTAATTCAGGTGCCCGGCGCCCGAAAAGGGGCCTGACACCTGAATAGGGGGTGGCAGCGGCGACCATAGATAGATTCATGCAATGCATGAATCTATCTATGGTGATAGAGGGGTGACAGGAGAGAGGGGGCGGCGTCCGTGCGCCCCTTATGGACGCCCCGCCACTGATACTGTATGTGTGTGTGTGTGTGTATACTGTATGTATACTGTGTATGTATACTATATGTATACTGCATGTGTGTGTATACTGTATGTATACTGTATGTGTGTATGTATACTGCATGTGTGTGTATACTGTATGTATACCTTATCTGTGTATGTATACTGCATGTATGTGTGCACTGTATGTATAGCGTGTGTAATTTAAAAAAAAAATCTTTCTTTGCATTTCAATGCTGCTGATCTTCAGCTGATTTCTGCGTCTTATGTCCCTGTTTTACTGTATGTGTGTATGTATACTGTGCATGTGTGTCTATACGTATGCATACTCTGCATGCGTGTGTGTGTATACTGTATGAACCAGGTGTGCCCACTGCTGCTCAACAGAAGTCGATCTAACAATCCCATGCCCGTGAAAAATGCACTTGTTGCCATTAGGAGCCATCTGATTGGTGCAGAGCTCGGGCTCGTATCAGGCAGCAGGTCTGGGTACACACCTGTGCGGTGATATCATGGCACACATCAAGCATGGCCTTTATTCACATGCCCCACTGCCCGATCTGAGGCCAACCACAGCAGTTCACTATTCCGCTGGCTCTACAACTAAACTGCGCAGTTCAGAGGCTGCAACAAGTGGATTTTTTCTAATTAAAAGCTTTTTCCCGACAGCTGCCTGCAACACCAAGCACTAAGGTGCAAAGGTGTGTGTAAGGGGACACTGATGGAAGGTGACACTCTGGGGGCTCTGCCATAGGGTGGTACACTGGGGGGCTCTGCCTTAAGATGGGACTCTGCGGACTGTGATGTATAGGGAGAATGTTGGGACTTTGATGTAAGGGAGGACTCTGATATGAGCGTGGCGCTCATCCTGACTGCTGTACTCTTGATGTTGTTTTGTTTGTTACTTACTCCTGGCGTGAAGGCTATCAGTAAGCCCGGGGGCCCCATAATTTTCTATTGCCCGGGTGTCCCATGAGTGGTCAGTCCGCCCCTGTTCTATGCAGATGGTGCCCTGGTTTAAAATATAAGGTCTTACATAATAGATGGAAGAAATAGAGGTTTTCAAGGCTCTCTGTATTATATTTTGGGAGACTCACTCCATGTGTATTTTCTAATGACCACAAAGAAAGTGAGGGGATTAGGGAAATGGGGAGTAACCATAATCTAAACCTTCCCCAATTCCAATAAAAATAATTTTTCCTGACAGACTCAATGGCAGCCAACGTGTGGGTTTAGTCCCGCCTCTACTACCCTATAGGACACTACTCCCATAAATCTTTGCTCCTCACCAGCAGCCGTGTTCTTTTTTTGTCCTCCTCCAAGGACCTAGCTAAGATGGTCTTTCTACCTGAAGATTATTTCTCCCTGCGGTCAGATCTGGCGAGCGATTCCTATGCAAGGATCGCAGTATTCCAATAAGCCCTAGCTACTAGCAGGGTATGGAAAGGGCATATGGAAGAGACGCTGAAGACGGTGTAGTCCTAGCCACTGGCAGGCAAACCCCACACTGGTCGTACAGCCTAGCTACTAGCAGGTGACCCTTGTTGCCCAGGAATAAGTCCGGTCTGTGCTGTCTTACCTGACCCAGGTCTCGATCGCAGTAGGAGTGGTGAGTCCGTTCCGTTTTCTTTTCATGGCAGTAGTTTGTGTAAATCCTTCCCTCTGTTTTGTCTGCTTGTATTCTGTGCCTCCCCCGCACTGTCGGGTACAGTGTAATTGGCTGATATGGCGGCTGGTTCCCTCTGCGTTCCAGCCGCCGTTCACTTCCTGGTTTCGTCTTCGCGGCCGTTCTGCGCATGCGCGGGTCCGGCACGAGAACGAGGCTTGGTTCGCGCACGCGCACGGTAACTGCGCGTGCGCACTAGGGCCACGGCGGTGACGTCACAGGGGCGCCGGTTTTAAATTCGAGAAAATAGTCTGCAGGCTTGGGAATGCTTGCAGACTGTTAGCAGTATCTCCCCTGGCTCTGATTCTGCTGTGTGAGGTGAGAGGGCTTCTGAGGACAGATTTTGTGGCCTGCCCTTACTGCTTCTCTAGTTCCTAACTGGTTGCTTGTATTTTCAGCCCTGATGGATCCCTCCGGGAGCATGAACGCTTCACCGCCTGCCTCTGGCCAGCCCTCTCGCAACAGGTACTCGGTAGGGGGTTCCGTCCTGGGTGTTGCGGGGGGGGGGTTATGGAGCATCAGTGATCTGTTTGTCTCCATTAACACAGAAGGCTTTGTTTTTCTTGTCAGCCCTTCTAGGTCTACTCAGCAACCTAGCTCGCACAGAAGTGGTTCATCTAGATCACAGCACCGGCATTCCTCTTCCAGATCTGGACATCACGGTTCCTCCTCAAAATCGAGACACCGTAGCCGGGAACCATCTCGCCCTTCCAAGTCTCACTCCAGTCATGCAGCCGAAGGATCCTGCTGGGGGTGTAGGGCAAAAGTTCCTATAGGCAAATCCCTCTGTGATACCTGCTATACAAAAGCAACAGGTGAAAGAGGTCATTCGGATCAGCAACTCAAGTCCCTAGTGGAGAAGATCGTGAAAGAGAATCTAAAGGAATTGGGGTCTAGCCAATCCCATGTTTCTCCTGCAGAGCCTCCAGACCCACCAATGAGGGATACCCAGGCTCAGGACACCTGTGAGTCCTCTTTACCCAGTCATCTGTCGGCTGTCTCCTCAGATAGTGATTCTGAGGGAGAAGACCCTTATACTGGATTTAGTTTTGACTTACTTCCTCCTCTGATTAAAGCCATAAAGGAAACTTTAAACTGGGAAGAGCCAGTGACGGCCCCTGCAAAACAGAGGAAGTTCTTCAAGCAGCTGAAGAAGGAACGTGTCAGCTTCCCCTTTTTCGCTGAATTAGGGGAAGTTATCACGGATGAGTGGGGAAAGGTAGAGAAAAAGAACTCCCTTCTCTCTAAAATACAGAGGCTTTATCCCTTCAAGGAAGAAGAGGTTAAGCAATTGGAGTCGGGTCCTCTAGTAGATGCAGCTGTGATGAGACTGGTCAGGCATGTGACTCTCCCTCTGGAAGACACGGTCTCGTTCAGAGACGCCTTGGACAGACGGATAGACTCGGATTTGAAGCGAGTCTATCTCACAGCAGGTATGGCTTGTAAACCAGCCTTGGCCCTGGCCGCCATGTCCAAGGCTATGGAGACGTGGTCAGACAGCGTGGACGAGACACTTAGAGGTGTCTCGGAGGAAGTGGCCAGGAGTTCGCCCGTCCAGGAATTAAGATTAGCCTCAGCCTTTCTGGGGGAGGCCTCAATCGACATTATCCGTTTGGTGGCTAGAGTTATGTTGTCTGCAGTTACCGCCAAGCGTGCCCTTTGGCTTCGCCCTTGGCTGGCAGATCCAGCATCAAAACAGGTTTGGTGCCGTATTCCCTTCGATGGGTCCTCTCTTTTCGGAAATAAATTAGACAGCGCCATAACCCGTGCCACCGGGGGTAAGTCGGGGTTCCTCCCTCAGGACAGGCGATTACAAGGCCAGAGAAGACCGTTTCTAAGGAAACAGAACCAGGATCGTGCCAGGGGAGCACGTGGATACAGGCCGGGCCGTGAGTTCTCCAGATCCTGGAAGGCCAGACAATCATCTTTTAAGAAGTCTGCTAAGAGTAGTGTGTCGGGTGAGAAGGAACCGACCAAGTCTTTTTGAGATGGGGCCCGCCCAGGCAGGCCAAGTGGGGGCGCGCCTCCTTCGCTTCCGGCATGTTTGGGCGGCCTCGATCCAGGACTTTTGGACCGTAAGAACGATTTCCTCAGGCCACACCTGGGTTTTCAGCAGTGCTCCCAGGCTCAGGTGCATCCCCACATCTCTTCCAGCCACAGAAGAAAAAAGAAAAATCCTTGTAGCTTACGTGAGATCTTTGTTAGATCAAGGCGCGGCCATTCCTGTCCCAGACGACCAACGTGGCATGGGGATGTATTCTCCTCTTTTCATGGTCCAGAAAAAGAATGGTACATGGCGACCCGTCATAGATTTGACGCACCTGAACAGCTTCATCAAAAGAGAGAGGTTCAAAATGGAAACCCTGTCCACAATTCGACAGTCAGTCCAACCAGGAGACTGGCTCATTTCTATAGACCTCAAGGACGCTTATTTCCACGTTCCAGTGGCAGCAGATTTTCAACGCTTTCTCCGTTTTTCCATAGGCCAACTACACTTACAATTCACATGCCTTCCCTTCGGTCTGTCCACCTCTCCAAGAGTCTTCTCGAAGGTCTTGTTGGCCATTGTGGCCTTACTGAGAACCAGAGGGATCCGTCTTTATCACTATCTGGACGATCTCCTCCTACTGGCCCAAGACAGAGATTGCCTCCTGAAACACAGAGATATGGTCATCTCAACTCTCCAAGAATTTGGATGGCTCCTGAACCGGGAGAAGAGCCAACTGGAGCCTTCTCAGTCTCTCGTGTTCCTCGGGGCCCTATTCAATACAGCGAGAGGCACATTTTCCTTACCCGAGGAGAAGATCACGATAGTTCGGGACAGGATTCGCCTGGCTCTCTCCTCTTCTCATCTCCGGGCCCTCCAGTGTCTGAGGGTCATAGGCACCATGGTGTCCACAATACCAATGGTAAAATGGGCTCAGTGGAGGATGCGTCCTTTTCAGAAGGCATTTCTTCTTCAGTGGTCGGGCGACAAGAGTCAGCGCATTTGCATCTCTCAGACCATGAGGGGTTCCCTCCTCTGGTGGCTTCAAAAAGAAAATCTACGCAGGTGTCACTCCATCCTTCCCATCACTTGGATCACTGTGACGTCAGATGCCAGCGAGAGAGGCTGGGGTGCTCATTGCCTAGCGGAAGTGGCTCAAGGCTCCTGGGATTTCCCAGCGCGGAGATTGGTGTCGAATATTCTAGAGTTACGTGCAGCCTTCCAGGCACTGCTGGCATTTCGTCATCTGATAGCAGGGACATCTGTGTTACTCAGACTGGACAATACGACGGCAGTAGCCTATGTAAGGAAACAAGGGGGTACCAAAAGCCTGTCTCTTCTACAAGAGGTGGAACCAATAATGGTCTGGGCCCAGAAGAATCTGACGGCAACTTATGTTCCAGGGATTCTCAATGTCCAAGCGGATTTTTTTTCACGAGTCCACTTGGACAACAACGAGTGGTCTCTCCACGAGGATGTGTTCAAATGGATCCTAACACTGGGGATCTCTCCAGAGGTCGATCTCTTCGCTTCCCCGTACAACAAAAAGCTAGCGAGATATTACACAAGGTTTCGGGATCCACAAGCCTACGGGATAGATGCACTGACAGAACGTTGGTGGTTCCACAGAGCATATGCCTTCCCTCCGACACCTATTATCTTCCAGTTCCTGCGGGGGCTCAGTAGGGAGGAGGTGGAGATAATAGCCATCATTCCTTACTGGCCCAACAGGCCTTGGTTTCCTCTCCTATCACTCCTCAGCTTCCGAGAACCAGTTCTTCTACCGACCAGAACGGATCTACTCTCTCAAGGCGCGATTCTCCACCCGTGCCCAGCTCACCTACAGTTGAGGGCTTGGTTCTTGAGAGGAGTAGGCTGGAAGCATTAGGTTGCCCTATGGAGACTATTCCTACACTTCTGAATGCAAGAAGACAAAGCACTAACAAAGTGTATGAGCGTATTTGGACAAAATTCTCGACTCATATGTCGTCTAGGGCCAAGTCATGTGACACACCTGCGGTCCAGGACATCTTGAGTTTCCTCCAATCAGGCCTGGATTTACCCTTGTCTGTCAGTTCACTGCATGTACAAGTTTCAGCGATCTCCGCCTTTACTGGGGTGTCGTGGGCCAGACATGCCCTTATTCAACAATTCTTCAAAGGAGCAATTAGAATGAGGCCCCAAAGGAAACCCAGATTCCCCAAATGGGATCTTCCTCTAGTTCTTGAGTTCTTCTCACAACTCGATAAACCACTGTCTGTTAGGGAACTTACCATCAAGACTGCCTTTTTGACCGCCATCACTTCGGCCAAGAGGGTGTCCGAAATCCAGGCTTTGGGGTCAAAGGAACCTTTCTTAACCTTCTTTCCGGACAGAGTGACTCTAATTCCAATGCTAGGGTCAAACCCTAAGGTCACCTCAATCTTTCATGAGAACCAAGAGATCTCACTTCCTACCTTTAGATCCGCTGGTAATCTGGAAATACATCCACTCGATGTTGGTGTCTCCTTGAAACAATATCTAGAAGTAACGGCTTCCTTCCGTCATTCGGATTATCTTTTTGTGTCGTTCTACGGGAAGAACAAGGGGCTCCGAGCCTCAGTCAGATCCATTGCTGCATGGATTGTACAGGCAATTCAATGGGCATATAGAGAGAAGGGCTTGGCTCCTCCAGAGGCGGTGACAGCACACTCTACTAGAAGTCTTTCGACCTCGTGGGCAGCTTCTCGTCACGTCGCACCTGAAGTGATTTGCAGGGCGGCTTCCTGGTCATCGATCCATACCTTCATGTCCCATTATTGTGTTGAGCCAGCTGCTCTATCCTCAGTTGATTTTGGTGTTAAAGTACTGTCGGTGGACGGTGTTAAATAAATCTTTGTTTTCTTCAGCATTTTTGCCCACCCGGGTGTGTATGGCGAGTTATTTCCCACACGTTGGCTGCCATGGAGTCTGTCAGGAAAACGGAAAATTCCTATCAAAATACTTACCGTAATTTTCCTTTCCTGATGGACTCCATGGCAGCAGGAGTTCCCTCCCAAATGGCTGGAGTAGGCTAGTTATCGAACACGGCTGCTGGTGAGGAGCAAAGATTTATGGGAGTAGTGTCCTATAGGGTAGTAGAGGCGGGACTAAACCCACACGTTGGCTGCCATGGAGTCCATCAGGAAAGGAAAATTACGGTAAGTATTTTGATAGAAATTTTCCGTTTTATTGTTGTCTGAGTAACCGTAATGTGTCAGGAAATTTCTCAAACACAGGGACAATATCGAAAACATGACAATGGTTCTAACCCTACCTCACCTCTAACGCCAAAGAGAATTAAAGATATTTCCAAGGTCAGAACTGAAGACCAAACTACCTGCAGTAACAATCAAAAAGCGAATCACGGGTCCAATATTCTGATCAAACACAGGCTCAATCCAAAGCAATCAGATAGTCACTGTGGGCTAAAAATGACACTCCAAAATCCTTTAAGCTCTTTCCGATTAAAAACAGCAGGGTCTTCATTGGATCATGCTCACATCGCTCACCAGGTAAAGGGTGAGAAACCAGTTATTTGAGGCATACTGGACATTCCAGCCACCATAACGATGTACTCCTAAGGGCCAAAAAAGATCCAGAGGGACACATAATTGAAATCCTGTGCCAAATTCCTACTGGAATTTTCCCTTTAAAAAAGAAAACAAAAAAATTGACAGCTCTTGGTACTAATCAGGAAGCACTTTAACAGTTTTCAGCAAGACAATTTGCTCACTGAACCTTTATTCTGAGATTTATTTAATCCATTGCAATTATATTTCAGTGGCTGTCCACTTCAGGCTAGAGGTGTAGCCTCTTGACTCTGAGCTGTTTCTTGTTCCCTCTCAGAACTAAAGAGGGTAATGTATTTTCACACAACCAACTTCCAGACATACCACTGCAGCTGCTGGCTGCAGGCACATCCCATTGGCATTCGGTAACAGTCCAATACAAACTGTAGACAAAACACACTCTCCACAGCTTTTATTGTTTATTCATCTGAAAACAATACCTACAGAATTTCTTGACATGTATAATGCAAGTTAGGTTGATCAAAAGATACTGAATCAAATTCACAGTCAGATTAAAGTATACCACATCTAATCACTTTTTTTAGGCAATTACCACTATATGCATAACCCTTTAAAAGCTGAATAAAAAGAAACACTAAGGAAAATTCTTGCTAAAATTATAATACATCAAGGAAAAAAAAAACGGCTGTAGCTACAATGTATATAAAAAAACTAAAGTTTAGGTAGTACATGTTTATTCCTAATAAAAACATAAGCATAACTGATTATGTACAGTATGCATTACATTGACCTATTGTTGATTTTGCAACTGCATAGGACATAAAGTTGTTCTAAACACAATTTTTGTTTTAAAGTAAACTCATTCACTAAAATTCACATCCAATATTTCTAAATTTGTGTCTTTTATTAAAATAATACCTGGTGATCCTGCTGTAAAGGATGTGATCATGGTGAACTGTCTATTCCAATACCTGCTTTATATACCTAATATATATAAACTCAGCTTCTACGCTTATTAAGCCTTAAGACATTTACAGATATTCTGCAAAGCTTAAAGCTTGCTTAGGAACTGAACTGACTGCAAAGAGTTAATCAAAATGTTTGCGCCTGCTTCCCAGAATACATTCAGAATATAACAGCATAACACAATGGAGCAAGAGCAAGAGAATGCTGCAAAAACAATTATTCACTTCTGCAAATGTGCATCAGCTGAAAGCCAAAATTTTGTCACATATTTGTATTTTTATATTTGTGTGTTTGCATCTCAATCTTCAATGGAATTGTATAAAAGTCTTGAGAAGCGGAAATATTAAACAGAAAGTAATTTGACTCTGAACTAAGCAGTCTCAGTGTGAGTGTACTTGAAGCATGCATGCTTTTGTATTCAACAATCTTATCAGGGCTAGATATAATAATATTGGAACTTTTTTTCTGAATCCAAAACATTTTGGCGCCCAACGTGGGGCTCGAGGCTAGGAGCCCAAGGGATAGCCGATCCAGAAGGGACCGGGACAAGCCAACACGGAGAGACAGGATATGGGTACTGATCACCTCTAAATACGGTAAGACACTTTTGATATCTCGTAAATCTAGTCTACTGTTTATCCTGTACCCGTGGCTGGTCAACCCCTGTCCCCATATCGGCTTCCTGTGGCCCTCAAAGACAGGTATATATCTTGCCTCGAGTCTGTTGATATAATAAGGAACCTGCAATTATATCTACCGCCTGTTTTGTTCTGTTCTGTTTTGTTGATCGATCTTGTGTTTTGTGGCGGCTGTTGGGAATGAGGGATTGCTTATATAGTCACGGATGAAATTAATTGACGTGGTTTAAACTTCTCCTGGGGAATAGGGACCAGGAGGGGGCGTCAGGACATGGTTAAACTTCTCCTGGGGGAAATAATTGTGCGGCAAAGCACGGTTAACCAGGAGGGGGCATCAGGAACATGCCCAGCGGTGGCGTGGGGATCCCGTGAGATCTGAGCAATCCTGTATTCCTCTACGGTTGTCACACATTGCTTGTTGTTGGTCGTGGGTCACATTTTTGTTGTTGGTGGTAATTTCATGTCCTATGTGTGTTTGTGGTCTGTTATTTGGAATACATGAAGAGGGTTGGGGGTTGATTGAAGTGGTAGAGCCAGGATATAGGGCTGAGTCTCTTGGTTACAAACCCCTACTGCCACATACTGCACATTTATTGGTGTTTAGATTGAATGAGCATTATCCAGTGAAATTTGTTGTTGGCAAGTCATTGGGGGTCATCGAGGCTCAAGCTAGAATAACAGGACACACAGCCGAAAGGTGCCCCTTGCAACCTGAACAACCGGAAGGGTTAGAAAAAAGGGAAAAAGACAGAGTGAGAAGTTTGGGCTTTGAGTTGGAACATGTAAATAACATTTGAAGTGGTGCTTTATTGAATATTAACTGCTGTACTCCTTATCTGTTTGATAAGTGTCTTGCTGAGAGGTCTCTCTCTCTCTCTTTCTCTCTCTCTGTAACGAGAGCAGTTTGGCTTGTGACTTGGTATTAGAGCAGGAAGGAGAGGGTGCTGTCAAAAAGGGAAAGAAATTGGCAAAAGTGTGTGATTGATATGCATTTGGGAGGAAGGCTACAAGTAGATGAATGGCGTACTGTTTTTGAAACGTAAAAAAGGTTTGTTGTCAGATTATGGGTTGCTACGAGCAGCAGATGCTTGGTTTAAAGTTGCAAATGCTATTCATGAAGAAGGGGATGGACAGAACATGAAATAAATCAAAATAATCAAAATGGTTGTATTGTATATGTGTATAGAAAACTAGAAAAGAGGAAGTTAAGTAGTCAGCCACCGCCCTATAATGGCGTCTGGTCCCCAGGAAGTAGACACTGCCCTTCATCTACCGCCCCTCTGTTCTAAGTGACACCTCCCCCTGTGGCAACACGCCCTATGCCACCACCCCCTGAACCGCCCACACCGAAACCCACCTGCATGTTTCCAGTGATGGAACATAGTAGCAATAAATGTAGCATTTTAATTAAATAAATAATTTATGTATAGGGTGTCTTATATATTTCAGTCTGACTTTAAGGAGTTTCTCTAATAACAGTAAATGTAGCAAATGTGCTATATTTATGCAAATGGTTTAATTGTGTTTAAGCTGTATTAGCAATAATTGGGGAGTTTAAAATGTTAAATTTCAATATTTAAGAGTATTATAAAGAGGAAGTTTAGGTATTCTGGGCGTTATTGCCAGAAGAACAAAAGAGGAAGTGCTTCCCTTGTTTAAATCTATGTGCTAGATTAAGGCCCCATTCACATCTGAGCGTTTTGTAGTATAAAAAAAACAAAACAATTATTCTGTATGGAGATGTATTCATTCATATCTCCACTCTAAAACGCCTGAAGCCAATATGTGTACAAGAGGTCACACAAGGAAAGGCAAATCTGTTGAGAAATATCACAATAGAATAGCACAAAAGTTTACTGATTTGGGTTTTAGCGTACTGACCGACCAAAGCGCATAGATACATGTTAGCTGCCGCATTTATTTCAGGTCTTAAAGAGTCAATCTGAAAGCGGCAGAGAGTAGCTCCTCTCATTAAGGCCTCTGACACACCCTATCTGCGCCCACCGGTACCAACTCTACGTGTCTGCTACAACTGCAGAAGACCCGGCCACTCCAGAAGGGAATACCGAAGCCCCCGGAAATACACCCACAGTCAACCAAGCCCCAACCGTGGTCCACATGAAAGCGCCCAGTACCAGGGACATGACACCCCACCTCGCCTACCACCTCGCCCACCTCTCCAGATCACATGGACCTTCTCCACAAGGATTCAGGCAAACCTGTGTCACCTGCCAGCTACACCTGGACTGTTATGCCACAAGGTGCACAGAACTCCCCCTCTCAATTCGCCAAGGCAATGGCCCTCATTCTGGACACCTGGATGAAGTTACACCCAGAGATTGTACTCCTTCAGTATGTAGATGACCTCCTGCCTGTGCAGATACCCTTGGTGATGCCTCAATCTTCTCTGAAAGCCTCCTCCACTACCTGGCTGAGCAAGGATGCAAGGCCTTAAAGCAAAAAGTCCAGAGAGAAGGTGATTTTCATAGGCCACTGCATCTCCCAAGGCACCCAACATCTCACTGAAGAAAGAGTTGCTGCAATCAAGGGCATCCCTCAAGGTCAAAAGCCCCTTCATGCCTTTCTAGGATTAATCTCCTACTGCCGTTCTTGGATCCCAGAAGCACTCCCTCTTGATGCAATCCCTTTATGATGCCATGAAATCTGACCCTTTCTCGCTTTCTCCAGAAGCTGTGGACAATTTTGAAACTCTGAAGGAGATTCTTTCAACAGCCCCTGCTTTGGGACTAAAAGACTTTCAAACTGTTTGTCTCAGAGAGGCAAGGACATGCCACAGGAGTTTTGGCTCAGGCCCATGGCAACAGACTCAGACCCATTGGGTATTACTCCTGTCAACTTGACTCAGTGGCCAGGGGGGGACCCTCCTGCCTCAGAGCCATCTTTGCAGCCCAATGCCCCTCATGACATAACTGCCATACTGAACCAAGTACAGCCCAAACACCTGTCCTTAGCAAGACATCACAGACTCCAGTGTGCCTTGCTTCTCCCCGATAACATCACTGTCCTCTGATGTGATACCCTTAACCCATTCACTCTGCTTTCTCTTCTCGAGGGGGGAACCTCTTTGGAGAATAATCCTCATCTCACCGTTCATGACTGCTTCGAGGTGATGACAGCCCTTGAGAATCCTGACTTGCCAATTTTTGTGTATGGTTCCAGGTATGCGGACAGTACTGGACGGTACCACACAGGAAACGCAGTCACCACCGAAGATACAATTCTTCAAGCTTCAGTATTACCCTCCTCCATGTCTGCCCAGGAAGCAGAAGAACTCCAGGCCCTAACTATGGCATGCAAATTGGCAGAAGGAAATTTTGGGATCATCCGGAAAACCAGAGGGTTCCTGACAGCAGCAGGAACACCTGTAAAACACAGCGCAGCTATCAAGGACTTAATGGATGCCCTACTCCTCCCAGAAAAAGTGGCTATACTTAAGGTAAAGGCGCAAGGCAAGCTGGATTCTCAAGAAGCACAAGGCAATCATCCTGCAGATACCGCTGTGAAACAAGCTGCAGCTGGGACGCGAGAAGTGGTCAGCAGAGTGAATGCACCCATCCTGGATGACCCAATAAACACCTCTGAAGAGACTGTGCAAACCACTATGATTCTACAAAACCCTCCTGTAAACAGGACTCAAGGAGCAACAGGAGGCAGCTGACAAAGAAGAAAAAGAAGTGTGGACCAAAAAAGGAGCCACAGAAGTTGAAGGAATCATGGAATTAAACAAGAGACCGTGTCTGCCACGTGAGCCGGAAGCCTATCCTGTCACCAACATGACAGCAAAAACCTCAGCTAAAAGACTTTTAACAGAAATAGTGTGCAGATATGGTGTCCCAGAGGTCATAGAGAGTGATCAGGGGCCGGCTTTCACGGCCTCAGTGGCCAAGGAAATATGGGCAGCTTTGGGGGTCACACGAGCTTTCCACACCCCATACCATCCCCAGAGCAGTGGGAAGGTGGAAAGATTGAATGGCACAATAAAATCTAGAATGCTAAAAATGTCTTAGGAAACGGGAAGGAGTTGGCCAGACAGCCTACCCTTGGCCTTATTCAGTGTTAGGTACACTCCAAGGGGAAACCATGGTCTGTCACCCTATGGGATATTGTTTGGTTCAGCCCCCAGACTAGGTTGTTATTTCCCACAACAGTTGCAGCTCCAATCTGATGTATTAACTGATTATGTGACTGCTTTATCTCGAGAATTAACCCGTATCCATTCGGACGTGTTTTATTCCATTCCAGATCCTGAGCTACATACAGCCACACACAAGCTGGTTCCCAGTGATTGGGTCCTGATAAAGAAGTTTGTGAGAAAGCACACTCTTGAACCCCGATATGATGGTCCTTTCCAGATTCTCCTAACAACTGCCACATCAGTCAATGTGGCCGGGAATAACACGTGGACACAAGCCACCCACTGCAAGAAAGTCCCTGTACCCCAGTAAGAGGCCGGGGGGACCAAATGATTCTGTCCTTTTCATAGTAATCATTGCCCAGGCGCAAGAGGTAGCCATCAAACAAAAAGATGGTATAACCCAGTTCTGGCATAACTCATCCAATACACATGTTGCCACTTTTATATCCTCTTATGAACAGATAATTCCAGGTACTATGTACAAGATCCGGACCTGGGATGAAGCAGTAAGACCCATGACTGTGTATGTATGCATCACTGACACCTATTGGGGTAACAACTGTGATTCCTGGGGAGCAGTTGGTTGGAACACTGGGGGTACAAACTGGGGATACAAACCTGAAAACGCCCAAAATAGAAAAGACAAAAATGGGAAGTCACTCTTTGATAGAATGACAATCAACAAACACACAGATCAGCCTTACGCCAAAGAGTTCAGGCTGACCATTGAGAATCCTAGCCCAGAAGACAGTGGGACTTATGATCTGGGCCTATGGTGGGGAAGTGGGTATCCCGGTTTTAGAAAGCCTTCCCAACTGAAAGATATATTCAATAACCCAGAGTGGGGAGTTCCCCAATCCACATCTAGCTCAAACCCCCTGAGGCCCCATATACAGACATTAAAGGACATGGGGGCCATAGCAGACACTACCTTTGAGAATACCATGGCTACAAAAACCAGATTCTCGGATGTCAACTTGTGGCTCGAGTGGATGAGGTACAGTGCAGGGAAACACAATAAGACCAATTGCTATGTGTGTGGGGGGCTAGACCACACTTAGGAACGGTACCCCTAAACATACCCCCAGAACATGAGACATGTTTCCTCAGCCTATTTACCAACACAACTATTAACCACTCCTTGTTTGAACATTGGAAGAAGGAATAGCCCATAGTTACCAAGACCCCCAAGCCAGGAGAAGGTATCACCATATATCCTGGCAATTACATATGCTATGGACGGTATCAGGCAGTGGGGAAACCTCTTGGGAATTTCACTAAGGGTTACTGTGGATCTTATAGTGAGGTGTCTGCAGATCTGGTGCAAAATCAAGTTCAGTCTTTGGGAGACGTACTGAATCTGCAGAGGAATGAAAATTAGAAGCAGATTGACAGGACAGTGGACAGGAGAATGTGCATTGGCCAAGGCCATAATACCTCTACATATTCTCTCGGAGAACCCAAGGCCAAATCCAAACAACACATCCCGATCTAACAGGAGGCATAGGAGTGCCCCAGCAGGAAGCTTTGATCCTCATGTATACATAGATGCCATAGGGGTCCCTAGAGGGGTCCCAGATGAGTTCAAAGCAAGGGACCAAGTAGCAGCAGGATTTCAGTCCCTAATCCCCATCACCACTGTAAACAAGAATGTAGACTGGCTAAATTACATCTACTACAACCAACAAAGGTTTGTTAATTACACCAGAGATGCACCCGAACAACTAGAAGCCGCTTCACATATGACCTTCCAAAACCATATGACCTTAGACATGGTCCTAGCTGAAAAGGGGGGTGTGTGTAAGATGTTACCTGAAACAAGTACATGCTGTACTTATATCCCAGATAACACAGGCCCAAATGGTAAAGTGACTTTAGCCATCCAGAAGCTTGAAGATTTGTCCAAAGATTTAAAGAACAATTCAGGGCTCTCCAACCCGTGGAATCACTACTTCACCTGGATCAAGGGGGGTGGCAGGGAATTTTAACACAGATCAGAATAACCATATTGATAATTCTGGTGACCCTAGCTGTCATGGTCTGCTGTGTTCTTCCCTGCTTTAAGAAGTGTGTACAAAAAAGCTGTTGCTCAATCCACTCCCATGTTTGTGAACCAGGAAATACCAGATGATGATTATGTCTTTAAGATGATTAAGACTTGATGATGATTATGTGTTGCGCTCCGATACAGTCACCTCCTCCCGAGATGCATAGGATTACAGGACAGACAGCACCTGATTGCCCCTCCAAGCTGTATAGAGGGGGGTAGTTAGTTAGTCACTGCTCTTCTCTATATACAGCTGAAAAGAGTTGCAGAGGAGAGGGCCAGGGTAGTGAGTAGGACTTTTTAGTATGAGGGACAGTTTGAAATAGACAGCTTCAAGGGGGGACTGTAATGGATGTGATCATGGTGAACTGTCTATTCCAATACCTGCTTTATATACCTAATATATAGAAACCCAGCTTCTATGCTTATTAAGCCTTAAGACATTTACAGATATTCTGCAAAGCTTGCTTAGGAACTGGACTGACTGCAAAGAGTTAATCAAAAAGTTTGCGCCTGCTTCCCAGAATACATTCAGAATATAACAGCATAACACAATGGAGCAAGAGCAAGAGAATGCTGCAAAAACAATTATTCACTTCTGCAAATGTGCATCAGCTGAAAGCCAAAATTTTCTCACATATTTGTATTTTTATATTTGTGGTTTGTATGCGCCAGTCTTGTTGACGTATCTCAATCTTCAATGGAATTGTATAAAAGTCTTGAGAAGCGGAAATATTAAACAGAAAGTAATTTGACTCTGAACTAAGCAGTCTCAGTGTGAGCTTACTTGAAGTATGCATGCTTTTGTATTCAACAATCTGATCGGGGGTAGATATAATAATATCGGTACGTTTGTTCTGAATCCAAAACACTGCCATTAAGGTACTAGTTCAGGCATATCCTATTATAGGGTGAGAATGCTTTGTCCCTGTCTCCAAAATGTTCTCCTGCTTCATCAACCTACCACATGCTCTTCCAATGCAGACTACAATCTGCCGTGCTGATGAACATTGCACAGGCTTCAGCCACTGTTGTCACCATTAGGAAACTCACCCTGAGATGCGACATTCAGCGTCTGCTGGAGCATATAGTATGCATGTAGACAAGAAGTGACAAAAAATAGGCTGTGGATGACCAGCAGCACTGAGATGCAACAAAAGATGAAAATTTATTATAATAACAATAAAAAAATGGAAATAGTTTATTATACACCCTGGGGGTTATTTACTAAAAGTAAATAGACTGTACACTTTACAAGTGCAGTTGCCCTCATTTTCCCCAAAGCTTAGTATATGTGGTAAAGCTCTGCTGATTTCCTTCATCCAATCATGTGCAAGCAAAAATGCTTGTTGCATTTTCCTTGAATCTGATTTTTTATAAATATTTAATTTATTCAGAGTTTAGACTTTACATTTACCAGACTGGCAACAACCAATAATTTGAAGCATAACAATCAATAAAATGTATTTTTACATCAGTTTTTAATTAACTGAAATGTCAAATAAATTATTTCTTAAATGATTAATTAATTAAATATATCAAATGGCACTGCAACTTGTAACGAAACGTTTTGTCATATACCACTTGCTCCCAGTCTGAATATACTGTAGATATCAGATATTCCAACCGCTCACAAGCACAAAACAAGACTATACTTGTTTAGCTGCTGAACACGGACTCTTTATTAGAACCAAAATAAAAGTCTTAGGCCCCTTTCACACGATCGGACCCTTCAGGTCCGCCTGTCAGCTTTGACGGCGGACCTGAACGGGCACTCCATGTAAACCTATGGAGCGACGGATGTCAGCGGAGACATGTCCGCTGACATCCGACCCGGTCCGATCCGCTAAAAGCAGACGGATGGTTCTACGTCCAGGTCCATCGCTGACGGATCGGATGAGATCTGATGAAAACGGACACGCTGTCCGTTTTCATCCGATCCCTCCATAGGCGGCAGCAGTGCCTGACAAGCCCCTCCCCGCTCAGTGGAAACAGAGCCTGCCTCGTGTGAAAGGGGCCTTATATACATTAGAAGAGGAGGTCCCCTCTCCTGCTCATATTACTCTAACAATACACCTGTAACCAGAAACAGAATTAACATGAGCTAATTAACTAATCCCTTAAAGTAGCCAATGTGATTCCGTGCCCTCCTGAGCATTGTTGATTAATCAGGATTTCACTACAGGTCAGATTTGTTGTCACCGAGCTTCACACAGTAGATTATACATTATCATAAGTATAAACACAGGACACCTTCTCACAATAGCAGGAGCTCCAGCAGGAGTTGGCTTGTCTCCTACATTGTACAGAGGCCAATGTGATCAGCTCTCTCAACTAACATGTTGAGTTCAGAATCAAACAAACCAAGAATAGTCTTTACACATATCCTGGGAGATAATGTGGATTAATATTACTGTCCCATTTTAAGTAAGCCAAGATATATTTTCTCAGTCACCCTATGCCAGGATGGCACAGGGTGACTTAGACATAAGAGGTGCATGGGGAGCTGAAACATGGGTTTCCCAACTTTCCAAGGGATTCTTGGTTCCACGGGCCCACCCGTCACATCACTGATATATTCTTTCCTGGTTAATGTCCTATCCATAGACTTGGATTCATTAAACAGCACATAGAATGTTCAGCTCCACAATTGTATGATCCCTTTCTATCCAGCCAGGTATTTCTCACATTTTCCCTTTTTTCTTACTGTTTTTAATACAAGTATTAAACCTTTTCAGGGTTAATTACAAAAAGCAATGCATGGAACCAGTGAACACCCAGCCTGCATTTTTATATGGGAGCTAGAAAGTAGTTAGCAAGAAGGTTAGCTTCACAAGATCATTCCAAGGATGGAAATGATAGAAATTGACAGGTTGGTCATATCTTTTGACTTTTAGGTCCTATTCGGACCTTGGCATCCTAATGCACTGTGTTAACGTACACTGAGATAAGGCAGTCCATTCAAACAAACATAAAAATAAAAGGCCAAGCACAAAAAAGGAGCCTGTACGTGTAGTAAATTGAGGCTGGGTTCACACATGTGTGAACATGTATGAATTCCAGCTCCGTTTTCTCTGCGAAGAGAAAAGGCAGCTGTTCAGCAGTGCCTCTCCGTTGTATATTGATCAGCTGAGCAGGGAGAGGGGGAGGTGTAGTGAGGAGGGGGAGAGAATGCCTGTTCACAACGTAACACATCTGCGAATCAGATGCATTCCCATAGAACAATATGTGCCTGAAATTCGCACCACACTGCCTAGAAAACGCACACGTTTTTTGGGCAATGCGGAGTTTGTTTTTTATATCATTATTTACTTGATTTTGATATGTTCACATTTATTTGCTTTATATCTGGCAGAAGAATTTTTTTGCTTTAGTTATAGCTGTGTATGGGTTGCCACTTGTTATAGCACCAATCATGCACCAATATAGTCTCCCCATATGAACAGGTGGTTCTGAGTACATGGATTGTGCTTTTTTCTCTGTTTTTTTTCTGGCTTAAATGATTGGCCCTGAAATGCGCTAAAACATTAAAAAACAGACATGCAACATTTCTAGTAACATGCTGCAAACCACAATGTACAGTACTGCATCGCTGTGCCTTGTAGTGCACTGCACTGCATGTGCCTTGGACCTGCATTGCCCTAGTGCTGGGGGTCTCCAAACTTTCTAAGCAAAGGGCCAGTTTGTCCTTCAGACATTAGGGGGGTGAACTGTGGTCCCCCAGGAGTAGAAAACGTCCCAGTGTCAGTGGGAGTAAACAATGCCTCTGACTTAGCACCAGGCCCGGATTTACTACCTTTGCCGCCCCAAGGCCGGGTCCTTCAATGACGCCCCCCCCCCACACACACACACACATACACACACACCACGTCCTTTATCGATGACTTCTACAATAGATCAATTAAAAACATATCTCCATACACGAGAACACTGAAAATAACTGGCTTTAATTGTACAGACTAAAAATACTTCAAGGTAAGCGAGGGGTAAGGATTTTTCGCAGGCAATTTTTCAGGGCAATGGCTGGTGTTAGTGCTTCAATCATCCCCGTCACCATGGTTGTTATGGTGTCAGGATGATTGAAACACATTATTTCTATCATTACATTGTAATATAAACTGAAATAGTTCAACTCACCATAATGCAGAATCATTGGGAGCCCTGAGCGTGTCACTTGCCATCATCGCTTGTCACTTGACACTATGCCTGCCACCAGATGGGGATGTCACTTGCCACTATGCCTGCCACCAGATGGTGATGTAACTTGCCACACTGCCTGCCACCAGATGGGGATGTCACTTGCCACGCTGCCTGCCACCAGATGGGGATGTCACTTGCCACCATGCCTGCCACCAGATGGGGATGTCACTTGCCACGCTGCCTGCCACCAGATGGGGATGTCACTTGCCACGCTGCCTGCCACCAGATGGAGATGTCACTTGCTACGCTGCCTGCCACCAGATGGGGATGTCACTTGCCACGCTGCCTGCCACCAGATGGAGATGTCACTTGCCACGCTGCCTGCCACCAGATGGGGATGTCACTTGCCACGCTGCCTGCCACCAGATGGGGATGTCACTTGCTACGCTGCCTGCCACCAGATGGGGATGTCACTTGCCACGCTGCCTGCCACCAGATGGGGATGTCACTTGCTACGCTGCCTGCCACCAGATGGGGATGTCACTTGCCACGCTGCCTGCCACCAGATGGGGATGGCACTTGCCACGCTGCCTGCCACCAGATGGAGATGTCACTTGCTACACTGCCTGCCACCAGATGGGATGTCCCTTGCCACGCTGCCTGCCACCAGATGGAGATGTCACTTGCTACACTGCCTGCCACCAGATGGGGATGTCACTTCCTACACTGCCTGCCACCAGATGGGGATGTCACTTGCCACGCTGCCTGCCACCAGATGGAGATGTCACTTGCTACACTGCCTGCCACCAGATGGGGATGTCCCTTGCCACGCTGCCTGCCACCAGATGGGGATGTCACTTGCCACGCTGCCTGCCACCAGATGGGGATGTCACTTGCCACGCTGCCTGCCACCAGATGGGGATGTCACTTGCCACCATGCCTGCCACCAGATGGGGATGTCACTTGCCACTATGCCTGCCACCAGATGGGGATGTCACTTGCCACCATGCCTGCCACCAGATGGGGATGTCACTTGCCACCATGCCTGCCACTAGATTGGGATGTCCCTTGCCATGCTGCCTGCCATCAGAAGGAGGAGGGCGGAACAGCGGTACAGGCAATGAGAGATGTAATCTTTATCCCCCCCGCCGCACCGCTGACATTACTAGCTACTCTCAATTTTTTCGAAAATGGCGCAGGGCGGCGCAATCACGCTACTGCGCATGTGCCGCCCGGCCGAGCGCTTACGAGCTTTGCCGAGCCCAGCCGGCTTCGGAACGGTACATGCGCAGTTGCGTGGTCGGCTCGCAGCTATATTTTCTATGGGCACTGGTGCCCATAATAGACTTTAATGGGCAGCACGAAAGGGGGGGGCGGCCGCAAAGTCGCTGCAGGAGCGGCGCCGCCCCTACACAACTGCCGCCACGAGGCCTGGCCTCAGTGGCCTTGTGGCAAATCCGGCCCTGCTTAGCACCTCTGGTCAATAGGAGCAGGAATAGTGCCCTGTCATTGTTATTGGAGGAATAGTGCCCCATTGTTGGTGTCATTGGGGGGAATAATGGTCCATTGCTGCTATCGGTGTGAGGAATAGTGCCCCGAGGGCCAGAGAAAGGCAAGCAAAGGGCCGAATTTGGCCCACTGGCCGCAGTTTTGAGACCACTGCCTTTTTGCATTGAAGTACTATTCGACGAATGGCAGTGCCACATTTTACCACAATGTACTGCACTGAAAAGGTATGCATGTGCCCTCAAACATCCATAGGCAGGGGTTACTATGTGAAAATGGTCTTTACATCCAGGGACACAGGTCACTGACCAGTAGGGAAATTTGGGAGTCAGGAGGGGTGGGGCCAGTTTGATATC
The DNA here is from genome assembly GCA_037952925.1 of Lithobates clamitans. NCBI lineage: Eukaryota > Metazoa > Chordata > Amphibia > Anura > Ranidae > Lithobates > Lithobates clamitans. The sequence goes on from JBBGZY010000014.1 coordinate 8,612,741, forward strand.
CTGAGTTTGAAATAACCAGGTTGCCGGTGACAGATTTTCTAGAAATTCCCCAATGATGTATACACAGATTTTATGGGTATGAACTTAACACTCAATATTACTCAAATAAATTTTACAATACTTTATCGATGAAATTAAAACATGAATAGATGGATCTACATGATCCTAAAATCTTATTACCAACTGGTATCTCATATCCCTTCAGAGATTCATTATACAATGTATTACTTATACTCCTCATATAAGATCTTTTACATATATTGCCACATCGCAATTGTTCCCTTAGGTCAATGTGTTTCTACTACAATTCTTCAGGACCAGTAGAGGATCCAGTAAGGAGATAATAGTAACCACTACATATTAATAAAGAGAATATTACCGTATATACTCGAGTATAAGTCGTCCCGAGTATAAGTCGAGGCCCCTAATTTACCACAAAAAACTGGGAAAAATTTTGTGACCCGAGTATAAGACGAGGGTGAGAAATGCAGAGGGTCAACAATGCCCATCTGCAGCTGCATGCCTCCCTGTGTCCTGTGCAGCCTACCTGTACCCTGTGCATGTGTCCTGTACATGTGTGTGTGTCCTGTACATGTGTGTCCTGTACATGTCCTGTGTCCTGTACATGTCCTGTGTGCATGTGTCCTGTGTGCATGTGCAGCCTACCTGTGTCCTGTGCAGCCTCCCTGTGGCGATCTCCATCCTCAAACGGCGGCCGGCGTGTGATGATAGTGTTCGGCGGCCATTCCACAGTTCAAAAGCCGCGCCTCCTCCTCGTCTGTGATAGGCTGACCGCTGATTGCCTATCACGGACATTCTCTCATTCTCATACCACGGACGAGGATGAGAGAATGTCCGTGATAGGCTGTACACTGACAGCTGTTCAGCCTATCACAGATGAGCAGGAGGCACGGCTTTTGAAAGCTGCAATAGCCGGCGAACAGTATCATTACACGCCGGCCGCCGTCTGCCTGCATGACACGCTGATCATGCAGACAGACGGCAGGGACTCGAGTATAAGTCGAAGGGACACTTTCAGCCCAAAAAAAAGGGCTGAAAAATTTGACTTATACTCGAGTATATACGGTATAACAAATATAAACATTAAATCCTGTTAACATACACAAGCAATAATCCTTTTCACAAAATGTACCATTTTTAAACATTTGAGATTTTCCCCGCTCTGTGATTGCTGCCTCCAGTGCCCTATAGTTTTACACTTTGGTATGTTTAAAAATTGTAAATTTTGTAAAAAGGACTATTTTACTGCCCTAAAAGTTTGTACTCCTAGGTGCACTGTAAAGCCCTCTCCAACCAGAACAGCTGTCAGTCTTAAATAGCATTTGACAGGCTGCCAGCTGCGGGTTGGATTGTTCATGTGAGCCCTCCATCTGCAACTTAATGCTGGAGCCTCATGCACTGTGGCTAAATGCCCAGTGTGCATGATTCCTAAAGATGGTAAGTAGTGTATTTACAAGTTTTATACCCCCGAGGGCTAAAAAAAATTAAATCACTAAAAAATAATAAGGCAGAGTTTGGCCTAAAGTAATCTATTTGCTTGAATCATTTCCAAATAAATGCTTGCATGTTAACAAGGTTGTGGGTCCAACTGAACACATGCTTGAACACAATATGCACTTGATTTCAACAAGCAAGATTCGTATGTATTTAGATGTGTTCTTTCTAGAATGTACGTGCTTGGAGAGTGCATATAGCTGAGATTTCACACTGTGAGAGCAATGTATTCATATCTTTCTTCTAATACATTTCTGATACAAAAAACAAGTGCCCCATAAATGGTACAATGAAAAGTACATTTAAAGCTTGTTCACCCGAGGAAGTGCTCTGGAATGAGTTATTGTCAAGGCACCAGCTATTGAGTTTTCTTGTTCAATGTTCCATGCAGATAATGTTCCTTACAAATCAGTCTTTTTTACTGTTCACAAGTGCAAAAAAAGCCCCACAAATTTCACAATGTCTTTGTGTGTCCTTTATGTGAATGGAAAAGCAGCATCTAAAAGTTATATGTAACAAAGCATAAACCAAATTATGGAGATTTTAGGATATATGTAGATATTGTATGGGTGATATTGAGCTCCAGTAATAAATTATGGAGTCCTTCATTGTTAAATTATGGAGTCCTTCTAAAAATCCTCATTGCCTTGCTGCTAAGATGACCGGGTGACCCTCTAGCTTTACTGACAAGCAAGAATATTAGAAAAGTGAAAGAAAGGTCAGAAGTCCTTATGTTCCTAGTAGAAGAAATGCAGAAGCTTCCATGTTCTTTCTTTAGGATAGGTTACCTTTGGCTATATGCATAGCCAAAACTTTTTTTTTTGGGGGGGGGGGATAAGTAGGGAGGGGTTAAAAGCCTTAATCAGTTTCCCCATCCCCTTGACTGCTGTCCACTTGGTCTTATACTTACCCATTCATTCCTACAGGGAAAGGCATACTCCAAGCAGGGACGGTGCCAGCATAAGGCTGCTTTGGGCACCAGGACAGGGGGCAGAATTGGCAGAGCTTGAAGGGTTGCAGGTGTTGCAATGGCAACCCTGCCCATGCTCCAGGGAGCCCGTGTAGCCTCCCTATCACATTAGGTTTTACACCAGGACAGGAGCGGCGGTGGAATTTCCTGGAATCGATCCCTGTATTTTCCTCCTGCAGCTGCTGAAAGACCGCTTCTCCTCCTCTCCCTCCTGCTAGCATTAAGCCTCTGCAGGAGGAAAATACAGGGGACTGTCCAAGTTCCACATCCTTCTTCTGCCCAGGTCCCCTGTGTACTCCTGTGGTTCCCCTCTTTAGCAGCGCTGCCAGCTTCCCCTTCCTTCCTCTCCCACCAGCTGCTGCGGGGATTATTTCAAGATGGAAAGTGGGGGAATATAATAAAATATATTGTTATTTACCAGCCCCTTCCTTTTCTAAATGAACACAACTTCTCCTGTGTAAACAAAAATTCTTGCACAGGCCATGTTTCCAAGTGACCACTTGAGGCTGCCATGAGTACAGCTTTATTATAGGAATTAATTAAGTCTCAGTGTGCATCTGCATGACAAAGCAGCCATTTTCAGAGGACAGGCTGTGCAGCTCCAAGAAGGGCCATACAGTAAAGCTTGCTTGATCAGGGCTGAAGGTAAGTTGGCAGCACTCAGAGGTCTGATGGCAGCTAACTAAATAAAAAATGTCACCACAGTTGTACTATAAGGAGGTAGCACAACAGGTTCTACATAAAAATCAGTGGCAAGAAAAATTTGTCTCCATGGAGACACACAGTTGATCCGCTCTGTACCTCTGCTACACAGCGACAGTGACTTCACTGGCACAGGTTCGCCAAAATGAGCTTCCGGTTTGCAAGGAGAGGAGGAGCGGAGTGCAGAACACTCCTCCTCCTGCTCTCTCAGGCTGCTTGTCCGCTCCACCATATGATCACTCCAGCGCGGCAGCGGGCTTTGCTCCCAGTGCCTCCCACACTGTCTCTGGCCGAGGTGTCGGAACGCTGTTCTGGCACGTTTCGTCAGAAAAAAAAAGCACCTGGTAATAAGGAATCTAGAATAAGACAATAACATTTTCTGTATTGTACGTAAATAAAGCAAATTTTACAAACAGGAACCCCAGATGTGCAGTGAATTCAACGTTTGCAATAAGCAATGTTTTAAGAAGCAGGGTATTAAGGTCAGAAGATAAACGAACAGAAAAAAAAAATATATATATATATATATATATATATATATATATATATATATATATATATATATATATATATATATATATATAAATAAGTATGAAGTAATTGATACAATAAATATTATTCGGGGTGGTTATTCCCTATGTTTTTTGCACCTATGTATTAACTTGTCTATTCCCCTAGTTAGCGAGTCTATTAAAACTCTGATAACATGGTACTGTATCACAATAATACAAGGTTAGCTATGAAACCAAGCACACGGCTTAATAAAACAAAGTCTTATTTATTTCCCAAGAAAATAGGAATGCGCTAACATAAAAATACTACAGAAAAATATTACAAACATATACCAATAGAACACAAAATACAAGGATAGCAAAGATACTTATCACAATGCTTTCCTCAAAGCTTTGTATAATCAGGCTGGGCTCAGATGGCAAAGAGCGATAGCCATGTGGCTCAGGCAAGAGCCAAGAGCAGAAAAGGATGAATTCCCTCCTGTGTGCCCTTTTCTACACATTCATTCAGACCCATTCGTAACCACCCGCACTACCCCCCTGTCCAATGAGATATTGACAAGAGGTAGTCCTTTTAAAATATTATTTTACTGTCCGTCCCACTGTATTGGCCTCTAGGGGCAGCATTGTCCATGTATCATCTCCAGGTGCCTGTTGATCCTTTGATCTTTGTCACCCACCGTCATCAATCATCCTGGCAGCCATGGCTCTCTTTGAAGATTGCTTGCAGTGTATTGTATTGTCAGCAACAGACGTTCTGGAGCCAGGTGTTCAGATGCAGATTCTGATATGCTACAGAGCTTTGCAATCTGTTACATTCCACACCTGGTATCAGCCAGGAAGAACGTCAGACCTTTACTCTTTAAAGCCATGGAACTGCAATTATCAGCATGGCTGATCTTTGGGAATAGGAAAAAAACATTAGACCATGTAGACCATGTTGCCTTCCAACAATATATATACCCTTTGCTGTGACATTCATATATTTAACTCAGGTGCTGTCCATTTCTTCTGATCATCCTTGAGATGGTTCTACACCTGCATTTGAGTCCAGCTGTGTTTGATTATACTGATTGGACTTGATTAGGAAAGCCACACACATGTCTATATAAGACCTTACAGCTCACAGTGCATGTCAGAGAAAATGAAAATCATGAGGTCAAAGGAACTGCCTGAAGAGCTCAGAGACAGAATTGTGGCAAGGCACAGATTTGAGCAAGGTTATAAAAAATTTCTGCTGCACTTAAGGTTCCTAAGAGCACAGTGGCCTCCATAATCCTTAAATGGAAGACGTTTGGGACGACCAGAACCCTTCCCAGAGCTGGCCATCCAGCCAAACTGAGCTATCAGGGAAGAAGAGCCTTGGTTAGAGAGGTAAAGAACAACCCAAAGATCACTGTGGCTGAGCTCCAGAGCTGCAGGACCCCCCTGAAGAAGGCACGTGATCCCTGTGCCGAAGACGCGTAGGGGAGGGGCCAGGACGGAGCTGTCAGCAAGGATAGTGAGGCGAGGCAGACACACCACACCGCACGCAGTACCAACGATCTGATTCTCACAGATAGAGCCCTGTATAGCATGGTGCACTTACGCACCTATACCATGTGAGTACCCCATGAGGGGAATAACTATTTTTTAATAAAAGTCCTTACAATATCACACTATGGAGCTTTTCTCTTTTATCCATGATCTGGAATGCTGCTGATTGAGCAAGTTGGATTTCATCACCTGCATATCGTTAGAGCCTAGGAGTGGCTTCCAAGCGTGGTTTGGCATAGTTTAGGTACTGTGTCACACGCTCTGAGGTGAGCGCATAGGCTTTTGGGGAACACTGGAGGAGCACTGAAGCATGTTATGTGTTTTGCACTGGTTTTGATGAGCATGATGAAAAGCACTTTTTGATGAACACTGGATCTATGCACTCAGGATATAATTTGAATGAACTTTTATGTCTTTTTAAATCAATTTGGTGAAGGAGTGGATAATCTCTAGCTGGGGTTTACACCTGTATTCTCAATATTTTTCACATGTTGCACTATTTGTTGTGTTGCAATATTAATGTTGCACGGATTACAATAGATTTTGGGGTATATTCGTTTGATAACTATGCACTTTATATAATTACATATTTATTTCTGTGTGATTTATTACTTTTTCCTAGCGCAAATGCAATTTTATTTTAATTTCTGACTGTTATCTGCATGAATATGAAACGTGTTTAGCGTTTGCAGCTTGGTTACACTACTTGCTCGCTTTATTAGTTATATTACATTGCCGGCTCGCAAGATCCACTTTATTATTTTCAACGTTTACCATCCAACCTGACAGAACTGGAGAGGATCTGCAAGGAGGAATGGCAGAGGATCCCCAAATCCAGGTGTGAAAAACTTGTTGCATCTTTCCCAAAAAGACCCATGGCTGTAGTAGATCAAAAGGGTGCTTCTACTAAATACTGAGCAAAGGGTCTGAATACTTAGGACCATGTGATATTTCAGTTTTTCTTTTTTAATAAATCTGCAAAAATGTCAACAATTCTGTGTTTTTCTGTCAATATGGGGTGCTGTGTGTACATTAATGAGGAAAAAAAATTAACTTATGGGTTAAATGATTTTAGCACATGGCTGCAATATAAGAAAGAGTGAAAAATTTAGGGGGTCTGAATATTTTCCGTTCCCACTGTATATATATATCTATATATATATAGAGATATATATATTAGGCTAAAACCTTAACCTGAGTCTCTGAATAAACATACATTATATCTGCTAAAAAGCTTGCTTTAAAAAGCACAAGGCAATCAGTGCTTCAGTGACTTTTTAACAGTGCTTCTATTGTTTACTGAATGCCAATGGAGACATAAAAATAGATTTGACCTAATCAGCCAAATGTCTTTCTGAAGCTGTGTGTGTTCCTTCCACCATCGTCTCCTTTCACAGTACAGCCTTTGCCAACTTAGGTTTGACATACTCATCTAACATTACCTATGTTTTATGTCTTAGGCTGCTTTCACACTGGCGCGGTAGGGGGCGTCGGCGGTAAAACAGCGCTATTTTTAGCGATGCTTTACCGCGGTATTCGGCCGCTAGTGGTGCGGTTTTAACCACCGCTGGCGGCCGGAAAAGGGTTAAAACCGCTCGTATAGCGCGGCTATAGCCGCGCTCTCCCATTGATTTCAATAGACAGGAGCGGTTTAGGAGCGGTGAATACACCGAATCGCCAAAGATGCGGCTTGCAGGAGATTTTTTCTTCTCCTGCCAGCGCACCGCTTCAGTGTGAAAGCCCTCGGGCTTTCACACTGAACAAACAGCAGCAGCTGTTTTGGGTCGGTTTGCAGGCGGTATTTTTAGCGCAATAACGCCTGCAAACCGCCCCAGTGTGAAAGGGGTCTAACAGTAGGCTCAGCGTCATCAGATCATCTGTACTTTTACACGATTATTTTAGAAGAGATGGCAGTATGTCAAGTGATATATATTAAAGGGAATTTCTAGTGGATTTTTACCTATTTCTTCTCTTTATTTATTAGGGTCAAGACTAAAATAGGATAAATACGAAACTATTTTTATATTATTTAGTCTTCTATTTGGTCTGCAGGTAAGGTGGTATTCTCCTTTTTTACATGTTTTCCTCTGTATCTCTGTAGCACTGAAATATACACATACAAGTAAATACAACAGAGAATTCCTTATCACAAAGTGGGTTCAGAAAAGGCAAGGCTGAAGGCAAGCATCTGCTGCTTTGCTGTCTCTTTAGCTAACCCATAGATGCAAGGGGAATCCTTCATTATGTATTAGATGTGCACTTGTAAAACAAAAACTGTATATAGCATGCATATCATCAAATACATCAGTGTAACGATTATTTTTAAAAAAAATAATTAAAATAATATTGACCCAAAACCATGATACTGTCATTTCCACTTCAAGTGGACTTGTGCTATGCCCAAAAAAGGCAAACAGTGGGTAAAGGACTAGTCACCAGTAGGGATGAGCTGAACACCCCCCGGTTCGGTTTGCAGCAAAACATGCGAACAGGCAAAAAATGTGTTCGAACATGCGAACACCGTTAAAGTCTATGGGACACGAATGTGAAAAATCAAAAGTGCTAATTTTAAGGGTTGATATGCAAGTTATTTTCATAAAAAGCGTTTGGGGACCTGGGTCCTGCCGCAGGGGACATGTATCAATGCAAAAAAAAGTAATAAAAAGGGCCATTTTTTCGGGAGCAGTGATTTTAATAATGCTTAAAGTGAAACAATAAAAGTGAAAGTAAATTTCATACCTGGGGGGTGGCTATAGTATGCCTGTAAAGTGGCACATTTTTCCCGTGTTTAGAATAGCCCCTGCACAAAATGACATTTCTAAAGGAAAAAAGTAATTTAAAACTACTCACTGCTATAATGAATTGTCGGGTCTCGGCAATACAGATAAATGTCATTGAAAAAAACGGCATGGGGGTCCCCCCAAAAATCCATACCAGGCCCCTTGGGTCTGGTATAAATATTAAGGGGAACCCAGAACCAAAATTAAAAAAAAAAATTGCGTGGGGGTCCCCCCAAATTCCATACCAGGCCCTTCAGGTCTTGTATGGAAATTAAGGGGAGGGGTCCCCCTCAACTGGTATGGATTTTAAGGGGAACCCCATGCCAAAAGTAAATAAAAAATGGCGTGGCGGTCCCCCCAAAATTCCATACCAGGTCCTTATCCGAGCACGCAACCTGGCAGGCCACAGGAAAAGAGGGGGAATGAGAGAGCGCCCCCCCTCCTACCAGGCCACATGCCCTCAACATGGGGAGGGTACTTTGGGGTAGCCCCCCAAAGCACCTTGTTCCCATGTTGATGGGGACAAGGGCCTCATCCCCACAACCCTTGCCCGGTGGTTGTTGGGGTTTGTGGGCTTATCAGAATCTGGAAGCCGCCTTTAACCAGGGGACCCCCAGATCCCGCCCCCCCTGTTTGAAATGGTAACGGGTATATTGTACCCCTACCATTTCACAAAAAAGTGTCAAAATGTTAAAAAACCACAAGACACATCTTGGGACAAGTCCTTTAATAAAAAATAAGAAAATAAAAATGTCCCACGAAGTCCATTCATCTTCTTCTCTCGCTTTGCCGACGGACCGAAAAAAAACCCCCCGCATGCTGCCACCGATCCGCCCCATGGGAGGCACCCGCTGCAATGACCGTCCTCTCAGGTGACAGTTCTTTTATAACTGAGGGCGGGGCCACACGGTGACAAACCCAGGTTTACGGGTGACCCCGCCCCCTCTGACACACGGGGACTTCCCAATGGCTTCCCCGTGGCGCCAGAGGGGGCGGGGCCACCCGTTTACGTAAACGGGTGGCTCCGCCCCCCTCTGACACCACGGGGAAGCCATTGGGAAGTCCCGTGTGCCAGTGGGGGGCAGGGTCTCCCGGGTACGTCACCACATGGCCCCGCCCTCAGTTATAAAAGAACTGTCACCTGAGAAGACGTCATTACGGCGGGTGCCTCCCATGGAGGCGGATCGGTAGCGGCGTGTGGGTTTTTTTTTTTCAGGCCGTCGGCGGAGCGAGAGAAGAAGATGAAGGGACATGGGACATTTTTATTTTTTTATTTTGTAATAAAGGACTTGTCCCAAGATGTGTCTTAGTTTTTTAACATTTTGACACTTTGTTTGCGAAATGGTAGGGGTACAATATACCCGTTACCATTTGAAACAGGGGGGGCGGGATCTGGGGGTCCCCTTGTTAAAGGGGGCTTCCAGATTCCAATAAGCCCCCCACCCGCAGACCCTAACAACCACCAGGCAAGGGTTGAGGGGATGAGGCCCTTGTCCCCATCAACATGGGGACAAGGTGCTTTGGGGGCTACCCCAAAGCACCCTCCCCATGTTGAGGGCATGTGGCCTGGTACGGTTCAGGAGGGTGGGTGCTCTTTCATCCCCCCTCTTTTCCTGCGGTCTGCCAGGTTGCGTGCTCGGATAAAGGTCTGGTATGGATATTTGGGGGGATCCTTACGCCATTTTTTTTACATTTTGGCGCGGGTTCCCCTTAAAATCTATACTAGACCTAAAGGGTCTAGTATGGATTTTGAGGGGGGCCCCTACGCCTTTTTAAAAAAAAGTTTGGTGCAGGGTTCCCCTTAATATCCATACAAGACCTGAAGGGCCTGATATGGAATTTGGGGAGACCCCCACGCAATTTTGTTTTTAAATTTTGGTTTGGGGTTTCCCTAAATATTCATACCAGACCCAAAGGGCCTGGTATGGATTGTTGGGGGGACGCCTATGACGTTTTTTTCAATGACTTTTATCTGTATTACCATGACCCGACAATTCATTATAGCCACGAGTAGTTTTAAATTAAATTTTTTCCTTTAGAAATGTCATTTTGTGCAGGGACTGATCTAAACACAGGAAAAATGCGCCATTTTACAGGCATACTATAGACACCCCCCAGGTATGAATTTTAAAGGAATATTTCACTTTTATTGTTTTACTTTAAGCATTATTAAAATCACTGCTCCTGAAAAAATATCGTTTTTTAAAACTTTTTTTGCATTGATACATGTCCCCTGGGGCAGAACCCAGGTCCCCAAACACTTTTTATGACAATACCATGCATATAAGACTTTAAAATCAGCACTTTTGATTTCTCCCATAGACAAATTCTTATAGCCGCGAGTAGTTTTAAATGACTTTTTTTTCTTTAGAAATGTCATTTTGTGCGGGGACTGTTCTAAACATGGGAAAAATGTGCCACTTTACAGGCATACTATAGACACCCCCCAGGTACGAAATTTAAAGCAATGTTTCACTTTTATTGTTTCACTTTAAGCACTATTAAAATCACTGCTCCCGAAAAAACGTCCATTTATAAAACTTTTTTTTGCATTGATACACGTCCCCTGGGGCAGGACCCAGGTCCCCAAACACTTTTTATGACAATACCAAACATATAAGCCTTTAAAATTAGCACTTTTGATTTCTCCCATAGACTTTTAAAGGGTGTTCCGCGGCTTTTGAATTTGCCGCGAACACCCCAAATTGTTCGCTATTCGGTGAACAGGCGAACACCTGATGTTCGAGTTGAACTTACGTTCAACTCGAACATCAGGCTCATCCCTAGTCACCAGTATTGCTTGGATCTCCCGGAAGCTAAACTTTTCTCTATTACTGACATTTCCACATTGCTGAAGTTACAGAGCTGATCCAGGCTCTGAAAAGATTCCGACCATATGGTCAGGATCAACCCAAAAGCCTGGATCGGCACCTAGCTCAGCCTCTCAGCGATTCACTGAGAGCCTAAGCCAGCTGCTCCCGTCCCCTCCACAGCCCAGTGCTCCAGTGAGCACTGGAGGGGCAGAACAGAGAGCTGGTGACTGACAGAGTGGAGGGGAGAATTGAGTGATCGGTGGTGTCTGATCACTCAGTTCTCACTGCAGAGCCAGCGGGGGATCAATGCTGCATCCAACTACGTGAGTTTAAAGGTTTGGTTTTTTTGAAAGTGCATACTTCTTTTACATTAAATGAAGTCCAATACACTTTTCACTTTAAAAGCTGTTCTTTAGCAGTCAAGTACAGTCTAGTTTTGTGTGCAGCCATACCTCAAAATTACGTCAGTGTATAGTAGGAATGATAAGTAAAAGTGGGTTGGGTTGGGTTGGGTTGAATTTAAGGAGATTCTGTCACATTGAAAGTTCTTATTTCATCCTGACCTTCCTAAATAGCATGCTTGTTCTGAGAATGTGTCTCAAAAAGTAATAAAGCCAATTACAGCCAGGAAACTAGCATTTTCACATTGCAGTCAGCATTGTAAGTTTCTGTATTTCTTCCCTCACAGATTTTTTAATCCTTCCTTGCAAAATAGGGAACAGTTTGAATGACAGTATATTCATATCTTTACAATCAGCTGCATCTCTAAGATGTTAATAAGTAATCCCCACAGCCAAAAGCTGTTTTAAGTGCAGAATATTTCCCCCTATTTTGCTAAGCTGCCAAGCAAGTGTTCTTTTATATTCTACCTTTGTCTCTTAAGATTTTCAAAACACATTCTTAACTTTGTTCCTCTGCATCATACAGATTTAATAAAGTCAGCTTCAAAATCTGAACTTGAAAGGTGGTAGGTTGTTTTTTGTTATGTTTGAATAAAATATGCTAGAACTTTGTGCTATGGTGTATGCCTCTGATAAAACTATAAACACATTGTTTTATTAAATACAAAATGTAACACTATTTCTTTTGTCTTTAATAGTTTTAAACTACAAGTCAGGTTATTCTGCTATCAATAACAGAGGTTTATGGAAAATTTTGCCAAATTCTCAAAGAAAACAATTTGGTTGTTTAATTTACCGTATATACTCGAGTATAAGTCGAATTTTTCAGCACATTTTTTTGTGCTGAAAGTGCCCCCCTCGACTTATACTCGAGTCAAGCACTTTTCTGCAGTAAAAAATTTCATTTTCCGAACCGACTTTGGGGCCCCGTATCTCAGGGCCACTTAGTGCTAGGAACCCCAAATTTGGTGTGCAAACCCAGTGGACCTGGTACCACAACATATCCAAAGCTGAAGTTCCTAGCACTAAGTGGCCCCAAGATACGGGGCCCCAAAATCGGTTCGGAAAATGTCATTCTCTGCTGCAGAAAAGTGCTTGACATTTTCTGAACCAACTTTGGGGCCCCATATCTCAGGGTCACTTGGTGCTAGGAACCCCAAATTTGGTGTGCGAACCCAGTGGACCTGGCACCATAACATATCCAAAGCTGGGGTTCCTAGCACCAAGTGGCCCTGAGATACGGGGCCCCAAAACTGGTTCAGAAAATGTCATTCTCTTCTGCAGAAAAGTGCTTGACATTTTCTGAACTGATTTTTGGGGCCCTGTATCTCGGGGCCACTTGGTGCTAGAAACCCCAGCTTTGGAAATGTTATGGAGCTAGTTCCACTGGGTTTGCACACCAAATTTGTGGTTCTTAGCACTAAGTGGCCCAGAGATACGGGGCCCCAAATTCGGTCAACTGTGTCAATCTGCAGCAATGTCATTTCGGGACCCTTTGGGTTCAGAGACCCCAAATTTTGGCTGCAGCTAGGGCGCATCTAGGAACCCTTAACCACCGAGTTTGAAGTTCAGGGGACCTATGGCTGCAAATAGGCACAGTGAGGCATGCAAAGGGCACAGTGAGGCATGCAAATGGGCATTGTTGACCCTCTTTTCCACTTACAGTAGCTGTGCATTTCTCACCCTCGTCTTATACTCGGGTCAATAAGTTTTTCCCATTTTCTTGTGGTAAATTAGGGCCTCGACTTATACTCGGAACGACTTATACTCGAGTATATACGGTATAATTTGTTATTTTCAATGCAAAAGTTAAGCCCCACCACCTAGTGAAGATACCCCAGCCACCTATACTAGGTAAGGCCCACTTCTCACCCTTAAAGTGGTATTAAACCCAAAATCAAAAATGTAATATATTGCAGCCTACCAAGCATTAAATGTAGTGGCTGCATCAGTTTTCTTAACTTTGGCTGTTTCCCCTCTGTTTTCACTTGGTGATCTGGCCAGTAACACACCACCTGTAATAGAGTAACCCCACTTTGGATGAAAGCGCACAGGAGGCATACAAGCTGATCATTTAAAATACTCCTGCTAGTGTTAAATGGTTTGTCTCATCCCGGTAACTGATACTTTGTGCTGGACAGCTTGTTCTTTTGAAAAACAACAGACTTACTGGCTGGATCACCAGGTGTAAACTAATAAATATTTGCTTTTGGGTTTAATACTGCTTTAAATTCTGACCCCCCTGCACATGACCACTGTGAAAAAGTTAGGTTGTGGAAAGGTTGTGTTGGACAGTTGAAGCAGTGCTAAAGTCTAAATTTTTTTTCCCTTAATATATTCTTTGTATTAAGTTAAAAAAGGTTTCACAATACGGGGTGACCTGCTCTTGGCTTCTTGTTGTGGCCAGTTTTAATTTTGGCAGCAAATTTCAATTTAGTTTTAGTCTTAGTCTTAGGACCAAAATGGCATTTTAGTTTAAGTCCCATTTTAGTCTTCTGCTATCGTTTTAATTTTAGTCGTATTTAGTCTACTAAATCTCCAGTACATTTTAGTCGACTAAAATATCCTACATTTTAGTCAACTAAAATCTCCAGTACATTTTAATCGACTAAAATAATTTTAGTCAACTAAAATCTAATGTGTTTAGGTAAATAATGCATTGTTTAAGCATTTCTCTAGAATTTCAAAACTCATTATACACTCCTGAAGTAAAAAAAACACCTAATATCATGTTATTATTTATGGTTTGAACCAACTACACAGACACAAATTTAGTTATTTAACGTCTTTACTCTGTAAAACCAAGTTTTGTTACAAAAATATTGCTTTTTTGTGTCATACGGCTTATAGCATTCCTTGCTATAAGTGCATGCTACTTTTCTGTTGTTGAGAACAAGTAGCCCAAAGCCCACACACTGCACAGTCAATGAAATCTCTGTGTGGACAAATGCTTGCACGAGTGGGACATACCAAAGAGGAAGATCCAAAGCGTTATAACAGTCAATAGGAGTAAAATGGTGGCAGCATTGAAACAAACCGCCGCAGCAGCAGAATAACCACCCAGCTCTAGGGAGGAAGACTCCCTCATGACAGAAAGTGACTGAGTCCAAAATGAATGATCTGCGGTGAGCCATTTTTATTATTCTTTTACATGATGACACAGCAGTCAATTATCAAATGGATATGAAATTAATGATCTTGGGGCTGTCTGCTCTACTGATGTATCTTTGTTATTTTTTTTCACTTTTTTTGTATCTCGTGTAAAACTATTCCCTTAAGATGTTGGCCGGACACCGTGTGTGGTCTCGTCTGTTGCATGGAGGCAAGTGTTAAAAGAATCATTGATGAAGCAAGATCAATAGTGAACATATTTAAGTCTTCCATTCCATTGCAACATTAAAGATATTGGAGCATTGTGGCCTTACTCTTTTAAATGACTGCCCCAAACGCTGGTCAAGAATTTACTACTAGTACGTTCAACATGATCGAAAGACTCTTCAAACTGAAAAAGTCAGTCTGCCGAATCACACAGCTTACTTCTTAGTTAAATGGAAAAAGCTCACATCATTGCATGACCTACTGCTGCCTTTTGCGGAGCAAAACATACTAAAACCCTCCAGAGTGACACCATGTCGATGTCCCTGCCCTCTTTGCTCTACTCTCTACTCATCCACCTTGAGGACTTTAAACAGAACACTAGCTACCAAGACCGTACAAAATTGCGCAGAAAATAATAGAGAAGTTGAACCAGCGTTTAGCTTCATTCATTCCTAGATTCCTGATGAAATGTTCTTGCCAGTGCTTGCTGCAGATGCTTGTTTATTTGTGAATTCTGTGGTCTGTGAAAACCCTTGTTGATGTGGCAGATGAGAATATTCAGGAACTGCTTAAGAAGGCAGAGGAGCATGCCCATGCCATAACAAAATCCACATTGCCCCACTTACAAGCTGAGGATCTGTGATTCTGATGATGATGTGTAAGAAGAGGAGAATATTGAAAAAATTCACAGGAAGTGGAAACAGCCCCATCCACATCAAAGCAGCCAGTCTTTCGGTTTCTTTCAAAATGCCGCAGAAGACTCAAGCAGAGCATCTCCCCAAACAGGCAGCATAGAGCAGCAGATCAGTCTGACTGGTAATCCGTTGCACACAATTAAAAGGGCAGTGCAAATAGTTTACTGTGGTGGTGCATTGGCTTTACTTGGCCCACCATTGGAGGTTTTTATGTATCTGTGGGGTTGAATTAGGGGAAGCAAAATCAAGTTGTTCTGATTTTACTTTCTCTCTCACCCCACACAGTCAGCTCTAAGTTGTCTCTCTATAATATACTACATGTATAGCCCTTCCCAGGGCCGGCCTTAGGCCTTTAGGCGCCCTGTACCGTGCGAAAATTGACAGTGCCCCTCCCAGTGACCACAATTGATACTTCAATTCTGGGAAAGCAGCAGCTGAGAGATATTATGAAATCACTCCCAGATTCAGTGACTAAGTGCACAATGTGACAAAAACAGCTATTACTTTAGAATAACAAAAGGTATGCAATCTGACTGCAAGAAAGTTTGTTAAACAAATACCTGCAATGTACATAGATAAGACTGTTCTCAACAAAAGTGGAGTCAAGTGTACTGTGCTTACCTTTGTATGAATTTCGGGATGAGTTGTCTGGAATGAAGGCCTTTAATGCTGCAGAGTGCTCTGGACAGTGGTCTTAGGAGGCCTGTAATGCTGCAAAGTGCACTGGATGGTGGTCTGAGGAGGCCTGTATGTAATGCTGCATAGTGCTCTGGACGGAGGTCTGAGGAGGCCTATAATGCTGCACAGTGCTCTGGACAGTGGTATGAGGAGGCCTGTAATGCTGCACAGTGCTAGATGGTGGTCTCAGGTCTTAGGATTGGCCTGTACTGCACAGTGCCCTGGATGCCACTGCCAGTGGTCAGAGGAGGCCTGTAATGCTGCACAGTGCTGTATGGTGGTCTGAGGGATGGCCTGTAATGCACAGTGCCCTGGATGCCACTGCCAGTGGTCAGAGGAGGCTTGTGTAATGTACACACAGTACTGAATAGTGGTCTGAGGGGAGGCCTTGGGCCTGCTCTAATGGCCTGCTGTAATTGTAATGTACACACTCACAGTCTGCTCTGCTCCCTGCTATGGACATAGGCGCCTGGCTGGCGGTCGTCTCGGGACTCGGGAGTGGGACAGTCTCGTCGGAACTCGGGAGGCCTGGCTGCCTGTAATGCACATTGCTGCAGTCTCTGCCAGTTGCGTTGCACACAGTTGCTTGCTGGGAGTGGAAGCAGGTGGAGCTCCGTGAAAACCGGAAGCTAGTCCACGAGGGTAAACCTCCCTCCTTGCCATTTTCGTCCTAGTTTTGATTTGATTTTTGTCACAGCTTTCGTCAGTGGACAAAAATATGCTGTACTTTTCCTTTCGTCACTGTAAAAATGTCGCTGATGAAAATGATTTCTTTGATGAAATTAACACTGGTTGTGGCCTTGGAGTGGGTCACCCCATTTGTTATCTTCAAGTTAGAAGTAATGTTCAACTGCTATTAATATTGTCATATGTACAACCTTATACTGCAGTGATTTCTAATACCCATGGTATATTTCTCTGGATTCCTTTTTATTTTATTTTCTCTTTATTCTCCTTTGTAAAATTAGAAATTTGTTCTTTAAATAAACAGATATATATATATATATATATATATATATATATATATATATATATATATATATATATATATATATGTATAGAGGTTTAACTACATGTCGTACCTTCCCCTCATTTCCATGACAGCTCTTCAGCGCTGTCACCGACTCCAGTATCACTCTCTTTACTTCCTGCTTTTACAGGAGAAACTGAGGACAGCAGAGCAATAGGCTCTTGCTTATGTGCATGTGCAGAACAGAAAAAAAAATTCATTTTGGATAGATTCGTTATGTTACTAATTTTGTTTCATTGATTCATTTCGGAATTTGGTTAGTTTAATTTAGTTTAATTTATTAATTTTCTAACGAATTCTGAATTTTTGGAGCAATTCAATCTTTTTTCGACCAATTCGAATTCTGTATGAAGAATAGTTGGTTGTTAACCGCTTGCCGACCGCCTCACGCAGATATACTGTGGTAGAAGGGCTCGTACAAGCAAAACCACGTACCTGTACGTTCACCTATAAGAGGCGGCCAGCGGGCGCGCAAGCGCGGCAAGCTCCGTGAGTCAGGTCGCGGGTCCCGCGGACTTGATCGCCGCGGGGATACCCGCGATCGCCTCACGGGGAGGAAGAACGTTCTGCCTAGTGACAGTGTCACTGGATCTCTGCTCCCTGTCATCGGAGCAGAGATCAGTCACGTCACACACAGCCATGCCCCTCACAGTTAGAAACACGCCCCTAGGACACACTTAACCCCTATACTGCCACTTAGTGGTTAACCCCTTCACTGCCAGTGTCATTTACACAGGAATCAGTGCATTTGTATAGCACTGA
Organism: Lithobates clamitans; assembly: GCA_037952925.1. Lineage (NCBI taxonomy): Eukaryota > Metazoa > Chordata > Amphibia > Anura > Ranidae > Lithobates > Lithobates clamitans. The sequence goes on from JBBGZY010000014.1 coordinate 8,630,453, forward strand.
TTGCTGTATAAATGACAATGGTCCAAAAAATGTGTCAAAAATGTCCGATGTGTCTACCATAATGTCGCAGTCACAATAAAAATCGCTGATCGCCGCCATTTAAAAGAAAAAAAAATTATTAAAAAAAATGCCATAAAAGTATCCCCTATTTTGTAAACGCTAAAACTTTTGCGCAAACCGATCAATAATCGCTTATTCGATTTTTTTTACCAAAAATATGTAGAAGAATACATATGGGCCTAAATTGAGGAAAAATATTGTTTTTTATATATTTTTGGGGGATATTTATTATAGCAAAAAGTAAAAAATAATGCGATTTTTTAAAAATTGACGCTTTTTTTTGTTTATAGCGCAAAAAATAAAAAGTGCAGGGGTGATCAAATACCACCAAAAGAAAGTTCTATTTGTGGGAAAAAAAGGACGTCAATTTTGTTTGGGAGCCACGTCGCCCGACCGCGCAATTGTCAGTTAAAGCGACGCAGTGCTGAATCGCAAAAAGTGCTCTGGTCAGGAAGGGGGTAAATTTTTCCAGGGCTGAAGTGGTTAAGGAGCGGGCCCAGAAGCCAGGTCCTTAACAACCTATGACTCATCAGCTGTCAGCAGCCAACAACCAAAAACGTAAATCTATGTTGACCCAGTCCGTCTGGGAGGACGTCATAGTATGCCCTCTCAGAGTTATCCGACCGTGCTGCAGCCGCCATTCAGCTATGGCCCGGTTGTTTGGTGGTTAAGAAACTCTCTGCAGCTTAGGGCATTTAGTGATTCAACCAAGAGAGATAATTGTAATGAAATAACAATTATGTGCACCACGCAAATAGTGCTCAAACGGCAAAGCAGCAAATACTGAAAGAAAAGATCCCTTCAAACATTCAAATTAAAGAAAGTATGTGTTGCACTAAAAATAGAAGGTTACTCAACATAACAAATCATATTACATGATGAAACAATGAAAAAGTCTAATTAAATCGCACTTAAAGGAAAGTGAAGATCGCACTTAAAGAAAAGTCCAAATAATAAAGGGGAATCCCATGTTAAAAAGAATCCTTTCCAATGTGCAAAGTGTCCCATTTCTTACTCAACAATGTTGTGTCAATAGTGCCAAAAACGTCCACCGCCACCCAGAGTGATGTCAGGATGCAAGCTTACTGGATTTGTTTGACCCCCTTACAGAGTGGTCATAAAGAGCTCAACCCATTAACATCAATGGCATCTCCAATATACTCTCCAATCCTCCAAGACACTGCTCACAAACCACCATAGATAGGTCTCTCAATGAAAAGAATCATGCGGCAATAAGCAGACAAACACTACACATACAGTGCCTTAAAAAAAGTATTCATACCCCTTGAAATTTTCCACATTTTGTCATGTTACAACCAAAATTGTATGTGATAGACCAACACCAAGTGGCACATGTTTGTGAAGTAGAAGGAAATTGATAAATGGTTTTCAAAATGTTTTACAAATAAATATGTGAAAAGTGTAGCGTGCATTTGTATTCAGCCTGCATGTTGACTAATAAGAGTGCCTAACACTAGCTCTACACTTGCTGAATGCTCATGTAGACTGAAGGTCTAGGTGGCAATGTCTCTGATTAAAGTGGTAATAAAGTCAGGATTTTTTAAATCCACTGACAGGCAGGGTTTTTATAACAGAAGTAACCCTAGTGGTCCCTTCTGTCATAAATGTACCCCCTGCCTGTCAGTGATAATGTTATTTGAGTGGTAGTGATGTAACCTCAGGCCAGCTAAAATAGAGAACCCGGAAAGGAAGAACAGGCAAAGATGGATGCACCGAGGACAAGAGGGAGCCATGACAGCTCAGCGCTGGAGGGCTTCGTTTTCAGGTAAGTCTGTCATAATGGGCTAGTATGTGGTACATACTTGTACTTATGAGTTAAGCCTTCAGGGGGATCAGCATTTTTATTTTGAAAGCAAGACTTTAATACCACTTTAAAGAGGATGGTAGTGTAAAGTTGGTGTGTTCCTTCTCATTTAGCTTGTTTAGTTGTGTGTTGAATCTGGGAACACCATAATCAGGTCTGTAAGTCAGAGCTTAGCAGTAAACAGCTGAAACAAAGGAGTACTAACCTTGTACTTGACCCTTGCTTTTTGCAAAAGGGTATACACAAAACACAATTTTAATCTTTTTTTCCTAAACCTGTTGTTCAATCATTTAGTCATGTCCAACTCTTCGTGACCTCATGGACCACAGAGCGCCAGGCTTTTCTGTTCTCCACTGCCTCTCAGAGCTTGCTTAACTTTATGTTCATTGTTTAGATGATATTGTCTATCCATCTGTTTTCTGTCATCCTCTTCTGCCTTTTCCTTCCATGTTTCCCATCATCAGGGTCTTTTTCAATGAGTCCTCTTTTCGCAGTAGGTGGCCAAAGTATTTGAGTTCCAGCTTCAGGATCTGTCCTTTCAGTGAATTTTCAGACTTGATTTCATTCAGGATTGACTGGTTTGATTTTCTTGCCGTCCAAGGGACTTTCAAGAGTCTTCTCCAACACCATGGTTCAAAAGCATTAATTCTTTGGTGTTCAGCCTTCCTTATGATCCAACTTTCACAGCCTTAGGTTACTACTGGGAATACCATAGCTTTGTCTATACAGCACTTTGTCGGTAGGGTGACGTCTCTGCTTTTTATAATGTTGCCTAGGTTTGCCATTGCTTTCCTCCCAAGAAGCAAGCGTCTTTTAATTTCATGGCTACAGTCACCATCTGCCGTGATCTTGGAGCCTAAGAAGGTAAAATCTGTCACTGTTTCCATTTCTTCTCCTTCTATTCGCCAAGGAGTGATGGGACTGGTTGCCATGATCTTAGTTTTTTTAATGTTCAATTTCAGGCCAGCTTTTGTGCTGTCCTCTTCCACCTCCATTAACCACTTAAGCCCCGGACCATTTGGCTGCCCAAAGACCAGAGCACTTTTTGCGATTCGGCACTGCGTTGCTTTAACTGACAATTGTGTGGTAGTGCGACGTGGTGGTATTTGATCACCTCTGTGTTTTTTATTTTTTGTGCTATAAACAAAAAAAATAGCGACAATTTTGAAAAAAACTATATATTAAATATCCCCAAAAAATATATAAAAAAACTTTTTTTTTCCTCAGTTTAGACCGCTACGTATTCTTCTACATATTTTTGGTATGAAGAATTGCAATAAGCGTTTATTGATTGGTTTGCGCAAAAGTTATAGCGTCTACAAAATAGGGGATAGTTTTATGGTATTTTAATTAATTTTTTTTTTTTACTAGTAATGGCGGCGATAAGTGATTTTTATCATGACTGCGACATTATGGCGGACAGATCAGACACTTTTGGCTCGATTTTGGGACCATTCACATTTATACAGCGATCAGTGCAATTAAAATTGCATTGATTACTGTGTAAATGTGACTGGCAGTGAAGGGGTTAACCACTAGGGACAGTGAAGGGGTTAAGTGTGTCCTAGGGAGTAATTCTAACTGTGGGGGGCGTGGCTATGTGTGACACGACACTGATCACCGCTCCCGATTACAGGCTGTGATCAGTGTCCTGTCACTAGGCAGAACGGGGAAATGCCTGTTTACTTCCTCTCCGTGAGACGATCTGGGGTTTCCCCGCGGACATCGAGTCCGCAGGACCCGCAATCACACTCACGGAGGTCGTGGCAGGCGCGCCCGCAAACTGCTTCTTGAAGGGCAGCTTACAGGTACGTTAATCTGCCTGTACATGGCCTTCTGCCAGCGTGTATCGGCGTGACCTGGTCGGCAAGCAGTTAAGAGACTCTTTAGTTCTTCTTCACTTTCTGCCATTGTGTGGTATAGTCTGCATATCTCAGGTTGTTGATATTTCTCACAAAAATATTAATTACGGCTTGTGATTTGTTGATCCTGGCATCTTGCATGATGTACTCTGCATATAAGTTTAATAAGTAGGGTAACAATATAAATCCTTGCCACACTCCTTTCTCAATTTTGAACCAGTCAGTTGCTTCCTACACCTAAGCATGCATTATACATAAAAAAAAGAAAATGTGTGGAAACACATTGGGGGAATTCAATAAATTTTGTCACCACTTTTCTGGAGTTAATCCCTCTTGTTATTATATTGCACCAAATTCATGAAGCATCTGCAACACTTTTTGGTCCTGACAGCAACTTGTGCACCAAATTCAGGTAATTCTAAAATGTGCCACTTTTAAATTGTGTCACATTGAATGTGCCAAATGTAATAGTGGATCTAATTAAGACCAGCTGTCTTTTGGTGTACAGAGAGAAAAACTGTCTTAGAACGATTTTGCGAAAGCGTCTCAAATGCATTCTAAAGTAGCTCAGCACGAGCCAAATTCAAGTACAAGTTCTAGAGAGGTACTGTATATGATTTTGACACATTCTTCACCGCTTTTAGAAATGCATGAGAGACACTTTTGCAAATCTATCTGTACCAGTCTTTATGCATTCCAGGTATTATTCGGTTGCTATGCTTTTTACTAAAGCAGTACAAGGAGCATTTATAATGCAAAGGGCAGGAGCCCATAGCTGCCACAGTCCCCCGTCATCAGTTTAGATGAGTTAGAACAAAGAAAAAAGTTTTCTGATTGTCTCTCATGGCTTACTGCACTTTTGCATCTTGTTGGCTACCTTATTATAATTAGTCTGTCTCTGTAAGGAATATATAAACCATGCACCAACATGTATCAGTGCTGGATTACCAAGAAATAGCATGTTTTAATCATATTCCTATTTTATAAAGGGAAACTTAGAAAGCTAAGAACCCAAAGTTTTACTTTTTTTTTTTTTATAACAAACCCCTACAGAATACAATATAGGCTAATTTACATTACTAATGTATTCTGTTATCTCTACCCAAGCATCTGTCAAATACAATTTGCAGGCTTCATTTATTTTCATCTGGGGTATAGAGTGATATCGGAACACAAAACTCTAAAGATACTGCTTTATCCAAATGGGACATGATTGTAGGGATATCTAGAGAGATAAGGTCATGCAGCTTATTGTGCAAGTTACATTCATATCTCCAAATTTAATTAATTTGAAGAGCATCAATTTAAATTTAGACAGTTTGAACTTCAGATTCAAAAAGTTTACAGCTGCTGCCATTTAAAAGGCTTAACGCCTGCCATACATGAGTAGAGATTATCCCACAATGCGAGTGTTTATAGCAGCTTCTTGCAATTATTCTTCCTGTATATGGACTAGGAATGATCTAATAGGTAGACTGTGGGACACCAGTGTCACCATGACTAGTCATTATCTGTATTGGATTTTTCATCCAGTATTCTTTTTATATCTGTAATTGATGAAGAAAATAATCAATTTAAAATGTACCTGGACTCAAGAAGTAAAGTCTTATGCCTCATTCACACAGGCGTACTGATTCATACATCCATGTGAAGGGCCATCTTCTGTCACCCAGGATGCACAGCCTGTGGAAATCAATGACAGGTCAGCTGCAGGTCCAATCCATGGATCAGGGCGCAGACAGACTGCTGGTCAGTGTCTCCTCAAACAACTATCAGCAATACTACTTCCAGTCCAGTGCCTATTTGAATGTTAAAAAGTATTTGACTTGCTGTGCAAATGACTTGCTGTGCAAACAGAACAGATTTTCTTTGTCACTTGTATCTAAAGGAGCCCTTTCAAGTAGAGACATGGAATGCATAAATTAGCTCAGAGAGCAGGATATTCTAGAAACATATAAGGACCCCCCAGACTGAGCAGCAGGTTGTCTTGCAATAGGAGATAATGACAAGGTTTTCTCTGGATTGTGAAAATCAAGTTACAAATTTTTACTGCCAGCACATTGAGGTTAATTTACTAAATTAATATAGACTATTCACTTAGCTCTGCTAATTCAAATCACCTAGTCATGGGGTTGATTTACTAAAGGCAAATGGGCTGTTCACTTTGCAGGGAAAGTTGTACTTTGTAATGGCATTTAATCTAGAGCTTTAGTGATCGAGGTGAATATCTGCTGACTTCCATTTTTCTTTTCACATGATTGGGTATTTTTGGCAAAACGAAATTGCACCACATTCACTAAGCTTTGAGGAAGATTCCCTTTCAAAATAAACAGCTTGTTTGCCTTTAATAAATCAACCCCTACAGCACTAGTTTTGACCTTGTTGAATGCCCATGTTTTTTCACGTTTCTTTGCACATGATTAGGTATTCTTTGCAAAGTGATTTTTCACCAAATTCACTAAGCCAATTGAAAATTCCCATGCAATGTGAAAACTCACTTTACTAAATTAACATGCTTTATGCTTTTAGAAAATTAACCCCACTGTATCCAATACCACCAACTAATCGTAGAAGATACACTATGTAGGTTAAAGTTGTTGTAAAGTTACTGAGGACAATTATTTGCAGCCCCTCTGTTATAACAAGCTACCCTACACAGTGTCTGTTTTTTTTGTTTGTTTTTTTTATTATGCAGCTAAACACCTTATTTTACCTCTGACGTCAGCTTGAAATAAGGTATTTAGCTGCACAATTAAACAAAAAAAAACCACATAAAACTGTGTAGTATAGCTTGTTATAACAGAGGGGGTGGCAGTAATTGTCTTTACTAACTTTACAGCCAGATGGAAAAGCCGCAGGAGAGGAGGGGCTGGTTTGGAGATCGGCTCACAGACTAGGAACAGACTGGCAGGGAGAGAGGGAGAGAGGGGGAGAGGGGAGAGACTCTGAACACAGTGGGATGATAGAGGCATGTAAACTGACCACGGTATCATGGATCAGCAGCCATGATTACCATGACCAGTTCACAAAGCGGGACACAGGAACAGGCAGAATCAATCAGGTATTTTACAGCATAGAAAAGGACAAATGACATAGCACAAGCACTTTGCTGTTTAACATGCATTAAAGGAACAGGATCTTTTTTTTTGGCTTACAACCACTTTTTCATCAAAACTGGTGGGAGAAAGTGTAGTAACCAGGGGCGCCACAATCCGGTATATGTAGGGAATCTGTTCTATAACTGTAACTATAGAAGATAGAAGAAGACTATAACTATAAGAGAAGGTATTATGCCATTGTAAACCTTGACCACTCTGTGTAATTTTTCAAATCTATTCTAGGCTGCAACTGGAATAGCTTTTCTATTACATGATGACATTAATCTGGACTGACAGGCTCAAGAAAATATTTTAGATTTTAGAAGTAGTTAGTTGCTACATGTTTAAAAGATAATTTCTTGCTGACAGATTCCCTTTAAAGATGGTTACCTTAAACGGATAAGATCTTTCCTCTCACAGCATGGAAAGTAGTGTTAGTTGTGACACCTCACTAAATGACCCATTACTAGAACAACTTCGTGACTCATCTTGGCAAGCCTACACTGTAGCTTGTACAGCAAAAGATTAAACTGGAAGGTGTCTGTTCATTTATTGAAAGAACCTACATGTTCATAATTTGGTGGTTTCCAAGCATTAAATGAGTGCATACAATGGGTCTGATCTTCATATACAGTACTACCTGCAACGCTTTAGCATAATAAGCCAATCTATCTTTTATGTATATGAATCTATATGTTCTTTAGAGAAAGGACACTATACTGTAGACTATACATTTAAACTGCATTTATAAAGTACTTACAAAGCCACAAAGTATTAAATAGGTCAAAATTCTGGAGTCGGTCAATTTATATATTAAAAATAGTTGCTCTGAGGCCCCCAAAGTACATAGAGTGCCTTGGAAAAGTATTCACACCCCTTGAAATGTTCCACATTTTGTCATGTTACAACCAAATACGTAAATGTATTTAATTTGAATTTTATGTGATAGACCAAACATAGTGGCATATAATTGTGAAGTGGAAGGAAATAGATAAATGCTTTTCGATTTTTTTTACAAATAAATGTGTGAAAAGTGGCGGCGTACATTTGTATTCAGCCCCCCCGAGTAAATACTTTGTAGAACCGCCTTTCACTGCAATTACAGCTGCAAGTCTTTTTGGGTATGTCTCTACCAGCTTTGCACATCTAGAGAGTGAAATTTTTGCCCATTCTTTGCAAAATAGCTCAATCTCTGTCAGATTGGATGGAGAGCGTCTGTGAACAGCAATTTTCAAGTCTTGCCACAGATTCTCAATTGGATTTAGGTCTGGACTTTGACTGAGCCATTCTAACACATGAATATGCTTTGACCTAAACCATTCCATTGTAGCTCTGGCTGTATTTGTAGGGTCGTTGTCTTGCTGGAAGGTGAACCTCCGCCCTATTCTCAGGTCTTTTGCAGACTCTTATGCCCCGTACATACGGTCGGATTTTCCGACGGAAAATGTGTGATTGGACCTTGTTGTCGGAAATTCCGACCGTGTGTAGGCTCCATCACACATTTTCCATCGGATTTTCCGACACACAAAGTTTGAGAGCAGGATATAAAATTTTCCGACAACAAAATCCGTTGTTGGAAATTCCGATCATGTGTACACAAATCCGACGGACAAAGTGCCACGCATGCTCAGAATAAATAAAGAGATGAAAGCTATTGGCCACTGCCCCGTTTATAGTCCCGACGTACATGTTTTATGTCACCGCGTTCAGAATGATCAGATTTTCCGACAACTTTGTGTGACTGTGTGTATGCAAGACAAGTTTAAACCAATATCCGTCAGAAAAAATCCTAGGATTTTGTTGTCGGAATGTCCGAACAAAGTCCGACCATGTGTACGGGGCATAACAGATTTTCTTCTAAGATTGCCCTGTATGTGGCTCCATCCATCTTCCCATCAACTCTGACCAGCTTCCCTGTCCCTGCTAAAGAAAAGCCTCCCCACAATATGATGCTGCCACCACCATGTTTCATGGTGGGGGATGGTGTTTTCAGGGTGATGTGTAGTGTTATTTTTCCACCACACATTGCGTTTTGCTTTTAGGCCAAAAGGTTAAATTTTGGTCTCATCTGACCAGAGCACCCTCTTTCACATGTTTACTGTGTCCCCCAAATGGCTTCTTGCAAACTGCAAACAGGACTTCTTATGGCTTTCTTTCAACAATGGCTTTCTTCTTGTCACTCTTCCATAAAGGCCATATTTGTAGAGTGCACAACAAATAGTTGTCCTATGGACAGATTCTCCCACCTGAGCTGTGGATCTCTGTAGTTTAGGTGGACATGTGAACAAATATATTCTACATATATAAACTTGCGAAAATAGTGTAACAAATATGACAGTGAGATGAAAATAAGATATCAGGTGCAGCTGCTGTACACAAAGTGCTATTCACTTGACAAAATACAATAAAAAATATATACTACAGTGCTAGCAAACACAACATACATAAATATAATGAAAAAAATAAAGAATAAAAAGTGAATGTCCATATAAAGTGACAGACGTGCTCCAATCTAAAAAAAAAGTGCAAAGTGCTCCAGAATTTTCAAGGTGTGCCAAAACACCCTCTCCTGTGTCTCCACTCACCGGATGGAATGGACCCCCAGCTTTTCAGTCTAGGGGTCGCTTCAGGCTTATTAATGGTGACCAGGGATGGCGGCTTTAACATCAGATCATCAGGTAGATCTCCCTTGTTATGGATACTAAGCCAAAATAGAGGTGCCCAAAATGAAAGGAAGGGACTGGTGTCCTTGATGACGCCCTGTGGGAGGGTGAAATGCGTAGACATAATTTTGTGTTCCTAGTTCTTCTGACGTCACTTCCGGTTATCGGTGAAACATACGCCTTGTGTGGCGTTTTTGTACTCACAGCTTCCCAATTTTTATGCCTGCTTCTTGTAAGTATTCAATTTTTATGCACAATAAATTCTTTGACAAAACAGTACTTCACTATAGTCCCTTCCTTTCATTTTGGGTACCTCTATTTTGTCTGAGTATCCATAACAAGGGAGATCTACCTGATGATCTGATGTTAAAGCCGCCATCCCTGGCCACCATTAATAAGCCTGAAGCGACCCTAGACTGAAAAGCTGGGGGTCCATTCATTTCGGTGAGTGGGGACACAGGAGTCGGTGTTTTGGCAAACCTTAAAAATTCTGGAGCACTTTGAACTTTTTTTGGATTGGAGCACATCAGTCACTTTATATGGACATTCACTTTTATTATTTTTTTTTTTTTCATTATACTTATTTATGTTGTGTTTGCTAGCGCTGTAGTATATATTTTTTATTGTAGTTTAGGTGGACAGCCATGTCTTGGTAGGTTTGCAGTTGTGCTATACTCTTTCCATTTTCAGAGGATGGATTGAACAGTGCTCCGTGAGATGTTCAAAGCTTGGGATATTTTTTTATAACCTAATCCTGCTTTAAACGTCTATAACTGTCCCAATTGATTGCTATACAATGAGCCAATTGTTTGTTCTACTGGGCATCCCATACATTTCTCTACCCATCCAAGTTCTATTCCCTCAATAAAAACAACAAAACAAACATATGGACTGTTCATTGTCTACAATGTGATTAGGAAGCGAATGCCGGGCTGGGCAGGGTGATAGCTGGGCCACAACTTTCAGCAGCCCCTACGAGGGTACCGTTACAAATACATGCATAGCTTTTATCTTTCAACATGATATGGATGGCATAAATGGGATCCTGGGGTCTGGGGAATTGCCAGTGGCACATACATTAACCACTTGCTCACTGGGCACTTAAACACCCTTCCTGCCCAGGCGAATTTTCAGCTTTCAGCGCTGTCACTCTTTGAATGACAATTGCACGGTCATGCAACACTTTACCCAAATTAAATTTTTATCATTTTTTTCACACAAATAGAGCTTTCTTTTGGTGGTATTTATTCACCGCTGAGTTTTTTTATTTTTTGCTAAAAGACGAAAAAAGATAGCAACGATGGGCACTGATAGGTGGCACTGATGGGTGGCACTGATGGGCTCTGGTAGGTGACACTGATAAGCAGCACTGATAGGTGGCACTGATGATGAGGCACTGATTGGCAACACTGATGGGCACTGACAGGTGGCACTGATAGGTGACACTGATAGGCGGCACTGATAGGTGGCGCTGGTGGGCACTGCTTAGCAGCAGTGGGTGTCTGTGTGCAGGACCAATGTCCTCCTGACAGAAGCCAGTAATCAGCTTTTTTTCCCCTCCTTACTCTGCGTGAGGAAAAAAATAGCCGATTACGATCTTCTGTTTACATTACGTGATCAGCTGTCATTGGCTGACAGCTGATCACGTGGCGAGGGGTCGGGATCGGCCCCTTACTCTGATCTGTGATCAGCTGAGTCTCGTGGACTTGCTGATCACAGAACGCGGCACGCGCGCCCTGCAGGGGGCACGCAGGCAGCACATCCTTGGGAGGATGTACATGGAAGCCCTCCCCACAATTTGGGCCCGCTCTGTAGCTGTCTTTCGAATTTAGAGTGGGTGTGAGGATGTTAATACAGAGCTTAAAAATTGCCTAGCCCAAAGAGTAAGAGACTTGAATTTTCTTCAGCCTCTGGGAGCGTATCTGGAAGGAAATTACTGTATATATTGCCCATTCCAGTGTCTTGGGACAGCATGTGAATATATACAATGGACAATAGCTTATTTATAGTGATTGCTGAAGGAGATCAACAGAAAACTTACAACCACCAGCAATGAGAATTTTGCTTGACAGCGTGTGAAAGTGTAAAAGCTGTGTATACTTATTCTAAAGGACTCTTATTGGGTGTGAATAATTGTATTGATGATGTTTGGTCAGGTACCATTATATTTATGAAGTAAAATGTCTTTAAAGTGGAGTTCCACCCAAAAGTGGAAGCTCCACTTATCTGCTGCCTGTTTTTGACAGGTACCCGTCCCCACTTCCTGGAGATCCGGCTGCGACAAGATGCAGCGGGGTCCCCTGGAAGTTTGGCCCCCCCACTTCCTTCCCCCCCGTCACCGGGCCATTCACAAAGCACAGCGCGCTTCACGCATGTGCAGTAGGGAACCGGCTGTGACGGGCAGGCAATGGCGACATCAGCACCCAAGAGTTGATGGAAACATCGGCTGGGGTGCCGACATTGCTGGATTCCAGGACAGGTAAGTGTCTAATATTAAAAGTCAGCAGCTACAGTATTTATAGCTGTTGACTTTTAATTTCTTTTCGTGGGGAGGCTGGACCTCCTCTTTAACACACTTTAAAGCAGTAGTAAACTCTGCTTTATGACTTGTACCTACAGGTAACCCTATAATAAGGCTTACCTGTAGGTATAGTGAATATCTTCTAAACGTGCACCATTTAGGGGATATTCACATTTGTAGTGGCTGGTGACCTCACCGGCAGATGAGCACTGTGCTCTGACTGGACAGCACACTAGAGTATGCTGATCATTGAGAGAGCTGTGTCACGACTGTGACTTTTGTACACATGTACGGGAGTGAAGTCATCGCGGTCTGGCCATTCAAATGTCTGGAGAGTGTGAACACAGAAGGAAGACCGGGTTTAGATGGAAGCGACTACATGAGCTTGAAAGCGGCAATGCGTTGATTCTTGCTAAGGAACCAGCTAGACTGCCAAAAAAGGAGGTACTCCCTTGTAGGTCTTCATACCTTTTGTGCCTGTATCTAGTTTCTATTTGCAGCAAATTGGCCTGCACCAGCTGACAGAGTGTCTACCCTTGTCACGTACCTGGTGATAGAGCCTGATATGCCTCTCTTACACCTCTGACTCAAAGCCCCTGATAGAGCAGACAGAAGTCGCAGGAGTTCAGAGTCGCATGAGTGCCTGGCAGGATCGCTAACAGAGCTGGTCTGGGACACTTAGCGGAGTTGTGGAGGAACACAGACACAGCGGAAGGACCAGGAACAGCAGGTAGGCTGGAAGCTGGAGCAGGCTGGTACTGGGACACCATGGACCGAGAAGCAGGTACAGCAGCTGGTGGGATGGATGCTCCGTGAGGACCGGAGTGCATGCAGGTACAGGCAGGCTGGGTCATACACTGGCGAGCAGGTCAGGAACTGATGCGGAGGCTAGAGCGGAGTCAAGGTGCAGGCGAAGTCAGTAATAGGCTGGCAGCGAGGTAGCAGAGGGAGCAGGCAGGTGCAGAGTCAGAAACAAGCCAGGATCGGATGCAGGCAGATAGCAGGAGAAGTCAGGAACAAGCCGGGTCAATCAACTGGAACAGGTATCAGCAACAGATAGCAGGGAACACAGGGAACGCTGTAAACCAAACAGCATTGATTCTGGGTGCTGACCCAGTTTAAATAGGCCAATTGATGCCATGACCTGTCACAGGGTGCGTACGTGCGCAAGGGCATCGGCATGCAGGCCCACCCGCGGCATTCTTCTCACTGGAGTTGGGAGCTCAAGGCATCTTCTGCGGCCGCCATCTTGGCTGCTGGCATGCCTTTCCTGACATTGCCCCCTCCCCATGGGCAGCCTCAGGATGCCCAACTGGGTCAATTTGGCAAGATGAGAATTCTTAAAAGCCTGAATAAGCCTTTTAGCATGAACATTACCTTCTGGTTCCCATGAGTTGTCCTCTGGCCCATAACCTTTCCATTTTATCAGGTACTGGATTTGATTCCTCCTTTTCCTGCAATCCAAAATTGCTTGGACTTAAAATTCTTCTTCCCCGTCAACAAGTGGTGCAGAATTACACATACCTCTTACAACATTTTTCCATCTGAGGCCACCAGAATGTCCGTTGTACCAGTTCAGAGGTCTTGCTAATGCCAAAGTGTCCAGCTAGCACATGATCATGACACAGCCCCAAGGTGGAGATTGGGAAGTCTTCTGGTACAAAGATCTTATTCTTGTACCAAAGAAGACCATCATTTGCCTGTAAACTAATTCCTGAGGGTGGGGGACTCCCCACTGAAGCTTGTTTAATTTTGGACAGCAAGTCTCCTTGTAGTAAGAGGAAGTTCCCTGATGACAGAATAGTATCTGGAGGTGAAGATTCTTCAGACACACTAAACATGCGGGACAACGCATCGAGTTTTGTGTTCTTCGACCCAGGCCTGTAAGTTATATGAAAAGAGAATCTGGAAAAAGAATAGCGCCCACCTGGCTTGCCGGGGTTTCAGCCTCTTTGCTGTCCCCTGATGAATTTCCGGTAGAAATTTGCGAATCCCACAAATCGTTGAATACCCTTTTTATCTACAGGGGCTGGCCAGTCCAAGATGGCAGTGACCTTTTGGGGATCCATTTTGGCACCTTCAGTAGATATGATCAGTCCCAGGAATTGAATGCTTTGGCATCCAAACTCGCACTTCTCGGGTTTGGCGTATAGTCCATGCAGTCAAAGTCAGCTCAATACACTCTTCACATGTCTGCGGTGGTTCTCTAGAGATGGGGAAAAGATGAATATATCATCAAGGTACACTATGACAAACAGATCCAGGAAATCTCGGAAGACATCATTAATGAAGTGTTGGAATGTAGCGGGGGCGCTGCAAAGTCCAAAAGGCATCACTAAATACTCGAAATGCCCATATCGAGTGCGAAAAGCTGTCTTCCATTCATCCCCCTCTCGTATACGAACCAGATTATAGGCACCTCAGAGATCCAGTTTCGTGAATATGGTTGCAGCGCCGAGCCTCTGGAACAAATCGGCACCGAATTGGAAGTGGGTTAACGGTTCTTGATGGTAACTTTATTAAGTTCATGATAATCCACGCAAGGCTGTAAAGAGTGAGCCTTCTTCTCCACAAAGAAGGTACCCACTCCAGCCAGGGACGTTGATGGACAGATGAAACCCTTCTTTAAGTTATTGTCAATATAATCCTTTAATGCAGCAAGTTCTAGTTCAGTCAGAGTGAAGATCCTCCCGAAAGGCACCTCAACCCCGTGGAGAAGTTTGATTTGGCAGTCATAGGGCCGATGGTGAGGAAGAGTCTCTGCCCCTTTTTTGCTGAACACATCCAGGAAGTCATGATAAACTGCTGGTACAGATTGAGAAGCTTCAGGGTCTGAGTCCAGGCACAGCAGCGATGGTGGATTATAATGGGCTTCCGGTAAACAGTTTTGAAGGCAGTAGGGAGAATGAAACTTGATTTCCTCTGTGGCCCAATTGATATGCGGGTTATGTGCTTTTAACCATGGCATGCCAAGGATGACTGGAAACAGAGGTGAAGCGATGGCATCCAGGCGTAGCAGTTCTTGATGGTTCTTGGTAACGGTGGCAGATAATGGAACTGTTTCCCGAGTGAGTAACCTGGATTTAATGGCGGACCCATTGGCCAGGTCTACTGAAAATCTCTGAGCCTTAGGTTGCAATGGAATGTGATGCTCTGAAGCAAAGTCCATGAAACGGCTGCAGGCTCCGGAATCAATTATGGCAGAGACCTGAATAGTCCTTCCTGGAGGCTGCAACGTAATGGGAAGAGCAAGGTGAGCAGAGTTTTTGCTGGAAGGATTGCTTGGAAGTCTTAACATAATTAAACAAAGCTCTTTTTTACATATATGGAATACTGCATTAATGACGTATATTATATATATATATATATATATATATATATATATATATAGATATATATATATATATATATATATATATATATATATATATATATATATATATATATGTTGAATTCTTTGGCGTTGATGGCAATTTTTGCAGGTCTTCCTATAAACATGTTTTTCCTCCAGCAATAATGAAACTGTATACATATGTTAATACATGTATTTGGTTTTCACAGTTTTTTTTTCCTTTTTTGATGTTTTTACTTCCTATCCATGTTTTTAGATGTATAGATTTGTCATCAGCAATTGCAAAAACCATGAAATGTATACATATTGTAGTAGCGATTTGGGCTTTATTGTTTAAAGTCACATCAAAGTGGCAACATCATGTGAGACATGGGCCTCGGCAGATTTGATATTGATTTACTCAGAGCCACAAGCCCACCTTGTTTTTTCTGTAAAAATTGTATTGACACGTGCATATAAATTCCTGTCTATTGCCTAAAGAGTCAGCTATGAGTACGCACCAGTAGTTATAGTGTGAAACATGTCAGCTGTGGATTTCATCTTTTGCTGTATGTTTTTCAACCAATAAAGAAATCGTTGTTGGAGTGCAGCCATCCGGATTGAATTCTTTTCTATTTCTATAAGGTGAGCACAGTTGTTTGGCAAGGTTGGAGTAGAAGCAGAAGAGAATGAGAGGCACTTACTGTACGGAGTTTAGCTGGGGATGACCTCATAGTGTCCTGGTTCTCCACAGTACAGGCAGAGGTTTTGCTGGCGTCGGCACTCTTCAACGGTAAGTGAAGGGCGAAGTAAGCCAAGCTGCATTGGCTCTGGTGCGTCAGGAACGGATGCTGCAGGAATTGGTGGAGCAGAGTTGAAGGAACTGGGAACCTGTGGTAGCATCCATACTGGATGTGACTGTCCTGTGGTCCTTTGGGACCTACGTTCTCTTATGCCGTGTACACAAGACCGGACTTTTCGTCGGACGGACTTGCCTACACACGATCACACCAAAGTCCGATCGTTTTGAACGTGATGACGTACGACCTGAGTAGAATAAGGACGTTCATAGCCAGTAGCCAATAGCTGCCCTTGCATCCTTTTTTATCTGTCAGACTAGCATACAGACGAACGGATTTTTCGATCGGACTTGACTCCGTTGGAAAGATTTGAAACATGTTCTATTTCTAAAGTCCGACAGATTTTTCGACAGCAAAGGTCCGATGAAGCCCACACACGATCGAATTGTCCGACGGATTAATTCCGTTGGACCAGTTCGGTCTAAAAGTCCGGTCGTGTGTACACGGCATTAGACGTCAATCAATCTGGATGGATAAGTTAATGAGGGCATCCAGGAAGGAAGGAACCCCAACCCAGGCTAATTCATCCTTCAGAGGTTTAGAAAGACCCATACGGAACTGGTAGCACAAGGCATCATTGTTCCAGTTAGTATCGGAACTCCAGCGCCTGAACTCGAAAACATACTCTTCGGCTGCCCTGCGACCTTGCTGAAGTGTATGAAGAGCTGCTTCTGCGGTGGCAGTCTGCTGGGGGTCCTCATACAACTGAGCCATGGCATCAAAAAAGGTGGCTAGGTCTGTTAATGATCCAGCCTTTTGTTCTAGTAGACGGTGTGCCCAGAATTGAGGCTCACCTTGCAGCAGGGAGATGACAAAGCTGACCTTGGTTGCTTCCAGGGAGAAGGTGCGTGGCTGCAGCGCAAAATAAAGTTCACATGCATTACAGAAGGCCCTGAATTTGCTGCGTTCCCCAAGAAATCTTTCTGGAGTTAGAACTCTGGGTTCAGGAGGTAGCATTACAACTGCAGGAGCAGTGGAAGTTCCTGGTGAGGTGGAAGATGCTTGTGTAGATCTCTTAGCAGCAGCAAGAGAATATAGGGCCTGTACACGTACTTCCAGTCAGGTGTAGCCTTCTTGCAGGTTCTTAACAGCATGCGTAAAGCCTGCTAGATGCTGGCAAAGTTCATCCATAGGAGAGGGTCTTCGCACAGGCTCAGACATGGCTGTCTGGTACTGTCACATACCTGGTGGTAGAGCCCGATATGCAGAGGATGCCTCTCTTACACCTCTGACTTGAGGCCCCTGATAGAGCAGACAGGAGGCGCAGGAGTGCCTGGCAGGATCGCTAGCAGCAGAGCTGGGCTGGGACTTCTAGCGGAGTTGTGGAGGAACACAGACACATCGGAAGGACCAGGAACAGCAGGTAGGCTGGAAGCTGGAACAATCTGGTACTGGGACACCACGGACCAAGAAACAGGTACAGCAGCTGGTGGGATGGATGCTCCATGAGAACCAGCATGCAGGCAGGTACAGGCAGGCTGGGTCATACACTGGCGAGCAGTGTCAAGGTGCAGGACAGGTTGGTAATAGGCTGGCAGCGAGGTAGCAAAGGGAGCAGGCAGGTGCAGAGTCGGAAATAAGCCGGGGTCAGATGCAGGCAGATAGCAGGAGAAGTCAGGAACAAGCCGGGTCAATCAACTGGAACAGGTATCAGCAACAGATACCAGGGAACACAGGGAATGCTGTGGACTAGACAGCATTGATTTCCCATCAACAACTACGGGTTCAGGTGGACCAACATTTCGTCCAGGAAAGGAATCAGGGATAGCGGGCATCAGTAAGGTTACACAGGGGCATGTAATTACAATTGTTGATCTAATATTTCACAGCAGGGCCCGTTCCTGCGCCCAACAAGAATATCTGTGAGGGGTTACAGTGTTGTGGCAGCACCACCACCACCCAAGGCCCAATTTTTCTGCCTGTTTAACAGGGGCATGTAATTACAGTTTTTGGTCTAATATTTCAAAACGGGGCCCGTTCATGCGCCCAGCAAGAGTAACTGTGAGGGCTTACGGTGTTGTTTACAATTCCATTACCAGACCCAAAGGGCCTGGTAATGGACTGGGGGGGGACCCATGCCGTTCTTTTCAATGATTTTTATCTACATTGCCGGGACCTGACAATACATTACAGCCGCAAGCAGTTTGAAATGACTTTTATTCCTTTAGAAATTTCATTTTGCTGTGATATTGTTCTAAACACGGGAAAAATGCGCCACTTTACAGGTATACTTTGGAAACCCCAAGGCACAATATTAAGGCCCTTTTCACACTGGGGTGGGGGTGGCCTCGGCGGTAAAGCGGCGCTAAATATAGCAGTTTTAGCGGTGTATTTGGCCGCTAGCGGGGCGGTTTTAACCCCCGCTAGCGGTCGAAAAGGGGTTAAAACTGCCCACAAAGTGCCGCTGCAGCAGCGCTATGCCAGCAGTATAGCCGCGCTGCCCCATTGATTTCAATGGGAAGGAGCGGTGAAGGAGTGTGTGTATACACTGCTCCTGCACCGCTCCAAAGAAGCTGCTAGCAGGAAGTTTTTCCTGCCAGCGCACCGCTCCAGTGTGAAAGCCCTCGGGGCTTTCACATTGGAGAGACTGCAGCGGCTGTTTAAGGGCGCTTTGCAGGCGCTATTTTTATGGCTGTAGCGCCTGAAAAGCACCCCAGTGTGAAAGGGGTCTTAAAGGAATATTTATTTTTTATTGTTTCACTTTAAGCATTATTAAAATCACTGCTCCCGAAAAAACGGCCGTTTTTAAAACTTTTTTTGTGCATTGATACATGTCCCCTAGGGCAGGACCAGGGTCCCCAAACACTTTTTATGGCAATAACTTGCATAAAAGCCTTTAAAATTAGCACTTTCGATTTTTCACGTTCATGTCTCATAGACTTTAATGGTGTTCGCGTGTTCGAACAAATTTGTTTTGCCTGTTCGCAAGTTCTGGTGCGAACCAAACCGGGGGGTGTTTGGCTCATTCCTACTGATACAGCATGTGAATGCTCCAATTGTTCAAAGAGATGTGAACCAAAGAATATTTGCCTTAACAACAGAAAGATCAATACAAAGACTTGTAAAGTAGTCACCTTCACAAGTATACAGTTGTGCTCATAAGTTACATACCCTGGCAGAATTTATGATTTCTTGGGCATTTTTCAGAGAATATGAATGATAACACAAAAACATTTCTTTCACTCATGGTTAGTGTTTGGCTGAAGTCATTTATTATCAATCAACTGTCTTTACTCTTTTTAAATCATAATGGCAACAGAAACTAGCCAAATGACCCTGATCAAAAGTTTACATACCCTGGTGATTTTGGCCTGATAACATGCACACAAGTTGACACAAAGGGATTTGAATAGCTATTAAAAGGTAACCAGCCTTACCCCTTGATCTGTTTGCTTGTACTTGGTGTGTGTGTATGAGGCCGGGTTCTCACTGGTACGACAAACGTTCTGACATTGGGAGCTCATGTCGCATGATGTGTGAAAATCAAAGTTTCCCTATGGGAGCCGTCTTAACTGGTCTGACACAAGTTGGTCCGACTTTGAAAATGCTCCCTGCACTACTTTGGTCCGACTTTGATCCTACTTCAGCCCATTGAATATCACTGAAGTCTGATCAAAGTTGGACCGCCGTGTTGACTGATCCGACTTTGGCATGTGACTTGTGCTCTGCGGATCCAATTTTAAAAAATGGCATGGGTTCCCCCTCCAAGAGCATACCAGGCCCTTTGGTCTGGTATGGATTTTAAGGGGAACCCCTATGCCGAAAAACGGGGTGGGGGCACTCCCCAAAATCCATACCAGACCCTTATCCGAACATGCAGCCTGGCGGGTCAGAAAAGGGGGTGGGGACGAGCGAGCGCCCCCCTCTTGAACTGTACCAAACCACATGCCCTCAACATGGGGGGGTGGGTGCTTTGGGGCAGGGGGGGCCCCCACCCCAAAGCACCTTGTGCTACCCATTCGCCTAAAAAAAAAAGTGTCAAAAATAAAACACAGTACACAGGTTTTTAAAGTAGTTTATTAAGCAGCTCCGGCGTCTCTTCTGACTTCTTCTCCCCTTTCTGGCTCTTCTCTGTGCTCTCTCCGGTTCTTTTCCCTCTGTCCGCTGTCTTCTGCCGGGTTTCCTCCTGCTGTCTTCTCGCTCTTTTGCGCGCTCTTTTGCCCGGTCTTCTCTGCTGCCTTCTCCCTCTGTTCTTCTTCCAATGTTGACTCGACATTCTCTCCTGCCCCGGGCAGTGACGTCAGGCCTCCGGATGAGATCACCCGGTGACCCCACCCCATGCCAATATAAGTAGTGGCACACCTTGCACCCAGCATTAAAGCGGGAGAAAGCATCGAGTCAACATTGAAAGAAGAAAAGAGGAAGAAGACAGCGGAGAAGACCTAGCAAAAGAGCGAGAAGATAGCAGAGAAGACCCAGCAGAGGTAGAAGATATTGGACGGAGGGAGAAGAACAGGAGAGGGCTAGAAGACATCAGCAGAGAGTGGAGAAGACCCGCAGAGGGGAGAAGAACCGGCAGAGGCCGAAGACATTAGCGGAGGAGGCAGAAGAGCCAGAGAGGGGAGAAGAGATCATAAGAGACGACTGAATTGCCTTAATAAATTACTTTAAAAACATGTGTAATGTGCTTTGGTTTTGACACTTTATTTTTAGGTGAATTGGTAGGGGTACAATGTATCCCATACTCATTCACATAGGGTGGGGGTCCGGAATCTGGGGACCCCCTTGTTAAAGGGGGCTTCCAGATTCCGATAAGCTCCCCGCCTGCAGACCCTGGCAACCAACGGCCAAGGTTGTTGGGAAGAGGCCCTTGTCCTCATAAACATGGGGACATTGTGCTTTGGGGTGGGGAGCACAGGGCCCCCCCTGCCCCAAAGTACCCACCCCCCCATGTTGAGGGCATGGGGGCTGGTGCGGTTCAGGAGGGGGGTACTCGCTCGTCCCCACCCTCTTTCCTGACCTGCTGGGCTGTGTGCTCGGATAAGGGTCTGGTACGCCTTTTTTTGGCGTGGAGGTTCCCCTGAAAGTCCATACCAGACCGAAGGTCCTGGTATGCTCTTGGAGGGGGAACCCGGGCCGTTTTTTTTACACTGTGCGTTGAGTTGTCCCTAATGATTCATACCAGAGACAGTGCCTGGTATTGTCGAGGATCAAAGTCGGATCCCTGTACATTGAAGTCGGACGTATTTCAGACTTCAAGTCGCAGGGCAAAGTCGGATCCAAAGTGGTACGAATGTCGAGTCGTACCAGTGTGAACCCGGCCTTAAAGGTCAATGAGTTTCTGGACTCCTGACAGACCCTTGCATCTTTAATCCAGTGCTGCACTGACTATTCTGGATTCTGAGTCATGGGGAAAGCAAAAGAATTGTCAAGGGATCTGCAAGAAGAGGTAGTTGAACTGTATAAAACAGGAATGGATATAAAAAGATATCCAAGTAATTGAGAATGCCAATCAGCAGCATTCAAACTCTAATCAAGAAGTGGAAAATGTTTGGTTGTGTTGCAAGACTTCAGGCACTTGAGGAAAGATGGTCTGCATGATTGAGTCGCCAGAAGAAAGCCAATACTATGCAAATGCCACAAAGTATCCAGCTTATAATATGCCAAACAGCACAGAGACAAGCCTCAAACCTTCTGGCACAAAGTCATTTGGAGTGATGAGACCAAAATTGAGCTGTTTGGCCACAACCATAAATGCTACATTTGGAGAGAGTCAACAAGGCCTATGATGAAAGGTACACAATTCCTACTGTGAAACACGGAGGTGGACTGCTAATGTTTTGGGGATGTGTGAGTTACAAAGGCACAGGAAATTTGGTCAAAATTGATGGCAAGATAAATGTAGTATGTTATCTACAAATACTGGAGTAACATTTGCATTCATCAGCCAGGAAGCTGCATATGGAATGTACTTGGACATTCCAACATAACAATGATCCAAAATACAAGGCCGAGTCGACCTGTCATTGGCTACAGCAGAATAAAGTGAAGGTTCTGGAGTGGCCTTCTCAGTCTCTTGACCTCAATATCATTGAGCCACTCTGGGGAAATCTCAAACGCGCAGTTCATGCAAGACAGCCCAAGAATTTACAGGAACTGGAGGCTTTTTGCCAAGAGGAATGGGCAGCTTTACCATCTGAGAAGATAAAAAGCCTCATCCACAAATACCACAAAAGACTTCAAACTGTCATTGATGTTAAAGGGAGCAATACACGGTATTAAGAACTGGGGTATGTAAACTTTTGATCAGGGTCATTTGGGTAGTTTCTGTTGCCATTATGATTTAAAAAGAGTAAACACAGTTGACTGATAATAAATGGCTTCAGCCGAACACTAACCATGAGTGAAAGAAAAGTTTTTGTGTTATCATTCATATTTTCTAAAAAAATGGCCAAGAAATGATAAATTCTGCTAGGGTATGTAAACTTATGAGCACAACTGTAAATGCTATGAACGGGCCACAGCCCGATCTCCTGAAAGTTCGGCCCCCTCCTCCTTCCTCTGCCGCCAATCAGAAAGCCCAGTGTGCTTCGTGAATGCGAAGTAGGGAACCGGGCGTGAAGCCGAAAGGCTTCAATGCCAGGTTCCCTTACCTGGAATGGCGTCTGCTGCACCCGACAGTCGATCCGAAGATCGGCTGGGGTGCCGACATCTCGGGCTCCCTGGACAGGTAAGTGTCCATATAGTAAAAGTCAGCAGCTAAAGTATTTGTAGCTGCTGACTTTGAATTTTTTTCACCAAGGCGGAACTCCGTTTTAAGCCCTCCTATCCATTACAGCCAAGGAAGCTGCCATGTTAGCTTCTGTTTGATCTACAACTACCATGATGCTGCACACGTGATCAGTTATGACACCAGCCATTTAACCAATTAAGGACAAGCCTCTTTCTGAGATCTGAATTTAAAAACAGGGTTTTTTGCTAGAAAATTACTTAGAACTCCCAAACATTATATATTTTTTTCTAACACCCTTGAGAATTAAATGGCGGTCGTTTTAATACTTCCTGTCACACCGTATTTGCGCAGCAGTCTTACACGAGCACATTTTTTAATTAAAAAATAAGACAACAGTATAGTTAGCCCAACTTTTTTTTATATTGTGAAAGATAATGTTAAGCCGAGTAAATTGATGCCTAACATGTTACGCTTCAAAATTGCGCCCGCTCGTGGAATAGCGATAAACTTTTACCCTTAAAAATCTCCATAGGCGATGTTTAAAAAATTCTACAGGTTGCATGTTTTGAACTACAGAAGAGGTCTAGGGCTAGAATTATTGCTCTTGCTCTACTGATCGCGGCAATACCTCACATGTGTGGTTTGAACACCGTTTTCATATGCGAGAGTTGCTCACGTAAGCGCTCGCTTCTGCACGCGAGCTCGGTGGGATGGGGCGCGTTTCCAATTTCTTTTTTTATTTTCTTATTTATTTTACCTTTTATTTTTTAGTTTTACACTGTTCTTTAAAAAAAAAAAATGTGTCACTTTGTGTCACATGTGGCCTCTTAAATATGAGATCTGGGGTCAAAAAGACCTCAGATCTCATATTTACACTATCTTCTATCGCCATCTTCTCACTCGTCTCCATATCAAGCCCGGGAGAGGACCCGATCACTTCTGCCGCTACCGACGGCTCCAGTAAGCGGTGGGGGCCCCACTCCTGCCGCCGATAAAAGTGATCCACCGCAGAGACCACTTTTATCTGAAACAGGACTGCTCACTGAAGAAAAGGATACTGGGGTTATGGTAGCTAGCTGCTGCCATAACAACGCTATCACTCTTCAAAGTGCCGACGTACAGCGGTGGACGGAAAGTATTCAGACCCCCTTAAATTTTTCACTCTTTGTTATATTGAAGCCATTTGCTAAAATCATTTAAGTTCATTTTTTTCTTCATTAATGTACACACCACCCCATATTGACAGAAAAACACAGAATTGTTGTCATTTTTGCAGATTTATCAAAAAAGAAAAACTGAAATATCACATGGTCCTAAGTATTCAGACCCTTTGCTGTGACACTCATATTTAACTCAGGTGCTGTCCATTTCTTCTGATCATCCTTGAGATAGTTCTACACCTTCATTTGAGTCCAGCTGTGTTTAATTATACTGATTGGACTTGATTAGGAAAGCTACACCTTAAGACCTTACAGCTCACAGTGCATGTCAGAGCAAATGAGAATCATGAGGTCAAAGGAACTGCCTGAGGAGCTCAGAGACAGAATTGTGGCAAGGCACAGATCTGGCCAAGGTTACAAAAAAATTTCTGCTGCATTTAAGGTTCCTAAGAGCACAGTGGCCTCCATAATCCTTAAATGGAAGACGTTTGGGACGACCGGAACCCTCCCTAGAGCTGGCGGTGAGAGAGGTAAAGAAGAACCCAAAGATCACTGTGGCTGAGCTCTAGAGATGCAGTCGGGACATGAGAGAAAGTTGTAGAAAGTCAACCATCACTGCAGCCCTCCACCAGTCAGGGGATTGTGGCAGAGTGGCCCGATGGCACAAAATTGGTGAAGAGATCACAAAACAATTCTTCATAAAGGACAGGTCGGTGGATACATTTAAATCATTTATTGATTATCCATATCTACAAAAAAGCTTAGCCAAAATCGCAAAATAGAATACACAGATAATACCCCTATCTCCAATGCAAAATAAAAAGACCTAATGTCTATATAGGACAGCGGTGGCCACCTTGTCACTGGTTCAACCAAAAATATCCCCTTTCATTCACACACGCACTCACACACATGTATAGATCTGGATCGATCCAAAATTTGGTAAAGTTAATAGTAACAGATATCCATGAACACTGGGTCAGTGCCAATTATAGTAATCAGGCTCTCTGCTTGTGAAAATATATGAGTCCATGGCTATTTCTCCTCAAGAAAAAGAAAACGAGAAGTTATCTGTTGGTTTTTATGAAAGTGCTAGTGCTGTGTGTGTTTCCTCCGTAGTTCCGTTATGGAAACTCAGTAGCAAAGGAGAAAGATCCTTGTATATAAATGTATAGACAGTTATTGTGAAATAGCTGACTAGTGCCACAAAGTTTCAACCTGGATAGTACACTGAGAGTTGACTTATCACTGAAGTGGTAATCTCGATAACAGATAAAAGAATATGATCCAGCTCACCACCTCTCCTGATATAGAGTTGCTCGCAGCTTGAGGCATCTAGACGGGATCTCCGTGATCCACTGGTATCGTCACAGCCACTGCAGGGGGATGCCGATCAGGTGTGTTAGAGCTGTGTTCTTTGCAGGATACAAAGGTCCGTTGGTAATGAAGGTAAACGAGATAAGTCAGCCAATTGCATGGAAAATCTTTCTCCTAGCAATGCTATAGAGGTATCGCCCCTATTCGTTAGAGCTATGATCGCTCTCCAGGTGTAGGTTGCCGGATCGAGGAAGAATTTAAAAGGGGGGGATCCAGTGGACAGATGGCGGTCCCGGTGTCCTCATCACGGATACCATGTTTGTCGTAATGCTACAGAGTGGGCCAACGGAGGCCTCTCCTCAGTGCAAGACACATGAAAGCCCGCATGGAGTTTGCTAAAAAAACACCTGAAGGACCAAGATGGTGAGGAATAAGATTCTCTGGTCTGATGAGACCAAGATAGAACTTTTTGGCCTTAATTCTAAGCGCTATGTGTGGAGAAAACCAGGCACTGCTCATCACCTGTCCAATACAGTGCCAACAGTGAAGCATGGTGGTGGCAGAATCGTGCTGTTGGGGTGTTTTTCAGCTGCAGGGACAGAACGACTGGTTGCAATCGAGGGAAAGATAAATGCGGCCAAGTACAGGGATATCCTGGACGAAAACCTTCTCCAGAGTGCTAAGGACCTCAGACTGGGCCGAAGGTTTACCTTCCAACAAGAAAATAACCCTTAGCACACAGCTAAAATATCGAAGGAGTGGCTTCACAACAACTCCGTGACTGTTCTTGAATGGCGCCGCCAGAGCCCTGACTTAAACCCAATTGAGCATCTCTGGAGAGACCTAAAAATGGCTGTCCACCAACCTTTACCATCCAACCTGACAGAACTGGAGAGGATCTGCAAAGAGAAATGGCAGAGGATCCCAAAATCCAGGTGTGAAAAACTTGTTGCATCTTTCCCAAAAAGACTCATGGCTGTATTAGATCAAAAGGGTGCTTCTACTAAATACTGAGCAAAGGGTCTGAATACTTAGGACCATGTGGTATTTTATTTATTTTTTTTTTAATAAAGCTGCAAAAATGTCAACAATTCTGTTTTTCTGTCAATATGGGGTGCTGTGTGTACATTAATGAGGAAAAAAAATGAACTTAAATGATTTTAGGGAATGGCTGCAATATAACAAAGAGTGAAAAATTTAAGAGGGTCTGAATACTTTCCGTCCCCACTGTATATCGGCGTGAGCCGGTCCGGAAGTGGTAAATGGTTTGACAGTTTGGTTGAGGACACAAGCAAATGTGACAGTTAGCAATCCCAGCATTCCAGAAATGTATCTGTTTTTTTAAACCATTAAATCGATGGGTTTAGTTCCGCTTAATGATTTAGGCCTCGTTCACACCATGGTGCAGAGACGTCAGTTTTTCTGCATGCGTTCTGCAAGGGCACAAAAAAAAATAGTTGTTCTCTATGTGCCCTGTTCACACCACACCCTGCAGATTTTTTTCTGTACAGGAATCTGCAGCGTGTATGCAGTTTTCTGCACGGGAAAAAAACTGACATGAGATCAACATTGGTTTGAATAGGGCACATAATTGACGAGCATGAAAACTGATGTCCACATGAATGAAAACTGATGTAAACTGTTGTTTCTGCAAGTGAAATCTGCATGGTTTTCCCATCAGTTTCCAAGCTTGTGTGGTGTGAATGAGCCCTTACTGCTGTTCATGGGCTCTGGGCTTCAGTAAAATGGCAGCCTCCAGCAAGAGGAAAAAGGAGCAATGCTGGAGGCAATTTACAGCACACGCTCCTTTTGGTAGCATAATTATTATTATGTGGAATGTATATTCTTTCTAAAGAACATTATTTTTTATCAAATTGTTATGAGTAAAGTTCCGCTTTAAGGCTTGAGAGGGAAAGAAAGCTTATGAGGGGAATTTTTGTGTTCTGGTGAAGGTCTGTTTTAAAGCCCATCAGAAAACAAAACTTTTATTAATTGGTAGTGATACATTTGAGAAAAGTAAATACTTTTGTCATATTTTTAGTGCTGTTTATGACCCCTTTTGGTAAATCTCAACTTTGTTCTGTGACAGCAGCACTAGAAATGAGATTAGTGGTCATCACTAGGACAGGAAGGCACAAGCAATAATAATATCCTAAAATACCATAGGAGCATTTTTGCACTGAGTGAACTCCTGAATGCTGCACATTGACAGTTGGAAAACACAACCATAAAGCAATACCTATACATACACAGTTGCACTTTTTCACCCATGTCACGCGACGCATGAAAAAGATGCATGTCAGTGACCACAATACATTTAATGTGAATGAATATTAAATAAATATATCCAAAAATGTGAAACAATAAAAATACTCAAGCCAAAGAAATGCACATCACACAATGAATAGAAAAGATGAAATACAAAAATTTGAGTCCATGAGGTCGATCCAGACCCAGTAAGCAGCGAGTAAAACTGGAGAGTGCAAAATCTGGTGAAGCTCTGCACAGAAACCAATCAGCTTCCAGTTTTTTTTTTTTGTCAAAGCTTAACTGAACAAGCTGAAGTTAGAAGCTGATTGGCTACCATGCACAGCTACACCAGATTCTGCACTCTACAGTTTTAGTAAATAAACCCCAGGGAGCAGAAAGTGTTCCTCACAATAGTTCCTCCCCCACACAAACACTCTGCCTCCTACCAAAAGATGTTGATCTCTAAATATGGATAGCAAAAGGAGCTCAATGTGTGTATGCCTTTAAGAGCCACTCCTGCGAGCCAATGCGGTCTTCTGCCATTCCAACCAACTAAACACGCAGGGGTTAATGGATCATGGAACCATGCATATATCCTCAAAGGAAGCCAAAAGAGCCAACATAGTGAAAAACCGCCACACAGGTTTATTTCTACAAAGCCCAAGCAACAGAGCAGCATAAGCAAAAATGCCATCCCATTATCCAAGTATAGCCGACATGATATCGTCACTAGTTGGGCTCCCCTGACATGTTGGGAGTGGTTTATAAATTATCAGTCACCTGCAGCAGCTGCAGGGCTCTAGTGAGGAAAATTGCAGGGTCAGCATCCCTTTAGATGTTATTTCCTATTGGGAGTATCTTACCAAAAATGACATTTTTGTTGCAGGGGATGCCAATCTGACTTGTATCTTAGTGTAGACTTCTGGGAAAATCACTGAGCCAATGACATAAGTAGGAAATGATGTTTCTGGGGGGCGTTCTGTACACACCTCCAGGTAGCCATATTACAGAAAATGACAGAGCTGCAGATTGAAAAGGAAAGGTCATTTTTAATAACATTCGATTACAATATGACGTGTCGCAATTGTATACTCTATATTATTATTTTTTTATCACCATGAAAGTGGAGTTACTCTTTAACCACTTGCCACCCGCCCACTTTCAAATGACGGTGGGGCGGTGCGGCTCTCGTTCTGCGTGGGCGACATATGATGGCGCACCCGAACAGCTGCTCCCGCACGCCCGATCATGGTCGCGCCATGTTGCTAGGACATGGCGCAACCCTGATCTCTGTTAAGAGCCGCTGATGCGGCTCTTTAACCATGTGATCGGCTGTGTCCAATTACAGCTGGTCACATGTAAACAAGGAAGTGCCGGTAATCAGCGCTCCTTGCCTCACACTGACAGAGTTTGTGGCGAGGAGAGCCGATCAGCGGCATCTCCTTGCAGGGGACAGTAAGAGATGTAATCAGGGCACTGATGGTCAGTGCCCTGATTACATTATAGCGCCAGAAGTGCCAGCAACAAGTGCCCACCAGTGTTAACCAGTGTCAGCAATCAGTGCCCACCAGTGCCAGCAATCAGTGGCTATTAGTGATGCCAGTCAGTGCTGGCTTTCAGTGCCGCCTATTAGTGCTGCCCATTAATGTCCATCAATAAATCTCATCAATGCCCATCGGTTCCACCCATCAGTGCCACCCATCAATGCACATCAGTGCCCATTAGTGCTGCCCATCAGTGCTGCCTATCCATGCCTCCTATCATTGCCCACCAGTGCTGGCTATCAGTGCCACCTATCAGTGGCCACCAGTGCTGCCTATCAGTGCTCATCAGTGCTACATATCAGTGCCACCTATCAGTACCCATAATTGCAGAATATTAGTGCCACCTGATCAGTGCCCATAAGTGCCGCCTCATCAGTGCCCATAAGTGCCGCCTCATCAGTGCCCATCAGTGCAGCCTATCAGTGCCCATCAGTGCCACCTCATCAATGCACATCAGTGCACATCAGTGAAGGAGAAAAATTACTTATTTACAAAAGTTACTGACAGAAACTAAGAGAAACTTTTTTTTCAAAATTTTCGGTCCTTTTCTTTTGTAAAAGATAAAAATCCCAGCAGTGATTAAATACCACCAAAAGAAAACTATTTGTGTGAAGAAATGAGAAATTTCACATGGGTACAGTGTAGCATGACCGTGCAATTGTCATTCAAAGTGTGACAGCGCTGAAAGCTGAAAAATGGCCTGGGCGGTAAGGGGGTGAAAGTGCCCTGTAGGTACTGTAAGTGGTTAATGACATTGGCGGCATGTTTGGGGTTGTTGCCCTGCTGCAGAATACATTTTGGGCTAATCACAGCATTGTTTCTCAGCATTGATTTTGATTTTACTTTACAACATTTCTTCACACCTTCCCAAAACATCTGATGTGATTTTTCAGGGACAACAAACATTGTTTTTTCTCTAGGAACATCTCTCAAACAAATGTCATTGTTAAATCAAACAGTGCACAAGACTAGTTTCCAGATAATGAAAACCATCAGCTCACTACTATATCTACGCTGCACCATCCATAACAGGTACAGCGTCCCTAAATTGCAGACTCACCAGTTAAGGTGCAGTCTCCGAGACTTGGAAATCAGGTAAAAATAATAATACAAGGGGAAGAAGGACCCCCTGAAAAAGAAGTTATGGGCGGGCCAAGCTGCTTATATTAGGGAAAATGTTTATTGCACAATGAAAAAATACAAAACTACACAAAAACTAGGTACCCACCACCAACACCTAGACTACAATAAAATAAGACGTTGTCTGTGTAAAAGCAGCTGCATCACGTATACAACAAGCACACATCACATACCCAAATAAATGTATTATAAAGTGCAAGAAGTGGCGGTTAGGTAGGCACACAGATCCTAGTGTAGATCTCCATAAATCAATGTGCATATTCAGTCACTGTAAATAAATGGGCCCCCGTCTAGGGGATACCAGGGTATTGATTCTAAAGTCCACACACTTGATGAATAGACCCCATAACGAACATAACACTGAGTTAGCTGAATTGCTGTTGTTTAGCTGATAATGTACCCTGTATAGAAAGTGGTATATAGCCACTGACAGTTAGTGGTTGCGGTATTCAATATCAGACCATTTAGCACAGCTAATCCGTTATGGGGTTTTAGCGTTGAACAGTGGGTAGAGGTTATCTGCAGGTGAACAAAGGCATATTATGCAGAGATGTAGGAAGTCTAAGGACCAAAAGTCCACTCACCCAACCGTGATAGACAGATGCATCTGGTCTCTGACAGGTGTCCCAAGTGTGTCCACAAAGTTCCGTTTGTTGTAATGGGGTCATCACACTGCAGCTGTCATATCATTCAGGATGCTTTGTTACTGCACGGGGGTCCCGTAGACTTCACTGTGTAGGTCTGCTGATGGCAACGTTGTTGTGCCATCCAAGCACGCCATCCTGATACCTCAGCCAAAGATGGCTCCCACTGGCTTCAAGATGTGTAGTGCTCTTGCGCTAGCACAACGCGGTGTCTCATCCGTGACGTACAAAGCGTGGTAGAAAATAGATGGAGAATACCACCAACCCAAGCAGATGGAAAACTGAATTACTAAACGTGAAATTTACAGGAGCAGCACATTGTATGAAAAGTAAAAGAAAAATAATTAACAAGTTAACTAAAACCGCGCTCTCTATAAAGTGCAAGTACAAAAAACGGTTAATCTCGTAACACAGAAAACTAGTGAAAAAATGCTGGTAATAACTAAAATCATATATACACTCTCAACAAAAGTCCAATCTTGAAAACACCACATAGCTGTTTGGTATTTTGTGTTCAAAAAATATCAAAATCGGAGGATCAAAAATAATCAAAGTCAAGAAATCAAAATAATATAAAATAGTGTTCAAAATAAACAAACAAAATCTGAATGACTTCTGGATAAAATCTTCCTAACATTCGGCGATCATCAGAGGGGTTAGTCTTCCACCACCATCACCGGCCACAGGGCAGGGCAGTCTACTCACCAGAATGTAGTGATTCCCATTACAGGAATCAAAAAAGCTTCAATGGAAAATGCCAGATGGATTCTCACAACCGCGGCTTGGTCCAGATGCTGTGTAGTCAGGAATGTTGTGGCCTTCATGGACACTGTATGGACTTGTTTGTGGAACCCTCAATGTGGGATAGGTCATTAGAGACCATCAATGCCATAGATTGGGAAAAAGTAGATAAAAGGCTCCCATAGTGAAGTATGCCAAAAATTTTATCAAAAGCAAAGTAAAAAACGAAGTAAAAACCGCATAAACTTCATTGAGATTTGTGCAGACAATCTTACACAAAGGAACACCGCTGGTGCTCCAGCTTCGTAGCAAAGGTGGAAGTGACGTGTCACGCTCAGTATACCCTACCGGTTTTGTCAGTAGCGCTCTAACGTCATTAGGGGTTATAAGGGCTTACACGTCGCCTCCATCTAAATACAACCGCCAATTTAGGATATCCAATCTAGTGCCATCCTTGATAATTAAAGAAAAAAATATAATTAGGATTAGCTGGATGAATGTAAACTTTAAAGAACTGATATATTATAATGTTATTGGACAAGTAAACTGAATTTGAAATTAAAATTAATTTAGACTGTCATCATGTGGCTAAAAACCTAAATTACAATTACATGAAAAATTTGTTATAAGACATGTGAACTTTCATCTTGTGGCTAAAAAGCCAAACTACATTTACGTAAAAAAGAAAGATTATAGAAAATATTTGTAGAGCCATCTTGTGGTGAAAAAAAAAAATGTAATTTTCTGAATGGTTACACCTTGAAGGTGCTACCTACTAGTGGCCAAGTTTCCAGTTACAAAGCTAGATGTCAGAGATGAGACTGGAATGGATTAACCTTTTAACAATATAATTCAATAATTAGACAAATAACAATTCAGATCGATATTAACGTTAATACCTGCCACAGTAAGTGTATTTAATTTATATATCCAGTCCGTTTCATTTTTATATATTCTCTGAACCATATTCCCTCCCCTCCAATCAACAATTAATCTTTCTATGCCAAAAAATTTGGCCAAGCTGGGGTCCTTGTGATATAATCTGAAATGATTAGAGAGGCTAAGTTTTAAAAAAACATTTTTTATGTTAGTAAGATTTAGTACAAAGTTAGTACAAAGATTTCTTTTGGTACGTCCCACGTACTGAAACCCACAAGGGCAAATTATGAGGTATGTTACATGGGTGGATTTGCATGTAATGAATTTCTCAATCCTATACTCTTTGCC
The DNA here is from genome assembly GCA_037952925.1 of Lithobates clamitans. Taxonomy (NCBI): domain Eukaryota; kingdom Metazoa; phylum Chordata; class Amphibia; order Anura; family Ranidae; genus Lithobates; species Lithobates clamitans. Next base: position 8,663,369 of record JBBGZY010000014.1, read on the forward strand.
TGTACTAAATGATATAAAATTTTCCACTTTTCTCACGTTATTCCTGGTCAGTTTACAGGCCTTATACTTACAGTAAAAAAATCCCTTTAAGTCCAGGAAAGTGCCCACTTTCTTAGGGGGGTTAAGTACATTGGGGGCTAGTTTGTTTCCCAAATTAGGTGCACACCAATAAATGACTTTAGGGCGTACAGGTAATAGTTTGGACAATGTTTTGTCTCTCAACAGAACTGACCAATGTTTCAAAAAGATTTTCTCTACACTTTTGTAGTCCCTATTGAAATTATTCAAAAAAGGTACATAATCCAACTCACACATCTTTTTAGTTTTTTCTTCCAAGAGTGTGTCTCTGTCTGTCTGTTTGCAAAATGAGTGATTGAGTGGCCCTAAGATCATGTTCCTGATATCCTTTCTTTTTAAATTTGTCAACCACTAAGTTAGATTGAAGCATGTAATCTGATATGGTATCACAATTACGACTAATCCTCATTAGTTAGCCCTTGGGTATCCCTCTTAACCAGCTAGGGTGATGACAGCTAGCCGTGGGTATATAACTATTTCTGTCGGTACCCTGCAAATGAGTCTTAGTCTGAATTTGCCCATTATTCTTGAACAGAACCAGATCAAGAAAACTAATCTCGCTCAGGTTCCAATTTCCTGTAAATTTTAGCCCATAACAGTTGTGGTCAATATTATTTAAAAATGTTTCCAGTGCCTCTACTGTACCATTCCACAAAATCACAATATCGTCGATATACCTCTTATACAGGGAGATCTCGAGGATGTGGGCTCCAAATATGCTAAGATCCTCTCATTGGCTCAAAAGTATGTTTGCCACACTGGGAGCATACTTGGCTCCCATTGCCATCCCTTTGATCTGCCTGTAACAAGACCCTTGGTGCCAAAAATAGTTATTTGACATAGCTAACTCTAAAATCTCAATCAAGAATTCTTTTTGTTCTGTTTTGAGACTAGATTTAGAGTCAAGAGCCCTCCTAGTGGTTTTTAAAACATCTTTTTGTACAAGGTTGGTGTAATATCTGGCCTCTTTCTTTACAATTCCCACTTCTTTAGCTTCTGTACGCTATCTTTCACAAGGGTTTTGAGTTTTTTTGTGGGGTCACCCTTTATTCTCTTAAAGGTCATAGTGTCACCTACCAACCTATTAAGTTCTTTTGTGTAGTCACCTCTATTCAAGACTACAATCCCCCCTTTATCCGCTTGGCGGATGGCAATGTTCTTTCTTTTCTCAAGTGCCTCTATTCCTTTTTGTATGTTACCCTTCTTTTTCCTCCTTTTAGTTTTGATGAGTCTAATGTCTTGCTCGAACATAATCTTAAACGTCTCCAAGAAATGATTAGATGACTTCTTAGGGTTAAAAACTGACTGATTTCTCAATCCACTCTGTTGGTATTCTGATTCCGTGGTCTGGGTATTAGGGGTATGTTTTTCTGCATAATGTTTTTTGATGTTTAATTTACGTACACATTTTTCAGTATCAATAAACACCTCAAATTTATTTAATCCTTTATCCGGGGCATACTTGAGACCTAACTCCAACACTTTAAGCTCATTAAGGGTAAAGGTCTCATCGCTCAAATTAAAGATCCCTTGTCCAACTATTCTCTCTTTCTTTTTGTTCTTCCTTCCTCCTCTCTTTCCTCTTCGTTGTTTCTTTGGGGGCCCTGAGTTGGCCAAGTGGGTGGCTCCCATTGTTGCCAATGAGAAATCCCCTGCTCCCCATACTGAGTCCTTTGGCGTTGATTGTACCAGGGTGGGTTTGATGGTCCACCTCTCCCCCTTCCCCTCCAATTTATCCCTTTGACCAGAGTAACCCCTGTTCAAATTCCAACCCCCCCTGGGGGGTGGATCTCCATGTCCCCTCTTCTGAAAACCCCTATAAGGTGGGCGACCTCTCTGTGGGTCATCTCCCTGATAAAGGGGTTGGAACCTATTATATGTGGGAATTTCATATCCCCCATAGTAACCATTGTCGTATTGGTTGGAATTGGGATTGGAAGCGGAGTAGGTCGAATAACCAGAATTGATGCTGGCTCCTCTATTACTACCACCTCCTCGGTTGCTCTTATTACCCCAGGTAGGGGGACCAGGCACACGCCCCTGGTTAACACTGCCCGGTGTAGAACATATAGGGACATTAGGGGGTTGGATGGGTTCCAACCTATTTGAGGAGGAGTCCATGGACTGGTTTGGGGCTACTTCAACCAATTCCTCCTGCCAATGATAAACTCTGTTATCCCTATAATCTTTGAGATCTCGTTGGTACTTCTTTATTTTCTTGGATTTAGTATCCTTATCTAATTTCTCAAGATGTTTTTGTACCTGTATATTTTTTTCCTTGTATTCTGCAGTATCCTTAAAGGGTATGATGGCTTCCTTAAGTTCGGTAATTATAGTCTCTAATATTTGTAGTTTGGCTTGTCTCCTGCAAATGATTAAATTTAATCATTTCTGTTCACTATCGTTAAAAAAGTTGTACCATCGAATATCCAAATCAGAGTCCTCAAGACCATCATTTGGACCAATATCCCAGCGTAAAGGCCTAGGTGTCATTTTATTTTTGACATATTCTTCTAATTCAGAGAGGTTCAGAGAATATCAAAAAATGAAACGGAATGGATATTAAAATTAAATACACTTACTCCAGCAGGTATTAATGATGATATCGATCTGAATTGTTATTTGTCTAATCACTGAATTATATTGTTAGAAGGTTAATCCATTCCAGTCTCATCTCTGACATCTAGCTTTGTAATTGGAAACTTGGCCACTAGTACGTAGCACCTTCAAGGTGTAACCATTCAGAAAATTTAATTTTTCGTTTTCACCACAAGATGGCTCTACAAATATTTTCTATAATCTTTCTTTTATACGTAAATGTAGTTTGGCTTTTTAGCCACAAGATGGCAGTTCAGATGTCTTATAACTAATTTTTCATGTAATTGTAGTTTAGCTTTTTAGCCACATGATGGTAGTCTAAATTAATTTTAATTTCAAATTCAGTTTATTTGTCCAATAACATTATAATATATCAGTTCTTTAAAGTTTACATCCATCCAGCTAATCCTAATTATATTTCTTTCTTTAATTATCAAGGATGGCACTAGATTGGTTATCCCTAATTGGCGGTTATATTTAGATGGAGGTGACGTGTCCGCCCTTATGACCCCTGATGACGTCAGAGCGTTACTGACGAAACTGGTAGGGTATACTGAGCATGACACGTCACTTCCGCCTTTGCTACGCAGCTGGAGCACCAGCGGCATTCCTTTGTGTAAGATTGTCTGCACAAATCTCAATGAAGTTTATGCAGTTTTTACTTCGTTTTTTACTTTGCATTTAATAACATTTTTGACATACTTCACTATGGAAGCCTTCCATCTACTTTTTCCCAATCTATGGCATTGATGGTCTCTAATGACCAATCCCGCATTGAGGGTTCCACAAACAAGTCCATACAGTGTCCATGCAGACCACAGCATTCCTGATTACACAGCATCTGGATCAAGTCGCGGTTGTGAGAATCCATCTAGCATTTTCCATTGAAGCGTTTTTGATTCCTGTAATGGGAGTCACTACATTCTGGTGAGTAGACTGCGTGGCCGGTGATGGTGGTGGAAGACTAACCCCTCTGATAATCGCCGAATATTAGGAAGATTTTATCCAGAAGTCATTCAGATTTTGTTTGTTTATTTTGAACACTATTTTATATTATTTTGATTTCTTGACTTTGATTATTTTTGATCCTCCGATTTGGATATTTTTTTAACACAAAATACTAAACAGCTATGTGGTGTTTTCACGACTGGACTTTTGTTGAGAGTGTATATATGATTTTAGTTATTACCAGCATTTATTCACTAGTTTTCTGTGTTAAGAGATTACCGTTTTTTGCACTTGCACTTTATAGAGAGAGCGGTTTTAATTAACTTGTTAATTATTTTTCGTATAAAGCGTGGTGTCGTTGCCAGGAGGTTTCACCCAGTCACATGGGTTTTCTCAATTTTTCTTTTGTTCACTCACTTTACTTTTTGAAAATTGATAAAAATAAACAATTCAAAGATATATTTTGAAAGCATTCCTACTTTATAGCATTTCTTCACACCTTCCTAAAACATCTGATGTGATTTTTCAGGGACAACAAACATCGTTTTTTCTGTAGGAACATCTCTAAAACAAATGTCATTGTTGAATCAAACAGTGCACAAGACTAGTTTCACTGTGCTCAAATACAATGGCAAAATAGATGCTACTGTGGTATAAAATATGTGTGCATTTTAAGCTTTTCACCAAGACAGTACACATTTCCTTGCTATTCCCATTGTTTTAGAGAAAGAATGCCAAAACCAAGAACCAGTTTTCCAGCAATTGCTTGAAATGCCTGGAGTCCTGTTTGCTACTGAATTTTCTGACCAGCTAACACAGAAGCTAAGTGACTTTTAGGGAGTGGATTTGACACACTGGGTTTTACACTAGCCTGGACCTGTTTGAAGAACTGGACATTCTTTTTATTGCACTTGCATATGATTTCTTCACTTTTTTGATAATTTTTGGGACTTTTTAATGTTTTATGGTCTTTTTTTTGTGTTCATTTATATGTTTATGATTTCCCATGCTATTTGTTGTAAATATTTGAAATATAATGTTGCATTGTTTGATTTTATATATGTCTATTGAGGCTTAGTATCACATATTTATTTGTGCTAGCAGCTTTCTTAAGGATATACACCTAAGCGCAGAATATTCTTACTTTTTATGCACATTAATATATTACTGGGTAATTTCCTTGGCTTTGCTGCAAGAATTAGATAAACAGCAAGAATAAGCAAAACACGAACTTTACCCAAAAATGGGCAACAATTGTATTGTTGCAGTCTATGACCCCACTGAAAATATAGATGTGGCAACACTCACAGTGCTATGGCCAGGGCTTACCAAAAACATGTATATAGGGGTGTAGTGTTATACACAATATTTACCACTCGAGGCATAATCCCCAAACAACATATTATATAATCAAAATCTACAAAGATGGGACTTTCAATATGCCTCAAATGGAAATCACAACACTTTTTGATATATGAATGTATCTGTATTACATCATACTGTATTAGTTACACATATATTAAAATGGTCTAGCAATACCAGAGGAAATAACAAAAACCAACAATATCAAATGCTCAAAACGAGTTGGTAGTGTAAATAGTGTACGTGTACGTAAATAGTTGACGTGTTTCACGGAATCGTCTGCTTCTTCAGGACCTTTGGACTTGAGTTGAGAAGCAGAGTAAAATTCAGGCTTCATATGCACAATGAAAAAAACCTCCAACGTGTGGTGGAAGTGGTCTCAGACAAGTCCCCTTGGGTCGTGGGGAGAAAAGTGCTCACCATTATTACCAAACTAAAAACATATGTGTTTATGGAGAAACACACCCTTGGCAAAAAACGAAATAAAGTCTAATGCATATCATCCAGCGCCAGGGCTTGTATCGATGAACAAATGCAGCATGCTTTTAGCTGAATTTTGAATTCACAGAAAACCTTCACAGAAACATTTGACTTGTAGTTGACCTCCTTCTGACATGCATTTGACCTCTTCTAAGCTGCTTAAAGTGTATGTAAAGCCCTTTTTAGTTTTGAATAGCTGGTTTAGATCTCATGCTGGGTCGTAGTTGCTATATATGTCCTGGTTAGGGAAATTTACTCTCCTTGTTTGTTTGGATCGGCACTATTACCAGGACTGAAAGTGAATGAAAATCCAAAATTTTGAATTGTCACTATAACAGAAATAGAGGGGAAATCTTTTAATAAGGACACTTGTTCCAGTGACAACTGACAAAAGGGGATTTATACACTAGTTTGGTGAGGTTTCTTCTAGCTACCTGTTGTGTCTTGTGTCTATAGAACAGGAAATAAGGATAAATCTCTTGAATGCCACACACATGACAAAAAAGCCTGACAGGGGTTTTAACCATCATCCCCTACATTATTCAAAATATATAAATAAATAAAAAACCTTTTGGCTTTGGATAAACTTTAACTGTGTTCTGTAATAACTGTTTAAAATGCAAAAAGATACCATTTCACATCCTGTTGAGTCTACAGCACAGGAAGTAAAAGAAAACTTGAAAACCCCCTACGGTGGGGTTTTAGTGATCCCCTTCTCAATCCAAAATGAAAAAGAAAGTTTTGAATGCAGGCATACCTTAACCACTTTAAGACACCACTCTTACCCCTTTCCTACCCAGGCCAGTTTTCAGTCACATTTTGAATGACAATTACTCAGGCATGAACCACTGTAGCCAAATATATTTATACCATTTTTTGAGACAGATAGAGCTTTCTTTTGGTGGTATTTAATCACCACTGGGTTTATTGCTATGTAAACAAAAAAAATACAATTAAAAAAAAAAAAACAAGTTTTTCTTAGTTATTGCTATAAAATTTTGCAAATAAATAATCTTTCTTAATAAATCTAGGTCAAAATGTTTTCTGCTACATTTCTTTGATAAAATAATCCAAATCAGTGTATATTATTGAGTCTGTGTGAAAGTTATAGAGTCTACAAACTATGGTATATATATTTGAAAATTGATCAAATCTGAAAATCTGATTTACTACCTGCCTATCTCATTTCATGAGGCCCTAAAATACCGGAACAGTATAAATACTCCCTAAATCACCCCTTTTTGCAAAGTAAACAGTCTAAGGTATTTACTAAGAGGTATCGTGAGTTTTTTTTAACTTGTAATTTTTTTTGTCCCAATTTTTTGGAAAATTAAATTAAAATTCTGTTTTTTTTCCCCACAAAGTTGTAATTTTCAAAAAACGTTATTTCTCAAACACAGCATAGACATACTTATAATTGCACCACAAAATGCATTCTGCTATGCCTCCCAAGTATGGGGATAATACATGTGGCATCACAATATAGATGCATAGATGGGTCCAAAATCCAAGGAGCACCTTTGGGCTTTCAAGGTTCATAAATTTCGCATAAATTGCACATCTATTTTTCTGATTGTCTATCACATTTTTGAAGGCCCTGGAGCACCAGGACATTGGAACACACACAGAATGACCCAATTTTGAAAAACAAGTATTTTCTGAAAGGCATAGTGATTTTTTTTAAAATGTCATTGTTATGCCGCATACACACGAGCGGACTTTACGGCAGGCTTTGCCCGGCGGACGGATTTCGTCGGACAATTCGATCGTGTGTGGGCTCCAGCGAACTTTGTTTGCTCCAAAGTTGGACGGACTTAGATTTGAAACATGTTTTAAATCTATCCGTCGAACTCGAGTCCGGTCGAAAAGTCCACTCATCTGTATGCTAGTTCGATGGACAAAAAGCCACGCTAGGGCAGCTATTGGCTACTGGCTATGAACTTCCTTGTTTTAGTCCGGTCGTACGAATTCGACGGACTTTGGTGGATTGTGTGTAGGCAAGTCTGTTCATTCGGAAAGTCCGTCATAAAGTCCGGCGTAAAGTCCGCCGAGCAAAGTCTGCCGTAAAGTCCACTCGTGTGTACGCGGCATTAGGCACAAGTTTCCAGGAAATGCAGGAAAGAAACTGAAAATTATTTTTTCTTACAGAAATTTGTCAATTATGTAATCAGATATTTCTAACATACATCATATGCATACTTAGAATTACAGCACAAAACACATTCTGCTACTCCTCCCAATCATGTGCTCCGGATCATGTACAGTGCCTTGAAAAAGTATTCAACCCCTTGAAATTTTCCACATTTTGTTATGTTACAACCAAAAACTTAAATGTATTTTATTGGGATTTTATGTGATAGACCAACATAAAGTGGCACATAATTGTAAAGTGGAAGGAAATAAATGGTTTTCAATTTTTTTTACAAATAAATATGTGAAAAGGGTGGCATGCCTTTGTATTCAGCCCCCCTGAGTCAAAACTTTGTAGAACCACCTTTTGCTGCAATTACAGCTGCAAGTCTTTTTGGAGATGTCTCTACCAGCTTTGCACATCTAGACAGTGACATTTTTACCCATTCTTCTTTGAAAAATAGTTCAAGCTCTGTCAGATTGGATGGAGAGCATTTGTGAACAGAAATTTTTACAGATTCTCAATTGGATTTAGGTATGGACTTTCACTGGGCCCTTCTATTACATGAATATGCTTTGATCTAAACCATTTCATTGTAGGTCTGGCTGTATGTTTAGGGTCGTTGTCCTGCTGGAAGATGAACCTACGTCCCAGTCTCAAATCTTTTGCAGACTCTAACAGGTTTTCTTCTAAGATTGCCCTGTATTTGGCTCCATCCATCTTCCCATCAATTCTGACCAGCTTCCCTGTCCCTCCTGAAAAAAGCATCCCCACATGGTGTGTTCAGGGTGATGTGCAGTGTTAGTTTTCCGCCACACATTTTGCTTTTAGGCCAGTAAGTTAAATTTTGGTCTCATCTGACCAGAGCACCTTCTTTCACATGTTTGCTGTGTCCCCCACATGGCTTCTCGCAAACTGCAAACAGGACTTCTTATGGCTTTCTTTCAACAATGGCTTTCTTCTTGTCACTCTTCCATAAAGGCCATATTTGTAGAGTGCACAACTAATAGTTGTCCCGTGGACAGATTCTCCCACCTCAGCTGTGGATCTCTGCAGATCCTCCAGAGTTACCATGGGCCTTTTGGCTGCTTCTCTGATTAATGCTCTTCTGTGCTGGCCTGTCAGTTTAGGTGGACAGCAGTTGTGCCATACTCTTTCCATTTTCGGATGATGAATTTAACAGTGCTCTGTGAGATGTTCAAAGCCTGGAATATTTTTTTATAACCTAATCCTGCTTTAAACTCCACAAATTTATCCCTGACCTGTCTGGTGTGTTCTTTGGCCTTCATGGTGCTGATTGTTCATTAAGGTTCTCTAACAAACCTCTGCAGGCTTTACGGAACAGCTGAATTTATACAGAGATGAAAATGCACACAGGTGGACTCTATTTACTAATTAGGTGACTTCTAAAGCCAATTGGTTCCACTAGATTTTAGTTAGGCGTATCAGAGTAAAGGGGGCTGAATACAAATGCACGCCACACTTTTCAGATATTTGTAAAAAATTTAGAAAACCATTCATCATTTTCCTTCCACTTCACAATTATGTATATTAAGTGTTGGTCTATCACATAAAATCCCAATGAAATACATTTACATTTTTGGTTGTAACATGACAAAATGTGGAAAATTTCATGGGGTATGAATACTTTTTCAAGGCACTGTATATATGCATGATTCGGCTCTACCGGGTAGGGGGCGTGCATGCGTGTCACTGGCGCTCACTCCCGCCGTGATCACAAACAGCGGGAGCCCAGTGACGGGTACAGCGGACTCAATGTCCGCTGGCACTGGCTGATGAGCAAGCCAGTGTGCCTATGTAAGGCTGCTGTAAGATGGCTGTAAGATGGCTGTAAGAAGGCTAACGACTTCTGCGGGTCCACGATCATCAGACATTAACGTGTTGAGTACAACTCCTTGGGTGAATTCTATACAAAGTGCCTAAAGTTCAAAGCACAGGACATTACAAGGACAAGGACAAGGAACTTACTCGCAGAAGAGAACTAATGAACACATCTAAGGAGTGTGATATACCTCTGGGACCATCATTGCAAAGAGAGTTGGATCAAAGGTGGTTTACTTTTCCGGAGTGTGGTTTTCAAAAGGAGAGAGGAGTTACCTTCGGTCACTGAGGCTGACTGAAAGTGCATTTCCTGGATTGAAGGACAGGTGGAGGCTATCGATGCCGGCAGGCTGATGCAACAGGCTCCCATGATCTCTATAACTTGAGGTCCAACTGATCTGGTAAACGGCACTAATATTACAAGTTTTTGGCTGCATGAACATCCTACCTCTCCTGAATATTGAGAATTTTCATGCTCACATTGTCATCTATATAGACTTTGTTTGCATCATAGCACTATTGTTATAGGTCCTTTGAAACAGTTTTTGTGGTGCACATCACTGTTCACATGGGCGTTTTTGGGTTGCGTTTTTTTCATTTGTAAACCTTTCTCACTGGAATATATCACTGTTTTTTATACTGTCATATATAGTAACACATGCTTTCAAGGAGTTTATCTGTTCATATTTACTTATGTTTACTGTTTAAGAATTAATTCGTGGTTGCGCGCTTGTCTCATTTAGATTTTATGTATCCTTACCTGTCAAATGTCTCCCCTCTGTCTGTTATGAGACCTGAAAAACTGCAGATTCTGTGGGTGGGTGTGTTGTCCGAAGCTGGGTGGGTGGAGTCATGATGTCAGTAGACTTCCCGCCCACCTCTACACTCCCCTTGTCAAGATGCATTTTCTCCTGTTAATTTGTGTATTTCTTACACTGAACTTCTGCTATGATCACTAACATCCAGTCAAAAACCAGAAAAGTCACTACATGACTTCAGCATGTCAAATCATGCTGAGGTGTGGAGCAGCCAATCCAGGAGAAGAAAGGAGGAGGGGATCTGAAGTACACAGAATGTCTCTCTCAGGCTCGTGTATGAGATATGTAAATCACCTGTCACTCACAGCAAGGGGTTGAAATGGACTCCTATTTCTCTGTCTGTCCATTTTTATCTCACTGAAAAAAGAGGGTTGCTCAGAGCTGGATTAACTCTTCGTGGAAAGACTGGGAACAGGTGACATGAAATCCTATACTGTACAAGGTGCAAGCCTTAATTAAAAAAAAAAATTGGGTTTACATCCTTTAACTTTAAATGTACTTACATATATTTTAAGATAAAATGTTTTGGGGGTACAACATGGTCGCTTATCATCAGAAATGCAACTACCAGAAGAATCTTGTCAGGAAGACAAGAGGGAACAAGATGCATTCATACATAGCTGGCAGATAAGAGTACTGCCACATAACATGAGCTAGCTGACAATGCTAGTTAAATACAGTCTTTTGAATCTGCAGGATGCAGTAAGGTCAGACATATGAAAGTTGTCATTTGCTTCCACTAAGCAATCACACACTAGTCGAGACAGAAAGAAGGCTTTGCCTTCAAAACAGACATTCCACCAAGCTTGGGAAGTTATCTAATACCTAAGAAAATTCTTATGATTAGTTTAACATATCAAATTGGTGTAAAGGTGACTTCATGGTAATCATCCGTGCGTGAGGTGAATATCATTTAATGTTTCCTACATACTAATTCCAATAATTTGAAAAAGATACATCTGCCAAGGTCAGATTTTCTTACTAAAAGTATATCCAAAGGCATAACTTGTTTGTTGTTTTGGGCAAAGTAGGGAATGATAAAAACTCCCATCAGATTTTTTTTCTGTTGTGTGTCCCATTCGAGAGATTTCCCTTCACTTCCTCACCTGGAGACAAAACAGAAAGTTTGAGAAACACCTCCAAAATGAGGCGAAATCCCCTCTGACAGTAGTCACTGGAACAAAAATGTTACAGCGGTTCAGTGTGAAAGCAGCCTTATACTATTATGCCCAGTGTATTGCTTCACACTGACCTGAAGATCTTTTCTTTCCTGCTGCTGGCACCCCTCTGGAGACCGCTAGCCAGGATAAGAGGTGGAGTGCAGTTGCTATCACTCCACATGGGACAGGAGCCGGCACTACAATGGAGGCACCGGTTTATGCGGCTCTTGCTCCCTACTAAAGCTTCAACTTTACAAGTAGTCTGCATTGCATTCTGTTTGATGCTCTGGAATAGCGGATCAACAAACCCAGACCGCGATCTATCAGTCACATTGCTGTGATCCACTGGTAGATCCTGATCTACAGGTTACTGACCCCCGCCATAGATGATTCAATTTTCTTTCCTTCAACCATGGGTTCATATCAATGCATTCAGCATGATGAGGGAATCCCTCCCTCAGCGCTATTGTTTTCTGGCTGTGGGAGGGGGTCTGGGCACAGGGAGCCTCCATGGCTGGCAGAACACAATCATTACTGCTAGCGGCTATAGCTGCCAGCAGTAATTGCATGCTAAATTTCCAACAGGCTGGGTGTACTTTATCGAATGATGGATCAACTTGGGTACAATCAGCCTGCCCATATATAGGTTGAAATTTGGCCGGTCCCTGCTGAACTGAGCAAATTGTGATCCATGTATGGCAGGCTGGGTGTACTTTATCGAATGATGGATCAACTTGGGTACAATCAGCCTGCCCATATATAGGTTGAAATTTGGCCGGTCCCTGCTGAACTGAGCAAATTGTGATCCATGTATGGCAGGCTTTACTCCACGTGGAAGCAAAATACAATGTGGATAGGTGATTGTGTTTGGGGACCACAGGAACAACAATGGCACTTGTTGTAGAAAGCCAGTATTAAAAAAACACAAGAGCAGAGAAACAAGCACCCAAGCCATTGTGAGATAGGCTATTCCCAGGGTTAGCAACAGGTTTGAAATCAAAGGCATTTGTGGGAATAGGATAAACAAGAAAATCTTTATTGGCAAATATCAAGATGCCAATGTGTTTCGAAGGTGTGCACCCTCTTCCTATAGACGGTATTACCTGCTGGTCAAATGCAGAGAGTAATGGACAGTACAGGCTCACAACACCGCAGCACAGAACTGGAAAACCTCTGGCTATAGTGGGATGGTCCTTACTAGGGATGAGCCGAACACCCCCCGGTTCGGTTCGCACCAGAACCCGCGAACGGACCGCAAGTTCGCACGAACGTTAGAACCCCATTGACGTCTATGGGACTCGAACGTTCGAAATCAAAAGTGCTCATTTTAAAGGCTAATTTGCATGGTATTGTCCTAAAAAGGGTTTGGGGACCCGGGTCCTACCCCAGGGGACATGTATCAATGCAAAAAAAACTTTTAAAAACGGCCGTTTTTTCGGGAGCAGTGATTTTAATGATGCTTAAAGTAAAAAAAAAAAAGTGAAATATTCCTTTAAATATCGTACCTGGGGGGTGTCTATAGTATGCCTGTAAAGTGACGCGTGTTTCCCATGTTTAGAACAGTCCCTGCACCAAATGTCATTTTTAAAGGAAAAAATCTCATTTAAAACTGCTTGCGGGTTTAATGTCATGTCGGGTCATGGCAATATGGATGAAAATCAGTGAGACAAACGGCATGGGTACCCCCCAGTCCATTACCAGGCCCTTTGGGTCTTGTATGGATATTAAGGGGAACCCCGCACCCAAATTAAAATAAGGAAAGGTCCCTATATACTCTGAACAGCAGTATACAGGCGGTGCAAACAAGACAGGGACTGTAGGTTTGTTGTTAAGTAGAATCTGTTTGTAATTTTGAACATTTTTAATGTGTTTAGCTCCAGCCAAAAAATCTTTTCTAAGCTTTTTGGAAAACATAGGGAAGGGTTATCACCCCTGTGACATTTGTTTTGCGTCTTTCCTCCTCTTCAGAAGATTTCACCTCACTTTTTTGTCCCAATGAAAAATGTTTTTTGAAAATTTGGGTTTTTTTGTGGAACAAGGATTGGAAAGCATCAGTGGAAAGGAAAAATTGTTTTCCCATATTAACTCTTACAGGAGAGAATTTCCCTTCCTTAGGGGTAGATTTCATCTCACTTCCTGTTGTCTCCTTCCGTTTGCAAGTAGGAGTCGTTTGTAAGTTAGATGTTTGAAAGTAGGGTCCTGCCCTATATACTCAGCAGAAATTTGGGCCTTAGGTGTTGCTGTGGCCAAAACACTGTAAGCCCTCACAGGGCCCTGCTGTGAAATATTAGATCAAGAATTGTAATTACATGCCCCTGTTGAACAGGAGCTGAAAAATTAGGCCTTAGGCACTGGTGCTGGTGCCACAACACTGCAACCCCTCACAGACACTCTAGTTGAAACGCAGGAACAAGCCCAGCTGCAAAGTATTGCATCAAAAATTGTAATTACACGCCCCTGTTAGACAGGGGCTGAAAAATTGGGTCTTAGGCACTGGTGCTGGTGCCACAACACTGCAACCCCTCACAGACACTCTAGTTGAAACGCAGGAACAAGCCCTGCTGCAAAGTATTGCATCAAAAATTGTAATTACACGCCCCTGTTAGACAGGGGCTGAAAAATTGGGTCTTAGGCACTGGTGCTGGTGCCACAACACTGCAACCCCTCACAGACACTCTAGTTGGAATGCAGGAACAAGCCCTGCTGCAAAGTATTGCATCAAAAATTGTAATTACACGCCCCTGTTAGACAGGGGCAGAAAAATTGGGTCTTAGGCACTGGTGCTGGTGCCACAACACTGCAACCCCTCACAGACACTCTAGTTGGAATGCAGGAACGAGCCCTGCTGCAAAGTATTACATCAAAAATTGTAATTACACGCCCCTGTTAAACAGGGGCTGAAAAATTGTGCCTTAGGCACTGGTGGTGGCGCCCAGAACCAAAAATGTTCTTACAAGCTATCAGCGTGATGATTGAGGAGGAAGAGGATAATTACTCAGGGATAGTCACTCAGCATCAGCATAGGCAGTCTTTGAAGGGATCTGAGATTTCAAAAAAAATTATTCGGTTACATCTGCATCAGGTGCTTGGTAGCTGGTGGTGATCCAAGACTGATTCATTTTTATGAAGGTCAGCCGATCGACCGAGTCGGTGGACAGACGCACCCTGTGATCGGTTACCACGCCTCCAGCAGCACTGAATGTGCGTTCCGAAAGAACGCTGGATGCAGGACAGGCCAGTAGCTCAATTGCATACTGTGCAAGCTCTGGCCAGTGATCCATCCTCAAGACCCAGTAACCCAGAGGATTTTCGGTGGGAAAGGTGTCCAAGTCTGATCTTGCCCCTAGGTATTCCTGCACCATGTAAAACAGACGCTGGCGATGGTTGCTGGAACCGATCATACCTTGGGGCTGCGGACCAAAAAATTGTCTGAACGCATCGGTCAGACGGCCACCTTCTCCACCGCTCCTTCTTTGACTGACCGAAGCCTCAGCAACACGTTGTCCAGAAACAGGAGTTTGTAACCTCCCAGTCTCTGGGAACGCGTTGCACAGACCTTTCTGCAAGGCCTCCCGAAGATGTTTCATCCTCTGCTCCCTCTGCGATGGCAAGATAAGGTCCGCAACCTTACCCTTGTAACGTGGATCAAGGAGGGTTGCCAGCCAGTATTGGTCCTTCTCCTTGATACCACGAATACGAGGATCCTTACGCAGGCTTTGCAGGATCAGGGAGGCCATGCAGCGTAGGTTTGCTGAGGCATTCGGTCCGGAGTCCTCTGGGTCACTAAGGACAACAACGTCCGCAGCCACCTCCTCCCAGCCACGTACAAGTCCATGTGTTCCTTGGGACTGATCCCTTAAAGACTGCTGATGCTGAGTGCCAGGCTCCACCTCCATACTGACACAATCTTCCTCCTCCTCCTCCTCCTCCTCCTCGTCCTCTTCCTGTGTGATCGGCGGGCACGCAGGAACACTGTCTGGATAAAGGGGGCCTTGAGAGCTAAGGAAGTCCTCCTCTTCCTGCCTCTGTTCTGCCTCAAGTGCCCTGTCCATTATCCCACGCAGCGTGTGCTCCAACAGGTGGACAAGGGGGACAGTGTCACTGATGCATGCACTGTCAGTGCTCACCATCCTCGTGGCCTCCTCGAATGGTGACAGGACAGTGCATGCATCCCTGATCATGGCCCACTGGCGTGGGGAAAAAAAACCAAGGTCCCCTGACCCTGTCCTGGTGCCATAGTCGCACAGGTACTCATTGATGGCCCTCTGCTGCGTGTGCAGCCGCTGCAGCATGGCCAACGTCGAGTTCCACCTGGTGGGCATGTCACAGATTAGGCGGTTCTTGGGCAGGTTAAACTCCTTTTGGAGGTCCGTCAGCCGAGCACTGGCATTATATGACCGGCGGAAATGCACACAGACTTTCCTGGCCTGCCTCAGGACATCCTGTAAGCCCGGGTACCTGCCCAAGAACCGCTGCACCACCAAGTTAAGGACGTGAGCCAAACAGGGCACATGGGTCAGTTGTCCCTGTCGGAGGGCAGAGAGGAGGTTGGTGCCATTGTCGCAAACCACCATTCCTGCCTTAAGTTGGCGTGGCGTCAACCACCTCTGAACCTGCCCCTGCAGAGCTGACAGAACCTCTGCCCCAGTGTGGCTCCTGTCCCCCAAGCACACCAGCTCAAGCACCGCATGGCATCTTTTGGCCTGCGTACTTGCGTAGCCCCTTGAACGCCTACGGAGCACCGCTGGTTCCGAGGAAGAGGCCATGGAGGAAGAAGAAGAGGAGGGGGTGGAGGAGAGAGGTGTGTCACAATCAGCATTTTGGAGGCGTGGTGGCGGAACAACCTCCAACACTACTGCACCTTGTCCTGCATCCTTCCCAGCTGCCAGCAGAGTCACCCAATGCGCCGTGAAACTTAAGTAACGTCCCTGTCCATGCCTGCTGGACCATGAGTCAGCGGTAATATGCACCTTACCGCTGACCGCCCTGTCCAGCGAGGCATGGACATTGCCTTCCACATGCCGGTAGAGAGCCGGAATCGCCTTCCGTGAGAAAAAGTGGCGTTTGGGTACCTGCCACTGAGGAACCGCACATTCCACAAACTCACGGAAGGGGGCAGAGTCTACCAACTGAAAAGGCAGCAGTTGAAGTGCTAGCAATTTTGCCAAGCTAGCATTCAACCGCTGGGCATGTGGATGGCTGGGAGCAAACTTCTTTCGGCGGTGCAGCAGCTGGGGCAGGGAAATTTGCCTGGTACAATCTGACGTCGGTGTACCAAAAGCAGATTGCCCATAAGTACTTGGCTGTGACACACCTAATTCTACACCTTCATTCCTCTCACTGCAGGTCGCAGAGAGGACTGAAGGTCTAGTGGGGTTGGAAATCTCAGCTGATGAGGAGCAAGGAGAGATCGTCTTTGTTCTTTGGTGTGGGTCTTTTAGATACGCTTGCCAACGAACTGCATGGCAGGTCAACATATGTCTGGTCAAGCATGTGGTACCCAAGCGGGAGATGTTTTGGCCACGCGAGATACGCTTGAGACATATATTGCAAATAGCAGCGGTGCGATCTGATGCACTCGTCTCAAAAAAGGCCCACACCAAAGAACTTTTTGAATAACGCGCAGAGACTGCAGCGCCCTGCACATGTGGAGCTTTGGGGTGTGATGCAGTCAATGTGCTGCCCTTAGGCTGGCCCCTGGAGGGCATCCTGCCTAGTTGGTGATGTGCCACCTCCTCCTCCTCCTCCTCCTCCTCCTCCTCCTCCTCCTCTCTCCTATCAGGCACCCACGTTGAGTCAGTGACCTCATCATCCCCTCCCTCCTCATCACTGGAGCAAACCTGGCAGTATGCTGCAGCAGGGGGAGCATGACTGCCAGATTGCTGTCCTTCTTGGGCACCCCCTCTGTCCGTGCTCATGTTACTGCCTTCATTGAGCTCAGTATCATCATCAGAGCCTTCCAAACGCTGGGCATCCTCCTGGAGCATGTACCCAACACTGTGGTCAAACAGTTCGAGGGAATCCTCAGGAGGACATGGTGGGGCTAGGGAAGGAGTCACTGATGACATTGAGCTGAGGGAAGAGGCCGCTGCTTTGCCAGACAAAGCACCCTGGGCATGGGTGAGAGAGGATGAGGAGGATGAGGACGGCTTGGTCATCCACTCGACCAAGTCTTCCGCATGTTGCGGCTCAACACGGCCAGCTGCCGAAAAAAAGGCCAAGCGTGTCCCATGGCCACGTGCTGATGAGGATGCACCGTCTCCACGACCAGCACTAGACACAGAGCCTGCTTGCCCTCTCTTATTGGCTTGTGACTGTCTGCCTCTCCTTCTTGGCCTTCCAGACATACTAATGGCCTGTAGCTGCACTAAGCTGGGATAGAACACCTGTAATTTTCTTCAGGTAGCTTTATATACTGTAACCAGACAAGCCTGCCTGTCAGTAGGAAGATAACAGGAACGGATCTAGCTGAACACTGTGAGCAGGACGTACTGCACTAAATGTATATAGCAGGAACGGATCTAGCTGAACACTGTGAGCAGCACGCACTGCACTGAATGTAAATAGCAGGAACGGATCTAGCTGAACACTGTGAGCAGGACGCACTGTACTGAATGTAAATAGCAGGAACGGATCTAGCTGAACACTGTGAGCAGGACACACTGCACTGAATGTAAATAACAGGAACGGATCTAGCTGAACACTGTGAGCAGGACACACTGTACTAAATGTAAATAGTCTAGCTGCCTGACCGTGGTACTAATAGGATCAAAAAGAACACCTGTAATTTTCTTTAGGTAGCTTTATATACTGTAACCAGACAAGCCTGCCTGTCAGTAGAAAGATAACAGGAACGGATCTAGCTGAACACTGTGAGCAGGACGCACTGCACTGAATGTAAATAGCAGGAACGGATCTAGCTGAACACTGTGAGCAGCACGCACTGCACTGAATGTAAATAGCAGGAACGGATCTAGCTGAACACTGTGAGCAGGACGCACTGCACTGAATGTAAATAGCAGGAACGGATCTAGCTGAACACTGTGAGCAGGACGCACTGCACTGAATGTAAATAACAGGAACGGATCTAGCTGAACACTGTGAGCAGGACACACTGTACTAAATGTAAATAGTCTAGCTGCCTGACCGTGGTACTAATAGGATCAAAAAGAACACCTGTAATTTTCTTCAGGTAGCTTTATATACTGTAACCAGACAAGCCTGCCTGTCAGTAGGAAGATAACAGGAACGGATCTAGCTGAACACTGTGAGCAGGACGTACTGCACTAAATGTATATAGCAGGAACGGATCTAGCTGAACACTGTGAGCAGCACGCACTGTACTGAATGTAAATAGCAGGAACGGATCTAGCTGAACACTGTGAGCAGGACACACTGCACTGAATGTAAATAACAGGAACGGATCTAGCTGAACACTGTGAGCAGGACACACTGTACTAAATGTAAATAGTCTAGCTGCCTGACCGTGGTACTAATAGGATCAAAAAGAACACCTGTAATTTTCTTCAGGTAGCTTTATATACTGTAACCAGACAAGCCTGCCTGTCAGTAGGAAGATAACAGGAACGGATCTAGCTGAACACTGTGAGCAGGACGCACTGCACTGAATGTAAATAGCAGGAACGGATCTAGCTGAACACTGTGAGCAGCACGCACTGCACTGAATGTAAATAGCAGGAACGGATCTAGCTGAACACTGTGAGCAGGACGCACTGCACTGAATGTAAATAGCAGGAACGGATCTAGCTGAACACTGTGAGCAGGACGCACTGCACTGAATGTAAATAGCAGGAACGGATCTAGCTGAACACTGTGAGCAGCACGCACTGCACTGAATGTAAATAGCAGGAACGGATCTAGCTGAACACTGTGAGCAGGACGCACTGCACTGAATGTAAATAGCAGGAACGGATCTAGCTGAACACTGTGAGCAGCACGCACTGCACTGAATGTAAATAGCAGGAACGGATCTAGCTGAACACTGTGAGCAGCACGCACTGCACTGAATGTAAATAGCAGGAACGGATCTAGCTGAACACTGTGAGCAGGAAGCACTGTACTGAATGTAAATAGCAGGAACGGATCTAGCTGAACACTGTGAGCAGGACACACTGCACTGAATGTAAATAGTCTAGATAGAAGATAACAGGAACGGATCTAGCTAAACTGAATACAGTGTATATATATATATGCAACACCTGGGATGCATATATATACACAATACACTGTAAGTGCAGCTAACTGACTGACTGTTCTGCCTAATCTATCTAACTCAAATCAAACACTGTCTCTCTGTCTATCTCTTTCAACGCCGGAACACACACTACACAGGGCCGCCGTGCAGGCGGCCTTATATAGTGTGGGGCGTGTACTAAATCCCCTGAGCCATAATTGGCCAAAGCCTCCTTGGCTTTGGCCAATTACGGCTCTCTGTTCAGGCGGCGCTGTGATTGGCCAAGCATGCGGGTCATAGTGCATGCTTGGCCAATCATCAGCCAGCAATGCACTGCGATGCCGCAGTGAATTATGGGCCGTGACGCGCCACACGAATTTGGCGCGAACGGCCCATATCGTTCGCAATTCGACGGACGGTCGAACAGCCGATGTTCGAGTCGAACATGGGTTCGACTCGAACACGAAGCTCATCCCTAGTCCTTACTTTAGTACAAATCATTGCTCACATTGTGACATCTAAGCATTGTACTCTCCGGCCACTGCTGGAAGGACCCATGATATCATTGAACCAGGTGGGTTTAGATTTGTTGGAGTTTAGCTTTAAACAAAATATATTAAAGTGGTAGTAAACTAACTTTTTTGACTTGTACCCGCAGGAAAGCCTATAATAAGGCTCCTGTGCGCATGCTTGGGAGTGACGTGACTACTTGTGGAGCCGGAGGCTGCAAACCCATAAGGAAGACCGGGGGGAGATGGAAGTCCTGTCAGCGGTGACAACGTGCCGCTGGAGGGTTTCATTTTCAGGTAAGTCTTGCATAATGTGCTAGTGTGTGAAGCATACTAGCACATTATGACATTGCCTTGCAGGGGATTTTATTTTTTTTAAGCTGCAGTTTACTATCACTTTAGCAGAGAAATATAGCTTTAAAAATCCTACAAGGACAATTCAGGACTTGTATGGACTTGTATGGATAAATATCAGCCTTCTGTTTCTTTATACAGATTGCACTGGTATACTGCAGTATCATGAAATACTCTAATGCTGCGTACACACGGTCGGACATTCCGACAACAAAATCCAGGATTTTGGCTCAAACCTGTCTTGCTTACACACGGTCGCACAAATGTTGTCGGAAATTCCGAACGTCAAGAACGCGGTGACGTACAACAAGTATGACGAGCCAAGAAAAATGAAGTTCAATAGCCAGTGAGGCTCTTCTGCTTGATTCCGATCATGCGTGGAATTTTGTGCGTTGGAATTGTGTACACACGATCAGAATTTCCGACAACAGATTTTGTTGTCGGAAAATTTGAGAACCAGCTCTCAAATTTTAGTTTTCGGAAATTCTGACAACAAATGTCTGATGGAGCCTACACACAGTCGGAATTTCCGACAACAAGCTCACATCGAACATTTGTTGTCGGAAATCCCGATCGTGTGTACGCGGCATTACAGATATAAGTATTATGTATTTACAAGAATGATACCCTGCTGTACATAATACACCATAATGTTCTTTAGGGAAAATCCACTCAAGGTACTCATTTTCTAAGCAGGGGTCTCTTAACCTGCCATTGTGTTTTTTTCAGTCACGTTTCAGGTCTTACACATTTTGCAGATTTTTACTCTACAATCCTACAAATTCATATTATTAATATAAGACTCACATTTTTTTAGGCTAAAGTAGAATTAAACCCAAAACCAAAAATTAAAATATTTTTGCAGTTTACCAATCACTAGATGTGGTGGCTGCATTTGTTTGCTTTTCTTAGGCTTTTTTCCCTCTGGTTTCACCTGGTGATCTGGCCAGTAACATACCTCCTGTTTAAGTGAAACACAACTCTGGAGAAATGAGCACAGGACACACAGCAGACAGCAGCATTCTCAGTCTAGGGGGAGGGGAGTGTTAGATGTACCAGCAGATTTAAATACACTAACAAATTAAAGCCAAACTCCAGGTAATATTTTATAGGCAGTAACAGCAGTTTGTTTTCCCTTTTGGGATAAAGGTTTTACATAAATAAAAGCTGGTCATTTTAATCACCCCTGCTAGTGTTAAATGGTTTGTCTCATCTCTGTAACTGATACATTCTGCTGGAGAGTTCATGCTTTTGAAAAACAACAGACTTACTGGATAGATTACCAGGTGAAAATAGAAAAAAGAAAGCCTAAAAAAGAAAACTAATGCAGCCATCATGTCTAAGAATTGGGTTTATTACCACTTTAAAGCTAAACTCTATCCCCAGTTTCAGTCTTGCACAGTTGTACGCATGGACGTATCTATTTTTCAGGGGGGCGGCGCCACCCCCAGGTAGAAGGGAGTCAGGGGCACTATAAGCTAGTGGCATAGCATAGGGAAGGGGGGCTCAGGTGCCACGGTGCTATGCTGCTGCCGCTGCATGCACTCTCCACCCTTTCAGCACCAATTCAAGTCCCAGCTCCTTTGCAGCTCCCCACTCCATCCCATGTGCAGTATCGGTGACACCCTGCTGCTCTGCGTCTTCTCGCCACCCCCGGCAACACCCAGTTTCCTCCAATAAGATCTTTGGGGGTAGTCCCAGGTCCAGATCCTCGAGCAGCCACTAACATGTCACCTCAAGCAGCAGGTGCTCCCTGGGCAGCGCTCTGACAGTGGTGGTCTGCCCAGCAGTAGGGTCATTTTCTCCTCCTCCTCCTCCCTGGCCATCTACAAGTCATCCTTGGTCAGGCTGAGACAGTTTTCCCCCAGCCCAGCTCCAGGACAGGACACTATGGACTTCACTCTGGCAGATGCAGTTAATCTTGGGAGGGAGAACCAGGCAGATGACCCCCAGAGAAATGTAAGTCTAATGCCGTGTACACACGCTCAGACTTTTCAGCAACAAAAGTCTGACGCCCTGTCCGACGGACTTTCGACGGAATTTCTAACGACTGGACTTGCCTACACACGATCACACCAAAGTCCGAAGGATTCGTACGTGATGACGTACGACCGGACTAAAATAAGGAAGTTGATAGCCAGTAGCCAATAGCTGCCCTAACGTCGGTTTTTGTCCGTCGGACTAGCATACAGACGAGCGGATTTCTGGGTCCGGTGTAGTTACGACATAAAGATTTGAAGGATGTTCCAAATCTAAAGTCCGTCAGATTTTCGACTGCAAAAGTCTGCTGCAGGTCCGATGAAGCACACACACGATCAGACTGTCCACCGGACCAGTCCGGTCGAAAAGTCCGACCGTGTGTACGCTGCATTGGGGTTCTGAAATAAAGGGGTAAAATCAACCCTAATGCTATGTTTCACTTTTGAGTGGAGGGTGGTTGCCCCTTTCAAGTTTTTAAATCCTGTAGACTAAAGCCTAGTACACACAGGCCGAATGTTGGCATCAGCCAGTTCAATAGAAAAAGGCTCACATTTGGCCTGTCTGTGTGGTAGCCAGTCTGACAAAAGCCGGCCAATCTTCAGTTGAAGACTAATTCCTGAAAAAGGTCTGTCAATCAGCTCCTGATGGTGCATACTAGCTCATTATGCCTTTGCCATACAGGTTTTTTAATTTTTTTGTGCAGGTATACAACCGCTTTAAGGGACCCCTGCCGGGTGGGGTTTTACCTCGGGCTGGAGCTCGGGTGGCTGACCTGGAAGGATCCTACTACAGGAGGCAGTTGGAGGAAAGATTTTCAGAGAGGCAGCAGGAGCAAGGAGAGACAATGCGTGGATCAGCATGGTGCAGGGACAGACAAGGGAAGAGACTGCCAGCTGTAGCAGGTCTCTCTTTAAGACAGCGGTGTGCTTAAGTCTTCATCTAACCTTGACCTGGGAGATCTCCAGTGTCTGTCAGTAAGGTAGACTGGGAAGAAGAAGCAGCCAGGTGAGCTGGTGAAGTGACAGCCAAGTGAGCTAGCATATTCTGCGGAAGTGGAGTTGTCATCAGTGTCTACAGGGGAGCAGAAGGAGTTGCAGGATGCAGTTCACTCTCCATGTGCTACTTTTTCAAGGGACTGAGAGTTCCTAGTCTGTAAGAGGCTGTTGCTGAGCTGACAATAGACTGTTAAGCCTGGTCCTGGTCCACCCAACTTGTGGGTTACACGAAAATAAAACTGTCAGCTCCAGTCGGAACCGCTGTTCTAACCATGCACGGTTAGTGCATCAATATTCCCCCCTGAGCTGTTGTGTTCTTACAGGGGGAAGGCCCCCTTGTCAGAACACTCTGATCAGCACTCTCTGACATTGGCTGAGAGCACTGATTGGGAGTCAGTCGGCTGGTTTTCCAGCATGCACATCCGACAGAAGGCTTCTGACGGACAGACCAACATACACACGGCCGGAATGTGGGCCAGTATTTTTTGTGTCTCCTGACATTCTGCCCGTGTCTACCACTTTAGCTCCTAAAGGAGTGAACCCAGCAGAGCTGTGCAAAGGAGCAAGATTTGTGCAGGAGGAAGAAGTGGAAGCTGTAAATAGGGAGGAAGTTGTTCCTGGAGCTATTGTATTGTCAAGTTGGGCATCTCATAATCCCTACCCCATCCATGTTATCATCCCCTAATAAAAAACAACAAAAACAAGCCAAAAGACTGTTTTCTACTTGTTGTGACTTTGCAAGAATAAAAGATTTATGAACTTCTGATTGATCATTTGACACTCGATTCCTTCCATTCACCTAAGATTTGTGATGCAGGCACCCTTGCCAGATAGTACAGCCATATCCTTTACTACACCAGCACCACTTAAGCAAGAACACCAGTAAACACAAGCCTGAAGCCTACTGACTGTAAAATGCAGGATCAGAAGATCAATGAGGGCATCAATGAAGGTAACCAAGGCAATTTCTGCCCCTCCCTTCCAGTATGAAAGTCGCTGTACATGTAATCAAAAGAGTGTAATATTAAGACAGCGACAGGTGCTCACAGTAATTTAATAATACATAAACATATATTTTTGAATAAATCCACAACTGCATTAATTGGGGGTTTCGTATCTGTCTGAAGAACATCTTTAATGGTCCGGGGGTTGGCAAACAAAAATAAAATTAGCATTTCTACATAAAACTGTGCTTTTCCCCCTTTATCAGTTTGGTATCTGTTTTGCAATGCAGCTACAATGCTGCACCTTAACAAACTTGCATACTTTTTGTGGCCTGTGATAAGTTTAATTGGCAAAATTCAGTATTTGATGGGCACAGCACGTACTTCTGGACTGAACTTGTGTCTGCTATATAACCAGCTGCAGCAATTTCCCACTATGAAAAGATCTCTTAACTGCCTGTAAGCTGTAAGTCACAATCGTTCTTTCTGCGGGAGAAGTGACAGTTTGATTAACCAAGCATTATCTTCTCCTCGGGGTTATAAATTTGTTTGCTCTTATTGTAAAGACGAGAACACATTTCGCTGTAGGTTAAATTAGATTTGGAAACAAATATAGGGGGGATAATTTAAACAGTTTCCAAACAGAGGTTGTGATGCGGAAGCAACGTGAAAAGATCTATGGAAATCCTCTTTCACAAACTTGTTTGAGTGCCCAAGGGGTTTTCTATCACCTTAAAAGATTTAGATGTGACTTGATACCAAAGTAGCATGAGCAAACGTTGAGTTTAATATGCCTGCAGGTCACCCTTTGAGTTTGGATTGAGTTTGCAGCTTTGTAGTAGACATGATTTTTCTATAGGTACGTCATCTGCATGTCTGGGTATCTAAGTGCCAGGGATAACTATAGAAAATTACATGGCCAACAATATTTTAGCACAATGGCTAAGCATATGAAAGATTTTTTTTTTTTTTTGATTGAGGATCAAGGTTTTATTTCAAAGATACAATCCAGGTGCATGCTCGGCTCTCGGACATGGCGGACGTATCGAGGCTAAGCTCCGGATTCCACCTGCTCTTCAGACCCTCTTACAGCCAGCATACTGGAACGATTGCCACGGGGGTAAGCTTATATACCTCCTCACATATCCCTGGCACTTCATGGGAAAAATCGGCCAGCAGAAACACTGCTATAAGCTGCTCCCAGACTGCGATGGATAAATTCCTCACTAGGCCGCAATCCCCGCAGACCCGTTCGCAAATATGGACACCTCATTAGGAACGGAGGATCTGGGTAATACCCCATCTCAAACACAGGCCTCCCAGAACACTCCTACATTAACTCCCCAGGTTACACAGGCTCAGTGTTAACCCCTGAATTGCTGGATGTGAAGCTCCAGGCCCTCCTCCAGCAGATGACACGCACTTTCGCTGCAGAGGTGGGTAAACTATCCCAAGAGCTGAGAGGGGAAATAACACAAATAGGAGAAAGAGCAGACGCTATAGAGACTAAGTTTGATGAGCTTATTCATTATGTACAGGAGCAGAAACATCCTTTATTAAAGCACACGGTATCCCTACTCCAATTGCAACAAGAGGACCTAGAAAATAGGGAGAGACGTCAGAATTTGCGTTTATGTGGCATACCAGAGAATGTGGGAGACAATGCACTGCGACAATATTTGTTGGGCCTCTTCAATATGCTGGCCCCAAAAATCGCAGACATAGATTGGAGACTTGACAAGGCACATAGATCCCTGGGCCCCAAGCCACCTTCTGGAGCAAGACCCAGGGATGTCATTGTGCGCTTTCATTATTATAATAGTAAGTAAGCTCTGACCCTTGTCACATGCAATAAATCCTCTATCGACTACAAGGGAGCGCAAATCCAGATATATAACGATCTGTCTCCAATCACCCTGGCGAAATGCAGAAACCTGCGCCCAATTACCTCCCACCTGCAAAATCTACGCATCCCATATTTCTGGGGTTTCCCATTACGCCTGATTGTTCCTCGTGGGGGCACCCAACACTGCCTTTGTGACATCCATGAAGGAGAGGCGTTTATTAAAAATCTAGGTCTTCCTCCACTGCCTGAAGATGCTACGATACCGCCTGCAGTCCTACCAGGCCGCAACCCTCTTACAACACCTAACAGGATCTGGACACCGGTCCACAACAAACAGAAAAAAATCTTTCTCCACTCCTCAACGCACCCCTCAATAATCATCCAGACGTCCTCCTTGAAACAAATGACAGCTATACTCATTCCCAATTTCTACAGGCAGTCAAATTTACTAAGTTGCATTTTCTTTTTCTGGTCTGGACACTAGAAGAAATAAGTCTCCACTATACAGAGATAATACCACGCATACCCATGGGGTAAAGTATTTCTATAACTTTTTTTTTGTTTCATGCTCCTTATTTTTTCCTTATATACATCGTTTGTATTTGCATAAAATTGCAAGGAAGAATGGAGTTCTTTTGTTTTCTTTTTTATGATAAATCCTAATACCACTACATTCTTGCTGGAGAGCGGGGGGATCCCTCCTCCTTACGTTCCCATCTCATGGGAGTCGCAAAGTGGTATCACAAATTGTTCATAACTGGTACACTCACATGTTGTTATAGGGCAATCTCTCACCCCAGAGGGTTACAGATTTCTCGATCCATAGAGATTGATAGCAAGTTCACTGTGAAAATACTATGGCTTTAAAAATAATCTCTCATAACGTTAAGGGTCTGAATTCTATTCAGAAGCGATGGCTAGCCCTTAAAGAATTTAGAAAATCGGGTGCGGATATAATATTAATACAGGAGACTCACTTTCGTGCTGGGGGTTCGATGAAATTTGCATCTAAACATTTCCCTACCTCATATATAGCTTCAGACCCGTCTGGTAAAGCTGGAGTAGCCATCCTTATCAAAAAAACATACCCTATTAGGTTTAAAGACAAATGCATCGACCCCCAGGGGAGGTTTGTTATCCTGATCTGTGAATACATGTCGACTATATTCACGTTGGTAAATGTGTATGCACCCAACTCTGGTCAGATTACTTTTTTGGAGGAAATGTTTGGTATGTTACAGAGATATTCCCAACCTTTTATTATTCTAGGGGGAGATTTTAATCTGATAATGTCCCATAGAAGAGATAGACATACACTTTTTGGAGATTTAATCCCTCAACATGTGATTTTCCAGGCCTCATCCTTTACAAAACTAATTAGATCCCATCGTCTTTTGGACGCATGGAGAATAAAACACCAAACACAAAGACAATATACTTTTTACTCTATGCCCATAAAATGTATTCTAGATTAGACCATTTTTTCATAACAACACCATTACTCCTCCACATAATAGACTCTGATATATCATCTATCACATGGTCAGACCACGCCCCTATTTCACTAGATCTTTTAATGCACAATCCTACTCCCAGAACTTGTCATTGGAGACTCAATGAACATCTCCTTAACTCTACTCCTGTTAAAGACAGACTGACCAGAGATTTAAGTGAGTACTTTAAGCTTAACGTAGGTTCAGTGCAAAACATCTCGACCCTTTGGGAGGCTCACAAGGCCTGTTTTCGTGGCTTCTGCATTGCAGAGGGCTCTCGCCTGAAGAAAGATAGCGAGGGCCGTCGAGTTTCTTTGTTAGCTGATTTGAGGCTTGCGGAACGGAGACTTGTGGACTCCCCAACGATTGAGGCCCTTTGTAAGGTAGTTGCACTACGTAATCAGTTGAAATCACTGGCATATAGCAAAACAGCAAAATCCCTTATGTGGGCAAAACAAAAATTTTATGAATTCTCTAACAAGCCACATAGTATGTTGGTTAATAAATTACGACCAAAAAAAATCCCAAGAAATTCTTTAAGTATGTAAACAATAAAAAATGGAAGAACAGACCATATTGGCCCCATAAAGAATGAGGAAGGACATCTGGTTACAAAGGATGGGGAGATGGCGAAGGTATTGAATTTATTCTTCTCCTCAGTCTTCACGAGTGAATCGGGGGGCTTCAGTAACCAAAACTGCAGTGTTTATCCTCATGACACAACACAGGAAGCACCTACATGGTTAACAGAGGACGGAATTAAAATTAGACTTGAGAAACTTAACATTAATAAATCACCGGGACCAGATGGCTTGCATCCGAGGGTACTTAGGGAACTCAGTCAGGTGATTGCCAGACCGTTGTTCCTAATTTTTACAGACAGTCTATTGACTGGAATGGTACCAGCTGATTGGAGAAAAGCCAATGTAGCACCAATATTTAAAAAGGGCCCAAAAACATCCCTGGGAATTACAGACCAGTTAGCCTAACATCAATAGTATGTAAACTCTTGGAGGGGATGATAAGGGACTATATACAAGATTTTAGTAATAAGAATGATATCATTAGCAGTAATCAGCATGGATTCATGAAGAATCGTTCTTGCCAAACCAATCTATTAACCTTCTATGAGGAGGTGAGTTGCCATCTAGATAAAGGAAGGCCCGTAGACGTGGTGTATCTGGATTTTGCGAAAGCATTTGACACAGTTCCTCATAAACGTTTACTGTACAAAATAAGGTGCGTTGGCATGGACCATAGGGTGAGTACATGGATTGAAAACTGGCTACAAGGGCGTGTTCAGAGGGTGGTGATAAATGGGGAGTACTCAGAATGGTCAGGGGTGGGTAGTGGGGTTCCCCAGGGTTCTGTGATGGGACCAATCCTATTTAATTTGTTCATAAACGACCTGGAGGATGGGATAAACAGTTCAATCTGGAGTATGCTGTCCAGTTCTGGGCACCAGTCCTCAGGAGGGACGTACTGGAAATGGAGCGAGTACAAAGAAGGGCAACAAAGCTAATAAAGGGTCTGGAAGATCTTAGTTATGAGGAAAGGTTGCGAGCACTGAACTTATTCTCTCTGGAGAAGAGACGCTTGAGAGGGGATATGATTTCAATTTACAAATACTGTACTGGTGACCCCAAAATAGGGATAAAACTTTTTCGCAGAAGAGAGTTTAATAAGACTCGTGGCCACTCATTACAATTAGAAGAAAAGAGGTTTAACCTTAAACTACGTGGAGGGTTCTGTACTGGTGACCCCAAAATAGGGATAAAACTTTTTCGCAGAAGAGAGTTTAATAAGACTCGTGGCCACTCATTACAATTAGAAGAAAAAGGGTTTAACCTTAAACTACGTAGAGGGTTCTTTACTGTAATGCCCCGTACACACGGTCGGATTTTCCGATGGAAAATGTCCGATCGGAGCGTGTTGTCGGAAATTCCGACCGTGTGTGGGCTCCATCGGACATTTTCCATCGGATTTTCCGACACACAAAGTTGGACAGCAGGAGATAAAATTTTCCGACAACAAAATCCGTTGTCGGAAATTCCGATCGTGTATACACAAATCCGACGGACAAAGTGCCACCCATGCTCAGAATAAATAAAGAGATGAAAGCTATTGGCCACTGCCCCGTTTATAGTCCCGACGTATGTGTTTTACGCCACCGCGTTTAGAACGATCGGATTTTCCGACAACTTTGTGTGACCGTGTGTATGCAAGACAAGTTTGAGCCAACATCCGACGGAAAAAATCCTAGGATTTTGTCGGAATGTCCGAACAAAGTCCGACCGTGTGTACGGGGCATTAGAACGGCAAGGATGTGGAATTCCCTTCCACAGGCGGTGGTCTCAGCGGGGAGCATTGATAGCTTCAAGAAACTATTAGATAATCACCTGAATGACCGCAATATACAGGAATATGTAATGTAATACTGACACATAATCACACACATAGGTTTGATTTGATGGACTTGTGTCTTTTTTCAACCTCACCTACTATGTAACTATGTAACGACCACGCCCCTTTCATTCCTTTCCCAAATTATTAATCCAGAAAAACAACACATGAAGTCCAGCGCTCAGGATATTTGTGTGGAAAACAAAAAGCAATATGCAACAGGCGTAAATTGTATGTTTTAATAAACTAATGAAAAACCTGTCATAGATAATATTCTGAGGTAACAGTAGCAACTACTGGTGAAACCAAGTAAAGAAGCACTGTAATAAAAAGCACATACTCATAGAGGAGAACATACACACAATAACACAGTGTAAAAAGGTGATTTCTCACAATGATAAAATTAAATAAATAAATATCAGCATATACTTGAATGGGAGGACAGTCAGCCTTGGACAACAGGAGACTAGCACTGGAGATCTATCCAATATGATTATATCCCACGGGAAACACTGGGTAAACTGATGGAAGCCAAGTTCAGGTTTAAACAGGTAACAGTGGACGAGATGTTGGGGTGAAACAAAAGTACTCACAGCCGAAGAGAGGTGCACGAGACTGCCTCGTACCTTGGAGAGGCTGGCGTTATGTGGGGGAGCTCGCTGGCTCAGGCAGATGATGAGAAAGCCACGGTGTGGAGGTGCATGGCTCCGCCGTGCGGAGAGCAGCCTGGCCGGAGCTTCGTGACTGTTGCGGATGATGTCAGCACGGGGAAGCCGCTGTAGCGTCGGAGAGTGTAAACATACCGCTGGTCAAACGGAAGGTGTCTCCACAAGGATGAAACCTCTGTGATGGGAAATGGTGACACTGCGCTGAGAGAGAAAACTGAATCTGGGAAACCAAGCAAGGGGGAGAAGGTGCTGGTGGCAGGCTGATGGAGCTCACATCTGACTGCCCAGCCTGGGAGATAGCCAAAACAACATGTAGGCAATGGAAAAATGAAAATGAAAATAAAAAATAAAAAATTGAAACAAAAAAGGGGAAAAAAACAATCCCTGATGGAATGGTGAGAGTAATGAGAAATTTAATGAGAGGTTGAACTTTTTTCAGAATAATAATAAAGATTTATGTTCTATATAATAAAAATGAGAATGAGACTAAACTGATAGAATTTTCTAATGAAAACAGTTCCTGAGAGACTCCAAGAGGCTTGCACAAAAGGTTCTTAAGAGAGTTTCTAAGATTTTTTATGGAAAAGTACTAAGTGACAATTTTTTAAAAATTTTATGTTTAAGTGTAATCTATATGTTCTCTAGACATGTACCCTGGTTTTTATGTATTTTTTAAATATGTTTTTTTGTATGTTTATTTATATTTATATATATGTTTAATACTGTATATTTATCCATTGTTGGTGTTTTGGATGATGGGGGCTAACATTGGAGATCATGATTCCCCCCCCCCATCCCCACAATGGGTTAAATTTCTGTCCTTTTTTTTTTCTTTTTTTTTCCCCGCCCACCATGTCCCCTCCTTTTAATCTATATTTTTTATTTAAACCCTGTGTGTTGCCTATACCCTTGACTATGACAAAGCGACAAGGCAACCTATTGGCAGAGACTGTCACTGTGACTTTTGATCTATTCACCCATGCATCCACTTTTTTTGTGAAGTCGCCCTTCAACCAGCATTGGCGGTTTCTCATCTCATCATTCTCATTTCCCCTTTTTTGTTTCAATTTTTTATTTTTTATTTTCATTTTCATTTTTCCATTGCCTACATGTTGTTTTGGCTATCTCCCAGGCTGGGCAGTCAGATGTGAGCTCCATCAGCCTGCCGCCAGCACCTTCTCTCCCTTGCTTGGCTTCCCAGATTCAGTTTTCTCTCTCAGCGCAGTGTCACCATTTCCCATCACAGAGGTTTCAGCCTTGTGGAGACACCTTCCGTTTGACCAGCGGTATGTTTACACTCTCCGACGCTACAGCGGCTTCCCCGTGCTGACATCATCCGCAACAGTCACGAAGCTCCGGCCAGGCTGCTCTCCCCACGGCGGAGCCATGCACCTCCACACCGCGGCTTAGTCATCATCTGCCTGAGCCAGCGAGCTCCCCCACATAACGCCAGCCTCTCCAAGGTATGAGGAAGTCTCGTGCACCTCTCTTCGGCTGTGAGTACTTTTGTTTCACCCCAACATCTCATCCACTGTTACCTGTTTAAGCCTGAACTTGGCTTCCATCAGTTTACCCAGTGTTTCCCGTGGGATATAATCATATTGGATAGATCTCCAGTGCTAGTCTCCCGTTGTCCAAGGCTGACTGTCCTCCCATTCAAGTATATGCTGATATTTATTTATTTAATTTTATCATTGTGAGAAATCACCTTTTTACACTGTGTTAATGTGTGTATGTTCTCCTCTATGAGTATGTGCTTTTTATTACAGTGCTTCTTTACTTGGTTTCACCAGTAGTTGCTACTGTTACCTCAGAATATTATCTATGACAGGTTTTTTATTAGTTTATTAAAACCTACAATTTACGCCTGTTGCATATTGCTTTTTGTTTTCTACACAAATATCCTGAGCGCTGGACTTCATGTGTTGTTTTTTTGCTTTGATCTGTTTATATCAGTTACAGTTTGTCTGGCTGCACGGGTTATTGTTGATGATTTTCCCTCTCTACATTGTGCATGTGCTATGCGGAATATAGAGATTTTATGTCTTATACAGCACATGTGTTGCTATAAACTTTTCGGGTGGTCCACCACTGGCGCTGGGTTATTATTTTGTGTTTTTTTCTATTAATCCAGAAAGATGGCTCACCTACACATTGTCCCCAAACCATGACGAAAACTTTTGGAAACTTTTATAGAGAGCTCTATAATTGTTTTACCCCTGAAAAGCATTTCTCATTATACACAAAATAATTTTGACCAATTTGTAAAAGATTTATCACTTCCTAAGCTTACATCCTCAGATCTTGAGATGCTTAATGCTCCTATCTCCCCTGAAGAGTTAACTAAAATAATCAAGGATCTTCCTCTACACAAATCCCCAGGTCCAGATGGCCTCACATATCTTTATTATAAAACTTTTTTGCCCGTCTTAATGCCACTAATGTTACTTTTATTTAGCTCATTGTTAAAAGGTAACACACCCCACTCCCAGTTTACTCATTCGTATATATCGGTAATACCAAAACCGGGAAAGGACTCTTCTATACCCGATAACTATAGGCCTATAGCCTAACTAAATTCTGATTATAAGATTTTCACGAAGATTCTGTCATCACAGCTATCACAAATCATACCCAAATTGGTTAATAGAGATCAGGTGGATTTTGTGCCATCTAGACATGCAGGGGATAACACAAGGCATACTATAGATTTGATTGATCTACTAAATAAATTCCCCCGTCCTGCTCTTATATTGAGTTTGGATGCGCAAAAAGCGTTTGATCACATAAGCTGGCCCTATATTTTTTCCACATGTTTACTTTTTGGGTTTGAGGGACCTTTTTTTAAGGTTATACAGGCATTATACAATCACACATCTGCACAGGTACGGATGGCATCATTTCTATCACCCTGTTTCCCCATGTCAAATGGCACTAGGCAGGAATGCCCCCTGTCTCCCCTTCTTTTTTTTCTGTGCTTGGAGCCTCTGGCAGAGGCGATAAGGTGTCACCCAGATATTAAGGGGGTACTAATGAGACAGAGGGAATATAAATTATCCTTATTTGCGGATGATATTCTTCTCACGTTAACTAATCCCATTATTACACTTCCTTCCTTACATGCTCTCCTTCAGAAATTTGGATCCATATCCGGCTACAAAATAAATACTGCTAAAACTGAAGCACTTCCCATGCACATACCTTCAGATATCTTAACACAACTTAAAGGTCTATACCCCTATAAATGGTGCTCTGAAGCTTTAACATACTTGGGCATTAAGCTTACCTCCTCATACTCTAGTTTATACTCCACCAATTTCCCACCGCTGTTCCACGATATACACCGATGTCTTTACCAAAGGGCTACATATCCTATTACCATGCTTTGTAGAATTAACGTTTTAAAGATGTCTATATTGCCAAGGTTACTATACCTCTTTGAAACTTTACCGGTAGCGATACCTATTAGTCAGATTAAAGCCCTTCATAGGGGTTTTTTAAAATTTATATGGAACAACGGATCCCATCGGATAGCTAGTTCAGTGGTATTCTCTCAAAAAACGCAAGGGGGTTTGGGCGCACCTGAAATCATAAAGTATTATGATATCAGCATCTCACTTTCGGACGGTAGTTTCCTGGTCCTCTCAGGTGACTCCAAACCGGTGGTCAGAGATAGAAAGAGGTGCCATATACCCAGTACATGCCTGCTCGCTGTTATGGTCTAGTTCCCTGTCAAATGATCCCATATTGAAAAATATGTGCCTAGCACCGATGCTATTAACCAAGTCATTATGGGGTAAATGTGTGCTGAAATTTTCGCTCTCATCATCATGTCCCCCTCTATCTAACAAATTGTTAAAACCCATTAATACCTGATAGTATGGCCTATAGACGCTTGCTGCCCTGGATGCAAACCCCCCTTTTTCAATTACGTAACCTAGTGCATCCGGTTACTCGCAAATTACATTCTTTTGCAACTTTACAAGAAAAATGTTATATTCCTCAAAATCTATTTTATTTTCACCTTCAAGTTAGACATTTCTTCCATTCTCTATCCCCGACTCTCACTCTGGATCGACCCACTCCCTTCGAACACCTGTGTGCTGAGGGTCCACATCAATTACATTTAATATCATCCATATATCATATTCTGCATGAATCCGCAAAAGTGTCAGTTGACTCCCACCTATATATGCGCAAATGGAACACGATTTTAGGACGTATTGTTCCTATGCAAATATGGAATAAAATTTGGTTATCAACCTTTAAATCCTCTAAATGTGTATCCCAGAGGGAGACGGCGGTGAAGGTCTTAATGTTTTGGTACAAAACTCCAGAACGCATTCATTACATTAATCCCGCCCTCTCACCTCAGTCTTGGAGATGTGGAAGGTTCACATTTTCATATTTTCTGGTCATGCCCACTTATACAGATATTTTGGTTAGAGGTCATGCAAACTATTCAAAGTGTAACAGGTATCACATTACCCCTGGACCCTATTCACTATCTACTTGGGCTCCCCTTTTCGGGTATCTCCAAACCGACGATTAACCTCATATCTACTCCTAGCTGCAAAAAGGGCCATACCGCTATGTTGGTTGTCCAATACCCCGCCCTCCCATATACAATTTTTACAACTTGTAGCGGTAGTTAGAAGGATGGAATATCTTACAGCTACAGTGCATGATACAGTCTCTCAATTTAATAAAATTTGGGAGCTCTGGGATCAATCCGAATATGGGGATCATATCAACTGAATATTCTTTTTTGTGAATTGATTATGTTATTCCTAGTGGGCCCTTCCCTGTTCTTTATCTATTGTTCTTTAGTAGACTCCTTCGTTGTAAGACTATATGTAACTATACACACTCTGCAATTTATGCAATTGCCCTTGACAACTAGTTAATGTTAATTTATACTCGTGTACTATGTAAACAGAGAAATTCTATAGATGTATGTTTCTAAGCTATGAACAGTTGTATACCTTTCTAATGCTACTTGTCTCATGTTCCGTGATGTACCAAGTGGATTTTTGTTGTTTATTGCATTACAAAAAATAAATAAAAAACTACAATTACAAAAAAAAAAGATACAATCCAATATAATCAACGTAAAGAAGACGTAATTGCAAGATAACAATGCGACACATTTACATAAGAAGAATACCCAGTGAAGGCCAGCAAGCAGCTCAAAAGAAGTCACTAACAGGACAATGCAGGAGAAGGTCAATAATGAACTGTGGGGGGGGGGGGGGGGTATTGGAAAGCTTCTAGTGTACTAAGATATCCTTGGCCAAAAATCAAACACAATATTATCTCAAAGCAAAAATAAAATAAAAGGGTGCTTATTCGCATTGGGTACATCCAAAACCACATCAGTGAAAAAGTCAATGTCAAATGATTGACATTGTGAATAAGCACACCAGCTAAATATTTATAGCAATAGATAAGGTGAAGGACACTGGCACAAAATTGGTGGTCTCCTATATTTGTATTGTGTCAGCTGCCTATTACATGTGTTAGTTTCCCCTCCAGTGTATGTATACTTGTGTGTAATTACAGCTTACAAACAGTGTGTTCATTATCTTTTTAGTATGCTAGCCTTGTGCATGTGTGTTTTTTACAGTACAATACATGCTTATTTTTCCCCTCTCCAATAATAGATCTAAAAATAAGATTTAAAATCTACTTTAGGCTGTCAACCACCACTTTCTGGCTTCCCTTTACACCTCGTAGCTCATCTCCAGACAAGCATATACATCAAAAAAGAAGGAGCCCAATAGTGTAATTTTGAAAAAAAACACATTCATTTTTTTTAACTACTCACATAGCTAGAAGGATATAATCATATATCAGTAAACTGCTGAATCTCCTTTGTTTGTCCTACAGACAATTGCCGGCTAAGCTTCCACTCTGCCTCCCTCTCCAGAATGAAGTTCCCTTCACTAGCTCTCAGAGCTTGTACACACCCACCATTAGGCCTCCCCCCGATGTGTTTCGTCTGTATAGGACTTTTTCAAGAGGATGGCATAACGGTGTACTACAATGCCTTAAATAGGGTTCCACTATATTTAACCCCTTCCAATCTAAATCAGGGATAAACAACTAATGTAGTCAAAATATCATCTCCATCAATTGTTACTCTTCTATAGCTCTCTTTCTAATTTCCCGAGAGCGGCCATACACAATTCAATTGATCAACCAACTACAAATCTGCACTGTTACTGTTACAGCCATTGTAAAAAAAAAAAAAAAAAAAGGCACTGCCATAATGTGCTAATATGCATTGTATACTACCACATTATGAAGTACTCACCTTGGAACGAAGCCCTTCAGCGCTGTAAAGTCACCGTTGAGAGGGCTGACATGTTCCCCCTGTCTGTCTTCCGGGTTTGCAAGCTCCAGCTATGTGATTGGCCAAAGCCACGATCATGTCACTCCCGCATATTCACAAGGTGACCCGCTGTTTCTAGCACTGACTCTGAAGGTCCGGCACTGTAAACCGGACCATTAGAGCACATGCGCCGATGATGTCATCAGCTGCATGCATACCTGAATATCTCCTAAACTGTGTGCAAGTTAGGAGATATTCACAGTACCTACCGGTAAGCCTTATTATAGGCTTACCGGTAGGTACAAGTGGTAGTATAGAGTGTGCAGACTATCAGAGCTCCACTGAAAGATCTAATACAATAAATATCTACCTAATAACTATGTATTAAAATGTTTTACCGTGCTACAATTAAAATATATATATTAACTATACACTGAAAATTCCATACATCACTTTACTACACTTTAGAACATGCATAATTGATTTAGTAATGTCCACCACAATGGTTAAATTACAATCAAATTTCATACATTGACTATATTATTAAAAATTCTTTATTTTATATGGACATTATATATGGATTAAAATAAAATACAAAAAGTATTAAACATATAAAAAAGTGAAATGTAAAATGTAAAAGTTAAAATATTAAAAACAAGAAGCCATGGGTCTATACTAATTAGAGATGCATACATTAATTTAATTTTCCCACCTATATAATAAAGCTACGTTACTAAAAAAATTATTACACATCTAATAGTCACTAATGTAGCAATTCAAATCCAATTGAGTATTTAAACCCTTGGAGTTTAGGGTCTTTAACAGGTATATCCACTTGATCTCCCTTTTGGAAACTTCCCTCACCCCATTTGACCCTCTACAATGTGGATGAGCCCTATCTATTCCCCAAAACTGTAGTAAGGATGAATTTGTATTATGCATCTTTTAAAAATGCAGGGATACACCATGATATTTGTATACTCTTTGATTATTACTTTATATGCTCTACCCTAGAGTAAGGGATGTAACAGCTAGGGAAGATATAAAAAGTGAATTAAGAAATAAATCCCTGTTTAATCCACCTCTAAGTAATAATCATTAGGTAGAAGGATCTTGAGAATTGTCTGGTTAAGAAAGGCATTAACCCCATTATATAGGTAGAGGGATCGAGGAAGTACAAAGAAGAAAAGATATTATTGTGCGTCCCAATGACAAGAGGGGAGGGGTAAATATTGATAGGAATGTAAACCATGAAGGGATGATAAATATGTTGTTAGACAGGGACATGTAAAAAAGTTGATTTAACACCCCACAAAAGATTTTAATAGAGAATTGAAGTCCTTGGTTACTGAAGGATACAAGATGGGGGCAATCACAAAGAACAAAATGAAATAACTGACTTTAAGGCAGTGTTTCTCAACTCCAGTCCTCAAGGCGCCCCGACAGGTCATGTTTTCAGACTTACCATTATTTTGTACAGGTGTTTTGATTGGTTTCACTGCCTTAGTAATTATCATAGCCATTTTATGCGAAAGAAATCCTGAAAACATGACCTGTTGGGGCACCTTGAGGACTGAGAAACACTGCTCTAAGGGGAGATATACTAAAACTGATGCACTCAGAATCTGGTGCAGCTGAGCATGGTAGCTAATCAGCTTCTAACTTCAGTTTGTTTAATTAGGCTTTGGCAATAAAAACCTGAAAGTTGATTGCTTTCTATGCAGAATTGCACCAGATTTTGCACTCTCCAGTTTTAGTAAATAAGTGTTGGATCCCAATAAAATACAGCCTCCCAAAAATACACAAAAATAGGCAAGCTCCCTCTTTAAGACCTATAGATAATGGAATAGGGTCGGGCAGCTCGGTTGGGAGAATATTCGGATATTTTCATACAACCTAAAGCTACATCTACCAAAACCTGAAGGATACAAATGATTTATTAAGATCACTGCAGCAGATCACTGCAGCAGATCACATTGGCTTCTGAAACACAAGTGTATCTGGTTACTGCAGATGTCTCTTCTTTACATACAACTTGAGGTTGCAATATTAGGTCTAAATTGGGCCTTAAGTAAAAAAGATCACATTCCTTGACTACAGAAAATATTTCTTGAAAAAATCCTAAATTTCTGTTTGAGTAGAAATTACTTTTGGTATCGGGGGAACTTTTATATTCAAAGTACAGAAGT
This sequence comes from Lithobates clamitans, assembly GCA_037952925.1. Lineage (NCBI taxonomy): Eukaryota > Metazoa > Chordata > Amphibia > Anura > Ranidae > Lithobates > Lithobates clamitans. The sequence goes on from JBBGZY010000014.1 coordinate 8,702,695, forward strand.
AGCAATGGGTGCACCCAGTATTGCTAACCTATTTTTGGTGGAGTGGATGGATAGATATATTTTTAGCCAAATGAGATCAGAGCTCCTCTTCTACAAAAGCTTTATAAATGACCTGCTCTTAATCTGGCAATGCTTTGCTTCACAGCCACACCATGAGTTATATCTCCTGTCAAACACAACCTATCCAAGTGATACACACAGTTGTGGAATGCAAGTGTGGGGTTTCAGAGCTTGAAAGCAGACAGTGAGAAGGCTATACAGCCCCTCCTTACTACCTGTCAAATGCTCTCTGAAGAGTAATCTGAATGATATCGCTCTTCAGAAACCAAAGTGTGAGCAAACCCTTAATATTTTTTTAAAATCATTTTTATTACAGGTTTTAAAATTGAATTTATTTATTTTGTACATTTTTAAACAGCCCTGGGGGGGGCTTTGGTGATATATTAGGGGTATAAACAGACCCCTGATGTCTCACTTTTGAGACAGAGAATAGGACTGAGGACAGGAATTCCTCAGTCCCTTTCTATGCAGCTTCAGGTACACTGGACAGTAAATCAATGGTAAGTGCTTTGTGCTTTGTGGCTTCCTGTTCGTTCACACCGTTTATTGTGCTTCAGTTATGAATGAACACAGGAGTGATTGGTATCTATCACCTACTGTGTTCATTCAGGAAAGGAAGGGCCCGGTAAATGTAACATATTTGCCAGGCCCCCCTCTCACCATTTTGAACCTGATCCTCCTGTGGCCCACAGCAGCTGCAGACAGGAGAGGGGGAGAGCCTGCTGCTGGGGGGGGGGGGCACACAGGGGGACTGGAGCAGTGGGGGGTTGGGAGGGAGCTGGGTGCAGACACTGTAGATTCTCCTGCAGTGCGGCCCACAGGAGGGAAAGGAGGAGAGACCAGCTGCACGGCAGGGGGATTATCGAAGCCCAGTGCCAGAACTTGTTCCTGCACTGGGCTCTGGGATTTAGCCTGGATCTGTGGGACGCCAATGAAATCTCAGGACAGTCCCGGCCACCCTAGAACAGTGAGGATGTATGCTTTCTGTCATTGCCCCACTGTGGACAGAGTAGTCTTGGCTAGATATGTGTTTTTATATGAACTTTAGGTAAAAGACAAACAAATTACGGTACAATGCCAGTTAATACTTTTTAAGGACTTTGTGACCATTGTAAGCATTCCCATCTGTGTAATATGGTTTTCCCAAGCCTGTAATTTTGCTGACTATATCATATATGTTTTAATTTTTTTTTCCCTTAGGTACAATAACATTTGGTAATAATATTTGCGATGAATGAATTGAAACATGGTCGACAGCTACATAATCTTTGAACAGCATCAGACAGTAAAGGAACTTTGAAAACAAATGAATTCTTTACACATCCTGGACATCCTTGTTAACATCCTCCCATCTGTAACAGTTCAAGCTGTGTGTGTATTCTCATGGAGAATGTGACTTACAGCTGCTTAGCAAGAAAAAGCTGCATGAAGTGCACTCATCTCACAGTCTAATTACTAGTTCAAGCTTACAATGCCCACGGCATGGCATGATGCTCTGCGCGCCTCCAACACGGTGAAGGAAGTTTGTATTTTTTTTCTTGTATACTTTTGGCAGAGAGCTGTCATACCATCAAAAGGAAATACATTGGAGAAGCCACAGACTGTCTATATTCTACTACACTCTAACAGCACAAATAATTAAAGCAAATCGAGTGGCATGAGAACACTGAGAACAACGGCGTAAAACTCAACAATGGTAATGAACTGAAAAGGGAGTTCTACACAATAAGCAGCAATAAAAACAAAAGTTCTCTTGAAATTTAAAAACCGTATGGGAGCTAAAGTTCAAGTTAAAGTTTTTGTTTACAGGTTTTCTGCTATTCCTTTGCTATGCTAGTTCAGTTTATTGACATAGGATGTTAAGATGCTCAGACACGTTAGATCAGTGGTTCTCAAACTTAGTGAGACTAGAGCCCGGTAGACTTGTGCACAACAGAAAATTTTGTTTAGTTTCGGTTCGTTGTCATTCGTAAAATACATAATGTCGTTTTGTTATATCCGTTATGTTATGTTAATACGTTTTCGGATAATTCATTATTATTCGTAGAGTGTCGATATTCGTTATCCTGAATCTCGAATCATGTCAAATTCATTCGTTATATGCGCTATAATTTCGTTTGTATGCGTTGAAATTCGATATTTACCGTATGTATGTGTATATTTGTGAAAATGATTCGTAGTTTGGAAAGTCGTTTGTTTATTGACTCTATTAACACACACAATGACAATGTCTCTTCTCCTCTGCTCAAATACAATACAACACCCTTCTCACTCAGTTCTCAGGAATGCACTTTGCCAGTAATCCAACCTCCAGCACAAAATGAATCAGCTGATTGGACTGTGAGATTTACTTTGAGTTGACCTTTTGTTTCATTAGATCTTAAGTAAATTTCCGAATAACGTCGAATTCATTCGTTATATCCGCTATAATTTCTTTCGTATTCGTTGAAATTTGTTATTTTTTTTATAGATGCAAAATTCGGCCGAATTTCGATTTGTTACGAAACTAGTTGCACAAGCCTAGAGTATGTTCTTCCTAAACCTTCCATATGCCAACAGTAAGGGCCCATTTACAGTAAATGTTTTTGTGATACAACACACTACTGTGTGCTAATGTGCACTGCAACGCGGTACAACACATGTGCATTGCCTTAGAGCAACACATAGCAACAGGTTACAATGCACACACTGCTGCCATGCAGAAGTGGGAATTCAGCCTACAATACAATAAAAGTCTAGGAATGCCAATATTCCAATACTTTTATTGTATGAGTATAAATTGTTTTTGCCTGCCTAGTGCCTATTGATCTATTGCAGTCATGTAAGCATTACAAGACTGCAAGGTAGATCAAAAGACATATACACCAGGCAGTAGGAAGGCAATCATATCTGTCCAGCTGAAGATCACTTACCATGATTAGAGCATGCGCTGTAGAATTCCATACCCATGCTGTGCTAGGTGTGTGTCATTCAGTGCAGGTCTCCTCCATTGATCCATGCTGCTGCTGATTTCTTCAGGCTCCCCATGTGCCGCTCCTGCATTTTGTGCAATCGCTTTAGTAATTTGATCACCATAGAAAAAGGGACACTGATGCCTCCCAACAACCAGACACTCAGCTTTGACTCTTAAAGTGGAAGTAAAGGCAAAGCCTAAGGGGCCTAAGTGAAGGAAGATAGTGTACTCACCCTTCCCCCAGCTTCTGCCAGCAGCGCCTAGTTGAGGGTTACATCCTCCTCAATCCACCGAGATCTGGGGAATGTAGAATAGCCCAAATTGTATTGAAAAGATGCTTCCAGAACTGTGCTGCAGCATCATCTCATAAAGTTTGGAGAACTCAGCATTCCTCGTAATATCATTGGAGGATAATAACGTCACCACACCACGAAACTTGTAGAAAAGATGAGCATATATTTTTAATGTCTTACAGATTTTCTGTTTAACTTTTTTCCAGCATTTAAACAAAGGATGGGGAAATTAACAGATCTTGCATGTAGTGCAAGGTACACTTTAAAGAAGTTATATAACACAACTCCAACCAAATTTTTTTTGTATTGGATTGAGTAGGGTGGGGTCCCTCAACTTTTTATTGTTGCCTGAGTCCCCATTTATAAAATGTCTCCTCCTTGTTCCTCTCTGGTTGACATGAGTAAGACAAGGCTGAAAGTAAAGAGAAATCTCCTTCCTTAAAGTGGATGTAAACCCAATGTCATCCTTTCTAAACTACTGCCATAGGGGTTATCTATAAGGATATACATGTCTCCTGCATGTATCTTTACCCGTCAAATGTCTCCCCTCTGTCTGTTATTAGACACGAAAAACTGCATATTCTGTGGGTGGGTCTGTTGTCTGGAGCTCGGTGGGTGGAGTCGTGATGTCAGTAGACTCCCCGCCCACCTCTACACTCCCCTTGTCAATATGCATTTTGTGTATTTCTAACTGAACTTCTGCTATGATCTCTAACATCCAGTGAAAAGACAGGAAAGTAACCACATGACTTCAGCATGCCAAATCATGGTGAGGTGTGGAACAGCCAATCCTTGCAGAGCTGTTGAAGAAAGGAGTGGGGGAGGGAATTTAAAAATAATGCATGTCTCTTAGGCTAGTGCATGAGATGTAAATCACCTGTCACTCACAGCAAGGGGGAGGATTTCACAAACTTTTTCTCAGTTTGTCAAGAATTGTCTCACTGAACAATAAAAGAGGATTGCTCAGAGATGGATTAACTCTATGTGGCAAGACTGTGTTCAAATGATAGCAAATCTTATACTCTACAGTATGTAATTAAAAAAACAAAAACATTTTTTCAGGTTTACATCCACTTTAATGTCTATTTGACAGACATACAGAAAGGGAGGGGAAGACCCTGCATTGGTGACATAGACAGCAATAAAAAAAAATGTAAGTAGCTCGAGGAAAGGTAAATAGTCTGTCAGGATTGTGTCCATGTCTCCCTGAGGTTGATGTCCCCTCGTTTCCTGTCCAAATTAGGGTTTTAGACACAGGAAAAGAAGATTAATATGCTGTATGTCCTGCATTAAAAAAATTCCCCAATGGTGAAACACAAAGCATTTAAAACCTGACAGAGGTTCTAACACATCTCTATTTTGTCTGGAGTTAGACAACCCTCACCCTCAAACCAGAGATTTCCTCTGCAATACATTTCTGCCACTAGATGTCCGAAAACGGATGGCCAACATCATTCAACCCACTTCCTCTAAGCCTAGGTCATTTTGGACCCACCCCAGCCAGTGACTAGACAGTGAAAGGAGAAACAGCACAGTAATAGGCTAATCAAGCTGTCACGCTACGTTTGCTTCATATCAGCATGCTTCTTGTCAGCACATGACTGATTGTCTTCTTGTACTGCTTCTTTCTCTCACACTCCAGCCCCGCTGTACAGGGATTAAAAGGCAGATTCAGGTACTTACACGACTTTCATTTAAAAAATAAATTTAGTGGTATATTAAAGTCTAAATTTATCTAAAAATAAAAACAGAAAAATTAGACCAATGGACATAACGTAAAGTTAGTATGATGTGTTCCTTGTATTAATTCTTCTCCATTCAGTAGAAATCTTTATCTGTCCTATAAATCTTCATCTGTTCTATGAATGACATAGGATTTCTGAATAGGAGATGGGAAGTTGATTGACAGCTCTGGCCCCTCTATTAAGAGATCCTGTGTCATTCATAGAAGCTGTAGTATGGCTTCTATGAATGGAAGGTCTTGCAAGAAACAGTGGGTCCCTTAGCTGTATTAACCCCTGCTGCACTGGAAGATTACCAGTGGATTTCTACTGAATAGAAAAGAATCAGCACAATCACATCCCTGTACACACGGTCGGACATTGATCGGACATTCCGACAACAAAATCCATGGATTTTTTTCGATGGATGTTGGTTCAAACTTGTCTTGCATACACACGGTCACACAAAGTTGTCGGAAAATACGATCATTCTGAACGTGGTGACGTAAAACACGTACGTCGGGACTATAAACGAGGCAGTAGCCAATAGCTTTCATCTCTTAATTTATTCTGAGCATGCGTGGCACTTTGTCCGTCGGATTTGTGTACACACGATCGGAATTTCCGACAACGGATTTTGTTGTGGGAAAATTTTATAGCCTGCTCTCAAACTTTGTGTGTCGGAAATTCCGATGGAAAATGTGTGATGGAGCCTACACACGGTCGGAATTTCTGACAACAAGCTCCTATCACACATTTTCCATTGGAAAATCTGACCGTGTGTACGGGGCATAACAGTAATGCCCTGTACACACGGTCGGATTTTCGACGGAAAAAAGTGTGATCGGATTATGTTGTCGGAAATTCCGATCGTGTGTGGGCTCCATCGGACTTTTTCCGTCGGAATTTCTGACACACAAAGTTTGAGAGCAGGATATAAAATTTTCCGACAACAAAATCCGATCGTTTAATTTCCAATCGTGTGTACACAAATCCGACGCACAAAGTGCCACGCATGCTCAGAATAAATTAAGAGACGAAAGCTATTGGCTACTGCCCAGTTTATAGTCCCGACGTACGTGTTTTACGTCAACGCGTTTAGAACGATCGGATTTTCCGACAACTTTTTGCGACAGTGTGTATGCAAGAAAAGTTTGAGCCAACATCCTTCGGAAAAAATCTGATGGATTTTGTTGTCGGAATGTCCGATCAATGTCCGACCGTGTGTACAGGGCATAAGGCTCCATTTACACCTAGTAATACTCCATTGTGTAAAAGTGCGTGTTTACAAAACACTTGGGTGCCATCCATTATTAATGGCACCCCGAACACAGCAAGCAGACACACATTTTTCCACATGAGAAAACACCAAGAAAAGCGTCAAAATGCATTGTTAAGAAAAGTGCAGAGCTCAACACGCAAAAATCTACATAAGCTACTTTGATGCATGTATGGCACATAGGGCACATTGAAATTAATGAGCTGCCCTATGTGTGTAACTTGAGAATGCAACATAAAGGCGCATAAATGTGGTTTTTCCAGTGGATTCCCAGTTTGTGTAAGTGTTAATGCAGTCTGATTTTTCTGTTTTTATTTTTAGCTAAACTTAGGCTTAAGGCCTGATTCACACCTATGCATTTTTAGTGCTTTTTGCATTTTGCAGATTTGCACTACAGTCCATTTAACATGGTTTCCTATGGAACACGTTCTGTAGTGCAAATCTGCAAAATGCAAAAAGCACTAAAAATGCATAGGTGTGAATCAGGCCTTACTGAATAAAGAACTGCATTGATTTGTGTCTTTTATACCTCTCTAGACTTCAGTTTTAAGGCTTGGTTCACACTAGTACAATGTTATTTTGACGCAATTTCAGGTGCGATTATATATTGCGAGTTGCTTGCGATTCTGATGTGATTTTACTGGGTACCTGCTACTGCTACTACTTCTACAACTGCTACTCCTTTTTGGGGGGACCAAGGATTTGCCTGGGATGCGAGTTGAGGGTTAAAAATATTAAATCGCTTTCCAAATTGCAGCCGAATCCCATGCCTGATTTTTGTGTGTTTGCATTGAAGTGTATGGGCCAAAATTTGCACTGGAATTGTACCAGAATAGTACAGGAACAGTATTAGTTTTCTGCCACACATAGCTTTGCTTTTAGGTCTCATCTGGCCAGAGTACCTTCTTCCACATGTTTGCTGTGTCCCCCACATGGCTTCTTGCAAACTGCAAATGGGACCTCTTATGGCTTTCTTTCAACAATGGTTTTCTTCTTGCCATTCTTCCATAAAGAAGTGCACGACTAATAGTTATCATGTGGACAGATTCTCCCACCTGAGCTGTGGATCTTTGCAGCCCCTCGGGGTTACCAAGGGCCTCTTGGCTGCTTCTCTGATTAATGCTCTCCTTGCCTGGCCTGTAAGTTTAGAGGAAGGGCCATGTCTTGGTAGGTTTGCAGTTGTGCCATACTCTGTTTTCGGATGATGGATTTAACAGTGCTCCATTAGATGTTCAAAGCATGGAATATTTTTTTATAACCTAACCCTGCTTTAAATGTATCCACAACTTTATCCCTGACCTGTCTGGTGTGTTCTTTGGCCTTCATGATGCTGTTTGTTCACTAAGGTTCTCTAACAAACTTCTGAGGGCTTCACAGAACAGCTGTATTTATACTGAGATTAAATTACACACAGGTGTGCTCTATTTATTAATTAGGTGACTTCTGAAGGCAATTGGTTCCACTAGATTTTAGTTAGGGGGTATCAGGGTAACGGGGGCTGAATACAAATGCATGCCACACTTTTCAGATATTTATTTGTAAAAAAATTAGAAAACCATTTATCATTTTCCTTCCACTTCACAATTATGTTTGTTGGTCTATCACATAAAATCCCAATAAAATACATTTACGTTTTCGGCTTTAACATAACAAAATGTGAAATTTCAAGGGGTATGAATACATTTTCAAGGCACTGTGTGTGTGTGTATATATATATAGTATAGTATCTCACAAAAGTGAGTACACCCCTCACATTTTTGTGCTGTCCCCTCAAAATAACTCAACACGCAGCCATTAATGTCTAAATAGCTGGCAACAAAAGTGAGTACACCCCAAGTAAAAATGACCAAATTGGGCTCAAAGTGTCAATATTTTGTGTTGCCACCATTATTTTCCAGCACTGCCTTAACCCTCTTGGGCATGGAGTTCACCAGAGCTTCACAGGATGCCACTAGAGTCCTCTTTCACTCCTCCACGATGACATCACAGAGCTGGTGGATGTTAGAGACCTTGCACTCCTATGCCTTCCATTTGAGGATGTCCCACAGATGCTCAATAGGTTTTAGGTCTAGAGACATGCTTGGCCAGTCCATCAATTTTACCCTCAGCTTCTTTAGCAAGGCAGTGGTCCTCTTGGAGGTGTGTTTGGGATCATGTTGGAATACTGCCCTGCGGCCCAGTCTTCGAAGGGAGGGGATCATGCTCTGCTCCAGTATGTCACAGGACACTTGTCTTTGTATTCCTCCCCTTGTTGCCGCCACACACGCTTGACATAATCTTAACCAAATACGTTTATCTTGGTCTCATCAGATCACACAACATGGTTCCAGTAAACCATATCCTTAGTCTGCTGGTCTTCAGCAAACTGTTTGCAGGCTTTCTTGTGCATCATCTTTAGAAGAGGCTTCCTTCTGGGACGACAGCCATGCAGACCAATTTGATGCAGTGTGCGGCGTATGGTCTGAGCACTGACAGGCTGACCCCCCCACCCCTTCAACCTTTGCAGCAATGCTGGCAGCACTCACGTCTATTTCCCAAAGACAACCTCTGGATATGACGCTGAGCATGTGCACTCAACTTCTTTGGTCGACCATGGCAAGGCCTTTTCTGAGTGGAACCTGTCCTGTTTATCCATTGTATGGTCTTGGCCACCATGCTGCAGCTCAGTTTCAGGGTCTTGGCAATCTTCTTAGAGCCCACACCATGTTTATGTAGAGCAACAATTCTTTTTTTCCGATCTTTGTCTTGAGCTGCCATGTTGAACTTCCAGTGACCAGTATGAGAGAATGAGAGCGATAACACCAAATTTAACACACCTGCTCCCCATTCACACATGAAACCTTGTAACACTAACAAGTCACATGACAGCGGTTTAGACATTAATGGCTGTGTGTTGAGTTTTTTTGAGGGGACAGTAAATTTACATGGTTATACAAGTTGTACACTCACTACTTTACATTGTTGCAAAGTGTCATTTCTTCAGTGTTGTCACAAGAAAATATATAATAAAATATTTACAAAAATGTGAGGGGTGTACTCACTTTTATGAAATACTATATATATATATATATATATATATATATATATATATATATATATATACACATACATACATACATATACACACATGTACAACTGTATATATACAGTTTCCCGTCTAAAAATCTAATATAACATCTCGTGAACTTGCATGTCGACTTGTCTGCCTTGTACACATTGTCTTTTTATGTTTGAGAAAATGTAACATTACTTTGTGTTACATAAACCAGTGGGGCTGATTGGGTTTCTAGTGTTTCAAGAAGAAAATAGAGCGGAAAACTTTATAAGCTTGTTCCAAATTCTATATTTAGATAGAGGCAGAAGTTCTCTTCACAAGCTCATGTGTTCCATTAATTCCTTCATATGCTGGAAGTGATATTTAAAGGGAGCAAGTCACAAGTATTAACACAGACAGTTTGCCAGTATTACACTGAAGATTGCCATTGCCTTCCTCCCTAAAGCTATGCTAGTTTCCGGGTAGAGCAGTCCTGCACAATCTACTACTGCAACTGTGCCTAATGTAAAACTCACATCTAACTTTAGGTCGGCAGCACTTGGACACATTTTGTGCCTTAGCAATGTATCAGAAGGCCTGTGACTTGCAAACTTTTGAACTTCCCCACATATTAGAGGCATGCAGATTCACAGAAAACAATTGTTTTATTTTAAGTTATCATGATATTAGGTTGTGCACTCACTTTGATGGACATTTTTATTCAAGAAGACCCAACATAGTGTGGAAAATGTAACCAGTGCGGTTAGTATCAACATCACCTTGCTTATATCCAGTGGATGGATCCCTCGTGACGTGTGAATCCAAGTCTTACTAGACTCCTATAATGTGGAGTCTAGCTATCTGTTAAGGGCACATCCTTTTCATATCACGGTGAAAGTTTCACTTTGGGTGTATAGTCGTCCACCATCCTTGAGACACGACTGCAAAGATTCCTTCACATTATTTGTTTGGACACTTTCATGGACTGATCACTGTTATTTATTCACTTTTTATATAATTTCACATAGCACAGCAATTTTTTGTTTTTCCATGTATTTACACAAATGTTCTGTTGTGTGATTGCCAGCTGCTCCTTTTTTTTTTATTTATTATTTTCATCTGCACAATTACTACATTTTCTTTATTCTAGTTTTCATCTTGAACACTGTCATTGCAGCGGTGACTATTTTGTTTATTAATTTATACACCATTTACTTGATTTTTTCACTTAATTAGACATGGATGTCTTTGACTACAGAGCATCTCGTAGACTTAACACAGAGGAGGTTTTTACCACCACTGAAACAGCTGACTCTTAATTGGAGGGGCTGTTCTTGAGGCTTAAAACTTGATGATCTCTGAATTGCATACTCAATGGAATGTGGCCTATTTGTAACAATACATTAACGAACAGATGGTACCTTGTAGCCTCAGTTGGGAAGTTAACCCCAATAAAGGAGAATCAGAACTGGAATCCTGGTTCAAATATTTTAATGAGGCCGATCTCAAATTTTTTAGTTTTTTAGCAGATAGGAAAATAATTTCTTTTGATAAACAAATCAATGAAATTAGAGAAAAGGTGGCACCACTTAAGTATGACTCCAGATATATCTCACTTCCTTCCAGTTTGCGGAGTACTCTTGAAAAAGAGGGATGGGAACAATAAAGAAACCCCAAAAAGAAATATATCCGTGATGTTGGAGACTATCAGTCTGGTATTGTTTTTAGGTGGCAGAAAAAGAAGGATGTAGCAATGCAAACTCAAAATCAGGACCCTTTTCAGGGACCAACATGCATTTAAACCTTCATGGGGACACTTACAGAGTGGCCAATCAATAATGAATAATCAAACTAAACCTATGGACATAATTCTAGGGAATATAATCAATACACATCTAATCATTCTTTCCATCCAGGTTCATCTCAGAGAGGCCACCATTCATCCAATGGAGGCTGTTTCATGCGTTCTGGTGGAGGAAGAGGTGGAAATCAGGAAGGTAGGGGAGAGGTCCCCTACGAGAGACCATCTAACCAATATCGATCTAACCAACATCCTAGAGGGGCATATGGAACCCCTTAAGATAGACAGGTACCCACGGCCAATAGATACTCCCTCTTGAGGGATGATGATCCAGGACACGGTCCTTATCCCTACATGGCATATGATAGAGATACCTATAATGAACCCCCTTATAATTATAATCAGAATTTTCCCACACAAAATGGATGGGGTTTTCCCAAAGACCCCAGGGTATGAAAAAGGGGCCCCGAACAAGGAGAGGCACTAGAGGGGGAGGCAAATTTGGAGGAAAAAGCAGAAGGACATCCTTAATTTGAGTAAGACCAACCTTACGCAGGAGGAGACTCTAGTGTTGGATAAAGGTCTGAAATTATTTCCACCTAAACAGATGAACGGTTTATTACAGTACTTTCACAGATGTGACCAAAAATATTTGTAAAATCAATATACAAAGATACATTTTATCCAATCCCATTCCAGTCAAAACAGCCTCCTAGATGAGACAGATAAAACACTCAGGCCTTGCAAATGCCTTTATATTCAATCCACCAGGAGCTTTATCCCATCCATTAGTATTTTTAGAGATCTGGTCTTAAAGCGGGAGTCCGGCGACCAATCTTTTTTTTTTTTTAGATCATTGAGACACTTTGCTAACCCCAAAATAATACTTACAGTTTGGGAGTAATATTTCCGCCTCTGTCTGTTTTTGTACTGAAGAATAACTTAAAAAATGTAATGCTGGCTGTTTCCATGTTGCTTGTAGGCATGTGAAGCCCACAAGCATTGATTTCCTGGATGCGGTGAATGCTGTTCATTCACAGCTTGTTCACACGCATGATCATTGTTTCAGCACTGAATTATGGGAAGCCTGACACTAAGCTCCCAGGAGACAGTGCAGCGCCGGGGAAAGGCAATAAACATGCCTACTCCCATGGGAGGAGAGACAGGAAGCGCCACAATAAAGTACAATATAAAGGTAATTACAACGATAAAAAAAAATTTTGTGCGGCATTTGAACATCTATGCAATTAATTGAAGGGGGTAAGATTAAGTTAAAATTTTGAGTGGAACCCCGCTTTAAGTGATCTAGACAAATTAAATCTAAGCAGACTCCCTTCTAATCCAACCTTTGACATGGGTCTAAAAAGACTTTGTGAGAATAAAGGTCTTGTTATTCGTTCAGCTGATAAAGGGGGTGGCATTGTCATTTTGGACAAAGCCAATTATCTTAAAGAGATGTCCAGAATCCTTGGAGATAGGGAAACTTATGGAATGCTCACGAATAACCCTACATTTTCATACAAAAAAGGAATTGATTATTCTTATTGATAAAGTCTTTAAAGGCTTTAATGCCCAAATTTTGTATAAAAAGGAGAAAACCTTTTTAATACCCGTGGCCCCTCGTATCCCTACAATGTACTATTTACCTAAAACACATAAGGATATCAACTCTCCCCCGGGTCATCCCATCATCAGCGGGATTGACTCTATTACAGCTAGGATTGGGAAATGTATCGATTTCCACCTACAACCAGTAGTTAAAAAGATACCCTCTTACTTAAATGACACCAGGGATACCATCCGACTATTGGATCATATAGTATGGAATAGGGAGGCTTTGTTGGTAACTGCCAACGTTGCATCACTCCATACATGCATATCCCACGATTTGGGTTTTGAGGAAGTTAATAATTTTTATCCAGGGAGACCGATATGTTAAATATCCAAAAAAGACTTCATTCTTGATTTACTTATTTTTGCCACTACCCATAGCTATCTTTGGTTTAATGACAATTTCTATATTCAAGAGAAAGGTGTGGCCATGGGGGCAAAGTTTGCCCCCAGTTTGGCCAATTTGTTTATGGCCAGATGGGAGAAGGATTGTCTATGCTTGTACCCGATCGTAACTTGTCATGAGGGCCAGGTACATAGATGACATCCTCCTCCTATGGAGGGGTAGTCGTGATTCTTTGGAACAAATTATGAATCATTTGAACTCCAACGGTCGGGGTATAGTTCGTACATATGAGGCCCATTCCGAAAAAAATCATTTTCTGGACCTCGAGATTCGAGCAGTGGGTTACAAACTGGTTACCAGTACTTTTTTCAAAACCACTGATCGAAACTCCTATATACCCATTAACAGTTGTCATCATGAAGCATGGCTCAAGTCTGTACCCCATAGTCAATTTAAAGCACAAAAAAGAAAGAGGGCGCACCAACCTAGTGCATTACCACTGATAAACTTTAATGCAGCATAAAAACAGTAAAAATTATACTCACAAACGAGCTAGTATAAATAGCTTTCAAAAGGGCGCAAAAGCGCTGTTTCTGTGGATCGACACCCCAGGACCTGTTGCCGAGAGGATAAGACCAGCGCAAATGGCTGATGGCTTTCAGCCATTTGCGCTGGTCTTATCCTCTCGGCAACAGGTCCTGGGGTGTCGATCCACAGAAACAGCGCTTTTGCGCCCTTTTGAAAGCTATTTATACTAGCTCGTTTGTGAGTATAATTTTTACTGTTTTTATGCTGCATTAAAGTTTATCAGTGGTAATGCACTAGGTTGGTGCGCCCTCTTTCTTTTTTGTGTTTTTTAGCTTGAATACCCATTGTTCAAATGAGGGCTGCAAGACGCTAGGCATTACTTCTATAGGTGGCTGCACCACATATCCAGTTCATGGACACCTGAGCGCAGGAGAGGTCTTTTTTCTTGTCTTTTTTCCCCATAGTCAATTTGTCAGACTTAGACAGAATTGCACCATGATTGATGATTTTGATACCCAGGCATCTCTTCTAAAAGCCAGATTCATTGAAAAGGACTACAATGTTTTGGATGAGATTAGTCAGGTTAGAAGCCTTGATAGGAATTCTTTACTTATTGATAAAATTAAACATAATGCATCTCAGAAATTTAAATGGTGATTTTTTACAACTTTTTTCTGGACAACATTATAAAATTAAAAAGATTTTTAAAAAACACTGGTCCAGATTAAAAAATGACAGGGTTTTGGGCTCTATACTCCCTGATAAACCAACAAAAATGGGAAGAATAAAATATGCACTCTTTCTTCAACCACTACAGGTAAAATATACCAGATTAAACATTTCATTACCTGTACCACAAAGAACGTTGTTTATCTAATCACATGTCCACGTGGTAAGCAATATGTGTTACGAACAATTAGGACTTTTTCCATAGGGGTCAATGAGCACATTATTAATATTGTAGAAATGAGAAAGGACAAAAAAGAACATACGGTTCCAAAACATTTTGCACAGTGCCACAATAGAGATCCCAAGGGCACCTCTTTTGTGGCAATTGATAAATATATACCACCCTGGAGAGGAGGTTCCACCATAAGAGGTGTTTCGCAAATGGAGGTTAGGTGGATTTATGAATTAAAATCTTATGCTCCCTTTGGTATGAACATTGATTGGGATATCAATACTTTTATAAAAAAAAATTCTTCATGTCCTTATCTTATTTAAGGTTCTCTGTCATTGTCTGTCTATTTATTCTTCATTTTATCTTATTTAAGGTTCTCTGTCATTGTCTGTCTGTTTATTATTCATTTTGTGTAAAATTGATTGCTGTACTATTAAAACGCATACAATTTATCATGTTGGTCACATGCGGAAAGAGGACAGCCCCCCCCTTCTTTTACACTTACATTTTTTCACAAATTTATTCAATATTAAATAATTATTTTTTATCTATATACAATTCTTTCTTCATGGTGATTACACTGTGGGTTCTGGACAGTTCACCTCTTTCTTTCCTTTCTTTCCTGTTCCCCGCATTTGTAGTCCGCACTGAACATTTAACTTTTATCCGGTGCGATTTTCAGGTATATTGTTTCCGGGGTGACTTTGCTGGATCTTTTTTTGAAAACGAGGCCGCATTTGTGCTAACTGGGGAACAAGGCTTGGTTCTCTCCCCTTGGTTTACACCAAGGTCTGGTTTACACCAAGGTCTGGTTTACATTCACTGCCGCAGTCATGTTATTTTGGAAACGAGGCCTGGCCATCTATTAGATACCACGAGCAGCCCCTTATTTGTGAATATGGTTTGGGTTCCCTTTATGTGGATCAACCCATTTTATTATAATAAGGTTGGGTCATTCACCTTAAAACAACAGCAGCCATATTAAAGAGATGATTAGTGCACTGGATCAGCTGTGCCATGGACTTGATATATAGCGTGGATCTCGACATGAGCTCCACACCCCCGATGGCGTCATGTATGATGAAACTAGTAGGGTGGATTTTATGCTCAATCACACCACGCTAGTTTGATTGTGATCTGCAGATTATTTTACCCAGGAATTTATCCATGTTTTGTGCCTTGCCGCTCTTACAGTAAAGAACTCTCTACGCAGTTTAATGTTAAACCTCTTTTCTTCTAATTTTAAATGAGTAGCCACATGCCTTATTAAACTCCCTTCCGTGGAAAAATTTTATCCCTATTGTGGGGTCACCGGTATGGTATTTGTAAATTGAAATCATATCCCCTCTCAAGCGTTTCTTCTCCAGAGAGAATAAGTACAGTGCTCGTAACCTTTCTTCATAACTAATATCTTTCTCTGTATTTGCTCCATTTCCAGCACATACTTCCTGAGGAATGGTGCCCAGAATTGGACAGCATACTCCAAGTGAGGCCAGAGTGGGAGAATTATCGCTTTATCTCTTGAGTTAATCCCCTTTTTAATGCATGCCAATATTCTATTTGCTTTGTTAGCAGCAGCTTGGCATTGCGTGCCATTGCTGAAAGAAAAGACAGAAATGGAAGGCGCGCACACCTAGTGCATTACCAGAGATAATTTAATAATAAGATATTTTTGTACAAAAGTGGGTATTCACAAAATGCAACTGACAAAAGGCCATAAACACAGTGCATGGACATGCACAGAACAAGGAATACCGCGTTTTGGGGGAGCACCCCCTTTCTCAGAGGTTTTTGCCACCTAAATGCATTATTTTACATTTTTCCACATTAAACCTCATTTGCCATGTAGTTGCCCACCCCATTAATTTGTTCAGATCTACTTGCAAGGTTTCCACATCCTGCAGAGAAGTTATTGCCCTGCTTAGCTTAGTATCGTCTGCAAATACAGAGCTTGAACTGTTTATCCCATCCTCCAGGTCATTTTTGAACAAATTAAATAGGATTGGTCCCAGGACAGAACCTTGGGGGACCCCACTTTCCACCCCTGACCATTTCGAGTGCTCCCCATTTATCACTACCCTCTGAACTCGCCCTTGTAGCCAGTTTTCAATCCATGTACTCACCCTATGGTCCTTGCCAACGGACCTTACTTTGTACAGTGAACGTTTATGGGGAACTGTGTCAAATGCTTTTGCAAAATCCAGATACACCACGTCTACAGGCCTCCCCGTATCTAGATGGCAGCTCACCTCCTCATAGAAGGTTAATAGATTGGTTTGGCAAGAATGATTGTGATTACTGCTAATGATACCGTTTTCATTATATAGTCCCTTATCATCCCCTCCAAGAGCTTGCACACTATTAATGTTAGGCTAACTGGTCTGTGTCAGAGAGGTTACCTGGTTGGGCGCCGGGGCGCGCCGGGGCGTGTTGGCGCTCGCGTTCCTGTCCGTGCTGGGGCGCGTGCCCCTGGGGGCGCCGGTGTGTCTGGGCTGGCCGACCGTGGCGTGCGGGGTGGCGTCCGGGCGTTCGTGCGTACGCGCGTTCGCGCTAGCGCGCGTTCGCGTTAGCGCGCGTCCGCCTGTGGGCGTTGCTTTTGACGCGACCCGGTTCGGTGGGCGTGCACGCCGGTGTCGGGGGCGCGCTCGGGCGCGTGCGGGGGCGCGGCGCGCTTTGGCGAATCGGCGCGTGCACGTGCGCGGCATTTTGGCGCCAATCGGCCTATTTGAAGCTTGCCTCCATGCTGACCCAGTGCTGCCTGATCAAACAGCTCTGTACCTTGTTCCGTGATCATCCTGTGTTCCTGTATCCTCGTAGTGTTTACCCGTTGTGACCCGGCTTACCCTTTGGACCTTCCTTGATTGCTGCCTGAACCCGACCCCGGCTTGTCTGACCTTGTTTCTGCCTTACCCTCTTGTACCGCTGCTGCCAGCCCATTGCCAACCTCTGCCTGTGTGTGACCAGCCTGACTGGTTCCTGCCCAGCATCTGCTCTATCCAGTCTGAAGATCCACCGGTTGCTTGCCAGACCATTGTGCTCCAGGACTCTATTTCAGGCCCTCATACCACTCCGCATTCGTGGCCTCCTGTCTACTCTACCAGGGGCCCCGAATCGGATACGTAAGGGAGCCTACCCTCTGCCCAAGTGGACTCATCTGTCTTGTAAGTGTGGGACCTGACAGTATCAGGCAGCCATGACTGAGTCCGGGCAGGGGGCCTCCCCCATGGATGAACTGTGCAGGCACCTAGCGGGCCTTACTCAAGCTGTTAAAAGTCTTCAGGAAGGCTACACCAGATTGGAAGGGCAGGTCCAGGCCCTCTCAGCCTCTCCTTCAGGAGCAGCGTCCAACCCGGCCTCGGCACCCTCTGTAGTGATGCTTTCACCAGAGCCCAGGGTACCTACACCCGAAAAGTTTTCCGGAGATCGCAGTAAGTTCCAGGCGTTCCGCAACGCGTGCGAACTATATTTTGCCCTGCAACCCCGTACGTTCTCCCTGGAAGCTACTAAAGTGGGGTTCGTCATATCCTTGCTGACTGGTGAAACTCAAACCTGGGCCCACCATCTACTGAAGCAAAAGGCTCAATCTCTTGACTCCGTGAGTGATTTCTTCCTAGCCATGTCTCAACTGTATGAGGACCCTCAGCTAATGGCAACGGCTGAAGCCACTTTGCATTCCCTCCAACAAGGTCGCAGAGCGGCTGAAGATTACGCCGTGGAGTTTAGGCGTTGGAGCTCGGACACGGAGTGGAACGACGCTGCTTTGCGTCACCAATATCGGCTGGGATTATCAGATCCACTAAAAGATGAACTGGCACGAGTGGGGGTTCCCCAGACATTAGAGGAGCCCATCAATTTGTCGATCCAAATTGACCGTCGCCTCAGGGAAAGACGCTCTGAAAGATCCGTTGGTCATCCACGTCTCACCTGGATGTTGCCCAGGGTCCCTCGTGCCCCGCACCAAGCTCCATTGGTCTCGTCAGCTTCCGCCCAGGAAGGCTCGGAACCTATGCAGTTGGGACTGCTCCGTCCCTCTCTGACTCCGGAGGAGAAGACACGAAGACGCACACTCAACCTGTGCTTGTACTGTGGAGAGCCCGGTCATTTTGCAAGAGCATGCCCCAATAAAAGACGTAAGTGTCTACCGTCCTCCTCATTGTGTGCACCTGTCCTACCTAGTGCCGGTAGCCATTTAACACTCTCCATTGTCTTACAGTTACCTGGAAGGAACATCCCAGTACCGGTCATCATTGATTCGGGGGCATGCAGTGGATTCATTGACCGGACCTTCGTTGAAACTCATCACATCCCCACTCAAACTAAAGCCCAAGGACTGGCAGTTTTTCTAGCAGACGGTTCCACCCTCCGTTCCGGACCCGTCACCCAAGAAACGGTTCCTCTTTTGGCCACCATTGGCCCGGAACATCAGGAACTATTACGCCTAGATGTCATCTCCTCTCCTCTTTTCCCAATTATCCTAGGAATACCTTGGCTACAGGCCCACAATCCTAGCATCAACTGGGCTACGGGCAAAGTTCAGTTTTCCTCTGAATATTGCAGACAAAACTGCTTACGGGGAATCCCATCAACCTTCTCCCAATGCCTGTGCATGGACTCTGAAACTAAGCTCTACCAAGACCTTCCTGAACCTTACCGGGATTTCCTAGACGTGTTCAGTAAGAAGGGGGCAGAAACCCTTCCAGCACATAGATCCTATGACTGCCCAATAGAACTTCTACCGGGTACCGAAGTTCCTTTTGGTAGGATCTTTCCTCTAACTGAGCAGGAGCTGGGCACCTTGAAAACTTACATAGACGAAAACCTGAAGAAAGGGTTCATTCGTCCTTCCACATCTCCAGCTGGGGCAGGCATCTTCTTCGTGGAAAAAAAAGATCACTCCCTACGTCCCTGCATTGATTACCGGGAGCTTAACAAAATTACCATAAAAAACAGATACCCGCTACCCTTGGTTCCTGAGCTATTTCAGAGGTTAGGATCTGCTACCGTGTTTACTAAACTAGACCTCCGTGGAGCCTATAACTTGATCCGCATAAGAGAAGGAGACGAGTGGAAGACAGCTTTTCGTACTCGATTTGGTCATTATGAGTACCTTGTCATGCCTTTTGGTCTGTGCAACGCACCGGCAACATTCCAGCATTTTGTCAACGACGTCTTTCATGATTTACTGGATTTATATGTCATCGTTTACCTGGATGATATCTTGGTCTTCTCCGCCTCCCTGATGGAGCACCGCAAACACGTACGAACCGTACTCTCCCGGCTAAGACAGCATGGGCTTTACGCCAAACTTGAGAAGTGCGAATTTGAGCTCCAATCTATCCAGTTCTTGGGTTTGATCATCTCTCCTGATGGCATTAAAATGGATCCTCAGAAAGTATCCGCTATTCTGGAGTGGCCTGCACCGACTGACAAAAAAGGAGTACAACGTTTTATTGGCTTCGCCAACTTCTACAGGAAGTTTATCAAGGGATTTTCTTCAATCATAGCTCCCATTACGGAACTTATTAAACAAGGATGCCGGTTCCACTGGACCCCTAAAGCACAAGAGGCCTTTGAAAGACTCAAAGCGTTGTTCACCTCAGCCACTATTCTTAAGCATCCCAATCCTGCCTTGCCTTTCGTTCTGGAAGTGGATGCTTCCGAAGTTGCAGTCGGAGCTGTACTGTCTCAGAGACAGGGTGCCAAAGCACTCCTGTACCCAGTGGGATTCTTCTCACGTAAGCTCTCTCCTTCCGAGAAAAATTATGACGTGGGTGATCGGGAGCTTCTGGCCATCAAGGCAGCTCTGGAGGAATGGCGTTATCTCCTGGAAGGTGCAGCACATCCCATCTTGGTCTACACAGACCATAAAAACTTAGAATATCTAAGAACGGCCAAGAGATTAAAACCCCGGCAGGCCAGATGGGCACTTTTTTTTTCTCGATTTATTTTTCATATTACGTACAGACCTGGATCCAAGAATGTCAAATCCGACGCCCTTTCCCGAATGTTTCTCGACTCTGAAAGAACCCTGTCCCCAGACACCATTCTCCCTTCTGGAAATTTCCTAGTTCTACAGGAAGACATAATTTCTCAAATCAGGCGAGCCTCCTTGAGAATGCCCCCACCTGCTGAAGCCTGTGCCAAGGATGGACTGCTCTGGTTCAAGAATAGGATTGTGGTCCCTGAGGAGCTGAAAGCACGAGTACTAAGCTTGTGCCATGACCACAAACTTGCTGGTCACTTCGGCACACGGAAAACAATTGACCTTGTCCAACGCTCCTTCTGGTGGCCTCATCTTACCAAGGATTGTAAGGCATATGTGGAGTCCTGTGATACGTGTGCCAGAAATAAGACTAGCCGGTCAAGAGCATGGGGCCTACTGAAGCCATTACCAGTCCCAGAGAGACCTTGGGCCATGATTTCTATGGACTTCATCGTTGAGCTCCCACCATCAGAGGGTTTTTCGTCCATTTTTGTCGTAGTAGACAGGTTGTCTAAAATGGCCCATTTTCTCCCCATGAAGGGCACCCCCTCAGCCATGGAGATCGCCTCTATCTTCATCAAAGAAATCGTCAGACTACATGGAGTCCCGACCAATATTGTCTCAGACAGAGGCGTCCAGTTCACCTCCAGATTCTGGAGATCCCTTTGTGGTGCCCTTGAGATCGAGTTGTCCTTTTCCTCAGCCTACCACCCTCAGTCCAATGGACAAACCGAGAGGACGAACCAAACCTTGGAGCAATACATCCGCTGTTTTTCAGCTTTTTTCCAAGATGACTGGGCCTCCCTGCTTCCCATCGCAGAGTTTTCATATAATAACTCATTACACTCAGCGACTAATCAGTCTCCGTTCTATGCCAATTACGGTTTCCACCCATCCTTCTTGCCTGGAGCATTTCCTGAATGCCCTGTTCCTGCAGTATCTGAGACCTTGGATTTTTTCTCCAACAACAATAAATTGCTACAAGAAACCATGACTAAGGCTCAGGAAGACTACAAGAAGATCTTTGATAGAAAGAGTCGGGGAGAACTTGTGCTAGAACCTGGCAATTCTGTCTGGCTGTCCACCGCGAATCTCAAGTTAGCTTGTCCATCCAGGAAACTGGGTCCCAAATACCTGGGTCCTTTCTTGATCAAAAGGAAGATCAACAATGTGGCATTTGAATTGGACCTCCCTAATTCCCTGAGGATACATCCAGTATTCCACGTATATCTCCTAAAACCGGTCACTCCTAATTTCTTTCCTGGTCGTTACATTGGTCCACCCAAACCTATTAAGGTTGATGGCGAAGAGGAGTTTGAAGTGGAAGCAATTCTTGATTGCAGAAGAAGGCGCAATCAGGTACAATATCTGGTAAAATGGAGGGGCTATGGTCCCGAAGATAATTCGTGGGAGCCAGAAAGCAATTTACATGCTAACGAACTTCTACAATCCTTCAAAACCTCTGATCCCGCAAAGATGGCCCAGCTGGGCATCCGGAGTCTGCCCTTGAGGAGGGGGCACTGTCAGAGAGGTTACCTGGTTGGGCGCCGTGGCGCGCCGGGGCGTGTTGGCGCTCGCGTTCCTGTCCGTGCTGGGGCGCGTGCCCCTGGGGGCGCCGGTGTGTCTGGGGGTGCCGGTGTGTCTGGGCTGGCCGACCGTGGCGTGCGGGGTGGCGTCCGGGCGTTCGTGCGTACGCGCGTTCGCGTTAGCGCGCGTCCGCCTGTGGGCGTTGCTTTTGACGCGACCCGGTTCGGTGGGCGTGCACGCCGGTGTCGGGGGCACGCTCGAGCGCGTGCGGGGGCGCGGCGCGCTTTGGCGAATCGGCGCGTGCACGTGCGCGGCGTTTTGGCGCCAATCGGCCTATTTGAAGCTTGCCTCCATGCTGACCCAGTGCTGCCTGATCAAACAGCTCTGTACCTTGTTCCGTGATCATCCTGTGTTCCTGTATCCTCGTAGTGTTTACCCGTTGTGACCCGGCTTACCCTTTGGACCTTCCTTGATTGCTGCCTGAACCCGACCCCGGCTTGTCTGACCTTGTTTCTGCCTTACCCTCTTGTACCGCTGCTGCCAGCCCGTTGCCAACCTCTGCCTGTGTGTGACCAGCCTGACTAGTTCCTGCCCAGCATCTGCTCTATCCAGTCTGAAGATCCACCGGTTGCTTGCCAGACCATTGTGCTCCAGGACTCTACTTCAGGCCCTCATACCACTCCGCATTCGTGGCCTCCTGTCTACTCTACCAGGGGCCCCGAATCGGATACGTAAGGGAGCCTACCCTCTGCCCAAGTGGACTCACCTGTCTGGTAAGTGTGGGACCTGACAGTCTGTAATTCCCAGGGATGTATTTTGGCCCTTTTTTAAATATTAGTGCTACATTGGATTTTCTCCAATCAGCTGGTACCATTCCAGTCAGTAGACTGTCAGTAAAAATAAGACACAATGGTCTGGCAATTACTTGACTGAGTTCCCTAAGAACCCTTGGGTGCAAGCCATCTGGTCCCGGTGACTTATTAGTGTTAAGTTTTCCAAGTCTATTTCTAATTCTGTCCGCTGTTAGCCATGAGGGTGCTTCCTGTGATGTGTCATGAGGATAAACACTGCAGTTTTGGTTACTGAAGCCCCCCGATTTCCTCGTGAAGACTGAGAAGAATAAATTCAATACCTTCGCCATCTCACCATCCTTTGTAACCAGATTCCCTTCCTCATTCTTTATGGGGTGAATATGGTCTGTCCTTCCTCTTTTACTGTTTATATACGGTACTTGAAATTCTTGGGATTTTTTTTTGCTCTCCTCCGCTATGTGTCTTTCTTGTTCTATCTTAGCCACCCTAATTGTACCCTTACATTTCTTGTTGCATTCTTTGTAAAGTCTGAATGCTGATGATGATCCCTCATCCTTGTATTTTTTGAAGGCCTTCTCCTTTGCTTTTATATGCATTTTTACATTGGAGTTAAGCCATCAAGGACTTTTGTTCGCTCTTTTAAATTTAAGTTTATTTCCCAAAGGGATACATAGTTACATAGTTACATAGTTAGTAAGGTTGAATAAAGACACCAGTCCATCCAGTTCAACCTGAGTGAGTGTGGGTCTACAACCCTGACCCTTGTCCCTAACCCTGAACATCGCACACTCACATCAATCCCTACCCTCAATCCAAGGTCCCCATTCATATACTAGGGCCAATTTTGGACAGAAGCCAATTAACCTACCAGCATGTCTTTGGAGTGTGGGAGGAAACCGGAGTACCCGGAGGAAACCCACGCAGGCACAGGGAGAACATGCAAACTCCAGGCAGGTAGTGTCGTGGTTGGGATTCGAACCAGCGACCCTTGTTTACTGCTAGGCGAGAGTGCTAACCACTGCACCGCTGTGCCGCCCTATAAAGGGATGAAGACTAATGTCCTTATTTAATATGCTCTTAAAGTAAACCCATCTCTCCTCCGTGTTCTTTGTTCCTAAGTTTTTATCCCAATTTATATCTTCTAGCAAGGTTTGTAGTTTAGGGAAGTTGGCTCTTTTGAAATTCAGTGTCTTTGTATTCCCCTTATGTTTCCTATTTGTGTGATTTATACTGATGCTAATTGACCTGTGATTGCTGTTTCCTAAATTGACCCTTATTTCCACATCCGTGATCAGGTCTGTATTGTTGGTAATCAGTACTTTCTAGTAACGCTTTGTTTCTAGTTGGTGCTTCTGGTGCATCTGACCCATACAATTGTCCTGCAAGACATTTATGAACTGGCGAGAAAAACAAAAAATCCCTGCGCTATTACAAACCCCCCAAGATAGCAACAGCTCAACTGTGGATAAAACACAACAAGAAAAATAAAAGAAAGAACTGCGCTATAAAGTGAAATTGCAAAGAATGGATCATGTGCAATAAAATCAGTGTAAACAATAAACCCACATAGATGTGTCAAAAACACATCAAATCATAATAACTATAATATAAAGTCCATAGCTGTGGAAGAGGTGAGAGGAATCCTCTAGTAGTTCTCCGTGAGAGTCAGGTGAAAAGGTGGAATGACAGACACACCCTGCACAGTGATCCTTCACCACCAAACATATAAGCTTACCAGATGGAAGGCACAATAAGGCACGTCTCAGGATGGTATCCAGGTCAGGCAGTCCACCAACTTATCCAGATAACACGGATGGTAAGCAGGTAAGTATGGGTCCTGATAGCCAGCATAAGATCTCCCTCCGTGAGCGTAACTCCAATTAAACCATACCCCGAATTAGCCACATGAGGGTAGAAGAGAGGCAGCCATAGCGTAAATCCAATAACATGTTTTATTTAAAATAAGTTAAAAGCACCTACAAAACTGTAGTAGAAATAGAGCATTCGCCAAGCCGGCAAGTGAGCGCCCGTTCAGAGATGAGTGCGATGACGTCAGAGCGTCAACCTCCCGACGTATGTTTCATCCTGTCACTGACGTCGTCTGGGGAACGGGCGACGCTCTGACACATCGCACTTAAAAACAAAGAAAGGCCACGCCCCGCTGTGATGCCTCGGAGACACCAGGCACAAACAGCCAATCTGCTGTCAGAACGGAACATGGAAATACTTAAACAATGCTCGATACTTAGGCTGAAAACAGCCATAGGCAGACCAGCCGAGATCGCAGAACCCAAACAATCGGACCACACGCATCGAACAAAGAGTAAGGCAAACGACACATAAATTAATATCATATACGTCCCAAAAATTATGAAGATGGTGCATGAATATATTATATCAAATCACTCTAAAACATCAAAAAACAAATCGTACGGAGTGCACTTTGTGTATCTCATATGTAGATATGGTCGTAAAAAAAGTTTTTTTTCATACTTTATAATCTTTTACTAACATCTCGTTTTGGGTGGCATATATATAAGGAATTTTTCTAACTATATGGCATTATGCCGTAATTGAATGCACCTACGGATATTTCCTATTTTATGTCCTTAGTTGATATCTTGTGGAGTGGTATATTTCTTCTCCACAAGATGGTGCTATGCCGCAATTTCATAGACCCATTTGGTTGTTCCTTATTATGGATATATACAGCATGGCTTCACTTTATTGTGAATTTCCATCTGGACACGTAATTTATGTGTCGTTTGCTTTACTCTTTGTTCGATGCCTGTGGCCTTTTTTTGTTTTTAAGTGCGATGTGTCAGAGCATCGCCCGTTCCCCAGACGACGTCAGTGATAGGACAAAACGTACGTCGGGAGGTTGACGCTCTAACGTCATCGCACTCATCTCTGAACGGGCGCTTAATTGCCGGCTTGGCGAATGCTCTTTTTCTACTACAGTTTTGTAAGTGCTTTTAACTTATTTTAAATAAAACATCTTATTGGATTTACGCTATGGCTGCCTCTCTTCTACCCTCATGTGGCTAATTCGGGGTATGGTTTGATTGGAGTTACGCTCACGGAGGGAGATCTTATGCTGGCTATCAGGACCCATACTTACATGCTTACCATCCGTGTTATCTGGATAATGGATAAGTTGGTGGACTGCCTGACCTGGATACCATCCTGAGATGTGCCTTGTTGTGCCTTCCATCTGGTAAGCACATATGTTTGGTGGTAAAGGATCGCTGTGCAGGGTGTGTCTGTCATTCCACCTTTTCACCTGACTCTCACGGAAAACTACTAGAGGATTCCTCTCACCTCTTCCACAGCTATGGACTTTATATTATAGTTATTATGATTTCATGTGTTTTTGACACATCTATGTGGGTTTATTGTTTACACTGATTTTATTGCACATGATCCATTCTTTGCAATTTCACTTTATAGCGCAGTTCTTTCTTTTATTTTTCTTATGGACTGGCGAGCCCTAGACAAATGCGCGGTTCCTTCCTCCCAGTCTATGTCTGGATAATTAAAATCTCCCATTATGATGACACCTCCCATCCTTGCTGCTAATCCAAATTGTGATAAGAGGTCTGTCTCCCCCTCCTCCCTCAGGTTAGGGGGCCTATAGCATACTCCTAGTATTACTTTCCCCTTAGCTTCAACCCTTTGGAGCTCTACCCATAAGAATTCCACCTCCTCCCTAGCTCCCCTAGTGATGTCATCTCTCACATTCACCTGTACATTATTCTTTATGTACAGGCATACCCCTTTTTTACCCTCTCTATCCCTGCGATAAAGGGAATACCCTTGAATGGATGCCATCTTCTCTTCTTTATGAAATATCGGTTGGATTGCTAGTGGAAGTCTCTTAGGTTTAGGAGACAGATCCAGGTGAGGGTTTGTAGTGAGGTTAAAGTCTCTGCATATTACAAGATATCTGCGTTTTACTTTTTGAGGCTTTGCGAAAAAGTTTGTGAGCAAAGCGGATCTGGTGCGAGTTGGGTGCATAGGAGTTTACTACAGTGAATGGTCTGTTATTTATATCGCAAATGAGAGGTGCTGCTCCCGTGGGTCTGCCCCGCCCACTTACTAAGAAAGATATGGTGTCTTTTCTTGGTATAATTGGTTACTGCCGCCAATGGATACCCAATTGTTCCTCTATGATAAACTCCTGAGACAAGCCACAAATATTGATATGCCAGATTGTGTAAAATGGAATGATGAAATGTGTAATGCTTTTGTATATCCTAAAACTGCAATGGTCACAGCTCCTGGTCTTGGATTACCTGAATATGGCAAGATGTTTCACTTATTTGCCAGGGACAACTGTAAAACCATGACGGGAGTCCTAGTGCAGGAGCATGGGGCAAACTCCGCCCTATTGCATTTTTTTTCAAGGATTGTGCCTATGCCGGTACAGGGTATGCCGGCACAGGGCATGCCGGCGTGTCTCAGAGCTTTAGCATCCTGTGCGATGGTTGTGGAGATGGCTACTTCATTCACAATGGGTCATGCAACCGCACTGCACACTACTCACAATGTGTCCATCCTGTTAGTAAATGGAACATTGAAGGAGTGCAGAAAAGCCCTGAATCAGGGCTCATCTGCCAAGAGGGGAGACCATGCATACCCGTAGCTAGTACACCCCTATTTATCTCACAATATCATGGGGTAGGACACAGAGGCTGGCAGGTTACATCTGGTTTATTGGATAAAGATTTTTTTTCATCCCCGGTCTTCCCTCATTAGTAAAATCATATGTTGCAAGATGCACAAATAGTAGTCAGAATCGTTACACAGGAAATAATCCCAAGATGGGGCTGCCCACTTTAAATGAAGTCAGACAATGGTCCTGCCTTCATAGCCAAAGTGTGTCAAGATTTAGTGAAAACAATGAAGATTGACTGGAAGTTTCACATCCCATACCACCCCCAGAGTTCAGGGATAGTAAAAAGAATGAATAGGACACTTAAAGATAAAATCAGGAAAACCATAAGGAGAGCTTTCAACAGATGCAAAAAGGTACTTCCTGCAGTCCTTGCAGAGGTAAGAATGACTCCCTCTAAAACCACGAGTTACTCCCTTTTCGAGGTCCTGATGGGCAGACCCTTCCCCACCCCATGGGCTAGACAGTCATTAATGTTAGAAAGAGGGGATCTTGATCTCATACAGGAGGAGTATGTTAAGAAAGTGATTGAAACTTTGGATAGAGTTGAAAAAACGTGTCGCTCGCACCTCTCCTTTTTCTTCATAGGAACCTACTTATCCTCTCCAGGTGGGAGACGTCATAGTGGTCCAGCAACTGAATCGTACCAAGAAGCAAGAGTACCCATTTGGACCCCCGACTACAGTGTTTGCGGTTACCCAAACAGCCATTCTGGTAGAGGGACAACAGTCTTGGATCCATGCCAGTCGTGTGAAGAAGGTGAACCAAACACCTAAGAAGCAAGATAAATCACAGAGAGGTGAAGCAGGTGATACAAATCCTCGAACAGTGGGTGAAGCAGGTGGTCAAGGCTCTGAAAAAGATGACCTCGCTTATTTCACCACAGACTTTTGGGAAGGCCTTGGGCCTCTTGTTCTTGATGACTTTGATGGTGTTATCTGGCATCACTGATCCCTATAATGGGTATATTGGGGGACAATAAGGGAGGACACCTCCTAAAGGCTAGCATACACCCCAGGTACCCCCACAAGCACTGCCACAAGAGAGAGTTGTTCTTAGAGAAAGACATGGAACCCTTTTAACAACATAGGAGGGTTTGGCCTTAGTGGGATATTCTCATGGATAAAAGACATTTCTATGGTTGTTATAATAATCTTGCTTTTTGTCTTATTCGTGTATGCTTGTTGGTCATGTGCCTAATTTCCCAGGCTACTCAAACCCCTGACCCAGCCGCGGCTAACCTCAGCTTATATTTTACAGGATAAGTCATGTCCACAGCTTAAAAGGGGATTGTAATAATATGAATGAATCATTAGGACTCCATTTTGTCTTTCCCATGTGAAGGTTTCTGTTTGTATATGATTGGTTGGGAATGTTTCTATAAACAGCATACCCCCTATTGTGTGTAATTATGGTCAAGCTCTTTCAAGTATGTATGTCCCGTTTATCCTTAGGCAATCGGCTTTGATTTATGACTAAATGACCAGGTGTCCATCCAACTGTTTCCAGATACTTCACAAACTGATTTCTCCTTTATTGTCACTATGCACTCCTCTAACCCCCCTATTTCCTTTGATCTGTATCCCATATAAGCTGTATGTCCGCCCCTGCGTTCTGTGCTACATACTATTGAATTCTATTCTTTGTGTTACATACTCCCGACCCCTGCACTCTGCATTACTTTACTTACCCCTGAGCCCTACATTGTACTCTACATACTAATGACCTCTGCACTGTGCATACATACTACCACCCCCTGCATTCTATGTTACATACTAATGACCTCTTTACTTTGTGTTACATACTCCTGACCCCTGCACTCTGCATTACTTACATCTGAGCCTTTCACTGTGTGTTACTTACTCCTGACCCCTGCACTGTGTGTTATGTACTCCTGGCCCTTGCACTCTGTGTTGCATACTACAGACTACTGAACTCTGCATTACATACTACTCCTAGGGATAAACCTACAGTTTGGTCCAAACATGGGGCTTCCAGATTCCAATAAGCCCCCCATCTGCAGACCCCCCCAGGTTGTGGGGATGGGGCCCCTTGCCCTTATCAACATAAGGGCATTAGGGCAAGGTGTTATGCCAGGGGGCAGTATGGATTAAGGGCCTGGCACATATTTTTAGGGCATAGACCCCGTAATAAACTCTACCAGACCCTAAGGATTCCCTTGGGTACCTCATACATTTATTTATTTTTTTGTTTTGCATGAGATACCCTCTTAAACTCCATACCAAACTCAAAGGGACCAGACTTTAGCCATTTGTTTTTTAATTCTTGCTGAAAAATATGCTATAGCAAATGTGACATTTACAAAGAAAAAAAATGACACAGTTTAAATTGCTGACAAAAAATGTAACTTCATCTGCCTTCTTAAAAAAATAAAAAAATCCCCACCTCTAGGTGGCTGATACGTATTGTGGGGCACCTTTGTCTTTAAAAAAAAAGAAGCCAGGAGAGAGATGTCATTTGCCAGCAATGTAAACTGGATGATCTCCAGCTTTACTTTCAACTAGTTAATTTGGGCCAAGGTGGCCCAAATAAACTACCGTATTTATTGGCGTTTAACACTCGCCGGCGTATAACACGCACCCCAAGTTTAGGAGGGGTTTTTAAGGAAAAAAACTTTTAGGAGGGAAGTTTAAGGAAAACACTTACATTTAAATGCCCATCAATGCAGCCTTATCAGTGTCCATCTGCAGCCTTGTCCATCATTGCAGAATGATCAGTGTCCATCTGCAGCCTTGCCCAGTGTCATTGCAGCCTTGCCCAGTCTCATTGGAGCCTTGCCTAGTCTCATTGGAGCCTTGCCTAGTCTCATTGCAGCCTTGCCCAGTCTCATTGCAGCCTTGCCCAGTCTCATTGCAGCCTGATCGATTTTCAAATTAGCGCCCAGAAATACACTCGGCTCCTCTCGCAGTCCTGCCCAGTCCCACCCCTTGGCCCAGCTCCTATGATGGACATAACACAGGTCCAATGGCGGGACTGGGCATAACTGTGAGTGGAGCTGAGAGGAGCTGAGCCTAGCTGAGTACACAGTACACTCGGCTATGTGTATTTCGGTGGCGCTCGCTCCTCTCCCCCTCACAGTCAGTGGAGATCAGCGGGGATCGGCGTATAACACGCACCCACAATTTTCCCCTGATTTTAAGGGGAAAAAAGTGCCTGTTATATGCCAATAAATACGGTATTTCCTACTCTAGCAAGTGTGTCCGCTCGGTGCGCTGTATAACATGTATGTATCCTGGGCTACACAGAGTATACAGACTTTTGTTCCAGTTGTGGGACACAGGGCTATTCTCTGAATTAATACAAAACTTCCTCTGACTGGCTGAGGTGGAGATTGTGATGTTATCTGCCCACATTTACCAAAAAAATGTTTGGTACATGTTCACAGGGGTGGTGCCATACAACTTATTGACAACCTCTGTCTATTAGCCCAGAAAATAGGCATTTTTAACACCTTCCTACCCAGCCTATAGCAAATTGACGGCCATGCGGGACTTTCCTCCTTCTGAGTGGATGTCCTATGATGTCCTCTCACAAGGGTCTGCGCAGCGGCCTTTTCTGTTACCAGCTGAGTCTGCCAGACACAGCCGATGACTGATCCTTATACCGGCGCTCTGCCAATCACAGCAGATTACATGACAATTGTAAACAATGGATGGCTTATGTTCATGTCATCCATTGCATACAATTGTGTTGCTAGCTGTGATTGGTCATGGTGATCACATGGTACAGACAAGGCCAATCACAGCCCATCTGTACCATGTGATTAGCTTTGGCCAATCACAGGTAATCACAACAAAAGGCACTGCATGAATCAGTTTCATTCAGTAAAAATGGTTGCTTATACCAATGAAATTCATTGGTATAAGCAATCATGTGTAAAAAAGAAAAAGTAGTATACTTATAATGGTAACACTGTATTGCTCTGGTCACAGTGTGTTAAAAAAAAAAAATCTTAAAAAAAAGAAAAAAATTGAATAAAAAGGAAAAATATATTTGAAAAAATGTAATTTTTAATTTCTTAATTTTCAATGACAAAAAATTACAACTTCAAAAAAACTCACCATGCCTTTTACTAAATACCTTTCCAAAAGATGTAATTTGGGGGTATTTCTACTGTCCTGGTGTTTTCCGGCCTCAAGAAATAAGTATATCAGGATTGATCGATTTTCAGATATATATACCATAGTTTGTGTACACTATAACTTTACTACAGACTAACTAATATACACTGATTTGGGTTATTTTCACCAAGGAAATGTAGCAGAATACATTTTGACCTAAATTAACGAAGAAAGGTTATTTATTTGCAAAATTGTATGATAGAAATGAAGAAAAACATGTTTTGGTCTTTTTTTGCTTATTTAGCAATATGAAAAACCCAGTGGTAATTAACCGGTTGCCAACCGCCGCACAAACATTTACGTCGGTAGAATGGCATAGACAGGCATATGTGCGTACAGGTAAATTTGCCGCTGTGTGGTCGCGTGCCTGCCGCCGTGAGCGCAACCCTGCCGCGAGCCCCGTGAGTGTGATCGCGGGTCTCGCGGACTCGATGTCCGCGGGGATACCCGCAATCGTCTCGCGGAGAGGAAGAACGGAGAAATGCTAATGTAAACAAGTATTTCCCCGTTCTGCCTAATGACACTGACACTGATCACAGCTCCCTGTGATCGGGAGCAGTGATCAGTGTCGTGTCACACGTAGACCATCCCCCCTACAGTTAGAATCACTCCCTAGAACACACCCCTGCAGCGCCCCCTCTTGGTTAACCCCTTCACTGCCAGTCACATTTACACAGTAATCAATGCATTTTTAATCGCACTGATCGCTGTATAAATGTGAATGGTCCCAAAATAGCGCCAAAAGTGTGCGATCTGTCCGCCATAATGTTGCAGTCACGATAAAAATCGCTGATCCCTGCCATTACTATTAAAAAAAAAATTATTAATAAAAATGCCATAAAACTATCCCCTATTTTGTAGACGCTATAACTTTTGCGCAAACCAATCAATAAATGCTTACTGTGATTTTTTTTACCAAAAATATGTAGAAGAATATGCAACAGCCTAAACTGAGGAAAAAAAATGTTTTTTATATATTTTTGGGGGATATTTATTATAGCAAAAAGTAAAAAATAATGCATTTTTTTTTAAATTGTCGCACTTTTTTGTTTATAGCGCAAAAAATAAAAAACGCAGAGGTGATCAAATACCACCAAAAGAAAGCTCTATTTGTGGGGAAAAAAGGATGTCAATTTTGTTTGGGAGCCACATCGCACGACCGCCAATTGTCAGTTCAATGGAGTTCAGGTTCAGCATTGTCTTATTTGAAATTCCCTAAGCCCTGCTCAAGGGCAGTTTGGCTCATTGCTACTACTGACCTCTGAACTACTGACCAATAATCTCTTTAAACCTTCTTTAACCGCTTAAGGACCACCCCACATACATATACTGCGGCAAAGCAGAACTTAAGCAGAAAATCACGTACCTGTATGTGATTTCTTCTTCTGGGTCTGGGGCGTGTTCGCGCACCGCCAGCGACCCGCTGTGACTGGACACAGTGGGAGCCAATCAGTCGGTTTGGCGGACCTGTTGTCCGACTGGACCTGCCGATCATCCCCGAGGCAGACAGAACAGTGTAAACAAGGCAGATCGCCGCTCTGTGACAGCAGAAGACAGAGATCTTGTGTTTCTGCTAAGCAGGAACACGGATCTCTGTCTTCTTACAGTACAAGCACCGCTTCCACACAGTTAGAAAGCACCCCCTAGGGAAACATTTAACCCTTTGATTGCCCCTGATGTTAACCCCTTCCCTGCTAGTGTCATTAGTACAATGACAGTGCATATTTTTTAGCACTGATCATTGTATTATTGTCAATGGATCCCAAAAAAGTGTCACTTAGTGTCCGATTTGTCCGCTGCAATGTCGCAGTCCCGCTACAAGTCGCTGATCTCAGTAAAAAAAAAAAAATCCATAAAAATTCCATAAAAATATCCCATAGTTTGTAGACGCTATAACTTTTGTGCAAACCAATCAATATATGTTTATTGGGATTTTTTTTACCAAAAATATGTAGCAGAATACATATTGGCCCAAATCGATGAATACATTTTTTTAAAAAAATTTTATTGTATATGTATTATAGCAGAAAGTAAAAAATATTGTTTTTTTTTTTTTTTTCAAAATTGCCTGTCTTTTTTTGTTTATGGCGCAAAAAATAAAAAAAACGCAAAGGTGATCAAATACCACAAAAAGAAAACTCTATTTGTGGGAAAAATAGGACATCAATTTTATTTGGGTACAGCGTCGCACAACTGTGCAATTGTCAGTTAAATTAACGCAGGGCAGTAGCGCAAAAAATGGCCTGGTCATGAAGGGGGTAAACCTTCTGGGGCTGAAGTGGTAAATTGTTAATAGGGCTTTGTGAGGTTATGCCTTAAAAAAAAAAAAACTTTGGTGATCTTTGATCTCTTCCATGTTATTCAGGTGGCTCTCCTCCTCTCCAAGGTTGTCTACCCCTGGTATAGAGTTATACATCCCAGAATCTATTTAACCTGTTTCACAAATTTCATACTGCAAAATCAGAAATGCCATTTCTCTCTACCCTGACTCTACTTGGACACCTGTAGAAGGCTTACAGACACTTAGCGACAGCTTAGAGACTTCAGGCTACAGGAGATTTACTTGGGCATGCAATCAGACATTTTTGGCAAATGTTTTCAACCATAAGGCATGCATCATTCTTTTGTTCATCAGAGAGAAAGGAGAAAAACTGGTACAGCCTTATATGACCTAGAGTCTCCTGTATGATGCTGGTATAGTATAGAAAATAAAAAATGGGGGTATGCATCATAGCAACTAATCAAGTTCCAGCGATCAATTCTCGAATGCAGTTTAGAAAACAAAAGCAAGAGACTGATTTGTCGCTATCGCCAATATATATAGGATTTTCCTAATATCCCTCTAGTTTGCTAAAACACACAAACCAAACACAAAGTGCTGCAGCTGTAATGTACCAATAAATGTTATAAACAAGCCTAGTTTTTCCAGTCTGCACACGTAGTTTTGTTCTGTTATTCATTTTTCAATGTTCTCCTAGAAATACATTAGGTTAAAATCGCAATACTTCATAATACTTTCAAAATTTCTAATATAATTTAGAGCCGTTGTTTACCATCTCACATCTGTTTGCTCTATCCGCCTGGAGGAGTAGGAATGCACTATATTTGTTCCATATATGATTCAATTTACCAAACTTCACATGGTCAGCAGTAAACTTGATATCACTAGTCAATTAAAAGTGCAATTGATGCCGCTTGTTTAAAAAAATATACAATTGTGAATGTTTTGGGGAAATTGATTTCAAACTGTATATCTAGTATATTTGACTGAAATTAGGAAATATATTTTTGCATGATTTTTGATCATTAAGGAAAAGTAAGCAATTAATCAATAAATATCTTTACTTGTGTTTATGAATGAAAGGTAGCAGTTGTCCAGTAGGAAACAGGCAATGGGCCAATGAATGAAAGGTAGTATTTGTCCAGTAGGAAGCAGGCAATGGGGCAATGAATGAAAGGTAGCATTTGTCCAGTAGGAACCCCACTTTATATTGCTTCAGGTAGAGGCTCCAGGAATTGAGATTAAAAGTCACACTAAAGTTGCCAAAAGAGATAATATGACTGCCACCTGATCTGGCTAATAACGGTTGGGTTGAAAAATGACTGAATATCTCTGGGCTTTCTAGAATTTGAAAGAAAAGGGATAGGGGTTTCAAGTTCCCCTGGCCCCTTTTCTAATGGGACAGAGGTTTCAAGGCTCCCATTTTAGAAGTAGGTCAGGGTACCTTGAAACAGGTGAAGGGGGGGGGATACTTGAAACCTAGAAACTGGCCATAGAAATTTCTGGAAGCCTGATGGACCCCTATATAAAGGGGGATCCATCAGGTAACAACTGCCAATCACCTCAGGAAGTCGTCAGCGGCAGAGCTCTGCAGAAGAGCTGTATACTAAGCTCTTTGCCGCTAACTCCTGAGGTGACATGAAGACGCTACTGATAGAACGAGCGGAGACCGAAGCAGGAGAAGAGTGGCTGCGCTTATGCCTCGCCTTACCTTCGGGGCTGAAGGCTGAAGAAATTCCTGCTACGGCGAGCGGAATGGGAACTGAGAGAAGCGGCTCCAGCAGCTAGATGGATTCGGCATCAGCGGACATGGTGCAGGAAGACGTTCCGCCCCTTCAAGTTCCGGAGCGGCAAGGTCAAGAGGTAGGCGGAAGATCTAGTGTTACTGCTAGAGAGAAGAGGAGCAGCAAAGCGCGGCGGCCGTATAACCCCCTACGGTTCAGAGCGGAACTGCAGCAGAAAGGTCGTCTTCACAAGGGGCGCGGCAAAAGGTGAATGACGTCAATGGGGGCGTGCGTAAGTCGAAGAGGGGCTGGAGTCAAACGACATTCTCCACAGGAAGGTTGCCTAGGCAACCTAATAAACAAGATGCTAGGGCAAGCAGTAGCTGCAGCGGTGACATGCCCAGAAGAGGTGGAAACGATCATAGCTCTTTTCAAGCAGCAGCAAGAGGTGAAAATGATTTTAACAGCAATAATGAGATGCCATTGCCTCCTGCTGCAATACAAGGTGAGATATTGTAACATTAATATGATAACTACCTTGTATAATTCCATTTCTCAATTAGCTTCTTCTTTATCATTTTTTAAAGATATGAGTAATGCACCTAATGTACAGGATGTTTCTAGTGTATGGAATGTTCCGGATCAGTTGAGATCGGATGGTAAATTAATTGCAGCTGATCCAGCAACCAATGAGGATCATACAGTGCAGAGTCACATTACTAAGTCTAATGTTCTGGAAATTTGTATAAAAGAAAGTATACCATGTCAGTCCCCACCACTAGGTTTTCATTTAACAACTGGGGTTAAAGACAAAATATGGAATAACAAATTTGTTGATTTACTATCATTACTTCCTTCTAGTAAAGAATTTCTTAAGAATGAAAAATCTGAAAGCAATGAAGAAGAAGAAGAAGGCCGGTGGCCAGAAATTTTAATAACTGGCTTCAAGCTTTCTGTATTTATGCGAGTACAATTTGCGAAAAATATCCGAAAAGTAGTGTAGGATTATTTCATCACATAGGCATTATTCTAGAAGCATATAAAAATTGCGGTGGATTTGGTTGGTTCGTCTATGATGAGCAATTTAGACAAAAACTAGCAGTACATAAAAATCTTCCATGGGGCAGTAAAGATATTAGCTTATGGCTCAATCTTTTATTACCACAAAAACCTACGTTGGGGCGTCAAATGCTATTAACAATTAACAGTCCTTCGACATCTTACAAAAAAGGTATTTGATTCGCGTTTAACGACGCACACTGTAAGTGGGCTACCAATTGCCGCTATAGACATGAGTGTGCCTTTTGCTCTGGATCACACTCTGTTTTAAAGTACTTTTTAAAAAATGGCTTTAACTCAAACTCTAGGCAAAGAGTCCTTTCTTAAAGGCTCCGTCACCAGTGATCATTCAAAACATGCTGCCATGGTTACACAGGTACCCAGATCAGCTGACGGCAATAATGCTTTATAAAGGTTTTACAGAAGGTTTTAAAGCATTTGAAGCATTTTCTAGTTTCATAGAATGGGTGGTAAAAGACGTTTCTGGCTCTCCTTATGTTTTACTTTATTTAGATGATTTTTTATTTCTTGGAGAATATGGGTCAAATGAGTGCATGAATCTTCTTAGGTTATTTTTTAATATACTGTATGAAGGTTTTGGAATTCCTTTAGTTTCAGAAAAGACATTTTTGCCCGTCAATTGCTTAGAATTTTTGGGAATAACAATTGACACATCCCTTATGGAATTTAGACTCCCCAGAGCAAAATTGGAAGCAATTTCAGAGTTACTGATAACTTAATACGTAAGAAAAAAGTACTATTGAAAGACATGCAAAAATTGCTAGGATATCTAGCATTTGCCACAAGAATTCTGCCAGTGGGTAGAATTTTTTCCAGAAGGCTTTATTTTGCTATAGCAGGATTAAAGAATCCTTACGCTCATGTTCGCATGTCTTCAGATATGAAAGAGGACATGATTGTATGCATTACATTTTTGGCACACTCCAATGGAAGAACCATATTGCAGCATGACTTTATTTCTGATAAAAAATTTTGCTTAGCAACGGATGCAGCAGGGTCGATGGGCTTTGCCGCTGTATGGAACAACCATTGGTGTGCAGAAAAATGGCCTTTGCGATGGAAAAATCTAGGTTTAGTAAAGAATAGTGTGTTTTTAGAGCTCTTCCCTATTATAGTAGCTATTGAAATATGGGGAAAATATTTTAGTAATCATCGTCTACTTATTAGCACGGATAATAAAGGAGTATTGTTTGCTATTAACTGCTTATCTTCTAAATCTCCTCCTGTTACAAAGCTATTACGGCATCTTGTGTCAAAATGTTTAATGTTTAATATTTGGTTGAAAGCAAGATACATCCCAGGCAAGGATAACATGGTAGCGGATGCTCTCTCTCGGTTTCAGATGAAACGATTTTTACAGCTTGTCAGAGAAGCAATAAGAAAAGAGCTTGCCAATATCGGAAGGTTCCTGTGCGTTTGCGCGGCGGAGCCGCGCTTCGGCGCATGCGCGTTAGCAAATTAGCGGCACACACGGGTTCACTACACAGCGCAATGGCGTACGAACGTTCGCTCGTCAGCGTTACACCCCCTTTCTGGCCTATATAAGGACTGATTTGTTCTCTGTTTAATTGCTGGTTTGTCTTTCAGCTTCCTGTGTTCCGTTCCTGATTCCTGCTACTTGTGTTTGCCTGTTTGACCCGGATTTGCCTGACCTTCCTTGTTTCTCTCCAGTGTTTGACCTCGGCCTGTTTAAAGGACCTCTCTACCATCTGCTTCCAGTGTTTGACCCTCGGCCTGTCTTTGGATTCTCCTGCCTTCCTGTGTATGACCCCGGCTTGTTTAACGGACTTCTCTGCTGACATCTCCAGTGCACTACCTCTGGCTTGCCTTCAGGACTTCTCTGTTTACAGTCTGCTTTGTTTGACACTTGGCCTGTTTAAAGGACTTCCTTATCTACCAGTTTCCAGTATATGTTCCCGGCCTGCACCACAGACTTTCCATTACTGGGTTCTCCGTGCCTGATCTCCTGCACCTCACTCAGCTCCCGTTGTGTTCACGGGTTAGAACCCCAGCCGGGTCCTCTTTTCCAGTTCCAGGGGCAGAGTCACCGCTGCTCTCATCTCCACGATACAGAAGTCCTCCTCTCAAGAGCTATCTGCCTGCTGGCGACCCGTGCCTCTCTGTGCCCTATACTCTCTGTACCATCACCAGGGGTATAGTACGCTTAGCTGCAAGGGAAGCCACTCCCAGCATCTCGGCTTCAGTGAGTACCCGTGATAGTACAAACCAGCCCGATGTCTGAGGCCGACAGAGCGGGTTCCCCTCTCAAGGCTCTATGCCAGCAGGTAACAGCCCTTATGCAAGTAGTCCAGAGGTTACAAGATGGCTATATTCAACTAGAAGGTCGTCTCCAGCACCTAACTTTATCTCCCGGGGATGCAGCCTCCGCATCCCCCAGTGGGGCCAGCTCTTTGCAAGATCACTCCAGCTCAGCTCCTGCAGTTGTTATGACTCTTCCAGAACCTAGGGTGCCCACACCCGAACGATTTTCCGGGAATCGGAAGAGGTTTAGAGCATTTAAGAACACCTGCTTGTTATACCTGGCTCTTCAACCTAAGACTTTCAGTTCTGAGACAGTAAAAGTAGGGTTCATTATTTCCTTATTGTCCGAAGAACCCCAAGCCTGGGCTCACAACCTCCTGGAACAGAAAAGCCCTTTACTAAACTCTGTGGAAACCTTCTTTGAATCCATGGGAAGATTAAATGATGATCCCCAACGCACAGCCACGGCCGAATCCATCTTACATACCTTAGTCCAGGGGAAGAGACCGGTGGAGGACTATATGGTCGAATTTCGAAAATGGTCTGGGGACACTGGATGGAATGAGGCGGCTCTCAAATACCAGTACCGCCAGGGACTCTCAGAGACTCTCAAAGATGAATTAGCACGCGTTGATTCTCCTTCTACCCTGGAGGAGTTGATCCAGCTAGCCATAAAACTAGATAGACGTCTACGGGAACGACGTTCTGAACGTTTTCAATCTCCCCGGCCTACATGGATGCTACCCAGGGTCCCTACAGGTCACCCTCCTCCTGCAGTCCCTTCTTCCTCTACTCTGGAAAGTGAGCCAATGCAACTGGGCCTGATCCGGGCTCCACTCACACCTGATGAGAAACAACGCCGGCGGGAAGCCAACCTCTGCCTGTACTGTGGAGGGTCAGGCCACTTCTTGCGCAATTGTCCTATAAGACCCAGTAAGTCCCATCCACAAACAGCTATGAACTTTCAGGTTAATGGTCCAAGTTCAACTCACCTTGTCCTTCCTGTCTCCCTACAGGTGGCAGGCGAGGAGATCCGGCTACCAGCCATTATTGATTCTGGCGCCTGCAGCTGCTTCCTGGATACATCTCTAGCCCGAAGCTTACGCATCCCTCTGCAAAATAAAAGACAAAGTCTCCAAATCCACCTGGCCGATGCATCATCCCCCTGTTCCGGACCTGTTACCCAAGAAACTAAACCCACTCTCACCATCACAGATTCAGGACATCAAGAATTTCTTTGCTTTGACATCATAAGCTCTCCCATGTTCCCTATCATCCTGGGACTTCCATGGTTGCAAGTTCATGACCCCCATATTAATTGGAGTGAGAAGAAGATCTCCTTCTCTTCGGCCTACTGCTCCCAACACTGCTTCACCTCTGGTTCTGTCTGCACAGCTTCCTGTCTGACCATCCAGCCAGTTCCTGATCATCTTCAGCACGTCCCTGCAGCCTACAGTGAATTCATGGACATTTTTGACAAAAAGAGAGCCGACAGTTTGTCTCCTCACCGACCATACGACTGTCCCATTGATCTCTTACCTGGCTCAGAGATTCCTTTTGGTCGTATATTTCCTCTATCAGAAAAAGAGTTGGAGGCTCTTCGGTCCTACATCAACGAAAACCTTGAAAAGGGATTCATTCGTCCATCTTCCTCTCTGGCTGGAGCAGGGATTTTCTTCGTTGAAAAAAAGGATGGTACTCTAAGGCCTTGTGTGGACTACAGGGAACTCAACAAGATCACCATCAAAAACCGCTATCCGCTTCCCCTCATCCCAGAACTGTTCCAACAGTTCCGAACCGCACGAGTTTTCTCTAAACTTGACCTAAGGGGCGCCTACAACTTGATCTGGATGCGCCCAGGGGATGAGTGATAAACGGCTTTTAGGTCTAGGTTCAGACATTTCGAGTATCTAGTGATGCCATTCGGCCTATGCAATGCCCCAGCTACATTCCAACATCTAGTGAATGATATTTTTCGTGAATACTTAGACAACTTTGTGATCGTTTACCTTGACGATATTCTGATCTTCTCTACTACCATTGAGCTGCATCAAGTTCATGTGAAGAAGGTACTCACGATCCTCAGGAAGCACGGACTTTATCTAAAGGGAGAGAAATGTGAATTTGAAAGAACGGTAGTCCAATTCCTAGGGTTCATTATCTCCACTGAAGGGGTCACAATGGACCTTCAGAAAGTGAAGTCTATCCAAGAATGGCCAGCCCCTACAGATAAAAAGGGGGTCCAACGATTTGTGGGCTTTGCTAACTTTTATCGCAGGTTTATAAAAGGATTCTCATCGATCATTTCACCCATAACTCAATTGACTCGCCAGCAAAGCTGATTCCAGTGGTCTCCAGAAACTCAGGAAGCATTTAATAAACTGAAGGATCTATTTACTTCTTCCCCGGTACTACTGCATCCAGACCCCGCTTTTCCCTATGTGTTGGAAGTAGACGCCTCAGAGTCAGCTTTAGGAGCAATTCTATCTCAAAGGCGAGGCCAGAAGGCTCTTCTTCACCCTGTGGCATTTGCCTCCCGGAAACTGTCCCCGCCAGAAAGGAACTATGACGTTGGTGAGCGTGAACTACTGGCCATCAAATTTGCTCTTGAGGAGTGGAGATATCTTTTGGAGGGTGCTTCTCACCCCATTATGATCTTCACAGATCACAAGAACCTGGAGTACCTTAGAACAGCAAAACGCCTCAGACCCCGGCAAGCCCGCTGGGCTTTGTTCTTCTCCAGGTTCAACTTTCACATTTCCTATCGGCCAGGTTCCAAGAATGGGAAAGCGGACGCTCTATCTCGGATGTTCCCAGAAACCTCTCAAACCACAGAACCTGGTACTATTCTGTCCTCACAGAATTTTCTTTGTTTAATCCAGCCAGATCTAAGAACTGACACTGAACAGGCCTCCAGCCAATGCTTAAACCCTGAAGTACCCACACTGAGGAAACAGGATGGTTTGCTATGGGCCCAAAACAAAATATTTGTCCCAGCACAAGTAAGACCCTTGGTACAAAGAACATTTCATGATAACAAGTTTGCAGGACATTTTGGGGTACAAAAGACCTCTGAACTAATACATCGTTCCTTCTGGTGGCCAGGGTGGAGTCAGGATTGTAAAAACTACGTAAAATCTTGTATTGTTTGCCAACGCAGCAAGGGATCCAATGCGAAAGCTTGGGGTCTGTTAAGACCATTACCCATACCAGAGCAACCCTGGAAGGAAGTGGCTATGGACTTTATCGTCGACCTACCACCTGCTGAGGGGTTCTCCACCATTCTGGTAGTGGTTGACCATCTTTCGAAGATGGCCCACTTCTTACCTATGAAGGGCACACCCTCTGCTTCAGATACTGCGGATATATTCATTAAGGAAGTGGTTAGGCTCCATGGAGTACCCGTTAGCATTGTGTCTGACAGAGGAGTCCAGTTCACCTCAAAATTTTGGAGAGACCTTTGCAAATCTTTAGAAATCAAGGTATGCCTGTCCTCAGCGTATCATCCCCAAAGTAATGGCCAAACAGAGAGGACGAACCAAACGCTGGAACAATATCTGCGCTGCTTTTGCTCATGCTCTCAAGACAACTGGGTTTCGCTCCTCCCCTGTGCAGAATTTGCCTACAATAATTCCATACACACAGCAACCAACCAAACTCCTTTCTGGGCCAATTATGGATTTCACCCTTCTTTTCTGCCTAACTCTTTTTCAGAGGTATCAGTTCCTGCGGTGCAAG
Organism: Lithobates clamitans; assembly: GCA_037952925.1. Classification (NCBI taxonomy): domain Eukaryota; kingdom Metazoa; phylum Chordata; class Amphibia; order Anura; family Ranidae; genus Lithobates; species Lithobates clamitans. Next base: position 8,745,446 of record JBBGZY010000014.1, read on the forward strand.
ACCGAATAAATTTCATTCAAACCAATTTCCATTTAATTCAGGAAGCTATGAAGAAGGCTCAGGACAGCTACAAGAAATACTATGACAGGGGGAGGAGGAGCAACCCAACTTTTAAGATTGGGGATGAAGTCTGGCTATCTGCAACAAACCTTAAACTTTCTTGTCCCTCACGCAAATTGGGCCCAAAATTTATTGGTCCCTTCAAAGTAAAGAGAGTAGTGAACCCCGTGGCCTTTGAACTCTCTTTACCTAGCTCTTACAGAATTCATCCTGTTTTCCATACTTCTCTTTTGAAACCAGTAACTCCCAGTTCTCTCCCAGGAAGGGAAGAATTGCCACCTCCCCCAATTAATATTGAAGGCGAAGATGAATTTGAGGTGGAAGCTATAATGGACTGTAGAATAAGGGGGGGTCGTGTCCAGTATTTGGTCAAGTGGAAAGACTACCCCCCAGAAGATAAATCTTGGGAACCTTCCTCCAATATACACGCCCCACGGTTAATACAAACGTTTCACAAAAAATATCCGGGAGTACTGGCCAGATTGGGCATCCGGAGGCTGCCCCTTGGGGGGGGCACTGTCAGAGAAGCAATAAGAAAAGAGCTTGCCAATATCGGAAGGTTCCTGTGCGTTTGCGCGGCGGAGCCGCGCTTCGGCGCATGCGCGTTAGCAAAGTAGCGGCACACACGGGTTCACTACACGGCGTAATGGCGTACGAACGTTCGCTCGTCAGCGTTACACCCCCTTTCTGGCCTATATAAGGACTGATTTGTTCTCTGTTTAATTGCTGGTTTGTCTTTCAGCTTCTTGTGTTCCGTTCCTGATTCCTGCTACTTGTGTTTGCCTGTTTGACCCGGATTTGCCTGACCTTCCTTGTTTCTCTCCAGTGTTTGACCTCGGCTTGTTTAAAGGACCTCTCTACCATCTGCTTCCAGTGTTTGACCCTCGGCCTGTCTTTGGATTCTCCTGCCTTCCTGTGTATGACCCCGGCTTGTTTAACGGACTTCTCTGCTGACATCTCCAGTGCACTACCTCTGGCTTGCCTTCAGGACTTCTCTGTTTACAGTCTGCTGTGTTTGACCCTCGGCCTGTTTAAAGGACTTCCTTATCTACCAGTTTCCAGTATATGTTCCCGGCCTGCACCACAGACTTTCCATTACTGGGTTCTCCGTGCCTGATCTCCTGCACCTCACTCAGCTCCTGTTGTGTTCATGGGTTAGAACCCCAGCCGGGTCCTCTTCTCCAGTTCCAGGGGCAGAGTCACCGCTGCTCTCATCTCCACGATACAGAAGTACTCCTCTCAAGAGCTATCTGCCTGCTGGTGACCCGTGCCTCTCTGTGCCCTATACCCTCTGTACCATCACCAGGGGTATAGTACGCTTAGCTGCAAGGGAAGCCACTCCCAGCATCTCGGCTTCGGTGAGTACCCGTGATACAGCTGCTCCCAGAGGCAGACAAGATAGGTATGGTATGCCCGTGCAAACTTTGGGAAATAGTGTAATTTATGAAAATATCAAAAATTCATTGGCACCAAAGACTTGGTTAGGATATTCTTCAGCTTGGTTTGCATGGATATCATACTTTAATTCTATAGATATTCATTGGTCAACATTTACCGAGCATATGGCTCTGTCTTTCCTTAATAGTTTGATGGAAAATAAGTTTTCCTGGTCACATATTAATAAAATAATATGTGGAATTTCATTTTTTCTGAAATTAAAAGGTTTCCCTTCCTTGTTTAAATTCTTCTCTTTACGTCAAGCACTGAAAGGCTATAAAAAGTCAAACTTTTCAAGTGATAACAGACATCCTATTTCAGCTGAATTATTAGAAAAACTTTGCTTCATTACGGATAGTATTTGCTTTTCGAAATATGAAGTTTGTTTATTTAAAGCGGCTTTTTCCATTTGTTTTTTCGCAGCATTGAGAATTTCTGAGTTAATTGCAAACCATAAAAAAGCCTCTAATGGTCTTCAATTTTCAGCGGTGCACAGTAGTGATCATTGCATTCGTATTTTACTACATCGATCAAAAACTGATCAATTAGGCAAGGGTTCATGGATTACACTATATAAAAGTGTACTAACATGGTAATTTGCCCAGTACTTCTCTTAAATAAGTATCTTAATATTTGACCAATTGGTCATGAATTGTTATTTGTTCATGAGAACAGTGTTCCATTGACGAGATTTCAATTTAGTAGAGTTTTGCATAAATGTCTGCATGCTCTTCAATTGGGCAAACTACGTCTGTCCTGTCATTCTTTTAGAATTGATGCTGCAAGTGAAGCAACGAAACTTGGATTAGATAAGAATAAGATCAAACAAATTAGCAGATGGAAATCAAATGCTTATGTTTCAAATGTGAGACCTAATGTACAGTTTTGAATTGCAGGTACTCCAAGCATTATATGGATCATCGGACACTCCTTTGTGTTCTGGGCCAATAAGCGAGCATTGAACAGGGTTTACGGAGAGAATTTGGATCCGAACAATTTTCAGATTTATTGGTTTGGTAAAAGAGGGATGGTTTGGGAGGAATTGATGACGGTGTTGGGACGATTAACTTATGGATGGCCTTTACCTGATGTTTTGATTTTACATCTTGGAGGTAATTGAAATCAACATCTCCCAAGACCGTCATTGTTTTTTCGGAAATCATTCCTTGTTTAGTTTGGTTACAAGCAGATAGGTTTTCAGTTCTTGATAAAGTAAGGAAACGTATTAATAGAAGAGTAGAGAAATTTATGTCCCTAGGTTTTGGAATATCTTTTAGACATGAGGATCTAGAAGGTGGGTTTCCAGGGCTTTATCGGAAAGATGGTATACATCTTTCAGATATAGGCCTGGATATATTGAATTTGAATTTCCAGACAATAATTGAAAAGGCCGCGGTTTGGGGGAGATAGGCAGGAGGCTTGTTATGGCTCCTGCCTTTGTGGGGACAATTTATTATTAAATTTATGATTGTTATACAACTCGAGCTCCAAAAGCTGAGTTGTTCAGTTTGATATTGGTATTTATGATGAAAAAAGTTATTGATTAATTCTGATGGATGAATTATTTATACAGTTGTTTAATATGAATTAATTTGAATATGAATAAACCAATAAATAAGCCATGGCCAATAAAATAAAATATTTTATCAATCCAAAAAATATTGTTTTGGTGTATTTATTCAATTGATTGCCTGGAAGTTATATAAATTAGCTGTTTACTGTCCCATTTGAAAGAAAAGGGATAGGGGGTTTCAAGTTTCCCGGCCCCTTTTCTAATGGGACAGTGGCAGCTAAGAGATTTCAAGGCTCCCATTTTAGAAGTAGGTCAGGGTACCTTGAAACAGGTGAAGGGGGTGATACTTGAAACCTACAAACTGGCCATAGAAACTTCTGGAAGCCTGATGGACCCCTATATAAAAGGGGGTTCCGTCAGGTAACAACTGCCAGTCACCTCAGGAAGTCGTCAGCGGCGGAGCTCCCCTCCCGCCCTCCCTGGACTGTCGCAGCTATAATATTTATGTGGTTCGGGTCACCTTTTCTGATGAAAAGGGGACAATTTATTATTAAATTTATGATTGTTATACAACTCGAGCTATAAAAGCTGAGTTGTTCAGTTTGATATTGGTATTTATGATGAAAAAAGTTATTGATGAATTCTGATGGATGAATTATTTATACAGTTGTTTAATATGAATTCATTTGAATATGATAAATCAATAAATAAGCCGTGGCCAATAAAATAAAATATTTTATTAATCCAAAAAATATTGTTTTGGTGTATTTATTCAATTGATTGGAAGTTATATAATTTAGCTGCTTACTGTCCCATGTTTACAGACACCGCCTGGCATGCTACTGTTAAAGCATACTTCCCAACTTTCTGAGATGGGAATGAGGGACACCTATTAGCAAAAGTATGTAGGCATAGGACACACCCCCTGCCACTCCCCCTCAAAGGAGAAATGTAAAAAAAAAAAAGATTGGTTAAGCCCACTAATGCTTTTGTAGCGCTACTGTTCTTTTATATTGGCTTTTGTAATTTACTAATGCATCAATTTAGAAATTGGATGAAAGGTTTAGCACTGTAAAACACTTTTTGATAGATAAGTAGTGCATTTTATATACAACTATATAGATCAGGCAAAAATGAGGGACAAATGAGGAGGATAGAGGGACAGAGGGACGAGGGACTTTGTTACGAATGAGGGACAGTCCCTCGAAATCAGGGACAGTTGGAAGGTATGGTAAAAGGTAGACATGAGCACAGTGCTTTTCCTTTACTTAATGAATGCTATTATTTTCTTAAAAGATAGGGTGGTTCCAAGAATGTTATTTTACTTTATTTCTCTTTCCTTTGTAGGCGATACATGCATGCATACATATTGAAGGATTTAACTCAAATATGCCTTTACCTTTAATCATCTAACATCTTTTCAAAGCCTTCCTGGTTTGAATCTCCTATTGAGTTATATACTAGTTATTTTTATGTAACTAAACATGAACAAATAAGACCCAAAATGTACTTGATGTGACCATCCACTAGAGCAGGCATCACTAAATGGTGAACTGCAGTCTGGACCCAGATTAAGTGTCAGTTCTATTGGTACTGCCAGTCAACCAGTCACCATCGCAGCTCCCTTCAGTGATTGGCTGTTAGGACCACTGGTGTCCTAAGAACAACTAATGTCATATACGTTTTCCTGCTATCAGTATCAGACGGGGTGGAAGTGGAACTTCCTATGTCCAGACCCGCAGCCTGTTATGCCACCTGGCTCCCACCTTCTGCCTGCCTGTCCCTAAAACATATGGGCACACTTGATGTAAGGGGGCACTTTATTTGGGACATCTGATGAAAGGGGTACCATAGTACTCTGGAAATTGACTATAAATATGCCTAAAATCTATAGAAATTGTACATTATTTACAAATTGTGCTTATTTTACATAAAATGACTACATACATACTATGATCAGTTATGGAATAACCATGAGATTCTCCCCTGGAAACATTTTTTACTGACTAGAACTCTTTAAATTTGTACTCAACCCCTACTATCATGTTACACATGCATTGCTGTTTATTTGCCTTTAATAACTTGACCCTGCCTCACTCCGTAGCTAGGAGAATGAACTATATAGTTAGTCCCACCTTTCTTCTTCAAGCTTTAGCCTCTATCCATCACATGTACTGTATTCTGCTGGAGTTAGACACATTATGATTTTTTTGTTCATCTGTCATGACCTGCAAAAGTTTTTGCATTAAAGATTTCTATGATCTGCAAGAAGTCATTTTGGTCAAGTCATCGCCTGCCAAGCTGCAGAGACTGTAGGTTAAAGCTATCTCACAACAACTGATTCAGTTATAGAGATTACACTTTTAGTGCTTGGATGGGCAGAACACTTGCACTAGAGTACCTTCATATCTCTATATACCCCTGCTTATAATATATGTATCTAATAGCAGTATACCTTGTCAAAACAACAACAAAAAAACAAACATACAGTATAATAACTGCACTGAGATATGTAATCCATTCTGTTCAATGGTTGATTTTTTCTTTAACCACTAGCCGCCCGCTCACTGTCATATGACGGCAGGACGAGGCAGCTCTCGTTCTGGGCCATCGTCATATGACGTGATCCCCTCCACAGGCCACTAGGGGACCTGATGCGCGTGCCCGGCGGCCGCGATGTCCACCAGGCACCCGCGATTGCCCAGTAAACACACAGATCCACGTCCTGTCAGAGGAGAGGAGACCGATGTTGTGTCCCTTGTACATAGGGACACCGATCAGTCACCTCTCCCAGTCAGTCCCCTACCCCCACAGTTAGAATCACTCCCAAGACACATATTTAACCCCTTGATCACCCCCTAGTTTTCACCCCTTCCCTGCCAGTCACATTTACACAGTAATCAATGCTTTTTCATAGCACAGATCGCTGTATAAATGTGAATGGCCCCAAAAATGTGTCAAAAGTGTCCAATATGTCTGCCGCAATATCGCAGTCCCGATAAAAATCGCAGATCGCTGCCATTACTAGTAAAAAAAAAAATAATAATAAAAATGCTATAAGTCTATCCCCAATTTTATAGACGCTATAACTTTTGCCCAAACAAATCAATATACGCTTATTGCGATTTTTTTTTTACTAAAAATATGCAGAAGAATACATATCGGCCTAAACGGAGGAAAAAATTTGTTTTAAAAAAAAAAAAATTGGATATTTATTATAGCAAAAAATTAAAAATATTGTGTTTTTTCAAACTTGTCCCTCTTCTTTTGTTTATAGCGCAAGAAAACAAAAATGCAGAGGTGATCAAATACCACCAAAAGAAAGCTCTATTTGTGCGGAAAAAAATAATAAAAATTTCATTTGGGTACAGCGTTGCATGACCGCGCAATTGTCATTCAAAGTGTGACAGCGCTGAAAGCTGAAAAATGGCCTGGGCAGGAAGGGGTTTTCTTTTTTGTAACATTTGTTATTATAAAAGTAAAAGAGGGCAACATAAAAACTAGTGCAATATTTAACATTGTTTTTGTTAAACTAACGCATCAATATATCTGGTTCGAAGGCTGTAGTGGCAATTTTCATTGAATTCTCAAGGTGCTCTAGAGATATTTTGGTTCTAATTTTGCCCTTTGTGTGCTTCATCCTTGAAAATAGTTGCTAATAGATATAGGTGTTGCCGAAAACTGATGACCAGAATAAAGTGTGATTGTGAAGAGTGGGATTGTTTTCTTTGGGAAGATAAAAATTATAGAACTCCAGTCTGTATGAAACACAGTCAAATTTTTCTTCATCTGCACGCAGGGTGGATTTGATTTAAATCACTAGTAAAAAGGCTTGTTTCAAATCAATTTTATTTAAATCATGTAGTGTACATAGATTTGCAAAACAATTACCGTATTTATCGGCGTATAACACGCACCGGCGTATAACACGCACCCCAATTTAGGAGGGAATTTTAAGGAAAAAAAACTTTTAGGAGGGAAGTTGAAGGGAAAAAAACTTACATTTAAATGCCCTTCATTGCAGCCTTGTCAGTGCAGCCTTGTCAGTGCAGCCTTCCCCAGTGCAGCCTTGTCAGCCTTGTCAGTGCAGCCTTGTCAGTGCAGCCTTCCCCAGTGCAGCCTTGTCAGTGCAGCCTTCCCCAGTGCAGCCTTGTCAGTGCAGCCTTGTCAGTGCAGCCTTCTCAGTGCAGCCTTCCCCAGTGCAGCCTTCCCCAGTGCAGCCTTGTCAGTGCAGCCTTGTCAGTGCAGCCTTCTCAGTGCAGCCTTCCCCAGTGCAGCCTTCCCCAGTGCAGCCTTGTCAGTGCAGCCATCCCCAGTGCAGCCTTGTCAGCCTTGTCAGTGCAGCCTTGTCAGTGCAGCCTTCCCCAGTGCAGCCTTCGTCAGTGCAGCCATCCCCAGTGCAGCCATCCCCAGTGCAGACTTGCATCTTTCGTCCCTGCTTCCAGGGCTTCAAAATCGCGGTCCGCGATTTGAAAATGGCGCCGCCGGAGCCGAAGTACACAGAGCCGGTCCTCGGCTCTTTCCGGCGGCTCTCGTTTACTTTCGGTTTCACTCATAGTCCGGAGCGGAGCTATCCGAGTAGGTTCGGATAGCTCCGCTCGGGACTACGAGTGGAGCCGAAAGTAAACGAGAGCCGCCGGAAAGAGCCGAGGACCGGCTCTGTGTACTTCGGCTCCGGCGGCGCCATTTTCAAATCGCGGACCGCGATTTTGACATTTACAGATCGGGATCGGCGTATAACACGCACCTGCGACTTTCCCCTGATTTTAAGGGGAAAAAAGTGCGTGTTATACGCCGATAAATACGGTAAATAAAGGAATATTTCTGAACTTTGTTTTATCTCATGGTTACTGTGAAATTGTTTGAATGCACCAATTGGAATCATTGAATGAGTTTACTAAAAATGTAAATATTGCAGAATATGCAGCTTCGTGCTACATAACTAAGCTCCATTTCATGCTGAATAAACAAAATTATTAATGTATCTTAAATTTAAAAAAAACTATCTTTAGATAGATTTCTACTCCACAAGCATTTTATTAAATTAAATTTGATAAAAATAAAAAAAAATCTGATTTAAATAAAAAAAAAATCTGATTTTTTAAATTTTTTGTTTTAAATTATTGATTTTTATCCACCCTGTCCGCATGTGTTCACTAAGTGTAAACACATTTTACCAAAAAAAAAATCAACAATTTTAAGTAAGTTTACGATTTTGTGTTGGGTCGCATTCATAGCCGTCTTGGGTCGCAGTTTGGACACCCCTGCTTTAAAATATATCACACTTATTTTAGCACATTTTCTTTATTATTTTCTAATTTGTTTTTGTAATGTAAAGTTAGCTCTAATAGCCTAATTTTGTTAAGACTTTAAGGTCCTTTCACATGGCATGGATTTGATTCCGATCAGCAGGAGAGCTGTGAGCTAATCCGCTGCTGATCAGAGCAGAGTGGGCAGATGACACATCCATGTCCACTCAGTATGTGCAGAGCGCACATGGGCAAAGCCCACTCTGCATTGTGGGTGGCCAGGAGTAAACAGACTCCACTGTCTGTTTACACCCACTTACCTTCAATCCAATCTGCCTAAGGAAGGAGTCCTCCCCCATTTTTTTCCATGGCCCTGATCAGACCCAGAGGTAGGTGGGTGTAAACCGACACAAGTCTGTTTACACCCGCCTGACCTGATGGGTATGCCCGTCTGAAAGTGGCCTTGGAAATCCCACACTAAAGCTACTTTGTAAATATGTGCTAATACAAAGTTACTTCTAACCAACTAAAACTGGGACTTTGAAAAAAGGTCCCTTGGTCTTACCCTCAAAGAGGACCTTTTCCCCCTTTCACTAAAATCACAGCATAAAAGGTCAAGTCAGCTACAGAAGGCTGACTTAGAGTTCCAGGAAGTAAACTGAGATGTCCTTAGTTAAAATGGTCACTGTGGGAATGTCGGAGAAGAAAAAAAAAGGTATGCAGATGCAACACCCCCCTAGGTAGGCTCCTAGATGTCAGGTCACCTGGGACCAGGTGACAGATGCACTCTGTAGGAGTAAGAAGTGCACCGCTAAGGTAGTGAACCCTAGGACTGACTGCTGCGGATTGAACCCTGCAAGGTTCAGGAAGCAGGTCTACAGGATAACTAACATGGATTCCAGTGGGAGCTAGAGCATAGATTCCCCAGGGTGCGGAGTCTGAGAGCCAGCGGGTGTTCACCAGAGCCTCTAGTGGTGAGGATGGACTGCACTGCAGTCTGGCTCCAGGTCGCGGGCCCCAGGGTCTCACAGCTCACGCTCACCGTAGACTATAGGAGAAGAGGAAGGAGGCAGCAGGCTGGAACGACAGGGAAGTAAGGGGTAAGCCAAGGGTCAGGGCGACTAGCAGACAAGGATAAACATAACAAGCCAAAGGTCAGGGTAACAAGCAGACAGGGAGAGTCGAGAACAGGCCAAAGTTGGTAACTGGAATCAGACGTAGGAAACACAGCAAGTACACACGGAGGCTAACACACAATGGTTAATCAGCACTGCTGGCTTGCAGTGCACAGGTTAATATAGGGTTCCCTGATAGGGCCTGGGGTGGGGCCATGCTTAGAGGAGAGGTTATAAAACCAGTCAGGTGAGAGGCAGCTGGTCTTTAGAAATGAACACATGGAGACAGGTAAGCTGACAGAGAAAACTCTATTGCATAACCATGGCAGTACCCCCCTCTTATGAGGCCTCCCCCTCCCCCGCCTGGGCCCTGGCTTAAAAGAAACTCCAGATGAAACTTCCTCAACAGACGAGGTGCAAAGATCTCAGATGCAGTGATCCAAGACCTCTCCTCAGGACCAAACCCTTCCCAATGTACGAGGCACTGAAGAATGCCTCTACGGCGCCGGGAATCGAGAACTTGACTAACCTCGTACTTAAGATTATCCTCAGAGACCGAAACCGAGGTAGGGAGAGGACAAGAGGACTTATTGAGGGCTAAAGGCTTCTTAGGAATGGGTAAAGGCATAAGAAGACCATCAGGAGTCTGAGCAGGGTCCCCCAGACCCTTAAAGATGAGCTGGACATCCAACACAGGATCATCAGACTGGGCAGAAGTCAGTGGATCCCTGAGACCAGGTTGGTTAGAAAGTGATGTGTCACAGAAGTCAAGCTGGATAGCTTCACTGGGCATAGGCTGAACTGGTGCAGAGGCCGACTGAACAGCACTGCCAGGTGCAGCGACCACCAGAATCACATCACAGGGCGTAGCGACTGTGGAACTGGTAAATGAGTCAGCCTGGGTGTGCGTCCAAGGGGGTCCAGGAACAGGCAAAGGTAAATGAGCATGCGAACTGGAGTGAATGATCGGCTCAAGTTCACAGGTGGGCTCCTCATCCAGAGTGCCACATGACCCAGAGAGTGCCTCAGCCCGACAATAGCAGGAGACATTCCAGAAATCGCTATATGCAGTGGGAAGAGCAGAAGATACTGGGATGGTGGCAACAGGAAGTTTCTCTTTTGGGGTAACCTTGAGTAGGCAGGAAGAGGAACAGGAGGAACCCCCAAGCCAGGATCTGTCCAGCAGTCCAGTCAATGTATGGAGAATGGAACCGTAACCAAGGAAGATCTAATATGATAGGAGATATAGCTTTAGGCAAGACAAGGAAGGGTATCCACTCCTGGTGGAGTGTCCCTACCGACATCTTAACAGGAAGGGTCTGGAAGCGGATAGGACCCCCTGGGAGAACAGTGCCATCAATCACCAAGACCACCAATGGCGTTGAAAGGGGCAAAAGGGTAAGTCTCATGGAAGATGCAGTTTCCCAATCCATGAAATTGCTAGCGGCTCCGGAATCCAGATGTGCCGAGACCGAATAAGAGGAAGCGCCGACATGAAGGAACACAGAAAAAAAAGACGAGAAGGTGAAGGTGATACTTCAGGGTCTAATACCCCACCTTCCAGATGTATTAGCCCCGATCGTTTTTCCGGACGAAGAGAACAAGTGTCACGAAAATGACCTTTGGCCCCACAATAGAGGCACAGGCCCAGAGTTCTGCGCCTAGCGTGTTCTTCAGGAGACAACTTGGTCCAGCCCAGCTGTATAGGTTCCTCAGCGGGCAGGGGGTGCTCCTCGGATCGAAGAGAAGGGACTGGGAGCTCAAGCTGCCTAAGGAACGGGGAGTGCTGGCGTCTTTTTTCCAGGGCCCTCTCCTGAAAGCGAATATCACTCTGGTTACACAAGGTGATGACACCGTCCAGATCAGCAGGAAGGGATCTTCCTACTAATTCATCCTTCTCTCTATCAGAGAGGCCATGTAAAAAGGTTGCAACTAAGGCCCCATTATTCCAGCTCAATTCAGCTGTGAGGATACAGAACTGAAGAGCATACTGTCCCACAGAAGCTGACTCTTGACGGAGACGTAAAAGAGTGCTAGCCACTGAGGAGACATGACCCGGTTCCTCGAAGATATTTCGAAAAAGTTTCAAGAAATTAGACAGGCTAGAAACCACTGGATCATTTAGTTCCCACAGAGGGGCAGCCCAAGCTAGCGCCTCGCCGGACAGGAGGGATATAATATAGGCTACTTTTGCCCGATCGGATAGGAAGTTTTAGGGCTGAAGTTCAAAATGAATCGTGCACTGGCTAAGGAACCCCCTGCAAGCCTTGGAGTCCCCAGAGAAACGGGCCGGAGCTGGCAGTTGTAATTAATGTGTGGCTTCGACTGGTGCGATAGGTGCAGCAGCAGATATCGGTTGAGGTAGTTGAACCAGGGGTCCTAATAAGGCCTGAACCTGTTCAAAACGGGATGCCAAATCCTGAAGGAATCGCATCACTTGGGTCTGATGCGATTCCTGGGTCTCAAGTCTGCGAACTAAGCAACGAATCATCTGCGGGTAGCGGCACATCAGCCGGGTCCATGGCTGATCAAACTGTCAGGACACCTGGGACCAGGTGGCAGATGCACTCTGTAGGAGTCAGAAGTGCACCGCTAAGGTAGTGGACCCTAGGACTGACTGCTGCAGATTGAACCTTGGAAGGTTCAGGAAGCAGGTCTACAGGATAACTAACATGGATCCCAATGGGAGCTAGAGCATAGATTCCCCAGGGCATGGAGTCTAAGAGCCAGCGGGTGTTCACCAGAGCCTCTAGTGGTGAGAATGGAGAATGCAGTCTGGCTCCAGGTTGCGGCCCCCAGGGTCTCACAGCTCAAGCTCACCGTAGACTACAGGAGAAGAGGAAGGAGGCAGCAGGCTGGAACGACAGGGAGGTAAGGGGTAAGCCAAAGGTCAGGGCAACTAGCAGACAAGGATAAACATAACACGCCAAAGGTCAGGGTAACAAGCAGACAGGGAGAGTCGAGAACAGGCCAAAGTCGGTAACAGGATTCAGACATAGGAAACACAGCAAGTACACACGGAGGCTAACACACAATGGTTGATCAGCACTGCTGGCTTGCAGTGCACAGGTTAATATAGGGTTCCCTGATAGGGCCTGGAGTGGGGCCATGCTTAGAGGAGAGGTTATAAAACCAGTCAGGTGAGAGGCAGCTGGTCTATAGAGATGAACACATGGAGACAGGTAAGCTGACAGAGAAAACTCTATTGCATAACCATGACACTAGCTGTTAGTTACATTTAATTTTTTTTTTACTGGTCTCGCTGCAACCAGTGGATTGGCCTTCGATTGCTTTGGGCTGTTCTAGAGTTCACAGGCTGATTGCACCCTCCTGCTTTATGGAAATTTTCAGAACCTAAGGTGGAGAGAATCAAATAGGTAGCCTGAATATTTATTGAGATCCAGCCATCCCCTAGGAGGTATGTCCAGCAGGTGGCTAGGGAAGCTAATAAATAGTGTTGGCTCTGGGACAGCTGGGTCTTTCTGCTGCAGGGTTTTCACCAGCCTGGGTGGGGGTTCATGATCCCCCCAGCAGGCATTTCTACTGATTCAAGCTGACAGTTATAGAGGTCCCAGCTGTAGCAAAACTGGGGGGCATACACCTAAATCATCTCTGACACCCTGAGATTTCACCTGACAGATCTGGTCTGAACAATCTCACTGAAAGGCACCTGGTAGAAGTTAAGAGTGTGCAGCTGCTCTCTGGCCTCTGGTACTAACTGTAATACAAGATTCTGGTGGCTGTATACTATAGGGGTATCAGTGCCAGTGTATCTCTCTCAGAGAGACTGCTCGCATAGGATCCCTGATTCTTGCCTTCCCGTAGACTCTGACGGGAAAGAGTATACTACCCTGTTTCCCTGAAAGTAAGACCTAGCGTGATTGTCAGTAATGGCTGCAATATAAGCCCTAACCCCCAAATAAGCCCTACCCTATTTCCCCGAAAATAAGCCCTGCCCTGAAAATAAGACCTACAAAGACTTTAACTAGGCCTTATTTGGGGGGTAGGGCTTATATTGCAGCCATCACCGACAATCACGCTAGGTCTTATTTTCGGGGAAACAGGGTAAGGCTCAGCAGAGAAATTGACTTGGAGAAGCATAGTTTATAGAAGAGTGTCCTCTTGCTTTTGAGTCTATAGCCTAGAGCAGTGATGGCGAACCTTGGCACCCCAGATGTTTTGGAACTACATTTCCTATGATGCTCCACTATACTGCAGAGTGCATGAGCATCATGGGAAATGTAGTTCCAAAACATCTGGGGTGCCAAGGTTCGCCATCACTGGCCTAGAGTATCCCATGCTCTGCACCCTTTCCCACAAGTTATCACCAATAAATCACTAAAAAGACATTCCCCTAGACTCTTTTCTTGTGTGTCTTGTGTTGGTGCTAGCTGGAAGGAACCCTGGTCATTATCATTATTGGTGTCATTATCATCATCAATCAGCGGCCCATTCACAGTTGCGTCACACAAGCAATAAAAAGCCTGTAATCATCTATAAGTATCTGCTTGTAGATTGCTAATACTAAACATTTCTAAAGGTGTCTTTGTTTTAATGCGAGGTCAAAGGGTAACACCCCCCTTTAAATGCACATTGCAAGATATTCTAAACAACAGAAGCTTCCTGTAGAGTCCTATGTATACCTGTTCCAAAGAGACAAATAGAAAGGCAAGAAATATATTTTTAAATATTCTTAGGTATGTTTTGTAAATGAGAACACATTACAATCATGTAGTGGAGGTTTATCCAATTTTCTCAATTTGACTGCAAAAAAGGAAATACACTTTAAAAACAAGTAAAAGAGCCCTCAGAAACCAGTGGAACATTAGGCCTTATGCACACTGGACATTTTTGGAAATTTTTACAGCTGCTGTTTTTGGTTTCAGACCATGCACACATAGGTTGTTATCAACTGTTTTTGGCTGGGGCGTTATTTGGCTGTAAAAAAAAACCCAAAACTAGTGGGTTCTGAGAGCAGTTTTTCAACTGTAAAAACACTCTAACTTCAAAAAACGCAGATAAACGCTCAAAAACACGGCTCACCAGCATTTTTTAACGTTTTTGATTCTATCGATTTAAAAAATAAAAAAACCTTAAAAACGCTAATGCTAAAAAACACTGAAAAACGCAAAGAATTGCTAAAGAACGCTGAAAAAGTTGAAAAACTCACTGCTAAGCTTCTGGCGCTTTTTTAATGCTATTATAACGTCCAGTGTGCATGAGGCCTAAAAAGGATCCCTGCCTATAAGATCAAAGTAGATCATAAGGTATGATAGGACAACAAAATCAACAGATTCTCTCATGTTCGGCACCAAACCTCTCAGTCTTACCAGGAACCAGAAAAGTACCCATACAATGACTATATACACACCAGAGAGTATTATTATTGAGCTACATTTACTGTCCCAGTAATTTGATGTTATTGTGAGTATCAAAAAGCCTCATAATTCAGCTGCATCTAAAACAATCTGAACCTGCCCAGTTATTAAAGCAATTATTTATTGTATTGCAGCTTACCAATTCTTAGATGTGGTGGCTGTATTGGTTTTCTGCTTTTAGGCTTTCTTTCATTTTCACACTAATCTGGCCAGTAAGTCTGTTGTTTTTGAACAGAACAAGCTGTCCTGCAGATGTAGAAATTAAAGGGCTGAGACAAACCAATTACCACTGACAGTTGTGCTAACAATGGTCAGCGTTTATTTATTTTAAAACCTTTTTCCCAAAAGGAAAAAAACTGTTGCTGTAACTGCTTATGAAGTGTTAGCTAGAGTTTGGCTTCAAAATGTTTAGTATCTAAATCTGAGTGCATCTAATACTCCCCTACACCCAAACTGAAAATGGTGCTGTCCAAAGGTGTCTCTTACTCCTTCATCCAGAAGGGGGGGGGGCACTCTAGTACAGGAGGTGTGTTACTGCCAAAATCACTAAGTGAGAACACAGGGAAAAAAACTAAAATAGAAAACTAATGCAGCAACCACATATACTGATTGGTAAACTGCAATATATTCAATTTTTGGTTTGGGGTTTAATACTGCTTTAAGTAAGGTTACATTGCTTGAAAAGGGATCTCTGGTGATTGCAGGGCTGGATAGTAAAAGGGGTTTAGTGTATGTGGATACGATGAACCTACTCTTGCCTGCCCTGCCCACCTGCACTGCTGCTGGGCTTAAAACAGCCTTGATCCAACCAGTCAAACTTCATTGTTGTTGACAGGAGGCACAGGACAGGCACCTGCACATCTTTAGCTAAGTTTTTGTGAGGTTGTAGCAGCAGCAAAGGGAGGGGTGCACTCCCCTCCCTCCTGAAGATACTGCGCCCAGGGCAAGTGCCCCTTCTGCCCACCCCTAGTTCTGGCCATGATTGTACTGTCTCCCTTTATATTGTAAAACACTGTGCAAACTGTTGCCGCTATATATAAATTCTGTATAATAATAATAATAATAATAATCCCTGATGGGCTGTCTTTGTCTTTTCAGTCTGACTATGCATCTATACTTGAATAGTACAAAGACTCCTGCCAATTAGTTTATGTAAGGCTTTATATGAGAGTCTATTACACTTCAACAATAAAGTTTTTTTTCTATGAAAACATTAAAACATCTTGCATAAATGAACTACAAAAACACAAAAAAAGGAAATGTAGTCTATGAAAAAAAAAAAGTGAGGTTTTTGTTCTCCATTATGGGTAGAAACATAGTTATGATGACTAAAACTAGAGATCCAGATTTTCTTACTGGTAGAAAACTCACTCTGTGAAACTGCTTAACAAGGCACGGGGTTGATTAAAGGCGTTAGCAAAGGTACTAGCTCAGCACTTTCTCCACTGGCTGCATTGTAATAGGCAATGTATATGATCGTTAACACTTTTTTCCAGAGGGAAATGGATTTGATGATAAGCGATGCTGTCAGAACATTTCCAACTGACAAGATAAGTACAGAAGGAAGATGGGAGAAGTGTGAAGGCTGAGACATTCTTGTTTCAAAATTAGGTATGGACGTACTGTAGAAATTATCATCATTACTTTTATCACCACACCTATAAGCCTACACACTGGAATATATACTTGTGAATGTAGAAATTCTCTAGCATGTAAAAAAAAATTAAAAAAAACATATTATCACTTAACAAATACACCTTGGATTCTGTATTATGACACAGCTGCTGTAAAAGAGAAGGTAATCACATTTTTTTGCTGATAGCCCAAAAAAAGGGATATTTCTGTTAATTAGGAAACAGCTCCAGGCAAAAAAATTGTCTACACAACAGGCCAGCAACTATACAATTGGATAAGTTTAAGCAATGAAAGTAAGCCAGACCTAAATAAAATAGTCCTGATTAAAAAAAAAAAAAAATTGGAGAAAGGAAAGTTTGCTACCAACAAAATTTCTTGATATGCTATGTTAAACCAATCAAAAGCACTGTAACATTTTAAAAACAAGTGCTCTAGAAATGACAATGCAGCCTGTCAGTGCCCACCAATGCAGTTTATCAGTTCCCATTAATGCAGTCTATCAGTGCCATCAGTGCAGCCTATCAGTGCCCATCAATGCAGCCTCATTTTTTTTATTGTAGTTTTTTTTTTTTTTCATTAAAGAATTTTTATTGAAATTTCAATACACCTAACAGAAAAATTACAGGCAGCTGGTTTTGGTATATAACAATCAGGTACAGCAGTAAAACATTTACATCCTAATCTCAATCAAAGTAATGGACAATAGTCATACAAATGATCAATTAAAGCATACATAAACAGTATAGTAACACTCCTGTTTACCCCATTGGGTTCTAACTGTAAACAGGCGCTAACTAATATAATAACAACATTATCATGGACAATTCAAGAAATTAGAAAAAGAGAGAACTGTGAAGTCTTGATATTACTCATGGAATAATACTGAAATATGGTTTAAGAACTGCAGCTCATGTTTTTGAGTGAGGTAGAAGCTCTAGGGTGACTGATCCATATTTGCCACAATTTCTCAAACTTGACCGTGTTGTAATTTTTATATGCCAACATTAACTCATATTGAGCTTGTGTATTCAACCTTATAACAACATCAGATAAATTTGGTGCTTTGTTAGATTTCCATAGTTTTGTTATAGTCAGCCTTGCTGCTATTAATACATTTGCTACTACTGTTCTATATTCTACAGAGTAAAGATCCAGATTTATTCCTAAAAGGGCCATTGCGGGAGTAAGGGGAAGTAAATTACCAGTGAGGTTAGCAATAAATGTCGAAACTGATTTCCAAAAACTACTAAGATTTTTGCAATCCCATAAAATATGATAAAGGGAACCAGTTTGTTCATTGCATCGCCAACAAGTTGGGGAGAGTGATGGGTAGATTTTGGAAAGTTTGTATGGTGTAAGGTACCATCTGTTTAATATCTTTTGGGCATTATCCCAATGTTCAACGCAGGATGATGCCTTAGTGCTCAGAATTATGGCCTTATTCCACTGTTGCCAAGAAATAGATAAGGGATGCAGCCTCATTTTTGGAGCACTAGAATATTGTTTAGTGTCAGTTTAACTTTTTTTTTTCTTAGATTTTTTTCATTTTTTTTTTTTTTTTTCCAAGCATGAGAAAATCTGGTCAGCAAAAAGTCAACCAATTTTGCACAAAGGTGCCATTCAGAACAATGCATTGTAGTCAAAGGGGAAAGCAAAATGAGGCCACGGAGTTCCGCTTAAAAAAAAAAAGAAAAATACTGCAGCTGCTGACTTTTGATAGTCGGACACTTACCTGTCCCGCGGTCCAGCGATGTGGGGGAACGAAGCCCCGCTCGTCTCCCCCTCCTCTCTGCCTTGATGGCATTGTCACAGCCAGGCACGCACTGTGCATGCGCTGTGACTGGCCGGGCAATCATCTGGGACCTGTGACGCGTCCCAGTTGATTGCCGAGAGGGAGGCGGGAGAGGTTAACTTACTTCCGGCGCCGTGGTGCCCTGGGAGGAAGTGGGAGCTGGAACCCTCTAAAAAGAGGGTTTCCGCCCCCCCCCCCACAAAAAAAATGACATGCCAAATGTGGCATGTCAGGGGGTCACCTTCCTTTAAAGCAGAAGTTCCATTTTTGGGTGGAACTCCGCTTTAAGTTTGTTTTGGCTCCCATGTGTCCTTTGATTATGTTCTTTTGCCTCTTTTTGGTTGTAGTTTGGTTGCTTGTTTTTAGATTAGCTGTATTAAACAAGACTAATTCACCTCACTAATCGATCTGTGACTGCTGCCCCTCTCTGCCAATCCCTTCACTGGCTTCCCCTACCCCACCGTATAAAATTCAAAATGCTAAACACAACATACAAGGCCATCCACAACATCGCCCCCCAGCTACATCACCAACCTCATCTGCAGATATCGCCCAAATCGTCCCCTCCGCTCCTTCCAGGACCTCCTGCTCTCTAGCTCCCTTGTTACCTCCTCTCATGCTCGCCTTCAGGACTTCTCCAGAGCCTCTCCCATCCTCTGGAATTCCCTGCCTCCGTATATCCGATCCGCCCCTAACCTGTCCACCTTTAGGAGATCCGTGAAAACTCACTTATTCAGGGAAGCCTATCCCACACCCACCTAACAACAACCCCATCAAATCATTCCCCACATCTATTACCCTCCCTTTAGAATGTAAGCTCTACGAGCAGGGCCCTCCTGCCCCTTCTGTATTGTCCTGTAATTGTGCTGTCCCCCCTCTACAATGTAAAGCGTTGCGTAAACTGTTGGCGCTAGGGATGAGCCGAACACCCCCCTGTTCGGTTCGCACCAGAACATGCGAACAGGCAAAAAATTAGTTTGAACACACGAACACCGTTAAAGTCTATGGGACTCGAACATGAATAATCAAAAGTGCTAATTTTAAACGCTTATATGCAAGTTATTGTCATAAAAAGTGTTTGGGGACCTGGGTCCTGCCCCAGGGGACATGTATCAATGCAAAATAAAGTTTTAAAAACGGATATTTTTTCGGGAGCAGTGATTTTAATAATGTTTAAAGTGAAACAATAAAAGTGTAATATTCCTTTAAATTTCGTGCCTGTCTATAGTATGCCTGTAAAGGGGCGCATGTTTCCCGTGTTTAGAACAGTCTGACAGCAAAATGACATTTCAAAGGAAAAAAGTCATTTAAAACTACTAGCGGCTATAATGAATAGTCGGTCCGACAATACACATAAAAGTTCATTGATAAAAACGGCATGGGAATTCCCCACAAGGGAACCCCGAACCAAAATTTAAAAAAAAAATGGTGTGGGGGGTCCCCCTAAATTCCATACCAGGCCCTTCAGGTCTGGTATGGATATTAAGGGGAACCCCCGGCCAAAATTTTTTTAAAAAATGACGTGGGGTTCCCCCTCAAAATTTATACAGGCCTCTGCAAAAATCCATACCAGACCCTTATCCGAGCACGCAACCTGGCAGACCGCAGGAAAAGAGGGGGGACGAGAGAGCGCCCCCCCTCCTGAACCGTACCAGGCCACATGCCCTCAACATTGGGAGGGTGCTTTGGGGTAGCCCCCCAAAGCACCTTGTCCCCATGTTGATGGGGACAAAGGCCTCATCCCCACAACCCTTGCCTGGTGGTTGTGGGGTTTTGCGGGCGGGGGGGCTTATCGGAATCTGGAAGCCCCCTTTAACAAGAGGACCCCCAGATCCCGCCCCCCCGTGTGAAATGATAAGGGGGTACAAAAGTACCCCTACCATTTCACAAAAAAACTGTCAAAAATGTTAAAAATGACAAGAGACAGTGTTTGACAATTCCTTTATTTAAAGTCTGCTTTTTTCCATCTTCTTTCTTCTATCTTCTTTCTTCTATCTTCCTTCGGTTTCTTCCTCCATCTTCTTCTTCTGGTTCTTCGGCCGGCATCTTCCTCCGCGGCGTCTTCTTCCCTTCTTTTTCTCAGGCCGCTCTGCATCCATGATGGGAGGCTCCCGCTGTGTGACGCTTCTCGTCTTCTGACGGTTTCTAAATAACGGAGGGCGGGGCCACCCGGTGACCCTGCCCCCCTCTATTGCAACCGGGACTTGATGGGGACTTCCCTGTGGCATTCCCCGTGACATCAGAGGGGGCAGGGTCACCCGGTACGTAACATACACCTTTATGTACCCAAAATACCAGCTGTGCTCTCCCCTTATATTATGGCCTACAACAAATGTTAGTTCATAAATCGCATGTATCCCCTTCAAAGTGATTGTAAACGATCACCCATTCAGTTTAAAATAAAAATGAAAGACAAAACATGTGTGTATAGATATAAAAAAAACAGTATAAATACCCTTTTTCCCCCTTATTTTTTATAAGTGATCGCATTCCCCCTGTTCTCAGCTGCATAAGAGTTGGGGGAGAAGAAGCAGCAGCACACTGAGCTTCCCAGTGAATGGATGTGCAGTGGGGGCATGTCAGGACAAGTCTGATCATTGGAGGAGAGCAGGCTGAGTTCCCAGCATAGCTAGAGAACTGTGACCACGTTGTGCTCTCTTGCACAGTGTGGTCAGTTTTTAATAGGAAAGTAAGTGGACTGGCAGGAACACCAGGGTTTCACACAAAGGAAGCAATACAAAGAGAACAGGATATTTTCTCATACAAGTACTTGGTACAGCAGGAGCATATCAGGAATATGAACTGTTGGGGTAACAAACACTTTATGTGAGATCCTCTGTTATCCAGCAAGTTCCTCCTATTTTTCTGCAGTCCTCAGAGTAAACTGCTAAAAAAACGAAACGGAAAGTGCATAGTGCTTTCCATTTTTATCCTTTTATTAAAATACAACTCTTAATGCACAAAAGGAAAAAAGCAGTTAAATAATTTTATTTTTATTTTTAAAGTGTAAGTTCACCTTCACAGAAAATCTGTAAGGTGAGCTTACACTGGACCCTGTCCCGCTAACCTGGAGAGCGACAATCGTCCGTTCTGACACATCTTATCGCTGTGTAAACACACAGATCCACAACCTGTCAGGGGAGAGGAGACAGATCATGTGTTCCTAGTATATAGTCCCATCCCCCCACAGTTAGAACACACAGTCAGGGAACACATTTAACCTCTTGAGCGCCCCCTAGTGCGCCCCCTAGTTTTAACCCCTTCCCTGTCAGTGACATTTATACAGTAATCAGTGGCTATTTATAGCCCCAATAAAAATTGCAGATCACCGCCATTACTAAAAAAAATAATAAAAATGACAATAACCTATTTTGTAGGCGCTATAACTTTTGTGCAAAGCAATCAATATACGCTTATTGTGATTTTTTTTAACCAAAAATATGTAGAAGAATACATATCGGCCTAAACTGAGGAAAAATTTTTTTATTTTTTTTTAAATTTGGGATATTTATTATAGCAAAAAGTAAAAAATATTGTGTTTTTTTTAAAATTGGCACTATTTTTTTGTTTATAGCGCAAAAAATAAAAACCGCAGAGGTGATCAAATACCACCAAAAGAAAGCTCTATTTGTGGTAAAAAAAAAGAACGTCAATTTTGTTTGGGTACAGCGTCTCATGATCGTGCAATTGTCAGTTGAAACGACGCAGTGCTGTATAGCAAAAAATGGCCTGGTCTGGAAGGGGGTAAATTCTTTGGGGCACAAGTTTTTAAGAAGTAGCGTTGCACTTGTTTTGTTTCTAATTTTTAATCTATACAGGTGCATCTCGTAAAATTAGAATATCATCAAAAAGTTAATTTATTTTAGTAATTCAATTCAAAAAGTGAAACTCATGTGGTATGTTATATAAATGTGTTACACACAGAGTGATATATTTCTCTTTTCTCTCTTTTAATTTTGATGATTATGGCTTACAGCTAGTGAAAACCCAAACTTCTGTATCTCAGAAAATCTGAATATTACAGAAGACCAATAAAAACGATTTTTAATAATGAAATATTGGCTTACTGAAAAGTATGTCCATGTACAGTGTAGTATGCACTCAATATTTGGTCGGGGCTCCTGAATTGCTGCATCAATGTGGCGTGGCATGGAGGCGATCAGCCTGGGGCACTGCTGAGGTGTTATGGAAGCCCAGGTTGTTTTGATAGCGGCCTTCAGCTCGTCTGCTCAGCCTGGGGCACTGCTGAGGTGTTATGGAAGCCCAGGTTGTTTTGATAGCGGCCTTCAGCTCATCTGCATTGTTGGTCTGGTGTCTCTCATCTTCCTCTTGACAATACCCCACACATTCTCTATGGTGTTTAGGTCAGGTAAGTTTGCTGGCCAATCAAGCACAGTGATACCATGATCATTAAAGCAGATACTGGTACTTTTGGCCGTGTGGGCAGGTGCCAAGTCCTGCTAGAAAATGAAATCAGAATCTCCATAAAGCTGGTCAGCAGAGGACAGCATGAAGTGCTCTCGAATTTCCTGGTAGAGGGCTGCGCTGACTTTGGACTTGATAAAACACAGTGGACCAATGCCAGAAGATGACATGGCTCCCCAAATCATTAGTGTCATGTTTGAGCAGAACATACACAATTAATGTAGAAGTTCATGATATTTTAAGTCCCTTCCTAATGAAGAAAATTCTTAATAATAAAAGTGTAGGCTGTGTAGCCTGACAGTACTTCAGACAAGAGTAATTAAGTTTTATTAAAATATGATATCTGTGTAAATATAGATTAAATCGTAATTGTCAGATGGAAAAATACAATTACAGATGGTTTAGTTTTGTTTAAACTGGGAGAATTTGTACTTTAGGCTAGCCATGCACATGCAGATGTCTCACAAGAGACATCTGAGAACAATAGATGCCAGGAGACTCAATGTCACTGAGATCTGGCACATTTTCATCTTGAGAATCCGTAGATGAACAGAGGTGCTGCACACACAGTTCTTATTAACCTCTTCAAGCATTGTAAAGGCTTCTCCATCATGTGATCACTATGACTAACCGTCACGGTGATCATGTGATTAGGAGCTTGTCTTACCAGTTCCTGATCCTCAATATGTTATTGAGAACAATGCATATACGGGTATGTATCAGCACAGAAAAAGGTGCACCCCTGTGCTGCGCATATGGCTGGCCGTAAGGGGTTGTAATTTTGGGATTCATTCTGTCTCTAAGTTTATAAACCAAACCATGTGATCACTGTGTCAGAGCTGGGTCTGACATGGCTTTGTTTATCAAACAAAGCCATGTCAGATCCAGCTCTGACACAGTGATCATACAGTTTGGTTTATGAGTGGTGCCAGGGTCTTATAGCTAGAAGTACTGCTCTAAAAAGGAACTTTGGCTTTAGCAGTTCTGTGAAATTTCTAGTTCTACCACATATCCCAAAAATAAGAGGACTAATCCTAATTTTATTACAGTGGGCCCCAACAGCCAGATGCACATCCAGACCAGCTGGTGCATAATGCAAATATAGCCTAATATTATACAGCTATTTATTCCAAATTGCATTCAGCTGCAACTTTTGAATTTTTCTGACTGAAACTTTAGATGAGCCACTGATGATGAGTAGGGATGAGTCTGACTTACGTTCAACTCGAACATCAGGTGTTCACCCGTTCGCCGAATAGCGAACAATTTGGGGTGTTCACAGCAAATTCGAAAGCCGCGGAACACCCTTTAAAAGTCTATGGGAGAAATCAAAAGTGCTAATTTTAAAGGATTATGTGCATGGTATTGTTATAAAAAGTGTTTGGGGACCTGGGTCCTGCCCCAGGAGACATGTATCAATTTAAAAAAAGTTTCAAAAACGGCAGTTTTTTCGGGAGCAGTGATTTTAATAATGCTTAATTTACAGGTATTGATGGCTCATGACCCCGGTTCGGTTTGCAGCAGAACATGTGAACAGGCAAAAAATTTGTTTGAACGCGCGAATATCGTTAAAGTCTATAGGACACAAACGTGAAAAATCAAAAGTGCCAATTTTAAGGGTTAATATGCAAGTTATTGTCATAAAAAGTGTTTGGGGACCTGGGTCCTGCCCCAAGGGATATGTATCAATGCAAAAAAAAGTTTTAAAAGCAGCCGTTTTTTTCGGGAGCAGTGATTTTAATAATGCTTAAAGTGAAACAATAAACGTGAAATATTCCTTTAAAATTCGTACCTGGAGGGTGTCTATAGTATGCCTGTAAAGTGTCCCTGCACAAAATGACATTTCTAAAGGAAAAAAAGTAATTTAAAACTACTCGCGGCTATGAATTGTCGGGTCCTGGCAATACAGATAAAAGTCATTGAAAAAAACAGCATGGGATCCCCCCACAGTCCATTACCAGGCCCTTCAGGTCTGGTATGAATATTAAGGGGAATCCCAAACCAAAATTAAAAATAAAAATTGCGTGGGGGTCCCCCCACATTCCATACCAGGCCCTTTAGGTCTGATATGGATTTTAAGGGGAACCCCGTGCCAAATTTTTTTAAAAAAAAGGCGTGGGGGTCCCCCCAAAAATCCATACCAGACCCTTATCCGAGCATGCAACCTGGCAGGCCGCCGGAAAAGAGGGGGGATGAGAGAGTGCCCCCCCTCCTGAACTGTACCAGGCCACAAGCCCTCAACATGGGGAGGGTGCTTTGGGGTATCCTCACAATCCTTGCCCGGTGGTTGTGGGGGTCTTGTGGGTGAGGGGCTTATCAGAATCTGGAAGCCCCCTTTAAGAAGGGGACCCCCAGATCCCAGCCCCCCCGTTTGAAATGGTAACAGGTACATTGTACCCCTACCATTTCACAAAAAAATGTCAAAATATAAAAAAAAAAACAACACACCTTGGGACAAGTCCTTTATTAAAAAAAAAAAAATGTCCCACAAAGTCCATTCATCTTCTTCTATCGCTCTGCCGATGGACCGAAAAATAAAATAAAAACAATCTGCCTCCATGAGAGGCACCCGCTGTATGACGCTTCAGCGCCGATGAGAGTTCTTTTAAAACTGAGAGCGGGGCCACACGATGACGTACCCGGGCGACCCCGCACCATCTGACGCACGGGGACTTCCCAATGGCTTCCCGGGGCGTCAGAGGGGGGCGGGGCCACCCAGGTGGAGGGGGAGCCCTACGTCATTTTTTTTTTTTTAATTGGCACAGGGTTCCCCTTAATATCCATACCAGACCTGAAGGGCCTGGTATGGAATTTGGGGGGACCCCCATGCAATTTTTTTAAAAATTTTGGTCCGGGGTTCCCCATAATATTCATACCAGACCCAAGGGGCCTGGTAATGGACTGGGGGGGGATCCCGTTTTTTTCAATGACTTTTATCTGTATTGTCGGGACCCGACAGTTCATTATAGCCACGAGTAGTTTTGAATGACTTTTTTTCCTTTAGAAATGTCATTTTGTGCAGGGACTGTTTAAACAAGGTAAAATGCGCCACTTTACAGGCATACTATAGACACCCCCCAGGTATGAAATTTAAAGGAATATTTCACTTTTATTGTTTCACTTTAAGCATTATTAAAATCACTGCTCCTGAAAAAAACAGCTGCTTTTAAAACTTTTTTTTGCATTGATACATGTCCCCTGGGGCAGGACCCAGGCCCCCAAACACTTTTTATGACAATAACTTGCATATTAACCCTTAAAATTGGCACTTTTGATTTTTCACGTTTGTGTCCCATAGACTTTAACGATATTCGCGCGTTCAAATTAATTTTTTGCCTGTCCGCATGTTCTGCTGCGAACCGAACTGGGGGGGGGGTGTTCGGCTCATCCCTAATGATGAGCCATCAATACCTGTAAATTACAGCTCTAGGTAAGAAACCTAAAACTAAAATAAATTTTGACAGGCTGTACATAGATGGAGATATATTTGTGATGAATCATTTGGTTGTGTGCAAAACCAATGCATATTCCCTTTAAAATGATTTGTTTTTGATGATGATGTTGCCACACATGTGTATTCCATAATATTTTGGGAATAAAATATATTTTTGGGGTGTGCCATTTTCACATCTTTTGATATTCATGGTATTTTAATTTTGCTTAGGAAACAAATTAATGACTACATTCTTTTTTATTTTATTTTATTTTTCATAGAATGCATAATATAAATGGTAAAAGCAAGAGGGAGGGTTTCACAAGAGAGCCATATACTGTATGTTAGTGCAGAGGAGACTTGGAGAGAGGACAAGATGCGCCCACATTGTCTCATCTCTATACTGTACATCCCAGTAAGGAAACCATGCTGAGAAAATCAACATGTCCACTTAAAAAGCAGCCTGACTAGTAGTGCATGCTCATCTTCCTTTCCCTCACCTGACTCTCCTTTCATTCACTGAGAAAGGAAAAAAATACTCTGCACTTAAGGTATGGAGAAGCATGTGATTCTCTCACTTTGCTCCAATGAGACACTGCTGGTGCCCACCAATTGGCTACTTAAGGACACAGTGTTGTCACTTGAGACTTAAAGTGTATATAATAAACCCAAAACATGACCTTCTCTTGCTTCTTTTTGCCTGTCAACTATGCCATTGAAGGCATTTTGCTATATATATGTTGATCCTGCCAGAAATCTAGTGGGCTGACAACTTGCTGTGTGTGGGATGAGGTGTTCTGTCGCCCTGTCCTTGGATGACAACACTATTCTATTTAGATACAATTGCCTGCTTCACAAAGGGGCCTTGGAAACACATTGAGGCCCACCACCTCCACCTGTCACGTTCCCCTGGCTGCTTTCCTGTTAGTGCCGAGAGTGAGATGAGAGAGGCCACTGATCTGGCCTGCAGCTGCCATTGGTCCTTCCAGATTGTTGTGAGCTGTGATGCATGCCACTCCTGCACATGCAGCAGACTACAGGTTTCTCTGATGTAAGTGATACTGTTATTAAAGTGTTGATTTTATCCATATACTATGCTGGTGCCCTGCTCTGCTCTTTTCTGCATGTTTATGAGAGATTCCCCATATTCATTGGCTTGGAGCTGCCGGACAGAGGATATGTTTTATCCATCATCCCAATTGCTTGATCATCAACTGGTGTGGACTTTATGGACTTTTCTATTTACATTGTGCTGTTGGAGCTCTGATTTTTCTTGTGCTTGTTCTTATCACAAGTCTATTGGGTAGTCTACCTAGATACAGTATGGCAAGTAAATGTTGTCACCCTAGGGCAGGAAGTGTGTTACTGGTAGGGTCACCAGATGAAAGAAGGGGAAAAGGCCTGAAAAAGGAGAGGAATACAGCTATCACAAATAAAAAATGGTAAGATGAAAAACATTACATTTTTGTTCTTGGTGTAGCCAGGTGCTTGGCTAGAGACAGAAAGAGACTTCGGAGCTTTCTATGTCTCCACTCCAATTTCAGCTGAATGGATTAAGACTACCTTACCTCCAACCCCCAGAGGGAGCCGACAAGCATAAGGAGCTCAACAGGCTTGATGGTTGGTAGCATTGAATCATGAGAGATAAAATTCAGGTAAAAAACTTTACTATGGCCCGTTAATGGACTTTTGGACTACAATTTGCAATGCAAGCCGGGTAAAAAGCCGCATATGTGCTGTATTTTCACAGGCTGAATACCGAGGGATCTCCTCTTCGCTGTGAGGGGACTGAGGTGTGCACACCGTTGCTCCTGTATGCACATTAACCAGCTACAAGCTGGCAGTTGTGTGCTGAGGATCAGAGTTCTTCCAGACAGATCCAGAAATGTGCTGACATCTGAACAGTGGGACCGGTGTTATATTGCTGGAACTGGTGAGAGGATATTGCTTCCATTAACCTATTGCTGCTAGCAGAGCCTGAGCATGTGGGGATTGGCCATCTAACGAGCACCATTATTTACTGCAGTGTTTCTCAACTCCAGTCCTCAAGGCACACCAACAGGTCATGTTTTTGGGATTTCCACTATTTTGCACAGGTGATTTGATCAGTTTCACTGCCTTAGTAATTACCACAGCTGTTTCATCTGAGGGAAATCCTGAAAACATGACCTGTTGGTGCGCCTTGAGGACTGGAGTTGAGAAACACTGATTTACTGCATGCAGACTTTACTGGTACTATACTCATGTGCACCTCTGTAAAGACTGGGCCCCAACGCTAGCTGACTGGGAGAACCACCAACAACAAACCAGATTGGAGTGCCATACCCTAGATGGGTCCCCAATTCCTCTACAATCTGGTTAATTCTTTTTTTTATTTATTTATATATATATATATATATATATATATATATATATATATATATATATATATATATATATTTAAATTAATTACATTTTTTTTTTAAATGAAACATTGTCCCCCCACCCAGACCACCTCCTAAACCAGAATACAGGGCGGGAGGGAACTCTTCAATCAACAGAACTTTCCGGAGTGATTACCCATCAGCCCTTGCACGGACAAAACCCCCTGCGCTCCACCCAGACCATCTGACCCCCTAACACCACTCAGGTAAGCAACGCCCCTACCCCAACTACTTATTTATTTAACCCTTCCCCAAACCTGTTTCTCCCTTAGTCACGCCGACCCTGCGTCTATTTTTTCATCTCCTGGTCGCACTTGACTATAGGATTCGTCAACTTACGTCCTTAAACTTATAATAAAAACACAACACTGCGTGACATCGGTTTAAACGGCCACAACAGCCCTTTTATTAAACAAATTAATAAACAACAAACAAAACAATTTTTAACACCAGGAGGGGGTCTTTGGGTGTCCTTAAATCACATTTTAATTATTACCAACCATGTCCTCAGCCGTGCCCCATCAGGCTCAAAAACTTCCACCTTTTGACTTTCTCCCAGGGGACACAGCTTCTGGGAGATCCACCAACAACCAACCAGGTGGGAGCGCCATACCCTAGATGGGCCCCCAATTCTTCTACAATCTGGTTAATCCTTGACCCCCCCAAAGACCCCCTGACCCGCCATGCGAGCCTCAGTGACACCTAACTCAAGCGAGTCCCTCCACACCTGAAGAGCCCTCTGCACTCCTTCCTGTAATCCCAAAAACTAGAAATCCGTTCCCACGGCATTCAAGTGAACACCATCATCCCTCCAATAGCGAATGGACAGGTCCTCCAGGTCCGATGGCGAACCACCAAGCCCCCGAGACGAGACAGAAAGCGTCCTATCTCCCTGTTGGCTTTAATCCTGGCCTTATTCAAGAGCTCAACAGAGCAAGCATGACGCCAATTGTGTCGGGCCACTATGTCCGACCACACTATGACAATACCGGGGAAATCACGCATCAAGCGCAAAATGTCAAATTTTACATCCCTGACGATGTCCCTGGCGGCCCAAACCCCTATGTCATTCCCTCCCACGGAGAGCACCAGAACATCGGGAGGCCTGTCAACTCTTGAATAATAATGAAAGTCAGGAAGAACCCGGCCCCACATCATGCCTCTAATGCCTAGCCATTTACAGACCGCTTCACTCCGCAGAACGCCGAGTTGTCTCCCTTCGGGACGTGCATCCACTCTGATCGCCCCCCCCCCCCACAGAAGATGTAAGAGTCTCCCAAAATCCACACCAAGCCCTAGGTCAAATCTGTAATAAGAAAACCAAAGAAAAAAACATAGAGCCAAAGAAAAACACCAGAAAACAAGTACAGAACAATGAACAACATTACAGCATGTGTGGGCAGGCACCTCCCTATACATTTTACCACCTGCTGACTCAATCCCAAGCGAGCCGCCTCAGCTGCTGCCCCCACTCTGAAGGAATGCGTATTAAATTGGGAAGCTGTCCTGCCAACCTCAACCAAACAGCGCTTAAAAATCACCACAAACTGAATACGCGACAGGGATGATCCATCCACATGCTGCAAAAACAGCCCCTGCACTCCCTCCCGGATCTGCACTAAACTCTGTAGAGTGAGAACAGGACACACAGTCTCTGGTAGCACTTTAAACAACTTCACGGCAACACCCTTACCCAGCTGATCAGTTTTTGATCTGCTGATATGAAGCTGGACACTGTCAGCAGCGACCTGTACATCTGAAAACATCAACCCACCCACACCACGCTTGTTTTTGCTCACTAACTTCCCAATCCGCAGGGCCCCAAAAAAGGCCAAGGCAAAAGCCGCTGTAAACAGTTGTACCTCATAAATTGAGGTACAAACCCTGGGCAAGATCCCTACCAGCTCCTGGAGCAGCTCAAATGGTACCGGGCGCCTGGTATCTGGTACCACACATCCTCGCCGAGATCCTTTCATGGATTGTCGCACCATGAAGTATTTTGTTTTTCAAGCAGGCCCTCTAGCTTGAAAAGGAAACCTAGAGCAGCCAAACTCCGGTTCATTTTGTATATGGATGTGCACACTGAGAACTGCGTCCAAATCAAATACAACAGCAAGGAAAGTCTGTCCCGATCTGAAGAGCAACCCCCAATGGAACTTACCAATCCGTACCAGTCCCGCCAAACATACAAACAGAGGAGTAGGCTGCCCATGTACCCTCACTCACCGAGCGGTGCACTAGGGCACCAGCTAATCCAATGCCAGTCTCCACAGATGTGCAGGACAAGGAACCGCCCACTGCTCCGCCGCCGGCGCTAGCTTTTGGAACCTGTCCCACTGAAAACAAGACAAGGCATCAGCAATGGAATTCTCTACTCCAGGGACATGTACAGCTTTCACAAAACAATTCAAACTTAAACAATGAAGAACAAGAAAACGCAGCAAGTGCACTACCGGTGGATATGAAGTAGACAGACTGGACACAACGGCAACCACCCCCATGTTATCACAATGAAAGCAAACCCGACGATTTTGAAATCGAGGCCCCCAAATATCTACCACCACCACGATCAGGAAAAGCTCCAATAGTACCAGGTTGTTCAAGAATCCCACGATTCGCCATTCTTCCAGCCACGCAGCCATGCACCACACCCCCTGACAGTAAAATCCGAAACCCAAGCTGCCAGCAGCATCGGTATACAGGTCAAAGTCAAAGGCCGACACCACTGGGGCCATCCACAAGGACCTCTCGTTATAAGAAGTCAGAAACTCATCCCACACCCGCAGATTAGCCTTGTGTTCGTCCGAAAGCCTAATGTAGTGATGCGGCAATCGCACCCCCGAAGTAGTGGCACTAAGGCGATGGCAAAAAATGCGCCCCATAGGCATGATGCAGCAGGCGAAATAAAGCTTCCCCAACAAGGATTGCAACTCTTTCAGCCTAACTTTTTTCGCCTGCAGGGCCGCACCAACCATCAACCGCAGGTCCTCCAATTTTGCAATCGGCAAGCGACACTCCATCACCTGCGTGTCAATGATGATACCTAGGAATTGAATCTCTGTGGAAGGACCTTCCGTTTTTTCCGGCGCAAGAGGGATCCCGAACCGCCGAGCGATGCCTTCCAACGTCTGCAACAGGACCGTGCAAACTGTGGACTTTGGGGGTTCGATACAAAGAAAATCGTCAAGGTAATGCAGAACGGAGCACACTTGCGATTGCTCCCGTACCACCCATTCCACAAAAGTACCAAAAGTCTCAAAATAGGAACAAGAAGTGGAGCAGCCCATGGGAAGGCAACGGTCAACAAAAAACTGCCCACCTTGAAAACAACCGAGCAACGGTTGGCTCTCCGGGGGAACCGGCAACAGACGAAAAGCGTATTCAACATCCATCTTCACCAACAATGCCCCCTGACCATACCACTGAACCCAACTGACCAAAGCATCAAAAGATGTATACGACACAGAAGTTAAATCAGGCTCAATCGCATCAAGCTCCCTTTGTATACGACAAATGATGTATCAGCCGAAATTTGTGGGGTTCTTTTTTAGGGACCACCCCCAAAGGTGACACATGCAACAAAGGTATGGGTGGTTGATCGAAGGGGCTGGCCATCCTGCCCATGTTGACCTCCTTAGCCAATTTCTCAGTCACTACCAGGGGAAACTGAAACGTGGATTTTAAATTCTTGGGCACAGATGGCCTAGTCAAAGGTAACGAACAGGGAATCCGAAAGCCATTGGCAAAGCCATCAGTAAGGAAAACTGCCGCCGCTCTCCTGGGATACCTATTTAGGTACGGCAGCATCTCAGACAGGTTTACTGGAGTCCTCCCATTTTGAAGTGGAATCCCCTGATTGGTGCTTCCCTTTTTTAAAGCACTTGGCATAACTGTGGGAGCCCCCGCAGCTGAAGCACTCATGGCGTAAATGACAGGCCGCGGGAAAACGGCATGTTCCCTTGTTGAACTGCCAACAGTAGTTTTTTCGGTTTGTGGCCGACACCATGCGCTTCATCCAAAGCCCAATATCCTTATGATCCCAGCATAGCTGAGGCCTCACGGCTTTCCGCTGACGAAACTGCTCCTCATAGCGAAGCCACACCAATCCCCGTAGAACCTATGGGCTTCCCCAATAGCGTCCAAGTAGCAAAAGAGCAGAGAACAGTTCTCAGGTTCTCTTTCGCCGATGACGCTCGCCAATATAGCAAAGGCCTAAAGCCAATTGGAAAAAGTCAGAGGGATAACACGCCAGCAACGCCTCTCCTCCTCCTCCTTGCTCTCATCCGCCTTCCCCTTGTCTATGTTAAACTTCTCTAAGGGCAATATATTCTCCTAGCCAAATTTTTTTCCTGATTTCGGGCTTAAGATGAACCCCCAATGGACCCTCGAAGCATACCTAGACCTCGCATTGCGCCTTATACGCCAAACGAACCCCATCATCTCCAGACTCCTTGGCCTTACACGACTCCAAGCCGCTGGCCTTCACTGTCTGGGAAGCACACTCGACTACCACTGGGGATAAAGCAACCTCGGTACCCATCGCTGCGTTCTTCCTCCCCAGCCCGTTATGCTGTGACACCCACCGCCGCCGGCAGTGCAGAACTAGGTACGATGGAGACATCACGGCCTAAGCCATCAGATGCTGCCACAGCAGGGATCCATGCCCCCGTTGGCCCCAAAATGGGCCCAGTAGGCCCAGGCGGAGCACAACGGTCCAACAAATCACGAAATCCCACAAAAAATTCTTCCAACCCCAATGCACTCCAGTGTCCCTTACCGGCAGACCTACCGTAACCCTGCCTTGGGACCTACCCTGATTTCCTGTACCAACCCCAACACCCTAAGCTAAAAAAAGAGGTAGATACAGAACGTGACTTACCAGGCTGCCTGCGTGCCGGATGTCGAGCAACCGCACTTCCGGATCCCAGCTGAAGAGCAGGGCGCACGGCCACTGACTGCCCGTCGCTGGAT
Organism: Lithobates clamitans; assembly: GCA_037952925.1. Taxonomy (NCBI): domain Eukaryota; kingdom Metazoa; phylum Chordata; class Amphibia; order Anura; family Ranidae; genus Lithobates; species Lithobates clamitans. Next base: position 8,778,877 of record JBBGZY010000014.1, read on the forward strand.
ACCCATCACTGGATACCTTGCCGGATTTTTCGGACGACTCACGGAAAGAAGTTGCCGCAGGCGGCCCTCTCGCTGTAGACTTAGGCTGACTAGACTAGAGCGCCCCGACGTATCTTCATCCACCTCAGGCAAAAATCGGAAAGCTGTGGGGTCCCTGTGCACTCCCAGCTGTGGAAGGGGGTCGCCAGCCCTTTAATTGGGCATGGCCACTCCCCTGTGTAGCTGTCTCTCTCACATAAGTGTTTTCAGGCTGCACCGCCATAGGAGAAGCAGCAGAGGGCACCAAATGCCTTACTCCCAGCCACAGGGGAGGGGGCCGCTCACTCCGGATTCAGTACAGGGGAACCATGCGACCTCAGCTCACTGCGGGCTCCGGATCCACAGGCTGCTATCCCAGCGCCAGAGGGGACAGGGCTCCTGCCCCTCCCCGCAGCCGTACTATTCCCGCGCAGAGCCGACCTCCTGCTAGGCACATGAGTAGGAGAGCCGGCCACCATGTCCTGAGTTAGAGAAGAGGGGGATGAGAGAGTGGCGCGTGTCCCGCCGGTGGAGGGGATTCCTCCCAGGCCCATCGCTGGAGCCAGAGGTAAGTGGCACAGCAGGGGACACTGGAGGGTTACTGGTGGAGCTCCCATGCAGCAGCCGGACCTGGGGGGTGTGAGAAGGACTCAAGCCCCCAGGAGGGTGAACCCTCCAAGCAGGTTTAGATGATGGGGGGGACCCAGGAGATGGATCAACCCCGACCCCCCTAACATGCCCATCAGCTGCTGCTGGAGCCACTGCGGACCCCGCACAGCAGCTGCGGCCCTGACCTGGTCCCATAAAGCCTCCAAATTGCTCATTCTGTCTGTTATTCTTTCCGCAGGGGAACAGCAGAAACTCTTCAATCAACAGAACTTTCCAGGGGGGTTTACCCCCCATGGAAAAAAACCCCTGCGGCTCCACCCAGACCATCTGACCCCTAATACACCAATCAGGTAAGCTACGCCCCTACCCCCACTATCTACTTATTTATTTAACCCTTCCCCAGACTTGTTCCTCCCTTAGTCATGCCGACCCTGCGTCAATTTTTTCTTCTCCGGGTCACACTTTAAGCCGGTTTCACGATCAAGCCTCAAAGAAGCTTCTGTAGTTTTTCTGAATGTTGCGCAACAGCACATCAGATGTAAATGGGCACAAGGGAATAACATGGAAATCTGGTCTCAAGCATTATAGCACTTAAAGAAACACAACTCAAATTGCTCAGGTCGAATGCGGGCTAATACAAATGTTGGCCTCATTAATTGCTCATGAAACTCATAAGAACCCTACTGAACACGAATACTCGCACTGCAAATAATCATATTTAAACTGGTCATTGATCCAGGTGCAAATGGAGTTATTTTGATCTAATATTTAAGGCTTTTTACACATGGACAGTTTAAGGCCAAAAATATAGTCTAATGCAGGGGTGCCTAACCTTTTGAAGAGCGAGGGCCACTTAAGTGACTTAGTAACTGGTCACAGGCCACAATGAGTGAAGCGGACGAATGACAGGTCCATGCCCACTCTGCACACGCAGAGCAGACACAGATAGAGTTCACTGTACTCTATGGGCCCTTCGATCCGCCTAGTTGCAAGGGAACAGATCCCCTTCTGTTTTTTTTTAGTGGATCAGATTGAAGGTAGGCGGGTGTAAACAGCACAAGTCAGTTTACATCTGCCGTCTCATAGATGTGAATGGAGGGTTTGATTGGGTTGGACCGATCGTATGAAAGGGGCCTAAGGATGCTTTCACATGGATACGCTGCGGTTTACCCACACCTCAGGCGCAGCGCAGTGCACCTGTCGCTTTCCTGTGGGTTAACTGCCCTTTGTCATAGACTTCTATTATATCCTGAAGGTGTAATGCACTTTCTGAAAGTGCACCAAACAGGCAGGTAATAACAGAAATCTATGGCTCAGTTCAGGTAACCCGCAGGTGCACTGTGCAGCACGTGCAAATCAGTTTGAAATCAGCCCGGTAACTACTGCAAATGGAGAGGCATAACTAAAACTTCAAAAAACAAAAGAATCATATACAGAGTTTGGTCAAAATTCACACACAATTTCCTTTCTACAGTGAAATGACACTGAGTGTAGGATGAAAGAGCCTAGAAAACAAGAAATTCTATAATTATTATCTAACAAAGAAAAATGTTTACTTATGTTTTATCTGTCAAAATTTTTTTTTTAATTCTGTCCATCCAGTCATATAAATGACACAGCTTTTCCACATAGTACAGTCCTAAGTAAAGTCTTGCTGTTTAATTTTACTTACAGGTAAGCCTATAATAGTGCTCACCTATAGGTCATGTAAATATCTCCTAAACTTGCACCGTTTAAGAGATATTTACTATATACGCTCTGAAGGAAGGGGCACTTATGCCGTTTCTTCAAGGCTCTGTGCCGTGACCGGTGGCTCCTACATGCATGCGTGGGAGTGACGTCATCGCGGCTCCGGGGCAATCACAGTGCCCGCAAACCCGGAAGAAACACCAGGGAAGATGTCAGCCGTCTCTGTGGTGTGCGGGCGCCGTTGCAGGGCTGCGTTCTAAGGTAAGTATTTCACTCTTAACGATTCCCCATAGAAAAGTCCATTAAAAAAGTTGGCATTCATAAACTGCAGTCTACCTTGAGAGATGATATGAATAAACAAGATAATATTAAATAATGAAAATAATATACGAACATTTTGGTTTGCGGTTATTTTCTATAGATCCTATAGGATGCTAAGCATTAGCTCACACTGTTGCACAAATCACAATAATGATATTAATGGAGTGTATTACATTGTCAGCCAGGCATGGAGTCCTATCAGCTCAGTAGACTAATGTTTTCTCATTGCTCTGGCTATAGATGGCAGATACCTGGAAATTCTGAATGAAAGAAACCATTTATAGCAATGTATTTCTGCTCTTCATCTTTCTCCACAAGAATGCACTGCGTGCTATGATAAATAATGCCATGCCAAGGATACGTGCATCCGCCTTTTCCAAATTCTTTTTAATGAGAATCCATCATGAGACAATACAACAGACGCTTTTCAGGATGTGGAGAGTGTAACCAGGCTTTGAATGGCATGCCCTAAATGAAAATTTCATATACAGTGAGCTTTTGTTATAGGCTTAGGCCATTTTATTAACAAACTCTTCTAATTGAACATCAAACTCCTGAATGAAGACTGTTAAAATTAAAGTGTTTGTTACCATAAAAAAAAAAAAAAAATAGATCCTGTTCCCTCAAAGCAATTGTATACAGCACAGTGCTTGTGCTGTGAAATTTGGCCCCCTGTATCACCTGAAATACCTGGCTGATCCTGCTTGCTCCTGCCCTCCTCCCTGTAAACTGACCACGGTATATCTGGCTGCTGAGCCCTGACACCATGGTCAATTTACGTGCCTCCATCATCCGCAGCTCTCCTCTCTACTCTCCCCCTCCCTCCCTGCCTGTCAGCTCTGTCCACTCCCCAGCCCCCCCCTCTTGCTACTATCATAATACAATAACCTTGCTACAATCTCCTTTGCTATATTAAATAATGTCCCCAGTTAATTTTTCTTTTTAAATGCCGCTGTGTATCTCATTTCAGAGCGCCGGTCGGCGCTCACTTGACTGGCCACCTCTCTCCTCTGTTCCTCCTGGCTGACATCAGCGGGGGGTTTCTCAGCCCCGCCTGATCTGCTGTCAGCTCGAGAGAGGAGAGAGGTGGCCTGTCACGTGACCACTGATTGGCTTTCTAAAATGAGGTACACAGCTGAATTTTTTTTAAAACAAATGCACTGGGGACATTATTTAACATAGCAAAGGGGATTGTTGCAAGGTTATTGTGTGGCTTAACAACCACTTTAATGAATATAATAAAATGTATTTAAACGCTAACAATTCACTTCTGTTATTTGCTCTCTTTTAGTTTGATAAATATACCATGTACCAAAGAGCTTTAAGTACAACAAGAAAATAAGAATACCAGTTGATACTGCCAGAAATTAACTAAACTTCCTGTGCAAATCTTAGCCCTTTTAAAGTGATTGTAAATGCTCAGTTTTTCCTGCAAAACCTATATATATATATATATCTATCAATCAATCTATATATATATATATATATCTCTATCTATATCTATATCGGATTTTTTTTACATTCAGCTCTGCTGGATTGAACAAAAAAAAAAAAAAAACTACTAGTCTGTACTAGGCTTAAATATACTTAAACAAGTCTGCTTTCTTTATTATGGAGGAAAAATATTTGGTATCCAACACGCTGAAAACTGTTGTGTCTGCTCCCACCCCATGCATTGCATCTTGCTGACTGACAGTTAAGTTATCTTAAGGGCCCATTCATACCAGCAGCATGCATTACTCCACTGCCGCTGGTGTGTGCTGGTAGGCAGCGATGTCGATGTGCTAAAAATAGAGCATCGCGTTGTTTATTTTTTTTCTTTACTCGTTAATTCTTCTTTATTTCATTAAATGACCAGGGGGTGGTGTGAGGCAGTGAATTGCACCACCATACCATATTACACTGAAAAGAAGTACAGAATGCAGTAATTTTTTTTAGCATACACTATCGCATGCCTCGAAACTGCATTGGGCAAGGCTGCCCAGCACAGCCCAATGCACCTTGTGTAAATGGGCCTTTAAAAAAGCATAGCTGATTGCAATGCACTGTGGGATCTTCAATAAAAGTGATTTATAAATAAAGAATGGAAGGATGAATGAATGGTCTGCCTCCATTCATAAAGTGCCTTTTATCCATGGAAGCTATAGTACAGCTTCTGTGAATGGAGGAGTGGAGGAGAAGCCATCTTGAAGAGTGCCTGTAACAGGTTTAGCGCTCGGATTAAATTCAACAGCAATCAAAGATTACGGTTGCAGAGCTATGGGGGAGCAGAGGACTTTGGATTTCAACTAACACACCAACCAGCAGAACAAGGGGCACTTTGTATTGAATGTAAGTACTGTCCCTTGTGCTGTTTTTTTTTTTTTACTAAACTTAGGCTTTAAATCATTGTAATTTATATACTTGACTTGAAGAGGATTGCTTTTTCTTATCAGCAGTGGAGATATATTTTAAAGCTTATCTTCAGGCACAGATAATTTTATTTTGTAATGCAGCTCTGACCTCACCTTGATGAAATCCTCTTTGTTTTCCTCTCCAGTATTTGCCAATATCCAACAATCATGCTTGAAATGCAAGATGTATTGCATTACAGAAAAGACAAATTCCTGTAGAGGAATTCAGTCACGCGGATTCCCCTATGTGCACTGGGTGACCGGTAATCTCAACACCCCGTTATGATTCCCTCTCAGCACTACTCTGCCCTGCTATTTCTGCCCCTTTCTACTTCTCACTGCTCAGCCCCCCCGTAGCAGGGGCCAGTTGGCAGGGCGTCCAATTGTGCAAGATAAACAACAATGTAATCACCAATTGCTACAGAGGGGTAAAGGAGGTTGGGGAGTAATGCCATGTATTGACCGCAGTTCAGATTAAAATAATTTTAATGGATTTTTTAAAATATTAAACATAGCATACTTACCTGCTCTGTGCAATGGTTTTGCACAAAGCCGCCCTGATCCTCCTCTTTTGGGAACCCCGGGTGGCTCTTCCCTACCCCCTGTGAGTATCCCCATAGAAACCCATTTTCTATGACGCACTTGTGCGGGCTTGCTCCTTCGCAGTGCTGTGTTTGTCCATTGACACACACGGCGTGGCTTGGCCCGGCTCCCTGGCCCCGCTCCCTGCTTTCTCCTCACTGGCTAGGAATGGAATTGCTGCCTCAATCTCCAGTGAGAAGAAAGAGAGCCGAGAAAGCCATTGCTTTCGGGCACAGCACTGGAGCGAGACTGGGCTCAGGTAAGCATAAAGAGGGGCTGGGATGGGGGGAGCTCCACACAGGTTTTTTTACCTTAATGCAGAGACTGCACTAGGATAAAAAAAACCTTCTACCTTTAAAACCAATTTAAAGAGGAGTTAAAAAAAAAAAGCCCCGCTCGTCTCCCCCTCCGTTCGGCAGCGCCGGCATTGCAACTGTGGGCGCTTGGCTGTGGCTTCACAGCCGTGCACCCACTGCGCATGCACGAGCGGTGCCACGCCCCGCGATTGGCCGTGCGATCATATGGGACCTGTCACGTGTCCCATATGATTGACAAGAGGTAGGGGGGCAGAGCTGAGCCCTTCCTGCGCCGAGGGGAAGTGATGTCACCAGCCCAGGCACTGAAGGAGGCAGACTACGAGGGACCCCCTAGCAACAGGTATTTAGAAGTGAGTAAAAAAAAATTTTTTTTTCCAAATTTTTTTTTTTTTTAGGCACATTTATGCAGTTTTTTTTTTTTGGGTGGAACACCACTTTAAGAACACATTCATATTAGATCGCAGTGCACCATAGCAAACACATTTTTGCAGTGCACAGTATTAGGCAGCCAATCAAAATGAATAGGCTGTAACTCACCCTAAGGCATTAAAAAAATAAGTTCTTTTTTTTTTTGGCAGCACAGTGAAACACGTGTTGAGAGGAATTTATCAAAACTGAAGCAGCCAAAATATGGAGCAGCTGTTCATGCCAACCAATCAGCCTCTACCGTTCCTTTTCATAGTTTATCTGAACAAGCTGAAGCTGATTTGTTATTATGCACAGCTGCTCCAGTTTTGATAAATTCCCCCTGTGTATTGTGCTGCACTGCAGTGCACTGCGAAAAACTCTGTCCCCTGCTAGCCTAATGCAGTGAAGGACCCTTGTTCTTTTGTGGAAGCGGTGGCCTCTCTGCAGAGGTCTGATACTCCCCCTGCTGAGTCAGAACTAGAGAACTAGAGCTCTGCAATAAGCAGGGAACATGAGCTTTGCTGATTGAAGAGCTATATATCTGATCCAGCATGGGCATTTCAGACCTTTGTAGACAGTCCACAGCTTCAACACAAGAGTCTTTCTTTTCAGCATGCTTGCAGGTGACAGGCTTTTCTAATCGGGATGTGGCTGTTTTCTAAGACCCCTTTCACACTGCGGGCGTTTTTCAGGTGCTACAGCGCTAAAAATAGCTCCTGAAAAAAGCGGCTCCATTCACTCCAGTGTGAAAGCCCGAGGGCTTCCACACTGGAGCGGTGCGCTGGCAGGGCGTCACAAAAAGTCCAGGCAGCAGCTTCTTTAGAGCGGTGAAGGAGCGGTGAACGCACCGCTCCTCCACCGCTGCTCCCCATTGAAATCAATGGGGCAGCGCTGCGATACCGCCAGCAAAACGCCGCTCCGGCGGCATTTTGCAGGCGGATGTAACCCCTTTTCGGCCGCTAGCGGGGGGTTAAAACCGCCCCACTAGTGGCTGAATAGCGCCGCTAAAACTACAGTAAAGCGGCGCTAAAAATAGCACCGCTTTACCGCTGACGCCTTAGGCGGCTCAGTGTGAAAGGGATCAAAAAAAAAAAAATCTGTATGACTAGGTTCACACTAGCCTGCATGGTAAAAATGTGCCCTTTTATGTGCAAGCTAGTGCCAATATTGGCTCTGGCAGGAAGCGATGTATGGGTTTTTTTCAGCTTTATTTAAAGTGTCACAACTTAATTCATATCACTGCACGGCAGCACGGTGCATTGCGCTGATGTGCGGTGACACGCAGAATAAAGCAGACATGCTTTATACTGCACAGCACACCAGCATTTATGTTGTGAACAGAGCACATAGAAAACAATTGCTTTCTATGTTTCCTAGCAGTGGCCTGTGTTTATTCAGTGTGGAAAATGCAGGTCACCTCACATAGTCTGAACAAGCCCCAAGACTTTGCACATCGCTTGTTTTTACTGCACGTGAAACACATTCAGCTGATTTAACCAGTGATGTACCCGTACATCACTTAGCACAGGCACACTTGCCCCTGGGGCATTCAGCTCCCACGACTGCTTTGTCCACAGGACAGAGTGGACTGCAGTTGCCGGTACCCAGCCGCTTTGAGCGGTCAGGGGATCACGTGATCACAATGTCTACAAAGTTGTTATGAATAAATCCTAGGCTGTGATTGGCCCAGTTATCTCATGTCACCTGGGCCAATCACAGCACCCTGTACCATGTGATTAGCTGTAGCCAATCACAGACCACTAGTGATCACAGCTGTTATGAATGTAATCCATTCATGACTTTACAAAACATTGCTGTTACAATGAGCTTTCACAATGATCATTGTTATAGCAATCAAAGTGTAAAAAAACAAAACCCTGATCACCCCTCCCCCAGAGTAGTACAGTGTTACAATGGTGATACTGAACTACTCTCAGGAAAGTATGTAAAGTAGTAAGAAAGTATGTAAGAAAAATAAAAATAAAATAGTAGAAAAAAATTGCATGTTTTTATATTTTTTTTAATTTTTTTTTTACATACTGTCACCAGTTAGTGCCCCTGATCACCGCCACACCATATTATATGATGACGCTGTACTGCACTGGTGACAGTATGTAAAAAAAAACAAAAAAACATTTTATTTAACTTCTACATTTTCCAAAAAAAAGTGACTAAAAATTACGACTTTAAAAAGCTTGCCATGCCTCTTACTAAATAATAAAGAAATAAAGTCGCGCTAATATGAAGTGTAGTGAAAAAATGCAAAATTAGGTACCACACATATATTGATAATATATAAAAAACAAAGTGATAATGAATACACCAATGAAACAAACGTGCAAACATATAAAGTAAAGAAGGCAGTACAGTGCATATGAAATCCTAAATAAAACAATCAATAATTGTCCATGGAAAGATAAGATCCAATTCAAATCCAGCAATTCCTCCAGTGATAATCGTGACATGAAATAGCTGGTTAAGGTGACTGTAGTGACATGGACCTCCACCTTCAGTAGCACAAGCCGCTCACCTCTACAGATGGACCCCTGAGTATATCAGTCAGGTCAAATCAGCAGTTCCCTCACAGGGATAAAGGAAGGGGGTGGTGTATACAGATCCCGGTCAGGCTTCAGCAACAAATACTCTTGCAGTCTTGGCCGCTGAGGAAGTCCCGCCCCCTTTAGGGACGTAACGCGTACGGCACCGCCCACGTGTCTGGATCGTGACGTCACCCACGCTCCGCTCATCTATCCGATGTGGATCATCCTTTCATACATGCTGTTGTCCTCTGCACTGGGGTACAGTGCGATGTTTGTAAGTGATTTTACTTGTTTAGAATAAACGATTTTTAGCGATCTACAGAGAGCACTAGATCTCCTTTATATATTTTTTCACATGTCATGACTGCAAGAGTATTTGTTGCTGAAGCCTGACCGGGATCTGTATACACCACCCCCTGCCTTTATCCCTGTGAGGGAACTGCTGATTTGACCTGACTGATTAACTCAGGGGTCCATCTGTAGAGGTGAGCGGCTTGTGCTACTGAAGGTGGAGGTCCATGTCACTACAGTTACCTTAACCAGCTATTGCATGTCACGATTATCACTGGAGGAATTGCTGGATTTGAATTGGATCTTATCTTTCCATGGATAATTATTGATTGTTTTATTTAGGATTTCATATGCACTGTACTGCCTTCTTTATTTATGTCTTTTGGGATTTGATATATTTTTCCCCCAGTACCACAGCTGCTTATAGTTAGGTTGTACGGTTCGCGCTGGTCAATTTTGTTTGTATAAACATATAAAGTACTATTGAGAAATTGTCCATACAATAAATGCACAGCAGGGTGAAGAAAAATTGCAAAATGATTAGTACATAAGGATGTCCATACAAAGAAAGACAGATCCCAAAGTGACAAGTGGTCTAAATCCTCTTCGAAGTGAAAAAGTGCATTGATGAGACCTCCACCTTTAAGAAATTACTGCCGCTTACCAGAGAGCGTTGGTCCCTTATTACAGGGGACCACGCTGAGCAGATGGCTTTAACCCCAGCCAGGGATCCCACAGGCAGGCAATGGATATCACAGCGTCCTTACGGATCCTCACCATGAATTGCAGCAAAGTGATGTGTTTGCCAGAAAAAAGCACAAAATGCTCCACATAGCGTAAATCTTTTTACATTTATTGTAATTAAAAAAGGCCAAATGCACACTTACAAATCGGCGAAATGTTATCAGCAAACAAAGATGAGAAAGCCGGCCGGCTTCGGATCAGCCCGTAACTTCCGGGACTGGACGTGCAGCGGTGACGCCAGGACTGCTTACTAAATACCTCAAAGAGTCTACTTTGCAAGAAGCAGGCCATTCGGAGGTATTTGTACTGTATTGGCAATTTTGAAATATATATACTATAGTTTAGAGATGCTATAACTTTCACACAAACCAATTTATATACTGTACACTTATTGGAATTTGTTTTACCAAAGAAATGTAGTACACTACATTTTGGTTTAAATGTATGAAGAGATTGGATTTTATTGAATATGTTTTTTTCTAACAGAAAGTGGAAAAGCTGACCTTGACTGACAGCAGCAGCAGCCAATGGTGCCACTGCCGTGTCTCAGCCAATCAAAAGGGAGAATCTTGGATGGCTAAGACACTCGTGGCTAAGGCCTCCCTCCTGTTGAGTGCCTCCACAGCAAGCAGCTTGCTATGGGGGCACCCAAGGCCGAGTCACAGCTCCCTGTGTCCATTCAGACATTGAGCTCTGACCTGGCCCCGCCTCCTCTCTCCCCTGATTGGCTAGCTGACCTTGACTGACAGCAGCAGCAGCCAATGGTGCCACTGCCGTGTCTCAGTCAATCAGGAGGGAGAATCTCAGATGGCTAAGACACTCATGGACAGAGAGGGACCTCAGGTAAGTGTTAGGGGGCTGAGGAGGGGTGCTGCACACAGAAGGCTTTTTATTTTAATCCATAGAATACATTAAGATAAAAAAAAATCTGCTTTTACAACTCCTTGAAGGGGGTAAAACGTTCTGGAGCTCAAGTGGTTAAACTAAAAAATCAGTTTTAAAAGAAACTTGTCACAAGAACAATGCTTGATCTATCATTACTTATCTCCTCTTGGTTGTCATACCAAAAAAGAGAGTTTCACCATGTCAGACCAGTGTGTTGTTGCCACATCCCTAATTGTATATCAAGAAAAAAGAATCCCCCTTGGTTGGGACTTTGTAGGCAACAACCACACATATATGAATTAGAAAATATAATTTATTAGGTGTATATAAAATCATTCCATCATAAAAAGACCAATGGTTAAAAGGACATAGAAAAAATATTACACAAATATACAAAAAAAGAAAGAAAGAAAAGACAAAAAAACACGACAGGTTACACGGTTTGCATGACAAAAAGATTGTTGTTACTCTCCCATATATAGTGGTCTCCGGTATCCAACGCGTTTCTGGTTCAAGCACCTTCGTCAGGGGCATTTAATAAGCGTACATGCAGTCAAAATTTTGTCTTACATGTGAAATGTTCCACCATATAACTTAGAACTTAGAACTAGTTGTGATACTGAACACGTTCAATGGTTTCTGATTCACAGACCATGGAAAAGCATGGACAGGCATGCATATTAGGATTACTGACTTCATTAAAACTTTACAGACCACATACTTATTTAGCAATGCAGCCAAACAGACTGTTTCCTTTAAAAGCAGAGTGTTTCTATAGAAATAAAAATTGCTTACATTGAGCAGCAAAAAAGGTACCCTGTATGTATGAATAATTCTACAGTGCTGCTAATCGCATACAATTCCCAGTGACATTAATATGTAATCCAAGATAAACACAGAGAAAACCGATTGTGACACTTCCCCTAGCTCTAAGTAATAATATAAGCAATACACTTGAAAGAACATATTTACTCTAAGTAGTTAATTACTGTGCTCACTTGCCTGCAACAAAAATGGATCTTGTTAGGCTTGCTGTCTGACAAGTCATAATGAAGTAGTCCTGGATCTTGTATTGTTCCCTTTATTCTGATAAAATGTAAGTATCCTAATTACCATTGGTGTTGTCTTATTAACTAATAGGAACATTTTTTTTTCCACCTCTTTCTGTATCACACCATTCGTGAAGGAATTACAGTCCTAGATTTGGCAGTGATGCCAAGATTTGCTCACCTGCTTTCATACTATGTAAACACAAATGAAATATGGAAATACATAAATAAGCAATGATGCTTACACAACATGCTATTGATTTTTCCCATGTTTAAACTGGATTTCACCCTTCCACAATACATAATCGTCTATTTAATAGTCTCTGTGTATTTGTCGCACATACCTCCAACTTTTCAAGATGAGTAATGCCGCGTACACACGGTCGGACTTTTCGGCTACAAAAGTCCGACAGCCCGTCCGACAGACTTTCGACGGACTTTTGGTGGACTTGCGGCGGACTTTCTAACGAACGGACTTGCCTACATACGATCACACAAAAGTACGGATTTGTATGTGATGACGTATACCGGACTAAAATAAGGAAGTTGATAGCCAGTAGCCAATAGCTGCCCTAGCGTGGGTTTTTGTCCGTCGGACTAGCATACAGACGATCGGATTTCTGGGTCCGGCGGAGTTACGACGAAAAGATTTGAAGCATGTTTCAAATCTAAAGTCCATCAGATTTGCAGCTGGAAAAGTCCGCTGAAAGTCCGGGGAAGCCCACACACGATTGGATTGTCTGCCGGATTTGGTCCGTCAGCGTCAGTCAGACTTTTGTAGACGAAAAGTCCGACCGTGTGTACGCGGCATAAGGGGGCCACTGTTTTAGTACATAGGGAATTCATGAACAAAATCCACATTTTCAAGCGTTTAAAGGCATTTTAAACATCACCTGCATAAGATGTAGATTGATCATGGTGTCATTTGTTTCCCTGTATGCACAGTCTAAAGTAAAATAAATTTTCACTTTCCTGCGTCAGACGTTTATTTGTGCAGAAACATGGAGGTGAGCTGCTTGGTACTGCACAAGTTAATGAGCTGTCACACTTTGAATGACAATTGCGCAGTCATGCAACATTGTACACAAATTACATTTTTTTTTTCACACAAATAGAGCTTTCTTTTGGTGGTATTTAAACACCACTGTTTTTTTTTATTTTTTGATAAAAAAATGAAAAAAGACCGAAAAATCTGATATAAATTATGTTTTTCTTAGTTTCTGTCAGAAAATGTTGTAAATATGTAATTTTTCTCCTTCACTGATGTACGCTGATGAGGCTGCACTGATGGGCACTGATGAGGCAGCACTGATGAGGCAGCACTGATGGGAACTGATGAGGCAGCACTGATGGGCACTGATGAGGCAGCACTGATGTGCGCTGATGAGGCTGCACTGAGGGGTACTGATAGGCTGCACTGATGGGCACTGATGAGGCGGCACTGATGGGCACTGATGAGGTGGAACTGATGAGGAGGCAGTAATATGCAGCACTGATAGGCGGCACTGATGAGACAGCACTGAAGGGCAATGATGAGGTGGCAGTAATATGCAGCAATGACAGGCACTGATATGCAGCTCTGATAGGTGGCACTGATGGGCACTGCTAGGCAGCACTTATGGGCAATGATAGATGGTATGAATAGGCAAGACTGATGGGGGGCACTGATGGGAAGCATTAATGGGCACTGATGAGCAGGCACTGAAAGGCAGCACTGACTGGCATTACTGATGGGCACAGATTGGCATCACAGATGGGCACTGACTGGCATTACTGCTGGGCAATGTTGGGGCTGCACTGACAATCAGGGCACTGATGATCAGTGCCCTGATTATCTGTACAGGTCTCCCCTGTGGGGAGATGCTGCTAATCGGCTCTCCTCTCTTCACACTCTGTCAGCGTAAGGCGAGGAGAGGCAAGAAACCATGTGTACACATGATCTGCTGTGAATGGACACAGCTGATCACATGGGTAAAGAACCACGTCTTCAGCTCTTTAACGAGATCGGGGTTGCGCCGTGTCCCAGGGTCACGACGCCCCGTGGGGTGAGACTGGGGCGACGTCATATGATGTTGTCCCAGAACGAGAGAGGATCCCGACCGCCGTCATTTGTCTATACGGCAGGCGGGAGGTAGTTAAAGAAACTACATATCCCACAAACCCTGGGTCTCTCAGTCTAGTGCTAGTGCAGGTGAGAGCTAAACAGTTATTAGATCTGCCACCGAAACAAATGGCTAGAGCATTCACAGATACACAGAGAGCTTACAATGCAGCTGAAAGGTGTTTTTTTTAATACTTTAGCACGCTCACATTTTTTATGTGAAACATAGTGGATGGCATAACATGCATTGGATGTTATGTGACCCAGAACAGGAAGTTGTCCTATCCTTTTGGTGAATATGGACAGGTTAGCAAACCATGGTCATTGTGGAATCATTCAATCATGACACCACAAACTTCAGCCATAACATGCAAGCCCATCATCACAAGGCACGGCAAACAAACAGCACAGGGAATATAACGACACTAATACCTAGTTAAAACAACGTTTTCATATGGATGGTGTATTAGGGAAGGAAATCAGGACAGATTAGATTCAGAGAGATCACTTGAAACAAAGAAGAAATATGGCTTGATGCTTCTGGTGCCCATAGTCATGTGGATGCATCATCACCTAATCAACCAAAAACGGTCATACTGGACGACAAATCTTCTATGTTTACGGACATATGAAACTGACCTTCTGGTAACTTTAATAGAGCTAAACAGGCAGAATATACTGATAGCAGGTACCCATATAGCTTGCATAGCACCTTAAGAGTGAATTAACAAGGACCCTCTGGCCTACAGACATCACAAGGTCAGGAGTTCTACTTCTTTTTGCCATCTGAACCTCACTATCAGACCTTGTGATGGTGAACTAATTAACCAACATTAAAGAATAGAAGGTAGAAGAGGGTAGACTCAAGAGGATTGATTCACTAAACTCAAGTATGCTTCCTGGGTTTACAACAGGAGTACAGATAGCAGCAGAGTGTAGGAGAGAGCCGGGAGGAGGTGTGGGCTGTACTCTCCCTCCTGTCTGTACACAGGAGGTAACAAAGGATCACTCTCTGATCAGACTATTACAAGTCGGGCAGTTTTATGAAATTTTGCTGTGGCACCCCTGGGTTGAAAAACACTGGTGTAAATTATGAACAAAACAAGCTGGTGCAAGACCGTGTTTATTTCCATAAGTAACCATTCATAATAGATTAGTGATTTGACCACATATAAATTCTATATGTTAGCACCTGACAAATGACCAGCATATATTTGGCTTGGTTGCAATTTTGTTTATAATAAACAATTATGTGTAATTCATATTGAGTATTCACTAAATGCTATATAAAATGATTTAAGTGCCATTTTTATTGAAATGACTTGTCTCAAAATAATAAATAAGACATTTCATTTGAGTCTGATTGAGGGTGGCTGTCAATCTGCCTTGACTTAGGACCCATTCACACTTTTCCATTGTTGCATGAAATTAACTACCTGTTGCAGTGGCAGTCAAGAAAACATCCTCTTTTCATGGAAGATGAGAATCCATGGTTATACCTTGTGAGCAGTGGGCTTACTTCTGAGAAATCACAGAGCCAGGGAACTCTAATAAAGAAAGACTGTTAAACGATGAGCAATGCATCAGCCAGCATTGAGTAACCCTACTGTCACTGCATTGAGGGACTGGTTTGTGGATCAAAATATAATGTGCATATGGGAAATCTTGAGCATCTAATGTCTCCAGCAGCAATAGCAAAGAATCTTTGGAATAGGATGTGAACTGAGCCGTGGTTAAGAGGGGTAGAACAGTGGGCAATGTGAAGAGCCTACATAAGCTGTAGTAACACCAAGAGAGGTCAGAGTAAGATCGACTTCTGGAGGCCCTCTTGACTGAGCTTTTGAGACATAGGTGAAAGCTAGTCCTTGTCTGCAGAAGGATGGGGTTTAGTCCCTACACAAGGAGTTCAGACTTTACCTTATGAATGCTTGTTCTGCATCTCTGATTCAGAAAGTATTGATATCAGAGACAACCAGCTAACAGCATTTTCGGAAGGAGGTCAGCAATGGCAATCTTTACATTTCTCTCTATACAGGTTTCCTTTAACAATGAAGTGGTATAAAACCCAAAACCAAAAATGTAATATGTTGAAGCTTATCAACCATTAGATCCCCTATCAGTAGTAAATGGTTTATCTCAACCCTGTAACTGCTATAGCTGCAGAACAGCTTGTTCTTTAGAAAAGCAACTGACCTACTGGCCAGATCGCCAGGTGAAAATAAGGAAAGAAGACCTAAAAAGAAAACAAATGCAGCCATAACCAGAAAAAATTGGTAAACTGCAAAATAATGTTTGCTTTTGGGTTCAATACTGCTTTAAAATCATCTCAAGTGGAACAAGCCATAACTAACATTATTTGAATCTTTTTCTGCTTAGCACAATGATATTCTTTTTTCAATATGACTTTTTTTCTTATCCCCAGTTCTCTAATGAGCCAACAATATTAGCTTCATAACCTAATTTCATTTAATGTAGTTGTAATGGGACCTGTTTTATCTCAATGTGGAATTCTCTTCTTAGCTATCTGTAATAACGGTTTTATAACAAGGATATACTTTGACAGTAATTTCGTGAAAAGGACGTGACTTCAAAAATTAATCTCCGCTAAAATCTTTTAAAACGCGTCTTATGAATGGATCTCATTTAAATTATATTAGCATAACTTTCCAATGAAATTCTAATTCATTTTCATATACTGTTATAATAAAACTTTTCAATATCAAGTGTCCAAAACAAACATGTGCAAGAATAAATATCATATACAAATAAAAAAAAAAAAACAAGTGGTTTATTGTTTTAGACTCCTTTCACACTGAGGCAGTTTTCACGCATTTTAGCGCTAGAAATAGCACATGTAAAGCGCCTAAAAACTGCCTCTCATTCATTGCAATGAGTGCTTTCACACCCGGGTGGTGCGCTTGCGGGACGTTCGGAAAAGTCCTGCAAGCACCATCTTTGGGGCTGTTTGGGATATAGCCCCATGCAAAAATGTTATGAAAAAAGAATATACTATGCGATGCAATGACGTAGACACGCCGCTCTACCCTACGTGTTTTGTCACCAAAGGACTTCTTCCAAGGCTGAAGAAGTCCTTTGATGACGAAACGCCTATGTCATCGCGTTGTCATGAAGTGATGGAGGACGCCATTTTCACCTTCCTTTTTAGTAATATGCGCACTTACCATTTATCTATGTGAGTGACATTTTTATTCAATAAAGCAACATTTTTAAGTTTTTTCTTCTTTTCACATAACGTGTCAGGGAGCTCTGGATGTCCATCTGAAGTACACCCTAAGGTGGTATCTTCGCTTGCTTCAAGACTCAAAGGGAAATTCCCCAAAGCTTGCCAGACCTGCCTGTTTTCCGGGGGTTCTGGTCATTTGGTAAGAATACATCCTGTCCGTTTATTGGTGGTTGGCCTTTGTGGTGAAGGGATTGTGATGTGACTCACCTTGATTTGTGGCTGCAAGATTTTATCACCATCATCTATTTTGGGACCGTTTCATTATTATTATATATTCTTTTAATGTCATTTTTCACTTGGGACTATTCATTTACGTTTTATTATGGTGCAACACTTTGTTTACCAATTTATAGCTAATCTGTACTCTTGTTTCGGGGAAGTCATCCTTATCGTTGTTTTACTACCTAATTACGCAATGACTTGGAGTATAAAGACCAGGTTTCTGACATTTGACTGTCTCCATGTTTCCATTAAAAACACATGCTTTTTGGCAGTTTTTGGCACTAGTAAACATGGGACTGCACACTGTAGCTGGATAAACTAAGCCTCGCTTAGTATACTGGAAGTAATCATATTGCATAAAAATACCAGAGCTGGATCATCTTCCTCATAGGTCCATATTTACCTCCTCTGATTACTGTTGCCTCCCAGGTTGTTTGCAGCCCAGATAGTAAAAATATAGTGGCGGATTGCCTGCGCCTGTGTACTATCGGTCCATATACTTAAATGGGGAATACTCTTATCACAGAAGCAGTGTCCTAATTATAGTCCATGGGATGATCATGTACAGATGTGGGCAGCCTGGCACTAGGCTTTTACCAGCTGGGCTGTATACAGTGTAGGCAACTGTTGGAGGAGGTAATTACATACCTGGAGGAAAAGAGACCTAGATCTGTGTATTAATCAGATGCTGGGAGAATGCAGTATGAAGCACTCATACAGCATACAGGCTGCCTTGTTTTTGCTTCTGCCTCCTCCCTGAGCTGCATCTAGCCAACCTGTAGAGGTGGTTGCAGATGCATCAGCTGTACAGACACAGCCACATGTCAAAATTTGACAGCAGTACAGGAGTGGCTGCACGGCCCCAAATCCACACTGTGTTGGGGACCATGCAGTCGTTCCTGCACGTCTGTCAAATGTCGACATACAGCTGTGTCCAGGCAGCCAAAGCATTTGCATCCACCTCTTTAGGCTACTTTCAGACTGGGGCGTTGTGGGCGTCGGCGGTAAAGTGGAGCTATATTTAGTGGCACTTTACCATCGTTTTAGCGGCGCTATTTTTAACCCCTACTAGCGGCCAAAAAAGGGTTAAAACCGCCAGCAAAGCGGCGCTTTGCCGGCGGGTTTGCGGCGGTGCCCCACTGTTTTCAATGGGAAGGGGAGCTTTAGGAGCGGTGAATACACCTCTCCAATAGCGCTACAAAGATGCGGCTTGCATGATTTTTTTGACCGTGCAAGCGCACCGCTCCCGTGTGAAAGCCTGAGGGAGACACAGAAGAGGAGCTTTACAGGCGTTATACAGGCACTATTTTTAGCACTGTAGCGCCTGTAAAGTGCCTCAGTGTGAAAGTAGCCTAAGACCCCTTTCACACTGGGGCACTTTGCAGATGCTACAGTGCTAAAAATAGCGCCTGCAAAGCGTCCTGAAAGAGTTGCTGTTGTCTCTCCAATGTGAAAGCCCCGAGGGCTTTCACACTGGAGCGGTGTGCTGGCAGGACGCTAAAAAAAGTCCTGCTAGCAGCATCTTTGGAGCGGTGAAGGAGCGGTGTATACACTGCTCCTACACCGCTCCTGCCCAATGAAATCAATGGGGCAGCGCGGCTATACCGCTGGCATAGCGCTGCTGTAGCAGCGCTTTGCGGTGGTTTTAACCCTTTCTTGGCCGCTAGCGGGGGGGTAAAAGCGCCCCGCTAGCTGCCGAATAACGCCGTGAAATTGGCGGTAAAGCTCCGCTAAAAATAGCGGCACTTTACCGCCGAAGCATCCACCGCCCCAGTGTGAAAGGGGCCTTAGGCTACTTTCACCGCTCCTAAAGCGCCCCTTCACATTGCAAACAATGGGGCAGCGCCGCAAACCTGCCCTTTGCGGGCGGTTTCAACCCTTTTTCGGCCGCTAGCGGGGGTTAAAAACGCCCCGCTAGCGACCGAATAGCACCGCTAAAACAACAATAAAGCAGCGCTAAATATAGCGCCACTTTACCACCAACGCCCACAACGCCCGAGTCTGAAAGTAGCCTACGGCTGGCTGCACACAATTTGGGGCAGACACCAAAACAAAGGCAGCCTGTAAACAGCACGGTTCCCAGCGCTCTCCCGAACGAGGATTTAGAAAGGGGAATATGTATTTTAAAAGCTAGGTGAAAATTTTCTCATATCCAAGGTACTTATAGTATATCTAAAGCCAAAGTTTTTATTTTTATTGTAGTTAGAGTAGGAACTGGTACTCCCTCGTCACTGTATTTTCTTTTTTTTTGTCATTTTGTCCCCATTAATAAGATTTTCCTTCATTTCCCATCCTGCAAATGCAAGAGTAAGTGACAGGAAATCTCTCAAAAGAAAGGGAAATGCCCTCTAAGGCTGGGTTCACACATGCTGTGGCTCACAGCAGAGGGCCCGGTGAGTCCTTGTTCACCGATTCAGGTGCGAATCAGGTCCGAATTTTTGCCTGCATTCGCACCTGAATTGGAACCAAAGACGCACAGGACCCTTTCCGAAATGCGGACCGCAGCCGGGCCTGAGCTGTATGAACCGGCTCTATTGAGAGCCGGGCACACTCTCCTGTCATGCAAACTGGATGCGGGGAAAGCTGCATCCAATTTGCATAAGTGTGAACCCGACCTAAGACAAAGGTCAATAGAACGCATTCAACCATTTCCCCTCTATTTTTGTTTCAGTGACAACTAAAATAGTTGGATTTACTATCATTTTTGGTTACAGGACAAATACAGTGCAGCTTCCCCAGGTGGACACAGACCGCAATGAAAGCCTGAGAGTGTCTCTGAATCTTCTACATTCTATCCAAAACATTAAAAAAAACGGTTTTGGCTTTACATATATTTTAACATTTTCACACAAATCCATTAACTGACTTGACAGCCACTTTCACATACTTTTAGAGAATTATGATGATGTTTCACCTAATACATTTAGATGTGACAAGTTTCTTGACATTTGTTGAAGCCTGGTTTATTTATAACATGTCAGAGAAGTTTGGGCTACAATATAATCAGTTATGAGACAAAGTCTGGTCTTTATCTGGAAAATGGCAGAATCTGTTTTGTAGTCTGGGATATAACACTCAAGGAACTTGACTTAAGCTGGATACACAGTGTCTGAAAATCAGCCGGTTCAGCCGGAACTGCTCGAATTTTGGTCAGTGTGTACAGCTGTCTGCCCGACAGGAGCCGGCGTAACGACCATCTTTCGTCGAAGTGACATGATGGGAAACCAGCATGTGATCAGCGCTTGCAGCCAATGGCTGTGAGTGCTGACCAGTGTCTTCTGGCAGGGGGAAGTCCCCTCTTTCATAATACAATAATACATCGGGGGAGATCACCGCACTAACATCGCTTGTGTTGGTATTGCGATCTGTAAGGTTTTTTTTTAATTCAAACTGCTGGGTTGAATGAAAAAAAAACCTTTTAGTGTGTACTGGGTTTAAGGCCTCACACAGGACATGGATTCATACATTCCATGTGAACGAGGCCTAAGAGATGGTTCAAAGCTGATAAACCAATAAAATGGATTATCTGCTTTTCTCTCGCACCAACATCAGAGCTTTATTTTCATCTTAAAATCTTAAGATGAAAACTTCCACATTATGCCTTCATAGATTCTGACAGACCTCATAATAGTATATCTGATTATGATAGCCAGGAGCTCAAATATGATGAATGTTATGGAAAGTTTAAAAGGGTTTCTTGCCTAATGTTGTTGACCTTCTATCCCAAGTCCTATATTGTCCACTTTCAGTTACCCTGGTAGTCAAAGATTGGCCAGAACAGTAACCCCATACCTATCTTACCAGCATTGGTTGTCAGTAGCAAGCTGTAATAGTAACATCCCCTTCTCCAGCATTGGTGGTCAGTCACTGGCTGTAAGCCAGGGCAGAAATATTAGGGCCTTTTTTCAGGGCCCCTGTATATATACATACATATACATAGTGTTTTGACACTCATTATACCTGCCACATGTCCAAGTGCTCATCCCGCTGTATCCTGCATACTACCTTCATCCGTGACCAGTTAGATTGTGTGTGGGGGATCTCCACAAAATACCCTGTCCTTGGCCTCTGGGGCAGTGCCAGGAGGTTTTCTGGTGAAGCCATCTTCCGCAGTGATCCCTGTGATTCCTGCTTGCATAGCTCAGTGAATATTGCACCATTTTTCTGCTTTACCTATTTGATAAAAATGTGATTATATATTCTCCTATCCAATACCCCTGACGAAGGGCTTGAACCTGAAACGCGTCGGGTATCGAATACATTTTTCAAAATTGGAGAGTAACACTTATACATTTGTATGCTTGCAATTAACTCACATTGTATTTTCCTGTTTTTTGTCTATTGTTTTGGTTTTAACTGATCATCACGTGAGTGATTCAATCCAATTTTTTATATGTATCAATAAACGCTTTTTTTATCCCTTACCAGTGGTATTGTTGACTTTAAAAACCCACATAGGGGGTATTTCCTTTTTCTGTCTACAATAGGGATGTGGAAACTATTTACCACTGTCTGACATGGTGAAAACATCTTTATTTAAATGACAGAGGCTTAGGTTAAAAGCCTGGGCCTGAGCTATAGATTGGTTGTATCTCCACTGTGGCTTAGTTGGCATTTGTTGATAACTTGTTGGCATGAGGAGGTACCAAGTATTTCTGCTTCTTGGTTTGTATGCCGGGCCGCAATGGTAGTGCTTGGCCTGCTACCCATTTTCAGGACCTCATTCATGCCGCTTACTCATGCTGTGAGAATTTATCGGAGCCGACGGGCTCATAATTGTGTTATTTGAATTTCACTCTTGTTCCTTATAACTTCTGAATGTTATGTGCACTTTTCAGATACGGGTTTTGATATGCATTTTAATTTTGGGGGGCTATGATTGTAGTAGTGTTATTACAGCTGTTGTACTGTACATCACCTCTGCCCTCGCCTGTCCGAATGTCCTCTTTTTTTCTGTACTTGTAAAACATATATAAAGATTACATTAAAAAAAAAAAACCTGAGCCTGTCCCTTCAAATTAAGAAAAAATAGCAAGTATGTCAATATGGTCTTGGTGCTTTGACTGTAGTTGCTCTCTCTTGATATTCCTATTGGTTTTTACCCAAAAATAAAACAGTAGCTTTGCCAGGGCTTTTTTTCGGAGAGAGAATAGGTGCAGGTGACTCCCCCTTTTCGAGTCAACCCTTGTCTCTGCCCCCTACCCACTTCCGAGCACTATCCCCTGGTTCCATGACCCCTTTTTTAGAAAACCAGGTATCATTCTGTGGTGCTAAGTAATTTGTATGGAATATGTTAATGATAATAAGAAAAGCAGTAAAATAGATCCCCTTAAGCAACAATAAATTCCAAGCACTAATATACCCCACAGCAACAACAGATCCACCCCAGCAACTATAGATTCCCGGCAGCAACAATAGATCCCCCAGAAGCCAGCAACAGTAGACCCCCCAAGTAGCAATTGACCCCCAACAATAGATAAACTACCAGCAACAATAGATCTCCCAGAAGCCATCACCAGTAGACCCCTCCCTCAACAGAAGATCTCTCCCAGCAGCAACTGACCCCCCCAGCAACAGTAAATCAACCACCAGCAAAAATAGATCCCCCATCAGCAACAATAGACCCCCCCCAAATAAATTCCCAGCAACCAGCATTGAAATATCCTCCAGCACACCCCAGCACCCTTTGCCATTACATACATTCAGTCCTGAACGTGTCAGAACTTCGCTCCCCTGACTTCCTGCTGAAAAAAAGCCCCGATTGTTGTCACCAGAAAGTCTGTGATGAGGTTTTTGGATTCATGATAATTCTTTTCTCAGGTAATTTCTCTCATTCACTGGTATCCCAGAGCTTTCTTTATGCAGGTGAAGGTGAAATACCAATGCCTCAGGTCTAAGCAGAGCCTACAGTATGTGTCTGCCAGCATTAGCTGGGAAAATCTTACCTGGGGGACGTCAGATCTAAATTCAAAGTAAATTGAACCCATGTTGGATGTGTGACACAGGGTTGGAACTCACTGAGCACAATATAAAAAATGTTGAAACTTACTCGGGAAGAGGAGCAGCTACCGCCTTTCTTGTGCTCCTCAAAGTTCTCCATGCTGGTCTGTGGAGAGCACGGGAGACTTCTGGGAGGAGTCTGCTCCTTGTACCTAAGCAACCACTAGGGTACTCCTACTAAAAAGCCAGTCCGCGGTACCTGCTTTATACTGTATTTGAGTATGAATCAAAGTTTTTCACAACATACCTTGCTATATAAATCAACTTCTCAATTCCATATGCCTACACAGTTGTATGCCTACCATGAAGACATGAACTGCCATTTTACTTTTTCATTTGGCTTAAGAGACCCAAAGTAGCAATTTAGCAGGTAGGGCTTGGCAGGTATGAGAGCATAGTGTATGTGAGCTGGTATGAGATATCATTAGCCTTAATCAGCCATGTTTTAATAAAACAACAAAGTTCACTGTGGCTCAAACACATTATCCCTTAGGCTTTGAAAGGGTAATGAGTATGCAGCAGTTCCAACATAAACATTATTGTTCTATGAAGCTTGGCAAAACTTTCACATGCACAGAAATGTAAGCTGTGCCAAGGTTGTCCAGTCTGCCAGTTCTACGCCAAGGAGCAAACTGCCTGTTATATACTGTACATTCCAAGACACAGAGCTGTATTTAAATGTCACACTGCCTAGGTACATGCAAAGGATGAGAATACGATCCATGATTTTTACAACAATTCCTACAATCAGAATGTGCTTTCGTAGACAAAGAAATATGAAATCACTGCATGCTAAAAAAAGTCTTGTGACCTCTTTTTGATCTGGTGTTGCAATTGGCCACGTGTGTCCAGAGCTGTTGAGAATTAAAAAAAAAAAAACATTGTTGTTCGTTGGTTTGGTCTCCTTTTACCCACAAGTGCCTTAAGATGTATACGGCCCTGGAGATGTGTAATCTTTACCGATATCTATTTACATCATTCAGACTTTAAATGTCAGGGTTGAAGCAGAAATTGCCCTTGTTGCTTGGTATATAGCTGGAGAATAGGAGGTCCTGAGTAGGTTCAGCTGTGTACATCCAGAAGCACGAAAAATATTGGCTGCACTGCAATTAGTTCACATGCATGCTGCATGCCTGCGATTTTTACAATGCAAACATGAATCTGAACTAAATGCAATGCAGCTCCCCAAGGATTATACGCTACAAAGGTGTTTATTACAATGGTGGATCCTGCAAACAAGAACGTGTCTCAGTTTGATAGCGCGTGTGCTGTTACCACTTTACATGCACTGTGTTTCATTAGCATACTACATTTTATTTTTCAAGTGGTGCTCCTTAGCAGTAATGCTGACTTGTGTTGCTTTTTTTGTACCTCTTCATGAACCCCATACAATGGTGGTCCAGTATTGTACTATCAACAGTATATCCAGAGTTCATACTGCCTACACACATGTGGATGATGCCATTCTTTTGTAAGAACTTCAATCAAAACTTGTCAAAACAGAATGAACATTTGGAAGAAGCGTGTAAGTGTACAGATTTTGGTAGAAGAGTTGATCAATAAGGAGCTTGAAAAGTTAGAGGCGATGACTGTGATTTACCTGAGCTTCAGGGAGTCTCTAATTTGCCTCTGCATTCCCACCATAATCTCACACCTCCCCACTCATACTTCAGCTTACCCACAAATGAAAAGGGTTATCTAAATAAGAGATGGACTATGGGATGTGGAATGTACATAGAGAAGTGCACATGATCGTAATTAACATGCACTGCACTTGTTCCAAACAGATTGAAGCTATGGGGAAAAGGAGATGTTTGGGAGATAATGGAGAATGTTACGAGACAGAAAACCACAGTAATGCCTCGTACACACGATCGGATTGTTGGCCAACAAACTTGTCTTTGGGCTCCTTCTGCTAATTTCGTGTAAGTAGAAGTTTGGTGAGTGCTGATTTGCGCTTTTCATTTCCACTTTTTATTTCGCACTTTTCATTTCGCGCTTTTCATTTCAGGCTTTTCATTTCAGGCTTTTCAGCTTGTTTCTGAATGGCCGTTCGTCAACCAGCCATGTTGCGGAATCGGAGGAGATAACGTGTTATTTATTATTGGCCTTGGAGTTATTGCTTTGACATAATTTTTTTGGTTGAATAATGATTTGATTTGGTATATTTTCTATATTTTTGGATGCATAGAATGCACTTTTTGGTTAAGTTCTATTGGCAGATAGCATGTCTAATTTTCTTTGTTTTCTTTTTTTAATGCACAATAAAAAAAATTGTGTAGAATAATACTTGGCTTTGTGTTTTATTTCAAATGACATTTTGGGAGTAGGCAGTTACATTTAAAAAAATACAATGTAAAATTGTCAAGGCACACCAACATAGTTGTTTCTTTGATCTTAAAAACTACGGGATAACGGTGTTGTGGTAACTTGCCCAAATAAAAAAAAAAAGCATAAAAATATTATTCTTGATATCACTAGAAAAAAAAGCCTTTGAAAATTTGTTTGCAATAACTCCATCAGTATCACCAGCAAAGCAGCTTCATTATTACCCCATTAAAGAAGAAGAGAATGTGCGCTGCATTTGGAGATTTTATAATTTGCCACGTCATGAATGTTTATTCTCCATTACGAACGCCACTTTACAAGACCGACCGCTTCTGGCTCGTCCTTGCTTCCGAGCATGCGTATTTGTACTTTGGACTTTTGTCCGACGGACTTGTGTACACACAATTGGACAATCGAATAACAAACATTTGTCCGTGGGAAATTTGAAAACCTGCTAGCCAACATTTGTTGGCTGAAAGTCCGACAACAATTGTCCGATGGAGCATACACACGGTCGGACTTACCGCCAACAGCCTGACATCGAACATTTCCCGTCGGAAAGTCCAAACGTGTGCACGGGCCTTTAGAAACACTTAATAGAAAACTATTGCAGGGCCATTAAGTAGTGTATGTCTATGGAGTATTTTTTTTTTAAATGATGAGGATATCAAATACTTTTTTTATTTGCACCATACCCCCTCTTCTAATTTCCTTTCGCTTTACGTTTACTTGGTGTCATGGTTACTTTAATAGCAGTAAGCAGAAATTAATATGCAAATTGTTGGTGCTATATAAATCCTGTATAATAATAATAAAATACCTATAATAAGAGCTACATTTAGATGTGGGGCATGCAATCAATTTAGATATACTGTGCACACAAATTGAAATAAATTAGATTACCCAACAGGGAACTCTCTATGTCTATTTTTTTTAACTGCTCTACGATGGGTGTACCATGCTCTGTCAATACAGTGCTTGTCAGCCCACGTTCACATTAAGCCGATTTAGCGTGCAATTTCACATTTCAAATCACATGCCAAATCGGATCTAATTGCCGGCAATGGCACTGTTCATATCGGTGCGACGCCGCACCGATTCCCAGAAGTACCATATATACTTGAGTATAAGAAGAGTTTTTCAGCCCATTTTTTTGGCTGAACCCCCTCGGCTTATACTCGAGTGAGCCATACCTTTCATTACTAAAACAGCGTTTGCCCCCTGCTGTGTTATGCAGTCTGTTCGGCCATCCATTGTAACAAAGCCCCGCCTCCTCCTCGTCCATGATAAAGGAACACTGATAAAATTGCTGGGAAGCTGTATCAGCATTCTGTCTATCAAAGATGAGGAAGAGGCGGGGCTTTGTTACAATGGACGGCCGAACAGACTGCATAACACAGCGGGAGACACACGCTGTTTTAGTAATGAAAGGTACGGCTGCAGATGGGCACAGTTACACTACAGATGGGCACAGTGACACTACAGATGTGCACAGTGACACTACAGATGGGCACAGTGACACTACAGATGGGCACAGTGACACTACAGATGGACACAGTGACACTACAGATGGGCACAGTGACACTACAGATGGGCACAATTAGGCTGCAAATGGGCACAATTAGACTGCAAATGGGCACAGTGAGGCTGCAGATGGGCATTGTTTACCCAGTAGCTGCTGCATTTTCCCACTCTAGGCTTATACTCGAGTCAATATGTTTTCCTAGTTTTTTGTGGTAAAATTAGGTGCCTTGGCTTATATTCGGGTCGGCCTATACTCGAGTATATATGGTAGTTCTGTACTTCTTTTGGCGACTTTGGGGACAATTTGAATAGACAACTGTGCATGAATGCGCACAGAGGTCTGTCAAATCGCCCCCGAAGTCAGACTGACATGCCGATTTCAAACCGGCCCTCAGTGTGAACGTGGGCTTAAAGATAGAAAATGGAATTGTGTAGAATAATATATGATCATTGTCATATGGATAGAGATTAAGGTAATTTTCCTAAAAATCGTGGCTTTGACCCTTCAAATGCCACTTTTTTAACCCTGAACCATATCTCAATGCAAAAAAAAGAAGGTGGAGATCTTGATAGATTCTAAGGCCTGATTCACACCTATACAGGTTGCAGTTTGCATATTCCAGGTGCATTTTGCATTTTTCAATACACGTTCTGGATCCATTGAAGTCTATGGAACCAAAAACTAGAAACAAATCCTTGGCCCTTTCCATCAAATGCATAAATGTGAACTACATCCATAGGAAACCATGTTAAATGGACTGTAGTGTGTTTCTGCAAAACTGAAAACGCACTAAAAAAGTGTGAACCAGGCCTTACTGCAATCTGAATGTAGGTGGACATGCTGATTAATAACCCCATTAGGTTCAGGCCATAATAAAAAAAATACTTTTGTTTTTGTAAAAATTATTTGTATATATTATTTTGGTTACTATTTAAATTTTTACTTATTTTTGTATAATACTAAAGTTTTATATGTTTTCAATAGGTTCACATATACTGTATACTACAATTGGTTACATATGCATTTTTTGTGATATGATATACAGTATACTCTCCATAATAGGTCCATTGCTGTTTTCTGGTGGGTAGCTTAAGAAACAAACATGTCCTGGGAAAAAAAAATGTGTGACATAAACCTGGGAAATTTTGTTCTTTCGGTATGTATGGTATAACTTGGAAGGCTTTTTTTCATCTGCCCACTACACTCTTTGTCCATCTTGGGAATTATGCTATGCAATGCCACATGGTTCTTGGTGGGGGAGAAGGGTGGGAGAATGCCTTTTGTGGTCAGTGGATGCTTGCAGATTGAGCAGTCCCCATGTGGGGTACACCACTCAATGGACTTCTATTTAATCCTATTGCTAGGTGTAAGTTTTGAGGGATGGACATTGTATTGAACGTTCTTTGGGGGATAATCACATTTTAGAAGTCTGTAAGCTAAAGATTTTTTAATCTTGTTTCTTTATCCATACTGCAGCCGTTCCTCAGGTTTGGCATTCAATCTCATGGAATGGGGGTTCTTGGCAACTTTTAAATAGATGGCGGTTCTAAACCTGAATGTAATCAACATGATCCATCAAATGAGGTCTGAATTGGGTTTTGTATGAAATATATGATGGGGATGATATGAAACATACAGTATACAGTACATTTTTGTTTTTCCATAAGATCTGTTTCATCATTTGACTTGCATATGCATTCATGAAAAAGTGGCCTTTGTTCCAAGAAATGCGTTGTAGTATTTTCTGTGATGTATATAATAATGTTGATATAATGGATTACATATGTATGCCATGAACCAGATTACATTTAAAAGCATTTTAGAGCTCTATTTTATCATGCGGAAACAATGTTAAAACTATTTTAAAATGTTGCATTTGTTTGTATATAAGCATGCCATAAATATTTCCCTCTTCCCTTTTTCTATTTTACATTTTGTCTATTATAGACATAAGCAAAAGTTATACTTCCTCTCCCAATAGTACATCTAAAATTTAAATTAAAAAAAAAAGCTTGCTTACTTTTCTTGTACTTAAAGTGTTACTAAACTAAAAATCAATCTCTATATGCAGTAAAGCATAACCCTAAGGGGTTAATCTTCTGCTTTTTGTTAAATGGCTTTTTGATCCTTTCTCCTCTGATCCTCCCCTTCTTCCAGAGTGCCCAAACCATCTCCGGATAGCTGCACATGCGCAGTTTGGTGATGCTAGAGAGGCTTTTTTTTTTTTTTAGAAGAGTGCATGTGATGAGCAAAGGGCCAATCAGCACTGTCCAGACAGAGGGTCAGGAGTCCTGCATCCTCATAGTACAATAACTAGTGAATGGAAAATCCTCCTACAAGCTTTAACCAGACACTGATAGAAGTCACAAGACTGCTCTAACTGCTGATGAGAAAAGGTATTTAGCAGTTTATATCTACTAAAATAATTGCATTTCCATGTTCTGTGTACTGCGGGAGACCAGATATAGTGAATGGGTCCTGGGTTTAGTAACCCTTTAAAGCTGATATTTAATCTACTTATATTTTGCTTCCTGGTTCATCCCACCCCTATAATCAATGTGCTAATTAAATTTAGAAATTAAACTGTTGGAAGGCAACTTGTTATTTCATAATACAAGAGGTGTTTGAAATATGAACTATGGCTATACCAAACCTTCGCATTCTTGGGGGCTGTCTGGAATGTAACAAGTTGCACATCAAAGCCTTATAGCATATCAGATTATTCATCTGAAAGAAGCAAGGCTGAACAAAAGCTTGGCTCCTGATCATCTGGTGTGATAACGCTATGCAAGCAAGCTTCAAAGAGGGCCATGGCTGCCAGGATGATTGATGAAGGTGGGTTACAAAGATCAAAGAATCAATGGGCGTTGAAGATTGACCCAAGACACACAGACATGATACATGGACAATGCTTCCCCTAGAGGCCAATACAGCAGGATGGACAGTAATATAATATATTGAGGAGGACTGCCCTGTAAATACTTTGATTCGTCAAAGGTCTAGATGGGCCGGCAATGGGGTTGGGTCTGGACGGTGTATGATTGGAGTATTAAAAGGGCTGACCGAGACAGAGAGCTCTCTCTGTTACCACCATCTTGAGCTCAGCTGATGAGACCGTGTCTAGGGGGACAGTCTTGATAAGTATCTTTGATGTTCTTTTGTTATATGCTCTATAATATTTTCATGTTAGCATTTTCCTATTTTCTTGTGAAATAAATAAGATGTTGTTTTATTAAGCAGTGTGTTTTCATAGCTAACCTTATAATATTGTGCTATCAACAGTAACATTATCAGAGTTTTAATAGACTAGCTAACTATAGGAATAGACAAATTTATACATATATGGAATAAATAGAAGGAATCCGTAACCACCCTTGGATAATAATATTTATTTTAGAAGCTATTTCAGAGACCCTTCAGTTTTTTATTACATACTGTACCTTATTTTAGACCCATTGTTGTCATTTCTGGGTCTCTTTGCTTCTCTTTGCAATGGTGGCAGATCATGGCTTGTGAAAGGAGCTTTAACCACTTGCCAACTAGCCGCCGCAGTTTTACTGCGGCAAAATGGCACGGCTGGGCGAAACGACCTTATGTAACGTTGCTTCACCCTGTGGTCACTAGGGGCGGGTGCGCGCCCGCTGCTCACCCCAGGAGCCGATGTAGGTGCCCGGCAGGCGCAATGACCGCCGGGCTCCCGTGTTTGCTTGTGACACATGGATAACCGGGATCTGTGTGTGTGTAAACACACAGATCCTGGTTCTCTGAGGGGAGAAGAGACTGATCGTGTGTTCATACTAAGTATGAACAGTCCCATCCCCTCTTCAGTTATAACACATAGAGAGAACACAGTTAACCTCTTGATTGCCCCCTAGTGTTAACCCCTTCCCTGCCAGTGACATTTTTACAGTAATCAGTGCATTTTTATAGCACTGATCGCTGTATAAATGCCAATGGTCCCAAAAATGTGTCAAAAGTGTCCAATGTGTCCGCCATAATGTCGCAGTCCTGATAAAAATCGCAGATCGCCGCCATTACTAGTAAAAAAAAAATAATAATAATAAAAATGCTATAAATCTATCCCCTATTGTGTAGACGCTATAACTTTTGCGCAAACCAATCAATATACGCTTATTGCGATTTTTATTACCAAAAATATGTAGAAGAATACATATCAGCCTAAACTATGAAAAAATTTGCTTTTTTTTAAAAAAAAATGGGGATATTTATTATAGCAAAAAGTACAAAATATATATTTTTTTCAAAATTGTCGCTGTTTTTTTGTTTATAGTGCAAAAAATAAAAACCGCCGAGATGATCAAATACCACCAAAAGAAAGCTCTATTTGTGGGAAAAAAAAGGACGTCAATTTTGTTTGGGTGCAGCACCGCACAACCAGGCACTTGTCAGTTAAAGTGACACAGTGCTGAATCGCAAAAAATGGCCTGGTCATTCAGCAGCCAAATCTTCCGGGGCTGAAGCGGTAATTAGTACCCTGAAAACAGCGGACCTCCGCTGTTACACCCACAAATGATGCCGAGCCTTTGTGACAGTCCGGCTGGGGAGGAGACGCTCACATTGTGCAATGAAATCAGATTAAGTATTTTCTTTTTACAGGTACAAATTAAAGAGGAAGTAAACTTCCATCATTAAATTTTACCTCTAGATAAGCCTATAATAAGGCTTACCTATAGGTAGTGTAAATGTCTCCTAAGCACTCGCTGTTTAGGAGATATTTAGTGTACATGCAGCTAGTGACATCACTGGCGCATGCGCTCTGAAGGAACAGCCACCCGTGCCATTCCTTCAGATTGACATTGCATCGCTGGAATGCTTCGTTTTCAGGTAAGTTTCACATAATGTGCTACTATGCAAAGCATACTAACACATTATGACATTACCTTGCAGGTAAGGATAAAGAAAAAAAAAAAGTCCAGCGGTTTACAACCGCTTTAAGTATTTTCAGTACATTAGAGGAGCCTATGTGACTGTGCAAGACTAAATATGAGGGTAAAGTTCAGCTTTAATGTTTATATGCAAATCTTAAAGCCACAATGGGTTTTTAATCCTTATGGTACTCATCTCAGTATTTTGTTTACTATAATATGCTATATTTCAACTGAATGCAGCACTGGCCTCCCCCAACCATCACCACAGTCCATTGCTTTTTCCAATTTGCCAGTGTGCACATTACTAAGCCAATGAACAAATTACATGTTGTCTAGGATCATGGAGGTTTGCAGTAAGGTTGCAGTAAACTGCAATGACACAAGCCAAGCGTAATGGAGGAAACACTATTTAGCTTAACAATCACATTACTGTACTCTTTAAACCTCTTCTAAAAAAATGACTGATGTATCAGGCATAGTGAGGTCAGCAGGTAAGTAGCATCTACCAGTCAAATTAAATACACATGAAATTATCGTCTTAATAGATGTCACCAATTTTTTTTCAGTAGGAACATGGGGAAATGCAATTTTGGCACCTCCAGCACTGAATGTATGTAATGGCAAAGGGTGGTGGGCTGTGCAGGAGGGTCTATTGATGCTGGCAGCTGGGGGTATCTAGTGTTGCTGCGGGGTTCAAATGTTGCTGGGAGAGAGGGGAGAGATCTATTGTTGAGGGAGGGGTCTACTGTTGCTGGCTGCTGGAGGGTCTATTGATGCTGGCTGCTGGGAAATCTATTGTTGCTAGCGGGGACTGTTGCTGCTGAGGGGGGGGGCTATTGTTGCTTGGAGGTCTATTTTTGCTGGTGGGGGGTCTATTGTTGCTGGAGGGATCTATTATTGCTGGGGGGTGTCACGAATTCACACCCCAACGGCGACTAACCAACCGCGACGTGCGTTCCGTGACCGGGGTATATGAGGAACTAAGGGAATAAGGGGGAACTTATACTGCGCATGTAAGACTGGCTGTAGTATTTTCACAGCCTGCACTACCTTTGGCCACCACTAGAGGGAGACTCCACTCCAATCCAGCTAGCTGACCACACACAGGCAGATACAAATCTTACATACAATCTGGTGCACTCTAAGGGTTGAGGAACAGTCTAGCAATTACTACACACTTCTAGGATTCCTCCAGCTATCCTGCAAGCTTGAACCCCGGTGTTAATCACTCCTCCCACTGTCCCCACACCCACACACCAGATACACAATAAACGATAGCCTGCCACCACCCAACAGTTTGTCCGCAGACTGGTCTGCTGAGCCACCACACACACAGATCTCTGTCTGGAAGATCTGTTAGCTTACAATCTGCATGCAATCTGCCAACACACAGTGCAATTGCATACCGATTGGTACGTAACTTCAACCGAGTACTTAGGCACTAAAATACAACAACCTCTCCAGAGATATGAGTCCTAGCTTAGTACACAGAAGTCACTTATTAATTTTATCATTT
The DNA here is from genome assembly GCA_037952925.1 of Lithobates clamitans. Taxonomy (NCBI): domain Eukaryota; kingdom Metazoa; phylum Chordata; class Amphibia; order Anura; family Ranidae; genus Lithobates; species Lithobates clamitans. The sequence goes on from JBBGZY010000014.1 coordinate 8,812,548, forward strand.
AATATCCCGAAAGTGGGCAGTGCATATAAGATATACAAAGAAAAAGGATTTACCAAAAAAGATACAAAAAATGCAGAAAGACACACAATTGGCAATTTGCTATGAAAATAAAAAGGGATAAAAACAGAAATAAACTTTACCCAAGTAAATCTGTTAGTAGAAGCATACTGGAACATGTGGGAACTCCCCAGTTTCGAACTGGCTTCGTGGAAGAACAATGTCCATATCTCAGGCTACCCAATTTATTGAAATATGGATGCGGGCTGGACTGTAGCCCTTGGCCAATCAACCCTGGGGGGGTGTTCCTGTCTCAGCCCACAAATGTTTTGTGTTCTGAAATGACCAGAGTCAAATTGGCCCAGAACGGCGCTGATTGCTGGGTCATGGATAGGATTTCCGATACCAGCGCATCATGCCGATCGCAACAGTACCAATCACTGCCTGCCTGCCGCAATCAGGCGCCATATAGCGGTTTTGTGTGGTTCTCCAGGATTCCACACCTGCTAAACATACAGAGTCACATGTAAACGTAACCCATCAGGTGTACGATCACAAGGAATTATTTTCATCTCTCTGCCGTTAATATTTTAGCTTTTATGAGAGATAAAAATGGTTCCTTAGATCTCTGGTATTAATCAAAGCTTACAGACTGTCCGGAGCCTTGTGAATGCCCCCTGCAGATCCGTGTGGCCAAGATGACTAGCAGATTTCTTTGAGCCTCAGGAAGGTGGCAACCTATGTTTACTCTAATGGGAACTTTTATTGGCATCTAGGTGTCACTTAGATCCTAGAAAAAACTATCTCTGTCCTTTTCAAATGCTAATGAAAGAACATATGTGCATGACTGACATAGAATACTATATTTCTAATAACCCAGAATTAAACTACATCTACAATTACACTACGTCTACAGATCACACCACATCTTGTTAAGGCAAAACTATAATACGCTTATATTTTCGTCACAGGGGGGTCAATTGTTGAGGGGGCGGTTTATTGTTGCTGGCTGCTGGAGGGTCTATTGACGCTGACTGCTGGGAGATCTATTGTTGCCCTGGCAGGGTCTGTTGCTGCTCGGGGTTCAGTTGTTGCTGGGGGGATCTTTTGTTGTTGAGGATTTATTATTGCTGGGGGGGGTCTGTTGTTGCTGGCTGCAGGTTGATCTATGGTACTGCTTTTCTTGTTATTATAAACAAAGCCTATACAAATTACTTAGCACCACAAAATTATATTTGGATCTGTATTTTCTAGAGCCAGGTACACACTACAGTTTTTTTGATTGTAATTCAGCGCAATCGGGCCATGCGAGGTTAGTCCAGCGATCTCCACCGCTGAGCTGTTGTGTTCTGACAGGGGGACGGCCCCCTCCCTGCCAGAACACTCCGATCAGCACTCTCTGACGTTGGCTGAGGGCGCTGATCGGGAGTTGGTCGGATGCTGGTTTTCCAGCATGCACGTCCAACAGAAGCTCACCGAATGGCTGGTTTCTGTCGGACAGACTGGCATATACACGAGTTGAATGTCGGGCGTTTTTTCTTTTTTCAATGGCAAATTTCTCCCTACAGGACTTGAAAGGGAATTATTTGAGGTTGGGTAGGGAGTGGAGATAAGGGGTGACTCAGAAGGGGGGGTGGGGGGTACCTACACCTATTCTTTGAGAAAAAGAGCCTTGGATGCTGCACTGGAAACACATTAATATGGTCCACAAGATCCAAAGATGTGCAGACTTTCAAAACTCTAACCCAGCTACTTCATTAGCTTTTTATAACCTTTCTTAAAGAGGAAGTAAACTTTCATCTTTAAGTTTTACCTATAGGTAAGCCCTATATTAAGGCTTACCGATAGATAGTGTAAATATCTCCTAAACATGCAGCGTTTAGGAGATATTTACTGTCCTAGCAGCCAGTTACGTCACTGGCACATGCGCTCTGAAGGAACAGCACGGCCGCCCGTGCCGTTTCTTCAGAGCGGTGTGCCATGACCAGCGGCTCCCGCGTGCATTACGGCCAGTCACAGAGACGCAAACCCGGAAGGAAGACAAGGTTAAGATGGATGCCGTCTCCAGCGATGACACTGCATCGCTGGAAGGTTTTATTTTCAGGTAATTTTCTTATAATCTGCTAATATGCAATGCATACTAGCACATTATGCCTTTGCCTTGCAGGTAAGGCAAAAAAAAAAATGTAGCGGTTTACAACCGCTTTAACATTTTAAAGATAATTTTAAAAATTCCATGTATTCTAGGAAACCAGACATACACAAGAATACTTTTAAAAATTGGACAAGCATGTGTACAGACACTATGGTCTTTAGCATTGAGTATCAAGGTACATAAGGTATCCTATGGAGCAATGAAAAAAAAAACAACAAATGTAATATCTACTGCCTGTAAAACAAATAATCCACTTGATGACCAGTCATTTGCAAATCTCTTGCTGTATAAAAGAGTCAAGAAGTGCAAAAGATGGGCAAGAGTTTGGAAAGTCTGCACATTATAACCTTTCTTAACAGCATTCTAAAAAAATTCCATGTGCTCTGCACACTAGGTATACATAAGAGCATTTCCATGCCTAGAACTGTATAAGCTGTATGCCTCGCCAAACACAGATACCATGCTCTTCAGCACTGCGTGGGTGCCCATGATGAAGGGTATCCTATGAAGCAATGAAAACATTAACAGATGTAACCTCTACTATCTGTAAAACAAACTCGATGACCAACCATTTGGAAACCTCTGCATGGATAGAAAGTGTCCCTCCACATTAATTATTGGATCTAGTTCATTTTGTCAACATATCACTTTAGGAAAACCCGGCAGACATGTTAAATGTCACCTTTAGTGTCGGAAAGAGAAATTACTGATGTGAATTTTTGCAATTCAATCTTTAAGGTTTGTTCCAGCTCAAACGATCGCCCTGACAAGCAAATGACCCTTTGCTCTGCAGATAATTCAGATGAAACACGTCACCCATTACAGCCTGTTCTACCTCAGCGCCTTGTACAAATTGATGTGCTACTAATGCAACATAAAAACCTCTGCAGTCATTTAAATAAAGGAAGATCTAACTCTTATTAGGTGAAAGCAAGAACAGTGCTATTATAAACAAAGTACCTGGTCAAAGGAAATATTCTGACAATACTTTTGATTAATAACAGTGAAGAAATAACACATATAGCTGCATTATTATAAGTATTAGTGCATAAAAAAATACGCACGGAACTGCCCCTGGAGTGAACTGGCCCTAAATAAGGACATGTGTGTCCTTATGGAGCCGGTTTACATATCTCCGCAGCGTCTCCGGTGCAAATTTTCACCTTTTGGTCCATTTCAGGTCCGAATTCAGCCAAAAATTCAGACTGAAATCGGACCTGGAACGTTGAATGAGGACACACTGGACTCCTGCTGTGAGCCACTGCGCGCTCATATGTGAACCCAGCCTTAGGGTCAGTTTAGGGTACTTTCACTCCTGTGCACATGCAGTAACACACATTTTTAACTATTATTGCATTTATGCTGTTTTTTTTCTTGTTTTTTTTTGCATTTTGCATTTGCACAAAAATACGACATGTACTTTAAAAAAAAAAAAAAACAAGCTAAGCAGCAAGCATATAGATGTGAACTAGTCCCACGGAATTAAGTTTTCACTTTATATGCACTGGCATAATAGGCATGCGCACAGGGTGTACTGGGTGTGCCAGGTGTTAATTAGGCACACCCTAATCACCCTGTGCTGCGCAGATTTCCCCTGCTGCTTGGCTGCAGAGAAAGGTACTGGGGAATCTCTGTCCTCAGTCCCTTTCTCTGTCTCAAAAGTGAAACATCAGGGATCTGTTTAGACTCCTGATAGTTCACCAAAGCCCCCCAATGGGGCACCTAAAATATTGTAAAAAAAAAATGTAATTGTAAAAGAGTAATAAAAGAGTAATAATAAAAAAAAATAATAAAAATAAACTACTTAAAAAGACATCTGCCCTACTGACTCTGCCCACTGCCCTACTGACACCAAATTCTGCCCTACTGATGCCGTCCACTGCTCTACTCGCTACACCAGCCACTGTCCTACTGATATATGCACACACATTGTGTTTGAGCTTTGGGATGCACACCCTAATGCAGTAGGCTTTGCACACCTATGACTGGCATGCAGTAAAACCTCTACATTTTATTGCAGAAAAAAACGATAAAGTGGTCCCTTATGCCCTGTACACATGATAGGATTTTCCATCGGAAAATGTTCTATAGGAGCCTGTTGTCGAAAATTCCAACCGTGTGTAGGCTCCATAGGAATTTCCGTCACACAAAATTTCAGAGCTGGTTCTCAAATTTTCCGACAACAAAATCCGTTGTCGTAAATTGTGTGTACACAATTCCGACGCACAAAGTTTCACGCATGCTCGGAATCAAGCAGAAGAGCAGCACTGGCTATTGAGCTTCATTTTCTCGGCTCGTTGTACGTGTTGTATGTCACCACGTTCTTGATGGTCGGACTTTCCGACAAGATTTGTGTGACCGTGTGTATGCAAGACAAGTTTGAGCCAAAATCCATCAGAAAAAAAAACATGGATTTTATTGTCGGAAAATCCTATCGTGTGTATAGGGCATCAGGCCAGGTTTACACTGGTGCGACAAACGTTCCGACATTGGGAGCTCATGTCGCATGACGTGTAAAAATCAATGTTTCCCTATGGGAGCCATCTTAACTGGTCCAACACAAGTCGGTCCGACTTTGAAAATGTTCCCTGTACTACTTTGGTCCGACTTTGATCCTACTTCAGCCCATTGACTATCACTGAAGTCAGATCAAAGTCGGATCGCCGTCTTGCATGATCCGACTTTGGCATGCGACTTGTGCTCTGATGATCTTGAGGGGGAACTCCACGCCAAATTTTAAATAAAAAACCGGCATGGGTTCCCCCTCCAGGGGCATACCAGGCCCTTCGATCTGGTATGGGTATTAAGGGGAACCCCCTACTCCGAAAAACGGCATGGGGGTCCCCCCAAAATCCATACCAGACCCTTATCCGAGCACGCAGCCCGGCCGGTCAGGAAAGGGGGTGGGGAAGAGCAAGCGCCCCCCCCTCCTGAACCGTACCAGGCTGCATGCCCTCAACATGGGGGGTGGGTGCTTTGGGGCAGGGGGGAGCCCTGCGGCCCCCCCACCCCAAAGGACCTTGTCCCCATGTTGATGAGGACAAGGACTTCTTCCCGACAACCCTGGCCGTTGGTTGTCCGGGTCTGCGGGCGGGGGGCTTATCGGAATCCGGGAGCCCCTTTAATAAGGGGGCCACCAAATCCTGGCCCCCCGCCCTATGTGAATGAGTATGGGGTACATCATACCCCTACCCATTCACCTGGGGGGAAAAAAGTGTCAATTAAAAAAAAACACACTAGACAGGTTTTTAAAGTAATTTATTAGGCAGCTCCGGGGGTCTCTTCCGACTTCTACCGATCTCTCCCGGTTTCCGGTTCTTCTCCCACTCTCCGGTGTCTTCTTCCGGGCTCCTCCACTATCTTCTGCTCTTTTGCCTGCTCTTTTGCTAGCGTTGGCCCGGTCTTCACCATCGTCCTCTTCCCTCCGGGTCTTCTTCCGATGTTGACACGACGCTCTCTCCTGCTGTAATGCCGTGCGCGCAGTGTGCAACGACTTATATAGGCATTGGGCGTGGTCACTGGTGATGTCATCCGGTGATTCCGCCCATGATGTCACCGCCCCATCATGCCCCGGGCGGTGACGTCATAAGGGGCGAGGTCAACGGCCCCCGGAGCTGCCTAATAAATTACTTTAAAAACCTGTCTAGTGTATTTTTTTTTATTGACACTTTTTTTCCCCCCAGGTGAATGGGTAGGGGTATGATGTACCCCATACTCATTCATATAGGGTGGGGGGCCGGGATTTGGTGGCCCCCTTATTAAAGGGGGCTCCCGGATTCCGATAAGCCCCCCGCCCGCAGACCCTGGCAACCAACGGCCAGGGTTGTCTGGAAGAAGTCCTTGTCCTCATCAACATGGGGACAAGGTCCTTTGGGGTGGGGGGGCCGCAGGGCTCCACCCTGCCCCAAAGCACCCACCCCCCATGTTGAGGGCATGCAGCCTGGTACGGTTCAGGAGGGGGGGGCGCTCGTCCCCACCCCCTTTCCTGACCGGCCGGGCTGCGTGCTCGGATAAGGGTCTGGTATGGATTTTGGGGGGACCCCACTCCGTTTTTTGGGCGTAGGGGGTTCCCCTTAAAATCCATACCAGACCGAAGGGCCTGGTATCCCCCTGGAGGGGGAACCCATGACGTTTTTTTATTTAAAATTTGGCGTGGAGTTCCCCCTCAAGATTCCTACCAAACATAGTGCCTAGTATTGGCTGGGATCCAAGTCGGATCCCTGTTCATTGAAAGTCGGACGTATATCGGCTTTAAGTCGCAGAGCAAAGTCGGATCCAAAGTAGGACGGCTGTCGTGTCGCACCAGTGTAAACCCGGCCTCAGAGTTAGGTACATTTTTGGATGCTGTGTTTTTTCACATTTTTTGCTGATGAAAATCCTGTGGCACAAAGATAAACAGCATTGGACTTAAAATGAATGCACCATATCAGATAGCAGTTTGACATGCACATAATGAGTGTTATGGCTCTTTACAAATATACAGATCAGCCAAAACCTTATACCCACCCCTAATATTGAATAGGTCCCACTTTTGCCACCAGATCTGTGAAGGTGTGCTGTGGTCAGTAGCAGATCCTTTTTTTTTTTTTTTTAATTCTTTTTATTAACAAATTGTGATACAGTGCACATAAACCAATGCAATCACATTTACAAAAACGTGTCATTTATTAACTACTACATACTGCAATGGCTAAACGTAAGAAGAGTTTTCATTACCTTTTTCCCCCTTTCTTCCTTTAGTCCCCCTCCCGACCCTCCCTTGTAGTGCACCTGCTCATCCCCACCCGCTCACACCCTGCCCTAACAAAACCCCCCACCCCACCCAAGCAGAGAGTTTAACAGGAAATGTTATCAGTCAGACTAGTGCCTTAACACAAGTCTCTTTCCAAACGACATCTTGCTTTTGTACTCCGTGATCTCGCCTATATAAGATATCTGTTCCTCTATGTCTCAAGGGGAAACACCCATCCAGACTAGCCATGGTCTCCAAATCTTTACAAATTTATCATAGCTACCCCTTCTAATATACGTTGTTTTTTCCATCCACATTAATTTATTTATCACTTCGGACCACTCTTCCGGAGTTGGAGGTGTGGCAGAAAGCCACGCCTGGGCTATCAGTTTTCTTGCTTGGTAGAGGCACCTCCCTACAGCGATCCTATTATCGTTACTCCCTAAATTCTCCCCTGTCAGGCCAAGGATGCATACCTTGGCCTCCAGTGATAGGCTAATTTTCCACCTAGCTTCCATAGTCCTTACTATCACTCTCCAGTATCTTGCTAGCTTTGGACACCGCCACATCATATGTATAAGGTCGCCTGTGTCCAGACACCTGGGGCATTTATCATCTAGTCTTTTACCAAATTTATGTAAACTTTTTGGGGTGTAGTAGGCTCTATGCAGTAGGAGGAGGTGCGAAGCCTGCTGCGACTGAGAGACAGACACCAGTGGGCCAAACTCCAAAATCTTTTTCCACTGGCAATCCGTGATCTCCCCCACATCTGCCTCCCACCTCGCCCTAACTCCCATGGTCATCTGCGGAGCAAGTAGTTTTTCAGACAATTGCTCATATATCTTTGCTATCAGGCCTTTGGAACTATTTGTGCTAACAATATTTTCTAGAAAAGGGATCTTACGCCATACAGGCGGGTCGTTCTTAAATTGACTACCTAAAGCATGCCTAACCTGCAAATAGCAGTAGAATGTTGTTTTTGGAATTCCGTATTCGCTCCTAAGGTCAGTAAAGGGTTTTAACATTTTCTTATCATCATATAGCTGAGCCAACCTACTTATTCCGTGATGTTCCCAAGGCTTGTTTTTTCCCAAGGCCATCAGTTCTCGCAAAAATGTATTATGCCATATAGGGGAAAATTCAGTGAACCCTCTATACCCCATGATCCATTTAATCATTTGCCAAACTTTATTGACTAATCTGCATGTTGGAGGCCCGCCCTGTAGTGAACCGGCCTCCAATGCCTCTATCAGGAATTTATGCGAACTATCCTGCAACATAATTTTTCCACTGGGGTTCCTCTAATCCTGGGTCTCACATCCCCCTATATGCTGCAACTGAGCGGCAATGAAATAATTGTATGGTTGGGGCACTGCTAATCCCCCCTCTCTGGTAGGGCGCTGTAGCGTTTGCAGACTAATCCTTGCCTGGCCTTTCCTCCAGATTAATTCTCTAAATAGGGTATTTATTTTCAAAAACCATTTCTTCCCAATCCATACCGGGGAGTTATGGAGTATGCCCTCAGAGTTAGGTACATTTTTAGATGCTGTGTTATTTCACATTTTTTGCTGATGAAAATCCTGTGGCACAAAGATAAACAGCATTGGACTTAAAATGAATGCACCATATCAGATAGCAGTTTGACATGCACATAATGGGTGTTATGGCTCTTTACAAATATACAGATCAGCCAAAACCTTATACCCACCCCTAATATTGAATAGGTCCCACTTTTGCCACCAGATCTGTGAAGGTGTGCTGTGGTATCTGGCAACAAGTCGTCAGTAGCAGATCCTTTAAAGTGATATTAAAGCGGAGTTCCACCCAAAAATATAACTTCCGATTTTCGGAATCCCCCCCCCCCGGTGTCACATTTGGCACCTTTCAGGGGGGAGGGGGGAGCAGATACCTGTCTAATATAGGTATTTATCTCCCATTTCCGGGCATAGACAGCTGAGCCACCCGCGGGTATCTACGCCACTTCCAGCGCCTTCTACGTCCCCCCCCCCGCTGTCTTCTGGGAGACACAAAGGTCCCAGATGACAGCAGGGACCAGTGGGATCGCGCATGCGCAGTAGGGAACCGGGGAGGGGATTCCTGATTCCCTTACCAAAGATGGCGGCGCCTCCACCCAAGAGCCTAGGGACAGGACGGCTTCGGGTGCCGACATCGCGAGCGCCCTGGACAGGTAAGTGTCCTTATTTTAAAAGTCAGCAGCTGCAGTATTTGTAGCTGCTGACTTAAAAAAAAAAAATAGGCAGAATTCCGCTTTAAAGCTTCAGATTTAAAAAAATAAAAAGAAATAACAATCATTTTATACTTAGCTGCTCTGTGCAATGGTTTTGCACAGAGCAGCTCCGATCCTCTTCTTCTCGGGTCCCCCCACCGGTGCGCCTAAGTTAGAAGTTAAAAGTTACAGTTTGTAAAAAAACAAAGCAGGAAGTTATGGCAAAGACAATGCCTGTTATGACACAGTCAATTTGGGCACACTGCAGCTCTCTAGCTCCGGATATTGAAAATATTATCCATGGGAAGAAAAACTTTTGTAAAGATTGCAGGATTCTTTTCAACTCAAGAAACCCAAATCTTGAAAACTGCAGTTGAACTTAAAACACAGTGCTTGACAATAAACTTTTAAACTTTCAGTGGTATGATATCTTACTAAGGCAGAAGGCACAGGAGAAAAGCTGAGTAGGAAAACGGTACAACACTCAGTTATATAATTTCCTTATATAGTCTGTCTAGGATTTCAATTCTATCGTACAGCCTAAAAATACAGACGAAATACAAAATACATATGGGAATATATATATTTTGTATATTGATCTGGTAAACAAGAAAAAATCATATGTTTCATTTTTACCTATTTCCAGGCAGCAGGAGTTCTGTGTTTCTTTCCACTTATTTACCAGCAGTAATCTTAAAGGGTAACTCCACTTACATGGGGAAAAAATAGCAAATAAAGAAAAAATAATATAGTGTATACAATTAAGACACAAGTCATATTCTAATTGAATGTTATTAAAAATTACCTTTCCTTTTCAATCTGCAGCTCTCTAATTTTCTGAAAATGCAATGCAATATGGCTACCTGGACGTGTTCTATATGCAGAATGTGTACAGAACGCCCCCCTGAGACATCATTTCCTGCTTTGTGATTGGCTCAATTTTCCCAGAAGTCTGCACTAAGATACAAGTCAGATTTCAGGCATCTCCTGCAACATAACTATCATTTTTGGTGCCAGCAGTTTTCCTCATTAGTGCCCTGCAGGTGCACAGCTGATTGATATTTATGAAACCACTCCCATTAGATTCACTTTCCCACATGGATAAAGACAAACGCACAGAGATTTCTTCAGAATAACTAAAGGTAGGAATCTGCAACAAAGTTTGTTAAAATCCTTGTAATGTACTTGGATCACCCAGAGGGGAATGTTTTTTTATCAACAAAAGTGGAGGTACGTTTTAAAGCTAAACGCCAGTAAGTTACGCACTGCACCCCCAACCCCATTCACTGTAAGGCTGGGTTCACACTTATGCAAATTAGATGCGGGTTTCCCAACATCTACCGTATATACTTGAGTATAAGTCGATCCGAGTATAAGTTGAGGCCCTAATTTACCACAAAAAAAATGGCAAAAACTTATTGACTCGAGTATAAGTCTAGGGTGGGAAATGCAGCAGCAGCTAAAATTTGCCCATCAGAGTGCCCCTTAACAGAAAATTTGTCCATCAGAGTGCCCCTTAACAGAAAATATGTCCAACAGCATGTCCCTTAACATAAAATTTGCCCATGGACACATTTTATATTAAGGGACACTCTGATTGGCACATTTTATATTAGGGGCACCCTGATGGGCACAACAAAACGTGCCCCCTAATGTAAAAACTGCCCATCAAAGTGCCCCTTAATACAAAATGTGCCCATCAGTGTTGCTCTTAAAATAAGGGGCACGCTGATGGGCACCTTTTATGTTAAGGGGCACTCTGATGGGCACATTTTATTTTAAGGGGCACGCTGATGGGTATATTTTTAATGTGCATGCTGATGGGCACATTTTATGTTAAAGGGCACTCTGATGGGCACAAAAAATGTGTCCATCAGTGTGCCCCTTAAGAAAATATGCCCATCAGTGTGCACATTAAAAATATACCCATCAGCGTTCCCCTTAAAATAAAATTTGTCCATCAAAGTGCCCCTTAACATAAAAAAGGTGCCCATCAGCGTGACCTTTAACAAAATAAAATATGCCCAGCCATTAGTGATCACTACATACAGGTACCTTGAATGCAGGAGGGGCGGATTGCAGAAGCAAGATGTGGAAAGCCTAAGCCAGGACCCGGGAACCGCGAGTAGCAGGGGGCGGGACACGCACGTGACATCACGCCCCTACTCGCACCCTGTGATTGTGAGCTCTCTTCGTCTCTGAGACCTGGGGTGAGGAGCAGGGAGCGGGCGCACGCACGCAGCATCACTGGTTGCTGGGGAAGCCCACGGTCCCAGCAAACTAGTGACGGCGTTGGCGAACTCAGCGGTACGACCCCTTTTCTCCACCATTGCTTGCATTTTTAGTTAAATGACTCGAGTATAAGTCGAAGTGGCCTTTTTCAGCCCAAAAAATGCAGTAATTCGTATAGCAGGAGAATGTGATTGGCTCCCTATGGAGCCGGTTCACATATCTCCGTTGCGGCTGTGGAGCGCACTGCACAGAAACGCTGTGCGTCTTTGGCTCCATTTCAGGAGCAAATTCAGGCATAGAATTTGTTCCTGAAGTGGGGAACCGGGACACACAGCACTCCTGTGCGATCCGCAGCGGGTTCCAGTGTGAACTGAGCCTCATAGTTAAAGTAAATGCAAAGTCTCTTTTTTTCCCCTATCTATAAAAATAACAAACATGCTATACTTACCTGCTCTGTTGCAGTGAATTTGCACAGAGCAGCCAAGCTCCTCCTCTTCTCGGGTGATTCTTCTGTGCTCCTGGCCCCTCCCTCCTTTTGAGTGCCGCCACAGCAAGCAGCTTGCTATGGGGGCACCCAGACGGAGCTGCAGCTCCCTGTGTCCTTTCAGACATGAAGCTGTGGTTCGGCCCTGCCCCCTCTCTCCTGATTAACTAACTGACGTTGATTGACAGCAGCGGGAGCCAATAGCACCACTGCTGTGTCTCAGCCAATCAGGAGGGAGAGACAGTCAGGACACTCGTGGACTTCGCTGGACAGAGATGGGGCATTGGTAAGTATTAGGGAGGCCGAGGGGGGCTACTGCACACAGAAGGCTTTTTATCATAATGCATAGATTGCATTAAGATAAAAAAAACCTTTTGACTTTACAACCCTTTTAAATGCTCATCTTTTTTATTCCTCATTCCACTCCTCCGCTCTTTGATGCTTCAGGGTGTTGGCAAGCCTCCTCTGTCCTTATGTACAATGCTGGATTGCTGGTCCCACACTGTGTGTTATGATGTCAACCAGTCGAGCAATGAAAGGAAGAGACTTTGGGAGAGCGGTCACACACCATGGAGAAAGCTTTTAAAGGCTAAGTTAAAGTATTGTAAAGTTTTTTGTTTTTTTTTAAAATAACAAACATCTCTTATTTACCTGCTCTGTGCAAGGGTTTTGCACAGAGCGACCCCAATCCTCCTTTTCTGGGTGCGCTCATGGCCCCTCCTCTTCATTGGGTGCCCCCTCAGAGAGCCACTTTCAATAGGGGACCGATGCGGGCGTGCTCCTGCTGTTGCATCTATTGACACAGACAGCAGGACTCAGTCCCACCCCCTGGCTTCCGTATTACTGGATTTGATTGACAGCAGCGGGAGTCAATGGCTGCTGCTGCTATTAATTTATCCAATGAAGACCCGAAATATCAGCTGGAGCTGCTGGGCTCGTGTTTGTCACTGGAACGATCAGGTTCAGGTAAAAAAAAGGGGGGCTCTGGGGGCAGCTGCAGCACAGAAGGTTTTTCACCTTAATGCATAGAATGCATTAAGGTGAAAAACCATGAGACTTTACAACTCCTTTAGTGTCGGATCACACTGCCACGACATGGGATCCGACTTGTCAGCCAACATTGGGAATTACATTATAGTCAATGAGAGCCATCTTAATGTACACTACTGAAGTCACTCCGACTTCAGAAAAGGTTCCTGTACTACTTCAAGGCGACTTCTAGGTGACCTGTACCCATAGAATTCAATGGTCAAGTCGCCTCCAAGTCAGATCCTCATCTATAGTGAAGCAACTTTACAGGAAAAAGAAAAGATCATGAGGGGGAACTCCACGCCAAATTTTAAATAAAAAAAACGGCATGGGTTCCCCTCCAAGAGCATACCAGGCCCTTAGGTCTGGTATGGATTTTAAGGGGAACCCCCTATGCCAAAAAAACGGCATGGGGGCCCCCCAAAATCTATACCAGACCCTTATCCAAGCACGCAGCCCAGCCGGTCAGGAAAGGGGGTGGGGACGAGCGAGCGCCCCCCCTCCTGAACCGTACCAGGCCACATGCCCTCAACATGGGGGGTAGGTGCTTTGGGGAAGGGGGGCGCCCTGCGGCCCCCCACCCCAAAGCACCTTGTTCCCATGTTGATGAGGACAAGGGCCTCTTCCCGACAACCCTGGCCATTGGTTTTCGGTGTCTGCGGGTGGGGAGCTTATCGGAATCCGGGAGCCCCCTTTAATAAGGGGGCCCCCAGATCTCGGCCCCCCACCCTATGTGAATGAATATGGGGTACATCGTACCCCTACCCATTCACCTGGGGAAAAAAGTGTCAATAAAAAAACACACTACACAGGTTTTTAAAGTAATTTATTAGGCAGCTCCGGGGGTCTTCTTCCGACTTCGGCGGTCTCTTCCGACTTCTCCGCTCTCTCCGGCCTCTTCTCCCGCTCTCCGGCCTCTTCGCCCGGTGTCCAGTTCTTCTCCCGGTGTCCGGTTTTTCTGCCGGGCTCCTCCGCTATGTTCTGCTCTTTTGCCGCTCTCTTGCTAGCGTTGGCCCAGTCTTCTCCATCGTCTTGTTCCCTCTTCTCTTCTTCTGATGTTGATACGACGCTCTCTCCCGCTGTAATGCCGTGCCCGCGGTGCGCAACGACTTATATAGGCATGGGGCGTGGTCACCGGGTGATGTCACCGGGTGACCTCGCCCCTTATGACGTCACAGTCCCAGGGCATGATGGGACTGTGACGTCATAAGGGATGGGGTCACCGGGTTACTAAACCCAGTAAATTGAAAATAGTTCATCCGCCTAACCCCCCCCCCCCCACAGTGCCCACAGCTTATAAATCTTCTTTTTACATTAAAATATTGCCACTATATACCTTTTTGGCTGATCTGTATGCCGCATTTAGTGATAAACTGCACAGTTTCTCCAGTGCTGAGAGTTCAGGAAGGGGGAGATTTCCACTTCAGCCTGTATGCACGCCCACATATGTGATGCCAATATCATGTGACCTGGCTAGCTCTGAGAACAAGTACTTATTCTCTCCAGCATAAAAGACACAACTGAGCATGTGCAGGTTGGCTACGCAGATACACAGTGCAGGAGGGAAGGATCTGTACATACAGGATCAAACAGCCTTTTTACACAATGCAGAGGATTAACCCCTTAAGTTCCACAGTGAGTATAACAAGCATACTATGCTGCATATACAGACAGATTTTACTGTTGGGGGTTTAGTAACACTTTAAAGCGGGGGTTCACCCACACAGCCAAAAAAAAAAAATATTAAAAGCCAGCAGCTACAAATACTGCAGCTGCTGACTTTTAATACATGCCCACTCACCTGTCTCAGGGTCCAGCGATGTCGGCCGCCATCCTAGGTGAGGGAATCAGGAAGTGAAGCGTTGCGGCTTCACTTCACGGTTTCCTACTGCGCATGCGCGAGTCGCGCTGCACGTCCCTAGTGGTCCCCGCTCTCTCCTGGGAGCTGTGTGTTCCCAGCAGACAGCGTGGTCGGGACGGGAAGAGGCATAGACTCCCATGGGAGTCTATGCCGGAAGTGGGTGCAAATACCTGTCTTAGACAGGTATCTGCACCCCCCTCCCCCCTGAAAGGTGCCAAATGTGACATCGGAGGGGGGGAGGGTTCCGAAAAGTGGAAGTTCCATTTTTGTGTGGAACTCCGCTTTAAGCTTAGCATTCTGCAGGTTTTCAGCTGTGTTGTAAAACAGATATAAATAGTAGGTAAAATTAGTTTATACAGTATGGTTGCCACCTCATCCCTTTCAACCCGAATACATATTAATTACACAGGTTCTGTGGCTGATAAAGGTGGTAATTAAACTCACTTGGTGCCATATCTGCACTTAATTAGCCTCAGAACTTGTGTAATTCAAAGGTGTTCAGGTTTAAAGGGATGAGGTGGCAACCCTATTACACAGGCAGGTGGAATCAGAGGGGGATAGTCACCATTCCCCCTCCCCCCACACATGTATGAATTAGTGAGTTTCCCACAGGCTTTAAGACCCCTTTCACACTGAAATGCCGCTAAAACAGAGCTAAAGCGCCGGTTGTTTTTGCGGTGCTTTAGCGTCGCTTTTTGGGTGCTAGCGGGGCTTTTTTTTAAGGTCACGTGACGTGACCTTAAAAAAAGGAAAAAAGTCCAGTTTTGTGGTGCTTTCAAAGCACTTTTAAGGTACTTTCCAAGTAGTGACCATTCATTTCAATGGGCAGGGGCATTTTGGGAGCAATATTTACAGCGCTCCCAACACGCCCCAAAGATGCTGCTTGCAGGACTTTTACTAACATCCCGCAAGCGCACCGCCCGAGTGTGCAATGCAATGAATGGGAGGCATTTTTCAGGCACTTTTCAGACGCTATTCCTAGCGCTAAAATGCCTGAAAACTGCCTCCGTGTTACATTTTAACAAAAAATAATAACTACACATTTTTGTTGCAGGTTAAAAAATGTGTATTTACAATTTCTTTGTTTTAAGAGCCTGGAATGCATTACAACAGTGACCAGCAGATGACTGATGCCATGCAGGTCACACAGACTGTCAGTGTAAACTGTCTGCCCATACATCATACAGGCAGGCAGTTTTACAATGACAGGGAGAATCAATGAACTACCACAATGCTCAACAGTGCCATTGTAATTCATTGAGAACTACAAGCCGACGCCTTAGTTGTAGTTGTAGTCCATTCATTCAGAACACTGTGAATGAATCAAGCGGCCCGGTGGGCGGAGTCTCACACAACATCGTTTTATTTAGATTTTGCCAACGAGATCCCCGCTGACAAAACGGGGATGGGGGGGTGCGCGGGAAAGTACGTTTGAATGGGTGTAACATAACATGTAACAAAATGTAAACTTGTCCTTTAAAAAGCAAGCAGGCAGTGCATGCATGTCATAAACATCCTATAATAATGTTTATCTGTAAAATAATAATAATGAAATACAACCACATTTCCAAAAAAGTCGGAACAATCAAAATCTACATAAAAACAGAATGCAATAATTTGCAAATCTCATAAACCCATATTTTATTCACAATAGAAAAAAAGAAAACATTTGATGATTGTGTGTATCTTTTGTACTGTTTGTATAAAATGTAATTAAACATTTTCACTGTCAGAAAATAGAAAACATGTCAAATGTTTAAACTGATGTACCATTTCATTTGTTATAGTAATCTGCAGGCTTGGCATCTCACCTTTCCTGGGATGCGGGTGTCATTATATACTCCTAATAACACCCAAACGCAGTGTTTTTGCCTGCAACGGATTGTACTGTAGTACCATGCAATTCAGTACAGTGTTTCTGAAAAGTGGTGCATGCACTACTTTCGGTGCAATCTAGTGTGATTTTACCCTATTCAAATGAACTTGCACTTATAGTAGCAAATCCTAGTTACAGTCTCGCATTTTTCAAGTTGCTATTTGAACACTCTACTGTCTAAGGCCTCATTCACATTGGGCGTCAAAAATGTTGTTTTTTTTATAAGCGTTTTACTTTTTTTTTCCTGCCTTAATGTTAGCTTATGTGTATATACCAGTGTTTCTCAACTTCAGTCCTCAAGGAGTCACAACAGGTCATGTTTTCAGGCTTTCCATTATTTTACACTGGTGATTTGATCACTTTCACTGCCTCAGTAATTACCACACCTGTTTCATCTGAGGGAAATCCTGAAAACATGACCTGTTGGGGCACCTTGAGGACTGGAGTTGAGAAACACTGTTATATACACACATAGGCGTTTACAGGTGTTTAGAGGCAGGAGCGTTTATAGGCAGGAACAATCACTTGAATGTTCAGTAGAGGAGCGTTTCAGCAGAAAAAACACCCAACACTTTAAGCATTGGGCATGTTTAACGCTTTAACTACTTCTGGACCGCCACGTGCGTCCTATATACGTATACATCCTAACTTTGAAGAGGAATATCTTTGTTATAGCAGCAGCTATCCTCTTCTTCGGCCGGCGGTCCGGTTTCCATAATGGTGGTCTCTGCGGTTAAATCGCCGCAAGATCACTTTTATCGGCGGTAGGAGAGAGGCCCCCTGCCACTTACCGGAGGCGATCGGATCCTCTTCCTTGCTGGGTATGGAGATGAGTGAGGGGAAGATGGCCCCCACCCTTCTCCATATCATTGCAGGGCGGAATCGATGTCAAAGCGTCACTTCCGCCCGTAGCTCTTTTTTTTTTTTTTTTTTACATTTTAGTGTATATATGAGAGGTCCTGTCATGATTTTTTTTTCTATTACAAGGGATGTTTTACATTCCTTGTAATAGGAATAAAAGTGACACATTTTTTTTTTAAAGAACAGTGTAAAAATAAAAAATAAAAGGTAAAATAAATAAGATTTTTTTTTTTTAAACGCGCCCCATCCTGCTGAGCTCGTGTGCAGTAGCGAGCGCATACGTGAGCAGCGCCCACATATGAAAACGGTGTTCAAAGCACACATGTGAGGTATTGCTGCGATCGGTAGAGTGAGAGCAATAATTCTAGCCCTAGACCTCCTCTGTAACTCAAAACATGCACCTTGTGGAATTTTTTAAAAGTCGCCTATGGAGATTTTTAAGGGTAAAAGTTTGTCGCCATTTCACAAGTGGCCGAAATTTTGAAGCGTGACATGTTGGGTATCAATTTACTCAGTGTAACATTATCTTTCACAATATATAAAAAAAATTGGCTAACTTTACTGTTGTCTTATTTTTTAATTCAAAAAAGTGTATTTTTTCCAAAAAAAGTGCGCTTGTAAGACCGCTGCGCAAATACGGTGTGACAGAAAGTATTACAACGACCACTATTTTATTTTCTAGGGTGTTAGAAAGAAAATGTATAAAGTTTGGGGGTTCTAAGTAATTTTCTAGCAAAAAAAAATATCAAAAAGAGGCTTGGTCCTTAATTGGTTAAATGAATATTCTGACCAATGGAATGAATGAACGCCCAAAACACTTGACACATCTAAGTGCATTTGTAAAACACAACTTTAGACATGTTGTTAACACTAAATAAACAGTATATGCCCTCTCGCGCTATCAAGCGCTAATCAGTCTAATCTAATAAAATTGCAGCTAGACCTAAAGTGTATGCAGTGCACAAAATTGGTGAAAGATAAAAAGTGATCAGCGCAACTTAATAGGATAAATTTATTATTTCCAGTGACAAATGAAAAATTCTCCTAGGTAAACAAATACACTCCTGTGCAAACTAGAAATCCTGGGTGGATTTATGCAATAAAGTGTGCTGTGCAAAATAACAATAACAAGATGCAAAAAAACTGGATGCAAAATAAATTCCTGTGCAAATAAATGAATGGTCCTTGCAAATAAGTATAAGACCCAGGTAGCTCAAAGGTAAACAAATACACTCCTGTGCAAGTTGGAACTCCTGTGTAGGTATGAGCAATAAAGTGTGCTGTGCAAAATAACAGTAGATACAAAATAAAAAATAAAAAATGAAGAAATCCTGTGCAAATACCATAAAGTGCAAATAGCAAATAAATAAATAAATAATCTGTGCAAATGAATGTAAAGTCCCAAGTAGCTCAAAGATATGGAACTGTGACACAGAGCTATGTAATGTAGTAATAGTCCACTGTGTCAAAAATAGCCAAATCAATAGCTGAATGTATCAAAGGAAATCTTCAATGGGAGATCTTCATAAATACCCCTTAATGCTCTCTGGACTCTTACCTCAATCAGAAGTATATATAGCGTTAGTGATCCGTTAAGCTTTGTGGTAATACCACCACAAAATGAATTACTTTTGGCTGCAAAAGACAGGGGTTTGGACAGGCAAACTAGCTTGGGTTCGAGCTAAACTCAAAGTCAACCCAAAGCTCATCTCTAGTCAGAACCCCTGTCAGAACGAGCTCCAAAGCCTGCACCTTTATAAAAAGAAATCATAAAAGCAATATCAACACCTATATTTTTATCTTCAAAAGGATCCTTCTAGGGGAAACCATCAAAGTTACTATATTCAGTTTCATCCTATTACTTTCCAGCATACTGTAAAGACTGAGTCACAACAATCAAGAACAATATGTTTTCCTGTATCATCCACTGCCTTCCTGCTGCCAATCCTTCCCCAGAATGACCTGGTACTAGCCTGTGGTGTCCGGCTTATCATATCTAGACAAGCAGTTAATGAAATAAAGCAGAATCCCATGGCAGACCAGAACGTTCACCAGCTTAAAGATAGTACAACAGACATACAAGCACACACCCATTAAAAGGTCTTACTTATAAAAAGTGTTTTTGATGAGGGTGACCTTTCAAGGTCTGCAGCAGTTTCTTTCTTGAGCAACATTTCCTTGACCTTTCATATGCTGTCTAGTTGTCTTCTCTGTCTGTCTGAAGATGTTGTCCTAGATTATTCATCAACTAAAAATGTGTTCTATGTTGAATGCATAATACACATCTCTTCAAACTGCATGCAAATGTCTTTGCATGTCTTACCTATATTTTTGTAATACAAGATATCTTTTTTTAAAGGAAGGGGAAAATAAGGTTTTAAATACTGACATCCCTTTGAGAATGGTAGTTGTCTGTCCCTCTCTAGTTGTAATACACTAAATCACTGATCTGAGACTATATTCTGCATGTAAGGTCAGAATTGACCTGTATACTTCTGAATCAGTGAGGTTGATTTACTAAAGACAAATAGGCTGTTTACTTTGCAAGGGAAGTTTGCACTTTGCATGGGGCTTTTCTTCAGAACTTAGTCAATGAGTTGAAGCGCTGCTAAGTTCCATCATCAAATTATGTGCAAGCAAAAATACTGTGTTTTCATTTTTCTGCCACGTAATTAGATATTTTTTGCAAAGTGAAATTTCATCACGCTCACTAAACTCTGGGGCATATTCTGTTGCAAAATGCAACTTCCCTTGCAAAGTAAACAGCCAATTCGCCTTTAGTAAATCAACCCTTATAACACTGAAGCCATTGCATCAACATGACAGCCGGAGAACTACAATTTTTAGTACAACCCACAAGTAGTAGTAGCCTGTCTACTTTTTCATTTCACTAAATATAAAACTGATATATAGGTAATTTAAAGGAAGAAGCCACTGACAAATAACATTTTTGTTGAGTAGACTCTTGAGTATTACTCTTCCTTCATTTTCTCTCATGGAAAAGATTTGAAAATAAACAGACTAAAGCTGACCGTAGATGGAGCAATTTTCTTTACTGCAACCTGCAAAGATCGCACAATTGCTCCATCAACACAGTCAGTGTTGATGGGGGAATCCCTATAACACAACGATTGTGTTCTCCTGGCAGGGGGGGCAAGGTGGGGGGAGCCGCCCCCGCTGGGAGAACACTGTGATTACTGCTAGTGGTTTTAATAGCCACTAGCAATAATCACATGTAAAATCTGACAGGCTGGTTGCACCCAAGTTGATCAACTTGGGTACATTCAGCCTGCCCATACATAGTTCAAAGCTCAGTTGGTCCCTGCTGAACCGGCCGAGATTTGAACATCTATGGCCGGCTTAAGATTCTCTGCTAATGGCTGGAAGGGGCTGGTTAAGTAAGGCAAAGCAAGTGTGTTAATTCACCTGCTCAACACCTTTAAATGGAACCTTAGTCAGAAAATTAGGTCCCGCTAGATCACTTCAGGTTGAGCCCCTTTTGCAGGTATATAAATTATATAAAAATAAAATGTATAAACATTATAAATAAGTGTCTATACTGTTTAAAATCCACTAATACACTGTCTCACCCCTCTCTGCACATGCTCAGTTGCTCTCCATTTTTAGGCACTGCTGAGTTTGTAGAAGCCGATCTGCTGACAGCCTTAGGGCTCTTTCACACGGGACGGATCCATGATGATCCGCCCCGTGAACATCCGCTTGCTCAGCGGGGATCGCTCCGCCTATCCCCGCTGAGCAGGAAGATGACAGGTCTGTCTCTGCACACTGTGCAGTGACGGACCTGTCAGAGCGCCGCTCTCCCCTATGGGGGATCGGATGATCCGTAGAGTCCGTCGTCACCCGATCCAATCCGAAAATGGATGGAAAAATAGGTTTTTCCTCCGCTACACTTTTTCGGATCGGATCGGAGCGGGTCGGATATCAGCGGACATGTCACCGCTGACATCCGACGCTCCATAGAGATCTATGGAGGGTCCGTTCAGGTCCGCCTAAAAAACTGACAGGCGGACCTGAACGGATCGTTTGTGTGAAAGGGGCCTAAAAGCGGAATTAAACCCTCCTATCCTTTATAGCCAAGGAAGCTGCTTCTGTTTGAACTGCAACTGCCATGGTGCTGCACATGTGATCAGTTATGACACCAGCTATTTGGTTTGGCAATTTGGTTGAGGACACAATCAAATCAAACTGTTTTTGAAACCGGTAAATTGATGGGTTTAATTTATGATTTACTGCTGGGGCTTTGGGCTTCAGCAAAATGGCAGCCTCCAGCAAGAAGAAACAGGAACAAGGCTGGAGGCAATTTATAGCGCACAATATTTTGGTAGCATAATTATTAATGTGGAATGTATGTTTCCTGCTAAAGAACATTATTATTTTATCACGTTGTTATGGGTAAAGTTCTGCTTTAAAGTAACACATTTGTTTTGGTCAAGCTGACCCTTTATATTGGTTTAATTATGGCACAAACTGTTAAACACTGGCAGCCATAAAGCTTTTCAATTAGTACCTTCCTCTGCTACAGTTCATATACTCTCAGTGAACTCCTTACTGGAAAAGGCCTGAAGTTAAAGCTGAACTAAACCATCCTATCCTTTTCAGCCAAGGAAGCGCACATCTTAGCCTCTGTTTGATCTGCAACTGCCATGATGCTGCACATGTGATCAGTTATGACACCAGCAATTTGATGATTTGACAGTTTGGATGAGAGTAAAAGCAAATGTGACATTAAAGTTCCACCCACTTTTACAACTCTTCAGCATCCCTCACTAAACTATGCACTGTAAACGAATTGGATATTTTTAATTTTTTTTTCTCAGCACCTACTGTATATCTGCTGTATTCATTTTTCACTTCCTCCTCCCTGGCCGTGGCCCATCGCATCATTTCCTGTTTGCAATGCCTTCTGGGAAGGGGCAGCAACTTCCTCTGGCACTGCCATTGCTATGGAAACCTGACCTGAAACCTATTACACTGCTTGTGCTGCACTGAGCATGTGCGAGATCTGCAAGGATGAGATCCAGGAAGAAATACAGTCTGGCTTCAGATGCCCACACTTAAGATGGCCACGGCCTACTGTAAGTTTATAAAATAACAAACTACTGCTATAAACTAACAAAACAGACCTTAGTTTACAGACTAACATTACTAGAACACATTAAGCTTGTATATTATAGGGGTATTTTTATTTCAAAACTACAATTTCGGCCGGAACACCACTTTAAGCATTTCCAGCATCCTGGCCCCTTTCAAACTGTAGTGTGGCCACGTTAGCGGTAAAGTGACGCTAGTTTTATCCCCTGCTAGCAGCCGTAGAAAGGGTTAAAATCGCTTATGTTGCCGCACTGCCGAAGCGCTTTGCAGGTGCTTCGGCAGTGCTGCCCATTCATTTCAATGAGCATGGGAGTTTTGGGAGTGCTGTATACACCGTTCCTGCCCTGCCCCAAAGAAGATGCTTGCAGGACTTTTTACATCCTGCAACCTCACCAACCCAGTGTGAAAGCACTCAGGCTTTCACATTGGGGTTGCATAAAAGGCGTTTTCAGGCGCTTTACAGGCGCAACTTTAAGCGCTAAAACGCCTGAAAAACACCTTCAGTGTAAAAGGGGTCTAACTGTTTTTGGAAACCATTAAATTGAAGGGTTTAGTTCAACTTTAAAAGGTTCACTTCACAGCCAGGCACGCACCGCGAATGCGTGAGCCGCACTGCGCGCTGTGATTGGCCAGGCAATCTTCTGTGACATGTCCATTAATGCAGCCACACCAGTGCCCATCAGCGCAGCCACACCAGTGCCCATTAATGCAGCTACACCAGTGCCCATTAATGCAGCCCCACCAATGCCCATTAATGCAGCTACACCAGTGCCCATTAATGCAGCCTGATCAGTACCCATCAGCACAGCCTCATAAGTGCCCATCAATGTAAGTCCCCCCCAGGACCTGGTCTGCACAGCTTCCTCTACCTAGGTCCCGGGTGCAGTGCTTGTCCTGCAGGTGGCCCCTCTGGAGCTGGGAGCCCGAGACCAGCTGTGCACTGCTGGTACATCTGGTGCTCTCCCTTCCACCTGGGCACCACAGAGCTGGGTAACTAGGGCTGGAGGATACTGGGGGGGGGGAGCGAGGTGAGCGGGCAGGGACTCACAAATCCTGTCCACTAATCAGCTAGTCACCTGACTGCCGCTGTGTAGCTGTTTATAAAAAAAGCTTTTCCGGGCTTCCTGTGTTCAGTGGGGGCCGGGGGACAGAAAGCAGTTTGTCACTTTCGGCTTTAGGCGGATTAATCCGCAGCAGCGCTCCCGGCCGGCTCCAGTGTACTGATATAGCACAGGTCAGCCTTCAACTGTGTAGTGCGCTGCTGTGGATTGACCCGCCCACAGCCGAAAGTGATGAAATAGTCCACTTTCTGTCCCCCAGCCCAAACTGAACACAGGGGGCCCAGAGAAGTTTTTTTCTAAACAGCTGCATGGCAGGAGATTAGCTTATTGGTGGACAGGGTTTGGGAGTCCCCGCCTGCTCTACCTCCGCTGTCACTGAAACCAGCCCACTGAGCCATCGGCCCACTGGGAAACTCACGCTAGTCCCGATGACCAGTACATGCCTGGATGTGGATATGGCTGTGTATGGCCTCAGCCAGTATTGAGGCCCCTGGTAGGCGGGGCGAAACATGTCAGCAGGTGTGGCCAAAGCAGTGCTGGCTGAGGTCACACACAGCCATATCCACATCTGAAACGCTGGCTCGGTTTTGAGTGGCTTGCACCACCTATGTCCATGCTTCTGGATTAGTGACTGACGCCTCCTCCAACTTTCTGAATACCGGTAGGGCACCTGTTATCTTCCAGCTTTGAGCAGCGCTCCTAGTCTACACGTGTATCTGTAACCAATTTTTGTTTTCAGTGGGGAAGGATTAAACTGCTGTCAGGTTTTACTGGCATACAGGGATTGGTTAGAAAAATATCCCCCCACTTCGTATTCTGGTGACACAGTTATACCAGACAGGAAATGAGAGAAACTCCCCAACAACCACACAGACAAAAGAATGCCTTCTTAAGGTAGATAGAGGAATGCTAGAACTTCAGTCAGCTTTTTATTGTTGTATTTTTCCCTGTTGCAGATTTTTCCCCACTTCCTCTCTGGTAAAAAAAAAAGGTGTCAACGGGGCAGGAAGTGAGGGGAAATCTCTCTAATAGAGCCTCGGATAGCAGAACAACCTGACAAGGGTTCTCACCTTTTCACACTCCATCCCTAACTAGAAAAAAAAAGTTTTGACATTTCAGTGCACAATAACACAAAATCAACATAAACTAGAAGTAATTGCTGCACTTATTCAGAGAGAGAGAGGATGACTGGAAGATGCTAAGCATACAATTTTCAATTCATGAGTAATGCAATATTTTCAGCAGCCTGTAGAAAGATGTGGGGGAGGAAAACCATCAAAGCATTAAAGTGTGATGGTTAGATTATTCAGGCTTCCAATAAAATAATATTGTGACAAAAGTACATTGTGATTTATTATGATTTAAAATGACACGTCGTCCTTATATAAATTTGCTTATTACAATTTATCCATGGACAAAAAATAGGAAGTAAAAGAACCTGAGAAATTGTTTAAAACAGTGCAAGATTCAAAGCCCTCATTCTAACCCAGTCCAATATCTTCGTTGTGGAGAATAATTCTTCATTTCCCATCAAAAGATCCAACTGCATCCTTCTACCCTTTCTGCATGCTCAACCTTGATTTAGACATTTTTTCCTTCCACTTCTTTCAGTGCAAACCACTCTACATTAGTCATTTCTAAGACTACTTTATATACAGTGGGTATAAAAAAAAAAATCACCCCCCTTTAAAATAATCACATTTCCGGATGCCAAACATGGCAGCATACATATGATACAATTCCACCCCTATATCTACCCACAGGACCTCTTTAGCTCTATAAAAGTGTGACTGAGAGCTACCTCTCCCATTCTCCTTTTTGTCTTCAAAAGTTAAACTCAGGATAAGCTCTTACCTGCCGACTATGTCGGAGTCCATCTGGGTTCAAGCCTCCCCCAGCACGCAGTCCCACGTCTTAGGCTGCTAAACGCAACAACAAGGTGGGGAACCCCTTTTGATGGTCTTTTGGGATCGAGGTGTTCTTTAATCAGAGATGACAATCCTCTTGTGGGCCGGCATGCCTGCTTTGGAGTCCGGATCCAGCAGCTGGGACTGCATGATGTTTTCTCTCCTATGGAACTCTTTCCAGGTCTGTCAATTTCTATAAAACTTTTTTTTTCTTTTTCTTGCTCTCATGTCTCTAAAGACCCCATACACACTGTGCAGCTTTTGTTGTCTGATTTCCTTTAGATTTACCGGGACCATGTGGTGCAGGGGCCTGCCTGATTGCATACAAATTGAGGCTATTAAGGTTTGACCTCATATTGTGTGGTTTTGGTAAATCGGAGGGAAAAAATTTGCAGAGGATTGTATGATGTGTAGCCAGCTTAAAAGTGTCCTTTTGTGTGGATGGGCGTTGGTTGGCTTCCCTTCCCTTCCCTAATTGTACTAGCCCTTTTTTGATTAAAACAGAGGTGAGAAGGTCTCCCTCTCTCTCTCGCTCAATGCCTGTGCTATTCAGGCATCCAGAGAGGCAGCATCTCATTCTGAGGAACAGTCAATGACAGGTAAGTCTGTCTATCCTAGTAATGGGGATAGAAGGGGGGCAAGGAGCAATGTATTACTAGAGGATGGGGGGTTTGCTCAGATTTCTTTTATTTAAATTTGTCACTCTTTGCCAAAAAAAAAGGGGGGGTATATATATGTATTTTTTTCTCTCTCACTTCCCTTATTTCTCTCTGTTGCCATGCAGTCCCCCTTGCACCTTTCGGTTCTTCCCCCAGCATGAGTCTAACACCACATAACCAAGACCAGCGCAATACCAAGTAGGGGGCAAATTTGGGTAAGAAGTTGCGTGGAAAAATAGTGCCCTGACGAGCATGCCTTCCTGTCTTTTGCATTCCCAGCCGCTCACACTCCCGCTCTAAGAGGTCCAGAGGCCCTCTGGTTCGTCAGGAGGTTTCCAGGGCAGAAAGTGACTCCTCAAGTCCTGGCAGACCCCAGTACAAAGGGCGCAAATGTACGCTTAAGAGAACGCACACAACTTCTCCTCTGAGGGCTCAGGAGATGACCCTATGCCTGGAAAGCTACTTTGCAGCAACTGCTTCAGGAAGCTTGCCAGAGACCAGGAGTATGAGAGTCAGCAGGTGTCAACCTTGCTCAAGAAAGTAGTCCTCAACTCCCTGGCAGAATTTTTCAGTCGTCTCGGGCAACCAGGGACAGAAGCGGATGAACAGTGTGGGCCCTGCACCAAGTCTAAACCAAGCCATTCAACCCTCTCTAACTAGAGGGTTACCAGGCACTTCAGGGGTGACTCCAGCCCAGCAGATTAGGCAGGCTGATTCCCCAGACCCAGTATTACAGCCAACCTTCCAGGCAGAGGGAGAAGATGTCGCCTCCTCCTCGGCAGAGGATCCTGAAGGTTCACGCTTTGATTTTGTGCTAATACCACCATTCATTAAGGCAATGAAAGCTGCACCAGAATGGGAGGATCTCCTCCAAAGAAGGAGAAAACCTATTATCACACGATACAATCTGATTTTAAATTGTGTGGCAATCGCTGCACAACACGTATTAGGTGCCTTTATCCTTTCAGGGCACCCCAAATGTGATGCGATTCTGCTGTGATTGTCACGTGGGAGAACGCGCCTTTAAAAACATTGTGCGAAACTGGTCGCCCCTAAATAGGAGCAGGGGCTTCTTTTTGCACATGTATGGCAGCCAAGTGAATGGGCCACCCCCATGCGAGTTGCAACAATGCGTACAAATCGCTCTTTGAAAATCGCATAGCAGGAACACTTGTCCCCTCTATGTGATAATATCAAATGCCTCTGAAAAGTGAACTAAGCACAGATTGCTTTACAGTGCAATAGCAGAGCCTGCTGCAAGTGTGAACAAGCCTTTGGGTTCCATAGGAGGAACATAAAGAAACAGGTAGCTACCTTTCCTCTTATGACAGAAATAAGAGGCCTGTTTCAGGAGGAATGGGAAAAGGGGGAGAGAAAATTCTCCTCAACGAATAGGTTGCAGAAGTTGTATCCACTAATGGAGGAGGATGTGACTCCTTTATCTAACCAACCAACGGTGGATGCGGCAGTCACCAGACTGGCCAAGAATGTGACACTTCCGAAGGAAGACTCTTCCTCCTTTCACGATATCCTTGATATCCTGCGTAGCCTTCACCACTGCAGCCCTGATTGACAAGATTCCATTCCAGCCAGCTGCCCAATCCTTTCCAGCTATCCGGAACAGCAGTGGGACCCGCAAAGCCATGTGGAATGCCAGGATTGCACTTTTCTTTGATGAGCATGCATCTTCTACCATTTTGTAAGTGTTTTTAATCGAATCCTATTAAAGTCATCATTTTATTACTACACTCAGGTCGGCGCCTCCCCCTCCCTGTTTTTTCCTTACATGTCTTGCAGAGTTCTGGACACACTCTCAAGAATAGCTGCCTTCCTTTTTAACCCTTAATACCCCTTTCTTTTCTAACCACCCAACCTATGGATACATCACAATCCAGCTTTTACAGCCGCAGACTATACCCCTAAGAATTACTCCATTTGGAGTGCCAGATAACACTTACTATACTGCCTCTGCTGTTACAGCCCCAGTAATAGAGGCCCTATGGGAAAGGACAGTGTTCCATAAAAACTTTGTCCTGACCCAGAGGTCATCTCGGCGATCCCTAGTGCCTTTGGGGACCTGAGTGGGGTAACCTATGCCCTGGGTAGAGCTGAGTGGCAGGTAAAAGACGGAGCAGTCTCTAGCAACAGAGAGAGAGGAGGTCCAGTTGTGATGGGACACCCTGGCATCAGGGTACCAGCACGGCCCAGGGACTCTGGCATTAAGCGTCTAGGTGTCTTTCAGTGTCACAATACTGTGCAGCATGCTACACAGTAAAATAGCACACAGTGCCTTGAAAAAGTATTCATATCTCTTGAAATTTTACACATTTTTTTTCATGTTACAACCATAAACGTAAATGGATTTTATGTGATAGACCAACACAACAAACAACAAAGTGGCACATAATTGTGAAGTGGAAGGAAAATGATAAATGGTTTTCAACATTTTTTACAAATATGTCAAAAGTGTGGCGTGCA
Source organism: Lithobates clamitans (assembly GCA_037952925.1). Taxonomy (NCBI): domain Eukaryota; kingdom Metazoa; phylum Chordata; class Amphibia; order Anura; family Ranidae; genus Lithobates; species Lithobates clamitans. The sequence goes on from JBBGZY010000014.1 coordinate 8,841,219, forward strand.
TTTGTATTCAGCCCCCTTACTCTGACACCCCGTGGAACCAATTGCCTTCAGAAGTCACCTAATTAATAAAGTCCACCTGTGTAATTTAATCTCAGTATCAATACAGCTGTTCTGTGAAGCCCTCACTTTTCACATATTTATTTTCACATATTTATTTGTAAAAAAAATTTGAAATCCATTTATCATTTTCCTTCCATTTCATTCCATTCCATTGGGATAAAATCCCAATAAAATACATTTACGTTTTTGGTTGTAACATGACAAAATGTGGAAAATTTCAAGGGGTGTGAATACTTGTTCAACTTACTGTATTTTGTTTTAATGCTCTAATATCAGAAGTGGTATTTAAAGCTCTAATAACAGCAAACGGATATTAAAGCAATTCAATCCAATTAATGAGTATTAAGGCAATCCAACAAATGAAAAATACAAGGCACAATTCATGATACATGCTACATTTTAGCACATATCCTATTAAAATATATATGTTACATATGAAATAGCCCTTTCTAAGAACAATGCAATTAACAACCTATTATGCATATTTGTCATGGAACTTGCACTGAAATTATCACAAATTACTGTAGGTGTGTACAGATCTGTTCTCGCAAACGTCAATCGTTGTCAGGGTTACAAGATAAAGTGATGTCACTGTGTTCATAATGATGGGTGCACTGACATGATAGTCTTTGCATTGCAGAGCACCAAACCAAGTCTGCATATCCTAAAAGATCACTTACTAAGAGATATATATATGTGTGTGTGTGTGTGTGTGTGTGTGTGTGTGTATATATATATATATATATATATATATATATATATATATATATATATATATATATATATATATATATATATATATATATATATATATATATATATATATATATATATATATATACACATACACACACACACACACACACACACACTCGTTACAGGTGTCTATAAAGAAGAAGCTGAGGACAGGCTGACTGCAGGATCTGTCTTTTGCATGACTGGGTGACTGAAAATGAAGCTTATAAATCTGAAGACTATATATCTATCAACAACCGTCCAGTGTATAAGGCTGACAACTGCGGCTTAATGATGTTTGTGCAGGTATTGAACCTGTGAGGTGGAAAACTTGGTGATTTATATGACCAAAGATGGAGGGGAAAAGGAAGACATCTGCAGAGCTGGCTTATCTTGAGGACAAAAATGGTGCTTGGCTGAAACAATGTAGCTTAAGCAGAAATGGGCAACAATCATCTGATGTCTATGGGTAGATTTACTGTGCTGTTTGCACAGTTCCCAGCACTTTGTATAAAATAAGTGAGTTTCTAATCAATTTAATCCAGAAATGATTATGCTTGCATAATTTTATAAGCCAGGGGTCTACAAACTTTATAAACAAGGGGTCAGTTCATACGTTAGGGGGGCCGGATTGTGCCCAGTAGGAGTAGAAAATGTCCCAGCAACAGTATCTCAGCTTTTATGGTCAGCGGGAGTAAAAAAGTTAGAGCCTATAGTCAGTAGGAGGAGAAACAATACCCCATCTGGTTTCAGTGGGAATAATAGTGTCCCCTTGGTGGTGTCATTGGGAGGATTGGGGCCTCAAATCAGCGAGCAATAGTGTCCAAAGGCCAGAAAAAGGTAAGTAAAGGACTACATCTTGCCCTTGGGCCATAGTTTGGAGACCACTGATGTAAGCAAAGAACATTCATGTAAATCTGTCAATGAAAGAATTAAAAAACAAATGGAAAGGTGGGAACAGGCATAAAGTGCATGCCTTTGGACATCTTTAACGTGATGGTAGAGGCAATTTTTGTTTTAATTTCAATAAAAAAGATGCTATACTTACCTGCTCTGTGAGAGCTATTGCACAGAATGGTCCCTTACCTCCACTTCTAGAGTCCCCGTCAATGCGGTCTGCCCCTCCTTTCCTGCGGGTGCCCTCTTAGCAATCCATGTGCTGAGGGGGCACCCATGCGGGTGCACTCCTGAGCCGGGCTGTGTGCATCCATAGACACACACACAGCACAGCTCGGCAACACCCTCCTTTCCCTCTGCACAAGATTTGACTGATAGCAGAAAGAAATTGCTCTCACATTCTCCTGTGAGACCAGGAAGAGGGAGCAATGAAGCTGCAGATGGGACACCACTGGATTGAGAGAGGAGCCAGGTAAGTGTTTATTGATTGGGGGGCGGGATGCATGTAGTGGTAAGTTTTTATACCTTAATGCATTGAATGCCATGAAGTAAAAAACTTTTTTACGTAACAATCATTTTAAACATGTCCAGGTACTCCCAAAACCAACCGTACTCTAAGATGTAAGCTCTGACATTTTCAAGACAATGCAGATGGTTGGCCAGCTCCTTCCCGCCTCACAAACCTCTCTAGTGATGAATCACCATGATGGGTAGCCTCATTGGTCAGGAGATAGGTATGGGAGGTGAAAGAAGACGTGTTGGCAGGGGCGTTGCTAGGTCTGCAAAAGATCGGGGGCTAGAGCCCATAGCAGCAGTCACCAACCTTTTTGCATGCCCGCGGGGGGGGGGGGGGAGAGGTGGTAAGCAATTTTTCACGGGCGATGGCTGGTGTTGGCGCTTCAATCATCATGGCACCATGGTTGATATGGTGTCAGGGCGATTGAAGTGCATTATTTCTATTGTTACATTCTAATATATAATAAAGCGGTTCATCTCACCATACTACAGAATCAGTGGGAGCCCTGGGCGTGTCACTTGCCACATCTCCTGCCACCAGATGCAGCGTGTTACTTGCCACCGTCACCTGCCACTAGATGTGGATTGTCACTTGCCATGTCGCCTGCCACCAGATGTGGATTGTCACTTGCCATGTCGCCTGCCACCAGATGTGGATTGTCACTTGCCACTTTCACCTGGCAGCAGATGTTGCCACAGGCAGTGAGAGATGATGTCATCTCTCTGCCGCTCGCCGCACCTCGCTTCCAGATTGAAGAGGCCAGGCTGTGAAGAGCGCTGATGTGGAGCGGGCGGAGAGAGAGATGTCATCTCTGCTCGTCCGCCTGCTTCTCTCCTCTCCTCTGCCTCTCTCATGCAGCCAGCCCGCCCGCCACAGCAGCCGCAACCCGTGGTTAGGCAGGGACCCTGCGGCAAGAGACTCGGGGCTATGGGCCCCAGATTCGGGGCTATAGCCCCAATAGCCACCCCCTAGCATTGCCCCTGCGTGTTGGCCTACAACAATTGCAGAAAATGGCAAACTTTATACTGTAGATTAAATAGATCTACTGATATCTTTAAAATCTCATTTAATCTTTCAAATTCTTATGTAATTTCTAAAGTAATTCATTTTTAAATAATACCTGGTTATCACACAATTGCTGTTACAAGGTGACAATGCAGTGTTTCTGTATCCCAGTTGCTTTCCTTATGTATACACTGTCTAACCTGTCACATGGATTTCCAGTGGAGACTATTATCCTCCATGTTGGCATTCGTGTGCAGGCATGCTCCACAGCTCCCGCCATTAGTTAGCCCACCTTGAGCAATGACATGCAGCTTCAGAGGCGGCTCTCTAATTAGGCAAATTAGGCGGTCGCCTAAGGCCTCGCACTCACAGGGGCCTCGCGGCCGCCTAATTTACCTGTTCTCAATCACTGAAGTTGACGCCGGCGGCTCCGCCTACCCCCACTGGGACTCTGCGGCCCAGGAGCTGACGGGCAAATCGGATACTGCCCGCAGCCTGAGGAATAGCGGCCTCATCACGGAGCGTCCCAGTCCGTGGGGCCTCATGTGTAAGTTTTGCCTAAGGCCTCACAAAGCCTAGAGCCGCCTCTGTGCAGCTTCCATTAAATATGTACAGGAAGTGCTGCCAATTGGCTGGAGAAGAAAAACAAACTACTCTAACCTGTCTCAACAAATAGTGTTCTATCCGTATAGAACATTGTTTCCTTTGAGTTGCTTCTGCTGTATTTACAAGTCCTGTTAAGCTATTTTCCTACATCAACTAATAAAAACTGATGAAGGGGACATTTAGAAACCCCAAAACATGTTTTTTTATTATCGAAAATAGAAACATTCTGTTTTCAACTCCCAACAGTGTGTGATACTTCTTTCTTCCTCTCCTTGAAGAGCCTGGAGGAGACAAGTTGTCCTGAGATGTGAAAATGATGGAAAAAAGATGGTAATTCTTTATGATACATAAATTAATTGTCATTTAGATAAGATTTCGATTTAAAGCTACTTTAAAATACTCTGTGGTTTTGGGGGCCCCAGGGCATGCTTCTAGGTGCTTAATTTACCAGGATAATAACAGGTACATTCACACAATGAAACCAAAACCCAAATAGCAAGGATAACTTGCCACACATTTGTGGCAGTGTTGAATTGTAAGTCTGTTAACTTGCTGCACATTTGCACTGGCAAGTTGTACACTTGCAGAGCACTTGAAGCACAAGTTCTAGTTGATACTTTTGTAGCAAATGTATGTGGCAAGTCTCTAGCAAGAGCAAAGTTGCAGTGGTGAGTCTACAGGGATAGCTCTGCAAGTCTACAGCATGACAATTCAGCCACAGTGACCCCTGTGGTGGCATGACTATTGCAGCAGACTTGCAGAATGTTTGCAAAGAAAATTGATCTGGAGTCACGCAATGCGGACTTGCTGCAATTGGAAATACAAACTTGTGAAGCCTGGCAAGCCTAGCAATAGCTTAGCAAGTCATTTTCAAACTTGCATCATAATTGCTTGCTATCTGGGAAGCAACCTGCCTTCCCCTCAAAGTTGCAGTATGCCACTATAACCCATGATGCGTATTGCTTCCACAAAGCCAGACCTCTATATGGGCACACAATTTGACATATGATGTTAGGAAACTCTGATTTTGGTGTTTGTGTGTGAATCTGTTTGTACCTGATATGCCTGTAAAATGCACAGAAAAACTGGCTGTTAAAGCATACAGCACATCGGGTCATTCCGAGATCAATACTATACTCCACAATATATAAAAAGATGACATGGCCTACACAACCTGACAACAGACTAATAAGTTGCACAGGGAATGCCCCTGAGGACCATCTCCCTAATCAGTCATGTGTCTTTCCCTTACAATGTTGGATATTTTCTCGAACATGAAACTCACCAATACAAGACAATTCCCCAGAGCATAATGCTTCAAACTGTGCAGAATTTTGTGTATGCCATATGTGAATCAATATCTGTTAATGTCTTTGGTAATGGACCCTCAGTTCCCATTTTTTGTAAAAAAAAAAAAAAAAAGCTACACAGGAAGGCTAAAACAACACATGCCAAGACTTTATTTATTGAAGCGTATTAGGACAGACCATGGAATGAAAAGAGACTAGACTATGAACCACTGTAAATTGTCAAAATAATGCACCTGGGATAATAGAAACATTTCCTGGCTAATTAATTGTTTTTTAATCTTTGAACAACACATTGTTAAATGGAATTAAAGATGCACTGAGCCAAAAATATTAAAAATGAAATGTAAGTGCTGTAAGTGCTTCCCAAAAAATATAACTGTGCTTTTCTTCATACGTCTAAGGACGTATGAAGGAACCACCAATTATAACTTGGCTTTAACTGATATGACAGTAGGGCATTAAAATATAATTAGCTGTTTTTCAACCTACCTAATTTAATACGCCTATCTAAAATCACAATCATATGTATTTGTTTTACAATAATAAAAAATCATATACAATTAAACTCTCATTTAACATGCTATAAGCATTTAAAATATCAATGTTTAATGAATAAACAATTTGAAATGAAATATAACTGTCATTATAATCAAACTAAGTCCGGTTTGGGAGAATGCAAGCAGATTCAATCATGCCAGGAATGTCATAACAGCTGGGATATCCTGCAGGAAAATACTGTTCCAAGATCTCTGCTCTATTCCTTCACCATGACTTCCCTGATACTAAATCCCAGCCAATGCAGTACTGGAAGAGTGTGTTGGCTTATATGTTTACTTCTATGTTGAAGCAAAGTACATAATTGCAAAATTAAAAACAACAACCAAGGCATATTGGCAACGTTTGCCATTTTAACTAAATGAACTAGAGTCAATGGGGAAGGTGAAATTAAGGTTGATGAAAACTCGATTCATGAAATTTGAGCTGGGCACAAATATCTGCAGTGTTTTCTTATCTCTCTCCAAAGCACTATGTCCCTTAGCATTCTCCTGCCCCGTTCTTCTGTTATCAGCCTGATAACGTCTGACAAGTTCTCCATCACAGGAGATAAAAGCAGGCTGAGTTTTGTGTTGGGGAGGATGCTATAAATAGATTAGCAGAGTGCTGAACTATTCAACGAACAGCTCAGAGTCTCTACCTATGCGGAGTGGGGGTGTGTGCCTTTCCTCCAATCAGCCATCTTGGCTGTATGCCCAGGCTTCACTACAGTGCTGAACAGGAAGAGAAAATCTCCTAATACGATCTGAACATTCTAAAGTATATATAAAGCTGAAGACAGCAGATATACATGTAAAACTTATGTAGAGAGATTTGTTTCATCCCTGTGTATCATCTGAGGCTGTTCACTTCACTGGGTATATGTGAGGGATTACATCCACTTTAAGGTGTTGTTTATGATTTCTAACCGCTTCCAGACCGTCCCACGTACATTTACTGCGGCAGGGTGGCCCGGCTGCGCTAAATCACGTACCTGTATGTGATTTTGTGCACGCAGTTTAGGGGGCGCACGGCTGCCAGCGCAGCTCCCGCTGTGATTGGACACAGCAGGAGCCGATCAGCGAGTCCAGTGGAAGCGATGGCCACTGCGACCCGCCGATCATTCACAGGAGAGACAGATCTGCCGTCTGCCTGCAAAAAACAAGGCAAACGGCGGATCTGTCAGGAAGGGAAAGAGATCTTGTGATTCAACTAAGCTGAATCACTGATCTCTCTTTTCCTTCAGTGTGACACTGCCCCTTGAAGTGAGTAAACACCTCCCTAGGGAACATTTAACCCTTTAATTGCCCCTGGTGTTAACCCCTTCCCTGCCAGTGCCATTTATACAGTAATCAGTGCATTTTTATAGCACTGACCACTGTATTGGTGTCACTGGTTCCCAAAAAGGGTCACTTAATGTCGCGCTAAATATAGCAGATTGCCGCCATTACCAGTAAAATAAATAAATAAGTCCCTAAATCTATCCCGTAGTTTGTAGACGCTATAACTTTTCTGCAAACCAATCAATATTCGCTTATTGGGATTTTTTTTTACCAAAAATATGTAGAAGAATACATATTGGTCTAAATTGATAAAGACATTTTTTTTTTTTGGATATTATAGCAGAAAGTAAAAAATATTGTTTTTTTCAAAATTGTCAGTCTTTTTTTGTTAATAGCGCAAAAAATAAAAAGCGCAGAGGCAATCAAATTCCACCAAAAGAAAGCTCTATATGTGGGGAAAAAAAGACATCGGTTTTATTTGGGTACAGTGTTGCACAACTGCGCAATTGTCAGTTAAAGCGACGCAGTGCCATATCGCAAAAAATGGCCTGGTCAGGAAGTGGGTAAAACCTTCCGGAGCTGAAGTGGTTAAAGATTATGTTTAGGCATGGACATTTTTGCATAATTACAATGGTCTAGCTTGGACCAATGTAAGTATTTCGTACCATACCTAGCCAATCCCAGTGAAAGCTAAAAATTACTGTATTAGGCACAGCTACTACAGTGATTGCTGCTAGCTTCTGTGTCCTGTGCAGAGTGGCTACCCTGCTGGCAATGAACACAGCAGGTTGCTCACTTGGCACAAGCACCATTTAGAGAACACTTTGCATTTTTGCAAGGAATGCAAAGTGTTTTCTGATTGGATGAGCTGGAGAGGCCGGGTGGTGAAGTTTTTAAGTCTGTCTGCATTTTGATTTGTGCATCCGACCTGTACTGATGTATACTCGCGTATACACATGGAGATCCATGCAGATCTGTGCAGCTGATTTGCACGGGCGTACATTTTGATATATCCATGTGAATGAGCCCTAAATCAGTAATTTTGTTGCAAACTCAGGTTTGGAAAACAGCGTACTCATTACCAATAACTACATTGAACAGCATATGCTCCAGTCAAGGCCATGATGGATACCACAACCAGACTAGGTGGACTTAAAGTGGTTGAAAAGTCACATATATTATATTCTGTTATCCTCTCTGTTTTAGGAACATATAGTCAGGAGCATCTAGCGCTCCTGCTCCTCATTTCAGAATCCTGGTTTTGGCTTTGGCATTCTCCTTGTCTATCTATCCACCTGCAAGGTGATTAATTGTGGCCAGTCTCTGGGTGGAGACCAAACTTGATATAAGCCAGCCAAGCCTGCAGTCTCATGCTTGTGATATAGCGTGTGTAATATGTGCAAGCTCTCTGTCCGTCTGTCCTGCTCTGCTCTGCTGTTTGGATTCCCCTACTTATGACCTCGGACCGGATATCGACTATTCTCTGAACTCTGCCTGCCTTTTGACTATTGATTGACCCTGACTATCCTGAAAGTTGTCTGCTAACCACAGGTACCTGTTTGCTTTGCTCAGTTTGTGCATGCCCTGGCATGGTAGACAGGCACTATAGCATTGTGTATAAGTCCTGGGGGCAACCGAGTACCAGTAAGCCTGCTTGCCTTATGGGAAAAGTGGACTGCTAGAGGTGAAGAACACAAAAGCTAACTATAGCATCTGACCAACTGAGTTAGGGGTAGGCACATATTAAATACAGTGTGTGTGTGTGTTTTTTTTAATTATAAAAATACCTCCTTTGCCCACCTCTGATGGGTGGTCACATGGCTTCCCTCTGCTCTTCTTCTCAATTTAAGGAATGCAGTGGGAGGGGCTGAAATTCCCCTCAGATGTATGCGAGCTAGCAGAGGGAGAACATAGCTGCCCTGGGCAAAGAAGGCATTTGGCTTTATGAATTAAAAAAAATACACACACCTCACTTAATATGTTCCTGAAACAGAGGATAAAAGTACAGTATATAATAGATCTTACTTTACACTTTAACAAATGGGGAAGTAGCAACTGCAGTATAATACTCAAACAAGCAGGAGGTTAAGGGAGGGGCGGGGAAGAGATCGGCGTCACAGTTCACACACAGACTACGGAAATGACAGAGAAAGAGGGACGGGGAAAGGGGGAGATGCTGAGGAGAGAGCTGGATAACAGAGGCACGTAATCTGACCACGCTATCAGGGATCAGTAGCCATGATAAGCATGGTCACTATTATTATTATTATACAGAATTTATATAGCACCAACAGTTTGTGCAGCGCTTTACAATATAAAGGGAGACAATACAGCAGCAATACAATGTAATACACACAGGGGAACACAGGAACAGGCAGGATCAACCAGGTATTGTAGAACATAGAAAGGGAAATTGACATGGCAAAAGCACTGTGCTACAGTGCTTTGCAAAAGTATTCACCCCCTTGGCTTTTTACCTATTTTGTTACATTACAGCCTTTAGTTTAATGTTTTTTTAGTGTGAATTATATGTGATGGATCAGAACACAATAGTCTAAGTTGGTGAAGTAAAATTAGAAAAATATATACATAAAACTATTTTCCAGAAATAAAAAACTGACAATTGGCATTTGCGTATGTATTCACCCCCTTTGTTATGAAGCCCATAAAAAGCTCTGGTGCAACCAATTACCTTCAGAAGTCACATAATTAGTGAACTGATGTCCACCTGTGTGCAATCTAATGCCGCGTACACACGGTCGGACTTTCTATCCTACTTGGTCCGGCACACTTTCCGACGGACTTTGTCCGCCAGGTGCGCCGGACTTTAAAACGGACGGACTTGCCCACACACGAGCGGACTTTCCGGCGGGCTAAGTCCGCCCGTCTTTCCGACGGACTTTCGCCGGAGTTCCGGCGGACTTTCAGAATGAACAGACTTGCCCACACACGGACAAGTCCGTTCATTTTGAACGTGACTCAGGTGCGACGGGACTAGAAAAGGATGTCAATCTTGCCGCTTTTATCGGCGAGATTGACACCTTGCGAGCCCCGTCGCGGGGCATACCAGGCCCTTAGGTCTGGTATGGATTATAAAGGGAACCCCCTACGCCGAAAAAACGGCGTGGGGTCCCCCCTAAAATCCATACCAGACCCCGATCCGAGCACGCAGCCTGGCCGGTCAGGAAAGGGGGTGGGGACGAGCGAGCGCCCCCCCCTCCTGAACCGTACCAGGCCGCATGCCCTCAACATGGGGGGTGGGTGCTTTGGGGGAGGGGGGCCGCCCTGCGGGCCCCCCCCACCCCAAAGCACCTTGTCCCCATGTTGATGAGGACAAGGGCCTCTTCCCAACAACCCTGGCCGTTGGTTGTCGGGGTCTGCGGGCGGGGGCTTATCGGAATCTGGGAGCCCCCTTTAATAAGGGGGCCCCCAGATCCCGGCCCCCCACCCTATGTGAATGAGTATGGGGTACATGGTACCCCTACCCATTCACCTAGGGAAAAAGTGTAAGTAATAAAACACACTACACAGGTTTTTAAAATATTTTATTAAACAGCTCCGGGGGGGGGGATCTTCCTCCGGCTTCGGGGGTCTTCTTCTGGCTTCGGGGGTCCCTCCGCTTCATCTTCTCCCGGCGTCCGGTTGGTTCTTCTCCGCTCTCTTCTCTCCAGTTCTTCGGCCGGCTCCTCTGCTGTCTTCAGGTAGCTCTCTTGCCAGCAGAGGTCCGGACTTCTTGTCTTCTTCTCTTCTCCAGATGTTGACACGACGCTCTCTCCGGCTGGACTGCTCTCCGAGGGCTGCGTTGTGACTTATATAGGCGGAGACCCCGCCCCCTTTTGATGTCACAGTCCCTGGGCATGCTGGGACTGTGACGTTTTAGGGGGCGTGGTCACTGGGTGATGTTGACCACGCCCCCTAAAACGTCACAGTCCCAGCATGCCCAGGGACTGTGACATCAAAAGGGGGCGGGGTCTCCGCCTATATAAGTCACAACGCAGCCCTCGGAGAGCAGTCCAGCCGGAGAGAGCGTCGTGTCAACATCTGGAGAAGAGAAGAAGACAAGAAGTCCGGACCTCTGCTGGCAAGAGAGCTACCTGAAGACAGCAGAGGAGCCGGCCGAAGAACTGGAGAGAAGAGAGCGGAGAAGAACCAACCGGACGCCGGGAGAAGATGAAGCGGAGGGACCCCCGAAGCCGGAAGAAGACCCCCGAAGCCGGAGGAAGATCCCCCCCCCGGAGCTGTTTAATAAAATATTTTAAAAACCTGTGTAGTGTGTTTTATTACTTACACTTTTTCCCTAGGTGAATGGGTAGGGGTACCATGTACCCCATACTCATTCACATAGGGTGGGGGGCCGGGATCTGGGGGCCCCCTTATTAAAGGGGGCTCCCAGATTCCGATAAGTCCCCGCCCGCAGACCCCGACAACCAACGGCCAGGGTTGTCGGGAAGAGGCCCTTGTCCTCATCAACATGGGGACAAGGTGCTTTGGGGTGGGGGGGGCCCGCAGGGCGGCCCCCCTCCCCCAAAGCACCCACCCCCCATGTTGAGGGCATGCAGCCTGGTACGGTTCAGGAGGGGGGGGCGCTCGCTCGTCCCCACCCCCTTTCCTGACCGGCCAGGCTGCGTGCTCGGATCGGGGTCTGGTATGGATTTTAGGGGGGACCCCACGCCGTTTTTTCGGCGTAGGGGGTTCCCTTTATAATCCATACCAGACCAAAGGGCCTGGTATGCCCCGCGCTCGCCGCAATAGGAAAATTTGTTTTTCCTATTGCAGCGAGCGCGAGATGCAATACCCTGCCCTCGTGTCGTATCTGGTCCGTCGGACCAGCATACACACGAGCGGGCTTTCCGTCGGACCAGCACACACACGAGCGGACTTTCCGCCCGAAACTGAGTCCGGCGGAAAGATTTAAAACTTTCTTCAAATCTAGGTCCGGCGGGCTTTTGGGAAAAAGTCCGCCGGAAAAGTCCGCCGGCGCCCACACACGGGCGGATTGTCCGGCACACTCTGGTCCCCTGGACCAAGTATGCCGGAAAGTCCAACCGTGTGTACGCGGCATAAGTGTCACATGATCTGTCATTACATATACACACCTTTTTGAAAGGCCCCAGAGGCTGCAACACCTAAACAAGAGGCACCACTAACCAAACTGCCATGAAGACCAAGGAACTCTCCAAACAAGTAAGGGACAATGTTGTTAAGAAGTACAAGTCAGAGTTAGGTTATAAAAAAATATCCAACTCTTTGATGATCCCTAGGAGCCCCATCAAATCTATCATAACCAAATGGAAAGAACATGGCACAACAGCAAACCTGTCAAGAGATGGCCGCACACTAAAACTCACGGACCGGGCAAAGAGGACATTAATCAGAGAGGCAGCACAAAGACCTAAGGTAACCCTGGAGGAGCTGCAGAGTTCCACAGCAGAGACTGGAGTATCTGTACATAGGACAACAATAAGCCATACACTCCATGGAGTTGGGCTTTATGGCAGAGTGGCCAGAAGAAAGCCATTACTTTCAGCAAAAAACAAAATGTCACATTTTGAGTTTGCGAAAAGGCATGTGGGAGACTCCCAAAATGTATGGAGAAAGGTGCTTTGGTCTGATGAGACTAAAACTGAACTTTTTGGCCATCAAAGAAAACGCTATGTCTGGCGCAAACCCAACACATCACATCACCCAAAGAACACCATCCCCACAGTGAAATATGGTGGTGGCAGCATCATACTCTGTGGATGTTTTTCAGCAGTCGGGACTGGGAAACTGGTCAGAGTTGAGGGAAAGATGGATGGTGCTAAATACAGGAATATTCTTGAGCAAAACCTGTACCACTCTGTGTGTGATTTGAGGCTAGGACCGAGGTTCACCTTCCAGCAGCAGGACAATAACCCCAAACACACTGCTAAAACAACACTTGAGTGGTTTAAGGGGAAACATGTAAATGTGTTGGAAATTATGCAAATCCTCAAACAATCCATGTTAATTCCAGGTTGTGAGGCAACAAAACACGGAAAATGCCAAGGGGGTGAATACTTTTGCAAGGCACTGTATATCTCGTGCCTTAAAGGGACAGGAGCATGTCTTTTTTTTTAGGGTTACAGCCAGTTTAAGCTGGCAATAGACAGATCGAAATTCAGCCAGTACAGTAGGTGCAAGTTTCAAATAGTTGGAGCTTACATGGGGCTGGGTAGTCTCTCCTTCATGTTTTATTGACAGTGCTGTTGTACCTGAGCAACCAATCACTAGCACTTTCACATGGAATAGGAGTGTTTCACACACACCCCCATAAAGCCTGGCAAGTGGTAGTTTATGTCTGTGGGTATACCATTTTTTTCTAGATCTCTATTATTAAGTTCCTCACTTTGAACTTAGTAATGTGGATAAAATATCATTATTCATTAATAAAATGCTTCCATAAACCAATGCATATCAACATTCAGACAGACTATATTATAGACATACCAAGATAGCTTTGAAAAAAAACTGCTTAAATGTATCCTACTTTTTCATCATCCTCAGTGAATGGGGCTCCTCCTGGGGTTTTGTTAATTGCCTGGGCAACACCGATGATCTCCCCGTCACTGCTGCGTATTGGCATACACAGCAAAGATTTTGTCTTATATCCAGTAAGCTTGTCTATTTCATCACTGAATCGTCTGTCCTACAAAAGACAAAAATATTAATGAACACAACATTTTTAAGTTTTAAGCAGGTTTCTCTGTTTCAAACAACTATGGTCTCATGTACACAGACACTGTTTATATAATCCCATCAACTTCAATGGAGTACTGTAGATGACAGTTCATAGGCTGTGTATGATATGCTCTGCGTTGTGTTTCTTTGGACGCAGCAGGACCTAACAATAATGTTTGGATTCCAGTCACAGTGGGTCAAAGTCTCTTTTCCCCAAATGTGAGTTTTGCATTCAAAAACATACATTTAAGTAGTGTTGCGTACAAATGTAAAAGGCTACATCAGACACAAACACCCATTTAGTCCTAATTCCGTCATTGTACTTTTCATTGACAGAAATAAAGAGGAATTCCAGCCAGAATATTTTTTCTAGTTTTAGATTGAAAGGAAAGAATTAAATTTATAATAGAAAATAATTTTTACAATTTGTTGCTGTTAAGATTCACTCAATTTCTATCCTTTTCACTATTGCTGCTAGGACAGAAAGTGAGGGAAATGCACAATATAGAGGAGCATGGAGAAAACCTCCCAATGGACAACAGCTTTCAAAGGTGAAATTTCCCCTAATTTTAAGGAAATTTACCCTCCCTTCTTTGTGTCTCAGGGGCAAAAAGTGAGGGAAAAAATGTCCCATTTGGGACAACATCAATCAATACCTGAAATAGATTTTGATATTCCCAAAATTAGGATAAAACCTTTGACCCATCATGCAATACAGATTTATTTCATAACCACATGCTAAATATAAAACATAACTATAAAAGAGTATATCCAGCTCTGAACAATGGACTGTACAAAGAGAAATATTTAGGTTGCCCTTGCTGACCTTCTAAAAATGCTTTTTTGCCTAGATGTCTCTATTTGCCTAGATTTTTCCAAGTCACAGACTTAGAAAAAGCTTGCACATGATGAAAGTCAGTATAAAGTTAGAACTTGCATACTTGTTCAAAGTCAGTAACTCAGATATTACTAAAGTCACTGGATCAGCATGCCACCCTTGAATCCAGTATTTCCATACGTAGATGTCGGCATTTTTTCTTAGTGCAGGTTTTCTTTAACCGCTTAAGGACTGAGCCTCTTTCTGAGATTTGTTGTTTACAAGGTAAAAACATTTTTTTCCCTAGAAAATTACTTAGAACCCTCAAACATTCTACATTTTTTTTCTAAAACACTAGAGAATAAAATGGCGGTCGTTGCAATGCTTTCTGTCACACCGTATTTGCGCAGCGGTCTTACATGCACACTTTTTTTGGAAAAAATACACTGTTTTGAATTAAAAAATAAGACAACAGTAAAGTTAGCATAATTTTTTTATATTGTGAAAGATAATGTTATACGCCGAGTAAATTGATACCCAACATGTCACGCTTCAAATTGCGTCCGCTCGTGGAATGGCGACAAACTTTTATCCTTAAAAATCTCCATAGGCGACGTTTAAAAAATTCTACAGGTTGCATGTTTTGACTTACAGAGGAGGTCTAGAGCTAGAATTATTGCACTCTCTCTACTGATCGTGGCAATACCTCACGTGTGTGGTTTGAACACCGTTTTCATATGTGGGCGCTACTCAAGTATGCGTTCGCTTCTGCACACGAGCTCGGCGGGACAGGGCGCATTTAAATTTTTTTTTTCTTATTTATTTTACCTTTTATTTTTTATTTTTACAATGTTCTTTTTTTAAAAAAAATGTGTCACTTTTATTCCTATTACAAGGAATGCAAACAAAAAAAGCATGACAGGACCTCTTAAATATGAGATCTGGGGTCAAAAAGACCTCAGATCTCATATTTACACTAAAATGCATTAAAAAAAAAATTTAATTTGAAAAAAAATTAAAAAATGGCCCTTTAAGAGCTATCCGCCCTGCAATGGTATGGAGATGGGTGGGGGCCATCTTCCCCTCACTCTTCTCCATATCCAGGAAGGAGAAGCATCCGATCGCCTCCGCCGCTACCGACGGCTCCGGTAAGCGACGGAGGGCACCGGAAGCAGCGGAAGGGGGGGCCTTCTCCCGCCGCTGATAAGTGATCTCGCAGCGAATCCGCCGCAGAGACCACTATTATCGGAAACCGGACCGCCCACTGAAGAATAGGATACTGGGGTAATGGCCGCTATCTGCTGCCGTAACAACGATATTCCTCTTCAAAGTGAGGACGTATATCGGCGTGCGGCAGTCCGGAAGTGGTTAAGCTGACTGTACACCAATAAATTGTAGTAACACAAGGTAATATGTGATGCACTTTTTGCCCTTCCTATTAGTGTCATTAGCAGTAGCCTCTCAACACTCAAGTAGAGTAGCTTGCAACATTTTGTAAATGACATGCACTGTAGTGTTTTACATTCCCAAAATGGTGGAGGGACTATTTTTCTTCAGTCATATGGTGTGTTGGCAACCCTTTTAAAAAGAATAGGCTGCCCTAATGCAACACCTGTTAACGTCTTAAATAATAAATGTTAACAAAGCTGCAGGAATGCAAAGTAGCGAAAAAGTGTGAGGAGTCCTAAAAGTTTGGACTAAGTTTATAAACTGAGGGGCAAATTGCTATCTCAAAGAATCATTAAACCCACATCATTAAAAACCATCAATAAATGCTGTATTTCATGCTGCTCATACTCACTCACTATGAGATTCGTTTTTTGTATTCTGCAAAAAACCTGGTTGATCCTGCTGTTCTCTATCTTCCCCGTCTGTCCAAGTCCCCAATTCAGCTAGGGATTTTGCAGAGCAGTGTTGGTAGCTCTGTGCATGCTCAGTTTTCAGTGAGTCCCTATGCTGAGCATTTGCTTCCTATCACATCTGAGCAGCCCATGTGACTATAGAGTCACACATGTGGGCGTATACACAGTGGTAAATGACAGCCCACTCCCTCCCTCCTCCTCCATGCTCACTAAACAGCTAAACACAATGGGGGCAGGATATTACATGTAGATTAATAGAGGCTTCACCTCCCTCTTATTCTAAGACACAGGCTGGAGGGGCGTGACACAGCCTGTGACTGGCACCCACACCATATTATTGCCAAAAAATAATAAAGCTTTTATTTCAAATATATATTTGTGAGACAATTTAAAATAGTTTATTGATACTAATTATTTACTTTTACTCTGTTTTCCAAAGGCTGTTTTTTTTTTTTTTAGTTGACTGGTAGCAGAGGACTAGAAGCTCATCCTACTACTGTTACCCTGCAGACAGGCTGGGAATGAGCTAGGTCATGACAGCTGTAAATCAATTAGTAAAAAAAGTACTTAGATGTTTATTTTTTTTTTTTATTAAAATAAATACAATGCCATCATCCACATACAGGAAGAGAAGGGATCATGTAAATTAAACAGTGTGTGTTTAGTATCACCTAAAGCCATTTCTCTTTTGATTTTGGATAAAGTAGGCAATAGGTTAGGACCCTAGTTTTTTTTTTTTTTTGCTAGAGACATTCTGCTTCAAAGCAATGGGATACCCCCTCTTAAACAATGGTCACCTGAACAGGTTTCCTCATTGGAAGATTTCCCCTCACCTCCGGTTCCTGTGACAAATGAAAACATTTTGGACTACATCTCAGATCGTTTTCACAGGGCCAAGATCAAAACCCGACAAAGGTCCTAACCCTTTGACTCTATGCAATAGATTGAAAAATATTGGCTTTATATACACTTTCCGATTTCATTTTTGCACTCAGGAAAATGTTGGAACAAGTCTGAATCTGATTCTGAGTTATAAATATGACATAGAAATGATGGAAGTTTTTAAAAAGAGAAAAAAGATAAATGTCTTTGGTTGTTTGCCATCTATCTGTATGCCATCAATACAAAAAGACAAGTGTTCTGACGGCAGCCAAGAAGAAGTCCGACAGTCCAATCACATCTATCAAAGCATTTTATTTAATTTCTGACTGCTTTTCCACTCAGTGGGAACATAGGCATGCAGAAACACTGGCACTATTTATCCTACATAAGCATAGTTGCCAACTGTCCCGGATTTCCCGGGACATTCCCGGGATTTACACTCCATTCCCGATTTTGTTGTTTCCCAGTAAATGTCCCGAGAAATCTGGTTCTTCACGGATTTTCGCCACCGCCTGCCGCTAGAGGTCCATTTTTCAGAAGACCAGGAAGACAGCTGGGGGGGGCTAGACGGAGCTCCTGCATCGCCGCCCACCCTCCGCCTCGCCCCGCCTACCCCCCGCCCCTCTTCCAGTCTGTTATGGAAAGGGGTGGGGTTCTAGCCATGCGGCGGGCAGAGGGAGACGGTATACACTTTCTACTACACTACTAGGACACCTGAGGTGGGGGGGAGCACCGCTGGGGGAATCTGATGTAAGGGGGGCTCCACTGGGGACACCTGATGTGAGGGGGGGCTGCACTGGGGACACCTGATGTTAGGGGGGCTGCACTGGGGACACCTGATGTGAGGGGGGCTCCGCTGGGGACTCCTGGTGTGAGGGGGGGCTCCGCTGGGGACTCCTGGTGTGAGGGGGGCTCCGCTGGGGACTCCTGGTGTGAGGGGGGCTCCGCTGGGGACTCCTGGTGTGAGGGGGGGCTCCGCTGGGGCCATCTGATGTAAGGGGGGGCTCCGCTGGGGACATCTGATGTAAAGAGGGGCTCTGCTGGGGACATCTGATGTAGGGGGTCTCTGCTGGGGGCACCTGATGCAAGGACGGAAGGCTGGTGGCAGGCGACCTGGCAGGTGACACGCTCAGGGATCCCACTGATTCTGCATTATGGTGAGTTGAATGATTTCATTTTACATTACAATGTAATAATAGAAATAATGCACTTCAATCATCCTGACACCATAACAACCATGGTGCCGGGATGATTGAAGAGCTAACACCAGGTGTTTGGAGTATCTTTATCTGCTGATTGTTAAACTTTCTAGAATACACATATTTCCATTGTTGTGTAGGATCTGGGGCTGCTGTCCCTCTATCTCTCTCCCCCCCTTTCCCTCTCCATCCCTCATTCATCTCAGACACTAACCACACCCACTTTGAGCCACGCCCATTTAAGACACGCCCACTATTTCGCATAAACCATTTTTTGCCGCGGCGCGCTACGCATGCCACATTTTTGCTTTGGCCCATTGTCATGCCCACAAATACATGCCCCGCCCCGTAATTAAACCAAGACTCCGCCTACAGCCAAAAAAGTGTCCCTAAAAATTTTTTTTCAATGTTGGCAACTATGCATAAGTGAAACTACCTAAAACCAGTGTGGTAGCTTTTACAAAATAATGCATATCACGATAATTTGGACATATGTTTTAACATAAGATGGAATGATGGCCTGACCCTCTTATTATGTCTTGTGAAGCTTAAAAAGAAAGAAGTAACAGTCTACATTAACACAGATGTTAAATGTTCATTGGTTAACATTCCTTTTTTGAAGTTTTATTACAGTCGTGTTTAACCACATTCAAGGTAATAACATTTTACATGTTCAGGGACAAAAATACACAAGAAGATAATTTCAACACAGTACATAAGTAGGCTTGTAAGATTGCCTAAGATTGATAATAATAGTTTTTTTCAACTAAATTGCAATAAATTGGCTATTCGTCTAGAATTAAAGAGGAGGGCCCATCAAAAAAAACAAAAATTAAAAGACAGCAACTACAAATACTGCAGCTGCTGACTTTTAATTGGACACTTACCTGTCCCAGGGTCCAGCGATGCGGGGGATTGAAGCCCCGCTCGTCTGCCCCTCCGTTCAGTGGCGCCGACATTGCAACTGTGGGCGCCGCGCTGTGGCTTCACAGCCTGGCACCCAGTGCGCACGCGGGAGCGGCGCCACGCGCCGTGATTGGCCGCTCAGTCACCTGGGACCTGTAATGTGTCCCAGATGATTGACAGGAGGGAGGGAGCAGAGCCGAGCTCTTCCTGTGCCGAGGGGGAAGTGATGTCACCAGCCCAGGCACTGGAAGAGGCAGACTACGAGGGACCCCCTAGCAACAGGCATTTAGAGGTAAGTAAAAAAAAAAAAAACTTCCAAATGTTTTTTTTTTATTTTTTTTTTTAGGCACAGTCATGAATTTTTTTTTTTTTTTTAGGTGGAACACCACATTAAGTAACATGGAAAGCTTTATATTGTTAAAAAATAAGCAAAAGTCATTTAAGATAAATCGCAATTTAAAGAGACAACATGGTATTCATATTTCAAATGTTACAATATACTATTTCATAGGAAGTGAATGAGAGAGGTAAGGTATCTGAAGGGTAGGGTTGGCACGAATCAGTAAATTTAGTAAAAAATTTTTTTATTTTAACCATTTCCAGACCAGGCCTTTCCTGGCACTTTTTTACGTGTAAAAATCTGTATTTTTTGCTAGAAAATTACGTAGAACCCCCAAACATTATATATTGTTAATTTCAGTGGCCCTAGAGAATATTGGGGGCACCTAAAAAATATATATATATTTTTTAATTTATAAAAAATAAATTTGTTTTTACACTATTGCTTTGCAAAAAAAATTGTGATCACTTTTATTACTGTTACAAGGAATGAATATGTGTTGAATATGAATACTGTTACAATGAATGAATATTCGCTGTTGGAACACTGATCCTCCTCCCGGCCAA
The DNA here is from genome assembly GCA_037952925.1 of Lithobates clamitans. Classification (NCBI taxonomy): domain Eukaryota; kingdom Metazoa; phylum Chordata; class Amphibia; order Anura; family Ranidae; genus Lithobates; species Lithobates clamitans. The sequence goes on from JBBGZY010000014.1 coordinate 8,861,437, forward strand.
TCGGGAAGCATCAAAACATCAGGCGATCTTATTGGATGCCTAGTGCCGGGAGGAGCAGAGAGGAGACGCACTGCGCAGAGGACTCCAGGAGAGGACACCGGAGCCCGTTCAGCGGCGCCAACATTGCAACTGTGGGCGCCGCGCTGTGGCTTCACAGCCTGGCACCCAGTGCGCATGCGCGAGTGGCGCCACGCGCCGCGATTGGCCGCTCAGTCACCTGGGACCTGTAATGGGTCCCAGATGATTGACAGGAGGGAGGGAGCAGAGCCGAGCTCTTCCTGTGCCGAGGGGGAAGTGATGTCACCAGCCCAGGCACTGGAAGAGGCAGACTACGAGGGACCCCCTAGCAACAGGCATTTAGAGGTAAGTCAAAAAGAAAAAAAAATTTCCAAATGTTTATTTTACATTTTTTTTTTTTTTTAGGCACAGTCATGAATTTTTTTTTTTTTTTAGGTGGAACACCACATTAAGTAACATGGAAAGCTTTATATTGTTAAAAAATAAGCAAAAGTCATTTAAGATAAATCGCAATTTAAAGAGACAACATGTTATTCATATTTCAAATGTTACAATATACTATTTCATAGGAAGTGAATGAGAGAGGTAAGGTAACTGAAGGGTAGGGTTGGCACGAATCAGTAAATTTAGTAAAAAAATTTTTTATTTTAACCATTTCCAGACCAGGCCTTTCCTGGCACTTTTTTACGTGTAAAAATCTGTATTTTTTGCTAGAAAATTACGTAGAACCCCCAAACATTATATATTGTTAATTTCAGTGGCCCTAGAGAATATTGGGGGCACCTAAAAAATATATATATATTTTTTAATTTATAAAAAAATTAATTTGTTTTTACACTATTGCTTTGCAAAAAAAATTGTGATCACTTTTATTACTGTTACAAGGAATGAATATGTGTTGAATATGAATACTGTTACAATGAATGAATATTCGCTGTTGGAACACTGATCCTCCTCCCGGCCAATCGGGAAGCATCAAAACATCAGGCGATCTTATTGGACGCCTAGTGCCGGGAGGAGCAGAGAGGAGACGCACTGCGCAGAGGACTCCAGGAGAGGACACCGGAGCCCGTTCAGCGGCGCCAACATTGCAACTGTGGGCGCCGCGCTGTGGCTTCACAGCCTGGCACCCAGTGCGCATGCGCGAGTGGCGCCACGCTCCGTGATTGGCCGCTCAGTCACCTGGGACCTGTAATGGGTCCCAGATGATTGACAGGAGGGAGGGAGCAGAGCCAAGCTCTTCCTGTGCCGAGGGGGAAGTGATGTCACCAGTCCAGGCACTGGAAGAGGCAGACTACGAGGGACCCCTTAGCAACAGACATTTAGAGGTAAGTAAAAAAAAAATTTCCAAATGTTTTTTTTTATTTTTTTTTAGGCACAGTCATGATTTTTTTTTTTTTTTAGGGTGGAACACCACATTAAGTAACATGGAAAGCTTTATATTGTTAAAAAATAAGCAAAAGTCATTTAAGATAAATTGCAATTTAAAGAGACAACATGGTATTCATATTTCAAATGTTACAATATACTATTTCATAGAAAGTGAATGAGAGAGGTAAGGTAACTGAAGGGTAGGATTGGCATGAGTCAGTAAATTTAGTAAAACATTTTTTTATTTTAACCATTTCCAGACCAGGCCTTTCCTGGCAATTTTTTACGTGTAAAAATCTGTATTTTTTGCTAGAAAATTACGTAGAACCCCCAAACATTATATATTGTTAATTTCAGAGGCCCTAGAGAATATTGGGGCACCTAAAAAATATATATATATTTTTTAATTTATAAAAAATTAATTTGTTTTTACACTATTGCTTTGCAAAAAAAATTGTGATCACTTTTATTACTGTTACAAGGAATGAATATGTGTTGAATATGAATACTGTTACAATAAATGAATATTCGCTGTTGGAACACTGATCCTCCTCCCGGCCAATCGGGAAGCATCAAAATATCAGGCGATCTTATTGGATGCCTAGTGCCGGGAGGAGCAGAGAGGAGACGCACCGCGCAGAGGACTCCAGGAGAGGACACCGGAGCCCGCCATGATGGAAGATGGCCACAGCAGGTCTGACCGCTGCTTTCACCACCCGCATCCATGCTAAGGACAGCAGGTGGTGGAGGGGGGGTAGGTGGCAGTTGTGCTAGTGGGGGGGGTTTGCCGCCCCCCCCAGCCGCCTAACTGATTGCATTATAAACTGAGTGTAAATGAAATGGTGTATTCATCATTACAGAGCTTCATCATTGTGTGTCTTTTATATCTGCCTGGAGTTCAGCTTTAAAGTGGTGATAAACTCAAATCGCCCAATATAAAATTACCACTTTAGGTAGTACAGCATGCAAGCAAAACGTACTTGTCCTTAGTCTGCCTGTGAAAAGAGCAGCTCAAATCCTCCCCCCTGTGTTAATGACAAAAATCCTGACACCAGCAAAAAAATTGTCTGCCACACCCCGTCACCTTTGATTGATGCTAAGCCACGCTACCTACTGTGTGTACATGTGTGAGGAGAGTCAGTGATGTCACAGCTCTGCCTCCGGAGCTCTGGCCTGTGGACACGCCCATGGAATAGAGACAATCAAGGGGCTGCTAGAGGTGCTCTGATCCACAAAATAAGTATCCCCTGAAGGCATGCACGCACACAAAACGCGTTGGGAGGAGCTATGTACTGCGTTCACACAGCCACTTCTGTTTTTGGGACCGGGGCCATCTTAGTAAGTGAATGTCCCCACATGGTAGATTTACACTCTGCTATACCTGTAATCTTTGGTGTATTCATTTAATGGATGGATAGAAGCCGATTTTACAAATAAATTACTACACTATATACCCTTTTCTGTGGATCCGCTGTGGTGAGCATTCCACCCAGGCTTGATATATTGGTGGTGCTGGCGGCCCCCTGTGCGAGTGGAGGATTACACTGAGGATGGATTCCCATTTTGTCATGTCCTATCAGTGCTAAAAAGATGATTTGCTGCCCTTCCGATGCAGCTTAATAGCTGGTGAGTGTGCAAAGGTGGTGGTTTGGAGCAACATGTGGTGATATATTTGGACTGTTGGATAAATACTACCCTAGAAAGAGTCACGTTTGTGGGACTTTCTATGCAATTTTTAAAGTCACTTTTTTGGTGGTTATTTTGGTTATTTTTGTCATTAGTATATTATTTACACCATTGTGCAGCATTTCCACCTTCTATTTGAACGTCGCCCGATCTGTGCTTTGGACTGCAGGGGGAAAGTTTGCAGTGCTTTGATCAGTAAGTTTTTATGTTATGTTTGGATCACACTTCAATGGTAAATGTTATGTTAATATAATTGGTTCCACCATGCCAGGACTTGGATTGTGGAGAACGGCATGTGCAAATGTTACTGCATGCAATACAATTAAAACAAAGTTTTATTAGACATACATTTCAAAGTGACAGTCCTGATCATTCCAACGTCACTTTAATAACCATTTGTATTATGTGTGATTGACTAAATAACAATGTTTTTGGGAGAGAAGCAGTGGCAGCTCTATACCACTTCTCTAAGGAAGTGGTATAGCTACTCTACAATGCAGCTAATTTGCTCAACAAATATTTCTATTTGCTTGTAAGCAGAAGCTGCCAACAAGACAACTGTCCCCATCATCAACATTGTCAATCTTTGCTGAGACGTCAACTATTGTCCTTAGTCTGCCTGTGAACAGTGGTCTCCAGGTACCTACAAGGTCTTTTGCAACTTACCCCAGTATTAAGATAAAATGCTCTCTAAGGTTTCAGTTAATAAATGTCTATAACATTTACAATTCAAAGATTTTATCTATCTATCTAATGTTTTATCTAAACATTAAAAATATTACACAACTCTGATTGAAACTGTTTTTAAAAACATTATCAGGAAATAAGATACATTTTTATATGACTCTGCATATCAGAGTTGTTAGGGCAATGGTGTGATTCACATACAGTAACTTCTTGCTATCATGGTGTTATGAATCTGCAGTAATGGTTTATGCTCTGACTATCTGCTTACCTTTCAGGTCTGTGTGTCTCAGCTTTAGAGACCGTGCCCCCACACCTGGGTGTTTAAGTATGAGCTCTCACCATGGCTTCACCCCAGCCTCTCAACAGAAAACACTATTTATCCCCGCGCACTACAAGCCAGCTTTAGCCGAGCAACAGTTGTGTCAAGGCTCTGTGTGGTGTCCTGCTGTATATTTATCTCTGACTTCCGTGTACCGACCGTGGCGTGTTCTTCCTGATGATCCCTGTCTGCTAGTAACCCCGACCTTTGCACGCCTTTCTGACAATCCCTGTCTGTTAGTTGCCCTGACCTTGGCTTGTTCTCCTGACTATCCTGTGCTTAACCCTGAACTGCTGTTTCCGCTCTGTCCACCTGAGCCTGTCCAAGAACATGAGCTGAGTGACCTGAAGTCAGCTGCAGCCAAACCCATCCTCACCACTAGAGGCTCTGGTGAATACCTGCTGGCTCTTAGACTCCGCGCCCTGGGGAATCTTACACTCTAACTTCCTGCTTGGCCCATGTCAGTGTTCAGGTGGAGTTGCTTTCCTGAACCACCCAGAGCTCCATCGTCAGCAACCAGCCGAAGAGTCCACAATCTTAGCTGTGCTCTTCTAATCGCAGGCGGTGTGCATCTGTCACCTGGCCACCGGTGACCTGACAGTTTGGACCCGGTGGTTTCCAGCTTGTCTAACTTCCTGAGACTCTTCCGGGATATTTCCGAGGAACCGGGTTGTGTCTCTTCAGCGGCCAGTGCCCTTTTACGTCTCCGCCAAGAGTCTTCTTCGGTGGGACAGTATGCCCTTCACTTTCGCATTTTTAACTGCTGAGCTGAGCTGGAACAATGAGGCCTCTCTAACAGAGTAAAGGATGAGTTGGCGGGAAGAACCATTCCCTCAGGTCTGGATGATGTCATCTCCCTCTGAAATCAGTTCGATATTCGCTTCCAGGAGAGGATCCTAGAGAAAAGGAGTCAGTACTCTATGTTCTTTAGCCAGCCTGAGCTCCCCTCTCCTCAATGCATGGAGCATCCCTCACCAGCTATGGAACCTATGCAGCTGGACTGGCCTAGGTTACACCCTGAAGAGCGTGCTAGGCGTAGAACTCTGGGCTTGTGTTTCTACTGTGGGGCAAAGGTCATTTTCGGGGACACCTGCTCTCTCCGTCTGGGAAACGTGGGTCTAATATATCTGGAAGGTGGCATATTAGACCCAGGAAAATCACCTTCATCATCCTGTTTCCTCCTTTCTGTGCTCCTTCATGTCAACGCTTCCCTTCATGTGGTCGCAGCCTACCTGGTTTCCAGAGCCGCTGGCAATTTCATTGACTGGGGAACTGCGTATTCCATGAAAATTCCTCTTTCACCTCTCACCACTCTGCTGGTGGTCTCGGCGATTGATGGCACTGTTCTTCCTTCCAGACCCTCCCTGTCAAGATGTCTATAGGGGTACTCCACCAGGAGTGGATATCCTTTCCTGTGCTACCAAAAGCCTCAACCCCCATTGTATTGGGCATTCCTTGTTTACAGCTCCATTCTCCACACATTGACTGGTCTATTGGGCAGATCCTGGCTTTGGGTCCTTCTTTTTCTCATCCTGCCTACTCAAGGTTACCCCAATGGAGAGAATTCCTGTGGCCACCACATCAGTATCTCCTGCTCTTCCTGCTGCATATAGCGAGTTCTGGGATGTATTCTGCAAAAGATAGGCTGAGGTACTGCCTCCTCACAGGCCTTTTGACTGTGCTATTGATCTTGTTCCCAGAGCAACCCTGACCAGGGGCTGGACCTATCCCTTGTCTATTCCAGAGACCTAGGCCACGTCTCAGTATGTTGCGGAAAATCTAAAGAGAGGGTTCATTCAGAATTCATAATCCCCTGTGGGAGCAGGGTTATTTTTTGTAGCCAAGAAGGATGGGACCTTAAGACTCTGCATTGACTATAGAGGCTTAAACGCTCTGAAGACCAAAAACCGACACTCTTACCCTTAATATCAGAACTGTTCAACAGATTGAAAGGTGCCTCCATTTTGACTAAGTTGGATCTCAGGGGTGCATTCAATCTGATCTGGATACGAGGGGTGATGAATGGAAAATGGCATTTAACACTAGAGATTATGAATTCTTGGTTATGCCCTTTGGTCTGTGTAATGCCCCAGCTGTGTTCCAAAACTTTGTCAACAAGATCTGCTTTATCATGTTGTTGTCTATCTGGATGACATTCTCAACTTTTCGGAAAATCTGCTTGTTCACAGAAACCATGTCCGCATTGTACTTCAGCGCCTTAGAGAAAATAATCTGTATGCCAAGCTGTAGAAATGTTCTTTCGAATGTTCCGAGGTTCTATTTTTGGGATGCTTTGTCTCTAATTTGGGTATTCGTATGGATCCTGGAAAGGTCTTGGCCATTACCGACTGGCCTCTTCCTGCCAGCCTGAGGCCACACAGTCCTTTCTTGGGTTAACTAATTATTACAGGCAGTTCATTTGGAATTACTCTTCCATTGCTGCGCCTATTATCGCCTTGATCAAGAAGGGTGCGAATGTGAAGGAGTGGCCCCCTGAAGCTGTCTCTGCGTTTTATGACTTGAAGCAGGCCTTTGTTTCTGGACCATTGTTGAGGCAACCTAACCCTGGGGATCAATTTTTCTATTACGTACAAACCTGGTTCCTGCAACAGTCGGGCTCATGCACTCTCTAGGTCTTTTGACATTCAAGATGAGGAGCCCACCTCCAAACCTGAGTCAATCATTCCTACCTCATGTATTCTTGCCCATTCTACTATGGACTCAAAAATACCTCCTGGCAAGACCTTCGTTCCAACCAAGTTAGGAACTAAGATCCTTCATTGGGGTCATGATTCCAAGGTGGCAGGTCATCCTGGGGCCTTCCGATCTTTCTTCCTCATCAGCCACCACTACTGGTGGCTTACTTTTCGTTCTGATGTTAAAGACTACGTTAAGGCTTGTCATGTCTGTGGCCAGTCTAAATGCTCCACGCAAGCTCCTGCTGGCCTTCTCATGCCTTTTTTCCTTTCCTGAGGAGCCCTGGACTCACATCGCCATGCACTTTATCACCGATCTTCCACCTTCTGAGATGATTATGGTCATTTGGGTGGTAATTGATCGATTCTCCAAGATGGCTCATTTTATTCACTTTGCTGGTCTCCCTTCTGCTCCTGCCTTGGTCCCCATTTTGTTTGATTTTCCGCCTCCATGGAGTTCCTTCCCATGTTGTTTCGGACAGGGGTGTTCAGTTCACTTCTCGCTGTTGAAGAGACTTTTGCAAATCCCTCAACATTACCTTGGATTTGATCTCTTCTTACCATCCTCAATCTAATGGTCAGACTGAGAGGGTAAATCAGGAAATAGAGGTCTTTCTCTGTACCTTATACCGCGTACACACGATCGCACATTCCAACAACAAAATCCATGGGATTTTTTCAAAGGATGTTGGCTAAAACTTGTCTTGCATACACACGGTCACACAATGTTGATGGAAATTCCGAACGTCAAGAACGCGGTGACGTACAACACGAACGACAGGGCTAGAAAGAGGAAGTTCAATAGCCAGTGCGCCACTCTTTGGGCTCCTTCTGCTAATCTCGTGTTAGTAGAAGTTTGGTGACAGATGATTCGCGCTTTTCAGCCTCGTGCTTTTCCAATCGTTACTGCTCTTCAGTTTGTGCTTGCGAGTTTGTATTCATAATAAGTATTTGATTTTCAGTGCGCTCTTGTCCACTCATTTCTGATTTTCAGTTCTGGCCTTTCTGTTTTTCAGTGCTTTCTGTTAGTTCGTTCTGACCAGCCGACTGTTTTGAAGCCATGAGGACCCTCACCCCAGACCAGAGGGTTTATATCTACCGTCTGGCCAGAGCCAGAAGAGTGGTGGAGAACGCTTTTGGAATAATGGCCAGCCGGTTCCGCCTATAGCTTATGCCAATCAATATGGCGGAATATAAACTTAACCATATATCCTTGCATGCTGCATTCTACACAACTTTTTAAGGAGAAATTCAATGAACTATGTGGCCTCAGATGCGCCTGAGGCCGGACTTCAAGAAGAAACTCTGACGGCGCTTGAAGCTGGCCGCCCTAGCTTGCCCCCCCCCAAAGCGCCCGCAAAGTAAGACAGAAGTATGTCGAGTAATTTGCGGGGGGGGGCGTTGATATGCCAGAAACTGTTTAAGAAACATTTTTTCCTAAAATTTTTGACTTAAACTGAAAGAAGATTTCCTTTGATTTACTGCATGGGTTTCTTTTAGCTGTCTCCTAGGTTCTCCAATGGGCTTTTATTTTTGGCCATTTTTATCAATAGTGCAAACGTAATTTATTTGATACAATCTCTTCTTCAGCTAACTATTATTATGTTGTGGGTCTGTTACACACACACACCTTGTTTTTGTTGTTAATGTATGTAATGCATTACTGAGAAAAATATTCATCATTTTCAGCACCATGAATGAATTTTGGTGAGTCACGAAAATGCCCTGATTGTGGCAAATTATAAAGCACTGTGGGAGTTATTTACTAAAGGAAAATCCACTTTGCACTCCAAGTGCACTGCAAAAGTGCACATGAAACTGCACTTGAAACTGCACTGAAAGTGCACTTGTAGTGCAAAGTGGATTTCCCTTAATTAAATAACCCCCATTTCAGTGTAAACACCAACTTAGTCCAAAAAATTATATTGAGCATTGAAAGAAGAAGCCACACATTGTTGAGTACAAAACTTTTTACTCTGTGCACATTCACATGTGCATTAGAAAAGGGTTTTTGAAACAACCAACATATTTTAGAACAATTTTTTTTTTGACAGTACAAATAGTCTTTTTTGTGTTAAAACAGGCATGTTTAAAACCATAAAACAATACACAACTCAGGAACTTCCAAAGTTCAACTTTGATAAAGTGAAGGCAATATCAGACATTAGTATGTCCAAACTATGTTGATCTTGCCTTCATCACATAGGGTGATGTCACCCCTGTGAAAGCCAAATTTTGAAGATGCACACAAATTGACAGTCAAAATGGGTATTTCCCTCCTGATACCTTGCCTAATGTCAACATGTGCTAGCTCCCATCATGGGGGATCAATGGGCATTTCTCGGGGGTACAACCCCTTCCTCTCAGCTATCATAGTTGCGAGGAAGGGGTTGCACCCCCAAAACGCGTACCTTGTTATCCCATGATGGCAGATAGCACATGTTGACACACTGTGTGCATCAAATTTGGCTTTCAAAATTTTGGAGAAAAGTTAGAAAAAGAGAAACAAGTTTACAAATGTTGGTGTGTTTTCGATTCTACCTAAAACATCAATGAAGTTTTTGAGTCTTTTTTCCACATCATTGATGTCCTCCTTGATCTTCTGTAAATCACGATTGCACATCATGATCTCCCCGATGAGGATGTGTGCACTTGCACTTGTGAAATGAGAATCTTCTTCTACAACATCCACATCACCTAAAATAAAAAAACACCACATGTATTATAAATATGCAGGCATCCATCTATTACCTGAAGCTGTGGTCTCAGACACTTACCTGTTGTGGTCACTATTTCGCCCACTTCATAAACCTCTCCTTCCTCCACATCTGGTTGTTGGTTTTGGATTTTCCCTTCTTTAGGAGGTTGGGGGTCCCTGGTGACCTCAGATGTCCCGAGTCTTTTCTCCCCTATGTGAATAAAATAAAGGTATACTTAGCACACAGATATTTGATGCAAGAAATAGGAATATGAAACATTGCTTGGAAGTGTCTTACAATTGTCTGTTTTGACAGAGTTCGAAGCTGAACACATGATTTTTTCACATTCTTCAAGCTGGAATACATACCTTTTTGGGAAGTTTCACACAAGGAGACATCCCTAGTACCCACTGGAGCAACTGTGTAGGACACCCTAAAAGGTTTGTTCTGGGGTCCCACACTAGTGCTCCTGCGTCCAGATGTGTAAACAGCTGCTGAGTGTCCTCTCCTTACACTGAATCAAGTTTACATTTCATTTTAGTTATAAACCCATCTAGACAACAATGTACTAAACTTATTTTAAGACAAATAGGCATGAACAAATGTAGTTAACCTGCATCTGCCAAAAACATTGTATTAGTGGACGAACGAACAATGTTTACCAAGAGCGATTACTGTGCCCACGACCCTGAAACTTGCCATTTTATACAATACAACAGTAAAGAAAAGCACATGGAGCAGCACAAACATAATAAGAATAGGAACACACGACAAAATACCTACCTTTTTGCAGCACTCTCTTGATTCTTCTGTACTGATCCTGCTCCCTCAATTTGAGGTCTGACCATCGTTTCCTCAGTTGATCCTTGGATCGTCGCACCCCAAAATTCTTCTGCACACTTTTCACAATTTTAGTCATGATCTTGGCCTTTCTCACATTTGGGTTTGGGTAAGGTCCATGCTTCCCGTCATAATCGGCCCTCTTGAAGATGTCCACCGTCTCCACCATCTCTATAAAGGCCATATTTGAGGCCTTCAATATCCTCCGGTATCGGGACGTTTGTGGCTCCGGCCTTTTCTCGTCATTGCTGCTCCTCTCTGGCACCTGCTCTGTCTCCGCCATGTGCTCTCCCACTACGCTGAAAGACAAGGGGGGGAATAGACTAGAAAGAACGTCTGGGGCGGGCGGAGTTTCACGCATGTGCAGTGTATATAAAATGGATCTATTGAATGATCAGGACTCTATCCCCATATTCATTGATATGTGCAGGGAGCTGCCCTGTCTGTGGCAGGTAAACCACCCCTTTTATAACAATAAAACAAAGAGGAAGGCAGCACTGGATCAATTGCTGGAATATGTGAAGCCGGTGATCCCCTCGGCAGACATCCCCTATTTGAAGGCCCTAATTGGTGGCATGAGGAGCACATATAATAGGGAGCACAAGAAGCTCCAGGATTCCCAGAGATCAGGAGCTGCAGCAGATGACATTTATGTACCCAGGCTGTGGTACTATGACAGACTGCATTTTCTGGCAGGCCAGACTGAACCCAGGCCTGCACTCTCCAGTCTTCTTTCAAGGCTTCCTTCCACCTCAGCTGAGGCTTCCGACATCCAACCTGGGCCTTCCAGCCAGGAAGAAATGGAGAAGTGCAGCTTGAGCCAGATATAGCATTGTTCAACATATTTCAAGTCAAATCATTAATGATGTTAACTAGATGCTATTATTGATCAGTAATTTCTTATTTTCCAAAGGGTTTTACATATCAATAGACAGTGGTAGCCACAAATGATTGGGACAAGAATGAAAAATGCTGGGGTCAGAATGATAGTCTTTTCTGTTTATTAACACTCAATTTGCAACAGTCATGAGCTCAAAATTGTGTGTGATTGATCAACCAAAAATTAAAACTATGTCCCTGTTTCATACACAGGAAAGCCTCAGCCAGGCCATGGAAAGTGGCAGCCAGGAGGTGGCCGGGCCCAGTAGCCTGCCCAAATCTCAGGTCCCTCCCCTCCGTCTTCCACAAAAAAGTGCCAGGAAGAGGAGTAACCTGGAGGAGGCAGCACTTGGCCTATTTCTGAAAGGCTACTGGGGCCCTCAGAAACCCCCCCAGTCTTCAAGAGGACTATGCCTAAATGGCAGCCTGCAAAATGCTGGAAATGGAGGAGGGCCAACGCCTCTTCTGTGAGGAAGTTATGTTACAAGCCCTAAATAAGGGGTTGAGGGGCGAACTCACAAGCCAAAGCCACGTTTGTGAGTTGAACCATGGTCCTCCTCCTTCACCTCCTGCTACAACTACAACACCAGAGACACAGCCTGGAAGCCAGCCTGGAAGGAAGTGTTGAAGGAAGACAAGAGTGATGGCCTGGGTTCAGTCTGGTCTGACAAAAGACGCAGACTGTTGTAAGACTACAGCCTGGGGACATATATGTCATCTGTTGCTGTTCCTGATCTCTTGTAGTCCTGGACCGGATTGTGCTCACTATTATAAGGACTCCTCAGGCCACCAATTTTGACTGTAAAATAATTGATGTGTGCCCTGGGGTACAAAGGCTTCGCAAATTTCACCAGTTTCTCCAGCATTGCCTTCCTCTTTATTTTGTTATGACCCAGAATAAATGGTTATTTCTTTTTCACAAATACTTGCCTATGTGTTTTACTTCAAAAAGGACAGTTTGTTTGTGAGTAGGCAGGTACATTTCAAAAATAGAATGTTAAATTATTAAGGGACACCAACACAAACCAATTTGAAACATTATTATGGAGATCTGACAAAAAAAAAAAATATTCAAGAGATCACGAGAAATAATAAAGAAATCAGTTTGTGAGAACTCTGTGTGAATATGAGCAGCAAAACAACTTCATTATTCTAGCATTTTAAAGAAGAAGAGAATGTGCTGCAATAAAAGATTTAAAAATTTGCAGCGCAACGAATATGCTATCTCCATTACGAACACTAGTTTTACCAGACCGAACGCTTCCGTCTCGTACTTGATTCTGAGCATGCGTGGAAATTTGTGCGTCGGAATTGTCTACACACGATCGGAATTTACGAGAACGGATTTTGTTGTCGGAAAATTTGAGATCCAGATCTCAAATTTTTTATGTCGGAAGCCTACACACGGTCGGAATTTCCGACAAAAAGCTCCTATCGAACATTCTCCGTCGAAAAATCTGACCGAGTGTATGGGGAATTAGTCTCGGCTCATCACAATGATTGATTATCACTACTTCCATGGGCAGAGTTCTCTCACAATATTCATGTTAACGTCAGTTCTCAGAAGACACCCTTTGTCACAGTTTATGGAAGACATCCTCAGCTCCCTCTTCCTATGACCTGGTTTCCTGACATCCCAGTTTTGGCTACTATTCAGGAATCATTCAATTCCATGTGAGTTGACGTTCATGATTCCCTCCAGACAGATGCTAACAAATTCAAGAGCTTTGCTGAACATCGCAGGCATAAGCTGCCTCCTCTACAGCCAGGAGATAAAGTCTGGCTTTCTACCAGAAACATCAGACTCCAGGTTCCTTCTCTGAAATTTGCCCAAAGATTCATTGGTCCTTACACTATAATTTTGAAGCTGAATCCTGTTTGTTTTAAACTCCAGATCCCTAAAAGCCTCAGGATCTCAAACTCCTTTCATGTATCCCTTCTGAAACCTTTAGTTCTCAATAAGTTCTCTCATCCTTTCCCTACCTCGGCTCTGGTCTCTGAGGATGATCAAGAGTACAAGGTTAATCAAATTTTGGATTCTCGCTTCTATAAGGTTGTTCTTCAATATCTTGTGGATTGGAAAGGCTTTGGTCCTGAGGAGAGGTCTTGGATTCCTGCATCTGAAATCTTCGCACCTTGTTTTCTGAGAGAGTTCCCCTCCAAGCCTGGTTCCAAGCGGGGGAGGCGGAGGTCTTGTAAGGGGGGGTACTGTCATGAATTTGCAGTTAGGGTTTATGCTCTGACTGTCTGCTTACCTTTCAGGTCTATGTGTCTCAGCCTTAAGAGACAATGCCCCCATACCTGGGCGTTTAAGTATGAGCTCTCAGCATGGCTCCACCCCAGCCTCTCAACAGGAAACACTATTTAAGCCCGCGCACTACAAGCCAGCTTTGCCCTAGCAACAGTTGTGTCTAGATTTCTGTGTGGTGTCCTGCTGTATGAAAGGAGACTCTTTTCCCAGTTGAAACCTGTTACAGGGAAAAAGCAGGCTGGTGCTGACCGCTGCTGTGTTTGTTTGTTCATGCTGACATTAAGCTGCCTAGATGTAAGTGTTTACTTGTTTTAATAAATGGTTTTATAAATGTAATACACTATGGAGGCTTTCCTCTTCTCTTCATATATTGGGAATAACTGCCACAAAATCTCCAAACATGGGCTATCATGGAGTCATTATCTTGAATTTTAAACAAGCAAATGTGATCTCTATTATCTAAGAACCACTATCTCTGGTAAGAGGCATGTGCATGCGGTGAGGGGATCTGTCTGGGCACCATGTTTATTTGGATCGCTTTAGGAACTTTTGGTACCATTGAATTATCCATATTTCACATTATTGGGTGTTCACTCAGTTAATCCCGTTTCAAAGGGGTCTTTTTGGACTAATTTATGGACACATTTTTTGAAAAGACTTTTCTTTTTATTAATTTTTCTTTTTTTCACAGTGTTTGATTTTATTATTGATTTACACTTCAATGTTCAATATTTTGTATAAGTTTATTGTCTTAAATATATTCACAATTATCTGAAGTCCTTCAGAGTTTGGCGTGGGATAGCACATCTTGTTTTAATTACTGCTTAATTGAACTTTATTAGTAGACGGCTATTTGCAAATCTATAGTGCTAAGATCCTGTGAGTTCTTATAGCAGTCAATAAATCAAAGAGTTTAAAATGATGGGCACTTCTCAGCATTTTACCACACAGAAATGTGGATGACTGGAACCAAGAAGGACCACAAACCCATCTGACATTTGAGGGTACAGACTTTTAGATAATGATCAGAAGACAACCCTGAATATTAGTGTAATGGTCTTGAAAATTAGAATGTGAAGTGAAAACACTATAAATGTATTGGGATTCTAGTGGTGCATTAAAATACATGGCAGAGTATTGGAAAATATATATTTGACAAGTCCTGCTTATCTATGGGCCTAGGCTACCATTAGTAAGCTTGCAGAATAATGATATTTTCAAAAAGTTAAACTTTTCACTCAAAAAGTGAAAAAAAAGCGTAGTATAAAAACACAGTAACAAAATGTATCATCAATGCTGGATAGCATATTGTCAAACTATAATCTTAATCCTTAGTAGCGAAGTATAAAAATGTAATCCAAATTCCTCAACAAGTCATCATCCTAATCCTTGGCAGCTCAACAGAACAAATATAATCCTAATCCCTGGTAACTAAGTGAAGAAATAAAATAACCAACCCCAAGAGATTTAGTGGAAACAGACAGAGTACTGTAAAATGTAGTGTACTACTTTGGTATTCTTGATAGCACTTCAACAGTAGATAACAGTATGTGGATGTCAATGCTGGATAAAAGATTCATGGTTGTGCATTTCAGGAACGCTATCTATAGACAACATAAAGCTGTACAAAAAACACAGTCACTTCCAGTGCTAATAGGTCCTCCAAGGTGTGGAGTAACAGATGTCAGACAAAATGGTGGTGTGAAGGTATATATGGTATCCAAAACTGGGTGGATGCTGCCTTCCTCAGATGGGGTAATCCGAAAGGAACTACAAGAAAAATAGAAATGGAAGGCAGACCTAGTGCATTACCAAAGATAATTTAATAATAAGAAATTTTTATATAAAAGTGGGTACTCACAAAATGCAACTGACAAAAGGCCATAAACACAGTGCATAGACATGCACAGAACACAGGATACAGCTAATGCGTTTCGGGGGCACACCCATTACCTCAGAGCTAGGCTAGTCTCATACACCATGGGCAAGCGCATTTATAGGGAATGGTGGAATTGAAAATAGTGTGTCAAAAAGAGCCACGCCATGCACATGGCTATCCAGAGACACATTGAGACGAGCCACCTAGCATGGCGTACCTGTGACCGTCAGGGTAAACCTGCTGTGGGCAGTCGAACATAGTCAGTGTGAGAGGTAGGGTCACAGACCAATGGAGCAATGAGTAAACATCAAGTTCTGCTACAAATTGGGGAAAACGGCAACAGAGACACATGAAATGTTGGTGCAAGTGTACAGGATGGAAGCCGTGAGCAGAAAATGTGTTTGCGACTGGCTCAAATGCTTTCACGATGGGAAGGAAACGACATGATTGAGTGAGTGCGACAAATGCTGGCACGAGATTGGCGACTGGCTCTATGATTGGTGGCAGAAGAATTGGGCATTAGCAAGGACACAGTGTGCACCATTGTCTGCAAAAATGTGGGTAGATCTGTTCCCGGTTTGTGCCGCACAAGCTAATAGACGAACAGAAAGCAAAATGGGTGCGCCTGCACACTGTGCAATCAGCGTGCGCCAATTCTAGGCTCAGTGCAGCGTACCTGTTCTCGATAATCCACCGTACTCCCCTAATCTGGCACCTGCAGACTTTTTTTCTGTTTCCCCGCCTGAAGAGCATCATGAAAGGGGCACATTTTGTGGACATGGCGGCAATCCAAGAATGCGCGACAGCGACCGATTCCTAAAGAGGCCTTTGCTGCCAGTTTCCAGAAGCTTTATGAACTTTACCAAAAGTGTGTTGTGAAGGATCGCGATTATTTTGAAGGCCAATAAGGGTAATTTGTATCTTTTGTTTTGTTTGTTTTCTGATACCATTCACCAAACTTTTTTGACACATAATACATATGCTTATATATGTGACACTGCAAAATTTAGCAAGCACAATGGTACACCAACATCAGGAGAGGATGAGCCTGCACAATGCTTTAAAATACAGTAAAATAAGTTAACTTTGTATCTAACATTTAATTTTTCAGCATTAAAATCTATTAACTCGTTAAACAACGGATATCTTAATTTAACATAAATTATTTTATTAACTTTACCAGTGCCTTAATGATGTATTCTGGCCCGGTTACTGATGCTCATCAAATAAGTGGAGGCGTTTACATTGTATTCCTACATTGATAATTATAGTGTACAGGCTCACGACTATTCGGTTGCTAAGACATTTAAAATGCCTTCATTTAAAAAATCTAAATTTGATCATGATTAGATTGGCTGTTCATAATCGGAATAATACAAATTTAGCTGCTAAGTAGGTGCTTTGTAAAAAATACATGTGGATATAGATAGATTTTAAAACTCCTACTAAATTGTATTTAAAATATTTTTTATTAACATACTTTTATATCACATACATATATTGAAAATCACTGGAAGTAGGAAATCAGCAATTTCTATTACAAGGTTCAAAATTAAGAACATAAATTTTCATTGACATAGCTTCAAAATCAGTGGCAGTTGGCAACTCTGAGATAAATCATAGACATCAGATTGAAAGCTGCTCCGTTATCCCATATAGAAAAGTCCCAAATCATATTAAAGTGTATGAAAAGAAAAAAAAAAGTTTTTTTTTTTCAGTTTTGGATGGAATGAAGAATGGTTAAAGTGATTGTAAAGGGGGGGCGTGGCCAGCGCGGCATGTGAACAGACGCTTAGTCACAGAGCTCCCACAGTTACCCTGAATTGATCCGGTTTCCAGGGCTGACTTCGCCCCAAAAGCTACTTACCAGCCCTGGGAAAGTCCCCGCTACATCCCGCACTTGCCCCGGTCCGTGCAGAGGGTATGATGACCCGAGGACAGAAGGGAGAGGGATCGAGGATGGACCAGCAAAATGGCGCCGCTCCACCATCAGCACAGAAGCGCGGCGCTGATAAACTGAAAGAGGCACAGAACAAACAACAGAAAAGCATGAAGGACAGCTCCGCTCAACACCCCAAGGACATGAGGTACTATACCCAGAAACTTCATGACAAATCCAGCCTGTTAGCAGCCCAGTCTCACTGTGACTTTGATATACACAATGATCCTGATGAGGAGGAGGGGGAAACAACACAGGGGGCAGGCGCCATTACAACACAGGAGGACATTAACAGCGGTGCAGCTGAAGAGCCTGATGACTGTGAGGAGGAGGAGGGGGGTGAACAGCCCACACTTGCAGCCATACTGAGAGCGGTAAACAAATGCACAGCATCTGTCAATAACCTGCAGGCACGTTTTGGAGGCTTAAAAGAGGAAGTTAGTCTCCTTAGACAAGACATCCAGAAGATCCGAGAACGGACCACCGCAGCAGAAAGCAGAATTAGCGAAATAGAAGATAAGCTTCCCCACATGATCAGGGAATCCCAGGCTACCACACGATTAGCCAGAGCCACTGATACACGTGCAGAGGATTTCGAAAATCGCCTCAGACGCAACAACGTGCGCATTGTGGGATTCCCTGAGAAAGCAGAGGGCCGTGATCCCACGCAGTTTATAGAGCAATGGATGTCGGATGTATTTGGTAAGGATGCCTTTACCCACCTATATGCTGTGGAACGAGCGCACAGAGTACCCACCAGACCCCTCCCCCCGGGACACCCTCCTCGCCCGATCCTGGCCCGTCTTCTAAATTACCGTGACAGAGAAATAATTTTGCGGCTAGCCAGAGAGAAAAGGGATGTTCAATATAATGGTACCCGTATCTCCTTCTACCCCGATTTCTCCGCTGCGGTTCAGAAGAGTCGCGCAAGATTCACTGAAATTAAAAGACGCCTACAAAAGCTACAAGCCTCCTATGCAATGCTGTATCCAGCGAAACTTAGAATTACTCTACGAGGTCAAGCACATTTCTTTGAACACCCGGCGGAGGCCTCTGACTGGCTTGATGCCAACGAAAATGAACTCAGACAAGAGCGGAGACCAGGCATGGAACTTGATTGATGCTACTCATATTAGCGCGGGGGTTTTTTCTCTTTTTTTTCATATTTCCCCCCCGGACGGGGGCAGCGCCGGAAACATACACTGATTTCTTCACTAAATAATGCGAGCTCGGATGCAAGTTAAACCCTGATGAAGTACATGTCAGTACCCATCAGGTACTTTGAGCCGGAGGTCCAGGAGCTCCTGGTTTGCCTATGGGACCCGTTGTCCCACAGAAGTTTGTCATCTACTTTGACATCTTGGAGCCCTGGATTACAAAGCAAGCGGGCCCTTCTAGGTGATGAGCTGGTACAGGCATGGAACCTGGCTCGGAAGAGGCCCCCAAGTTTGTTTGGCGCACCGTTGTGCGTCTTGAGGTTTTTTTCACACGTACAGATTTATTCCGGAACTGTAAAGCTACATAGCTCTGCGGGTGATGACATGGCCCCCCTTCCCACCTTCAGGATACTCGCCTACCCAACATTCCCACTTCGATACCTCATGGAAGCCCTCCTGTCTCCTTCTTGTGAATATAGGGGAACCAAGCAGTGTGTTACCGCTACCAGTCACCTTTTCTTCAATGTGAGATGACTACAGTAACTGTGCTCTCATGGAACGTCAGAGGGTTGCATGATCCCCTGAAGAGGACTATGGTATCATCGTTGCTTCGGAAACATCTTCCGGCCATCTGCGCCTTGCAGGAAACCCACCTCACCAAGGACTCATTGTCTTGCATTGGTTTTCGTTGGGTGGGTAAGGCATACCATTCTACCCATACCTCATACTCTCGTGGTGTGAGTGTATTGGTGCATAGTTCCATTGAATACGTGGAGCTCGACTCCGAAATTGATCAAGAAGGGAGATATGTATTTCTTTTGTGTAGATTATCTACTCTCAAATGTATATTAGCCTTTGTGTATGTGCCTCCTCCGTATAATAACCAGGTGGTGAGAGCTCTGTTGGCATATCAAGTTAGGTACCCTGGGGTCCCGTTGTATACCCTCGGAGACTTTAATAACTACACTGACCCTCTTTTAGACAAACACCCACCAGTGGCGAAGGGGAGGGGGGGGGCGCTACAGCACTCAGTAGGTTTATGGGGGAGGTGGGATGGAAGGACCCTTGGAGAGCGGGGAATCCAGAGGTGCGTCAGTTCTCCTGCTTTACCAAGGGCCACTCCTCTTTATCACGGATTGACCTCTGCTTGTGTTCGGAAGTAGCGGTTCGCTACATTTCGACAGTGACATATGCTACCAGAAGTGTATCTGACCATTCACCACTGATTGTGACTCTGGAGGTGCGTCCTCCTTCCACGACGGCTAAGGCTCCGTGGAAGATGAATGCATTTTGGCTGAATCTCTTCCCTTCTCATGAGCAAATAGAACTCCACATTGCAGAATACTGGCGGATTCATGCCAGTGAGGCTCCTTCAGCTCTATCATGGGAGGCCTTTAAGGCAGTCCTTCGAAGCATTTTTATTGCCGAAATTCAAGCAGTTAAAAGGAGGACCCATGCTCATGGGGAGGAAATAGAACATATGGCAGTAGACTTAGAGGAGCGATTTATTGCTGATCCTACTCAGGCTAATAAGGATGCATGGCTTTCAGCGCAAGAGGCGCTATATAGGGTCACATCGTCTACTGCAGAGAGGAAGAGGTTTTTTCAAAAACTGCACATTATGAGGAGGGAGAGCACACTGGTCGTCTACTAGCCACTATTGCCCACTCTCATCAGACCTCTCCATCGATTGGAGCATTACGCTCTCCTCAGGGAGGACTAACCAATAGCCCAGACCAGATCCTAACGGAACTGGTGAGATTCTACTCCTCACTGTACCAATCTAAACAAACTTACTCACAGGAATCACTCACTGAATATTTAGATGAGGTCCAGCTCCCCAGCCTTTCTGAAGCTTCTCGTGATGAGCTAGATGACCCCATTACTGTTGAGGAACTACAGGTGGCGACCAGTCTGTTCCCCAACTCTAAGGCTCCGGGGGACGATGGACTCCCCATTGAGGTTTACAAACAGTATGGGGAATCTATACTTCCACATCTGCTGAAGGTATTTAATGCAGCAAAACAAAGTGGCGATCTCCCCCAGTCAATGACAAGAGCAAGCATAGTTCTGATATTAAAACCCAACAAAGACCCATTAGACCCGGGATCGTAACGTCCGATCTCACTTTTACAAACTGATGTGAAGATCCTCGCCAAGGTACTGGCGTTGCGTCTGAACAAGGTCATATCCACCATAATACACTCAGACCAATCCGGCTTTATGCCGCAGAAATCGACTGCGATCAATCTGCGCAGACTCTTTCTTAATATCCAATCCCAGTCAGATAATATGGGAGATAGAGCCCTGCTTTCCCTGGACGCCCATAAGGCGTTTGATAGCGTCGAATGGGATTACTTATGGGCAGTGATGAGGAAGTTTGGGATTGGGGACAACTACATTAAGTGGGTACAACTATTATACTCTTCTCCGATGGCAGTTATTAGAGAGGGGGGTCGGATCTCCGCACCTTTCAATTTATATAGAGGTACGAGACAGGGTTGCCCCCTGTCTCCCCTCTTGTTTGCCCTGGCCATAGAACCCCTAGCCTCTGTGATACGCAGTAACCCATCGATTCGGGGGGTTTCGATACGGAGATGTTCATGAGAAAGTTATCATGTATGCTGACGACACCATGCTACTTCTTGGTGATACGTCAGTGTCGCTGTCGGAGGCAATGAGAGTCATTGGCCGATTCGGGCACTACTCGGGTCTAATTATTAATTGGACCAAGTCCTCCCTTCTATTGTTAGATCGTGAGCTCCCCCCCTCTCAAGACAGCATAATGGACATCCCGGTATCGACATCTCTCAAATACTTAGGCATACAAGTTACTCCCCGTGTGTTAGAATATGTCAGCTTAAACCTAACCCCTCTTATTAATCGCTGTCGCGACCGAGTCAAAGTATGGAGCAAATTGAGGCTGTCACAAGTAGGTAGGATTAATCTAATAAAAATGATCCTTATGCCCCAACTGTTATATATTCTCCATAATTCCCCAATGGTCATTACTTTAAAAAAGTTCAGAATTATTAACTCACTCTTCCGATCTTTTATATGGCTATCAAAACCACCCAGAATTAAACTTGAGCAACTCCAGCGTCCCAAGGATGACGGGGGACTGGCGCTCCCTAATCCTTGGGTATATTACTTAGCTGCCCAGCTACAGCACATTACCAGAGTTCTGAGGCCTACACAGGAAACAGAACTAAATCTGCGGGACCCCTCAGCCCAACTGCTTCGCTTTACGGTCAAGGGTGAGGCCCTGGAAGGACTAGAGGCGTTGCATTACAACAAATCCAACAAACTCTTTCCAACTTATGCTCTTATGCAAAAGATTTGGAATAAGACCAGGATGCTACAGAAAGTACAAGGATACACTAAATATAGCCCAATCTGGGAAAATAACCACTATATGGAAATAGCAAAAATACCATATGGGAGGAAATGGAAGCAATATGGGGTATCACACATGACGCATATATTCCAAGATGGCAAGCTAAGATCCTTTCCGGAACTTAGAGAGGCCTTTCGGCTACCGCTTTCCATGAAATTTTACTACCACCAACTTAAACATGCGATAGATGCCCAGGGTGGTCCAGAGACCTGGACCCTAGAACCCGCACCTGTCTTTAACTTCCTCCTAGAAATAGATACATATAAAGGGTTCATATCGGACTGCTACGCTATGCTTCTGGGCTTGGTTATGGGGGACTCGCCATTGAAGGTTATGACCAGGTGGGAGCAGGATGTTGGCGTGTTTGAAGAGGAACAGTGGGACGAAGCTCTGCAGGCGGTCCCCCTGTGCTCATTGAATGCTGCTCAAAAACTGTCCCAGTTGTATATATTATCCAGGGTACACTATACACCGGCTAGGCTTGCCCGTATGGGTGTTGGTACAGACCCCACATGCACAAGATGTCGTAGAGAGCACGGAGATCTTATCCACCTCCTATGGAGGTGCCCTAAACTTCATTTATATTGGAAGGAGGTGCTGGATACCATTAATATGGTCTTTCAGGTACAGATACCATTAGACCCCAAACCATGCCTATTAGGGATAATAGATGACTTATTGACAGGTGATATCCTTAAGCAAGCCGTTAATAGAACTCTATTTCAGGCACGTATGCTAATTCTTAGGCATTGGAAATCTGAAGACCCTCCCACGAAACAGGAGTGGATCAAACAAATGGGAAACACCATCCGTTTGGAAAAAATTATTTTTCAACATAGGGGAACATCCAAAAAATTCGAAAAACTCTGGGCACAGTGGCTGGGAGTCCCCGGACTAGCGCCAGTAGATCTAGTGATGGACCGTTTATTTTAGAAAAACCGATAACTGTACTGTTCCAATAAATAAGAATAAACGATTATACCCTGTATTGATGAAGATAAGGATGTGCAGCTGGAGGTTTAATGGGTGAGACGCAATACTATGATATGCTTGATTGGGAAAGTATGGGGGATAAGGGATACAATATGTGTTATCTACATGTCTGATTGTACCGCTATTGTATATTCTAACATGTCTGTTCCGGAACTGTATGTAATAACTTCTTGCTGAAATAAAAACCTTTTTGTTTGAGAAAAAAAAAAAGTGATTGTAAAGTCTTGTTTTTTTT
This sequence comes from Lithobates clamitans, assembly GCA_037952925.1. Lineage (NCBI taxonomy): Eukaryota > Metazoa > Chordata > Amphibia > Anura > Ranidae > Lithobates > Lithobates clamitans. The sequence continues at coordinate 8,884,483 of JBBGZY010000014.1, forward strand.
TTCTATAAAAATAATAAACATGTTATACTTACCTGCTCTGTGCAGTGGATTGGCACGAAACAGCCCCAATCCTCCTCTTCCCGGATGCCTCTTCTGTGCTCCTGGCCCCTCCCTCCTGTTGAGTGCCCCCACAGCAAGCAGCTTGCTGTGGCGGCACCCGAGCCGAGTCACAGCTCCCTGTGTCCATTCAGACATGGTACCGCAGCCTGGCCCCACCCCTTCTCTTTCCTGATTGGCTAGATGACGTTGATTGACAGCAGTGGGAGCCAATGGCACCGCTGCTGTGTCTTAGCCAATCAGGAGAGAGTCTCGGAGAGCCGAGACACGCATGGACATCACTCGACAGAGATGAGGCTCAGATAGGAGCTGAGGGGGGCTGCTGCACACAGAAGGCTTTTTATCTTAATGCATAGACTGCATTAAGATGAAAAACCTTCTGCCTTCACAACCCCTTTAAGACCCCTGTAAGAATATTTTTCTGTCTGTGTCCCATTAAGGTGATTTCTCTTCACTTCCTGTCCCAAAGACACAGCTGGTGTAAACAGCTGTGACCAGAACAGCTTGCCCCACTGGAAGATTTCCCTCTACCTCTTGTTTTTGTGACACGTTTGGATTTTCCATCCTTTTCAATCTCAGTGGCAGTGTTCCTCAGGGCAAATAGTGAGGGCCACTCTCCCCACTGGTGACAAAGACAAAGCAATAAAAACCTGCCAAAGGTTCTAACTTAAGGATACCTTGATAACTGATCATTTCTAAAGTTTATTTCCCTGTTCTTTGTTACCACAGGCCCACGCTAATGTAAATATTTCCTCAAATACATTCAGCTTAAATGTGCCATAGCTGTAGACAAAGTGCTGCCAATACCTGTTTAAATCAGTGTATTCATTGTCATCAGCCATAAGTCACCATTTCTATGATGCAATGCACTTATGTAATTAGCAGAGACCACAAACTGGAAGCTCCACACACAGGAAGCTCCTGCAAACTCCTGACCAAAGCCCCATGTTCCTCTCTGATTATTTGCAATTCCAGACAGCCAGATGTGAAAAAAGAATCCACACCCAGAGGAAGCTCTGAGACTCTCCTTATTCTCATTCCTGGTCTTGTGATATGTGTCCTTTACACTTGCGCAAAATGTATACAGAGATTGCCTACTTTAAACTGTATGTTGTCACCAATGATCGCATAGGTGCCTTGCAGCATTTAAATATTATTTTATTACTCCTGCAGTGTAAAAATATTGAACCAACAGGTATATAGAGCATACGCTGTCATTGTGTGTAGTTACAATGCATATGCAGACAAGCTGAATGTAAGAAGAGCAATGCCTACACCAGCCTTTGTTGACATTGCTCTTAAAACAGAGTTGCAGCCAGGAGAAAAAAAATTAAAAGGCAGCAGCTACAAATATTGTAGCTGCTGACTTTTATTATAAGGACGCTTACCTATCCATGGAGCCCGCAATGTCGGCACTCCAAGACGATCCGTCCATTGGCTTTGGGTGCAGATGCTGACATTGCTGGTACGGGAAACCAGCTGTGAAGCTGGTCCCAGAAGGCAGCGGGGGGGGAGGAGGAGGGCACAATTCGATCGCGAAAATGATGTACCTCGCCGTGGCGGTGCTAAACAGGAAGAAAATAGATTAGCCCATGAAAACAAGGTAAATCAGGCCCCCCCAAAAAACACCCAATGTGGTTTTAAAGTGGTTGTTAACAAAAAAAAAAACTAACACCTGCAAGACAAAGGCATAATGAGCTAGTATGCTTAGTATACTAGCTCATTATGTAATATTGACCTGAGATCTAAGCCCTCGCTGTGGTGCCCGTACACCGATCGGGCAGCCGACATCACTCCCGGGGGATACTTCCGGGTATCGCAACTCCAGCAATGTTATCGGCCAGAGCAGCGATGACATCACTCCCGTGCATGCACGCGGTAACGGCACACTCACTGAAGCAACGGCACATACGTGCCATTGCTTCAGTTTGTGTCAGTGCGCATGTGCCGATGACGTTGGCACATGTAAATACAGGGGATATCTCCTAAACCGTGCAGGCTTAGGAGATATCCTGGGTAGCTACAGGTAAGCCTTATTCTAGGCTTACCTGTAGGACAAAGTGGTCTGTTAGACCCCTTTCACACTGGAATGTTTTGCAGGTGCTATAACATTAAAAATAGCGCCTGCAAAATGCCCTAAAACAGCTGCTCCATGCACTCCAGTGTGAAAGCCCGAGGCCTTACACACTGGAGCGGTGCGCTGGCAGGGTGTCAGAAAAAGTCCTGCCAGCAGCTTCTTTGGAGCAGTGAAGGAGTGGTGAACTCACCACTCCCCCACCACTGCTATCCACTGAAATCAATGGGGCAGCGCTGCGATACCACTGGCAAAACGCCGCTCCGGCGGCGTTTTGTGGGCGGATTTAACCCCTTTTTGGTTGCTAGCAGGGGGTTAAAACTGCCCCACTAGCGGCTGAATAGTGCCGCTAAAATGACTGTAAAGCACCGCTTTACCGCTGCCGCCCGGGGGGGGGCTCGGTGTGAAAGGGCCCTAAGGGTTTACAACCACTTTAACTTGCTGCTATGAAGTGGATGGTGCAAACATGAAAATGTGGGTGGAACTATGTGGGTGGAAATGTGGATCCTGTCACTAGTAGCAAAATTCCTGTCAATCAAAAAAGTACATGAGCTACCTTTCAGGCAGAATTGAGCGTTTTTGTCCCCATAGACTTCAATGGAAACACCCGAAGAGCTTTTTTAAACTTTTTTTTTAAAGGGTTTTCTCATGCGTTTCCTGCTCAAACAGCAGCTCTCCACCCCTTTTTTCAGCAGCACTTCACATCTTTTCATTGAAAAATGCCTGAAAAAATGCCTGACAAAAACTGCAAAAACGTACAGTTCTGCTCCAAAAAACGCTCACAAGCTCTTGAAAAAAAAACGCTTGAAAATGTGATGCTTAGGTGTGAATGTTGCCTAAAACTTGCATCATGATACTGTAGCATTTAAGTGGGCCATAAATTATCCATTTTCTTTCGTTCAACCAGTGATTCCCATATCCATATACTCAGTTTTGATGGGAGAACCCCCCCCCCCCGTGGAGCTATTGTGTTCTGACAGTGGGGAGGCTTCGACGCTGTCAGAATACACCCATCAGCACTGTCGGCTATAGCCAGCAGTACTGATCAAGCAAAAATTTTCAGACAGGCTGGTTGTACATAAGTTATTCCCTCAATCTGCCCATAGATGGATCGAACTTCAGCTGGTCCCTGATGAACGGACCGAATTTCAATCCATCTATGGCCTGCTTTAGGTAAACCACATTGGAATACTTAACATTAATAAATCACCGGGACCAGATGGCTTGCATCCGAGGGTACTTAGGGAACTAAGTACCAGCTGATTGGAAAAAAGCCAATGTAGCACCAATAATTCAAAAGGGCCCAAAATACATCCCTGGGAATTACAGACCAGTTAGCCTAACATCAATAGTATGTAAACTCTTGGAGGGGATGATAAGGACTATATACAAGATTTTAGTAATGAGAACGGTATCATTAGCAGTAATCAGCATGGATTCATGAAGAATCGTTCTTGCCAAACCAACCTTCTATGAGGAGGTGAGTTGCCATCTAGATAAAGGAAGGCCCGTAGACGTGGTGTATCTGGATTTTGCAAAAGCATTTGACACAGTTCCCCATAAACGTTTACTGTACAAAATAAGGTCCGTTGGCATGGACCATAGGGTGAGGACATGGATTGAAAACTGGCTACAAGGGCGAGTTCAGAGGGTGGTGATAAATGGGGAGTACTCAGAATGGTCAGGGTGGGTAGTGGGGTTCCCCAGGGTTCTGTGCTGGGACCAATCCTATTTAATTTGTTCATAAACGACCTGGAGGATGGGGTAAACAGTTCAAACTCTGTATTTTCAGACCATACTAAGCTAAGCAGGGCAATAACTTCTGCGCAGGATGTGGAAACCTTGCAAAAAGATCTGAACAAATTAATGGGGTGGGAAACTACATGGCAAATGAGGTTCAATGTAGAAAAATGTAAAATAATGCATTTGGGTGGCAAAAATATGAATGCAATCTATACACTGGGGGAAGAACCTCTGGGGGAATCTAGGATGGAAAAGGACCTGGGGGTCCTAGTAGATGATAGGCTCAGCATTGGCATGCAATGCCAAGCTGCTGCTAACAAAGCAAACAGAATATTGGCATGCATTAAAAAGGGGATCAACTCCAGAGATAAAAACGATAATTCTCCCGCTCTACAAGACTCTGGTCCGGCCGCACCTAGAGTATGCTGCCCAGTTCTGGGCACCAGTCCTCAGGAAGGATGTACTGGAAATGGAGCGAGTACAAAGAAGGGCTAATAAAGGGTCTGGAGGATCTTAGTTATGAAGAAAGGTTGCGAGCACTGAACTTATTCTCTCTGGAGAAGAGACGCTTGAGAGGGGATATGATTTCAATATATAAATACCGTACTGGTGACCCTATAATAGAAAAAAAAATTTTCCGCAGAAGAGAGTTTAACAAGACTCGTGGCCACTCATTAAAATTAGAAGAAAAGAGGTTTAACCTTAAACTACGTAGAGGGTTCTTTACTGTAAGAGCGGCAAGGATGTGGAATTCCCTTCCACAGGCGGTGATCTCAGTGGGGAGCATCGATAGCTTCAAGAAACTATTCGATAAGCACCTGAATGACCACGACATACAGGGATATACAATGTAATACTGACACATAATCACACATAGGTTGGACTTGATGGACTTGTGTCTTTTTTCAACCTCACCTACTATGTAACTATGTCATTCATTCTTGTTCTTTTTAAAGCATCGCCTATGGAAAATATAGGGTACAGAGGTTTGTCACCATGTATGGGCACTAACAAATTTAGGTTCGATATGTTGGGTATCTTTTACTCAATGAAAACTCGTCTTTTATATTTCACCCAAAAAATCTGGTATTTTATAGCATTTATGTGCCCCAAAATTAATTTTAGTGTATTTTATTACTTTATAACTTTGCGGGAATATCATGTGATATACTACCACTATTTTTTTCTCTAGGATGTCTGCTTTCCTAAAATATATAATGTTTTGGGGGTTTGTGCAATTGTCAGGCCTAAAATGATTTTTTAAACATGTGTGCAAAAAACCCCCACAAAAATGGCCCTGGCAGCGAAAGGGTTAAAGATCAAATTGTAAGTAATAATAAGAATTTATTAAGAAGTCTGAGAATTAAGTAGCAGAGATATAGTGAGAGAGAAATATTGTGTCTTGTTTACATGTGCCTGGTGTGTTCCCCAAGCTTTTTACAGGTAGAACACATCTAGGATTGGCATAGGTTTAGCTGCAAAGTTTCCTTTATGTCTATGACATTGTTACATTTCACTGCGGTTTCTGACAGCCTCTACTTGGTGTATATGACCTAAGCTTTTCTTGCACAATATCACTCAGCACCACATGATGTTTTATAGCATCATACTGACAAATTTAATCTTTACCAGGGCACAATTCCTGGTTTCTTGCTGTGCTTGCAATAGGCTTTGGAAAAAAAAGCAAGGGGCACAACATATCTCAGGAAGAGACTGTCAAAGTCACACTGGTAAATGGATAAACATGGAGGATATACAACCTTTTGCTACTTACAAATGGAACATTCTGTCTAATACAACTAAAAGGAATACAATTGTCCAAATCCAGTAGATAAAGAAAATGTAATAAACACATTGGAGTTAATTTACTAAAACTAGAGAGTGTAAATCCTGTGCAGCTCTGCATAGAAACAAATCAGCTTCCAGGTTTTATTGTCAAAGCTTAAAGAGAAGTATGGGATTTTTTTTTTTATCAAATATTCATACTTGCCTAGGTGGATGCAGCATCGGTCCAATGCTGTATCTTTCCCCGCCACCTCTTCACTGAGAACCAAGCCACCAAAGACCGCCGATGGCTCGGTTCTCTCACCCCCCGAGCGGAGAGCTACTGTCTGTCAGTCAGCCTCTCTTCTGCTCTGCTCACACTCACTGGAGCACTGAGCTGTGGAGGGGCGGGGAGCGGCCTTCTCAGCCTCTCAGCGGTCCGCTGAGAGGCTGAGACGCCTATCAGTCCAGGCACCTGGCTGATCCAGACTTCCGAAGTCGAGATGACGCGGTGCCTGGACTGATCCTGGTGAGGTTAGCATAGACCGGACTTCAGACCGCTCTCTGCTGAAAACAGGTCACAGGAGTGCAAAACGAATTGCACTCCTGTGACCCATAGGAGAAGCCCAACCAAATGAGCTCAGGCTGGACTTTTCCTTTAAAGTATACTTTAACTAAAGTCAAAAGATTTTTTTTTTAGTTTTGGATAGGGTGTAGAGGGATTAGAACACCTGTCAGGTTGTATTGCTGTCTGTGCCCCCCTTCATCTTTTCTATTTTTCCTGATTATCATTATCATTGAAAGTGAAAGTAAAAGAAAAACCCAAATTTTGGGTTGTCCCCAGAAAAGTAATAGAGGAGAAAACTTCCAATGGGGACACTAGTTCTGCTGACCTGAGGGTTCCCAAGAGATTCCCTTAATTTGCAGGGATTTCCTCTCACTTCCAGTTTGGCTATGGGACAAGAAGTAAAGGTAAATCTCCCCTTTGGACAAAGATGACAAAAACTTACAGGGGTATTAACCATCCCTTACTCTATCCAAAATGAAAAAAAAAAGTTTTGCCTATAAATCTACTTTAATTGAACAAGCTGAAGTTAGAAACTTGATTGGCTACCATTCACAGCTGCACCAGATTTTGCACTCTCCAGTTTTAGTAAATCAACCCCATAGTACATTGGCATGTGTGTATGTCTGCATCAACACAACCTCCCTTTGACTGCTAATAAACAATAAAAATGAAACTGCTTGGTTGTTTAATGAATTGAACTAGTTTTGTCACTGCTGCAAGAAGGAAAGGTATCACAAGTCAGGGATCAGCCAACCAGATGCTTTTGGTGGCATGAAGGTGGTGGTGGTGCAGCTGGATCTGGAATACCCTCCTGCCTCTGCATCATCCCAGCCGTTTCCTGTACTCTATAGAATCGGCTGTCAAAATGACAGTCCAGACCTGTAGATTATGCTGCGTGAGCTGACCCAGCCTTGTATCAAGAGTGCTCCAGATACATAGGGGGTTGCAGACCAGCTGTCACAGTGACAGAGTATCTACTCTCTCAGTGTAATCTGCAGGGCTAGTGTGAAGGCTAAGTCCTGCTCTTAATTGGTTTATTATTCACTAAGTCTGGCCATACATGGTGCAAATTTGCAGGATTCCCCATCAACACAGACAGTGCTGACAGGGGAATCCCTCCTGCTGAGCCATTGTCTTTGGGGGGACAAAGGCGAGGGCGGACAGAGGAAGCCATCCCCACCGGGAGAAGATAGTGATTATCATAATATAATTATGATAATTGTGATAAATGATAACTGGGTTTTTTTGTTTGTTTACAAACTTTTTATTAGGTACAAATAGTGGTACAAAGCGTGATATCATATATCGAGAGAAATACAAAGTAAAGTATCATTATTACAGAAAATTATTTGGATATATACAGTGGGTGATAGAATTATTTAAACAAAGTTAACTAGCATACTGTCAGGTTGTTATTGAGATACTTATACTTCAAGTATACTTCAAGAGTTTTTGGTTATGAAAATTATTTATTCAGGGTTTAAGAAGTGTTCTGCATGAATAAACCAAGGGTCCCATTTTTTGTCAAATAGATCTTTTGTATTGTTTAGGGGTCGCCGCCGACATTCACACAGCGAGTAGTTTTAAATATGGCGCCGCGGAGTTCGGAGGGACTTGGCGGTGCTGAACGAGCGCCGCCGAAATCACAGAGCCGAGATACACATAGTCGAGTGTATTCGGCTCTTTCCGGCGCCGCTCACAGTCACACCCAGTCCCGCCATTGGACCTGTGTTATGTCCATCATAGGGCGGGACTGGGCGGGACTGTGAGCGGCGCCGGAAAGAGCCGAGTACACTCGACTATGTGTATCTCGGCGGCGTTCGTTCAGTTCCGCCGGCGCCGAGTCCCTCCGGCGCCATATTTAAAACTACAACTACATGCAGCTATGTGTATGTCGTCGTCGGCGGCGGCGGTAGGCATGGACACTGGGGGCAAGGCTGCACTGACCACTGGGGCAAAGTTGCACTGGGGCAAGGCTGCACTGGGGCAAAGCTGCACTGACAAGATTGCACTGGGGCAAAGCTGCACTGGGGAAAAGCTGCACTAACAAGACTGCACTGGGGCAAAGCTGCACTGACAAGGCTGCACTGGGGCAAGGCTGCACTGACAAGGCTGCAATGGACACTGGGTCAAGGCTGCAATGACACTAACAAGGCTGCAGATGAACACTGATGAGGCTGCATTGATGGGCATTTTAATGTAAGTTTCTTTTCCTTAAACTTCCCTCCTAAAAGTTTTTTTCCTTAAAATTCTCTCCTAAACTTGGGGTGCGTGTTATACGCCGATAAATACGGTAACTGGTTTGCAGTAATTTGATCCGATCCTCATCAAAGTCACAACAATAGACAAACATAATGGGGTGATTTTCCAAAAACCGGAGAGTGCAAAATCTGGTGCAACTGTGCATGGTAGTCAATCAGCTTCTAACTTCAGCTTGTTTAATTAGGCTTTGACAAAAAAAATCCTGAAAGCTGTTTGGTTTCAAAGCAGAGCTTCACCAGTTTTAGTAAGTCAACCCCAATGTGTCTAAACTGATAACACACAAACAATTCTAATTTCTCGTGTCTTTATTGAATACACCCTTTAAACATTCACAGTGCTGGAGGAAAAAAGAAAGTGAACCCACAGACTGATTACTTCAATGAAAGGTAACTGGAATCAGTACTTTGCACACCTGGAGTCCAATTAATGAAATGAGATTGGAGATGTGATTTAGAGCTACATTGATTGGTAAAAGACACTCAAACATTTTAAGACTGCTGTTCATAAGAAGCATTGGGCTGATGTGAGCCATGCCTTGCAAAAAGGAGCTGTCTGAAGACATATGATCAAAAGTAGTTGATCTGCATAAGGCTGGAAAAGAATACAAAGCAATCTCAAAGTACCTAGGCATCCCTCCATTGACAGACAAATTGTCTAAAAATGGAGACAGTTTAGTATTATGATTATTCTTTGTAAAAGTGGGTGCCTAGCCAAGATGACACCCAAGGCACAATGCTGAATCCTCAATGAGGTAAAGAAGAACCCATGAGTAACAGCTAAAGGCTCAAAGACATCGTTGGAACTGGCAAATACCCCTATTCATGAGTCATTAGTCTTTGAACAGGCAGGGTGTCCTTTGCAAAACACCATAGAGGAAGCTGCTGCTCTCCAAAAAAAGCATTGCTGCGCAGGTAGTTTGCTGAAGAACAACTTGGCAAACTGCAATGCTACTGGGAAAATGATTTGTGGACTGATGAAACAAAGATTGAATTGTTCTGGAAGAATACTCAGGACTATGTATGGCGCAAATGGGGAACAGCTTACCAACATCAAAACATCATCCCAAAGGTGAAGTGTGGTGGAGGGAACATCATGGTTTGGGCTTGCTTCACTGCCCCTGGGCCTGGACCACTTGCCATCATTGAGGGGGAAAATGAGTTCCCAAGTTTACCAATATGTCCTACAGGATAATGTCAGGTTGGCTGTCCAGCAACATAAGCTTAGTAGAAGTTGGGTGATGCAGCAGGACAGTAACCCTAAGCATTAAAGTAAGCTCACCATAAATTCAGAAAGAGAAAATGTGGCTTTTGGAGTGGCCCAGTCAGAGTCCAGACCTTAACCCCATAGAGATGCTGTGGAATGACCTCAAGAGAGCCATTCACACTAGACATCCTACAAATATGTCTGAGCTGAAGCAGTTTTGTTAAGAGGAATGATCAAAAATTCCTACTGAATGTTTTCAGAGCTATCAAAAGCGCTTGCATAAAGTCATTGCAGCCAAAGGAGGTTGGACCAGCTATTAACCCCAGGGGTTCACTTACTTTTTCTCCAGAATGGTGGATTTTTAATTGATGTGTTCAATAAAGACACAAGAAATTAGAATTCTTTGCGTGTTATCAGCTTAAGCACATTGTGTTTGTCTACTGTTGTGAGGATCAGAGCACTTTTTATGGCAAATTACTGCAGAAAACCAGTTCATTCATTGAGGTTCACACACTTTTTCTTGCCACTAGATGCATTCTGGAATGGAAAACAAAGCAGTTACATATAGAACTAAAATGTTATGCCTTTAAACACATATGCATCATTGCATGTTTACATACATTTAAACACAAGCATTTTAATGATCATTTACACCGAAACAGCTGTGTACATATAGCGGAACAATAGTTTCTAAAGCAGAACTAAACTCTCTCAATCAGCATTCACTATTTTTAATCATTATGCTGCTAGCATTAGTAAACAGATAGGAAGGTATATTATATTTATTTGTTTTAAACAAAATGATGTCATACATCCCAGAATTCTTCATGGGCATTTCTTTCTTTCATCTGGAGGAGGGGGCTTTCTCAGCTGAACACACCCTTCTGCCTGCATGCTTAAAGTGGTGTTCCACCCCAAAAAAAAAATTAATGACTGTGCCTAAAAAAAAATTTAAAAAAACATTTGGAATTTTTTTTTTTTTTTACTTACCTCTAAATGCCTGTTGCTAGGGGGTCCCTCGTAGTCTGCCTCTTCCAGTGCCTGGGCTGGTGACATCACTTCCTCCTCGGCACAGGAAGGACTCGGCTCTGCTCTCTCCCTCCTGTCAATCATCTGGGACCCATTACAGGTCCCAGGTGACTGAGCGGCCAATCACGGCGCGCAGGGCCACTCGCGCATGCGCAGTGGGTCCCAGGCTGTGAAGCCACAGCCCGGCGCCCACAGTTGCAAGGCCGTGCCGCTGAACGGAGGGGGAGACAAGCGGGGCTTCGATCCCCCGCATCGCTGGACCCTGGGACAGGTAAGTGTCCAATTAAAAGTCAGCAGCTGCAGTATTTGTAGCTGCTGACTTTTAATTTTTTTTTTTTTTCATGGGCCCTCCTCTTTAAGCTAAGGGAAGATGGATTCCAGGAAGTAAATACTACCTGAATCATCTGCCCTTACTCAAGATGGCTACAGTTAGAGATACTAGGGCAGTGCTTTTAAAAGTGATTTCTAACAAAATAAATCACGTAGACATGGATGGGTGGGTGAGATTGCTTTGAAAATGTAAGGGTTTATGCCCTACTTTGAACTTTGCTTCATACCGACCTCAAATGGAACCCATAGGAAGCCCTTCTCTGCAAACTGATTGAAGAATTATTTCGCCCAGAGTGACAATTGGCATTACATCTACTTACTGCAACTACATTGACTATAGCAAGGGCTTGGAAAACTCCAATGCTTAGTGTTGAATCTGTCAAAAACCGTATGAACGGCATTATGGTCAACGAAAAGCTAACAGCCATATTGTCAGACACTCATGGGAAATTTCTGCGGGTGTGGCAACCCTGGATTGCCTATGCTCAGCCATCTTGGTTTGATAGTGCACTTTTGTCGCTCTAACAGCCCTGTGTTGCGATTCCTTTTCTTCTTCCTCTGCTTTCTCTTTTTTTTTGTTTCTAGCTCCTGCTCTCTTTTTCCTTTTGTTTCCTCTGTTTTCCTATCTTTTGATTAGCTACTAAGAATGCCCGGCCATCAGGCGTTGGCCTGGCTACATGGCTACGATATGTACAATCTTTACTTTTGGTACTAAAACAAACATTACACTTCTAAAGCCACGTACACACGAGCGGAATGTCCGACAGAAAAAGTCAGACAGAAGCTTTTCATCGTATATTTCGATCGTGTGTGTGCCTCATCTGACTTTTTTTTCTGAAAATTCTGATGGTTCTAGAAATAGAACATGTTCTAAATATTTCCGACGGAACCAATTCCTATCTGGAAAACCGCTCGTCTGTATGCTGTTCCAACGGACCAAAAACAACACATTCTCTGAAGCAAGTACGAGACGGAAGCTATTGGCTACTGGCTATTGAACTTCCTTTTTCTAGTCCCGTCGTATGTGCTGTACGTCAACGCGTTCTGGACGGTCGGACTTTGGTCATACTTTGGTTTGACCGTGTGTAGGCAAGACCGCTTGAATGGAATTCCGTTGGAGTTCTGTTGGAGAAACATTCGGAGTTTATTCTGACGGCAAAACCGGTCGTGTGTACGCGGCATAAGTTTATGCATTTGTACTAGGGGTGCAACGGATCGTTGCCGATCCGTGATCCGTACGGATCACCCTCCGTGGATCGGCACACCCGCGATCCGCGGAGCACTTTTCGGCCTCAGCCATAGGAAAGGCCGCGGCTTCGGCCTAGCTCCGGAGTCGGCGGCCATCTTAGTACACCCGGAAGTGGCCGCTGTCTCGACAGGAAGTGACGTTTCGTCGCCGCCATCTTGCTACACCCCACACTCCTGCACAGTACAATAATGATAGAGTGAGAAGGGGGCAAGCGGACATCTTGTTACACCCACCGGAGTTTTAGATTTAAAAGCCATTTTCAACACAAAACTGAGCTTATATGCACAAATACTGTATTTATGCATATAAGCTCGGTTTTGTGTTGAAAATAGCTTTTAAATCTAAAACTCCGGTGGGTGTAACAAGATTTGTGTGTTTTTTTTTTTTTTTTTTGGTAATCTGAAAATGATCCGATCCGTGACTCTGATCCGAGGATCGATCCGATCCGTGAGATTTTTGATCCGTTGCACCCCTAATTTGTACCATTAAAAATACTGTTTAATACTGATGTTGCTAACATTTATATGTTAACTCAAATCTTTTATATTTTATACTGTATGGCTCAGTACATTAGCCAGGTTATGTAAGCTTTTCATGCTCACATTTATTAATTGTTGAATGTAACTATCCAATTGTTGGCTCTGTTTATTTGACTGATTAATAATAAAAATCCCATGTAAAAGAAAATTTTAAATATTTTAAATAGCATTTTCAGTTTATACTACTCAGATACTGTTAATTTCCGCTTTAACGTACACTTGGGAGTAAATAACAGTTATCACATTTATCCAGATTTCTTTAAAAGTGAAGGTCTCTCTAGGAAGCAGATTCTCATAGCAATAACTTGAAAACATCAATGTATCTGTTTGTTTTGTGGTAACGTACCAGCAGTACCGCGTTACTGCAGTAAAATTACCATCACACTTAACTAAGAAAACCGCATAACCTGGTGCATCACAATGTGCTATCATGTGGCAATTTCTAAAATGTATTAGAGGCATTCTAACTAAGACCACCTCTGTTTGTTCCCATAGTCTTCACTAAAGTGCTGCTTTTTTGCAAAGCTTGTTAAGGAGGTTTCGGCATAGACCAAGCTCTGAATTCCCACAGTCTGCCCATTTCCCTAATAGAGCTTATAAAGAAGATAAATGATTTTTAATAATGCACTCTTTTCCAGCGGCATCTAACCAGGGTTCAATTTAGATCAATAACCAAAGAAGCATTTCAAAGCACAGCATAGTCATTATAGTATCTTCTTGTGTCAAGAGCTCTAGGAGCACCGTGGATCAAAGGAGACAAGCGGTAAATCAAAAGCATTGATCCTATCAACACAATGCTTGTTACTTTTACTCATTACAAATGAGTTACAATTCTATCAATTCTCTTACAAGCCCGATATGATCATGCAGAGATCATGTCTGTAGAGATTTACTGCAATTACTTGTTTAGCTATGTGGTCCTAAAGCACCACTTCAATGTAATGTAATAGTGAAAAACAGATCAGCCATTTTATATTGTATGTAATCATTACACAGTTCATCTATTACTGATATGTTCAATTTATGACAGAACAGGTTGTGGCTACTGACTGAATCAGGCTTAGAGAAACGTATACTCTCCTAAAAGATTTTCAGAATGACTAAATATCATGTTGGCCACACAAAGAAATTTGACTCTTTGGAAATGAGCAATCAGGCTAGTGAAGAAACTTTTCTATTCTGGATATTAAATCAAATGACAATTTCACATGACTTCCTTGTCACTGCCTATTACAACTACAGTTTATTGGGAGGCCATCATTAATGAACGGACTATCTGATAAATAAATCCACATCACCTGACTGCTAGTAATCAGTTACATGCCATTGATGACCATTTTTAGTCTTTATAAAGTAGACACAAGCAGTATGGTGGTTTCATATGATAGTTCCAAATTCTCCATAGTGGTCTTTAAGTATGAAATTAAAGTGGTGTTCCACCGAAAAAAAAAAAAAAGCATGAATGTTCCTTAAAAAAAATTTAAAAAAACATTTGGAAAGATTTTTTTTTTTTTTTACTCACCTCTAAATGGCTGTTGCTAGGGGGTCCCTCGTAGTCTGCCTCCTTCAGTGCCTGGGCTGGTGACATCACTTCCCCTTGGCACAGGAAGGGCTGAGCTCTGCCTACCTCCCTCTTGTCAATCATCTGAGACACATTACAGGTCCCAGATGACTGAGCGGTCAATCACGGCGCACGGCGCCGCTCGCGCATGCGCAGTGGGTGCCTGGCTGTGAAGCCACAGCCGACGCCCACAGTTGCAATGCCGGCGCCGCCAAACGGAGGGGGAGACGAGCGGAGCTTCTATCCCCCGCATCGCTGGACCGTGTGACAGGTAAGTGTCCGATTATTAAAAGTCAGCAGTTGCAGTATTTGTAGCTGCTGACTTTTAATTTTGTTTTTAAAATGGGAATTCCTCTTTAAAGGGCTAGCTGACCCAAAACTGATATTTATTTATTTTTTTTAAGCTACCAGGTCTGCCTATTTGTCTTATTGACGTTATAAGGGGGCCTTACTTTCCCTTTTGGGTTTTCTGTTATAAAAATTAGAGCAGGAGGAATCAGGTGTAAAGTCAAGGAGAGCAGAGCTGGGAACTCTAGCAGGAAGATCTTGCTACTAGAGTCCCTAAAAGGAAATAAGCCAGCATGGGATTCAGCTTACAATGTTGGTTTGAAATATCAGTTTTTTTACAGCAACTCTTTGCGTTTTCAAATGCAATATGCATTTCTGCCTTTTTCACTGGCTTTCACTGTTTTTATTGAATACACATTTGACAAATTGCAGGACTAGGGTTTTGTAGGGGCAGTGAGCTCCCTATCGTCCACTGTTAAAGTGGTACTAAACTCAGGACCCTGTATTCACTCTGTCTGGTCTACCACAGTACACAGAACATGGAAATGCAATTATTTTAGTAAATATAAACTGTCAAATACCTTTTCTCATCAGCAGTTAGAGTAGTCTTGTGACTTTTATCAGTGTCTGGTTAAAGCTTGTAGGAGGAGTTTTCATTCTCCCCTGACTGTCCTATTAAGTCTGTATGACTCCTGACCCTCTGTCTGGACATTGCTGATTGGCCCTGTGACGATCACATGCACCCTCCCAAGAAGAAAAAAAACTATAGCAATACACAACAAAAGTAGCATGTGCAGAAAGCCCCCAAGGCTCTGTTCTATCAGCAGATGTCATTGGGACTGTGGAAGAAGGGGTGGGTCAGAGTAGACAGTATGAAGAATCTTTACACAATGCAGAGGATTAACCCCTTAGGCCCCACAGTGAGCATAACAAGCATGCTTTACTGCATACATAGATTGATTTTACTATTGTGGGTTTAGTAAGACTTTAACCAGTGCTCACTACTACTGTAAATAAAGACATGGCACTGCTTAAAGTGGTTGTAAAGGCAGGAGGTTTTTTTTATTTTATTTTTTACCTTAATGTATTATCTGCATTAAGGTAAAAAACCTTTCATGTTCAGCTCCCCTCCCCCAGGTACTTACCTGAGCCTTATCGCAATCCAGTACTGTACCTGAGAGCTATCTCTCCCTCCTCACAAGCCCAGAGACTGCACTGGGAGCCATTGGCTCCTGCTGTTGTCAATCAAATCCTGTGAGGGGGGAGAGGGGAGGGAGCAAAGCCACGCTGTGTGTGTCATTGGACACACATAGCCCAGCTCAGGAGTGAACCTGCCTGAATGCCCCTACAACAAGCAGCTTACTATGGGGGCAATTGGAAGAGAGGAGGAACAGAGAGTGCTCGCAGAAGACCCCAAAAGAGGATGTTTGGGGCGAAACAATGAGCAGATAAGTATTGTGTGTTTATTTAAATGAAACTTTTTACAATCACTTTACATAGAATATTGTAGTCTTAGCAGCCTATTTAACTAAAATACAACAAAATAAAAAAAGCAAATAAAAATATAACCATAAATGTTAGTAACAAACCAATAAGGTCTAGGAAGGCATATACCAACACAGTTGCACCTGTACACCTGTAAAACAGCAACAGAAAGAAGAATACAAAAAGCCTGACAACTGTATATGGGTTCGAGATGGGTCCTGCCTCCATTGCATCTTAGCTTAGCTTAAAATGATATCATTAAGTTGCTGGCCTATGGTAAATTCCTTAGCTTGGTAGCTACTTAGAAATAAGCACAACTCAGTTACCTTAGCTGTCTTTTTCCTTGTTTGAAACAAAAAGATCCGATAGACAGCACACTTGTGAAAATTGGCATGGACTTCTGAACCTGTAGGAACCCTCACTGTACTGTCAGCAAAACCCCTTAATGTTTTTTTCAATGAGCAGTCTTGAATCAGAAGGACCTCCAGCATAGCTTCAAAAAGGATGATTAACTAAATGGGCAGAGGCCATTGACTTTATTCACAACATCCCTTTGTAAACCCCATGGGCCTTGCTAGAAGTGTCTAAGTATCAAAAATACACTGTTCCACAACATTTTCTTTAACAACAAACTGCAAAGGCCTGCAGCTGGTTAAAGAGAACTGCAGGAGCTGCATTTAGGGCTGCTGATAAGGCAGTACAGGCAGCCCTCCTGTACTGGGCCCAAGCCCCATCAGTTCAAAATGGGGGCCCAGGTACCTGCCAAGCAGGAGGGCCAGCAGTACTGCCTTAATGCTGACACACGTGACTCTTGTGCAGTGCTGCTGGCTTCAACTTTTCTTTTCTTTCTCCTGCTGCACTGCAAGAGGATCAGTTCTAGTATGTGCGCCCCCTTCTGCCTGTTGTCTGGGACCTGTGTGTCCATTTTCCCCTCGGTGTTGCCATTTTCCCTTCTCTCCTCTCCCACCAACAGCTGCGGAGAGCACACAGGTGGGTTACCATCCTGAATGAACACACCACCCTGAATGAACCCCTGCTCACCATCCTGAATGAACACACCACCCTGAATGAACCCCTGCTCACCATCCTGAATGAACACACCAGCCTGAACAAACACAGTGAGCGATCAGTACCGATCGCTCACTGTGGAGGTGCAGCTATTTACTTGAATGGGTCTTGTTCGATGGGGGTATCATTTCTGCCATGGCTGCAAAGCATAGCATTGTAGGCATTGCATTTTAGCAAAAATACCATTTGAAATTTTCGGGGGAGGGGGGCCCTGTCAGGTAGGCTGTACGGGGCCCCGTGATTTCTATCAGCAGCCCTGGCTGCCTGAAGTGATGCTTCTCCTGCTCTCTCTTACTTTTATCTTATTTTCTTCAACCCATGCAAGGTCCTCCACAGGGAGAAACAAATCATTTTAATGAACTTTTTTTCAAATATTTTGCCAACTCTGCAAGTTACAGGTGACTTATAAGGTAGCCCTTTAAAACAAAAATAAAGCTGAATTGCAGCCACATGTACCATACATGCTCTGTTAGGTCCCTTATCTGTCTCTGTGCTTCAATTTGTAACCATTTTTAATCTGAGAAGCATTGGCTCTGTATTATTCTGATACAATAGAACTGCTCTCCCACTGACATATTAAGAAGTGTCCTTTATTGTCACCATTACATGTGACAACACAGTACTTAGCACAGCACTGCCCTAGCTAAAGCAGTAACATCTTATGACATTACATACATTGAGTCAATAAAGTCACTTGACAGAATCCTAGCAGGCATAGGCACAGCCAGGGGTAAATTAGTCACCCACGCCATCATCTGCAAAGCCAACACTATGCGCCAACAAGTCCTTGACATCCATAAGGAAGTTATATGTCAATGGCTTATGTAGTTTAGCTGAGTTGGGCAGAAGAAATTGAGTTAGTGATAATAAACTGGAAAAGAATGACAGAGATAGGAAATACAACTCCCTATTTCTAGCCAACCCTGG
Source organism: Lithobates clamitans (assembly GCA_037952925.1). Classification (NCBI taxonomy): domain Eukaryota; kingdom Metazoa; phylum Chordata; class Amphibia; order Anura; family Ranidae; genus Lithobates; species Lithobates clamitans. The sequence continues at coordinate 8,902,630 of JBBGZY010000014.1, forward strand.
CCTGGCATACCTGCTCCAATGTACCAGCTAACTGATTTAAACACTACATTTATTCTAAACTAAGAAGATAAAAACAAGAGAAAATTGTCTGGATTCACCACACCTCAGGTGAACTCATACTCACTTTCGGCCACCAACTAAAGCCAGCCATACATGGAACGAAATTTGGCCAGTCCAGCAGGGACTCGCTGAATTTTGATCCATGTATGGACAGGCTAATTGTACACAAGTCAATATAAGGATCGACCAGCCTGTCAGTTTTTTGCCGAACGATCAGTGATGCCAGCTATAGCCAGCAACACTGATCATTTTATTCTGACGACAGGAAAATTGCCCCACTGTCAGAATACAATAGTTCAGTGGGAAGGGTTCTCCAATCCACATTGAACAAAAAAAATTGAATCATGTATGGCCCGATTAAGGCTCTTTGGGATGCCTTTCTCAGAGTTATCTAGGCTGGCCTCTCCTCAGATCTGCTGTCTTCCTGTTTTATGGCATCAGCAAACTTCGCTTACAACTGGCTGGGACCTCCAATCATGACTAAAGAATATCTGGACCATTTGCCCAATATCTCATCTTGCCTGAGGTCACTGGTAAAGCACCCATATGACGACCTCCCCTTCCCCATTAGGTGTTCTTGGGCCTAGGTCTAACCAAGAAGGCCACACATTGCTTTTTACTCTTTTTTGACTCTCTGCAGATGGGTCTTCTGAAGTCCTGTGTATAGTTTTCAATATTCATCTTCTCCCCAAGAGGTGCCAGCCAAACCCTGAAGCTAGTTTGTACATGCTGCTGTCCATCACCCACAGAGGGCTTCCTCCTCAACCAGGACAAGTAACCAGAGGCTGCTGGTAGAGGGTTGGGAATCTCAGCTGTAAAGAATACCTCTGTTTTCCTTAATTTTGTTTGAATGTTTATTTTTGGCTTCGGGAACCCCAGCAGATTCTGAGCTGAGCCGGTAGCATACCATTTATCAAATTGTCAGCATTGATTTTCCCCTATTTTTACATGTATTATTGCTCAATTTTGACCACTGGATGAAGCAGAACTCTGCTTTGCTAGCACAGCTAGAGGGTAGGAGAGGACAAGGAACTTTTGGCCAAAGAAACAAATAAAAACAACCGGCCCTTTCATAGTAGAAACAGTTGTAGGTTAAAGAAAGTGTACCACACAAATTGTGCCACAATGCTACAGCCATGAGCAGCCAGAGTAACAAATCTTGTCACATGCATATGCTGAAAAAAGAGGATTGTAAAGGGAGGAGTTCTAAATAAAGAAGTATGTTATAAACTAAACAAAATGACTACTGCTATAGAAAAATGATATAGGCTTTCCCAAATAAATACTGCAAGGGAGGTCAATGATGAAAGATATTCTGCAGGTAGCTACTCTATATATTACCTAGCATCTATCACCTACTCTGACTGAAATCTGAATGGGGAATATCTCCACTAGCTAAATATATATCATTTGTACTGCCTAGGGTGAAAATGCCCCACTGTCCCTCAGTCTAGTCTTTCCTGTCCCTAAAAGTGGCTAAAATTGAAGCACTGGAGTATCTTGTTGTGGCCTAAATGCTGAGGAAGCCTAAACCCCCTTGGGTATGTCAGTGTGTTGTGTTTGTAGAATGGGTGTTAGCCACTGATGAACTTTGGTCTCTTCTTCTGCTTTAATCTACATAGGCACAAATAAAAGATCATTGAGGAAGCATCTTTCTTCAGTGACAGAGCAAAAAAACCCCTGTTGGATGTTTGCCAATCACTGGTCAAACTCTGCCTGACTGTAAAATGACCCCTTCCTATCTACCATCCCCAGAGTCTACCTGATAAAACTGAAATAAATGTCCAGCCAAGTGCCTGCTGACATCACATCCTGCACACAATTAACCCCCTACTAACCCAAACCCATCAAAAACCCTGTATTTAGCATTTCCCCTATGTATTCAGCCTTGCTCTAGACCTATGGTTATTGGTTCTTGGCTTGTGCACCACCCCAAGATATTCCAAACATGGTAATCAAATGAGAGATGCTTGATGCTCTGATATCAGAGTCGTTAATGGCTTGGGTACCGCCTGAGCCAGGTCTTCTATATTATTCTAGTTACGTTAACTGAACTAAACAAGCCCCTCTGGAGGCCCCAGACTATATCAAAACACAGAGAAACAATTTGCAGATCAATATCTCTTGCATCCAAGCAGGTTTTTTGCTGTAGGGATGCAATGAAAGGGAACCATGGCAGTCTAGCTTAAAAACTTGATCAGGTGAGACCAAAGCCACAAACATCACTTACTAAGGTTTACTGAACAAAATGTTACAATCAAATATTCTGACTCCTCAGAATCCTTGTTGCTATTTATGAATACCCTGCCCTATTTGTGTATGTCAAAACTCATTTAAACCTATTAAACCCTACCTATTCCTGTGTGTATGTGTAATATATTATATATATATATATATATATATATATATATATATATATATATATATATATATATATATATATATATATATATACACACAGTGGGTAAAATAAGTATTGAACACGTCACGATTTTTCTAGGTAAATATATTTCTAGAGGTGCTGTTGACATACAATTTTTACAACATGACGGTAACAACCCTTGCATTCCATACATATAAAGAAACCAAAACAAATAAGTTCAGAAATTATGTGTAATAAAATGGAATGACACAGGGAAAAGTATTGAACACGCTAACTGAAATTTATTTAATACTTCGTACAAAATCTTGGTTGGTAATGACAGCTTCAAGACGCCTCTTGTATGGAGAAAGTAGTCGCATGCATTGCTCAGGTGTGATTTTGCCCCATTCTTCCACATAAACAGTTTTCAAATCTTAAAGGTTCCGTGGGCCTCTTCTATTAACTTTGATCTTTAGTTCTTTCCATAGATTTTCTAATGGATTTAAGACAGGGGATTGGCTGGGCCATTCTAGCACCTTTATTTTCTTTCTTTGAAACCAAGTGAGAGTTTCTTTGGCTTTGTGTTTGGGATCATTGTCTTGCTGAAATGTCCACCCTCGTTTCATCATCCTGGTAGATGGCAGCAGATTTTTATCAAAAATGCCTTGGTACATTTTTTCCATTCATGCTTCCTTCAAAGGAATGACGTTTGCCAGTACCGTATGCTGAAAAACAGCCCCACACCATGATGTTTCCACCTCCAAACTTCACTGTTGGTATGGTGTTTTTGGGGTGATGTGCCATTTGACCTCCAAACATGGAGTGTATTATGGTATCCAAAGAGTTAAATTTTGGACTCATCTGACCAGACTATATTTTCCCAGTGTTTCACAGGCTTGTCTAAATGTTGTGTAGCAAACTTTAAACAAGCTTCAACATGCTTTTTATTTAGCAATGGAGTCTTGCGTGGTGAGCGTGCATACAGGCAATGGCGGTTGAGTGCATTACTTATTGTTTTCTCTGAAACAATTGTACCTGCTAATTTCAGGTCTTTCTGAAGACCACAAATGGTCCTTGGCTCTTGGACAACTCTTCTGATTATGCTTTTCACTCCTCTGTCAGAAATCTTGCGAGGAGCACCTAACTGTGGCCGGTTTATGGTGAAATGATGTTCTTTCCACTTACGGATTATGGCCCCAATAGTTCTCATTGGAACATTCAGAAGTTTAGAAATCCTTCTGTAACCAATGCCATCAGTATGTTTTGCAACAATAACATTGCAAAGGGCTTAAGGGAAACAGGGGAAGAGAACAGGAAGTTCCACCTATGTGCAGCATTAAAAAGTGTTTTTATTCACAATGGTTAACACTTTCAAGATAGTGGAGAAACTCCGCTCATCACATGTGTAGGGAAGCTGCTCAGGTCCGTCCTGCAGACATCGCATTGTGCCAGAGAAAGCGCTGGGGCTGGAGGGGGTGTGTGGAGCGTCCTGTGGTCACTAGGAATTCCAGGCGAACCAGCGTGGAACTCACAGCGGAAGTGACATGACTTGGAGGAGGAGAGACGGTAGTGATCAACAAGGCTACGCATTCGGGGCATTAGCTCCTTCTACTGGCCTGGAGCTGAGTGATCTTACATACTATTTATGCTTGGAGGTTGGCTGTAGAATTATTTTTTATTAACTGTGTAATTTCATATTAACAATGTGCCTCTATCAAAGATCTGTGTCTCTCATGAGTTCACTGTCTTTGTACCAGCAACTGTTGTTTTTTGTTCTTTTCTGAAGGTCTTGAGAGAGCTCTTTGCTTTTACCCATCATGAGATGTTTCTTGTGTGACACCTTGGTAAAGAGACACCTTTTAATAGGCTATCGGTTGAGACTGAACCAGCTGATATTAATATGCACTGACAAGAGGCAGGATTGCTTTCTGAATACTGATAGATTTCAGCTGGTGTGATGGCTTTTCATGCCTTTTTGCACCTCACTTTCTTTATGTGTTCCCTGTGTCATTTCCATTTCCATTTCATTCCTGTGTACTTTTTACCTGGTGCCATTCCATTTTGTTACACATAACTTTTTCTGAACCACTTTGTTTCAGGTTCTTTGTATGTATGGATTGCATGAGTTGTTACCAACATTTGGTGAAAATTTCAGGTCAATAGCACCTTTAGAAATATATTTACCTAGAAAAAAGGTGACGTGTTCAATATTTATTTTACCCGCTGTGTGTGTATATAATATATATATATATATATATATATATATATATATATATATATATATATACACAGTGTGTATATATATATATATATATATATATACACAGTGTACATATATATATACAGTATTTCACAAAAGTGAGTACACCCCTCACATTTTTGTAAGTATTTTTATTACATCTTTTCATGTGACAACACTGAAGAAATTACACTTTGCTACAATGTAAAGTGGTGAGTGTACAGCTTGCATAGCAGTGTAAGTTTGCTGTCCCCTCAAAATAACTCAAAACATAGCCATTAATGTCTAAACCGATGGCAACAAAAGTGAATACAACCCTAAGTGAAAGTGTCCAAACTGGGCCCAAAGTGTCAATATTTTGTGTGGCCACCATTATTTTCCAGCACTGCCTTAACCCTCTTGGGCATGGAGTTCACGAGAGCTTCACATTTTGCCACTGGAGTCCTCTTCCACTCCTCCATGACGACATCAAAGAGCTGGTGGATGTTAGAGTTCTTACGCTCCTCCACCTTCTGTTTGAGGATGCCCTGCAGATGCTCAATAGGGTTTAGGGCTGGAGACATGCTTGGCCAGTCCATCACCTTTACCCTCAGCTTCTTTAGCAAGGAAGTGGTCATCTTGGAGGTGTGTTTAGGGTCGTTATCATGTTGGAATACTGCCCTGTGGCCCAGTCTCCGAAGGGAGGGGATCATGCTCTGCTTCAGTATGTCACAGTTCATGTTGGCATACATGGTTACCTCAATCAATTGTATCTCCCCAGTGCCGACCATATGCTGCACACTGCATCTAATTGGTCTGCATGGCTGTTCATGCACAATCATGCACAGATCATGCAGATGAAAGCCTGCAAACAGTTTGCTGAAGACAAGCAGACTAAGGACATGGATTACTGGAACCACGTCCAGTGGTCCGATGAGACCATGATAAACTTATTTGGTTCAGATGGTGTCAAGTGTGTGTGGCAGCAACCAGGTGAGGAGTACAGAGACAAGTGTGTCTTGCCTACAGTCAAGCACGGTGGTGGGAGTGTCATGGTCTGGGGCTGCATGAGTGCTGCCGGCACTGGGGAGCTACAGTTCATTTAAGGAACCATGAATGCCAACATGTACTGTGACATACTGAAGCAAAGCATGATCCCCTCTCTTCAGAGACTGAGCCGCAGGGCAGTATTCCAACATAACGACCCCAATCGAACTTCCTCTTTATAGTGCCATCGTACGTCTTGACGATCGGAATTTCCGACAACATTTGTGCGACCATGTGTATGCAAGACAAGTTTGAGCCAACATCCGTCGGAGATAAATCCCAGGATTTCGTTGCCGGAATGTCCGATCATGTGTACGCGGCATTACATCCACCAGATCCATGTTGTCGTCATGAAGGAGGGGAAGAGGACTCCAATGGCAACCTATGAAGCTCTGGTGAACTCCATGCCCAAGAGGGTTAGGGCAGTGCTGGAAAATAATAGTGGCCACACAAAATATTGGCACTTTGGGCCCAATTTAGACATTATCAATTAAGGGTGTACTCACTTTTGTTGCCAGCGGATTAGACATTAATGGCTGTGTGTTGAGTTATTTTGAGGGGACGGCAAATTGTCCATTCTTCAGTGTTGTCACATGAAAAGATATAAGAAAAAACATTTACAAAAATGTGAGGGGTGTACTCACTTTTGTGAGATACTGTGTGTGTATATATATATATATATATATATATATATATATATATATATATATATATATATATATATATATATATATATATACACTACCGTTCAAAAGTTTGGGGTCACATTGAAATGTCCTTATTTTTGAAGGAAAAGCACTGTACTTTTAAATGAAGCTAACTTTAAACTAGTCCTAACTTTAAACAAATATACTCTATACATTGCTAATGTGTTAAATGACTATTCTAACTGCAAATGTCTAGTTTTTGGTGCAATATCTACATAGGTGTATAGAGGCCCATTTCCAGCAACTATCACTCCAGTGTTCTAATGGTACAATGTGTTTGCTCATTGGCTCAGAAGGCTAATTGATGATTAGCAAACCCTTGTGCAATCATGTTCACACATCTAAAAACAGTCTAGCTCCTTCCAGAAGCTACAAAACTGACCTTCCTGTGAGCAGATTGAGTTTCTGGAGCATCACATTTGTGGGGTCAATTAAACGCTCAAAATGGCCAGAAAAAGAGAACTTTCGTCTGAAACTCGACAGTCTATTCTTGTTCTTAGAAATGAAGGCTATTCCATGCGAGAAATTGCAAAGAAATTGAAGATTTCCTACAACGGTGTGTACTACTCCCTTCAGAGGACAGCACAAACAGGCTCTAACCAGAGTAGAAAAAGAAGTGGGAGGCCGCGTTGCACAACTAAGCAAGAAGATAAGCACATTAGAGTCTCTAGTTTGAGAAACAGACGCCTCACAGGTCCCCAACTGGCATCTTCATTAAATAGTACCCGCAAAACACCAGTGTCAACACCAGTGATTAAGATGGGCAAAAGAACACAGACATTGGACAGAGGAAGACTGGAAAAAAGTGTTGTGGACGGATGAATCCAAGTTTGAGGTGTTTGGATCACAAAGAAGAACGTTTGTGAGACGCAGAACAAATGAAAAGATGCTGGAAGAATGCCTGACGCCATCTGTTAAGCATGGTGGAGGTAATGTGATGGTCTGGGGTTGCTTTGGTGCTGGTAAGGTGGGAGCTTTGTACAGGGTAAAAGGGATTCTGAATAAGGAAGGCTATCACTCCATTTTGCAACGCCATGCCATACCCAGTGGACAGCGCTTGAGTGGAGCCAATTTCATCCTACAACAGGACAATGACCCTAAACACACCTCCAAATTGTGCAAGAACTATTTACAGCAGAAGCAGGCAGCTGGTATTCTATCGGTAATGGAGTGGCCAGCACAGTCACCAGATCTGAACCCCATTGAGCTGTTGTGGGAGCAGCTTGACCGTATGGTACGCCAGAAGTGCCCATCCAACCAATCCAACTTGTGGGAGCTGCTTCTAGAAGCGTGGGGTGCAATTTCTCCAGCTTACCTCAATAAATTAACAGCTAGAATGCCAAAGGTGTGCAATGCTGTAATTGCTGCAAAAGGAGGATTCTTTGATGAAAGCAAAGTTTGATGTAAAAACAATGTTATTTCAAATACAAATCATTATTTCTAACCTTGTCAATGTCTTGACTCTATTTTCTATTCATTTCACAACGTATGGTGGTGAATAAGTGTGACTTTTCATGGAAAACACAAAATTGTTTGGGTGACCCCAAACTTTTGAACGGTAGTGTATATATATATATATATATACATACAGAGAGAGAGAGAAAAATCTACATGGAATTGCAAGAAAGTTCTCATCTCTCACATTAAGTAACTGATGTATTGGGCATATTAATAAAAATAATATAATTACGACAATCCTATTAAAAAGACAGGTCATCCTTCAAATATAAAGCATAAACTGCAAAAATGAAAACAGCTTACTTAACCATGACTGGTGTGCAACAATAAAAGAGGAAAAACAGGATCTAAATGGCTTGTAGGAAGTTACAAACCGGTCCAATAATGCTGTACTACATGGTTTAGCAACCGGGGAGACCGTTCTTGTACGTCAGAGATAACTGATATGTGCTATAAAACACAGAGATAGGAATCATCCTTGTGTATAGAAAAACATTTGCGTGAGTTTGAGAGGTAATTACTCTAGGAAAATTCCTATTACCTTAGAAGAACTCGAGCTCTGCATGTCACTGTGAACAGCTGTCTTTAAACTGACACAATTATTGCAGAACAGTATTTCTCCAAGGATATTGTTTCATGCAAAATGCCTCCAACTTTAGTAAAAATCCCTGTACCATGTGTACATTACTTAACATTTCACATGAAATGCTGAGAAAGAAGATGAGGAAATAAAAAGTGAAAAATAAAGAGGTGTGAAGACAAGAAAGATTAGAAAAGGGAATTTAAACAAGAAAAAAGACACATTGGTTAGGGGTACACTGGAGTGCAACAAAAATCTACCATGACTGATTCCAAAGTCTGCAATAGAATGCTTTTAAAGTGTACTGCTACACAAGGAGTCGACCAGTCTCTCGTGATACTAAAATGTCAGTTTCATTTTACAGAAGGAAGTAAAAAAAAAATGAAAGAAAAATGATTGGATGGATGGTAGGAGAGAGGATTCATCATCAAAAAATGTTGTTTACTTTTCATTTTGGATGTTGTAAAGGAGGGTCAAGTGACATTGGCTATGGCTTTCAAAGTAAGGCTGAGCTCTAGAAGTTGTGCCCCATAAAAAAGCAGTCAAGGGGCAAAGGACTAATCATCGGTATTGCCTTTGGTTTCCCTGCAGCTGAGCTTTTTTCTGAATTTGTTCTGCCCTCGTGGGGTGGTTATCTTGGTATGACCTTGCCTCTTCATGTCATAGCTCCCAGCAATGAAAACTGCAAACTAGTGATGCCACCAAATCACACCCCAAATTTGCTTAGACTACCAATCAGAGAGAACAGTGCCTTAGGTCCCACCATACTAGCTAACTTTATGCTTTCAAAAAGGGGAACTGCATTGTGCTGAATTGAGAGGTAGTGCAGGGGGTGCAGAATGAGAAGTAGAGGAGGATATGGGGATGTAGTGGTTGTGTTAGGAGGTGGGCAGGGCACTGTATTTTTTGTCTAAGAAGGGGAAAGGCGGCTTTATTTTTTACGTGAGGAGGGGACAGGGGGCTGTTTATCCTGCAACCACTGTGCAATAATTTTGGCTATTGTCTCTAAAATAATACACTCCAATTTCTATTGAGAGGTAAAACCTGCCTCATCCCTTTCTATTCCCTATCTATTGAAGTGCTCATGTAGCGTCCTGAAGTTAGCCAATTTCTACCAAACACATGACTGGAGTCTATATGCAACACCCTCCTAGTTAGGCAGCTAGCCATGCTAGGTACATTTACTTATTTTCTACTGTAGTCAGCTGAGCCGTTTGTGATCATTTTGGACTGTTCTGTGTCTCACTGGTTGAAGGTTTGGCTGCTTCTCCCTGCCTTCTGGAAGGTTCTGGAATGTAGTGGGCTGGGACAGTCAAATAAGCAGCCTGAATATTTATGTGGTCTCAGCCAATCATGGAGAGGCAGCCCAGTAGGTGGCTGGGAGAGTGCATAAAAAGTTTGAGGCCTGGAGCAGAGGGTTTTTTATCCAGGAGGAGGCGGTTCCTGCTTGAAGGGCTGCTGCCCTTCTGTACAGTCCAGCTGTGCTTCTTCTTCTGCTCATCGAGGTCCCAGCAGGGTCTGTAGTAATATACCCAAACCATTGTGACTGATATGCTTTGATATGCTCTGCTATTTCAGTATACAAGATAGCTTAAATTTGCCATACTATACTATACTATTATACTATATAATATACTATGCTATACTATTACTATAACAGAATGCTTATAAAGATGCGTGCACAAGCACTACTCTATATATACATCATTGTGGGTTGGTAAGCCATGGGACAGGATGTATGACTCATAACCAGATAGCCTGTTGACCCGTGTTAACTCATTATGAGGTATCTTGGAGGGTCACTGACGTGTATAACCATATAACTATATATTTCTATACAAATACATAATTTACTAACCACTCCTAACCACTCCCCCTCCCCTCTTTCTATTGGTATGTTGAACCATATGTAAGCTGTAACACACCTAATAAAGGCAGACATTTTACAAATGTACAACTTGGTGTACCTAAAAGGAGGGTGGTCATCCAGAATACCTACTATTTACTTTCAGATGGGGGCTCGTTTCCGGGTAGGACAATCATCCATGTTGGGTAGAAATTTGTCTATTTTGACAAATTCTTCCTTACACTCGCTCTGATAAAGTCTTAGCCTTTTAAATCTAAAGAGAAAGGAGGGACGGACCACGCCTTAATAGACACACTCACAGGAGAGTGACATTGTAGGGTCTTTGGGAGACCCGAGTCTTTATTTAAGACGTTCAGTATTCTTTTGGGAAGGGTATTTAAGTAACCAACAGTGTCCGCTAAATCTTTGCTTCTCTTTCTGTTGCAAAGAAGTAATAAGATAGCTTGCGATTGCTATTTTTTTTTTGTTGTAGCAGCTTGGAGTTTCTATAAGGTTATGCCCAGGTTGGCTTTAAGTGTTTTTACTGAACATATTCTACTGAACTTTAATGGCACTAATCAGGGGGTTTCTTCTTGGAGATCTGGTCTGGAGAGTTCACAGGAGACATGTCTGGCTGATATTGGAAGGAGGCATCCAACTATCCAGGGACATTTGTGAGTACAGACCAGTGTGTGAGATCCCAGTGACTGTGTGCTGCTGCTACCCCTATGGAATTAGGGTCAGCCTGTTCTTAAAAGTGGACATTCCTTATGGTGTCCCTGTGTGTCCCAGTTCATCATTTGCTGCTGCAAGGACTGTGCTACGAGGTTTGAGGAAGTAAGAGATGTCCTTAAGTTGTTACTTTTTCCTACAAGAGTACACAGCTACCCTGCAACGATCCAAGTTCAAGCTTAATAAAGTATCAGTGAAAAAGATACCCCTAGACTGTTTATTGAGGCAGAAGAGTGACTGCGACCATGTGCCTGGCTACTAGTATACTAACTGGGGAAAGAACCTTGGGACCAAAACAGCGGGCCCTTGCAAGGGTAAGCACAACATATATTTTGAATATTTCGAGACTAGCTGAGCATACAGTTATGGGAGGAGATAAAAGGAATGTGGAATTGTGGTTTTCAAAAGTTTGTGTGCACTGTGTTTAGACACTTTATTAAACTTTAAAGTGGTTGTAAATGTTCTTTTGTTTTTTTGGAAAAATAATAAACATGTTATACTTATATGCAATGGTTTTGCACAGTGCTGCCCTGAAACTCCCCTTCATGGGTTCCAGTGATCTTGGCTACTCCCCTTCTCTAAGTGCCTCCATAGCAAGCCGCTTGCTATGGAGGCACTTGTGCGGGCTCAATCCTGAGCCGAGCTGTGTGCATCCATAAACACATACAGTGCAGCTCGGCCTTGTCTCTTCCTCACAGGATTTGAATGACAGCAGCGGGAGTCAATGACTCCCGCTGCTGCTGAGTCTATTGTGAAAAGAGAGAAAGTGGAGAAGAGCTGCTGCAGATGGGCACAGAGCTGGATCGAGATTGGGCTCAGGTAAATTTTTAGGAGGGGTTAAACCACATACAGATTAAATCCCTTTTCCAAGCATGTAATTTTAAAATTTTTAGTGTTTTTCCAACCCCACCCTTAAAGTTGCATTAAAAGAACAAATTAAATTGGCCTCCATCCCACATTTGAACAAAAGTTTGGTCAGAGGGACTTTGAATGAGGCCAATCACTATATAGAGTAAGCATGTGGGATATAAAACACAGTATTGCTTTTATGGGTTCCAACAAAAAGGGGGAAGTTTTTTGGGGACTTTGAATGAGAGATGTATACCAAAGAGCAGTCTTGGCAAAGAACATTTTGTTATACCTTGTGAAATCATGTACAGCATACTCGATGACACAAAAAAAAGGCATACACAGAATCGCATTAACGCACGGCATGCTAAAAACCACATATAAATATTGATGCCATAGAACTTGGCATATCATGGGGTAAAGACAAGTCCTGCACAACTTGGGCCACTGGAAGAGCTGGATGGTGTTGGAAAATCTAGAGTAAAACAAAATAAGAGACATAAAATCATCTGTATGGGCATCATGCATCTATGTAAGCCCGACGCGTTTCGTTGGGGTATACCAACTCTTCAGGGCCGAATGTAATCGTAATCTATAAAGAAACATAAACATATGGTAGAATATTGTAGCTGAATAATAGGAATAAGTAATGGGTGTAAGGGACAGGATGGACATCCCTTTAAATACTCACGTCAACTGCATAGATGTGAACAGAAGATCAGAGCTGTTAGAAAGGTCTGGCATGGGAGCTGAGGTAGAGACACGTGGACAAGCAGGTAGCACTGTGGATTCCCCAAGGTCAATGTGCAAATGTAGGTGACAGTGGGCCAACACTTCTGTGGACTGTGGATTGAAATTTTCTTTGCCAAGACTGCTCTTTGGTATACATCTCTCATTCAAAGTCCCAAAAAAACTCACCCCCCCCCCCCCTTTGGGTGGAACCCATAAAAGCAATACTGTGTTTTATATTACACATGCTTACTCTATATAGTGATTGGCCTCACTCAAGGTCCCGCTGACCAAACTTTCTCTCTTTTTATCTTTAAAAAAATGCTTTTTTAAATGTCCCCCATGGCAGAGCTCAGTCCCCTGTGCCATTTGTTTTACAATACCTTGCCTATTAGCCTTGAAAATTACCAGAATTCAGTTCAAAAATTTCCCCCTAAAGACTTCAATGGGGTTTGTTAAAGTGATATTAAAGTCTCGTTTTTATTTTTTGTTTACCTATAATATAAAAGTGTATGATACCACTGCTGAAATATACAAAAATAGAATATCTATCCTAGGTAGCGTGCTTTTCTGTATCAATTAATATTGTGTCAAAGATATGCTGTCCACATAGTGTTACTAATGACAAAATAATATTCCAACAAGCTACCAAAAAACTGTTTAAAGTGCTAGTGCTAAAAAATATGACAAAATATTAAAAAATGTGCAATGTGCCAATATTACTTAGTGACCATCAAATATCACATATCACCATGTATATATACTACATGCTGCAAAAAATGTCCTCAACATATGCATAAACACTACAGCCCACTAGATGTCCTCAGTTGGTGATCACTTCTGTGCAATGACGTTAGGTGCAAGGAGCAGGTTCCTGATGACGCAAATTACATTGCGAAACGCGTAGAGGCTGCATATTTTTTAGCACTAGCACTTTAAACAGTTTTTTGGTAGCTTCTTGGAATACAATTTTGTCATTAGTAACACTATGTGGACAGTATATCTTTGACACAATATTAATTGATACAAAAAAGCATGCTACCTAGGATAGATATTCTATTTTTGTATATTTCAGCAGTGGTATCATACACAGAAGTTAGCGCAATCCACTTTTATATTAAATTATCGATACTCTACCATTTTGTGTAGGCTTACATGATTGCACCAACCTAGTATATTTTTAGTTTTGCGCCGGTAGCACAACTGGTCGGATGTTATACTTACCTGCTCTATGCAGTGGTTTTGCACAGGGCGGCCCAGATCCTGCTCTTCTGGGGTCCCTCATCAGCTCCTGGCCCCTCCCTCCTGCCGAGTGCCCCCACAGCAAGCAGCTTGCTATGAGGGCACCCGAGCTGCGGCTGTGTGTGTCCATTCAGACACAGAGCGGCGGCTCGACCCCACCTTTTCTCTCTCCTCATTGGTTTACTGACTGATTGACAGCAGCTGGAGCCAATGGCGCCTGCTGCTGTCTCTCAGGCAATTAGGAGGGAGAGTCCTGGACAGCCGAATCTCTTGTGCAACTTCGCTGGATCGAGATGGGGCTCAGGTAAGTATTACAGGAGCATTAAGCTAAAAAAAACGTTCTGTCTTTAGAACCACTTTAAGTTCGGGTTTTGTGGATTTCATGCAGGCTTCAACTAACCCCCTGCAAATAAAACCTGGGCAGACCTGCATTAACTAAGCCTATATATGTATTACTTTACTTAGATTTTCTGAATCTAGTTTCTTATTGCAACTGGGATTATAACGTTTTCAGCCCTATTTTGCTTTAAGTAGCAGGAAATTGCATCTAAGAGTTTACATAGTAAATCAGTCTCAAAATCATTGATTTGCTTCTGTTTATCCAAGAAACGGCCGCACTGCGAATACCTTGTCCTCTGGGATGCTGAGCTGCAAGGTAAAGATTGCAGGGAACTAATGAATATTGGGCTCAAACAATTATTAGTTAGCCTTGGCTGTTACTTGCTACAGTTCATGCACTAGTGGAAAATGCAAGTACACAACAGCAGGGAAACTGGATCATACATAATTTATATATCACCTTGAGCTACTCAGCAAGCCTCTCAGTGCCGCTCTATACAGCCATTATTCCATTTAACATGTTAAACTATTGGAATTATTTATCCAAAAGAACAAGCTCACTGCATCCAAATGGTTAATTATTAATGGAGGAGCCATATGTGAAATATAGCATATATGAATAATAACTGTATTCAGGGCAAACATCTATAAAAAGTGATGATTTATGCAGCTTTAAGGTTGTAAGGTAACACCTAATAAACAAAAGACTAAATCAATGAACCAATGCACTAAAACTGGAAAAAGACAAAGCACGGTCAACACGCGGTCAACACAAAAATAAACTCAAACCATGCTTTTCAGATCCTTTAAGTCAGGGGTCCTTAACCTGGGGTTCATGGATCCATAAGTGGTCCATTGATGGGTTTCAGGAGGTCCATGAGGTTCAGACAAAAAAATAACATTTACATTTATTATGCAGCTCCGTCCCAATCAATGGTTTCCCATTGAAAGAAATGAAAGAAAGAGCACCCTACCACTTTTAGCACTAAGCATCTCTTGACTCCTTGTTGACCCATGTTTAGCATTTACATTTGTATCATTGTTCTCTGCCCAACCGCCATCTTGTGCCACTCCTTAACAGCAAGTGCTAATTCTCATTTTCTAGTAGTAGTAGTGGAACATTTGAGCAGAAATAAAATAGTTTTGTTTAATTTACATAAAATGATTGTATTTCATTTTATCATCACTTTGTAATGAATGCCCATTACTTTTTACATGAAAAGGCATTTTTGGTAAAATTGTTTACTTTATTCAAATGTATGTATGTATGAGGCAATCAAATTTTAATTAAATAAAGTACATATATTCATTGCATGCAAAGCTTTGTTTATGTCAATATTTCTCATGAGGGTTCCACAGCTTTCATGGGGTTCTTAAAGGGGTCGGTGACTCAAAAAAGGTTAAAAACCACTGATTTAAGTCTTGCCTGGTCTGTTTTCATTAGGTCGAAGGTAAAACACAGTATGCTTATTTAAGCACTTGACCTCCGGAAGATTTACCCCCCTTCATGACCAGGCCATTTTTTTGTGATACGGCACTGCGTTATTTTAACTGACAATTGCATGGTCGTGCAATGCTGTACCCAAATAAACTTTATGTCCTTTTTTCCCACAAATAGAGCTTTTTTTGGTGGTATTTGATTACCTCTGCGTTTTTTATTTTTTGTGTTATAAACAAAAAAAGGCCGACAATTATGAGGAAAAATTTTTTTTTTACTTTCTGCTATAAAACCTATCCAATAGAGCTGCACAATTTTGGATAAAAAGAGAATCACAATTTTTTTTGCTTAGAATAAAGATCACGATTCTCAGCATAAGATTATCTTTCACATTATACATAAAAATTGCGCTAACTTTACGTTTTAGTTTTTTTTATTTTTAATTCATTGAAGTGTATTTTTTCGCCAAAAATAGCTTTTGAAAGACCACTACGCAAATACAGTGTGACATAAAATATTGCAACGACCACCATTTTATTTTCTAGGGCAGGAGTAGGCAACCTCGGCCCTCCAGCTGTGGTGAAACTACAAGTCCCATGAGACATTGCAAGACCCTGACAATCACAGGCATGACTCCTAGAGGCAGAGGCATGATGGGATTTGTAGTTTCATCACAGCTGGAGTGCTGAGGTTGCTTACCCCTGCTCTGGGGTCTCTGCTAATATATATATATATATATATATATATATATATATATATATATATATATATATATATAATGTTTGGGGGTTCTCAGTAATTTTCTAGCAAAAAATACTGATTTTAACTTGTAAGCAACAAGTGTCAGAAAAAGGCTTAGTCTTTAAGTGGTTAAACTGCCCTCATTTGCAGACCGAAGTGCATCCCTTTGATCTAAAAGAACCAAATGATACAATGTTCCTTTTTATCCCAGCGCTGAACAATGTTGTGATAAACTTTGCCGGCTGCTTTTTTTTTTTTTTTTTGACCGCTCTGAGCAGAGAACAGCTCTGCACTTGTTACATTAATCATGGATTAAGATCGTGAGGGGGGGTTGAATTGAGATTTGGATTTTTTTTTAACGATTAATCTTGCAGCTCTACTATCCAATAAAAAAAATGGAAAAAAAATGTAATTTCTTTATAAATTTAGGCTAATATGTATTCTCCTACATATTTTTGTTAAAAAAAATCCCAATAAGTGTATCTATTGGTTTGCGCAAAAGTTATAACGTCTACAAACTATGGAATATTTTTAATTATTGATTTATTTTTATACTAGTAATGGCGGCAATCAGCGACTTATAGCGGGACTGCGATATTGCAGCATTCACACTGACACTTTTTTGGGGACCAGTGACACTAATACAGTGATCAGTGTTAATAAATATGCACTGTCATTATACTAATGACACTGGCTGGGAAGGGATTAAAATCAGGGACGATCAAAGGGTTAACTGTGTGCCTGACCAGTGTTTTTCTAAACTGTGATAGGTGCTTTTACTGGGGGAAGACATGGATCCTAGTCCCTGCTTTGCAGAGACACAGGATCCACACCTTCCCTCCTGTCAGAACAGCAATCTGCCTTGTTTACATAGGCACACCACCGTTCAACCTCTCTGCTCGATGATTGGTGGGTGCCGGCAGACACTGAGTCTGCTGTACCCAGCGCTGGGCTCCCACTGTCTACCCAGAAGAGCCGGATCACATACATATATAGATATATATCTATATAGATATATATATCTATATGTGTGATCCAGCGCAGAGGTGCTGCCCTGTAACAGTAAAACTGCTATGGGTCAGACTTAGGTGGTTAATAAAGAGAGAGAATGAATCCACAAAGTTTCTGAAGCATCTTGTGTTTATTTCAAATCAATCACACAACGGTTTCAAATCTATTCGATCCTTCCTCAAGTATTAACACATGAGCATGTTAATTCTTGAGGAAGGATCAAGTGGATCCAAAATTGTTGCAGATTTATCTTCTATAGTTTATGAGAAACTCTTGACTGATGGCACAGGACTTACTTTTTGCGGGTTTCCGAACATGTGGCAGCCCATTGAAATGAATGGGCTTTCAAAAATGCACAGGCGCAAACACATTCTGATGTGACCCGGCCCTTAGACTAGGTTCACACTTGCGCAGGTCTGGTATGACACAAAATCATGTGTGTTAACCTGCAGGCAAAACGCGCTCAAGGAAGGAAGGGTGACCCCTGGAAGTTGCACATCTATGATGTCCTGCTGCAATGAATGGATTGGCAACCTCAGCTTGGACTCCGACCAGGCCACGCCCCCAACGTGTTTCATTTTGCCCCCCAGAGCTTAGTCATGGGGAACCATAGTCAGGCAAAATGCACTGCTCTTTAGCAGATGCGCAGGGATGTCATTAAGATGACATCTGCAAAACATCCACATTTTTGTGCGCGCAAAACCGCATAGTGCTGCAAGCAATTCTGTGTGGCACAATTTTTAAAAATAAGGGCCTGGGACTTCACTGAAATGGATGGGCTTCCCTACCCACAGAACACGGTTCGCACAACTGTGAACTTAGCCTTATACTAAGGTGTGCTGCACAATTTACATGAGATACATATTTACCGTATTTATTGGCGTATAACACGCACTTTTTCCCCCTTAAAATCAGGGGAAAATCGCGGGTGCGTGTTATACGCCGATCCCCTGCGATCCCCCGCTAATCGTGAGCGGAGAGATCGCCGGCCGCCAATATACAGATTGCCGAAAATGAAAATTGAAAAAATTGAAAATTGAAAATGGCGCCGCCGGTGCCGAAATACATAGCACGGCTCTCGGCCACTTTCGGCTCTATTCGTAGTCCCGCCCGGGATGGGTGTGACTGTGAGTGGAGCGAGCGCCGCCCATATACAGATAGCCGAGTGTACTCGGCTACGTTTGGCTAGCTCCGCTCACAGTCACGCCCAGTCCCACCCTATGATGAACACAAGGACTGGGCGTAACTGTGAGCGGAGCTAGCCGAACCTAGCCGAGTACACTCGGCTATCTGTATATGAGCAGCACTCGCTCCGCTCACAGTCACGCCCATCCCGGTCGGGACTACGAGTGGAGCCGAAAGTGGCTGGGAGCCGTCGCAAGTCACGGCTATGTATTTCGGCGCTGGTGGCGCCATTTTCAAACTGCAGTGACACTGACATGTCACTGCAGTTTAACTGCAGCCTGGGCAAGGCTGCAAATGGACACAGACAAAGCTGCAGATGGGCACTGACAAAGCTGCAAGGCTGCAAATGGACACTGATAAGGCTGCAAATGACACCAAGGCTGCAAATGACTGCAAGGCTGCAAATGACACTGGACAAGCATGCAGATGGACGCTGTGCAAGGCTGCATTGATGGGCATTTAAATTTAAGTTTTTTTCCTTAAAACATTTTTTCCTTAAAATTCCCGCCTAAACTTGGGGTGCGTGTTATACACCGATAAATACGGTATACACTGAGCTAGAAATAAAATGAAATTGGTTTACCTTGATCTAGTGCTAAGAACTCTAAGTTACTACTGAGAGGCTTTGGGATTACAAAGTGACATTTACTGGTCTACTGCTAATACTGCTAATTAGAGCTACATGATTAATCGTTAAGAATTGAGATTGCAATTTTTCCCCCCTTGCAATTTTAAGAAAGCATTTTCTGGATTCTATGCAGAATTCTCTGCTCGAGCAGACAGCTCTCAAAAACAAAACAAAACAAAAAAAACAGGCAGTCTGCCAAGTTTCACAGCATTCCTCACCCACTGAGCTAACTATAAACATTGTAACATTTTGTTATTTAGGTCAAAAGAATGAACTTCGGTCAGTAAATGAGATCTGTTTAACCGCTTAAAGATTTAGAGCCAGTTCACACCATAGAAACGCAGTCCGGATGGGTTCCAGGTGCTTTTCTGCATGCGCGTTTTTGATGTGTTCCAGTGCGTTTTTGATGCATTTTTGGTGCGTTTTTGATGCAGTCCAGTGCTTCCCCCCCCCTCTTTTTTCTTAACCTTAAGGACAAGTGTGTTGCAGTACATTTTTGGTGCATTTAGGTGCGTTCCGGTGTGTTCCAGTGCATTTTTGATGCATTTTACAGCATTCCAGTGCAGAAAAAATGCAGCATGTTCTACTTTTTTCTGGAACGCACTGGAACTGCAAGCACTGGTTTGAACTATGCCATTGAAAACCATATAACCTACTTTCCATGCGTTTTTTTTTTTTTTTTAATTTAATCATTATTAAAAAAGTTTTTCATACAAAATACACAACATTCTATTACATCTTAAAATCTTTCATCTCTCTTCTTATTTCTAATCCCCCCCCCCCATCCCAATCTGTTATCCTCATTTCATTTTCTACTTCAGTCCATTTCACTCATTCCCTGCACATATTTCTCTGATGATTTGAAAACATTCCATTTCTCCCAGATTGCTCTGTAACTTTCGATCCGTCCCTGCTCTCCGCTGCATAGGTACTCCATGTTACATACATGGTCTACTCTTTGTAGCCACTCTTTTATACTTGATTTCCTTATATACATCCATTTTTTTGGAATGAGTGCTTTTGCTGCGTTGAGCAGGAACAGGACCAGAGTTTTCTTATATTGTTTTCTTGTTTTGTTTGTCCCATGAAACAAACAATTCCAGGGGTTTGGTGGGATCTTCTCCCCAGTTATCACCTCAATGTATTCTAAAATTTCCTGCCAGTAGTCTTTTATCTTTGGGCACTCCCACCCAGGGGCGGACTGATAACTCATGGGGCCCCCGGGCAATAGGAGATTATGGGGCCCCCAGGCAATCAGAGATTATGGGGCCCCCAGGCAATCAGAGATTATGGGGCCACACAGTATACACACACACAGTATACAATCACACAGTATACACATACATGTACACAGTATACACAGACAGATGTAAAAAAACCACAGATTTATACATACTGTTCCTGGTTTTACTGAGGCTGGCAACCCTGAGTGGCCCAGGGCCCTCGGACACTGCCCGAGTGGCTCAATGGTCAGTCCGCCCCTGCTCCCACCATATGTGTATTGTTGTTCCTATTTGTTTACAGTTCCTCCATCACTGAGAGGGCTTATTTGGCTGGAATTTGTTAATTCTCTCTGGTGTCAGGTGCCAACGCACCATACACTTATAATTTGCGTCTATCGTAGTTATGTCAGATGCATAATTGTGTACTGCTCCTATCATTTGCGTTTCATCTAATTTTATGCCCAAATCTTGTTGCCATTGTTCTATGAAGGGTAGGGTCGTATTTCATACATTTGAGATATTCCATGTTTTACAGGCGTTTTTGTGTTACAGAGCTTTTCGATTGGAGTTAACGTTTTCTCATCTCTGATTGGTTGGGGGATTGTGCTTACTAAATGTTTTATTTGCAAATATTCCCAATCGTTAACATGGTGACACCCGTGAGTCATAATTAAGTCCTGCTTTGTCCTAATTTTACCTTGCATAATGATATCCTTTAATTGTGCGGTTCCCATTTGATTTCCCAACCGTGTCCCATTTCCTGGGATAAAAAAATTTGTGTCCGTTAATGAGATTAGAGGTGAATTATATTTCCATTTTTCTTTTCGATACAATGTGTCCCATACTTTAAATAAATTTTTAGTTAACTCATGTGTATCTCTACTGTGTGTTCTCAGTTTCGGTGAAATCTAAATAATTTTTTGAAGTTGTGTCATGTTTATGTGTCTTCCATTCTCACCCATCTCTTTTTAGTGTTTGTGTTTGCCCATTCTATTAGTCTTGCCAACATAATCGCCTTATAATACCTTTTTACATCCGGAAGTGCCATCCCTCCATTTTTTTTTTCCTAGTTAAGAGAATATTTACTCTGGCTTTTTTATTTTGCCATATACATTTCAGGATTATTGTTTTTCTTACTTTGAAGAAACTTTGTGTTAGTTCTATCGGAAGCATTTGAAATTTATATATTATTTTTGGTAAAATCACCATTTTTAGTATATTTATCCTCCCTATCCATAAGATTGGTCTCCTCGATATATTTTTTATCTCTGTTTTAACTTCGTTAAGTAGTGGAATATAATTGGCATGATATAACTTCTCAAGGGTAGGTGTTATTTTAATTCCTAAATTTCTTCTCTCTCCCAGGTAAAAGGGAATTCCTGTTGTAGTGCTTTTTCCTCTTTTTCTATCTACACCTAGATTTAATATTACTGTTTTTATGGGATTGATCTTAAAGTTCGTAAGCTCTCCATATTCCTTCAGTTCTTTTATTAGGTTGGGTAACGACAGGCTAGGTTTAGTCATATATAGGAGTATGTCATCTGCATATGCTGCTACCTTATGTTCTTATTCTCCCACCTTAACCCCTCCTATATCCACGTTATGCCGTATTTTTGTTAGTAATGGTTCTAATGCAATTACATACAGGAGTGACGAGAGTGGGCAATCTTGCCTTGTCCCATTGAACATCTCGAAAGCAAACGACATACTCCCATTGACCCCAACCCTGGTCGTAGGGTATTTATATAAATTATTAATCCATCTCATTTATTCTTGGTCCCAGCCCTATACTCCGGAGTGCGCCCATCATAAATTCACAATCTACTCGGTCAAATGCTTTTTCAGCATCGATCGAAATGAGGAGCATTGGGGATTTACTCTCCTTTTCCTTATTCATTATTAACATAGTTCTTATACTATTGTCCCTAGCATCCCTTCCTTGTACAAAGCCTGCTTGGTCTACATTTATCAAATCTGGCATAAAGTTTTTTAGTCTCGATGCCAGGATTTTTGCATATAGCTTTGTGTCTACATTTAACAACGCTATGGGCCGATAATTAGAACAGATGGTTCTATCTTTTCCTACTATTGGTATTACTGAAATATTGGAAAGGAGAGATTTTCTTTCTTATTTCTTCATTTTCCCCTATTTTGTTTAAATAATTACATAATAGTGGGACTAATTGTTCTTTAAACCTTTTGTAATATTTAATCGTAAACCCATATGGGCCTGGGCTTTTTCCCCTGGTGTTTCCTTTAGGGCTTTATAAATTTTGTCTTGAGTAAATGGTTCATCTAATAACTCAGCACTTTCTGATGTTATTTTTGGTAGATTAACTTCCGCTGGGTACTCCTGTATTTTAGATTTTCTACTCTCCTCCTCCTGTCATGTCTCTTTATTTCTAATTGCATATAATGCACTGTAGTTGTTTTAAAAGCCTTTGCAATATCAGTTGTCTTGTATTTCATTTTGCCTTTCTCATTTTTTACCTTTTCTATATAGTTTAAGGTTTTTTTCCTTTGATATTTTTGCTAGGTATTTCCCGGGCTTGTTCCCCCACTTGTATCTTTCTTTTGCAACATTTTTAAATACTTTTCTAGTTTCTTGTTCCATCACGTCCCTTAACTGACCCCTTTTTATAACAATCTCCTGATACGTGTCTATGTCTAATTGTGTTTTATGTTTTTGTTCCAGCTCATATAGTTCTCTTATTGCATTTTTCATTTTTATTTCTCTTTCTTTCTTTTTCCCGGCTCCTATGGAGATCAATTTTCCACTAATATAGGCCTTATGGGCCTCCCAAATTGTCGCCTTTGTCACATCCGGTGTATCATTTGTACTGAAGTATTGTTCGATCTCAGTCGTTATTATTTTTCCTACTTCAGCATCGTCTATAAGATCTTCGTTCAATCTCCAAGTCCCTTTTCTATGCTCCTTATCATTGAATCTTATCCTTACTGTTACAGGAGCATGATCAGAGATTGAAATTATTCCAATCGACGCCTCTACTACATACTCCAGTATTTCATGAGACACCAGAATGTAATCTGATCTTGAGTACGTGTCGTGCACCGATTAATGAAATGTGTAGTCCTTTTTGTTTGGGTATGTTATTCTCCATGCGTCGACTAACTGCTGAATGTACATTTATTTTTTTTATCAATTTTAGTTGTTTATTTTCTCG
Source organism: Lithobates clamitans (assembly GCA_037952925.1). NCBI lineage: Eukaryota > Metazoa > Chordata > Amphibia > Anura > Ranidae > Lithobates > Lithobates clamitans. The sequence continues at coordinate 8,926,210 of JBBGZY010000014.1, forward strand.
CATCGGTCATGGTCTATTGAGGAATTGAAATCTCCTGCCAAGATTAAGTGGCCTTGTTTAAACTCCATTAGAGCATTAAGAAACCCCTTTAGGTATTTTTTGGGGTGTCTATAGGGACAATATACATTTGCTAATGTGTACCTTTTACCTTGAAGGAACAAGAAGCGACCTTCTGGGTCAACTTTCCTTTCTTCCAAAGTAAAACGGATGTATTTTGCTATTCCTATGGCAACTCCTTTTGCCCTTTTATTTGGGGAATCCCCATAGTACCAAGTTGAATATAGTTTAATATTTGAATCCAGTGCTATATGCGTCTCCTGTAGGAAGATTATCTTAATGGAATACCTTTTCAACTCTCTTAACACTATGTGTCTTTTTTCCGGGGAATTTAGCCCTATTACGTTGTATGTAATAAACTTAACGTCAGTCATTATTTATTTTTTCTACCTTTATTCTCCTTTCTTGGTTCAATAGCAAATGAGGACAAACAGATCTTCCCCCCCTCCTCCCCCCTCCCCTACTCTCCCCCCCTGTTGTTGGTATCTTGACTCCATAGTCTGGAGCACTCTCTTAGGGACTTCCTTGTCCCTCCTGCTCCCTCGGGCCTAAGGTGGAGTTCTGTATGGCGCTGTCAGACTCACCTCCCTTAATTCCAAAGAGGTGATACCAGAACACGTCAAGAGTCTGAATCTCCAAACCCCCATTATTTGTCTTTAGTCTTTTCCGCCGCTTCCCAATTCCTCCACTTGAGGTCTCCCCCCTCCCCTTTCTCCCCTCCCCCTGCCCTTATCATCTCGTGAAGAAGGAAAAGGAGAAAAAAGAAGAAAAAAAAAGTCCTCAAAAAGTTTTCTCTTCCTTTCTCTTCAAGTTGATATTAGTCAGTCTGTTCTTGTGTAATATTTCCCTGTCTTGGCCTTCTTTCCAGACAATCTTCTGGCATTGGAATCTCCAGTTTTTTACAAAATTCAGGGATCTCTTCAATAAATCTCAGTCTGGCTGTACGGCCATTTTTCCTGCCAATCAAGCATGAGGGGAAGCCCCCAGTTATATTGGACTTCATGTTCCTGTAGGATCGCCAATAAAGGCTTTAGCGTTCTCCTTCTTTTCAGGGTTTCTTGTGACAGATCTTGAAACATTTGAATACTATTTCCATCAAAGTTTATTGGCGACTTTCCCCTCAGGTTTCTCCAAAGTTGTTTTTTTTCTTCCCAATATTCAAATCGCACTATGATGTCTCTTGGGTTCTCCTGCCGAATTTCTTTAGGTCTTCTTAATCTATGTACTCTCTCAATTTTTATTGGGTTTGTTATTTCTTTATCCATCAGTGGGTTGCAAATCTTCCTTACTGTTTCTGTTAAGTCTTCATATTGAAAAGAATCTGGAACACCAGGAATCCTTAAAGGGGATGTAAACCCAATGTTATCCTTTCTAAACTACTGCAATAGGGGTTATCTATAAGGATATACATGCCTCCTGCATGTATCTTTACCTGTCAAATGTCTCCCCTCTGTCTGTTATGAGACCCGAAAAACTGCAGATTCTGTGGGTGGGTCTGTTGTCTGGAGCTCGGTGGGTGGAGTCGTGATGTCAGTAGACTCCCCGCCCACCTCTACACTCCCCTTCTCAATATGCATTTTCTCCTGTGTGTTTCTAACTGAACTTCTGCTATGATCTCTAACATCCAGTGAAAAGACAGGAAAGAAACCACATAACTTCAGCATGCCAAATCATGCTGAGGTGTGGAACAGCCAATCCTTGCAGAGCTGCTGAAGAAAAGAGTGGGGGAGGGAATTAAAAAATCATGCATGTCTTAGGCTGTCACTGACAGCAAGGGGCAGTATTTGACAAACTTTTTGTCAGTTTGTCAAGATTTCTCTCACTGAACCATAAAAGAGGATTGCTCAGAGATGGATTAACTCTGTGTGGCAAGACTGGGCTCAAATGATAGGAAATCTTATACTCTACAGTATGATATATATATAAAAAAAAAAAATTCAGGTTTACATCCACTTTAAGTTCTTTCTTCTGTCCCTATTCCCTGATCCTCTAATTTATATGCTTGTTCTTGTTGCACTCTTTTCATAGATTTAATTTCTCGTTCTAATTTTCCTATGGTAATACTGTTCATATTACTCGACTCGTTCAAGGATATGGCCAAGGTTTTTATGTATTCTCTCCATTTCAGCTTTTAACGATTTTTCCAAGGCTGCAAACATGGATTCCATTTCAACTTTTGTTCGTAAAGGGACTTTATTTTGGTGTTCCTCTTCTCCCCTTAATTCACACTCTATGTCATGCTCTATATCTAATCCTTATTCTATTCTGGATTCTGATAGTGTTTCAGTATCTATAACTGTTTTGTTTGGAGGATTTTTCTTTTCCTTCTTCTTCTCTTTACCCTCTGTCTGCCCGCCCTTAAGAGTTTGCTATTTTTTCACTAGTTGCTTCTTTACGGTTCCTCCTTGAGTAACATATTTATTCATTGGGCCTGGGCTAGGTGTCGGGCTTAAACGGGGTGATTTAGGGGTCGCTCCTCCACTTGCTGCTTTACTTCTCATGTTTTTCCCCAGTTATTTATCAGTTGCTTCCACACTTTTAGCTCATTGACCTCGGTTTCTTATCGATTAAGTTATAAAAGTATGTGCTATCATCTAGTATACGTTAGTGGGGTGGTGAGTTTTTTATTTTACTCTATTTGCATAGTTATGCGTAAATATATGCATAAATAGTTCAGCAGGGGTCCCTTCAGCTCTTTATCCTTTTCCCCTCTAAAAGTTTTTAGCCTTTATTCCTCTACTGAGTCCAGTCATATACAGTCTATATATACAGTCTATGAATATTTTAGAGGTTTACAGTCTATGTATATTTTTAGGGGTATTTCGTGGGATCTCCTGAATTCCAGGTTTTTAGCAGGTTATCAGCTTATCAATTTATAGCAACGGTAATCCCAGGTTATCCCCACCGACTATTTATAATTCGTAATAGTGTCTCTTTACTTGCTCAGTCTACAAGACTGTGATGACAACCACTTTCTTGCATTAAACACAAATATTGTCAGTTTTTTATTTTTGCAGTACTCATCACCCGCATACGTTGTTAATTCAGTTCAAGTATCTGATTCAGTCTATTTGGCTTCTGTGACTGTAGGTTATGTTACCTAACCACTTCAATACCAGGCACTTTCGGCCATTCCTGCCCAGGACAATTTTCAGCTTTCAGCGCTGTTGCACTTTGAATGACAATTGCGCGGTCATGCAACACTGTACCAAGACTACATTTTTATCATTTTATTTCCACAAATAGAGCTTTCTTTTGGTGGTATTTGATCACCTCTGGGGTTTTTATTTTTTGCTAAACAAGCTAAAAAAGACCAACATTTTTGAAAAAAAAAAGTTTCTTACTTTCTGTCATAAAATTTTGTTTTCCCCGTTACTGACGGGCACTGATGAGGCGGCACTTATGGGCACTCATGAGGCGGCACTAATGGGCACTGATGAGTTGGCACTGATAAAGTGGCACTGATGGGCACTGATGAGGAGGCACTGATATGTAGAGTTGATGGGCACTGACAGGCCGCACTGATATGCAGCACTGATGGGTGCCAATAGGCGGCACTGATGGGCACTGCCGGGCGGCACTAATGGGCACTGACAGGCGGCACTGATGGGCATTGACAGGCGGCACTGATGGGCACTGACAGGTGGCTGTGATGGGCACTGACAGGCAGCACCGATTGGCACTGATAGGCAGTACTGATTGGCACTGACGGGCAGCACTGATGAGGTACTGATAGATCACTGACAGGTGTTACTGCTGGGCACTGATTGGCACTGTGGTGGGTACTGATTGGCACTGTGGTGGGCTCTGATTGGCACTGTGGTGGGCTCTGATTGGCACTGTGGTGGGCACTGGGAGACTTTATTATTGTGCGTGTTGCTGGGGATTGATTGGCAGGTGATTGGGACAACTGAGGGGGCTGTGCTGATAATCAATGTGCTGATTATCAGCACAGACCCCCCCCTCTGACAGGGAGAGCTGCCGATCGCCTCCGATCGGCTCTCCCTGTCAGTGCGAACTAAGGAATGCCGTTTACCGGCACTTCCTAGTTCACGCGATGATCGGCTGTGGTTGGTCCCAGCTGATCACGTGGTAAGAAGCCTCCAAGAGCGGCTTCTTATCATGATCGGAGATGCACTCCTGATCGCCGCACTGCGCGCCCCCGCGGGCACGCACCGGCATGTTATCCTACTGGACGTCATATGACTTCCAGTCAGGATAACAGAACCACTTCCCGGACGTCAATCTGCTATAGGCAGGGCAGGAAGTGGTTAAAGGTGGTTGTTTTCCTCGATTTTCAAGCTTTCTTGTTTTCTCAGACAGTGAGGCCGTAAAATATAAAAAAAAAAAAAACACAAACGCGGAGAAAGGGGAGGAGGCCTTGCTTCGTTATCCCCCTTTCTCCTCTTCTCTCTGCACTGATGAGGGGGGGAGAGCCCCAGCTGGATTCCACTCACGGTTCGGTCCGGTCTCCTCTCCCGTTACTGGGAAAAGGGCCCCCGCAACTCGGACTCTTCTAGAAGCAGGCTCCGGCGCCAGATGGTGTGGCTGGAACGGATCCGATCCGATACAGCGGAAGGGGATAATGCAAGGCGAGGGGCCAATCGGGTGGGTCAGGTGGCTGGGGCGGTCATGTTTAGTCCATGGAGCTGGGTAAAAGACCGGGTTCTCCCCCTACGTGCTCTGGTAGCACGTAGCAATGGCGTCATCCCAAATGGAGACACTGCAGTGCCTGTGTGAACCCAACCCAAAGCCAAACCACTTTTACTTACCTACATTTGGTGCAGTCCACAGCACTTCTACCAATAATAGAGGACAGTGATTGGAGGCTAGCTCACTGGTCATTTTTTTTGTTGGCAGACTAGATGACCCTGTGATTGACACTTCTGGTATGCCATGAGCAGCGTCATAGTCACCAGAAAACAAGGTGGACATTACAAAAAGGACTTCTACACTACAGACCAGAAAAAAACTATTGGAACTTGTCTGTTACATGACTCCAGGTTCCAGCAAGTAATTGGGTCTTTTAGTCAGATTATTAAAAAAAATAAAAAATAAAAATAACTAAATAAAAAACAATTAGTATGACATGAGTGGCTATAGAAAACATATTTATTTATTTTTCACAGGAGATCAGCATACAAAGGTTGATTTAATTTATATGTGTATATTTTATTGACTTTGTTCATCACTAGAGGATTAGCTGGACATCATTTTTATTCAAAGTCTACCTGTACTCACTCAGATGTTAGTAAGTAGCAACCTCAAACTGCCTCCAAGTAACTTTAACAGGATGCAGCATCATTCAAGGGACAAAAGGCAAAACTTGGAGTGGAGTGAAGAGGGCCTAGAGTACCTGTCAGGTTTTTATTGCTGTCTGTATCCCCATTAGGGAAATTCACCCTTTCTATTTGTCCTGAATAACATTACCACTGATAGTTACAGCAAAATAAAATCTCACATTTTCGGTTATCACCAGAACAGGCAAAAATGTGAAGTTTTTAATTGGGGACATTAGTTCTGGTTACCTTGGTGACACAGATTTCCTCACTTTGGAGGGGATTTCCTCTCTCTTACCGGTTTTGACTATGAGATAGGAAGTAAAGGGAGATGTTACCAATAGGACACAGATTGCAAAAAGAACTGATAGGTGTATAACCAAAATATATTTATAAAATGAAAAAAAATACGATTTGCCTTTAGTTCTACGTTAAATACCATTCATATTTTGCATTAGTTAGATTTAATTTTGTATAACTACACTAATGAGTCCGCATATCTTAGTTCAAGTTCTATTTTTGGGAAGACTATGCTGTGTTGCTGTAAGTCAAAGATTTTACAAGCCTAGCGTTGTCAGCGCGTAACTGGATAAGCAGCATGACGCATGCACATGGGCACAGGCATCCTTATTCATTAGAAAGCTATCTAAGAACTCCTCCCATTCTCCTAGCCTCACTTTGGCTTGTAGGAGTGCTCACTTGGCATGGTAAAACACATCCCAGTGGGCCACATCACTTCTAGCAGTAATGTCATAGCTGCTCAATTAAACATCCCCACCACCCACACAGTGTTACAATCCACAGAGGAATTGAACTCATGTGACCTTTGTAGAAAATAACAACAAAAGCACATATTTTGTGATTTTTATTGTTTTAAATTGCTTTCACAAATATTTGAAAGGTTTGCTTTGTACCTTTTTACTTCCTGTATCCTTCAATTCGCTGCTGCTACTAGCAGCTTCTAGGCTATTCTGATGGGCAATGGCACTTCCTAGTAGTGTTGGAGCTTGCCCACCTCCTGCACATTTCCACTGGTCACTGAGGCAATCAATCATAGTGATGGGCCAATAGGGAAATGTGGTGAGTGGGATGGTGCAGCAAACTCTGACACTACCAGAAAGTGTCACAGCTTTGTCAATAAGAACACAAAGAGCAGACTCCCATAGTGGAGTTAAGCCAGTTTTCCAGGAATGTTTCCCCCTTCTGCACCTTCAGAAAATCCCAGAAAGAGAAGAGTTTTGTGGCGGAGGCAGATTTCCAAATTTACCAGATTAGCTATGAAATTGTGAAATTCAGCAGACATAGTATTACCTGTATCCTTCACCTCACTAATTCTTTGCTCTGCAGAGCTTATTCTGCTTTGGATTTCTTGCATGTCATGCTTGAGTATGGTGAGATCCAGTTTGACTGTGTCTATTTGGGAAGATAGAGATGCTTGGCAGGTGTGTATTGCCTCCATGACTTGCTTAAGAGTAGGGTTCACTTACACCCTTATATCAGTAAATTATTGAGTCTCCGTAGTATCTGACCCAACATCAGCATGAGTATTAAAATCAGAGACACTCATGTCCTCTCCCTTCCACAAAGGACTATCCTGTCCCTTAGTATGTACAGTCTGTATGAATACAGTGTCTGCCCAGCCAGAAGGATTGCTGCTCAACCCACTGCATTCTGCAGAGTTGATTTAAAATGTTTACTAATTGGAGCCAGTGATTCACCCCCCACAAGTAGCTTCTGGCTACCTCTCTGTGCGAGACTACTGGATGAGGAGGGGCCACCGTCACCTTTCCATAATGTACTCGATATTGAGAGGGCACACTGGGTCCTGAGGTGCCCCCTGCCCCAATTGCCCCTGACCATTATTGGCAAAAATACTACATTTCAAGGATAAGGAATCTGTCTTGCGTACTTCTTAGAATCTTAGAAAGATTACTCACAATGGCAATACTGTTACAATTTCCCATGATTTCCATACTACTACCCAAAAGTAAGTCAAACAAAGGGTGACAGCTGGTCTAAATCTTGTATCGTTCTGATGGACCCCAACCTCCCACATACCCCTGTACTTAATTGTCTCTTGCAGCTCCCCACCAAACTTAAATACCTAGGAATAGATGTTCAACTCTATTATCTCCATATGTCAATAATAACTTACTCTTTATTGTAAAGGCTCTATGAACTAAATTAGCCCTGTGGTCAAAATAACTTCTTACATTATTGGGTAGAGCCAACTTATTCAACATGTTTTTTTAACGAAATTTCTATATGTTTTGGTCAACTCCTCCATATATATCCCAGACAAATTCTTTAAGAATATTGATTCTATACTCTTGATCAGGGCTGTCTTTAAGGCAGGGCAAAAGGGGCAGCTGCCCTGGGCCATGTCATTGTTGTGGGGCCCAAAGCAGCTGCCTCATACTTGCCAACTATCCCAGTTTAAAGTCCCTTGTCCCTTGAGGTTTTAGTCTCATGCTGTGTCCTGATATCTGTGAAGTTCTGTGACTAATGCTGCCCATTCATATGTACATAGTGGCAGACCGGCCATATATGTAAGTAGAAGCGGTATTCATATGTATATCGTGCCCCCCTGAGGTCATATCCACCATCACCTATACTGAATGCTGCCCACTGGGGAGATAAAGGGGCATGCTTGAAAGTCCTGCCTACAACTGTGGTCATAAAGCCTACCATCAGCCTGTTCAGCAAAGGTAAGCAAATTAGTGCGGGGGAGGGAAGTGTGGGGTGTACAGAGGTAGGCAGAGAAGTTATTACAGTTTGGGGTGCACAGGTGAGCAAGGAGGGGCTGTATGGAGGTAAGGAAGGTGGGTGCAAATATGAGCAGAGGAGGCAGGTAGAGTTAAAGGGGAGGGGAGAGGATGGGGGAGGTTTGGGGTGCAGAGGTTAGCAACAATTAATGACACTGCTGTGTATCTGCTAAAGGGCAACACGTTTCGGTGGTGTCAGGAAAGCGATTTCACATGTGTTCCCAACACACACAAATGTGAATGCAGGCTAAATGTCTGTTACATTGGTGGTCAGTGTAAATCTTCTCATTACATTGGTGCTTGGTGTAGAATCCTTTCATTCACACTAGCGGCCAGTGTGAATGCCCCCCTTACATTGGTGGTCAGTGTAATACCCTCCTTACATTGGTGGTTACAGTGAATGATTCTATTGAATTAGTGGTCAGTGTAAACCCCTATTACATTAGTGGTCAGTGAAAACCCCTATTACATTGGTGGCCAGTGTTGAAACTCTTTTTTATATTGGTAGTTGGTAAAAAAAATCAGCATTGCCATTGATCACACCCCCCCCCCCCCCCCAGCACTGCTACTGATCCTAGGAGTCCTAGAATCCTTAGGAGTTTTCTGTCTATTAATATGTCCCCTCACCTCCCTAGTCCATGGTGTGCAGGCTGTAACCTCTAGCAACCAATCAGTAAGCAGTAATGATGTGCAGTAACCAATCAGTGAGAATTATTGATGTACAGTAAAGTCTAACAACCAATCAACAAGCAGAAATCATGTACTGTAACGTCTATCAACTAATCAGTGAGCCATAATGTTTACTGTAACCTCTAGCAACCAGTCAGCGAGCGGTAATGATATACTGTAACCTCTGGCAAAAAATCACAATCGCTGCCTGATCTGATTCAGTAAATTGATTTGGAGTCTAGCTGCTATTTATTGTATGTCTCAGAACAGGTGGAGAGTGAAAATGCATGGGGGGGGGGCAAGAAAATGTTTGCCCAGGGTCCAATCAATATTAAAGACGGCCCTGCTCTTGGTAATGTTTTGGTACCTATAATCACCTAGAATTTGTTTGGAAGCATTACAACTTCCATCCACTCAAGGTGGCCTAGCTTTACAGAATCTTAGAAAATACTAAATTCTCAATTGGATTTTATACATTGGTGGCTCTTTTTGCAGCTAAATAATGCTACTACTGCTTGAGAAGCAGCCATGGTGTCCTTATATAAAACTCTGTCAAACCTGATATATAGGCGGTACTTACATGTATCAATAGGAACTACCACTTTGAATATGTTCTTGAAAATCTATAAATACTGTATATCTTCGGTATGAGAAGGTAATCAATGTGTATCCCTAAATTGCCCTTTGTGGCTTATCCCTTCACTTACAAACTTTCCAGCATTACTGGATGGTCTACAGTGGGTGAGATGTGGCTTTAAATATGTTCACTAATTGTATGTACAAGGACCCATTAAATCTTTGGTTCTGGTGAAATAAGAATTGGGAATTACAGAGATATGGTACTTCAAAATTCCAAACTGTAACATATTTTGCTAAGACAACAAGATTAATCTAATTTCCAGTTTTCATTGTGTACTACAAGATGATAAGCCCCTTAAAATTTCTTTTACAAATATTTTATTGATGAAAAAGTAGTCACAACAGATTAGTGCAGTAGTGCGATGGATACATCAAACATATGATGAAGAGGAGAATCCCAATAACGGGACACTATAAACATGGTATAATAGTTATTGATACAATAAGGGAATAAAAGGTAAAAAGGAGAAAACAAACAGCCATCAATGTCCCGGAGCATGCTGTATAGAAGGCAACAAGCTCAAGAGCTCCAAGCAACACACACAAAAATAAATAAATAAATAAATAAAAACAAAAAGGGGGTACATACATTCAGAAATTAACTGCAGAACGATCATGTGGAACAGAGAAAAATAATGTTTGATTTACTTTGTGTGATCTCCTTGTTTTAGGTGTCCTGCTTCACTGTAACCATCGTCGCTAAATCGACTCCATGAAATCAGGAGTCTCAGAAAAAAGTACACAGAAAAAGGAAGAAAATGGGTAGACTACAGGGCATAGAGGGAGGACCTACAGGAAAAAGAAGAAACGAAGGAGGGAGGAAAGAAGGAGGGGAAGAGTCTGTCAGGTGGGGGGCGCATCCAGAGGCCTCTATATTGAGAGAAGTTGAGTATTGAACCTGGAGGGTTGATTGTTTGCTATCCATTGCTGCCAAACCCTGAGGAATTTGTCATGGGTGTCAGAGGCGAGGGATGTCAGCTTCTCGTTAATCATTATATTATTCATGCGGTTTTTAACTGCCTCAAAACTGAGTATAGGGGTTTCCATGCCCTCGCAATGGTTAACTTAGTGGCGTTGAAAAGGTGCTGAGCTAATTGGAGTTCTGGGCGGAGAAATTCAAGGATAGGTTTACATAAAAGGGCTTCGTAAGGGTCCCTTTTAAGGTTGGTATGGAGCATGTTACGTTGAAGGGAATAGACCCTGACCCATAGTCTGCAAACCTTAGGACATGTCCACCAAATGTGGGCCATTGTGCCCTCTAGTACGCATCCCCGGTAACAATTAGAGGAGTAGGAAGGAATAAAATGAGCTATCCTGGCTGGTGTATAATACCATCTGTAAAAGACTTTGTATGCATTCTCCAGAGTGAGGACATTCCTGGAGCTCTTTATAAGGGATACTGTCATGATCTGCCAGTCCTCCGGATCTAATTTTTTACCCAGGTCTTTCTCCCATTGGAGATGATATGTTCTCACTGGGGGCTTCCTAGAGGAGATGATAGAGGAATAGATTAAGGATAATAATCCTGAAGAATGAGGTCGGGCCCTGCAAATACTTTCAAAGGGGGTCAAAGTGTATGGAGTAGGTTGAGCCCTTATAAGTCTTTGGAGGAAATGTCTGATTTGAAGGTAACTATAATGCTCCCTAAGGGGAATATCATGAGAAGATCTAAGGGCCTCAAACGTAAGTATTCTCGTGGGGGTAAACAGAGAATGAGCCCCTTAAAAAAAACGGAACGACATAGAGATATTCCAGATCTTACATATCAAGCTTGGCAATAGTTTTTTAGTTAATTTTTTGACACTCCCATCTCTGCTACAGATACATTTATTGAATTTAGATATTTTCATAGAATTTGCTATATGCCAATTTGTCTCAGATGCATAGCAGGGACACACCACTTTGTCACAGTTTCCGAAAGGATAATAGTGACTAATTGCAAATGCTATGGAGCTGTGACAAGGTTAGACCCTTCTGGTCCCAAATTTTGGCTATCATCTCATGTAATTTTGTTAACCTTAAAATACAGCATGTTACCCTAAGTGGTGTCTTTTAGGTGTGTTTGAAGATCTCAACATTTGCTCTTTGTCAGGGCTGGGCTCAGCCATTCCTTCTCAAAGCTGGCCGCTAAGCTGTCACCTAATTGCCAGCTGCTAACTCTCCACAGTGACTCACCTGTTGATGATATCCTGCTCGTCGGTCCTGCCTACTTAAGCCGCCCAGTCCAGATGATCTCTGCTTTTGCCTTGGTCACATCTCTAGAGACGCTCTCCTGTGTTTCTGTTAAAGATTTGCTTGGCTGACATTCCTTCTGGCTCCAGATCTTGCTTGCTGTTCTACCACGCTCATCTCTGGCTCCCTGACATTTTGGCTTGTCTGACTATACGTTCCGGTTCCTGAACTCTGGCTATGTTTTGACTAAGTTTACTCTGTTTACCTTTTTTATTATTATCAACAAGTGGTATTTAACTGTACTTCTGTCTCAGTCTGATTCATGGTTGCTGACACTCCTACAAAAAGAAAATTTTCAGACTGCCTATTTTTTGCACAAAAAACTGTTGTTCTCCAATTGATTATTTCTGACCCTCTTAACTTTCATCTATTGAAGCAAACTTTTCAAACACTACCCCTGTACAGACTAGTACAGTGCTGCGAAAAAGTATTTGCCCCCTTCCCGATTTTTTTTTTTGCATATTTCTCACACTTAAATGATTCAGATCATCAAACTAATTTTAATATTAAACAAAGATAACCCGAGTAAATCCAAGATGCAGTTTTTAAATTATTATTTCATTTATTAAGGGAAAAAGCTGTTTAAACCTGGCTGGCCCTATGTGAAAAAGCAATTGCCCCTCCCATGCTGAATCATGAATGAACTGTGATTACCACAATTTTTTGGAAAGCTGAGTTAAATTTCACTTGCCACGCCCAGACCCGATTACTGTTAAATCAAGAAATCACATAAAATGAAGATGTCTGACAAAGTGAATGACGCTAACAGATCACAAAAAGCCACACATCATGTCATCTAAAAAAAAAATCAAGAACAGATTAGAAACAAAGTAATGTACATGTATCGATCTAGGATGGATTTCAAAGCCATTTCTAAGGTTTTGAAACTCCAGTGAACCACTGGAAGATCCATTATTCACAAATGGAGATAACTTGGAACAGTGGTGAACCTTCCCAGGAGTGGCTGGCCTACAAAGATTACTCCAAGAGCATGACCACGACTCATCCAGGAGGTCATAAAAGAACTCAGAACAACCTGCAGGCCTTACTTGCCTCAGGTAAGATCAGTGTTCCTGATTTAACAATAAGAAAGAGACTGGGCAAAAATGGCATCCATGGGAGAGTTCCAAGGCCAAAGCCACTGTTGACCAAAAAGAACACAAATGCTCATCTCACATTTACCAAAAAACATCTTGATTATCCCCAAGACTTTTAGGCAAATATTCTGTGGACTGATGAGACAAAAATTTAACTTTTTAGAAGGTGTGCGTCCCGTTACATCTGGCATAAAACGAATACAGCATTTCATAACAAGAACATCATACCAACAGTCAGACATGGTGGTGGTAGCGTGATGGTCTGGGGCTGCTTTGCAGCTTCAGGACCTGGACGATTTACCATAATTGATGGAACCATGAATTCTGAGATCTACCAGAAAATCCTAAAGGAGAATGTCCGGCCATCAGTTCATGACCTCAAGCTCAAGTGCATTTGGGATATGCAGCAGGACAATGATCCCAAACACAACTGCAAGTCCACCTCTAAATAGTTCAAACAAAGCAAAATTTAGGTTTTGGAGTGGCCTAGTTAAAGCCCAGACTTAAATCCAATTGAGATGCTGTATCATGACCTTACACAGGCCGTTCATGCTGGAAAACCCTCCAATGTGGCTGAATTAAAACAATTCTGCAAAGAAGAGTGGGCCAAAATTGCTCCACAGCAATGTGAAAGACTCATTGCCAGTTATCGCAAACGTTTGATTGCAGTTGTTGCCGCCAAGGGTGGCACAACCAGTTATTAGGTTTAGGGGGCAATTACTTTTTCACATAAAGCCAGACAGGTTTGGACAGCTTTTTTGCCTTAATAAATGAAACCATCATTTAAAAACTGCATTTTTGGTTATCTTGTGTAATAATAAAATGTTTTGATGATCTGAGTCATTTAAGTGTGATAAATATGCAAACAAAATAAAAAATCAGAAAGGGAGCAAATACTTTTTCACAGCATTGCATATGAGTCTAGAGGCTGCCCCTCATAAAGAAAAAAAAACATGTAGGAAATAGCTAAAATGTCACACATATTTGTGATTCCTCAAATACGTAATTTTAGATCACTTCAATATACTTGCTTTGTGTATTACTAACAAGGCAGACTATGGTGACCCATTATATTGAGATAACATTTGTACAGTAAGGCTGGGTTCACACCTATGCAATTTCTCTGCATCCAATTCGCATAGCAGGAGAATATGACCGGCTCTCTATGGAGTTGGTTCACATGTCTACGGGGCGGCTGCGGAAGGCACTGCACAGAAACGCTGTGCGTCTTTGCCTCTGTTTCAGGGCCGAATTCAGGCAAAGTTTCTTGCCCTGATTCATCCCTGAAACAGAGAACAGGGACGGACATCGTTGCTGTGCGATCCGCGCCCAGTTTAGGTGTGAACCGAGCCTAAATGTTTAAAAAAGTTAATTAGGCAAGGTGTTTCATTTTAAAATGATAGATTATTGTTACTACTGTTTTATAAGAACTTTTATCCATGTTAGATCTTCCTTAAACAAAAGATTGTGAATGTATACTGTTCTGATATCTTTACCAATGTACTACTATACGTCATACGGATGCTTTGCTTCAAAATTCTGTATTATAATACATATAGGGGTTGATTTACTAAAGGCAAATAGACTGTGCACTTTGCAAAGTACAGTTGCCCTCTGCAAGTGCAGTTGTTCCAGAGCTTAGTAAATGAGGTAAGGCTTCACTTTGCAAAGAATACCCAATCACATGCAAGAAAAAAAAACTGCATTTTTGCTTTTACAAGATTGAAGGATGGAAGTCAGCAGCGTTTATGCTCATTTACTAGGCTCTAGAGCAACTGAACCTTGCAAAGTGCACAGTCTTTTTGCCTTTAGTAAATCAACCCCACTAAGTTTAGTTTTGGAAATAGAGGGAATATAAAAAAATATCTTACAGTGAAGTGGTAGTCAAGGAGGGGGGGGGGGGGGTGGTCATATCATGGGAACAAGGAGGATAACGACACAAGGAGAGTGAAATAGGGTACTACACTTCCCTGCTCTTGGATCCAGTTACTGATTGGAAGCCATGGGAAAGAATTTGAATTAATCTTCAAGTTATAGGTCTGTCTGCTGCACACTACCATTGCTATCAGACATACGGTCACCAACACCACCCGCCATAGCTGCTACTATATCTAACTCAGCTTAAAGGACAACAAAAGTTATTAGGTTGCGGCCAACTGCACCCCCTTGCCCTCGTCATCCCGTATCATATACTGTATGTACCCCACACTCTTGACCTAAGATCAGTTTACAACTTTTACTGGTCACGGCCTATGCTGGTTCTTGAGATTCTGCAGTCTTCCTAACTGAGCATGCTTGACTTTAGCTCCATAGGCTCTAACGGAGAAGCTGTTTCATTGCAGTAGATGGCTACTTCATTAGGGTCTATGGAAAAAAGCTGCACATGCATCCATAAAGGATGGCAGAGAGGGGAACATTTTAGATTTGCTTAAATATTTTTATACCATTTATTTAAAAAAGCAAAAAAAAATGTTTACTTGTCACGTAGATAAAAAAATTGTTTGCTCTGCAAAAACAAATTAAAATATGTAGTTACATCCTTCCACAATCCAAAACCAATATCCCAGTGGATAACTGGATCCGAAGACTGAAGTAGTGGCCCAAAACGAACCCTCCAGTACACTTTTTTTAGACATTATTTAGTGCTGTAGGTACACCAACACCAAGGGGTGAACCCTGCCACTGCCATCAAGCATTGAGTGACTAACATTCATCAAAGTGTACATGTCCTTAATAGGTTATGACTTACTTACTGTGGTAGAGAAACAACTGTCACCACCACTGTTGTCATCACCAGTCACCATTAACAAATACCGGAGCCTGATGAGAAAAATGACTTGCTCTTCCACAGCCGGTACTGCCACCAGCGCTCCACCATTGACTCTATCTTACCACAATAACCCATTTATCAAACTACATTTCCCAGAACTGTCATCTTTTTATTCTTCACCCTAGGACAGAAAGAGTGCAGAAAGTTGGGAAATAGGAATTGTACCATAGCAACAACCCCCCCCCCATAAACACACAATTAAAAAAATTTAAGTGTAATTAAATTTACAGGACAAGGAGTTCACCAGAGGTGCAGAGTTGTGCTTGCATTTATACGCAAATTTTGAATGACTCGCTTATCTCTAGTAGGCGTGCCTCGTGCATTTTGCTTCGTTTCACTGCTTGAGTGCACTGAGCTATTTGGATGACCTTCTAATGCCCATGCGTAAGAGCACTTGGCATGGATAAATAGTACGTTTTTATTTTTGTCCAGAGAAAGGATAGTTATATATCTGAAACTGTATTGAGGTTTTGTTAATTAACTGTTTACAACTTTAAGTTTTCTTTTGAAGGTAGACTTTTGTCGTTTTCTTGAAAAACATTTTTTCCCTACATAACAGCAATTATTCTCCAAAGGAATCACAAGAATAAGATCAGACTTAACTCGTATGCTCCAAAATTTTCAAAGTCCCCTGTTAAAGACACAAAGTCACAACATGTCCTATTGTTTCTGGAAGCTATCAGAGAATAAAGTCTGGATGCAGTTTAACAAACAAAACGTCAATGCGTGCAAGACTTAATTATTTTTCAAACTAATTGCTTTTAAAATACTTGCCACATGAAGACTAACAGCCTGACTACATAATTGGTGGATAAGAGTTGCCCGCTGTTGCTGTGTATAACAGCAAGCAATTCTGCTCAGCGGGGAGCTATCTACTGTCACAGGTTGTGCATCATAGTGCAGGCTATGTCGATAAGGCCTAAGAATAAAAAAGTGGAAAGTCATTCGGATGTGAAGTATATACAAACAAGCTGAAAGTGTGTTTTTCTTTTCACTACAGCATTAACATTTCCCAATACTACTTTGTATTTACATACTACATTGAAATTTGCAAGAACTAATACCTTAACAGATTGTATCAACAGATTTCTCCCGACTGAAACTGGTGATTCAGAGTTGGAGTGGCTCCCATTCTGTTCTTTCTGCTCACGGCTCAGATGTGATAGAAGGAAAGACATTTACAGGACTGGCTTTGGAAGCCCTACTGTCATAAAGCATGTGGTTACATGCTTTTTTTTTTTTTTTTGCAAGAAGAAAAAAAATGTATGTATATTTAACACAGACCCATATATATCAGTGTTTCCAAAACTTGGGTCAGTCAAGTGCTATCATAACCATTGCACCTTCAGTACAACTTTTACTGTTAGGCCTAGTTTACATTTGCAGCTGGGAAGGGTGGAAAAAAATAGTCAGTTCAGCTACAGTTTTACTGCCCCCCAACCCCTCCCTGTCATACTGGGCGGGCATTACCGCCACAAAACATGACTCATTTAAGTAAATAGGGATGTGCCGCAACCGCCCTGAAAATGCATCAAATGCCACAGTTGCAGTTTGGTGGTTCTAGGCTCTTAAGTTTTCAAACAGACAGCAGGGAGAAAGGAAAGCTGTGGGTGTAACCCAGAAGCCAAGGTCAAAACCAAGGACATATTTGTATCTGTTTTTAATTAGACCAAGAACCTGATGACCAGCTTATCTCTAACACGAGTTTCAAATTTTACCCACTGTGCCATCAGAATAGGTAGGAAGAAGTGGCATATCATTCATGGATGCAAGGTATTCACTGCACACGGGTTCCGTGGGGGGGCCCAATGTGCTCTGGTCCATCCTGCACGCATGGATGATATGTCCGGAGTTGTCGGGGATGATCGGTGCAGCGGTGTGGGACCATCTTTTTATCTAGAGGGCCCCGTGCAAGGAAGTTTTCTTTTGTGAGATAGTCTGAGCTATCACTGCACTGGTATCCCCGGCATCCCTTCAGACAAGAACAATCTGCCAAGAAGAAAAGTGAGAAGGGGGTGATTCTTCTACACAGAATTCCATATGGATCAAGCAGCCAAGTAAGGAGCACCAGTGATTGAAGAAAAAGAAGATTGGTCGCACACCATGGAAGGAAGAACTTCTGTAGAATAGTTACTTTATTGTCAAGGTGCCAAAGGACGTAGACAGGACATTACAGGAACATTGGTAGACCGGTTTCACCCAGATAACTCGTGCTTGTTCACAAATACCAGTGCCCCTTCCCCCACTGACTGGCAGTGCCCCCCCAATCTGTCCTCACTTAGCACCAAGACCCCCATCTCTTCCTACTAAGCACCAGGACCCCCTATATCCCCCTACTAAGCACCAAAACACCCCATCTCTCCTTACTAAGCACCAAGACCCCCCATCTCTCCCCACTAAGCACCAGGACCCCCATCTCTCCCCACCAAGCTCCAAGATCCCCAACTCCCCCCACTAAGCACCAAGACCCCCATCTCCCCCTACTAAGCACCAAAACACCCCATCTCTCCCTATTAAGCACCACAACCCCCATATCTCCTTACTAAGGACCAAGACCCCCCCATCTCTCCCCACTAAGCACCAGGACCCCCATCTCTCCCCACCAAGCTCCAAGACCCCCAACTCCCCCCACTAAGCACCAGGACCCCCATCTCTCCCCACTAAGCACCAGGACCCCCCCATCTCCCCCCACTAAGCACCCAGACCCTCCATCTCTCCCCACTAAGCACCAGGACCCCCCATCTCCCCCCACTGTGCACCAAGATCCCTCCATCTCTCCTTGCTAAGCACCAGGAACCCCAACTCCCCCCCACTAAGCACCAGGACCCCCCAACCGCCCCACTAAGCACCAGGGCCCCACATCTCTCCCCACTAAGCATCAGGACCCCCCATCTCCCCCACTAAGCACCAAGACCCCCAATATCTCCCCACTAAGCATCAGGACCCCCATCTCCCCTGACTGAGCACCAGTGCTCCATTTTGTCCCCCTTGAAGACAAAGCTGCATTCTTTTAGGCAGGTATGCAGGGTCAGGGATGGGGGGCCCCATCAGGTAGTCTGTAGGGGCCCCATGATTTCTAATAGTGGCCCTGCTGTAACTGCCCCCCACCACTGCACTGTTTAACCCCAACTGTCCCCCCGTGTCCTCCCCTGGCCCCTCTGTGTTCTCCTGTGTCCTCTTCCACCCCCCGTGTCCTTCTCTTATGACAGTGTGCATTGCTCTACTGACACAGCCCACTGCCCTACTGACATCATTCACTGGCCCCCAAAAAGCATTTTGAAAAAATGAAAAAAAAAAAAAAAAAATTAACAGCAACTGACACCGTCCACTGCCCTACTGACAACATCCTGCGCATACTACCCACCGCCATACACGCCTCACCTGCACATACTACCTACTGCCATACGCTCTGCACTTCTCTTCTGCACATACTACCCACCTCCATACACTCCACACTCCTCTCCACCCACCGTCATACACTTTGCACTCCTCTACTGCACATACTACCCACCGCCATATACTTCGCACTCCTCTCCCTGCAAATACTACCCACCGCTGTACACTCTGCACCCCATTCCTGCACATACTACCCACCACCATACACTACACACTCCTCTCCTGCACATACTACCCACCGCCGTACACTCCTCTCCTGCACAGACTACCCGCTGCCATACACTATGCACTGTACATTCCCTATTTAACATTAGCACATTCTGAACTATATAAGTCATCTCAGACTCTATTTAGCCACACCCTTTTAAGCCACGCCCAATATTTAGCACAATTTAAACCACGCCCACTTTTCGACCCTGCGTGATATGCGCATCGCATTTACTTATTTATCGATGCCTGGGGCCCACTTTTGATCTTGTACATGGGCCCACTAATTTTTGATACGCCCCTGGTAGGAAGAATCCATTCATCACTACTGAGTCATTCAGCTATTATGGTGAGCCATAACAAGGTTTTTGGTGCTGTCAATGCAGTGCTTCAGTGAAGTCTCAACTATTTGTAACTAACATGGCAAAGTGTAGAACTATTACTGTTTATTCTCTAGAGGACAATTTTTACTATCTTGTTAGTCATACAGTTTAACTGTTTGGAAAAGATTCAGTTCAGGATTTCTTCTTTATTCCCAGGAGGAGTATAGTTAAAGAAATGTATTATTGTTGTTTTAGTGCTAAAGATAATTAGAGCATTCACTGGCCTGCCACTGCATCTACGGAGCTTTGTGAAGCTACATCCCTAATATAGTAATGGATGTTTCAGTATTGTCAGTCTAAATGGTAACAGGTGGGCAAACAGAAAATAAATTATGTGCGTTTGTTAGTTGGTACATATAATAGGTGCAGAAAATGCAGCTCCTGGGCCATGAGGATGTGGGGTCATAGCATACCAATAACTCCCCTCTTTGTTATATGCCCACAACTCTTATATTCTCAAAAGATTGATACTGCATTTGCGCTGTGACAGGCACACACCAGGGGATCGCATGCTTTAAGACGTATACAATGTTGTGCATTAGAAGTCTCCTTGAACCAGCCACTGAAGGTACAAAATGGTTTTGGTTCCTAGTTTTAACTTTACTCAAACAACATTCAGAGAGTCTTGTAGGCCTGGCCATGTGGTTTCCATATAGAGCAACTTTCTGTTTAAGTTTACTCGATAGGAAGGATCTTTCACACCTGTAATATCTTCTAGGATCCCTAGATCCAGTTACTGTCCTCTTCTTAAGGCCCCTCTCACACAAGTGGTCTGATTGGGTCCACCTGTCCATTTTTCAGGTGGACCAATTTGAACCCCCTCCCCCATTCTCCTTTATGAAGAAGTGGATGTAAAAGGACTTTTGTCCATTTACACCTGCCTACCTCCAATCTGATCTGATCTGCCAAAGGCAAATTGAAGGGTTCCCTTCCCCTTCATGTGAGAGTATCAGATCAGTGGGTACACAGACCTGATATCCGCCCGCTCCGCTCTGCTGAGCGGTGAATCAGTGGACACGATTCCCCGTTGAGCAACACTCAAGGGAGCAGTTATCAGACCAAGTATAATTAAAAGGATAAGTTCACATTTGTGAAAATGCTACATGTTCCACCCGTTTTTATGGTGGAACATGTAACATGTTCCCACTGCTGCAGCCACTCGCCGTTCCCTCCTCTTCCTGTGACAGCAGTGCGAGGAGAAGTTCCCCACATCATTCATTCACACAACTTTGTGTGTGAATGAACTACAAGCCCTGACAACCTTTGCAGCTGTTGGCTTGCAGAAGACCTGCATGGCAAATCTGCTGATCACTGGTACAATGCTTTCAAGGCCCCTAAAAAAATAGTAAATGCACATTAAATTTACCTGCAAAAAAAAATGTGTCATTTATTATTTATATTTTTAAAATGAACTTATCCTTTAAAGCAGAGTTTCACCCAAAAGGGGAAGCTCCACTTATTTGCTTCCTCCCCCCCCCCCCTCCGGTGCCATATTTGGCACCTTTTGGGGGGGGGGGGATGGGGTACCTGTTTTTGACAGGTACCCGTCCCCACTTTCCAGAGATCTCGCTGCAGAGAGATCACTCAGAAGTTCGGCCCCCCTCCTCCTTCCCCCGCCTCCGGGCCATTCAGAAAGCACAGCGCATGTGCAGTAGGGAACCGGCTGTGAAGCCGAAATGCTTCACTGGCGCTTTCCCTTACCATGAATGGCGGCGGCAGCACCCGAGAGCCAATGGAAACATCAGGTGGGGTGCCAACATCGCTGGTAAGTGTCCTTTAAAAGTCAGCAGCTGCAGTAAGAATTAATAGTGAAACAAAACTTCATTCAACAACAGCAAACAGTATACACGGTTAATATGAAAATATCAGTGACAGAAAATCTAACTAGCAAACTTAACTATCATACAATATATACAAACAAACAGGAAGTATTGAATAACAGGGTAAATCCAGAGGTGCAAGGAACAGTCATAAGGGGAGAACTAGGACTTGGAACAGAAACAAGGGGAGCAGATGAGAGGTAGCAGGGTACAGGATCACAGCAGGAATCAGGATCAGGAATAATCAGCAAACAGGCATCTAACAGGTAAAACACCAAAGCAAAGATAATAATAATAATAATACTAATAATAGTAATACATTATATTTATAGGTGTCTTTCAGAACACCCAAGGTCACCTTACAAAGATAGTAACAAAAAAAGTGAATAAATAAAATAAATATACATTACATACCCAATAGATTACAAAAACAACACAATGAAGTCAGACGGTATGATAGTTTAAAAAGATGAGTTTTGAGATGGGTAGGAAATCAATGTTGCGGATGTCGGGTAGCAGGGTGTTCCAAAGTTGGGAGGATGAGCAGCTAAATACTCTCAGTCCCATAGCGGTCAGGAGGGCGGATGGAACATTGAGAAGAATGGAGGAAGAAGACCTGAGAGTGCAAGAGGGTCAGCTGATATGCAGGAGTTAAAAGAGGTACGGAGGAGCTGAATGACCTTAAAGGAGAAGTCCAGCCTAAGTTTGTTTGGCTGGGCTTCTCCTATGAGTCACAGCAGTGCAATTAGTTTTGCACTCCTGTGACTTGTTTTCAGCAGAGAGCGGACGGAAGTTGGGATCCACCAGGTGCCTGGACTGACACCAATTTCAGCCTCTCAGTGAGTCACTGAGAGCCTGAGATGGTCGCTCCCCGCCCCTCCACGGCTCGGTGCTCCAATGAGCGAGGAGGAGAATAGTGGAGAGCTGCTGATTGACAGTCAGCAGCTCTCTGTTTGGGGAGCTGTGAGAACCGAGCCATCAGCGATATTCGATCGCTGGGTTCTCATTGTAGAGGCGCCGGGGGACAGATGCAGCAAAGGACCAATGCTGCATCCATCTAGGTAAATATGATAGGGGAAAAAACCCCAAACCCATATTTATCTTTTAAAGGTAATTAACAGAATCTTGAAATCAATGCGATATTTGACCAGAAGCCAGTGAAGGTGCTGAAGGAGAGCGATGTGTTTAAAGGAGGAGGTTCTGGTGATGATGCGAGCAGCAGAGTTATGAACCAGTTGCAGTTTATGGAGGAATTTGAAAGGGAGACCGAAAAGAAGATAATTGCATCAATCTATGTGGGAAGTGACCAGATTGTGAATGAGAATGGCAGTGTTGTTGGGTGTGAGAAATGGACAGAGGCAATTAATCTTACATAGATGGAAAAATGCTGACCAAGTGCTATTATTGATGTGGGCTTGGAAAGATAGTGTGCTGTTGAGGATGACACCCAGACTCTTTACCTGAGGGAAGGGAAAGACTATTAATTTTAACTGAAAAACTGTTATGCCCCGTACACATGGTCGGATTTTCCACGGAAAATGTGTGATAGGACCTTGTTGTCGGAAATTCTGACCATGTGTAGGCTCCATCACACATTTTCCATCGGATTTTCCGACACACAAAGTTTGAGAGCATGCTCAGAATAAACAAAGAGAAGAAAGCTATTGGCCACTGCCCCGTTTATAGTCCCGACGTACGTGTTTTACGTCACCGCGTTCAGAACGATTGGATTTTCCGACAACTTTGTGTGACCGTGTGTATGCAAGACAAGTTTGAGCCAACATCCGTTGGAAAAAATCCTAGGATTTTGTTGTCGGAATGTCCGAACAAAGTCCGACCGTGTGTACGGGGCATAAAGCTTTGTCAGGGTGGATTTTGTGCCAATGAGGAGAACCTTGGTTTTGTCACTGTTTAATTTGAGAAAGTTGGAAGAGAGCCAGGATTTGATTTCCTGTAAACATAGGGTAAGGGATTTGGGTGGAAGGGTGGTAGTAGGTTTAGTGGACAGGTAGAGCTCGGTGTCATCTGCATAGCAATGGAAGTGGATGTTAAATTTACGAAATATGAGACCAAGAGAAAGAAGATGGATTATAAATAGGAGGGGCCCCAGGACAGAATCCTGGGACGCACCAATACAGAGTAGAGATTTGAAAGATTTGAGTTGGATGAATTGAGTACGGCCAGAGAGATAAGATTTAAAGTGGTTGTACACCCTGTACAACCACTTTTACCTACAGGTAAGCCTATATTAAGACTGGCGGCTCCCGCACGCATGCGTGGGAGTGACGTCACGCAACTCCGGCCAGTCACAGAGCCGGAGTTCAAGGCCCCGGAAGAAGGAGGGGCAAAGATGGAAGCTCCCTGCTCGTGGGGACAATGGCGACAGCGCGGGCTTCGGTGTCAGGTAAGTGACACATAATGGGCTACTATGCGATGCATAGTAGCCCATTATGCTTTACCTTTGCAGGGAAACAAAAAAGAAGTAAAACCCACCAGGGTTTACTTCCTCTTTAAACCAGTTCAGGGCTGTGTCGGTGAATCCAATGGAGGCCAATCTGTAAAGGAGGATGTTATGAGAAATGGTATCAAAGGCCGCACTCGGATCAAGGAGGATGAGGATAGACCAGAATCAGCTGCAGCGAGGAGATCATTTGTGATTTTTACCAAGTCAGTTTCAGTGCTATGTAGGGGACAGAAACCAGACTGAAATTGATCAAATAGGTCAGAGACAGAGGTAAGTATAGACCTGAGAAGAAACAGTTTTTTCAAGGATTTTGGATAGAAAAGGATGGTTGGAGATGGGCCACATGTTACTGAAGTCACTGGGATCTGCACCAGGTTTCTTAAGTATGGGGGTTATTACAGCTGTTTTGAAAGATGAGGGAACAATACCAGAGGTGAGAGAAGAATGTATGATATCAGTTATTAAAGAGGGTAGACAAGCTTTAACGAGGAAAGTAGGGAGAGGATCTAACTAACAGGTGGTAGAGGGCTTGGCTTTCTGAATAAGGTTAGTTATTTCAGCGAGAGAGGGAAGTTTGAAGCTTGAGAAAGAACAAGAGAGAAGTGCAGAGAGAGCTAAAGAAAATAGTGGGAGAGGTTCAGAATCAGTTGTTGGTGAATCTTTTAAACTTTGGTATTGAAAAATGTCAATAAAGGGTCACAAAAAGAAGTTGTACACAGATAAGGCGGAAAAAAGTCTGGTGGCTTAAATATGCTAATTACTAGAGAAAACAAGACCTTAGTACCTTCCCCTGAACTGATTAAATGTGTAAAGTAGGTGGTTTTTGCTGCAGACAGAGGTCCTTATAGTGAAGAACATGGTTATTAACCACTTCAGCCCCGGAAGATTTGGCTGCTTGATGATCAGGCCATTTTTTGTGATACGGCACTGCGCCGCTTTAACTGACAATTGTGCGGTCGTGTGACGCTGTACCCAAACAAAATTGACGTCTTTTTTTCCCCTCAAATAGAGCTTTTTTTTGGTAGTATTTGATCACCTCTGCTGTTTTTATTTTTTGCCCTATAAACAAAAGAAGAGCGACAATTTTGAAAAAACACAATATCTTTTACTTTTTGCTATAATAAATATCCCAAATTTAAAAAAAAAAAATGTTTCCTCGGTTTAGGCCGATATGTATTCTTCTACATATTTTTGATAAAAGAAATTGCAATAAGTGTATATTGAATGGTTTGCACAAAAGTTATAGTGTCTACAAAATAGGGGAAAGATTTATGGCATTGTTTTTTTTTTTTACTAGTAATGGCAGTGATCTGCAATTTTTATCAGGGCTGAGATATTGCGGCGGATAAATTGGACATTTTTTACACCACTGACAATTACACAGCGATCAGTGCTATAAAAATGCACTGATTACTGTATAAATGTCTCTAGCGTTAAAGGGGTTAAAACTAGGGGGCAATCAAGGGGTTAACTGTGTTCCCTAGGTGTGTTCTAACTGTAGGGGGGATGGGACTGACTATGGGAGGAGAGGGAGCGGTGTTCATACTTAGTATGAACACACGATCTGTCTCATCTCCCCTGAGAGAACCGGGATTTGTGTGTTTACACACACAGAACCTGGTACTCGCTCTGTAACAACCGCACTCGCATCGACTCGGGGCACACGCTGCGAGCACGCACGCCTCCTACAGCGTCTTAAAGGGCCGATGTACAGTTATGGTGGCTCACCAAGGGGAGCCAACCTGCCGCAGTATAACTGCTGCAGCCAGTCGGGAATCAGTTAAACAGTTCTTTGTGAATAGTAAGTCCAGTTTTCTTGTAAGATGCAAATTAAGGGAGGGGTTTTATACTTTCCCAGCAGCCAGGATCAATTGGAGCCTAATACTAGGATCTAATGGCTACTGGGAGACACCTTCTGGTGCCCACTGGGACTGGACCCTTCAGCTCTGGGAATCACAGTGCCACCAGCGGGTGATGCAGGTCCTGAAACCTTTCTTCCTATCTATCGCGCCTAACCTGTATAAAAAAGATCTGTG
The DNA here is from genome assembly GCA_037952925.1 of Lithobates clamitans. Classification (NCBI taxonomy): domain Eukaryota; kingdom Metazoa; phylum Chordata; class Amphibia; order Anura; family Ranidae; genus Lithobates; species Lithobates clamitans. Next base: position 8,952,084 of record JBBGZY010000014.1, read on the forward strand.
CACTTTCCTAATTTCAATGCCTTCTAGTCTAGTCACATGATCCTGCAGCACTGTATAAGGGATCTTTCACAAACGGCTTTGAATTCTCATAGGCTCTAATGGCCCAGCCATTGTCAATGTTCCCTTCTCTCCCCTGCAGCATCCGCTCACTGACACATAGGAGCCAGAACTGCAGGATCACGTGACTGGAGCTGATTAAATGTAGGTAAATACACGCATCTTAATTATACAAGTTAGGTAGGAGGAGAGGGGAGGGAAACATTTTTAAGAATAGTTATACTTGAGCTATTCTTCCACTTTAATAACAGAACAGCTGACAAAGGTTGACACGCCCCAAAAATGCATTGCCATGTTAACATACAGGAAGTAGGCACACTGTTTGACATTGTGGATCCTTCTGACAGATGTGGGTGTTTGTAATACTCCTCCTCGGTCTGTCAATGACTGTGGAGTGTAGGATTTGATTGGTCAGTTACATTAACACTACCCATGATCATCTCTTTCTACCAGATTGTGCTCAAGGCTGTGTAAAAACTGCTGGCCCACCTACTAAATGCGAGTGTACTATATTTTATTACAAAAATAAACGGTGTCCTTTGATATTGCACCAGATCTTTCATCTCTTTCTTTTCTTTTTTTTTTTTGTAGAAGACTTTGTGTTTCTTCTGCCAAAAAAACAACTTTCTCTCCTTACCTGTGGCCAAACAATGACTGAAAAAAAAAAGACGTTGTCACAGACATCCCAACTTGCAAAAACTCATTTCAAGGAGGTGGCAAACTCATTTCAGGGAGATTTTGCGCCGCCGCTGAAACCCACCCTCCTCAATTAAATGCAGCCTAACCGTGCCCATCACTTCAGCCTCAGCATACCCATCATTGCAGCCTTACCATGCCCATCATTGCAGCCTCACTGTGCCCATAATTGCAGTCTTACCTCTGCCCATAATCGCAGCCTCACCATGCACAAAATTGCAGCCTCACTGTGCCAATAATTGCATCATTACCAAGCCCATAATTTCAGCTTCACCGTGAGCATAATTGCAGCCCTACCATGCCCATTATTGCAGCCTTACCGTGCCCATAAACCCAGCCTCACCGTGCCCATAATCACAGCCTTACAGTGCCCATAACTGCAGCCTCACCATGCCCAAAATTGCAGCCTCACTGTGCCAATAATTGCAGCATTACCGAGCCCATAATTTCAGCCTTACAGTGCCCATAATTGCAGCCTTACAGTGCCCATAATCACAGCCTCACCATGCCCATAATCGCAGCCTTACCGTGCCCATAATTGCAGCCTCACCATGCCCATTATCGCCTCCTCACCATGCCCATAACCGAAGCCTTACAGTGCCCATAATCGCAGCCTTACCATGTCCATAATTGCAGCCTCACCATGCCCATAACCGCAGCCTCACCGTGCCCATAACCGCAGCCTCACCGTGCCCATAACTGCAGCCTCACCATGCCCATAATTGCAGCCTTACCATGCCCATAATTGCAGCCTCACTATGGTAGGTGCCTGGATTACACACAGCAGGCATCGCCCGCTGTGTCTCAGAATTCAGTGTGAAAACTTTGGCTACGCTGTGACAAAAGTCCCGCCCTCCTCCTAGACCAGCTTGTGTGATGAACGCAGTGTTCTGTCTATCACACGAGCTGGTCTAGGAGGAGGGTGAGACTTCTGTCACAGCACGGCCGAAGTTTTTTACACTTAGTTCCGACCGCTGTGTGACATGGAGGGGGAGGAGGGGGAGCAGGGGGGAGCAGGAGGGAGGGGAGCGCTACAGGCAGCCGCAGCTTAGCCCAAAGCAGCCCCAGGGCAGGCAGCCTCACGGGAAATGTCCCGGTAGGCCAGTCCAGCCCTGCCTCCTATCACTCAGCCACAGACAGAGCAGCCCGAGCGGCTGTACTCCATTCAGCCGCTCGGGCTGCTCTGTTTGTGGCTGAGTGACAGGCTTTGCCAGGAGATCACCCGGCGCTCATGCGGGACCGGGAGCCCGCACCCAAATGTGGGAGACTCCTGCAACTCGTGGGAGAGTTGAGATGACTGTTGTCCCTGAGGAAAGCAGGGAGAAGACTGCAGCAGTCGTAATGCGATGGAAAGTGGACCTCACCTCAATGAAGAAGGGCACACTGGGGGGTAGCTTAAGCCATAGTGTTCAAGTATGCTGTTCATATATGTACATTATGGCAACTGCTTTGAGGACACCATGTGGTTTTAGTTACATTTTAAGAACCTCTTTGTATGAAACAAGAGAGAAGACATGGAGCCACCAGTTCAAGCCAACCATTCCTTTTTTTAAAATCTTTGGCAGCAATTTACTAAAGTGCAGGTAAATTAACTCAAGTGAGGGTAAGACCAATAATATGACATTTTGGTTTTTTTAGTTCTTTTACCCACGCAAATAATTACATGTTTTAATCCAGTTTTTTTTTTTCTTTTTAATATATGTAACACTGTGCATTGTTATTGTTAATGCAGATTTGTATTGAACTACAAGATGGCAGTGTTTCTGGTATAAAGAGCGTGTGTGAGAACTTTGTCAAACCGTGTAGGCCTTGACCAAACCTGAGAAGCCGCAAAGAACACTGTTAAGCCAGGCATTGAGTGGAAGAAGTTGACTTGTGGAGACCTGTTTACTGCAGAAGTGTGAGAGTCACCGCTAACAGAGCCACATCCTCAAGAGAAAAAGTGGGCCCCCTCCTTGCTAGGAACTCATCACTCCGCTGATTGCTACATAAGGACTGGGTGAGAGGGTTCCTGGCCCGCTTATTGTAATTTTCAGTTAGGCTCTTTAAGTTAAAAGACACTCTTCAGCATAGGCCATTAAAAGTGACACATGTGCCAGGGCCTTTTATTGCTACAGACAGCCATCCTTCAATTAGGTCACTGCTATTATGGTCACTGCCTGCAGGTTACTGAACTAAGGTAACCCCTCTGCTACAGAACCCTGTAGCTGCATCCATTCTTGTTCAAGCCATCTAAAGAAGGAATTTTTGCAGCTTAAATTCAACTTAATTCTTTAAACGGACACATGGCTGTCAATCCCCCCTCTTCGCCTAAAGTGACTTATTCCTACAAACCAATATCTTAAAATGACCCTCCTCACCAAACTCACATATTAAGGGGAGCTGTGCCAACCATTTGCCTCTTAAAGAGATCCATTCTATTCTCCGTATCTAAAAAGGGACTGCACCTTTCACTATGCGCCAACATAAGGGCCCCAACTAAGCCAGCAGAAGAATCAACCTTCCAGATTGATTGTGCTCAAGGATTATCTTTCTTAGAAGTACTGGTGTGGAGGAGATATATGCTAGCGCTTAAGCCTAGACTCTCCTGAATGAGGGCCTACAAGTGAGTTAGCCTTATTTCCTTGTTAATCTCATACATCTCACTTGGGAAATAATCTCCTATTCGGAAGGCTATTGTTTATATTCTCAGTTTTGCTGAACAAGTAGCCACACTTTAAAGGGTATTGCCTGTATTGTTTTGCTCCTGTGCTGATTCACCCTGCTTACTGTTTAACCATTTTCTTAACTGAATTTGTAATCTATTCTATAACCGTGTGCATGCATTTTTCCTGTGTGGCTGCTGGGAGACTCCCCGGGCTCCAATTAGGAATAAGCCAGGAATGGAGGACCCAAAAATACCAGCAGCTACTTCGGAGGTGGTGCTCCTTGGGGAGACACTTAGACCTAGACCTTTACCTTTTTTGACTTTCAAAAATATTTCTTGGAGATACTGTTTGAACAACAAAATATACAGAGTATAACAAGAGACCTATTACAATGAAAAATGATATTAACATACATACATACATTTCATGAAAGAAGGTATAAAGGGGTGTACCTTCATCCCTAGTAATATATCCAAGTAGATTAAACAATAGACACAGTGGGACGTTCTCTGTACAAACAAAATATGTCTTTACAGATATTGTGGTTAAAATGTAAATCATTGTTTTAATAATTCTTATAAAAATTGTATAAAAAAGTCACTACATGTTTCAGCTGTGTAATTATATAGAATAGTACATATCATTCATCAATGATGGGGTATAATACATGGTCAACACATTTAATGAACACAGAGTCCACTTCTTTAGAAGGACCATCATTTAAACTGCCCAACAAAGAATAAGGGAGAGCCACAAAAGATACTAACATGATAGCGCAATCAACCCTGACTTATACTCTACTTGGGATACAGAAGTTGAGCCATTTGTTCAGCAATGGGCCTCAGGCAGGTTTAACCCTGTCCATATCCGTTTAGATCAATCATTTGAGCCATGAGTACATGGAATGCAACTGTAGCTAAAGTCAGGAATCAATGAAGAGCCTGTCGCACTAAATGAATATTCCTCAACAATGTCAGTGAAGATGCTCACATGGAAAATGTATAACAAAAACTCAGTTGTGACTTGGAGCAGAGAAGGAGTTTCACATTTGGTTATGAAATGTCCAAGTGCCCATTTTCATTACCATTGACAAAGAGAATTTTAGGAATGGATGGAGGAAAAAAAATCCTTTGGCAGGTATAGTCTCCTTATATGTATTTAATTTGTGTATTTATCAGTTTTCCTGAAGCTCAACAAAGCTTTCTTATTTAAAAAGAGTCTTTGGGTTTCTTTGCTAACAGATACTGTAATCCACTTCATTTGGAAACTAAACTGGTGTTTTTTGAAACTGGTAAAATGAGGGTAAACTGAGTTGGATCCAGTTTTGTAGTATTGCTTTCCTTGTAATGGCTTTGAGAATGAAACAGGGTTTCCTTCAAAGTTTAATGTCAAACTAGACTTATTCTGGGAAAGTGGAAGGAAAGTTTAAAGGTTAGCTTAGCGTAAAAGCAAATTACCTTCAAAGTTACCTAATTTGGGGGCAGTCCCCAACATAGTGTACAGTGCATCCGAAAAGTATTCACAGCGCTTCACTTTTTCCACTTTTATGCTATATATTATATTTATCTTTCCACATTTATGTTACAATCTTATTCAAAAATGGATTAAATTCATTATTTTCCTCAAAATTCTACAAACAATACCCCATAACAACAACACGAAAGAAGTCTGTTTGAAATCTTTGAAAATTTATTAAATAAACAAAACAAAAACAAAAAATCACATGTACATAAGTATTTACAGTCTTTACCATGACACTCAAAATTGAGCTCAGGTGCATCCTGTGTCCAATGATCATCCTTGAGATGTTTCAACAACTTGATTGGAGTCCACCAGTGGTAAATTCAGTTAATTGGACATGATATGGAAAGGCACACATCTGTCTATATAAGATCCCACAGTTAACAGTGCACGTCACAGCACAAACCTGGCCATGAAGCCCAAGGAATTGTCTGTAGACCTCCAAGACAGGATTGTATCGAGGCACAGATTTGGGGAAGGGAACAAAAAAATGTCTGCAGCATTGCAGGTCCCAATGAGCACAGTGGACTCCATCATCCGTAAATGAAAGAAGTTTGGAACCACTAGGACTCTTCCTTGAGCAAAGCGCCCGGTCCAACTGAGCAATCAGGGATGAACGGCCCTAGTCAAGGAGGTGACCAAGAACCCGGTGGACACTCTGACAGAGCTCCAGCGTTTCTCTGTGGAGAGAGGAGAATTTTCCAGTAGAACAACCATCTCTGCAGCACTCCACCAATCAGGCCTGTATGGTAGAGCGGCCAGACGGAAGCCACTCCTCAGTAAAAGGCACATGACAGCCTGCCTGGAGTTTGCCAAAAGGCACCTGAAGGACTCTCAGGCCATGAGAAACAAAATTCCCTGGTCTGATGAAACAAAGATTGAACTCTTTGGCCTGAATGGCAAGTGTCATGTCTGAAGGAAACCAGGCACCACTCATCCCCTGGCCAATACCATCCCTACAGTAAGGCATGGTGGTGGCAGCATCATGCTGTGTGGATGTTTTTCAGCGACAGGAACTGGGAGACTAGTCAGGTTCGAGGGAAAGATGGCAGCAATGCGACATCCTCGATGAAAACCTGCTCAAGAGTGCTCTAAACCTCAGACTGGGGCAAAGGTTCATCTTCCAACTGGACAACTACCCTAAGCACACAGCCAAGATAACAAAGAGGTGGAACTCTTTGAATGTCCTTCAGTGGCCTAGCCAGAGCCTAGACTTGAACCTGATTAAACATTCCTGGAGAGATCTGAAACTGGCTGTGCACCGACGCTCCCCATCCAACCTGAGCTTGAGAGATCCTGCAAAGAAGGATGGGAGAAACTGCCCAAAAATAGGTGTGCCAAGTTTGTAGCATCCTACTCAAAAAGGCTTGAGGCTGTAATTGGTGCCAAGGGTGCTTCAACAAAGTATTAAGCAAAAGCTGTGAATACCTATGTACATGTGATTTTTTTTTCACGTTGTCATTATGGGGTATTGTTTGTAGAATTTTGAGAAAAATAATGAATTTTATACATGTGGAAAAAGTGAAGTGCTGTGAATACTTTCACTGGATGTCTGCTTTGATTTTTACCTATATTTAACATTGCTGTATATAAAAGCAAGCTACCTTCAAAATCAACTAATTCGGGGGTAGTCCTAAACACAGTGTATGTCTGCTTTGATTTTTACCTATATGAAACATTTATTATAATTCAATAAAACATTAATAGCTGTATATAAACATTAGCTATACATCTAGCAAACTTCTTTAGTTTTCAGTTGAAGCACCTGTTCCCTCACTTTACCTCTCATCTTCCTCTCCACTTTGTAGGAGCCAATTAACTGCACTGGAAACCTGTCCTCTTCAGGAATGTGAATCAGCCCTCAAAGAACATAATGTAAAATGCACACTGCTGGCTTCTAATAATGGGCAGCAATGGGAGATGAAAATACAAAACTATTCAAGACAAATCACGTTTTGGCAAGAACTCCTTCATGATGCAGTAGGGACGGATATTTACCACAATAATTTTGTATGTTTTGGTCTTTTGAGGATAGTTTTTTTAGTTTTCATTTATTTGATTCCCTAGTATGGTATATAAGCAGACTATGCATTTTTAGTTAAATAATTATAGTTAATCTTGTTGAAAAAAGACACAAGTCCATCCAGTTTGACCAACAAAGATTGTGCAAGGTCTGCTTTAAAAAATAGCACATGTGGCACGAAGCAGCTGTGTTGAAGCATTGGGTAAACATAGTTACAGTTCTCATTTTTTATCCTATGCATTAAGGTGAAAAAACATCTGGTAGTCACCAGCCCCCCAGCCCCCCTTGTTTTACTTACCTGAGCCCCGTACTTCCTGCGCTGGAGACACGCTGCCCCTCTCTGCGCGGGGTCCAGGCTCTTGATTAAATAAATTGATAGCAGTGCAGCCATTGGCTCCCGCTGCTGTCAATCAAATCCAAAGATGCGGGCGCTGGGGGGGATGCCAAGTTCAGCATTCGTGTCTATGGACGCCAAAAGCTGGACTCTGGAGCGCACCCACAAGTAAACCCCCCCGGGAGAGCACTTCTCCTAGGGGGTTATCTGAAGTGAGGAGGACCCCAGAAGCGGAGGATCAGGGCCACTCTGTGCAAAACGAGCTGCACAGTGGAGGTTACTATGACAAGTTTGTTATTTTAAATAAATAAAACAAAGAGCCTTTACAATCACTTTAATATATTTGTTCTACCTACTAAAGGGTGACTTGATCTCTAGATGAACTATATATTTTGTGAGAATTGTAGCAAACACTATTGCAGTTTCTTACCTTACCTTATTCTGGAGATGCCTATATCTTTAATAAACCGATTGCCATTTGACAGGATATGCCTATTCACCTGATCAGTATCAGCATTGTAATAGGCACATGATTTTATTCTGAAAGATTTAAAAAAAAATATCTCAACACAAATTATTAACCTATTACATGGGAGTCCTGTTTTTTTTTTTAAAGTGGTGTTTCACCAAAAAAAAATTAGATGTCAGCAGCTGCAAATACTGCAGCTGCTGACTTTTAAAATAAGGACACTTACCTGTCCCGGGGTCCAGCGATGTCGGCACCCGAGACCGAGCCGTCCCTCGATCCTCGGGTGCTGCCGCCGCCATTCACACTGAGGGAATCAGGAAGCGAAGCGTTGCCGCTTCACTGCCCGGTTCCCTACTGCGCATGCGCGAGTCGCGCTGCGCGTCTTCACTGGTCCCCGTTGTGTTGTGGGAACTGTGTATTTCCCACAACACAACGGGGGTGGGCGGGGAGTCTGCGGCTAGCTGCGGCTAGCTGTACCCGGAAGTGGGTGCAGATACCTGTATTATACAGGTATCTGCACCCCCCTCCCCCCTGAAAGGTGCCAATTGTGACACCGGAGGGGGGGAGGAATCCGATGAGCGGAAGTTCCACTTTAGGGTGGAACTCCGCTTTAACTGGAAGCTTTGTGCTAATGCAGTGGTTCTCAACTCCGGTCCTCAGTACCCACTAACAGGCCAGGTTTGCAAGATAACTGAAATACATCACAGGTGATATCATTTGCTGTTCAGTGATTGCAGTATTCTGGTCTGCATCTCCCCAAGGTAATACTTAAAATCTGGCCTGTTAGTGGGTCCTGAGGACAGGAGTTGAGAACCACTGTGCTAATGTCTGGGAAGGCTTTGGTTGCAAGAAAGCAATATTCTAACATTGTTCAGGAGTTTTAGAAAATCATATTTAGCTAAAGAATGGAACGAGAAGGAAATGGGATAGGTAATGTTTTTATGAGCATTAAAGTGGTTCTAAAGGTAGAAGGTTTTTTAACTTAATGCATTCATGCACTAAGATGAAAAACCTTCTGTGTGCAGCAGCCCCCCCTCAGCCCTCCTAATACTTACCAGAGCCTATCTCGATCTAGCGAAGTGCACAAGTGCCTTGGCTGTCTGAGACTCTCCCTCCTGAGACACAGCATCGGGCACCATAGGCTCCCGCTGCTGTCAAAGTCAGTGACCCATGAGGAATGAGAGGGGCAGAGTCAAACCACAGCTCTATGTCTGAATGGACACACAGAGCAGCGGCTCGACTCTGGTGCCTCCATAGCAAGCTGCTTGCTGTGGGGGCAGGAGGGAGGGGCCAGGAGTGTCAGCGAGGGACCCTAGAAGAGAAGGATCCAGGCTGCTCTGTGCAAAACCATTGCACAGAGCAGGTAAATGTAACATGTTTGTTATTTTTAAAGAAAAAAATCAAGACTTTAGTATCCCTTTAAAGTGGGGTTCCACCCAAAAAAAAAAAAACTACATGAAAAATCTTAACAAAAAATACAAAAAAACATTTGGATATTTTTTTTTTTTACTTACCTCTAAATGCCTGTTGCTAGGGGGTCCCTCATAGTCTGCCTCTTCCAGTGCCTGGGCTGGTGACATCACTTCCCCCTCGGCACAGGAAGGGCTCAGCTCTGCTCCCTCCCTCCTGTAAATCATCTGGGACACATTACAGGTTCCAGGTGACTGAGTGGCCAATCACGGTGCGTGGCGCCGCTCGCGCATGCGCAGTGGGTGCCAGGCTGTGAAGCCACAGCCTGGCGTCCACAGTTGCAATGCCGGCGCCGCTGAACGGAGGGGGAGACGAGCGAAGCTTCTATCCCCCGCATCGCTGGACCCTGGGACAGGTAAGTGTGCAATTAAAAGTATTTGTAGCCACTGACTTTTATTTTTTTTTTTGACTGGACCTCCTCTTTAAGTATCACTACAGTATATACATTTTTTAGCCAAGCTTTGTTTTTCTTTAACAATCTCCTTTAAAAAGAGCAGAGAATAAGTTTTTACAGCACTAATGTGGCAGCATGGCCTCACTAACTATGGTCCCAGTGTATTACTATGACAACATGGTATCATGGTAGTAACAGATTGAAAATAATGGTAAGGATATGCAAAGTCATGGAAGGGTAACATGCACATTGCAACATAATATGTAAAAGTTGTGCAGTGTGCCATATAATGGAAGAGTGGCCCTGTCCACAACAGTACATTTTTCATGCTCACCAGACTACTGAAACCAATACCTTGGCTGCTCTGATGCCTCTGCTACTCCTGTTTTGTTTGTCAATCCTACTTGGTATTTAGAAGGTGCTTTCAGCTTGCTATGGAGGCTTGAACTTGGTGCCTAAGTCCTGCCTGACTGCCAGTCTGGCCAATGAGAATGCCTTGCTGGCCAATAAGGCAATCACAAGGTAGAAAAGATAATGCACAGTGACATTGGTCAATTAGGCTTATTCCCCAAATCAAGGCCACTATAGGAAAATGAAAATAACCTTACAAGATACAGACATGGTTAAATGGGTTAAGACAATTTGTGGTGCTTGCTCTTTGGTTGTACTTTTGGTTGTGCGCACCACATATTATTTTTAGTAAGCCTGCTGGAACATTCTGCTAGATTGTGTTTGGTGTTCTGAACTGTTGACTTGTTGGATATCAGCCTTAACAGTTTGTTCCCTACTTGTGTTTGCATGCCGCCTAATCCCTGCCCTGTGGCTTTGTTTTGTCTGCTTTTTCTTGCATGTTTTGCATCTCTCTACCTAATTTACTATTTTGTCTTTATATTGCTGCTCTTATGTTCTGCTGTTGCCTGCTATTTTGTCAATGTACCTCTACCTTCACCTCTACCTTGCCGGTTTGTTTCTAGTCCTGATTTTGTCAGTCCTAGTTACCCCTGATCACTATACTGTATTCATGTCTGCCATGCTCTCCATCCTCGGTCTATTAGCTGTGTAGCCCGAGTCTCACAATAGCTGTGTACACTGTAATTCCGCGTACACACGGTCGGAATTTCCAAAAACAAATGTTCGATGTGAGCTTGTTGTCGGAAATTCCGACCGTGTGTAGGCTCCATCGGACATTTGCTGTCGAAATTTCCAACAACAAATGTTTGAGAGCTGGATCTCAAATTTTCCGACAACAAAATTTGTTGTCGGAAATTCCGAGAGTGTGTACCCAATTCCAACGCACAAAGTTCCACGCATGCTCGGAATCAAGCAGAAGAGCCACACTGGCTATTGATCTTGATTTTTCTCGGCTCGTCGTACGTCTTGTACGTCAGCGCGTTCTTGACGTTCGGAATTTCCGACAACATTTGTCAGAATGTCCGATCGTGTGTACGCGGCATAAGACTCCATGCACACTGAAGCTTATAAAGGGCCGTTTTTGGGGGCTTGGGCGTTTTTTTTTAACAGCCCATAAACCCCCCTCTATGTTATCCTATGTGTCCATGCACATATGGACGTTTTTGGATGTTTATCAGCAGTGGAGTTTATGGGCTGTTTTCTGAACGCCATAAAATCGCGTTCAGGTGTCGTTTTTCTGACCACAAAAACGCCAAGCGATCAGAAAAGCTGATAAACTTCGATAAACGCTCAAAAACGTGACTCACCAGCGTCTTTGAGCGTTTTTGATCCATTGAAAAACTAAAAAATGCTAATAAACACTATTGTAAAAACCTTAAAAAAACGTTGAAAGACTCACTGCAAAGCTACTGGCGTTTTTCTAAAATTATTTTAACGTCCAGTGTGCCTGAAGCCTTACTGGTATTTATGCAATGTTTCAGTTAATGCTGTATACTATTCGGCTCATAGTGCTCTTTACAACATTTATCTTTCTTTCAGATTCTGGCAAACACATTTATCCAGGTATAAGAGGGTATGTTGGCTATGCTGTAAAAAACAGGGGGCATCTGGTATATAGCTCTAAGAGAAAGAGGGGAGATTCTACAAATGTAAAACTCATCACAATCAATACAACCTGGCTGTAGTATCGCCTTTAAATCTACCAAAAAGTATGTAGTGCAGGTCCTGGCCGATTACATACAAATTGATGGCATAGTTTAAGTGTATTTCCACTTTTGCAGCCATATTGGGATAACACCTACTTTATACTTGCTATATGTCCCCATTCACAGAGCATAACTTAAAAAAAATAAAAAATAAAAATTGCAGTTAACTTTTTTAGATGCTCTATTCTGGACCCTTCAGCAGGGAAAACTATTAGGTAGTTCTTGTTGTTTTTGAGGGGGCTGGGGAGCTGTATTTACCATAATTAATACTAGCACTAGTGTGCAGGCAGATCTTCATTATCAATTGTATCTAGAGTTGAACACTGTCTGTCCTAATAATGCTTAAAAGTTATAGTCTGGGCTTCTTGCATTGTACTGTATAGTAACGAGGACAGGTTTGGCACTGGCTCACTCTAACATTGTTTGAAAAACCTTGCAGTCAGCCATGATACCTCCTCATGAGAAATATCTAAAATGTAAAAAATATATTTTGCATTTTTAGGCGTGCTGTGTGAACAGGAAAACATAACATATGGTGGACTTTTCTCAAATCTGACTGCAAATTCAATATTTTATTTAAAACTAATTATACATACATTTTTAGATTTGAGACTGTTTAATAAAGTTTAAAGAAAGGGACTCATACAGTTTGAGCCAAAACATTTTGGAGAACCATATGTAGTAAAAATAACATAATTGTGAAAAACACTTAAAACAACTGCAAACTGTATCAATATTCTGAATTAACAAACACCTAATGTTTAGACATGTGCAGAACGAAAAAATTTGTTTTGTTTCGTTTCGATATTTACATAAATTTGTTTAGGTAAATTAGTTTAATCCATTTCATTCGTTGTCAGAATTCGTTTGGTTTATTTGTATTTAAATCGATTTGAATTTTGGAATTTGGATCGATTCGATGTTTTTAAATTCGAAAAGTTTTCCAATTTCCAAAAAGAATAACATAGAATAGAAAAGAATGGAAAAGAATAGAAAAAAAGAATAGAATAGAAAATAAAAGAATATAATATAATGGAGTAAAACAGAACAAAATAGGATAAAAAATAAAAGAACAGAATAGAATAGAATAAAAAAAAATAGAATAAAATAGATAGATTATAACCATCTTCTGAAATTCGAATAGAGTAGAAAAGAATGAAATTTAAAAAAAAATAGCAAAGAAAAAATTGAAAAAAAAAACATTTTCCAAAATTCAAATAGAATCAATTTGAATATGAATAGAATAGAAAAGAATAAAGTGGAATAGAAAATAACACAATAGTATAGAAAAAAAAACAACAGAATAGAATATAATGAATATAACCAACTTCCTATTCTAATCTATTCTTTTCTATTCTATTCAAATTTAAATTTATTCTTTTTGAATTTTGGGAAATGGTTATACTCTTTCTATTCTATTTTTTTTTAGTTATATTCAAAAAGTATTTGAAAACGATTCAAATTATGTCCGAGTTTTTTTTTGTTATTTCGGATTCGTTTAAATTCGGTACTATTGTAATTCGGAAATTCGGATACATTTTCAATTCGGAACAAAACGAACTACACACATCTACTAATGTTTCTAATTAGCATTGTCTCTGTGCAAACAGTAAAAATAATAAACAGCACTTGTAAATTCAAAAATCTGTAAAAATCCACTGTTATACTTCACAGCTGATATAGCTGCAACTTTATCTTGTTTCTAATTTTAAAAGTGTTACACCAAATATTTTTTTCCTCCTTGACCTCAAAGGCTCCATACACACTTGACGTTTCCAGAACATGCGACAAAGCGCACAGAAAATGCGCAATTTTCTGTGTGTTTCAAAAACGCACATCACGCTTGCGGTATTATTGAAACCAAATAAGTACCCTTTTGCGCTATGAACACACTAGTACAAATTTACTATGATTATATAAGTATGGTGCAAAAACAATCAATTCAAACCTAAATAAAAAAAATCAAGAAAATCAAGAAAATGCATCAATGAAAGAAATCCGCAATTAAAGAAAACCGTAGCCGCAAGTAAAGAGAGTGAAAATTACAATCCCTCACTCGTACAGCGCTTATACAAAATAAATCAGTAAAATGATGTGTGATATAAACAAATAATCACACGTCAATACAATAGTGCCAAACATAAAAATTGTTTTAATTGGTGAGTATATACCAGTTGTCAAACAAAAGTTCTTAGTTCCAAACAACTTCAATCCAGCTCAAAGCAGTGAATCTCAAATCCAAGGATTATTCAGTGGTGATTTCCTGCGATGATCCATCCATAGTTCAGTAGAATTACCTACCGGTACTCACCAGAGATGTTTGCCTGCCCTGCTATAGACCAGGCTTGAAAAGCATGTGTCTCTTCCCTCTTGATGGGAATTATCTGAGGTTGATATTTGAAACAGCAATCTTCCACTATCAAAGTTCCCAGCAGGCTCCCAACCCCCAGATGGATGGGTCAACCAGAAAAGGAAACTCGCATAGTGTAAAATAGTGGATTCAATTTTATTGATATATTCACATTCATAAAAATTAAAACAAGCAAAACTTTACTTTCAGAGGACCCTCATTAATACCCAGTGTCCATATAATCACCCTAATAAAGCATTTGAAGACCGCTGAACACCAACAGCTCAGCTTCTCCGGCTCACATAGACAAACCCAGGATCAATGAAAACTCCTTCTGACTAGCAGCATTAGGCTCCGCCCTACATGTTTTGTCCAAAATGTACTTTTTTAAGAGGATCCTCAGGTCAAACACAGGTCAAATAATGCCATTTGAAATCCAGAGTAAGATTTTTAAAACTCTTTACACAGCCTTATTCTGTAATCATCACAGTGTTTTTACGCAAATATTCCTAGCACTACTATGCAACCACTATGGAGTCACCCCTATCAGTATTACGTATAACTACTGTAGATCTTCATTATTTCTTAAACTTTGCATGACTGCACATTCTGGCGCTGAGATTTGGTATCTGCCTGTTGACATGATACCAGCTTTCAGCTCAAGCAATTATTGCTCTATTACATCACAAAATATATCCACAGGTGCATTCCTAGTTTGCTAGGATAGAAGAATGCATTCATAAGTCTTATGTTGGCCAAACACAGCTCAAATTTTGTCTGATTCCTGCTGAATTTGCCAAAATTTGAGCTGTAAGTCACCCTGTCTATTCAACAAACTCTGACTGAAAAAACAAAGGTGCTTCCAGACAGCTGCGGTCGGTCTGAATACAATCGCCATCAGGGGAGATTCCTTAATACACACTGTTTAGCATGGATGGAGGAATCTATTGGTTTTCTCTTGTTCAGCCTGCAGGCTGTTATGACCTCCTTAGAGAAATAGTTAGCGCTTCCTCTAAAGCAAAGTGATAAATTATACAAAACTTTTTAAGATCT
Source organism: Lithobates clamitans (assembly GCA_037952925.1). NCBI lineage: Eukaryota > Metazoa > Chordata > Amphibia > Anura > Ranidae > Lithobates > Lithobates clamitans. The sequence continues at coordinate 8,967,216 of JBBGZY010000014.1, forward strand.
ATTAAGCTATTAGAAACATCAAACTGGCAGGTAGGGAAGAATGACAGACCCTCAGAGAGAAAGGAAATGAAACACAAGACAATTTAATAACATTAAAAACATCAACACCATTTATTTTTTATGTCTCTTTTTGCATTGTGGATAACATTTGCAATCAGGAGATCTCCCTTCTCTTTTGCAGTGTTTTTCTTTGGATTTAGGTTGATCAAGGTTTAGTTTCTTTACCTATTCGAACACCCGTAGAAGCTTAATTTCTGCCTGTTTTTTAAGTAGGTGTTGTGTCACACCCTCCTGAGAAAATACAGAATTGACAGATCCCCTAGAACAGGGATCCTCAAACTACAGCCCTCCAGTCACAGACATGACAAGGCATGATGGGAATTGTAGTTCCTGAACAACTGGAGGGCCGTAGTTTGAAGACCCCTGCCCTAGATGTTAGAGAGCCTCTCAAATCCTCCACATCAGAGACCTTAAAGTGATTGTAAACCACCTTCACCTTGTAAAACAACCATTCAGTTTAAAATAGAAATAAAAGGCAAAACATTTGTGTATAGCTATAAAAAAAAAACTTTTTACCTTTCTCTCTTTTTCTCAGCTGCAGGACAGCTTGAGGAGGAGAAGCAGCAGTATACTGAGCCTTCCAGTGAATGGCTGTGTAGAGGGGGCGTGTCAGCACAAGTCTGATCATTGGAGGAGAGCAGGTTGAGCTCCAAGCCCTGTCTGTTCTCCTGCTTAGTGTGGTCAGTTTTTAATAGGAAAGCAGAGGGACTGGAAGGAACAACCAGGGATTTCACAAAAGGAAGTAATACAAAGTAAACAGGATACTTTCTCATACAAGTACATGGTACAGCAGGAACATATCAGGAATATGAACTGTTGGGGTAACAAACGCTTTAAATTGTACATGCAATAGGGAAGATTTACTAAAACTGGAGCACTCAGAATCTGGTGCAGTGCATGGTAGCCAATCAATTTCTAACTTCAGCTTGTACAATTAAGCTTTGACAATAACATCTGGAAGCTGATTGGTTTCTATGCAGAGCTGCACTCTCCACTTTTAGTAGATGAACACCAATGTATCCAGAGAGAATTATTTTATTATTTTATATATATATATATATATATATATATATATATATATATATATATATATATATATATATATATAATATATATATATATATATATATATATATATATATATATATATATTGCTATTTAAATGCAAACAAAAGGAACCCCATTTGGCACACTGTCTCTATAACATACAAATTACTCCACTTGCCACCTGATTGCGTTCCTATGTATACATTACAATGGAAACAAGAATCTTCAGATACGATTCACCTCTGACCAATGGGACAACATTTGCAACTACACGCACAAAAATGATCAGCACCAAATACCAGGAATCTGGGCTTAAAATTCTCACATGCTGGTACAGGACACCACCGATACTAAATCACATGTTCCCAACACTCTGGGCATATGCTGGAAGAGTGGATCAACACTTGGAGACATCCTCCATAATTAGTGGCCATGTCACCTTATTAAATTATTTGGGACAGAGGTGAGGTGCATAACTCAAAAATGTACAGACTTCCCAATACCAAATTATCCTGCATTCTTCCTCTTATGTTGTACATCACAATACTTTTCCCAGGAAAATCTACAATAAATCAGTGAGGGCACTTGCGGAACGATGCCAAGAGCTGCGCCCTGGAGCTCTGGAAATAGCCCCACCTTCCCTCCATCACTGTGTGGATGGCAAAAGAAAATTAACTCAAACATATTGAAGGTGTCATCTCTTCCAGTGAAGGCACTCACGACAAGTTTTAGCAGACATAATTTTACTGTACAGAATTCTCTGTTACCCCCTAGTATAAATCGTTCTTCTAAGACACCATGCAACCCTGTGAGGTGAAATGCTGCATAGGTGAGGGGGGGCCTTACCCGCCTGCTTAAAAATCTCCATCAATTTATTATTGTAGGATACAAAAATGTTTTAAAATAAATTTCTCATTACAGTATTTGTTATTCTTTCAAAAAAATAATCTGAGATGTTGGTCGATTGTCCCTATCTACAATACTTCCTTTCTCTTTCCCATTTATTTCACCTTCTGATATTTATTTAATCTAAAAAACAATAATAACTGGGAATCAATAATTACTGAGGTATAAATGATACTATAGGTACTCATCCACTCACTATAGGGTAATAAGTGGGGATCTGTGGCAAACCATCGACATATAACAATGGAACCAAACTAAAGTAAAAAGAGGAAGTATAGTTCAAAGTCGCCATCAAGCAGCAACCAGAAGGAACCATGGACACCAAGCTAATGACTGACTATGATCCAGCGATATGTCAGTCAGTGGAACCCTATGCAGGCACCTGGAGGGTGCAATAGCCTACAGATGAATTTTGGGCCCGTGATGTTCGGGGTATAATGCAAAGACCTGCAAATGAGTGTCAAGTCCGTGGGGGGCAGTATAGTATAGCAGTCTGCAGATGAATGTCAAGCCCACACCATCATGGAATGGCAGCAAATGGAAACAGAGTATATTTACATGTCTGTGTCCATGTCTTGGCTGATGAAATTCATAAAGCGAGATGTCAGTTGTTGGTGTACACCATTCGGCCCGTGTGTGTATGCCAGCTGGTCCGACAACAGCTGGCCAGTAGCTGACCGCCTCTTTATCAGCGCTCTCAGCCAATGGCAGAGAGTGCTGATTGGAGTGTTCTGGTGAGAGGACTGTCCTGTCCCCCTGTCAGAACACAGCTCAGTGGGGGAAATTGCTGTACTAATGCTGGATTGTTAGTACAGTGGGTCTGACTGGAGCTGACAGTTGTTTTAGTATACACAATCCGCAAATCGGACAACAGATCGTCCGGTTTTTTTTGCATGCTAGTCGCATATTGAAAATGCAATATGCATTTACTAAAGGTTACTAAAGTTACGAAATTTCTCATACAGCAGAATAAAAAAATTGGAAGTGATGTCATGTGTTGTAGTGTATTTCTATTGTATTTTCAGATGACAACTGTACTGATTAAACAAAAATCATACAATCTGGTATCATGTTTTCGTGTTTGTCCGATCTGAGAATATCGGATGAACTGTAGTGATCGGCTCTTGAAAGCTGTCTTAGCGATTATCGTACGATCGCTTCGAAAGCAGTATTTTTCATCCCATTTTCGGTTTGTGTGTACGGGCCGTAATAGTGTGTACCAGGCTTAAGTGGTATCCAAAAAAATAATGATGTTAAAAACCTTTACAAATAGAACCTCAGCTATAACAAGAAAAAAAAACATGTTGCTATCTTACCCTCTGCGGGGATAGTGGAAAAAGCTGTTGGCTATTGGCTATTGCCCCGTTTATAGTCCCGACGTACGTGTTTTGCGTCACCGCGTTCGGACGATCGGATTTTCTGACAACTTTGTGCGTGTGTATGCAAAATAAGTTTGAGCCCACATCCATCGGAAAAAATCGATGGATTTTGTTGTCGGAATGTCTGATCAATGTCCGATCGTGTGTACAGGGCATAAGGTTGGATTCACACCTATGCATTTTTAGTGCTTTTTGCATTTTGAAGATTTGCACTACAGTCCATTTAACATTGTTTCCTATGGAACACGTTCTGTAGTACAAATCTGCAAAATGCAAAAAGCACTAAAAAAACATAGGTGTGAATCCAGCCTAAGGCAGGATGAGGACTGGAAGAGATTAGGGCTAAATAGGGCTCTAGGCAGGGTAGACATTTTGGGCACCCTTACTTTAATCACAGATTACAGTATTAATTTGGCTTATGAACCAACTCAGAAACCAGAGAGGGATCTTCACTTGGAACTGGTGTAGTATACAGGCCCCAAGGATAGTCTGGGGATTGTGATAACATGTTGATTTAATGAGATAACCAACATGACAATGAGGGGAGAATGTTTAATGATGGGTGACTTCAACAAGCTAAATATTACCTGGAATTTCCAAACTGCCATTGCAAGCAGGAGTCGAGATGTGTTGAGATGTGTTGGGGGCATTGAAAGGGATTTCTTTAAAAAAGTTAGTAAAAAGCCCAACCTGAGGAGGTCATATTCTAGACCTGGTACTTATAGATGTAGATTGATTGTCTGATGTTGAGGTGGGAGAAAATGCGGGTCCTACTGATCTTCTATGTTTAGGTTTGATATTAGAACAAAAACTGAAAAAGGACATATTTTTCTGAAATGGGTAAATACCTAAATTCTTCAAGAACGACCTCTTTTAGAGCCTGGATGCTGGATGGAGAGTGATGCTCAACTTGTCTCTTCAGAATTCCCCATAGGTTTTCGATTGGGTTCAGATCAGGAGACATACTTGGCCACTGAATCACTTTCACCCTGTTCTTCTTCAGGAATGTAACAGTGGCCTTAGATGTGTGTTTTGGATCATTGTCATGTTGGAAAAGTGCACGAGGATGAAGGGCACAGAGTGATGGTAGCATCTACTCTTTCAATATAGAGCAGTACATCAGTGAATTCATGATACCATCAATGAAATGCAGCTCCCCGACACCAGCAGCACTCATGCAACCCCACAGAAGGACACTGCCACCACCATGTTTCACTGTAGGCACCATGCATTTTTCTTTGTACTCCTCACCTTTGCGATGCCATACAGTTTTGAAGCCATCAGTTACAAAAGCATTTATCTTGGTCTCATCACTCCAGAGTACAGAGTTCCAGTAGTCTTATTTTTCAGCATGGGCCCTGGTAAATTCTAGGCAGGCCTTTTTGTGTATGGGCATTACTTTGCAGTGTAAGCCATATTGTGTCACGGGAAACAATCACCCCAGTTTAGCTTTGTACTCCTTTAGCTAACTGCAGTGAGCTTGCATGGCGATTTGTTTCTTCAACCCTTCTCATCAGAAGTCGCTCCTATCGAGGTGTTAGCTTCCGTGGACGGCCTTGTTGTCTCTGTGAGATGGTTGCAGTTCCATCTTTGTTACATTTTTGTATCACTTTTGCTACAGTATTCTAACTGATAAATAAAGCTTTGTTGATTTTCTTGAAGCCTTCACCTTTCTTGTGTAAAAAAAGTATTTTCTTTTTTAGGCATTGTGAGATTTCTCTACCATGTGGTGCCATTACTGATAGCATGAAATAGGAAGAGGTTTTCTTTGTTAAAGAGGAGTTCCACCCAGGGGGGCCCTCAAAAAAAAAAAATAAAAGTCAGCAGCTACAAATACTGCAGCTGCTGACTTTTAATTGGACACTCACCTGTCCCAGGGTCCAGCGATGCGGGGGATCGAAGCCCCGCTCGTCTCCCCCCCTCCGCTCGTCGGCGCCGGCATTTCAACTGTGGGCGCCGGGCTGTGGCTTCACAGCCTGGCACCCACTGCGCATGCGCGAGCGGCGCCGCGCGCAGTGATTGGCCGCTCAATCACCTGGGACCTGTAATGGGTCCCAGATGATTGACAGGAGGGAGGGAGCAGAGCAGAGCCCTTCCTGTGCCGAGGGGGAAGTGATGTCACCAGCCCAAGCAAAGGAACAGGCAGACAACGAGGGACCACCTAGCAACAGGCATTTAGAGGTAAGTGAAAAAAAAAATATCCAAATGTTTTTTTGGGGTTTTTTTTAGAATTTTTCCAGGTATTTTTGTTTTTTGGGTGGAACCCCACTTTAAGTAACGCCCTTTTATAATCAACTGTCTGCTGGACACCTGTTTAATGATAAATTAGATTCATCTCTAGTTGAATTCTTGTTAATTAGGATTTTGCTGTCTAAAATTTAGCTTTGCTCTTAAGACTTTCATTGGGGTGTATTCATTTTTGCAACATGTTCTTAAATTAATTTGTTAGACCCCTTTCACACTGAGGCAAATTTCAGACGTTTTAGAACCTGGAAATAGCACCTGAAAAGTGCCTCCTATTCTCTTCCCACTTACCTTAGAAAGGAGCTCTTCCAGCGCCGAGATGTCATCGCTGCAGGCGCTCCCATTTTCATCCGTATTGCTTTTGGATTTGTGAACTCCGGCTCTGTGACTGGCCGGAGCCGTGATGAAGTCACTCCCGTGCATGCACGCAGGAGCCCCCGTTCACAGCATAGGACTCTGAAAGACCGGCATGGGTGGCCATTCCTTCAGAGCGCATGCGCCAGTGATGTCACTGGCTGCATCTACAGTAAATATCTTGGCGCACTGGTGCACAGTCATGTTGGAACAGGAAGGGGCCATCTCCAAACTATTCCCACAAAGTTGGGAGCATGAAATTGTCCAAAATGTCTTAGTATGATGACACCTTAAGAGTTTCCATCACTGGAATTAAGGGGCCAAGCCCAACCCCTGAAAAACAACCCAACACCATAGTCCCCCCCCTCCAGCAAATGATTTGGACCAGTGCACAAAGCAAGGTCCATAAAGACATGGATGAGCGAGTTTGGGTTGAAGGAACTTGACTGGCCTGCACAGAGTGCTGACCTAAACCCGATAGAACACCTTTGGGATGAATTAGAGCAAAGACTGCAAGCCAGGCCTTCTCGTCCAAATGCGCTTCTTGAACAATGGTCAAACATTCCCATAGACACACTCCTAAACCTTATGAACAGCCTTCCCAGAAGAGTTGAAGCTGTTATAGCTGCAAAGGGTGGCCCAACTCAATATTGAACCCTACAGGCTAAGACTGGGATGCCATTAAAGTTCACGTGCGTGTAAAGGCAGATGTCATAATACTTTTGACAATATAGTGCATGATGTTACATCGTTAGTAAGGTTGAATAAAGACACCAGTCCATCCAGTTCAACCTGAGTGAGTGTGGGTGTGTCTACAATTATCCCTGTTTATTTAAGGTACCCATATAGTGCCATCAGTTTACAAAGAACTCCACACATACATCGCACACTCACATCAGTCCCTACCCTCAAGGAGCCCACAATCTAAGGTCCCAAACTCACATTCATATACTAGGGCCAATTTTGGACAGAAGCCAATTAACCTACCAGCATGTCTTTGGAGTGTGGGAGGAAACCGGAGTACCCGGAGGAAACCCACGCAGGCACAGGGAGAACATGCAAGCTCCAGGCAGGTAGTGTCGTGGTTGGGATGCGAACCAGCGACCCTTTTTACTGCTAGGTGAGAGTGCTATCCACTACACCACTGTGTCACCCACAGACATGTAGTCTGTCAGTAGCATTAACACAGCAGTCTTTATTTTCCTGAGACCCCCATAACATAGTTTGATTACCTGATGATCCTTTCAGTAAGTCTGTTGTTTTTTTTTTTATTCCTTTATCAGACCAAGCTATGCAGCAAAAGGGTAAGACAAACCATTTAACACAGGGGTGTTTACAATAGTCAGCTTTTATTAAAACTTTTATCTCAAAAGAAAAAACTGTTGCTGTAACTGTTTAAAAAGTTTTATCTAGGGCGGGGCCTTAGGGTATTCGTCACTTATATAATTTCCATTGAAATCTACTAGTCAATCTAACACTACCCTCGCTACAGGTTGTCAGTGCTGCTGTTCAAGGGAGGTTACGTTGCTCCTCCATAGATACAGTAAAGGACTGAGCGTAGTCATCCTAAAACAGGAAATGTGTTACTAAACAGGTCACTAGGTGAAAATAAAGGAACAAAAAAAGTCGAAAATGAATGCAGCCGCCAAATCTAAGAATGAGTAAACTGCAATATATTACATGTTTACTTTTGGGTTTAGATACACTTTATTCCCTGTATTTCGAATTACTTGCAGTATCCTCCACTTACAGTCATAGTAGAGAGGCAAGGGAATTCCTGGACCTACTGTGTATAAAATCTCCTGTGATTTGGGGTATGCCGCCACCACAACAGCCCATATTTCATCCACAGCAACTATACATTTACAGACCATAAAACATAGGAGGGGGGGGGGGATAGCAGGTATGTTACTGTGAATCCCTTTCCCATACTAATGTTAAAAAAAAATACATATTGGTAGCAACCAACTCTATTACAGATGATGAAACCTTAAAAAGAAAGAAAATTGACATGAAGATAAATTTGGAAAAGTGCCTATCCAGCTACATTACATGCAATTTTCTAAATGGCTACTGTTCAGCTTTAGCTTTAAACTTTTTCAAAGGAGCAATCTCTGTTTTTTCAAAAGATACATAATAGTCTTTTTTTACTTTTGTAGTGGTAGAGTTTATTTTGATGACAAACTAAACGCAACCACAGACCAGACCATGAAAAGGCTTGGCTCTTCCTCCTCGGATTCTTGTAGAAATACCTCTCATTACTGAAACATATTACTTTATACTACGGCTCACAACGCCGCACGTTGATTATGCTTTTACTCAGAAACCTGTAACACTAACATTTCGAACCCTCTCAGTCACAGCTATCAATAGTATTTAAACAAAATCATTTTATGGACAATGCAGCCAGTGATGTATCCACAGCAACTGTTCAAGTAGCACTAAAGGGCCACTAGAGCTAAAAATATTGTATGTATAGATTGCTTGGTGTAGTTAATGTATGACTAAACTAAGATATAAACTGCTAAAGTGAATAGTGGCACTGCAAATGAATAATGAATTAACATCGAATAATAAAAGAATCACTCAGTGACAAGTGATAAATAAACAAAGAAAAAACAAAAGTCCATTGGCTGAATAAGTCCTTAATGCCGCGTACACACGGTCGGACTTTGACCGGACTGGTCCGACGGACGCCGACGGACCAAAGCCGGCGGACAATCCGATTGTGTGTGGGCTTCACCGGACCTTCAGCGGACTTTTCCAGTCGCAAATCTGACGGACTTTAGATTTGGAACAGGCTTCAAATCTTTACGTCGTAACTCCGCCGGACCCAGAAATCCGCTCGTCTGTATGCTAGTCCGACGGACAAAAACCACCGCTAGGGCAACTACTGGCTACTGGCTATCAACTTCCTTATTTTAGTCCGGTGTACGTCATCATGTACGAATCCATCGGACTTTGGGGTGATCGTGTGTAGGCAAGTCCGTTCGTTAGAAAGTCTGTCGGAAGTCCGTCGAAAGTACGCTGGAAAGTCTGTCGAACCAGTCCGGTCGAAAAGTCCGACCGTGTGTACGCGGCATTAATGTAACGATGATTAATCAATGAAAATCCACAATGAAATGAAAGCAGATTCAATATAGTTCATCCACCACACAACGTGAAAATGTAATCGTCACTCCTGGAACATCACAGTATTGTGTCGGATGTCACGAACGGAACATCACTTCCGGTAACTCTGGTGACTCTGATGACAACCAGATGACAACTAGGGATTCCTTCACTTTGGCTATAAGTCAAAGGGACACGCATAGTAAAAGAGAAACTGACAGGGGTGTCCTACCCTCCCTTACTCTATCCAAAATGAAAAAAAAAAAAGTTCTAAAATGTGGGTACCCCGAGATTAAATGCCTGTCGGAGCCCTTATAGGTCAGGTCTATTTCGGGGCACTTTGCTCATAGAAGGTGGTGCACAGATTTCCATTCTTTCCTGTTTTGTCTTCTTTCCCTCTATGGTCTAATGCCTTTTTCTCTTCTCTTTCTTGAGGTTTTCATGACTACAGGTGATTTGAGTTCATGGTTGCATCAAGCAGATGAAGTGTGTGTGTGTGTGGGGGGGGGGATTATTCTCCCCTCTATATATTATCCCATGTCCTTAGATTATGGAGTGAGGGGCAGGTTACTCTAACCTTATTAAAAGGGCTTTATTTGAGCATCTCCTCCCTCATTCTGTTCGCCTTTGGAGAGGCATGATGTAAGAGGATGGGATATTGTGTGCTTTCCTTCCACCCCACTTGATGCCTATTTAAAATGTTATACTGTATTCTCTCTTTGTATAATTGTTTTTGTTTCTACTATTTTCATTTTATTTTGTCTATTATTCCTGAAATGTGGAGGCTGATGAGCCAGGAGTAGCAACAAAATAGTATGTTTTTTTTTTCCTGTAACGCATAAGACTTAAACACTGGTTTGAGTGTTATCTTATATAATGGCTAATGATTGCATTGTATATCCTAAAAATGTTCTAAATAAAATACAATGGAAACAAAAAAAAGTTCCGCTATCAGATCTACTTTAATACCTGCAATGATAATATTCAGTATATAAACACCTTTTGTTAAGCCGGCCATCGAGGATTCAAATCTCAGCCAGTTCAGCAGGGACCAGCCGAGGTTCGAACCATGTATGGGCAGGCTGATTGTACCCAAGCTGTTCAACCGATCAGTACAAACAAATGGCCACTCCCCCCACCTATAACTGGCCTTTGCAGAAAGGAGCATATGGAAGTGTGACACGTAAAAAAAAAACAAAGAAAATTCCCAGCTCAACTACCGACCAGCCAGCTAACCAACTGAATTGTCCTAACAGTATGCATTAAATGCAGGGGTTTAGTTTGTACACATTTGCAAACACATGCGTAAGCTGTGGAGGCCGCAACAAGGCACCCCATTATTATCTGCAGACCTAACTCTATACATTTTTTGAGAGCCTCCATAGTAGAAGCACATGCATTATAATGGATAGGCAGAGGGTAGGTGAGCCTGGAAGGAGCTCAAACCTCCCTAAAGGCACAGGGGCGCACTGGACCCCATTTTTGATCGATCGATCAAGCTGGGTACAACCAGCCTGTTGGATTTTACATACGATTATTGCTAACAGCTATTATAGCCACTAGCAGTAATCACTGTGTTCTCCTGGTGGTGGTGGGGGGGGGGGAGAACACAATGGCCCTGCGAGAGGTATTCCCCCATCAACACTAATTGTGTTGATGTTGGAATGGAGCGATTTCTTTTCTACAATCTATGGTTGCAGGAAAGAAAATCGCTGTCTGTGGCCAACTTTAATTCAGTGCCTTTACTTTTATTTGTCTTCACATTTACATCAAACTAAGCAGTCCATCCAAAGCGATTTTTGGGACAAGCCATATAACACTATCAAGGGGTGCTTAAAACAGTCATAGTTACATCGAAACATAGTAGATAAGATTGGAAAAAGACACTGGTCCATCCAGTCCAATCTACATGTGTGTCAGGTTGAGCCCTCTAATGCCCCGTACACACGATCGGACCTTCCGACAACAAAATCCGTTGATTTTTTTCAGATGGATGTTGGCTCAAACTTGTCTTGTATACACACGGTCACACAAATTGTCGGAAATTCTTAATGTCAAGAATGCGGTGACGTACAATACGTACGACGAGCCCAGACAAATGAAGTTCAGTAGTCAGTGCAGCACTTCTGCTTGATTCCGAGCATGCGTGGAACTTTGTGCGTTGGAATTGTGTACATATGATTGGAATTTACGACAACAGATTTTGTTGTTGGAAAATTTGAGATCCAGATCTCAAGTTTTGTGTGACGGAAATTCCGATGGAAAATGTCCGATGGAGCCTGCACACGGTCGGAATTTCTGACAACAAAATCCCAACGAACATTTTTCGCTGGAAAATCCGACAGGGCATTACAGTATACATATCCCTGTATATTGGGAAAACGAATGCAGCCATCAAATCTGAGTATTAGTAAGCTGCAATATAAAAAAAAAGTGTTGGCTTTTGGGTCCAAAAGTTTAAAACTGTTGCTGTAACTGCCTAATAAATGTTTTAAAATATATCTAGAGCTGAAGCATATTTTAAAAAAAATTTAGATAAAGTAGGGAATCATTAACAACCCTGACAATTATTTTTTTTGCTGAGTGCCTGATAAGGAGTGTTCTGTTTATTTCCTATCTAAGAGACCAAACTGGAAGTGAAAGCCACATTCTCCAAAGTGGTGAAAAATTCCGTCTTGAACAGAAACTAGTGTCCCCACTAGAGGATTTTCCTTCTCTTCCTTGTTCAATAAAAACTGTAAAATTTCCATCCTGGTGATAGTGGTGACCAGGAGAAACAGAGTATATAACTCCCAAAAGAGGGATGTAGATAGCAATACAATAGACAGTGGTTCCAATCATTCCGGTCTTTGACTTTCAGCAAACATTCACTGGTGGTGAATCAATCACTGTCATTTAAAAGACATGCCAGTAGGAATGAAGTACAATATATGCTGTATATCAGTATTGGATATCAGCACTTGCATATGGGCATATTTTCCTGTGAATGCAAATGTAACAATGTTTACACACATATACCTGCATACAACATATTTAGTAATTCATTCCTATGGGCAGAACTATGCAGCAGGCTTCTGGGAGTATTGTATGCTGTATGCCCATTCACCTGCAAATCTGTGTGCATTAGCCCTTAACCACTTCAGCTACAAAAGATTTACCCCCCCCCCCGCCCTCATGACCAGGCCATTTTTTGGGATACGGCACTGCGCTACTTTAACTGACAATTTTCTCCCACAAATAGAGCTTTCTTTTGGTGGTATATAATCACTGCTGCGTTTTTTATTTTTTGTGCTATTTTGAAAAATATATATATATATATATATATATATATATATATATATATATATATATATATATATATTTTACTTTCTGCTATAAAAGATATCCAATTTCTTCATCAATTTAGGCCAATATGTATTCTGCTAAATATTTTTGGTTAAAAAAATCCCACAAAGCGTAAAATGATTTTGTGCAAAAGTTATAGCGTCTACAAACTATGGGAAATGTTTATGGAATTTTTTTTTCTTTACTAGTAATGGTGGCAATCAGCAACTTTTAGCAGGACTGCGATATTGCAGCAGACAAATCGCACACTAACTGACACTTTTGACACTTTTTGGGGACCAGTGACACTAATACAGTGATCATTGCTAAAAATATGCGCTGTCACTGTATTAATGACACTGGCTGGGAAGGGGTTAACATCGGGGGCAATCAAAGGGTTAACTGTGTGCCTAGCCAGTGTTTGTGGGAGGTGCTTTTACTAGGGGAAGGAATTGATCCATGTCCCTGCTTTGCAGGAACACAGGATCCATGCCTTCTGTACTGACAAAATGGCAATATGCATTGTTTACATAGGCAGACTGCCATTCTACCTGTGTAACAAATGATCGGCGGATGCTGGTGGACGTCGAAACTTGCGGCACCCGCTGATCGGCAAGCCGTCTACAGAGCACATTCGCGCCCGCTACCTGGAAGTGCAGGATCACGTATATATTTATATACGTGATCCTGCCCACAGCCGCTGCCCTGTAGCAGTAAAACTGCTATAGGGTGGTCGGCAAGTGGTTAAACCTAAATTAGTATCACAGCCATGTCCTGTTCAAGTTGATTTACTAAAGGCATTTTAAATAGACTGTGCATTTTGCAAGTGCAATTGCCCTCTGCAAGGGTTTTTGTTTCAGAGCTTTATTAAGTGAGGTGAAGCTTCACTTTGAAAAGAATACCCAATAACATGCAAGGAAAATTTTAAAAAAAGCATTTGTGCTTGCACGTGATTGGATGATGGAAGCCAGCAGAGCTTCCCCATTTTCTAAGCTCTGGAGCAGCAGCACTTGCAAAGTGCACAGTCTAGTTGCCTTTAGTAAGTCCCAGATATGTCTCTCCAAAGTGGAAGAATCCCTGCTCCATGAGGACCAGCCATGATACCACCATGTCACCAACTCTTGCATCTCATTCTATCCACCTCTCAGTTGAGTGCTTGTATAATCTGCTACATGCCCTGCCACAGGGAGCTGTCAGCAACTGTCCTTCTGCAAAATGTTGTACCACATATTAGATTTCTCAATGCCCTCACTCTAAGTGACATTGACATTTCCTAAACTTATATGCAATACAGTGGAACCTTGGAATACGAGCATAGTCCGTCTCAGGAGAATGCTTGTAATCCAAAGCACTCGCATATCAAAGTGAGTTTCCCCATAAAAGTAAATGGAAACAAAGTTAATTCAATCCGCATTGACTTCTATTGCATGCAATACCGCATGTGGCCAGAGGTGGGGGGCGCCGGAGAGCTTAGGAAATATTCGGGGACAGCTCGGCTGAACTCAGAAAGCCTCGGAAACACTCAGGAACTGAATATTTCCGAGTGTTTCAGAGTATTTCCGAACGGCTCCGAACTGTTCCGAGTGTCACCGGCGCCCCCGCACCTCTGGCCAAATGCGGTACTGCACACCCCATTAGCTTGAATGCTGCTCGTTTTGCGAGACAACACTCGCAAACCGAGTCAGAATTTTTTTTTTAAAGTTGCTTGTCTTTCAAAACACTTGTTAACCGTATTAATCGTTAACCAAGGTTGCACTGTACCTTATATAATTTCCTATGTGCTTGAATGTGGAACTGTCGCTGTCCTTTTTGCAAAGAGGAAGGCATGATCTCCCCTACAATTTGTCATAATATTCCTTTTTTCTGGGAGCACAAGATGTAACTGCTTTACTATATTTATGCTTTAGGACCAACAGTATCTAAAAACACAGAAATACAGAAAGATGTGCCACACCAAAATCAGAAAAAAGCGTCCAAGATAAATTTAGTTGTTGATAAAAAGTCATATAAAAACAGCCAACACATTTTAGGGGCAACACCACTCCCCCTTCATCACGACTCAACACAATAAAACCTGGATGGAGTCAGAAAAAACAGTGACTTCACAGATTCAATATTTTCCCTTTAGGATCAATAAGTATTCTGAATCTATAGTAGAACAAATATTCAACTCTCATGGAGGAAGGAAGGAAGTGACCGCAGTCATGAGAAAATTTAAAGGAACAAGAAGGAAATTTTTCTTGAATTAACAAATTTCTAACAGTGTTTGTGATTTCCATTCAGTAAAGTCCATTCATTCCAAAATGGAATGTTAAAAGCAAATTAAATTTTCAAGTACTTTCGTCAAGTCTTTGAATGTACAGAGAACTTTCAGATGACCATTCGTACAAAAATCTACTAGTGTATGGTCAGCTTTAAGGAAGTTTAAAGTGACTTTATCAGTTTGGAGATGGAATAGGATAAGTAGAGCCTTCCTTTCTAGATTTTCTTCTGCTGGGGATGCTTATCGCCTGCTCACCAATGATCTGACCACTTTCTGCCACACTTGATAAGGTCATATGTACCCAGCTTCCTTAAAGTGGATGTAAACCCGATTCATGAAATTTGAGCTAGGCACATATATCTGCAGTGTATTCTTATCTCTTTTCAAAGCACTATGTCCTGTAGCTGTCTCCTGCTCTGTTCTGTTATCAGCCTGATAACCCCTGATAAGTTCTCTGTCACAAATGATAAAAGCAGCCAGAGTTTTGTGTTGGGGAGGATGCTATAAATAGATTAGCAGAGCCCTGAACAATTCAACCATCAGCTCTGAAAGTCTCTACCTATGCGGAGTGGGGGTGTGTGCCTTTCCTCCAATCAGCTGTCTTGGCTGTATGCCCAGGCTTCACTGCAGTGCTATTAAGGAAAAGAAAATCTCCTAACACGATCTGAACTTTCTAAACAGTCTATAAAGCTGAAGACAGAAGATATACATGTAAAACTTATGTAGGGAGATTTGTTTTATCCCTGTGTATCATCTGAGGCTGTTCACGTCACTGGGTATATGTGAGGGTTTACATCCACTTTAACCACTTGCCGACTAGCTGCCGTCATTATACTGTGGCAGGTCGGCTCGTGCCTGTAAATCGCTGTAGGTATAAGTCGGCTCTTTTAGGAGACATAGCAGGTGCATGCCCGCTGCATGGCGGGAGAACAGATGCACATGGCCGGCAGCTGCGATGTCTGCTGGACACCCGCGATCCTGGGAAAGAGAGCCAGAATGGGGATCTGTCAGTGTAAACAGAAAGATCCCCGTTCTGACAGGGGAGGACAGAGAGATCTGCTGTTCCTA
Organism: Lithobates clamitans; assembly: GCA_037952925.1. Classification (NCBI taxonomy): domain Eukaryota; kingdom Metazoa; phylum Chordata; class Amphibia; order Anura; family Ranidae; genus Lithobates; species Lithobates clamitans. The sequence goes on from JBBGZY010000014.1 coordinate 8,982,972, forward strand.
GTGATTAGGAACAGTGATCTCTCTCCTCCTCCAGTCAGTCCCATCCCCCACAGTTAGAAACACCTTCCAGGGAACACATTTAACCCCTTGATCGCACCCTAGTGTTAACGCCTTCCGTGCCAGTGAGATTTACACAGTAATCAGTGCATTTTTATAGCACAGATCGCTGTATAAATGTCAATGGTCCCAAAAAAAGTGTCAAAAGTGTCTGATCTGTCCGCCGCAATGTCGCAGTCCCACTAAAAATCGCAGATCGCCGCCACTACCAGTAAAAAAAAAAAAATAATAATTAAAATGCCATAAATCTATCCCTATTTTGTAGACGCTATAACTTTTGCACAAACCAATTAAAATACACTTATTGCAATTTTTTTTTAACAAAAATATGTAGAAGAATACATATTAGCCTAAACTGATGAAGACATTCATTTTTTTTTATTTTTCTGGGGGATATTTATTATAGCAAAAAGTCAATAATATTGTTTGTTTTTTTCAAAATTGTCGCTCTTTTTGTTTATAGCGCAAAAAAAAAACGCAGAGGTGATCAAATACCACCAAAAGAAAGTTCTATTTGTAGGAAAAAAGGATGAAAATTTTGTTTCGGCACAGCGACGACGCAGTGCCGTATTGCAAAAAATGGCCTGGTCATTAAGGGGGAAAATCTTCCGGTCTGTAAGTGGTTAAGTAGGTTCCATGTTGAATTTTATCATAGAATTTGCCACAAATATGCAACACAAATAATAAATATGCAATAACAAAATTACTTCAACGTGGTGAGGTCCTATTTACCTTCACTTTATAACAATTTGGTAGTATTGCTTTATGAATTTGTTGCAGCTATAGTGACATACTCTAAAAGTGTCACAAATATGAATTTGCACGCGTCGGAACTAACTGTAAACATTGCATGGGTTTCATGAATTTGTCACATAGCTTCTGACTACATCCAAACCAGGGTGGATAAAAATTGATGATTTAAAAAAACAAAAAACAAAAAAACGATTTTTTTATTTAAATCTGATTTTTTTGATATTTTTCAAATTTATTTTAATAAAATGCTTTTGCAGTAAAAATCTATCTAAAGATAGTTTTCTATTTAGGATACATTAATAGTTTAGTTTATTCAGCATGAAATGGAGCTTAGTTATGTAGCATGAGGCTGTATATTCTGCAATATTTACATTTTTGGTAAACTCATTCAATGAATTCAAGCTCTGCAGGCTGAGATAACATGCACTGCGTTGATGCATTCACACAATTTCACACTAACTACCAGCAAGAATGAGTCCTTGCATGTAAAGAGCACCTGTCATTTAAGATCCATCATGGCAGTGCCTGTTAGTGGGCATCCACTCACCTGTTGCCGCTATGTCCCTCACCTTGTTGTGTCACTGCTGCATCACCAGCCTTCCCATTAAAGTGAATGGGACTGTCGGTGAGTCAACAGCGGGTCAGAGGAGGAGCCTCTGCAGGACAGAGATGACAGTTGCTCCTTAAAAATCATGATTTAGATCGACTTGATTTAAATCAAATCCACCCTGATTCAAACTAACAAAAATGTGTTGAAATGCTTTAAGGAATCACCCAATATGTTTTCGGAATCAGCTGATGCTGAAAAGTTAATAAATAACGGCATTCATATCGTTTTCTCAAACTAGCACTTTATCTTAGAACATACTGTACTAGAACTGAAACATCTATTGATAGCCTTATATCCATGTTACACAGGCAGAAACTCTGATCCTGTTTATTTCAAAGTCCAACATACACTCTGACCTAAGAATCTAAGGCAGGCATGTCCAAAGTCTGGCCCGTGGGCCAATCGCGGCCCGCGTTCCAGTTTTGAATGGCCCGTCTGGTTATCTGGACATATATATCTTTTGAGGCCCCCAACGATCTCCCAGCGCCGGGGCCACAAAAGATATATATGTCCAGATGCCTTGGAGGGGACAGGGAGGAGGCGGGACGAGAGCCGTGCACACAGGAGTATTTCCTGTTTACACGGCGGCCTCTGTAATAGGGAGTCCCATCTCCGGCGCTGCCATTGTTCTGTCCATCAAAGGAGGCGGGACTTTCTATTAAAACTAATAAGGGTAGAACCCGCGCTGTGGAGAAATACAAAATGTACATATATGTGTGCGTTTACACACACACACCCATGTACATATATAGTAGGGCTGCCGCTGTAGTGCAAGGTGAGTACCCCAAAAGATGTGACAACAGAAAATTTTATACTCAGCACTGCCCCTCTAAATCATGAATATACATATACTTGCATCAAATATGTGTCATGTGACAACATGTATAGCAAAGTGCCAATCAAGTGCAAAAGAATGCATTCAATAAAGTTCAAAAAAAGGTGCAAAATAAAGTGCAATCAATGAAGTTCATCAAGTGTGAGGTATAGGGCTGGTGACACGTTGATGTAATCTTGGTGACTTCCTGTGCTCCCCTCCTGGGTCCCCACTCACCAGATGAAGATGATAAATGCGCCTGTGTATATCACGATGGTGTCTCATGTCCAGCAGATATATGGGTTGGTTGTGCCTCAGAGAATGGGATCTCCTCTCCTCCGACACTTGATGTAGATTCTACATACTTTACTTGGTCCAAGACGAAGCTTCTGATGACGCCCAGTGGGAGGGGCGAAACATGTCAAGCTAAGGATAATCTGTGAAGGCTGTTTGGATGCCAAGGTGGCAATTTTTGCACATTTTAAAGACTCTGATGTAAGTGTAATGATTTTAAACCTTTTAATAAACCTTGCAGTATTACACTATATGCCCTCTTTTCTTCACTTGTCCAAACTTTACTACTTTGATCGTCTTGGACCAAGTAAAGTATGTAGGATCTACATCAAGTGTTGGAGGAGAGGAGATCCCACTCTCTGAGGCACAACCAACCCATATATCTGCTGGACATGAGACACCATCTTGATATACACAGGCGTATTTATCATCTTCATCTGGTGAGTGGGGACCCAGGAGGGGAGCACAGGAAGTCACCAAGATTACATCAACGTGTCACCAGCCCTATACCTCACACTTGATGAACTTCATTGATTGCACTTTACTTTGCACCTTTTTTTGAACTTTATTGAATGCATTTTTTTGCACTTTCTATTAAAGAGACCGCCGAGAAAACAGGAGTTTCTCCTGTATGTGATCTTTTGGCGCTCGTCCTGCCACCCTCCCTGTCCCCTCCGAGGCTGCAGATGAATGGGCAATCCTTCAGGCTGCACTGATGGCAATGGTGAGTCTGCATTCCTGACAATGATGGGGGCTGCATTCCTGACATTCCTGGCAATGGGAAGTGCTGCATTCCTGGCAATACTGGGTGCTGCATTCTTGGCAATGGGGGTGCTGCATTCCTGGCCATACTGGGTGATGCATTCCTGGCCATACTGGGTGCTGCATTCCTGGCCATACTGGGTGCTGCATTCCTGGCCATACTGGGTGCTGCATTCCTGGCCATACTGGGTGCTGCATTCCTGGCAATACTGGGTGCTGCATTCCTGGCAATGGTGGGCGCTGCATTCTTGGCAATGGTGTGTACTGCATTCCTGGCAATGGTGGGGCTGCAGATGGGCACTGACCCTTATTTTGCTTCCTAGTTCTTTATTTCAAATTTAAGTTTTTTTTCCTGAAACTTCCCTCTTAAAGTGAAGGTGCGTGTTATACGCCAATAAATACGGTATATACCAAAATAACACGCCCAAGACCATCTCTTTACCACACACAGCCACAAAGGCAGGAGAATTCTTGTTGGGCAGTGTATTAGTGATCGAACTAACACAAAGACCGAATTTTAATGGTTCAAAGAATGTCAGGCAAAATTGTTGGCCCTCACACATGTTCACTTCATCAAATCTGGCCCTCTTTGAAAAAAGTTTGGACACCCCTGATCTAAGGGGATCCACATGGACAAGGGATCAATTTGAAAATTAAAGCTGACCGAATGAGAGAAAAACGCTCAATTCCCCCATTCATGCTAAACAGAGCGAATAAACTAATTTCCTGCTGCACACTATTGTATTCTGACAGCCATGGCTGTCAGAATACCCAAACAAAAAGTCCGCCCACATCCCGCCCCTCTCCTCCATACAGGGGCGTCGCTAGGGGGTGGCTTTTGGGGCTATAGCCCCGAATCTGAGGCCAATAGCCCCGAGTCTCTGCAGGGGTCCCCAAGGGGAGGGGAGGCTCTCTGGGGACCCTTATGTAAGTGGGGGGCTCTCTGGGGACCCTGATGTAAGGGAGAGGCTCTCTGGGGACCCTGATTTTAAGGCCTAGGCTCTCTGGGGACCCTGATGTAAGCGGGGGGCTCTTTGGGGATATATATACACCCACACGTATATTACTGTATATACATGTTTATGCCCGCCCAAGCGTATGACTTTCTTTACTACGCTGCTATGGGCTCTAGCCCCAGATCTTTTGTAGACCTAGCAACGCCCCTGCCTCCATACACATATTTGTAAGCCTGTATTATGAAAGTAATTGCACACACACATTTATATAATATATCTCATACTGCATGCTATTGTTGGTGGTTAAGGGGTTAATGCTGCATAATGTCTACCAGTTAAAGAAGTAAATAAAGAGCTGTGTAAAGAGCCAGAGGTTCACAAAGTTTGGCAGGAATAATACTGCCCACTGGCTGTTTTCATTTCCTATTTGCTTAAATATTAATGTACAGTCTACATATAATTACGTGCCATTACCATTGGATGTACATAACCTTATATAAATATAAAAAAAATTAAATGAATATATATACACAGTTGTGCTCATAAGTTTACATACCCTGGCAGAATTTATGATTTCTTGGCCATTTTTCAGAGAATATGAATGATAACACAAAAACGTTTCTTTCACTCACGGTTAGTGTTTGGCTGAAGCCATTTATTATCAATCAACTCTGTTTAAATCATAATGACAACAGAAACTACCCAAATGACCCTGATCAAAAGTTTACATATCCTGGTTATTTTGGCCTGATAACATGCACACAAGTTGACACAAAGGGGTATGAATGGCTATTAAAAGGTAATCCTCACCTGTGATCTGTTTGCTTGTAATTCGTGTGTGTGTATACAAGGTCAATAAGTTTCTGGACTCCTGACAGACCCTTGCATGTTTCATCCAGTGCTACACTGACATTTCTGGATTCTGAGTCATGGGGAAAGCAAAAGAATTGTCAAAGGATCTGCGGGAAAAGGTAGTTGAACTGTATAAAACAGGAAAGGGATATAAAAAGATATCCAAGGAATTGAGAATGCCAATCAGCAGTGGACTGCATGGTCGAGTTGCCAGAAGAAAGTCATTACTAAGCAAATGCCACAAAGTATCCCGCTTACAATACGCCAAACAGCACAGAGACAAGCCACAAACTCATTTGGAGTGATGAGACCAAAATTGAGCTTTTTGGCCACAACCATAAACACTGCATTTGGAGAGGAGTCAACAAGGCCTATGATGAAAGGTATGGAGGTGGATCGCTGATGTTTTGGGGATATGTGAGCTACAAAGGCACGGAAAATGTAGTCAAAATTGTTGGCAAGATGAATGCACTATGTTATAAAAAAATACTGGAGGAACATTTGCATTCATCAGCCAGGAAGCTGTCCATACAAGCAAAGCGACATATTGGTACGTCACTGCCTGTTTCCGGGTTTAGGGCGCACCCATGCCCCCCCCCCCAGTGAGTCTGTCAGTAGGTCCCAGCCAATGATTCATGGCCGGGACCTGCAAATCGGCTGTGTCAAATCACAGCCCGGATCACTGTTTCGACAATCAACACAGGGCTATGTACAAAGGGAACGATTTCTCTGTTTCTTATCCCTGCAAAGCAGATCTTTAGTAAAAATCAGCATACATTACACATTATTAGGCACATATTTACCCCCTTGATAGCGCTAGATGTTGACCCCTTCCCAGCCAGTGTCATTAGTACAATGACAGTGTATGGTATTATCACTGATCACTGTATTAGTGTCACTGATGATGTCAGTGATAGTTAGCAAGTTCCCCCCAGCGTCAGTTATGCCTTGTTTCCACTGAGTGGATTGGTTCAGTTCGGTACGATATGCTATTTTTAGTGTTTCCATTATGAAAGCGGCCCATACAACCGAACCGCACCGCATCATTCTGGGTCCTGCTTCAGATGTGGGGCCATAGAAAATGGTACGGTTCGGTTAGGGCGGAGCTACGATACATTCCACTGATTGGCGGACGTGTGACCCCATGCTAGGCCTTTTTTTCTAAACCCACGTATGGCCCTTGGCGGTCTGACTTGCAGTGGAAACGCTCACCTGAATAGGCCGGACCATTCTAGGCCTTCTAAACTGTACCGACCCGAACCGATCCGCTCAGTGAAAATGAGGCATTATTGTCAGATTGCCTGCCACACTATCACAGTGCCATTATAAGTCACTGATCACCGCCATTAATAGTATAAAAAAAAAAAAAGTGTCAATGTATACAGTATATAACATAGTTTGTAGACACTATAACTTTTACAGAAAACAAATTTGAGGGATTTTTTTTTACCAACGACATTTAGCAAAATACACTTTTTACATTTTTTTTATTGGATATGCTTTAAGCAGGCATAAAAAAATATTAGGGGTTTTTTTTTTTTTCAAAATGTTTGGTCTTTTTTCGTTTATATAATAAAAAATAAAAAACAATAGTGATCAAATACCACCAAAAGAAAGCTCCATTTGTAGCTCAGTGCTAAATAAAATGGATAAACTAAATTATTATATAACCACTTGCCGACCGTATTACTTTCATATTTGGTGGCAAGGCGGCTCTGCTGCGCAGGATCATGTACCTAGTACATGATCCTGCACTTCTGGGTCTGGGGCACATATGCGATGTCACTCAATGTCGGCCAGCGCCTGCTAATCATTTGGCAGAGAGCCAGAATGGCAATCTGCCTTTATAAACAAGGCAGATCGCCGTTCTGTCAGTAGGGAAGGCATTGATCTTGTGTTCCTGCAAAGAAGGAACATGGATCAATGCCTTCCCCTAGTAAAAGCACCTCCCACACAGTACACAAGCCCTGGCTAGGCACACAGTTAACCCTTTGGTCGCCCCTGATGTTAACACGTTCCCACCCAGTTTCATTAGTACAGTGACAGTGTATATTTTTTAGCACTGATCACTGTATTAGTGTCACTAGCCCCCAAAAAGTGTCAAAAGTGTCAGTTAGCGTCTGATTTGTTCGCCAAAATATCGCAGTCCTGCTATAAGTCGATGATCGCCACCATTAGTAGTAAAAATAAAATAAATAAATAAATAAATATTCCATAAATATCTCCCATAGTTTGTAGACACAATAACTTGTGCCCAAACCAATCAATATACGCTTATTGAGATTTTTTTTACCAAAAATATGTAGAAGAAATCATATTGGCCTAAATTGATGAAGAAATTTGATGTTTTATTTTTTTTTTTTTAGTGGATATGTTTTATAGCAAAAAGTAAAAAATGTTGTTTCTTTTCAAATTTGTCGGTCTTTTACCAAATACCACAAAAAGAAAGCTTTATTTGTGGGGAAAAAAGGACATGACAAGTCACGCCCCATTAACGGCAATTGAACCGTTCAAATCATCACGACTCAAGTCGTTCCGATTTAGAAAAAGGTTCCTGCACTACTTTGGATCGACTTTTATCACGACTTGTATTGACTTCTGTTAAAGAAGTCGTATGCAAGCCACAATGAAGTCGCACAGGGATGTTGGCTTCAATGTCGTGCGAGTTTGAAGCCGCGCTGGTGTGAACTGCCACTTGACTATACTAACATATCCTCAACCCCCTCTGTGGTTAAAAAAATGTAACCTCTTATGCAAAATGTATATAAATGTTCCTAAGCACACTAAGGATATATACAGTAAATAAATACCATCTTTACATCACAGTTATTAGAGTTGACACCTTGCATTGCTGTTAGCTGTCAAACCCAGCTGTCACAGCTTCCATTCCTACTAATAATAGTGAAGCAATCAGAGTGGTTCCTAATCAACCAATCACTGTGCCAGATATACAACCTGGACCATCCACACAAGGCAGCAGAAAAAATGGAAGAACTGCAGGCAGAAAAAACAACATAAAGGGTCCTATGGAGCATTATGCACAGGCATTTAGGCACGTTTGCGTTTATTTCCCCAGAACACAAAAAAAAATGTACGCTTGACGCGCCCAAATTTTGTGCTTACGTGAATCAAGATTTTTTTCTGCCCAAAAGCTGCTCTCAACAACGCATTTGTGATTTTTTTTTTTTTAGCCTTTAATAGCTTCTCTACTTATATGCCTGTAAACACCCAAATGAGCAAGGACACATAGGGGGAGATTTACTAAAACTGGAGCACTCAGAATCTGGTGCAGCAGTGCTTGGTAGCCAATCAGATTTTAATTTCCGCTTGTTCAATTAAGCTTTGACAATAAAACCTGGAAGCTGATTGGTTTCTATGCAGAGCTACACCAGATGTTGCGCTCTCCAGTTTTAGTAAACCAACCCCATAGGCTAACAAAGAGTTGCTTCTACAGGCTGAAAGAAAAAACGCCAATCATCTGTATAAGCAGCATTTTTTATATCCAGTGTGCATGAGGCCTTAACCACTTCAGCCCAGGACCATTTGGATGGCCAAAGACCAGATCACTTTTTTTGCGATTCGGCACTGCGTGGCTTTAACTGACAATTCCGCGGTCGTGCGACGTGGCTCCCAAACAAATTTAACGTCCTTTTTTTCCTACAAATAGAGCTTTTTTTGGTGGTATTTGATCACCTCTGCGGTTTTTATTTTAATTGCGCTATAAATAAAAAAAGAGCGACAATTTTGAAGAAAGCAATATTTTTTACATTTTGCTATAATAAATATCCCCAAAAAATATATAAAAAAAACATTTTTTTTCCTCAGTTAAGGCCGATAAATATTCTTTTACATATTTTTGGTAAAAAAAAAATCACAATAAGCGTTTATTGATTGGTTTGTGCAAAAGTTATAGTGTCTACAAAATAGGGGATAGATTTATGGCATTTTTATTAATAATTTCTAGTAATGGCGGCAATCTGCGATTTTTATCGTGACTGCGACATTATGGCGGACAGATTGGACACTTTTGGCGCTATTTTGGGACCATTCACATTTATACAGCGATCAGGGCGATTAAAAATGCACTGATTACAGTGAATAGGTTAACCACTAGGGGGCTAGGAAGGGGTTAAGTGTGTCCTAGGGAGTGATTCTAACTGTTAAGGGGCGTGGCTACGAGTGACACATCACTGATCGCTGCTCCCTTTCATTGGGAGCAGCAATCAGTGATGTGTCACTGATTGTCTGTTCCCTCTCATCGGGAGCAGCGATCAGTGACACATCACTGATCGCTGTTCCCGATGAGAGGGAACAGATGATCAGTGACATGTCACTAGGAAGAATGGGGAGATGTTGTGTTTATACTGACATCTCCCTGTTCTTCAGCTCCGTGACAGGATCGCAGGACACCAGAGGACATCGAGTCCGTGGGTCCCGCGGGCACGAACACGGAGCTCTCGGCAGGGTCGCGTGCACGCCGCCGGCGCGGCGGCAAATTTAAAGGGATGTACCTGTAAGCCCATTTACCTGTCCGTGCCATTCTGTCGACATATATCTACATGCGGCAGTGAGCATGTGGTTAAAGAAAAACTCCATGTTTCCACACAGCTGGCCCAAACTAAATGTCCCTCACTAACCTGTGAGACCGCTAGATATGCTGCATAAACCGTACATAGTTACATACAGCATACTGCACTGTGTTCTAGGTGCGAGCCGAGACTTTCTGTCTCATTCCCAGAACACAGAAGAGTCTTCCGCATTGGCGCTCAGCCATTTAGAGCAAGCAATGTATTCTATCAATGATAACAAGGCTTCCTCTAATTGGCTCATTCGAGGTTGTGACATCATCAGCCCACCTCTCTGACTCAGCCAATCAGAGGAAGCTTTGTATTCATTGATAGAATACATTGCGTGCTCTGAGCAGCTGAGTACCACTGCAGTAGACTCTGTGTTCCTTATGTAAAGATCCGTATGTAAAGTGTGTGGAAAGATGGAGTTTTTCTTTAAAGAAAATCTGTACAAAATAAAGTTTGAACATTGCCATTGTTGACCTACTTTTAATAACTCTAGTTAATAGTCTATTTCCGAATTTAGTACTTCCAGAATTATTAACCCTAAACAAGCAGGCAGCAAGTGAATACAGAAATACCGTAGTTATCAGCATGCTCGTTCTGGGCTCACGATTAAGAAAATATCAAAGGCTCTTGATATGTTTAAAAGCCAGGCAACTATCATCTTCCTAAGGAATGGTCAGCACTGGTAGTCTATATATTTATATTCATAGCAGTTTATTTCGTAATGTATATTACAGGGGTCTCCAAAAGTTCCAAACAAAGGGCCATTTTACTGTCCTTCAGACTTTAGCGGGGCCGGACTGTGGCCATTGAGAGTCGAATAGTATCCCATGTTTGGTGTCAGTGAGAGCAATAGTGTCCCATCATTGCTATCAATGGGAGGAATAAGGACCCATCATTGGTGTCAGTGGGAGGAATAGTGTCCCATCATTGGTATCAGTGGGAGGAATAGTATTCCATCATTGGTATCAGTGGGAGGAATAGTGACCCATCATTGGTATCAGTGGAAGGAATAGTGCCCTGCCGTTGGTGTCAGTGAGAGGAATGGTGTACTATCATTGATATCAGTGGGAGGAATATTGACCCATCATTGGTATCAGTGGGAGGAATAGTGCCCCATTGTTGGTATTAGTGGGAGGAATAGTGTCCCATCATTGGTATCAGTGGGAGGAATAGTGTCCCATCATTGGTATCAGTGGGAGGAATAGTGCCCCATTGTTTGTTTCAGTGGGAGGAATAGTGTCCCATCATTGGTATCAGTGGGAGGAATGGTGCTCCACCATTGGTATCAGTGGGAGGAATGGTGCCCCACCATTGGTATCAGTGGGAGGAATAGTGCCCCATTGTTGGTTTCAGTGGGAGGAATAGTGTCCCATCATTGGTATCAGTGGGAGGAAAAGTGTCCCATCATTGGTATCAGTGGGAGAAATAGTGCTCCACCACTGGTATCAGTTGGAGGAATAGTGCCCCATTGTTGGTTTCAGCGGGAGGCATAGTGTCCCATCATTGGTATCAGTGGGGGGAATAGGGCCCCATCATTGGTATCAGTGGGAGGAATAGTGACCCATCATTGGTATCAGTAGGAGGAATAGTGTCCCATCATTGGTATCAGTGGGAGGAATAGTGACCCATCATTGGTATTAGTGGGAGGAATAGTGTCCCATCATTGGTATCAGTGGGGGGAATAGGGCCCCATCATTGGTATCAGAGGGAGGAATAGGGCCCCATCATTGGTATCAGGGGGAGGATTAGTGACTCATCATCAGTGGAAAGAATAGTACTCCATTGTTGGTGTCAGTGGAAGAAATAGTACCCCATTGTTGGTGTCAGTGGGTGGAATAGATCCCAATTGTTGGTATCAGTTTTAGGAATAGTGCCCCATTGTTGGTATCAATGGGAGAAATAGTTCCCCTGTTCTTTATGTCACCACCAGGAATTATGCCCCATTGTTGGTTACTGTGGAAGGAATATTGTCTTGTATCAGTGGGAGGAATAGTGCCCCAAGGGCCAGATAAAGGCAAGCAAAGGGCCACATCTGGCCCCTGGGCCACAGTTTGGATACCACTGGTATATTACAACTTCCCCCTGGTGAACAAGGATTCTAGCACAGTACTGGCTGAACCTGTTCAGTGTAACTGCAGCCATATTTCCTCCACCCAGGCAGCCAAGTGCAGTGTACGGCCTGTCATTAACACGAATGGTTGTTCGCGACTGTACCTGTGAATACGACAATGCAATCGTAAACACAAAGTACAGAGTACGAACATTTGCAAAAAATAGAAATGTTTTTATTTTATGCCAACACCAGTACGCTGTACTTGTGTTTGCAAGAGCACCGTATACACGAGTACAACGACACGCAGCCATTCATCTCAATGACAGGCGATACGCTACACCTGGCTGTACATTATTTCAGTAATGAAATATTACTGCAGTTACTCCAAATGGGCTCAGCCGACCTGTGTGTGTGGAAGCCCCAAAAAGGAATGCTGACATGTCGCTGCACTTGCTCTGTACTATGTACAACACATAGCAATACAACACAGGCACATGTATAAATGCCTGCGTACATTCCTTTCACATTACTTCATGAAAAAAATAAATCAGACAATCGTTAGATGATCTGTTAAAAGAGTCACGATTTACTGTACAGTTCAGGAAACATCCACAGGAAGACGGATCACAGATTACATCTGTTCTCCAGCACGTCTGCTGCCTCCAAAAATGTCTAAATAGAAATAAGCAAACCTCTTTTTTTTTGCTTGTTGTTGGCCCTATTCTGCCATTTCAATCTATTCCTGGGAATGTTAATGAAAGCTAAGTACAAAGGGAAGCAGCAATATTAAAAATAAGCATCACCAGATACAAAGCCGTAGAACAGCTCAAGCTGCAGCAAAGACATGTTCTTCTAGTCTCATTAATAATGCTCTCTGTGTACGGGAAATGTTTGGAATCCCCTCTCTGAGATCAAATACGCCAAAAGGAAACCGTGTAGTAAAGCGTTTTAAGTCATAATTGTTATTTCGTTTGCTCTTTTTATATAAAACTAGGAACCTAAAAAAATATGTTGTGAAAGCTATAATATACTGCAGTTATAGTCTCACATAAAATAATAAACACAAAAAAAAATAAAAGAATATTAAATATGAATTCCCGGAAAAAGCTAATATTTTCTTAAAGTGATTCTAAAGGCATTTTTTTTAAATATTTAAAAACATGTTATACTTACCTGCTCTGTGTAATGGTTTTGTATCCTTCTCTTCTTGGGTCCCCCACAGGCGCTCCTGGTTTCTCCCCTCTGCTGAGTGCCTCCACAGCAAGCTGCTTGCTCTAGGGGCACTTGTGCATGCTCGCTCCTGAGCCAGCTCTGTGTGTTTATTGGCACATTAAAACTGGAGAGTGCAAAATCTGATGCAGCTGCGCATGGTAGCCAATCAGCTTCCAGCTTTTGAATTAACCACTTGCCTACTGGGCACTTAAAATCCCTTCCTGCCCAGGCCAATTTTTAGCTTTCAGTGCTGTTACTCTTTGAATGACATATGCGCGGTCATGCAACACTCTACCCAAATTAATTTTTTATTGTTTTTTTCCCCCACAAATAGAATTTTCTTTTGGTGGTATTTAACCACTTCAATACAGGGCACTTATACACCCTTCCTGCCCAGACCAATTTTCAGCTTTCATCACTCTCACAATTTGAATGACAATTACTCAGTCATGCAACACTGTATTTTTTTCACACAAATAGAGCTTTCTTTTGGTGGTATGTAATCCCCACTGGGTTTTTTATTTTTTGCGATATAAGTAAAAAAAGAGCGAAAATTTTGAAAAGTAGTTTCTATTATAATATTTTGCAAATAAGTAATTTTTGTTCATAAATTTGGGCCAAAATGTATACTGCTACATATCTTTGGGAAAAAATAACCCAAATTGGTGTATGTTATTTGGTCTGTGTGAAAAGTCTACAGGCTATGATGCAAATTATTAAAAATTGATCACATCTGGTGTACTGACGGCCTATCTCATTTCTTGAGGCCCTGAAACTTCAGGACAGTACAAATACCCCCCAAAATAACTCCATTTTGGAAAGTAGAGTGCAAGGTATTTAGTAAGAGGCATGCTGAGTTTTTTGAAGTTGTAATTTTTTTACCACAATTCTTGGGAATTTTTTTTTTTTTTTTCACAAAATTGTCATAATAAGTTATTTCTCCCACACGGCATAAGCATACTTCCAAGTACACCCCAAAATACATTCTGCTTCTCCTCCTGAGTATGGCGATACCATGTGTGTGAGACTTTTACACAGCCAGGCCACATGCAGAGGTCCAACATTCAAGCAGCACCATCAGGCGTTCTAGGAGCATAAATTACACATTTAATTTCATTCCTTCCTGTCACACTTTTGAAGGTCCTGGAGCACCAGGACAATGGAATTACCCACAAAATTACCTCATTTTGGAAAGCAAACACCCCAACGTATAATCTATGAGGCATAATGAGTCTTATGAAGAGGTCATTTTATCCACAAGTTTTTGGAAAATGTGGAAAGAAAATAAAAACGTATTTTTTCTTACACAAAGTTGTGAATTTATAAGATTTTTCTAACACATAGCATGTACATAGCAAAAATTACCCCCCAAAATACATTCTGCTACACATCCTGGCCACATAGAGAGGCCCAACATGCAGGGAGCATAAATTACACATTTAGTTTCCTGACAACCTTTCACATTTTTGAAGGTCCTGGAGAACCAGGACAATGGAAACACCCACAAAATGACCACATTTTGAAAAGCAAACACTCCAACATATATTCTATGAGGGATGGGCTGGTGACAGGTACTCGGGTACTCTGATGAGCTGCTGACAGGTACTCTGGTACTCTGATGAGCTGGTGACAGGTACTCTGGTACTCTGATGAGCTGGTGACAGGTACTCGGGTACTCTGATGGGCTGGTGACAGGTACTCTGGGGCTTGTGACAGGTACTCTGATGGGCTGGTGACAGGTACTCTGATGGGCTGGTGACAGGTACTCTGATGGGCTGGTGACAGGTACTCTTTATTTGTGGGGCAATCGGGGGGCAGATCGCTGTACTGTATAACATTTGGGTCTGGCATAGATTTTAAGGGGAACTCCACGCCAAAATGTAAAAAAAAATTGGAGTGGGGTCCCCTCAAAATCCATACCAGACCCTTATCCGAGCAAGCAGCCTGGCAGGCCAGGAAAGGGAGGGGGACAAGCAAGCGCCCCCCCCCCCCCGAACCATACCAGGCCACTTGCCCTCAACATGGGGAGAGTGCCATGTTGATAGGGACAAGAGCCTCTTCCTGACAACCCTGGCTGGTGGTTGTCAAGGTCTGCGGGTGGGGGGCTTATCGGAATCTGGAAGTATCAAAAAGTAAAAATCACAACAGACAGTTTTTGACAATTCCTTTATTAAAAAAGAAAAAAAAAAAAGTGTCCCGCGATGTCCATCCATCTGTAATCACGCTGCCCGATATACCCGAAAAATAGAAAAAATTTAAAAAGCTCCACTTCTATGGGAGGCCTCCCGGTGACTGCTGTCTCTTGGCTTTGAAAACTCCTATATAGGCAAGGGCAGGGCCACCCGGTGACGTAACCGAGTGACCCCGCCCCTTCTGACATCAGAGGGGGTGGGGTCATCCGGTTACATCAGTGGGTGGCCCCGCCACTTCCTATATAAGAGCTGTCAAAGCGAGAGGACAGCAGTCGCCGGGAGGCCTCCCGTGGAGGCAGAGTTTTTTCTATTTTTCGGTCCGTTGGGCAGCGTGATTGAAGATAGATGAACATCGTGGGACACTTTTTTTCTTGTTTTTTTCTTTGTTAATAAAGGAATTGTCAAAAACTCTCTCTTGTGGTTTTTACTTTGACACTTTTTTTGGTGAATGGGTAGGGGTACATTGTACCCGATATCTATTCACATGGGGGAGGGGCAGGATCCGGGATCCAGATTCCGATAAGCCCCCCCCCTATAAGACCCCGACAACAAATGGCCAGGGTTGTCCGGGAGAGGCTCTTGTCCCCATCAACATGGGGACAAGGTGCTTTGGGGGGGACCCCAAAGCACCCTCCTCATGTTGAGGGCATATGGCCTAGTATGGTTCGGGGGGGGGCTCGCTTGTCCCATCCCTATCCTGACCTCTAGACTGCATGCTAGGATAAGCGTCTGGTATGGATTTTTTTTAAATTTTGGCATGGAGTTCCCCTTAATATCCATACTAGACCCAAAGGGCCTGGTATGGACTGGGGGGGGGGGGGGTACACCATTTTTTTTCCTTGATTTTTCATCTATATTGCCGGGAGTCGGCAATACACTACAGCCGCAAGCAAGTTTAAATGACATTTTTCCCTTTAGAAATGTCATTAATGCTGAGGCATGTTCTATACATCGCACAGATGCTCCACTTTACAGGCAGACTAAAAAGACCCCTCAGGCACAATATTTAAAGGAATATTTCATTTTTATTGTTTCACTTTAAGCATTATTAAAATCACTGCTGCTGAAAAAAATGATTGTTTTAAAAAAAAATTTTTGCATTGAAACATGTCCCCTGGGGCAGGACCCAGGTCCTCATACACTTTTTATGGCAATAACTTGCATAGAAGCCTTTAAAATGAGCACTTTTGATTTTTGATGTTCGTGTACCATAGACTTTAATAGAGTTTGCGTGTTCGCTAGAACATTTTGCCTGTTCGTGGTGTTCTGGTGCAAACCGAACCGGGGGGGGGGGGTGTTCAGCTCATCCCTACTGCTGAGGGAGGAAGGAGAGAATATCAGGGAGATAAGATAAGAGACTCTCTGTAAGTTTGGCTATTTTGTGTCTCCCTGACAACAGAGTTTATTCTGTCACCTCTTCTCTCTCCCTGTGTTCCATAAGCACAGTCTGTCATTTCTGCTGCTTCTTCTCCCCCTCATCAGCAGTAAATCTTGAGGCTGTCAGCAGATAAGTCTGTAGTGACTCAATGATAATCGGCAGAGCAGGGTGAAACAGGACCTTACTGGATTTTAAACAGTATAGGCCCTTACAGGTGCATCTCAAAAAATATGAATATCATCAAAAAGGTAATTTATTTGAGTAATTAAATTCAAAAAGTGAAACTCATATTATATAGATGCATTACACAGAGTGTGTCAAGAGTCTGTAATAGTGAACCCTTTGTAGATCGCCAACTCAGGGGTTCTCCAGGGCGTGGAGTCTAAGCCCCAGCCTGCTTCTTCACCAGAGCCCCTGATGGTGGGGATGGACTTGCAGCAAGCTGGAACCAGGTTGCGGCCCCCAGGTACGCCCAGCTGAGGATGCAGAGACCAAACACGTCTGCAGAGTACAAGCAGCAGGAGACAACCCGAGGTCAGGATGGGTAGCAAACAAGCATAGACAATAAACAAACCCGGAGTCAGTACACCGGTAGTCGGATACACAAGCAAACAGGAGCTCAGAGAACTGTGACGTTGCTCAGGCAAAGCGCATTGCGCTGAGCATGTGTATATATAGGGAAGCAAACAAGGAGGTGACCCAGGAAGTAAAAGAAGGTAAAGGGTTATAATCACACAGTGGAGAAGGTGACACCCAAATGTGAACAGAGAAGCCAAACACCACATGTGAAATGGAGTCACAGATCTGCAGCAAGGAGGTAAGAATTTCACAACAGAAATCTGCAGGCTAGACCGTGAGTGATATATTTCATACATGTCTTTCTTTTCACTTCATTTTGATGATTATGACTTACAGCTAGTGAAAAACCAAAATTCAGTATCTCAGCAAATTATAATATTGTGAAAAAGTTCAATATTGTAGACTCATAGGGGTGGATTTACTAAAGGCAAAAAGACTGTGCACTCTGCAAGTGCAGTTGCTCCAGAGCTTAGTAAATGAGGTTAGGCTTCACTTTGCAAAGAATGCCCAATCACCTGCAAGAAAAAAAAACTGCATTTTTGCTTCCACATGATTGGATGATGGAAGTCAGCAGAGCTTCTACTCATTTACTGAGCTCTGGGGCATTTTAGTAAATATAAACTGCTAAATACCTTTTCTCATCAGCAGTTATAGCAGTTTTGTGACTTCTATCAGTGTCTGGCCAAGCACTGGTTAAAGCTTGTAAGAAAAATTGTCATTCTCCTTTGACTGTCCTATGGGGCTGCAGGACCCCTGACTTTCGGTCTCGACAGTGCTGATTGGCCCTGTGCTGATCACATGGACCCTCACAAGAAAAAAAAACTCTCTAGCAATACACACCGAACTGAGCATGTGCAGCAAGCCCCCAAGGCTCTGTTCTATCAGGAGATGGATTGAGGACTGGGGGAAGAATGGGAAGATCAGAGAAGACAGGATCAAACAGCCTTTTTACACAATGCAGAGGATTAACCCCTTAGTTACACAGTGAGTAAAACAAGCTTGCTTTACTGCATATACAGACTGATTTGACTGGTGTATTTTTTTCTTGTGGTGCAGGTCCAGTCTGCAGCCTGAATAAGAGCTAATGGTTCAAGAAAGGTTGACCGCACTCCCAGGTATGAAGCCGTGATAAATACTTTATTGAAGATAAAAATCCATCAAAATCCATCATCATATGCAGGCATGGCAAGATGTCTCTTGATGTCTTATGATGTATCTTGATGAAATTTAATCTTCAATAAAGTAATTAGCACTGCTTCATACCAGGGAGTGCGGTCAACCTTTTTTGAACCATTTGGTTTTAGTAACACTTTAAGGCACGGCCATAATCCTTCTCTCTCAATACACATCTGTACAAAGTTTTGTTAATATGACTCGTGCATGTGAACATTAAAAACATACAATGAATGCACAGGTTTTTATGAAAAGGCAAAAACTAGTTTTGTTAAAAATAAATTTAAAAAACCTTGCAAAAAACTTTTGATATTTTTCTATTTGCACTAACACAAATTTTCAAGGTGTGCCCCCATCTTCAAGGTCCAAGCAGTACTAATACATGAAGTTTTAGTACAACCACCAAGCTAAAAATATTTGCCAACATAATCACAGTACAAACAAATAGAAACATTCACAACTTGTGCTATTTGTTTTCCTAGTTCATAAATCATTCAGTACTCAAGGTATATGAAACAATGACGACAGTACAGAGCTCCAAAAAAATGTCTTTCCTTGCTAATTGCATTGAAGCCTCGTACACACAATCGTATTTTCCGCAGACAAAACCTCAGACTTTTATCCAAAGGCGTGTGCATGGATTTTGTCTGACATACAAACGGCAAGGAATTGTCGGCCAACAAACACGAATGTACTGACGTACTACATTGTTTTTCAGCTCTTTAGCGCCGCCCTTTGGGCTCCTTCTGCTAAAATGTAGAAGTTTGGTGAGTGTTTATTCACACTTTTCATTTCGTGCTTTTCATTTTGCACTTTTAAATTTGTGCTTTTCATTTCATGCTTTTCAGTTTGTTTCTGAACGGCTGTTCGTCAACCAGACATGTTGCGGAATCGGAGGAGATAACATGTTATTTATTATTGGCTTTGGCATTATTGCTTTGACCCAAGTTCAGTCCAGAAACAGGAGAAGAAGTTCTTGGACCAAAAATTGGTTGCTTTATTAATCGTGACCAATTATGTCATATGCCTTTGCTGCGGGAGCTCCAGGAGAATATAAAGGGGGGGGCACAAATTCGGGGCCCACCTGCATGAGATTGTGGCCAGCACACATGCGTTATATTTGATCAGGTTAAATAGGGGTTAAGGTAGGCAGGAACTGGGTTACTGTCTCTTTAAATTTATGGTACAGGTAACAAGGGTCCAATCGGATCAATGGGATGGTTCTGGAAGCCTGGAGGGGTCTATAAAAGGGACCTGCAGTGGGGCTTATTTCCTTTTCCCCTTTGGACCGGAGCAGTACCAGAAGAACTCCCTCCCTTGTCGCGTGCACCTCTTATGTGGTTGGATCACCCTGAATCTCAGGGGGGATTTTTTGATATATGAAAACTGTGGTTCGTTTGCTGCTCAAGTTCTGATAACTGGGCAGTGTATTTATTTGGTGTGAATTAAAGTTATGATAAGTTTAATTTGAATAAAAGAAAGAGTTTATGTTTAATAATTATACCAATAAAGGTGCCGCGGCCAATTATTTGCCAAAATGGTGTATGGTATTATTATATTTAGCAGATTTGGGATTTGGTTATATTAGGAGGGAGGGTGTGTGGCCTACAATCTCATAATCCAGATGATTTTTGGAATTATCTCTGGATGACGGACCCCTGCTTTCACCAGCTCTTGGAATTGTTGACCCCCTATATTAAGAAGCAGGACACATGCACAAGGCTTTTATTTTATTTTTTGGTTGAATAATCATTAGATTTGGTATATTTTCTATATTTTTGGATGAATGAATGAAGTTCTATTGGCAGATAGCGTATCTAATTGTATTTGTTTTCTTTTTTTAATGCACAAAAAAAAAAAATTGTGTAGAATAATACTTGGCTATGTGTGTTACTTCAAATGACCCTCTTGACCCTCTCAGAAGTCTGCACAAAGCTGGAGCACTGTCCTTGGTTCTGCTATACTAAGGGCTCATTCAGATGAGAGGTGGGAGGTGATTTGTCATCTCCTTACTGCATGTTTTATTCTTGAAAAGGCTAAACCACTACGTCACAACCTCCTGCAATGTAGAGCAGTTGCGAGGCTGTCCCGAAAAACACTACAAGGTTTAATTTTTGCCGTTATAATTCAAAGCATCTGAGCTGCATAGCTTTCTTTGGGGGGGTGGTAAAACTATTGCCGAGCTGCCTGCTTTTATCACTCCCTGGCTACTGACAAGCCCTTGGGGGTATATATTTATAAAGCAATGAATTTGAAATTCACCAAGCATTCACGGGTAGTTAGTCATTCTCTGTAACTTAAAACACATGCACTAGGAAGATAAGCCTGCAGTGAATATTTGGTAAATGTCACATTAAAGCGGAACTCCACTCAAAAGGGGAAGCTCCGCTTATTTGCCTCCCCCCCCCCCCCCCTGCTGCCACATTTGGTACTTTTCGAGGGAGTGGGTACTTGTCAAAACCACTTCTGGCTGACTTTGCAGTGTCAAACTCATCCGGAAGTTTGGCCCCTCTTCTCCTTCCCTTCTCCGCCACCTGGCCATTCACAAAGTGCAGTGCGCTTTGTGGCTTCACAGCCGGTTTCCCCTACCCGAGACGGTGGCGGCAGCACCCGCGAGCCGACTGAAAAATCGGCTAGACTAAAAGACACATTTTTTTTTTAAGAACAGTGTAAAAATAAAAAATAAAAGGTAAAATAAATAAGAAAAAAAAAATGTCTCGCCGAGCTCGCGTGCAGAAGCGAACACATACATGAGTAGCGCTTGCATATGAAAACGGTGTTCAAACCACACATGTGAGGTATTGCCACGATCGGTAAAGCAAGAGCAATAATTCTAGCCCTAGACCTCCTCTGTAACTCAAAACATGCAACCTGTAGAATTTTTTTAATGTCGCAATTTTGAAGCGTGACATTTTGGGTATCAATTTACTTGGAGTAACATTATCTTTCACAATATAAAAAAAATTGGGCTCACTTTACTGTTGTCTTATTTTTTTATTAAAAAAAGTGTATTTTTAAAAAAATAAAAAAAGAATAAAAAATTGGGTGTTAGAAAAAAAAAAATGCAATGTTTGGGGTTCTAAGTCATTATTTTATAGCAAAAAAAAAACAGTTTTTAACTTGTAAGCAACAAATCTCAGAAAGAGGCTCGGTCCTTAAGTGGTTAACATGTGTTACCACAATACATGCCAATGGACCTGCTTGATGTGTAGTGCCATTCATTGTGAATGGCATCACAACACAGTGGGGGTTATTTACTAAAACTGAAGAGTGCAACATCTGGTGCATCTCTGCATAGTAACCAATCAGCTTCCAAATTTTATTGTCAAAGCTCAGTTGAACAACCTGAAGTTAGAAGCTGATTGGCTACCATGCACAGCTGCACAAGATTTTGAGTGCTCCAGTTTTAGTAAATCTACCCCATTGCGTAGTAGAGCCCAATGCACAACACACATTGTGGTGTGCTGCATTTTAAAAAAAGGGTAATGTATATTTTTTCTGTCGCTGTGCATTGGCAGCCCATTTTTAATGAAATGACTTCCTTAACACAATGCACATTAATGTGCGTCATAATGCGCTTATGCATTAACACATTGCAACGGAACGTTAAGTGTCAATTGGCCTTCACTGCTTTATAAATATGCCCATTAGCCTTTCATCACTTCAGAAAATAGGAAATACATCCAAGGGGTGATGACAATTCCGTTTTCAGGTCTTTGCATTTCTGCTTGAGGCATTTTCCATTGAAATCGAAACACATTAATGAAAGCATTCAGATGTGCATCAATGTAGATCATAGCAGCCATCAGTGCACCATGACGCACATCAAAATGTGCAACCACACATGAATTTTGCCGAATTTCGATCCATCTAGACCCAACTAAGCCATTTAAGGTTAGTTGATCTAGTGATCGACTTCTCTCGAACAGGGCTGCTGGTAAAAAAAAATTTGGTTTCACCGCATTGCAACCAATCGGCTGCAGTCCACATCAGTGTATTCTGACAGCGGAGAAGTCCCGCTGTCAGAATAAAAAAGAGGATTCCCCCATCCACTTCGATTGTGCAGATGGGGGGGATCCTTTTTTTTGTCATCGGCCCATGCTGACTGATGAAAAAAAGAAAAAACGTTCTATGTATGGCCACCTTTAGTTAATTCCAAGGAATGCTTACCCCACTCTTCTAAACATAAATATATAGCAGATGCTGCTTCTAATTAACAAAAGGGTACCAGCAATAGGGCACAGGGATCAATTACCTGTTATGTGACAGACACAGCACAGAGAACAGGAGAGCTAGAGTTGCATGCTCCAATCTCTCTGCCCATCGCTGTCCCCTGCTCAGCTCCCAGCAGGAGGGAGGAGGAGGGTTGTTAAACCTCCAGGCTCTGCCCATGTACTGTAATCAATCACTGTACAGGCCGAGAGAGGGATATGAGCTGTGTAGCACCCTTCTAGGTAGGTGCATATGATAGTTAGCTAAGTGTTAGTGTAATTTAGTTTCCACGCTGTAGTCAGGGTGGCTGTAATTTTTGGGTAAGATAATAGCATAGTTTGGCTCACTGTACTCAGTAATGCCCCGTACACACGGTCGGACTTTGTTCGGACATTCCGACAACAAAATCCTAGGATTTTTTCCGACGGATGTTGGCTCAAACTTGTCTTGCATACACACGGTCACACAAAGTTGTCGGAAAATCCGATCATTCTGAACGCAGTGACGTAAAACACGTACGTCGGGACTATAAACGGGGCAATAGCCAATAGCTTTCATCTCTTTTAATTTATTCTGAGCATGCGTGGCACTTTGTCCGTCGGATTTGTGTACACACGATCAGAATTTCCGACAACGGATTTTGTTGTCGGAAAATTTTATATCTTGCTCTCAAACCTTGTGTGTCGGAAAATCCGATAGAAAATGTGTGATGGAGCCTACACACGGTCGGAATTTCCGACAACAAGGTCCTATCACACATTTTCCGTCGGAAAATCTGACCGTGTGTACGGGGCATAAGCTATGATTTTTTTGTTTCTGTAGGTCTGCTCTATATTCTCTCCTGCTGCCAGTCTGCTGGATAGCTCCCTCTGTATACAGGTAACTTGAGAAGTTTTGGGATGATAGGTGTGGAGTTATGTAGATGTCAGCATGAATATGGATGCAGCCCTGGCCTATCCCAGACAGGCAGGCTCTGATGGCATGCTGGGAGACTACATATATTCTGATTGCACACAAAGCTCTGGGGGCCTTTTCCCAGAGTGGATTAGTCCAGCCTGGGGGACACGCTGCCCTCCCAGACAGAAGCTGCTGTTGGTGAGGTCTCAAAAGGGCGACCTGAGGAAAGAAATGCTGAGACCCAGGTGCTAAGGAGAAGTTGACTGAGAAGAGCTGTCTGGCATCAATAGGAGGTGTCGCTTGGAAGATTGGAAGGAGGCTACCTTCTGTCCTTGGGCCTTGTGAGTACAAACACTGAGAGATCTTTGGGACCTTGTGCTCTACCTTCCCCTCTGGTGTCTTATAGTGGGTCTGTTAAAAGGGGATACCAGCTGGTGTCCTGAAGAGCTTTGTCCAGATAATCTTCTACCTAAAAGGACTCTGCTCTTGTGGCTCTAATTACTACTTAAGCTGAAGTCTACTGTTTCTTACAAGCCCTGACTTCATTATAGCTTGCCCAGAAAGGAATATCAAGTCCTCAGGTATACATAGTCCGTATCTTTGAAGTATCCCACCACTTCCCTCAACCCTATCCAAGTTCTCCAAAAATAAAAACCACAAAAACATCCCCTAGACCTGTCCTTGAAGAAAGAGTGAATGAGCCTGTTGTGTGCCTGGCAGTGGGGCAGGAGTTTGGGAAGACCTGGGCAGTAATCCTGCAGCTCCTACGGGTGTAGCACTACAGCTCTCTGCAGACAGCTTTCATTCTGTAAGTCAGGTCACACCTAGAGGGAATCTGCGTCAGTATTCCATATGGAAAACTGCCACACTCCTTCTCTTAATTACGTGCAGACCTGTAATAGTTTTTATTTCATTCCGAAATAGAAATTGGCGTGGGTGACACAGATAGATCTAGAGCAATGTGGTTAATGTGGTGCATACTTAGTTGATTCCCTGGAGTGTTTATATTTTAACATTATTTTAAAAAAGTGTCAAAGTATTTTCTAGTACCTTGATCACTACTGCATATTTACCCCACATGCCTCTAAATAGCAAATCACACACCTGCAACATCATTAGCGACAATGACAAAATCATACCAGGCCCCCTCTATTAATTTTTAAAGTGCTGTATTGTGCAGAATTAACAATGATCTGAAAGGAACATCTGTTGCCTGTCTGTGCATATCGTTTGGAGCCTCGTTAAGTCTGTTTGTTTTAATCTTGTCGGGTCCCCTCTTGTTTAAATAATATACAGCCTGTGACTGTGAATAGCTCGCAAGTATCAGATGAAAATGGCAGGAAAATCAGCAACCTTAATCAAGACAAGTATACAACGCTCTACTCAAATGGCATTCGATTACAAGACACTTTTTGTTTCGTAGTGCTGCAGATTGTGAAGCCGATTGCTTTTCAAGTCACTGCTGGCTGTATACAATGTCAGACAATCTTCATAATACACACAGCATTTGTTTCCAAAGTAGGGGGAAAATATTTTAAAATCTTAACGATTCTATTTCTCAGAAGTTATTATTCCTATTACCTGGCAACAACTTGTTCAGATTTTAAAGAACCACTAAATTCTAAAATGAGTGATTTTAGCGACTACAAGACTACATATGTAAATGTTCCCACGCCCGTACATGAACTGAGATAAGGGACATTTATATAACCTTGGAGAAAATAAAAGGTATATGGCCTAGAAATAAGCGGAGCTAAGAGGAGGGCCAAAATGACTGGAGTGAGCAGAAGAGGCAGGTTGTACAATGGGCTAGGGGGTTTATTTATGAAAATGGAATGTCACTTGCTTCATTGGATGGTTGGGGGATCAAGGTTGGTTCCTTAGAATAAGGAGAGGGGGCTGAACCTTTTGTTTGGCTTTAATCAGAGCTTTTACCAACATTGGTGAGGTCTCTCCTAGCCTCTCTCCCCAGGACATACTGTTTTCTTTTGTTTTTGGTACGAACTGGTCGTTATGTTTGCCAGTCAAACAGTGGGCAGAGGTCTCTGGGTCTTTGAAGGCAGTGCTGTCTTTAAATATCGGAGGACTATGGGTTGGGCCCATGTTGGGTATGGGTGTCCCCTCCCAACAATAGGTTACATTGGTAACATTAACTTTACTAGATTGTATCTGGGAGTACAGAGCTGGTTCATTGTCCCCGAGGCGGTGTAGTAGCAGCTGGGGGCCTTTCCCTGGGTGGCAGATACAGACAATTTTTTGTTGGGTTTATAGGTGCCTTCAAAAACCTTAAACCTGGTAGTATCAATTGCTGTTCTGTTAATGTGCTGATTGTATGTTATGCAACGATTGCATTATTCTCAAATGTTTTAAATATCTTTTGTTGTGTTAAAATGAAGGGCTGCTATGGCCATTCAGCTCCAAAAACAGGTATCTCTTGCTTGGTCATTTGGGATGGGGGAGGTGTTGTATTTTGGATTGCTGGGTTTGGGATAATTGAGTCTTGGTACTCTGCAAATCCCTCAGTCACAGCAGTCACAAGAACATTTAGTTGTTGCCCAAAGAAACTGATCAGCTTTCATCTTTTTTTTTTTTTAGGCCAATAAAACAAAGAATATGATTGGTTACTGGGGGCTGCATTTGGTTCAGGGGAAAGCAAAACCAACTCATTCTTATGATCAATTTGGCTTTTTCAGGAAAGAAAAATGCTTCCTGAATCCACAAAGCAGTCGAAACAATTTCCTGGATTAAAATATTATTGCCCTTTTAAAGAATCTTTGATATCTTTATAGACATGAATACGGTCTGTGTTCTTTAAAGCTTAACTGCAGGAAGATGTATTTATTATTTAGTAGGTCAGTTCTAACTTGAGCAAATACTGTATTTATTGGCGTATAACACTCACTTTTTCATCATGAAAATCGGGTGCAAATAACGTGTGCATGTTATACGCCAATACTTCAATTTTAGCTGCCTCGGAGGGGACAGGGATGAGCGCCATCAGATTACATACAGTGAGAATCTCCTGTTTACTTGGTGCCCTCTTTAATAGGAAGTCCCGTCTCCTGAGCCGCCATTGGAACACTGTTCTGTTTATCATAGGAGATTCTCACTGTATGTAATCTGTCGGCGCTTGTCCCGCCCCCCTCCCTGTCCTCTCTAGGCTGCAGATGGGCATCGATCAGGCTGCACTGATGGCAATGGTGAGGCTGCTGCACTGATGGCAATGGTGAGGCAGCTGCATTGATGGCAATGGTGAGGCTGCTGCATTGATGGCATTGGTGAGGCTGCTGCATTGATGGCAATGGTGAAGCTGCATTGATGTGGACTGATGAGGCTGCATTGATGGCACTTGTGAGGCTGCAGATGGACATTGATCAGGCTGCATTGATGGCAACTGTGAGGCTGCAGATGGGCACTGATCCTTATTTTTCTTCAAAGTTCCTTATTTAAAATTTAAGTTTTTTTCCTGAAACTTCCCTCTTAAAATGAATGTGTGTGTTATACGCCTGTACGTGTTATACACCGATAAATACGGTATATACTTGTTGTTTATTGCTGAAATTTAACATTAAAGTAATATTAAAGGCAAAAAAACAAACAAAAAAAACAAACATGTCATACTTACCTGCTCTGTGCAGCGATTTTGCATCAAGCAGCCTTGATCCACCTCTTCTCGGGTCCCCGTCGGTGCAACTGGCCTTTCCCTACTGTCGAGCGGTCCCAGAGCAAGCAGCTTGCTCTGGGGCACCCAAGCAGGTGCACCCCTAAGCCACTGCATTACGTGTCCGTTCAGACACAGAGCCACGGCTTGGCCCGCCCCCTCTCTCTCCTCATTGGCTCACAGGCTGTGATTGACAGCAGCAGGGGGCCAATGGTTCCCGCTGATGTCTCAGCCAATGAGGTGGGAGAGTCCCCAAAGAACAGATGCTCTCGTGTGCATCGCTGGATCCCATGACGGAACGATCACTTGTCAACAAACCGGAGCTTGTCCGGTACAGCTCCTCGCACTGATTGGTACAGTGTGCGAGGAGAGGAGTGAGCCAGGTGCAGCAGCACTGTGGGCTGTCTCCGGAGTGCCCACAGTACTGACCTGTGCCCATCCATGCTTCATATGTGCTCATATGTGCCCATACAAACCTCATATGTGGCCATCCATGCTCCACCTGTACCCATGCATGCTACATATGTGCCCATCCATGCTCCACCTGTGCCTATGCATGCTACATATGTGCCCATCCATGCTCCACCTGTGCCCATGCATGCTAAATATGTGCCCTTCCATGCTCCATCCATCCCTGGCTCATCTGTGCTCCATCCATCCCTGGCTCATCCGTGCTTATCCATGCTCAATTCCTGGCTCATCCATGCTCCATCCATGCTCATCCATGTTTATCCATGCTCCATCTGTGCTCATCCATGGCTCATTCATGGTCATCCATGCCTCATCTGTGCTCATCCATGCCACAGCAGTGCTCATCCTTGCCACAGCCATGCCACATCAGTTCTCATCCATGGTGCATCCTTGCCACTACAGTGCCCATCAATGTCTCACAAAAGTGTAATAGGTAGTCAAATTAGATTTGTGTATGATAAGTGATAAGTGTATGTCTCCGATGGTGCTCCCTGCATGCTGGGCCTCTGTATGTGGCCAGGCTGTGGAAAAGTCTCCCACATGTGGTATCGCCATACTCAGGAGGAGTAGAAGAATATATTTTAGGGTGTCATTTTCCTATGTACATGCTATGTGTTAGAAATATCTTATAAATGAACAACTTTCTGTAAAAAAAATGTGTTTTCATTGTCTTTCCATGTTTTCCAAAAACTGACACATTCAAAAGACTCATTATGCCTTATAGAATATACGTTGCAGTGTTTACTTTCCAAAATGGGGTAATTTTGTGGACGTTTCCATTGTCCTGGTGCTCCAGGGCCTTCAAAAGTGTAAGAGGTAGTCAAAAAATGAAATATGTAATTTATGTCCCTAGAACGCCTGACGTTGCTCCCTGCATGTTGGTCCTCTGTTTGAGGCCAGGCTGTGTAAAAGTCTCACATGTGTGGTATCGCCATTCTCAGGAGGAGTAGTAGAATGTCTTTTGGGGTATAATTTGTGGTATGCATATGCTGTGTGAGAGAAATAACCTGTTAATATGACAATTCTGTGGAAAAAAAAAGAAAAAAATCTTCATGTTGCAAAGAATTGTGGGAAAAAATTACATCTTCAAAAAACTCACAATGCTTCTTACTAAATATCTTGGAATGTCTACTTTCCAAAAAGGGGTCATCTGGGGGGTATTTGTACTTTCCTAGCTTGTTAGTGTCTCAAGAAATGAGATAGGCCGTCAACACATCAGGAGTGATCAGGTGTGATTAATTTTTAGTGATTGGCAACATAGATTGTAGACTACAACTTTCACACAGACCAAATAATATACTCTGATTTGGGTTATTTTTACCAAAGATATGTGGAAGTATAAATTATGACCAAAATTTATGAAGAAAAATGACTAATTTGCTAAATTTTATAACCGAAACAAAGAAAAATGTTTTTTTTTTTACAAATGTTTCGGTCTTTTTTCATTTATAGCTCAAAAAATAAAAAATCCAGTGTTGATCAAATACCACTAAAAGAAAGCTCTATTTGTGTGAAAAAAAGGACAAAAAAATCTTATGGGTAGCATGTTGCCTGACTGAGTAACTGTCATTCAAAATGTGAGAGCACTGAAAGCTGAAAATTGGTCTGGTTGGGAAGGGGGTTTAAGTGCCCAGTGGTCAAGTGGTTAAAAGCATGCTGGTATTGATGATAAGAAGTAAGAACTACAGTTTTATTGTTTTTAATGTATATGTTTTCACAAATGTAAAGTGGTGCAGTAAAACAGGGTTCTCCAAGTCAAGGATTAATTATCTGACCACTATTCATTGATGTACTACTGTCTGAATAGCCCAACAGTGTTCTGAAGTAAGGTTTGCTGCATTTCTAAATCACCTACCAGCAAGTAGAACTTTTGTTCTTGAGATGTTAAACTGCGGTATTATCCAGCAATAACAATATTTAATTACGACTCAGTAAAAAAACATCCCTCGAGCGCTTTACAAACTTTGAAAGGCTGTGTGAAATTACTAACGCTTATAGAGGATTCAAGAAGTGCTTGTATTGTAATACAAAAAGCCTGCTGAAAGGCTACATTGAGAATCCTTTGTCTTTCTCATCTGAACACAATTTCGAGGTTGAAAACTAGTTGAGTTATAAAAAAATAAAAGAAAAACAATACTATAATGTAATATAAGGCTAGAAGCCAAAAACACGCACAGTGTATGTGTGTATCTATCTATCTATCTATCTATCTATCTATCTATCTATCTATCTATCTATCTATCTATCTATCTATCTATCTATCTATCTATCTACACACACACATACATATATATACATGTTTACAGATATACTGTATATATATATATATATATATATATATACACACAGGTGCAGTCTATTTGCTCCACTGTAGGTGGCACTCAACCGCAGCGGCATTGGTCAAGAGGAACATGGCTCCTCTATGGTTTCCTGGGTCACTAGGAAAGCTTTATGATTGGATGTTGCCAACCCATTTGACTCTGGCAGCCATCTTGGGTCAGGCAGAGCCTATTTGAGGTCCTGGCTCACAGGCTTGGCACACATTTCGCGTGTCGGTAGTGTAGGGACAGGTCACCTGACAGGGACAGTTATTAGCAGCAGGGAGAGGTTCCAGATGAGCAGGGAAAGGATAAGGACACACCATCCTTCCTGAACACCTCCCCATTTGGGCACAGACTGGTGAGGATGCATTCTGCCACTCAAGACAGATGCTGTCACGCCCGAGAGCTGCTTTGCTACACATCACTGTTGCATTCTGTGAGTGTTTCCGGACGGGTGCCTTTCCACCTGGCTGGTTGTGTATTGCAGAATTTTAACATTAATACAAGTTCTGTTCTCTGCAACTGTACTGAGTGGTTACTGCCATCGCACCACGCTGCATCTCTCCACGTTTATATACACCCAGGTACTGAAGGCAGGATTGTGAATGGTGTATATCGCCTAGGTTTCTCATTTACACATAGTGAGGGGCTCCTGGGTTTCTTACCGATATGGAAAAAACTAGCTTTTTTGTTTTGTTAGATTCTTAATACGTCCTAAGTCATCCAGCCAGGAGGCTTTGTAGAACTTTGGGTGGGATAAAGGCTATATTCCTAGATTCACAACTGGTAGCCTTATTAATAATCTTAGCTGTGCACAGGAATTTATTAATGCGAGTTGACTGGTGGTCAGGGCTCTCCCTCTCACACTTTTTCTCTCTCTCTTGCTTCTTCTGCTGTGGGTGCCTGTTGCTGGATGAAAAGGCTGACTGCAGACAGAACACTAAAAAGGTACAAGTGCTACCTGTTTGCTTTGAGCAGCCTGTTAAAGAGGCACTCTGTTAGTTAGGAAATGATTAGTTTAGTTAGGGGCTCAGACAAGCAGATGTTTTGTTTGTTTATTTTTTGCTAAGGACTTGCTGTACAAAGCCCTTCTGTATTAAAACTGTGTTTGTTTGCTGTATAAAAGTGTAGGAAAAACCTTCTTGGACCCTTCCTAGGTGCCCCTGTCTTGTGCATGGTTTACTGGGCCGAGCCATAATCGTCTGTGCGAAACTTGGTGCCAAAACCCTTGTTGGCAAAAACAGAGGTCTAACATTTCTTGTAGTTGGTCGCCAGGTTTGCAGACATCTCAAGAGGAATTTTGTCCCACTTCCCTTTGCAGATCCTCTCCAAGTCATTGGGTTGACGTTTGGTAACTCAAACCTTCAGCTCCCTCCACATATTTTATATGGGATTAAGGACTGGGGACTGGCTAGGCCACTCCAGGACCTTAATGTGTTTCTTCTCGAGCCACTCCTTTGTTGCCTTGGCTGTGTGTTTTGGGTCATTGTCATGCTGGAATACCCATCCATGACCCATTTCAATGCCCTGGTTGAGGGAAGGAGGTTCTTATCCATGATTTGAAGGTACATGGCCCCGTCCATCGTCCCTTTGATGTAGTGAAGTTGTCCTATCCCCATAGCAGAAAACAACCCCAAAGCATAATATTTCCAGACCCATGTTTGATGGTGGGGATGGTGTTCTTGTGGTCATAGGCAGCATTCCTCCTCCTCCTCCAAACACAGCGAGTAGAGTTGATGCCAAAGAGTTTGATTTTGGTCTCATCTGACCACAACGGATTTTCCCAGTTCACCTCTGAATCATTCAGATGTTCATTACCAAACTTCAGACGGCCTGTACATGTGCTTCCTTAAGCAGGGGGACCTTGCAGGCGCTGCAGGATTTCAGTCCTTCACGGTGTAGTGTGTGGCCAATTGTTTTCTTGGTGACTATGGTCCCAGCTGCCTTGAGATTATTGACAAGATTCTCCCAAGTAGTTCTGGGCTGATTCCTCATTGTTCTCATGATCATTGAATCTCCATGAGGTGAGATCTTACATGGAGCCCAAGACCGAGGGAGATTGCCAATTATTTTGTGTTTCTTCCATTCTTGAATAATCGCATCAACTGTTGTCATCCTCTCACCAAGCTGCTTGGCGGTGGTCTTGTAGCCCATTCCAGCCTTATGTAGGTCTACAATCTTGTCCCTGACATCCTTGGACAGCTCTTTGGTCTTGGCCATGGTGGAGAGATTGGAAAATGATTGATTGATTGCTTCTGTGGACAGGTGTCTTTTATACGGGTAACAAGCTGAGATTAGGAGCACTCCCTTTAAGGGTTTGCTCCTAATTTCAGCTCGTTACCTGTATAGAAGACAACTGGGAGCCAGAAATCTTGCTGATTCATAGGGGATCAAATACTTATTTCACTCATTAAAATGCAAATCAATTTATAACTTTTTTGAAATGCGGTTTCTGGATATTTTCGTTGTTATTCTGTCTCTCGCTGTTAAAATAAACCCACCATTAAAATTATAGACTGATCATTTCTCACAAAATCAGCAGGAGATCAAATACTTTTTTCCCTCACTGTACCATGTCCTACGATGGTTTACTTGACAGGGAACCAGTCTCTTAGTATCCCCATCAGCCTGATCCCACTAAACAGATACAGTGGCCGTGAAGTTAAGTTGTTGGGTGTGCAAAGCCTGATGGGGATGCTGAGAGATTAGTTTCCCATCAGATCCACCTTCTATTTTATTCTTGTCATTAACCAAATATGGACATTGCCATATTTGGGTAATGACATCAGCCAGCATCCCCAGCCCCTACATTTACATTCACCTGTTGACCAGGGAATAACCCGGGCGTAGCAGCAGAAGCAGCAGCCAGGGTCCTAGCAACGAACAGAAAGCTGACATGGTAATAACAGCTTCCAAGTGCACAAGCCCTGCTCTTTTCTACAACTGTCCCACTCTGAGCACTGGCATCACTCTGTACATCAGCTCAGGGTTTGTCTTGAAGTATAACTAAAAGCAAAACTTTATTTTTAGTTCTGGATAGAGTTGAGAGGGACTAGAAAATGTGTCAAGTTTTTATTACTGCCTGGGCTCCCGTTAGAGAGATTCACCCTCTCTATTTGTCCTGTTTACTGTTATCATTTAAAGTGAAAGTATAAAAATCCCACATTCCCACATTTTGGGTTGTCCCCAGAAGAGTAAGACATGGCAAATCTGCCAATGGAGACATGAGATCTGGCATTTCTTCCCATGCCTGTCTTGGTTATTGGACAGGAAGTGAAGGGAAATCTCCCCAATGGGACACAGTTGGCAAAAACAAACCTTGCAGAGGTTATTACCCTCTATTACTCTGTAATAATGTAAAATGAAAAAAAATGTTTTCCCTTTAGTTCTACTTTAAAGAGGAACTGCAGTCTGCTCACATAATTTGTAATAAAAACATCTTTACCATTCGGAAGCTTCCCTCCAACCACTTTGCATATTATTTTATATATACTGTGATTCTGTAATTGCCAAATATGCTGCAGAAATCTCCCTCCCTGGAGTCTGGCGGAAGCTGTTGCCTGTTCACTTCCTGGATTTACACAGACACACACTTCCAGCTCTGCAGGCCTCATTGGCCCTCTTATGACTCATCCCCCTTCCCTTCCCGACAAACTCTCACAAGAGTGAGAGAGAGAGCTGTGCATGATGTCATAAGCCTAGGCTTTTTACCAGACAAGAAACAGGAAGTGGGCTGTATAGGGTATTTACTGGCAAAAAAAATATGTGGGGATGTTAAAAAATATATATATATTTACCTACCTGCTGCAGCATTAGTCTGGTCCTGCAGCTGTCCCCCACCAGCTATAAGCTCTCCACTCTGCCCCTCCAGCGCTCACTGGAGCACTGGGCTGGAGAGGGGGTGTGAACAGCTAGCTCAGGCTCTCAGTATTGTCGGGATCCCTTCAGAGTCTGGAGCAGCTCTGTGACATCAGCAGACTGTGAGCTAAAACCCATTGTCGGACGATAATGGGTCAAAGGAGTGCACAAGTAAGTGCACTCATATGACCCACAAGAGAAGTATGGCCAAAAGAGCTTTGGCTATACTTATCTATTAAAGAATAATTCCAGGTATCATTATGTTATATATAGTTACATTGGTCCAGCTTGGACCTGAACCTGGCTCCTAGAAGCTGGAAATCAGTTAAGCAGATACTGCTACATTATTGAGCTCCATTTGCTTTTGTGTCCTGTGCTGAGTGGCCAGCCTGATACATTGTGAATACAGGAGGTCAGCCACTCGGCTTGGATGCCAGTAGGAGAATTAGGCCTCTTTCACACGGATGATCCGCTCAGGTCCGCCTGTCAGTTTTTAAGGCGGACCTGAACGGATGCTCCATAGACCTCTATGGAGCGTTAGATGTCAGTGGTGACATGTCCACTGACATCCGACCCGCTCTGATCCGAAAAAGTGCGACGAAGGAAAAACCTACTTTTCCATCCGTCTGCAGATCGGATAAAAACTGACTCTACGGTCCGTCGTCATCCGATCCCCCATAGGGGAGAGCGGCGCTCTGACAGGTCCGTTGCTGCACAATGTGCAGCGACGGACCTGTCATCTGCCTGCTCGGCGGGGATCGACGGAGCGATCCCCCGCTGAGCAGAGCGGGCTCCATACACGGACACGTCCGTGTGAAGGAGCCCTTAGGGTTGCACCGATACCACTTTTTTCAGACCGAGTACAAGTACCGATACTTTTTTCAAGTACTCGCCAATACCGATTATCAATACTCTTTGTATGTCATGTGACAGTGGACTATGTCAGTAGTTTTTTATTTATTTATTTATTTCAAATTGAATTTTTTACAATGTATTTTTGTTTTGTTTTTTTCTTACAATGCTTTTTTTTGGAGGGGGGAGGGGGGAGTGGATGGTGTCAGTGTTTGTTTGTTTTTTTTACAATTTTACCTTTTAAATATTTATTACAATTTATTATTATTATTATTATTATTATTATTATTATGTATTTTTTATCAGCCTTGTTGGGGGGGGGCCTCAGCTGCACTGCAAATGAATGGACAGGGGACAGTGGCTCCTGTTCATTCATAAACTAAAGCATCATAAACACAGTTTACGATGCTCAGTTATGAATGGACAGTCAGTGATCCTGACAGATCCGGGACACGGAGGGGGACTGTGGAGTAGCACAGAGGACACGAAGGGGGACTGGAGGAGCACGGAGAGGGCCTGGAGGAGCACGGAGGACACGGAGGGGGACTGGAGGAGCACGGAGAGGGCCTGGAGGAGCACGGAGGACACGAAGGGGGACTGGAGGAGCACGGAGGACATGGAGGGGGACTGGAGGAGCATGGAGGACATGGAGGGGGACTGGAGGAGCACGGAGGACACGTAGGGGGACTGGAGGAGCACGGAGAACACGGAGGGGGACTGGAGGAGGACTGGAGGAGCAGAGAAAGGGGGACCAGAGGAGCACACAGAGGACGACACGGAGAAAGACACAGGGGACAGTCAGGGGTGATCGGTGCGGTGGTGGGGGGAGTTACAAGCACAGATCTCCCTGTATAGATTTCAATAAAGCAGCTGAAAGCCACGGGGGGAGAAGCAGCTATCAGCTGCTTTATTGAAATCTATACAGGGAGATCGGTGCTTTTAACTCCCCCGACCGCCACACCGATCACCCCTGACTGCCCAGGTATAGGGTCAAGCATCGGAGCATTTACAGGTACTCCTGCAAATACTCGGTATAGGCACTGATACCGATACTAGTATCGGTACAACCCTAAAGAGCATTGTTTAACCACCTCCTGCCCGCTGTATAGACTAATGGTGGCAGCTGGGTGGCTCTCTTGTTCTGGGATGACGTCATATGACCCATCATTGCCGCCTATCAGTGCCCATCAGTGCTGCATATTAGTGCCACCTCATCAGTGCCCATCAATGCAGCCTCATCAGCGCACATTATTGAAGGAGAAAAACTACTTATTTACAAAATCTTCTGATAGAAACGAAGAAACATTTTTTTTTTTAATATTTTTTTAATGTTCAGTCTTTTTTTCATTTTTTTAGCAAAAAATAAAAAACCCAGCGGTGACTAAATACCACCAAAAGAAAGCTCTATTTGTGTGGAAAAATATGATAAAAATGTAATTAGGGTACAGTGTTGCATTTTTGCTTGCACATGATTCGATGATGGACATCAGCAGAACTTCTGTTCATTTACTAAACTCTGGGGCAACTGCACAATCTATTTGCCTTTAGTAAATCAACCCCATGATGCTTCCATTCTCAGATCAATGGCCACTGAGATAGGACCGTCTCTTTTTACTGGGTACTGTTACCATGGACTGTCCTGGCAGATGCAGTCCCCAAATTCTCCCTTAGTATGGTGCTCAGTGTGGGGCATGTGATGCAGAAGAGAGGTGCAGGCGGTAGGGAAGGGTTTGCATGGGATACCGTAGCTGCAGCCGAATGGAGATTTTGCATGGCAATATAACACCGCAACCAATAACCAAGCGTTTGGCTTGCAGTTGCGATACATTCCCACCAACTGCAATGGGTGAGCTTGATAGGCAATGCGACCTATCAAACTTGACATGCAGAGTTAAAATTGCCAAGGAGGAAAGCATTGCATGCGCAGCATGTGTACAAGCCCCTCCAGCTGCCATGTTAGCTTTAAAGTGACACTAAAGGTTCGTTTTTTGTTTTTTGTTTTTTAAATAACAAACATGTCATACTTACCTCCACTGTGCAGCTCGTTTTGCACAGAGTGGCCCTGAACCTGCTCTTCTGGGGTCCCTTGGCGGCTCTCTTGGCTCCTCCCCACATCAGATAACCCCCTGGGAAAAGCGCTCTCCCAGGGGGTTACCTTGTGGGCGTCCATAGAGGCCAAATGCAGGACTCGGCTCCGCCCCCCGGCGCCCGCGTCTTTGGATTTGATTGACAGCAGCGGGAGCCAAGAACCCCGGGCAGAGAGAGAGTGTATCTCTGTGGGTCAAGTTTGGGGTTTCAGGTAAGTAAATTGTGGGGGTTGTGGGTGGGGGGGGGGGGCTGGGAGGCCGGTAACTGACAGGTGTTTTTTTACCTTAATGCAGTGGTTCTCAACCTTTCTAGTGGCGTGACCCCTTGATAACATTTCCCAAGTTGTGGGGACCCCTAACAGTAAAATTATTTTCGTAGCATGGGGTGTCAGCACCCAAGTAAAGACAAGTAATTTGCGCCCCTAACCCACGAACATTTAGCGCTCCCCGAGTCCCTTCCACTCGTACAGTAAAACCCCTTATGGTACATTTTAGTATGTACCACTCTTTTTTTCTTTGTTCTCCTTTATTTCCCTTTTATCTCTCTCTATCCTAATTTCTTGTTTTTTTTCCCCATCCCTCTCTCTAGTCGTCTTTCTTATTCTTTCTCTCCCTTTTTCTTTGTTCCTCCCCCTCTTTTCCTCTCCCTTCCATGTATTCTCTATTTTATTCCTTCTCTTACTCCTTGGTGGGGGGGGGGGGTGAGGGAATGGGATGAGTGGTAGTGCTGGCGGGAGTTTGGATATGTGGCAGTGCTGGTGGGGGGTGGGATAAGTGGCAGTGCTGGGGGGAGTTCTGATTAACCAACTTAGGTGCTCTTGACCAAGGTCATCTGCTAATCTGAAAACTGTAGTAGGGACTTTTAATGGCAACTCTAATCACAGTTAGTGTTACTCAATGTGTCTCTGGCTTCACTGTGTCTCCAGCTCTGTGGTGTCTCGCAGCAGTGACGCCTATGCCAAAATCAGGAGATAGGGTCTCCTCCAGCCTCTCCCACTTCACATTCCTCACCAGTCAGCTGACCTCTAGTCTCTGCCCCCCAGCCATGCCGTGAACTGAATGGGTGGCTGCGAAGAGGCTGAGTGGGCAGCCGCGGGCTCCAGAAACAGCCCAGCTGGGCGGCCACAAAAAGGTTGGGAGAGTGGTGCTGGCTTCAGGAACAGTCCAGGATTCGGTGACCCCTGGCAAATCGTCATTCGACCCCCGAGGGGGTCCCGACCCCCAGGTTGAGAACCACTGCCTTAATGCATAGGATGCATTAAGGTGAAAAAACACGAACCTTTAAAACCCCTTTAAGGTAGGTGGTCTGAGGGCAGTAAAAATGCAGGTCAGTTATGTGTTTTTCCCTCCCTATTGCCACCCATGTGAATGGCAAGAGGAAGGGAAAATACAGAAGATGGAAGAGCTTAGATCCTGTTAGGGTATAAGGAAAAATACAGACGGTGGAAGAGTCCAAAGCAGCGATACCCAACTATCAAACACAAGGATTTATAATGTTAAGTACACCAACAAGAACGGAATCTATTAAAAAATATGCCAAAGTGGAAATGCAATTCTAGTATTTTGTACTGTATAGAATTGTTTACTCTTTGTTTATTTAGACAATGTTATATTTCTAAAATGACTCCCTAACGACTGAATTATGATTTTTCACTTTGTATAATCTAGAAGCCTCCATAGCCAAGGGCCCGAGAAGACAGAATTTATACAGTATTGCAATGACTCATCAACTGGATTTGTTCATATCTGAAAAGGCTGTATTTTGTCTAATCATTTTTGAGCTATATGCTCCCCTGTTAGTATTATAGAACATATTTTGAACAGGATTTTTCAAGTTTATTTTCTGTCCAAACACATTGAGAGCGATATAATTTAATACTTTTCATAAAATATGTAATACATCAGATTAAGGCTATTATTCAAATCCCTACCTCTCATTAGAATATCAGCGAGTAGAGGGTCATAGAGTAGAGGGTCATAGAGTAGAGGGTCATAGAGTAGAGGGTCATAGAGTACAGGGTCATAGAGTAGAGGGTCATAGAGTACAGGATCATAGAGTACAGGGTCATAGAGTAGAGGGTCATAGAGTAGAGGGTCATAGAGTAGAGGGTTCTTGACATTGTTCTGGGTGTTCTGGGACATGGCACACAATTATTCAAAATGCATTCACCAGTAAATTCAGTTTACGTTGTAGCATCAAAGTGAACCTGTCATTTCTAGCAAAGTGTATGAACTAACATTGCTGATAAAGTACATACTCGGTACCTGTCCTTGTGCTCAATTCAATGGCTTTCTGCCTGGGGAGGACCCTGGATCCTAGGCCTAGGTTTTATATCAGCCTCCAAGGCTCTGGTATTTGACAGCTAAATGACCATGGGGAGTCCTTAAAGCATTTGTTGCCCCAAAACTTCATATTCCTGATATGTGCCTGCTCAGGGCCGGATTTCCCACAAGGCCAACGAGGGCAGGCCTCGGGGCGGCAGTAGTGCAGGGGCGGCGCCGCTGCACTAACCTCATTCGGAGCTCTGTATGAGCAGGGCGGGGATGAGGACAAACAAGCTGTTCTGACTAGAAAGGAGAGCAGGGGGCGGAGTCTGTGGGCAGCTGCAGGAGGAGCGTCTTCTCCCCCAGGCAGCAAGACTTGTATGGAGTGGAGATTAAGAATAACTATTCCCCTCTAACTCCGGCGCTCCACAGCCTCTGGCATCCTGTCACAGTGATATAGTGAGAGGGTGGAAAGCCAGCTAGCTTGTGCAGGAGTCGGGCTGTGTTCGGTCTCCACTGTCTTCCTAACCCCTCCCTCACTGCACTGCTTGTCCAATCCAATACTCCGCCTCCCATTTGTGCCCGCCCACACTCCAGCCACATGCATGCAATGCACTGTACTGTGCTGTGAGAGGAGTTCTGTTATCAAACAATAGCTGCCACAGCCCTGGGGGAGACCAGCCTGAATGGGAGAGCATAATTGGTGAGTGAGACCCCCAGAATAACCCCCCTCTCTGCTCCCACCCCTTTGTGCTATGCACCTTCTTCCTCCCCCCTCTCTTCCTCATGATCATCACCTTCTCTCTCTCTCTCCCCTAGGCTAGAGCCTAGCCCGCCTGTATATCGTCCTAGCCTGCCTGTATATCGTCCTAGCCTGCCTGTATATCGTCCTAGCCTGCCTGTATATTGTCCTAGCCTGCCTGTATACCGTCCTAGCCTGCCTGTATATTGTCCTAGCCTGCCTGTATACCGTCCTAGCCTGCCTGTATATTGTCCTAGCCTGCCTGTATACCGTCCTAGCCTGCCTGTATACCATCCTAGCCTGCCTGTATATTGTCCTAGCCTGCCTGTATACCGTCCTAGCCTGCCTGTATACCGTCCTAGCCTGCCTGTATACCGTCCTAGCCTGCCTGTATACCGTCCTAGCCTGCCTGTATACCGTCCTAGCCTGCCTGTATACCGTCCTAGCCTGCCTGTATACCGTCCTAGCCTGCCTGTATACCGTCCTAGCCTGCCTGTATACCGTCCTAGCCTGCCTGTATATCGTCCTGGCCTGCCTGTATACCGTCCTGGCCTGCCTGTATACCGTTCTGGCCTGCCTGTATACCGTTCTGGCCTGCCTGTATACCGTCCTGGCCTGCCTGTATACCGTCCTGGCCTGCCTGTATACCGTCCTGGCCTGCCTGTATACCGTCCTGGCCTGCCTGTATACCGTCCTAGCCTGCCTGTATACCGTCCTAGCCTGCCTGTATATCATCCTAGCCTGCCTGTATACTGTTCTAGCCTGCCTGTATACCGTCCTAGCCTGCCTGTATACTGTCCTAGCCTGCCTGTATACCGTCCTAGCCTGCCTGTATACCGTCCTAGCCTGCCGGTATATCGTCCTAGCCTGCCTGTATATCGTCCTAGCCTGCCTGTATACCGTCCTAGCCTGCCTGTATATTGTCCTAGCCTGCCTATATACTGTCCTAGCCTGCCTATATACTGTCCTAGCCTGTCTGTATACCTGTATATAGAGGGGGGTGTATATAGAGACGATAGAGGGGAGTATATAGAGATGATAGAGGGGGGAGTATATAGTGGAGATATGTTCTTAATTGATCTATTGTAGCAGTCATCGATAAAGGACGAGAATGATGGTGTGTGTGTGTGTGAGGGACCCGGCCTTGGGGCGGCAAAGGGAGTAAATCCGGGCCTGTGCCTGCTGTACCATGTACTTGTATGAGAAAGTGTCCTGTTCTCTTTGTATTGCTTCCTTTGTGTGAAATCCCTGGTGTTCCTGCCAGTCCCTCTACTTTCCTATTAAAAACTGACCACACTAAGCAGGAGAACACACCGTGGTCGGTTATCTCTCTAGTGTGCTCTCCTCCAATGATCAGACTTGTCCTGACATGCCCCCTCTACACAGCCATTCACTGGCAAGCACTGTGTGCTGCTGCTTCTCCTCCTCAGCTCTTATGCAGCTGAGAACAGAGGGAATGTGATCACTTCTAAAAAGGGGGGAAATAGATATTTATGTTTTTTCATAGCTATACAAAAATGTTTGCTTTTCATTTCTATTCTAAATTAAATGGGTTGTTTCACAAGGTGATCGTTTACAATCACTTTAAAGCGGACCGTCAGTAATTTTTTCAACTTTCCATCTATTAAATCTTCTGCCCTTGTTGTTCTAACTTTGGATAGTAAAACATTTTTTTTCTGCTAGTAAATACCTTATACAGCCCACTTCCTGTTTGTTGTCTGATAAAAAGCCTAGGCTTATGACATCATGCACAGCGCTCTCACTCTCCTGAGAGTTTGCCAGGAAGGGAGGGGGGGATGAGTCATAAGAGGACCGATGAGAGCTGCAGAGCTGGAGGTGTGCCTCTGTGTAAATCCAGGAAGTGAGTAGGCAGCAGCTTCAGCTGCCCACAGTTAAAATGGTTGCAGCCAGACTCAGTGGAGGGAGATTTCTGCAGCATATTTGGCAAGTACAGAATCACAGTATATATAAAATATGCCAAGTGGTTGGAGGGAAGCTTCAGAATGGCAAAGATGTTTTTATTACAAATTATGTGAGCAGACTGCAGTTCCTCTTTAATGTTAGACCTAACAATTAAAGCTGAACTCCGTGAAAAGTAAAAGTCCTACCTTATTTGCTCCTGCAGGCTCCTCTATGCTTCTAGACTGTTTCCTGCAGCCTCTTCTTCCCTGTTCTCTTATGGTCATCAAGACCGATGCAGGGACCATAGCCCTGCTTTGGAAATGAGGACGCCAAGGCACAGTCCACTGCTTGAGGTTAGGGGAGCGGAGCGCTGCTTGTCGGCGAAGTGGAGGATCAGGTAAATAAAAGTGCTTTTACCAACCCCTACACAAAAACCAGCAGCTGACCCTTGCAGTGTGGGTGCCATTACGAGCGAGGACTTTTCCTGGAGTTGAGCTTTAAAGCGTAACTTCACTTTTGTTGAGAAAAAAAAAATTCCCCTCTGGGTGGTCTATGCACATTGCAAGGATTTTAACAAACTTTGTTGTAGATTTCTACCTTTTGTTGTTCTGAAGAACTCCCCGTTTGCTCCTCTGTGCCCCTGTGCTCACTGAGTCTAATGGGGGTGGTTAATGAGGAAACCCACAGAGTCTGCATCCCTTTAGCTGTGATTTCCTATTGGGAGTATCTTATCAAAAATTGAATTTTTGTTGCAGAGGATGCCAAAAATCTGACTTGTATCTTAGGGCAGACTTCTGGGGAAATCAGTCAGCCAATCACACAAGCAGGACACTATGTTTCTGGGGGGCGTTCTGTACACATTCTGTGTATAGAACACCTCCAGTTAGCCATATTGCATTTTGCAGAAATTAAAAGAGATGCAGATTGAAAAGAAAAGGTAATTTTTAATAACATTCAATTACAGTATGACTTGTGCCGCAATTGTATATCCTGAATTTTATTTTTTTGCTATTCTTTTTCCGACAAAAGTGGAGTTACCCTTTAAGCTCTCTTATTTTCTTACATTGGGTCTATTAAACATGCAATTGAAAATGTTTTATAATATCTGTTTGTGCAAAAAATACCTATTGATCCTGCCAGAAATTCTACAGAACACCTCTTGTGTTATGGAGAAAAGGAGAAGGGTGTTCTGTAGTCCTCATAAACTTTCTGTTCTAGGGTGACAACTCTGCTTCTCCATAGAGTACAGTGAATGAGCGTTGTCACCAGGACAGGGAGTGTATTACTGACAAAACTACCAAAATAAAGGGGAAAAGCCTATCAAAAGAAAACGAATAAAGCAACCACACCTAAGGACTAGTAAGCTGCAATATATTACATTTGTGTTCTTTGATTTAGATACGCTTTGACATCAGAAGGGTGGGGCCCAAACTCTAGGCCCTTTATATAGCATGAAGTTAGGATTTAGGGTCCTGAGGTTAAAAAGGAATCTGAAGACAGACACGAGTACCTGCAGGAACTTTAGTCCACACATAAAAAAAAGTGGTGAAACATGTTACTCAGTATACTGGGAACACAAATAGCTTAACTAAGTAAAGGAAGACAATATAACACTGATATGAAAGTAATTAGCAGCACCTGTTACACAGGGGCTTTTTGTAAAAGGTTCTGAATTATTCCTCCACTAACTGTTCCGGGATTTGAGCCTTGTGAGAAAGACAGAATAATTATTTTACAGACCAGTGACTCCTCGGGGGTTGGACAGAGAAAAGCAAAAATAGAAGCATTTCTCTGTGATCTTGTATAAACTTAGAAGCATATAATTCTTACTTTTCACATGCCATCAAGGAACACTATCATTTAGCCCCCATTCACGTTGCCGCAATTTGACATGCAATTTGATATGTCAAATCGCATGCCAAATGGCAGCCTATGACCGGCCCAATGGGTGGGACGCCGGCATTGCGGCGCCGCACCGATTTTCAAAGGTAGTTCCTGCACTACTTTTGGAGACTTCGGGTGCGATTTCAATAGAATCTGTGCATGAACCCACACAGATGTCTTTCAAATCGCCCCCAAACTCGCACTTAAATGCGGGTTTGAAATCGTGCAAGTTCAGCTGAACGTCCATGTTTTCAGTGTGAACGAGGGCATAACCCTTTTGTATAAAATGTCTGCAGGTATCTGCAGTTAGTTGCATCCATTGACTTTGGTGGCCTATGCAGGGCTGCCGTTAGGAATCACGGACCCCGTACAGCTTACATGACAGAGCCC
This sequence comes from Lithobates clamitans, assembly GCA_037952925.1. Lineage (NCBI taxonomy): Eukaryota > Metazoa > Chordata > Amphibia > Anura > Ranidae > Lithobates > Lithobates clamitans. Next base: position 9,026,776 of record JBBGZY010000014.1, read on the forward strand.
CCCTCCCGAATTACAGCAATCATGATTTTTTTTTTTTTTAATTGAAACATTTTTTTGTTTACATTTAAAAACTATTATTAGTTATTTTTTTAATTATTTTATATATATATATACATATATTTTTATACCTGGTTGGGGGGGGGGTGGATGAAATATCAGGGGTCCCCCTAACATCTCACCTTTGAGACAGAGAAAGGAATTGAGGACACAGATTCTTCAGTTCCTTTCTCTGTAGCCTCAGCTGCACTGAAGATAAATGAACAGGAGACAGAGGCTTGTTTCAGTAACTTCACAGACACATTCAGCAAATTCGGGTAGTTCTTAAGAGTGCCGTTTGTACAAAGTTGGGCTATTAATGCACCATTTTCAAAACTAATTACCTCCAGCTCATAGCTTACAAAACGGGAGGTAACTAAAGTGGTTCTAAAGGCAGAAGGTTTTTTATCTTAATGTATTCTATGCATTAACCACTTCCAGACCAGCTCCAGTACATATACAGCAGCAGGTTGGCAGACCTGCGCGAATCGCCGTATATGTACGGTGGCTCCTTTAAGAGCCATAGTGCCGCTGGTTACCCGCAATCGCGGGCACGAGAGCCAGAACAGGGATTTGTGCATACAGGGGAGGAGAAACAGGATTGTCTGTTCCTACCAAGTAGGAATAACAGTCTGGCTCCTCCTCTAGTCAGTCCCATTCCCTCAGTTAGAAACACACCTAGGGAACACACTTAACCCCTTGATCGCCCCCTAGTGTTAACCCCTTCCCTGCCAGTGACATTTACATAGTAATCCGTGCATTTTTATAGCACTGATCGCTGTATAAATGTCAATGGTCCCAAAAAAGTGTCCGATCTGTCCCCCACAATGTCGCAGTCCCGCTAAAAATCGCAGATTGCCATCCTTACTAGTAAAAAAAAAAATAATAAATAATAATAATGCCATAAATCTATTCCCTATTTTGTAGACGCTATAACTTTTGCGCAAACCAATCAATATACTCTTATTGCGATTGATTTTTTTTTTTTTTACTAAAAATATGTAGAAGAATACATATTTGCCTAAACTGATGAAGAAATTTGTTTTTTTACTTTTTTGTTGGATACTGATTATAGCAAAAAGTAAAAAAATTGGTTTTTTTTCAAAATTGTCTGTTTTTTTGTTCATAGCCCAAAAAATTAAAAAGCGCTTAGATGAGGGAATACCACCAAAAGAAAGCTTTATTTGTGGGGAAAAAGGAATTGTTTGGGTACAACGTCGCACAACCGAGCAATTTTCAGTTAAAGTGACGCAGTGCCGTATCGCAAAAAATTACCTGGTCATTAACGGGGCAAATCCTTCAGGGGCTGAAATGGTTAAGACAAAAACCCTTCTGTGTGCAGCAGCTGCCCTAATACTTACCTGAGCCCCATCTCGATCCAGCAATGTTGCACGAGATTCTCGGCTGTCCGGGAATCTCTCTCCTCATTGGCTGAGATAGCAGCGGGCACCATTGGCTCCCACTGCTGTAAATCAAAGTCACTGAGCCAATGAGGAGAGAGAGGGGGCGGGGTAAATGGACACAGAGCAGCGTCTCTGCTCGGGTGCCCCCATTGCAAGCTGCTTGCTTTGGGGGCACTCAGCAGGAGGGAGGGGCCAGGAGTGCCAGCGAGCGACCCGAGAAGAGGAGGATTCGGGCTGCTCTGTGCAAAACCATTACACAGAGCAGGTAAGTATGACATGTTTTGTTATTTTTAAACAAAATAAAACAAGACTTTAATATCACTTTAAGACCTGCTCTAACATGGTGTACAGAGACAGGCAGAGTGCCTGTCCCTGTACACTGTGTAGCAGAGCAGCATATTTGCCGCCACTACCTCCCTGCCAGTGGTTGTTACTCAACGGCTTCGCAGCAGACAGCCTCCTAGCAACCAATGATGCTGCAGTGAGCAGAGCCTGATGAGGAAGCTGAGACACTAGTTCAACATTGGGTCCGCTTTCTCCTTGTAACTGACAGGCAGTAGGCGATTCTATAGTCAATAGCAGGCTGTCTATTGGTTAATGATCCATCCACTGCCTGCTGTCAATCACAAGCGGAGCAGACCTGATGGGGAATTCCTTTGAATCCCTATTAGGCTCTGCCAGGTACAAAATTGTACACAGAGTGCACAGGGCGTGTGTAGTGCTCCCAGTTCTTCTGCCCAGCTGTCAGCTCTAATTAATTCCTTCCTTACCTTCTCCTTTTAACTATAATTTTCCTGCTTTTTTATTCTAATATATTAACCATTACTATTTATTTTTTGTTGTTGGTTTCATTGAATTTGTGTGTTGATTATAGAAAATAATTACATATATAATTCTATTATCTTTAGCGTTGACAAAATTGCTGAATTAACAGGACTGAAGCAGAAATATAAAAATTGGTCTATTGGAGGTGTACTGGTGTGAGAGGTGAAGGAGTTATTGTTTTATATATTAGATATAGGAAACTAATGAAGAACTTTTTTTCCTCATTAGTACACAATGCCAAAACACACATAAATCATGAAATAAGATCTGTGTGTCCCCATTATAAACCATGTCCTTCAAGACCCGTGACTTGTCATGTTCCATAGTCTATGATAACCAATAAATATAAAGTAATATTGATGTTAAGTTTTTACTCAATATGGCCCTGGGGACAGATCCAGACTACAGATTTGTAGAAATCACTTCTTGATCCTGTCTCTTTTTATTGTACTATTAGACATATTTACCTGTTTAGTCTTAAAGCATATAGCCAAAACATTTTTTTCTTTAGTTTTGGGTAGAGTGGAAAGGGATTAAAGTAAAAGTCCACCCTAAGGCCTCTTCCACACGAGGCGGATCCACTCAGCAGAGTCCGCCAGCTCAGCAGGAGATCTATCCGTTGATCTCTGCTGAGCCGACGGATGACAGGTCCATCTCTGCTCACTGAGCAGGGAGGGGCCTGGCAGAGCGCCACTGATTCCATGGAGGGATCGGACGAAAAAGGACAGCATGTCCGTTTTCATCAGATCTCATCCGATCCGCCAGAATGGATGCAAACGTATTGCCATACGTCTGATTTTAGCAGATCGGATGTCAGTGGATATGGTCACCGCAGGTCTGCCTAAAAACGGACTGGCGGACCTGAACGGTCCATCGTGTGAAAGGGGCCTAATGCTAAAATCCCTACATTTACAGACATCCATGATGTAACACTAACCTATCTAACCCTGTAAAGAAGAAATCAGTATACATACCTTTTTTGAAGACGATCTGACCCGATCCCATGCTGAGCTGTCAGCCACAGCTTTGCTGTGTAGGCGGGTGCAGAGGAGCTAGCCGACAACGGAAGCCCCATAGTAACTCTATGGGTGACGTTACTCACCATTCATTTCATAGCCGTTGTCGGCTGTGTCCTCTGCAAAGCTTCCGCCACTGGAGATCGGGTTGGATTGGCATCAGAAAAGTTATGTATACTAATTTCTTCTTTACAGGGCTAGATAGGTTAGTGTTAGATTGTGGATGTCTGTAGATGCAGGGATTTTAGTTTTAGGGTGGACTTCCACTTTAAATCTGTCGCCAAGATTTCATTGCTGGATCTATTAGCTAGTTATAAACTGGGGTGGTTGCCATTTTTCTTTAGCTTACTGGAATTGATGTGGGGACACACTGGATGCATTCAGCTGTCATTGTGTGGTGCTGTACTTCTGATGTGTCCTTGAGACTTTAAAGTGGAAGTAAAGGCAAAACTAACTCTAAACCTATTCCCATCCATATTCTAAGCCACTCCAGTCCAGTCCAGTCCCAGGCTAAGCTGTCAGCAGCTGCGTCAGTATGTAGGAGAGACAGCCAACAACACAAGCCCCATAGTAAGTCTATGGGTGACGCCACTTCCCAGGCATTTTCCAGCCGTTGTCAGCTTTCTCCTCACACAGAAGGCGCAGCTGGAGACCGGACTGGAGCGGCTTCAGAATTGGTAAGTATATCGATCTTTACTTTACAGGGTTAGATATACTAGGCTTAGAATGGGGGTGGGAGCGTTAGGTTTTGCCTTTACTTCCACTTTAGGATGGAATGAGCTGCTTCCTAGCATACCTGCCCTTAATTTAAAGGCTGATGCCCCGTACACACGGTCGGAATTTCCAACAGAAAAAGTCAGATGAGAGCTTTTGGTCGGATATTCCGACTGTGTATATGCCCCATCGGACTTTTTCTGTCGGCATTTCCGTCAGACTTAGATAGAGAACATGTTCTAAAATTTTCCGTCGGAAATGCCGACAGAGGTTATCCCGTTGGCAAGTCCGACCGTGTGTACACGGCATAAGTTCACCTTTGTTCACTTTTTTTTCTAATTTCCAGCTCCCCTATGTACCAATATACCATTAATGTACTTATTTTGCAAAAATAAAACTGTTTTCCATTAATTCTACACAGACTTACCTCACTCTCTTCATAGCTGTTTAAACACACTGGTCGATTACTTCTGTCTTACTTCCTGGTCAGACTTTAGGTCATGACACAGGAAAGAGTTGACGAGCTGAGGGTAGATGATGCAGAGTGTGTGCTAATGAGGTCAGCTGGTCAATTCCTTCCTGTGTCATGACCTAAAGTCTAACCGGAAAGTAAGACAGAAGTAATCGAGCGGTGTGTTTAAACAGCTATGAAGCGAGTGAGGTAAACCCGTGTAAAATTAATGGAAAACTGTTTTATTTTTACAAAATAAGTACATTAATGCTGTACTGGTACATAGGGAAGCTGAAATTTAGGAAAACAAAAAAGGTGAACTTAGCCTTTAAAGTATATGTAAATCCTCACCTTGTAAAACAACCCATTCAATTTAAAATAGAAATGAAAGGCAAAGCATTGATGTATACAAAAACATTATAAATATCTCTTTTCCCTTTTTATTATAATTGATCATATTCCCTCGGTTCTCAGCTGCATAAGGAGCAGGGGAGGAGAAACAGCAACATACTGAGCTTCCCAGTAAAAGGCTGTGGAGGGGGGGCAGAGGGGTGTCAAGGCAAGTCTGATCATTGTAGGAGAGCAGGCTGAGTTCTTAGCACACAAAAGTGACCACACTCATGCCTAGTGTGGTCACTTTTGTAATAGGAAAGCAGAGCGACTGACAGGAACACCAGGGATTTCACACGAAGGACGCAATACAAAGAGAACAGGATAGTTTTTCATACACTTGGTACAACAGGCATATATCTGGAATATGAAATGTTGAGTTTACATATTCTTCAAACATGGCTAAACTTGCTCCAACATGGAGGTTCTAGAGTGAGGACCGCATTATACAGAGGGGCCTTGAAAAGGTGGTACAGCTTCCAGATATATTCACAAATGTTGTCCAACTAAACTCTAAATCTTTATTATAAATTGTTAGTCAATGAAATTAGATTTTGGTTTTTTTCTCACTAATTGGGAAGTGTGCTGAGAAATACATTTTGCTTTGTTTGCTCTATGCAAAGCCTTCAATGTGCACCTTACTCTAAAAGCTAGTTATAATTTAGCACCGTTTCAAACAGGACACCCTGTTCCCTTCATTTTGTGAAGATTTCCTCCCACTTCCTGTTGCATCTCCATGATATGAAATTAAGGGAACTCTCCTCTCCTGGACACACAGCAAAAAAAGTTACTAATTACCACAAATTACTAATTACAATCTGTCTACCAATTTTCTAGTGCAGAATTAACACTTATTACGAGCTGGTAAATTCCCAAATTCCGCCATCTGTATATAGAACATAGAGTCTTCAGCTACTCAACCTCTGGTAAGTACTGTATAGCCCAGGTGGAACATCTGACTGGTTCTAAAATTACAGATCTCTCATGATCACAAAAAAATACTGGCCTAAAAAATTGATTTTCAAATACCATGCTTTACCTCTTGAATAAACAGTTAATGTATTTTACAAGAAAATCTTTTCTGTAGATATTGTCTTCCTGCTTCTATGTTCCTCCCCTGATAGAAGCCTGATTTATGGGCTTTCCTATTGGTAAGCTCAGGCCGAGTTTAGATGCCAATGTCCCTTTGTTTAGTGGGTTAACCTGTCTTGGAGAGGGCTTAAGGTAACACCCCTGCATTCTTAGTGACAGCGCTTGTCTTGGATAACTGCATGGTGCTAGAGACAAGTGCTGTCAATCAAGGCACATTTAGTAGGCATCTCCTCGTCAGCTGCATGGTCAAGCCATGTAGCGGAAGGGGGTGCTTTGCATCAACACTACCTAGAAAGAAGGGACAAAGTGCTACATGCATGGTAATTAAAAAGGTAGGTGAGATACTTCTACTTCTTCTTTAAAAGGTACCTGGTTTGGGCGCATAAACGTGCTTAAAATGAACACCTTACCAAAATTATTATATCTCTTCCAGACCATTCCCATACTCTTACCCAAGCAATTTTTTACTTCACTGCGTTCCATATCTATACGTTTTATATATAGATAAGGGGCATATCCCGAATTTGACATAAACTATTAACTTTTCTGAAACTTCGAGGGGGGGGGGAGGGGGGGGACTCCCAGGACTCCCAGACTATGAGCTCTACCATAGATCTGCTATCTTAACACGGATTTTAGCATGGTTCCCTTGTCCTTTTTTCAAAGCTTCTGTTATGGTAGAGCAGGATCTTTCCCCAGTGGATCTTAGAGCCCTTCTTTGGGGTTACCAACGAGATACACAAGGATTACAGTCCTTGTCCCCCTTAACCATAGCAGCCCTACACTTAAGGTACAGAAGAGGCCTCAAAGCCCTCTTGTCCTCGGACCCATCACCTTTTACGGCTCTATTTAATAATCCTATTCTCCCTCAGGGCATGGGAGCCATCTCTTTGGGAACACTGTCTAGATCCTTATGGCCAGAGGCAGGCTGTTTCGTCCACCCAACCACTGGGCAAGCCCGTTACCCATGGAGGTAGAGGTGATTGGCTCACTGCCCTTTACCTCTCCTCCTTCTGTGTTGGATTGTTAACCTCCGCCCAAGTCCATAGACCCTTAACAGAGTATGAAAGGTTGTGCTCCTTACATGAAACGCCCAGAAATGTAATATCTTCGATGTATCAGTTACTCCATGCGTTACTGTATGTTGAGCTCCCTACATACACTGAGTTGTGGTCTGCAGATTTGGGGAGGGAGTTTACTGATGCCTATTGGCAGACCTCCTTCTACTTCACTCAAATCTACGATCTCCTATTATGCACAGGAGAAGAGCTATAAACTTCTATCCAGATGGTACAAGGACCCTCTCATTACATAAGATTTTCCCATCTGTGCCGGCCACCTATTGGAGGTGTGGCTCTGCCGAAGGGAACTATTCTAGTGAAAGTGCCACAAGATTAGGCCTTTCTGGACTCAAATTTTCAAGGGAGTCAACACCATATATGATGACTCTGTCAGACCTACGCCTGAAATAGCACTTTTGTCCATGCTCCCGGGCTCATTAACATCCCAAAAACGGAACTGGTTGCGCTTCTTTCTTTCCGCAGCCAGGCAGTTGATTCCCTTGTTTTGGAAGACAGACACCCCCCCTTCCTTATCCCTGTGGGTTTCTACTGTCAATGATGATATGAGAATGGAAGAGATGCTGGCGATGGATAATGATTCATTTGAGCAATTCAAAATCTTATGGTTTGTTTGGCTTGATTTCTCCACCTCTGCCACCCTTAAAGATATGCCATGATCAATTTATCATAACCAATCTCCTAATCGCAATATTTACATTTCCGGTCATGCTGACTGCTCAAGCTCTCTCTCCCCTACCCCTTCCATCTCCTCTGATCCCACCCCTCCTCTTTATTCCTCTCCGTCTTCTCCTTTCCCCTTACTCTACCCATCATTATTTGATTTAGGCTCCGTACACATCTTGGCGTTCTGGATAACGAGCAGAATCACCACAATTCTGCCCGCAATTCAAAATAGCGGCAAATCGCGGGACGCCTGTTGTTCCCTGTCACTTCCAATGACACACCAATAGCAGCACAATTTTGCAGTCATTCGTCAGGCGACAATCGTGCAAACAGAATCGCAGGAAGCCTGTCGCCCAAAAGAAGCTCTCCCACGATTCTGTTTGTGCGATTTTACCGTGATTGTCGCCCGACGAATCGCAGGCAAATCGCGCCACGATTGGGATGCCATTTGAAGTAACAGGGAATGCACGGGCGTCTTGCGATTTGCCACTATTTCAAATCACGGGCAAAATCGCAGACTGCGATTCAAACTGCGCAGAAGAAGCCTTAGGTTTACATGTATGTCACTTGTACACCCTGATTTATTACCAACTGAGACATTCTATTTTCATCAAGACATTGCACATGATCTTACTACAAACATGTCTTAAGTCTTGTTATCTGGTGTAAAATTTTGTATTGGACTACTTCCCTACTGTTATATTTTTCTATAATTTGGTAAAACATTATACAAATATATTTACCTCGAAAAGGTACATGCAAAATTGATGATGTAGGGGCAGCCTCAGAATGCCCAGAGCAGGTGTGCAGACTTGGGAAATCAAGTACATATCAAAGTTCATTAAAGTGTTACTAAACCCAGGACCCTGCATTCACTATATCTGGTCTCCCACAGTACACAGAACATGGAAATGCAATTATTTTAGTAAATCTAAACTAAATATCTTTTCTCATCAGCAGTATATAGCAGTCTTGTGCTTTCTATCAGTGTCTGGTGAAGCTTGTAGGAGGGGTTTTCATACTGCACTGAGCTGTCCTATGAGGCTGCAGGGCTCCTGACCCTCTGTCTGGACAGTGCTGATTGGCCCTGTGCAGATCACATGCACTCTCCCAAGAAAAAAAAAAAAAACCTCTCTAGCAATACACACCAAACTTAGCATGTGCAGCCTGACTCCAAAGGCTCTGTCCTATCTGGACTTGTCCATGGGGACAGTGCAGATAGGGGAGGATCTGTGCATACAGGATCAAGCAGCCTTTTTACACAATGCAGAGGATTAACCCCTTAGGTTCCACAATGAGTATAACAATCATGTAGTGGGTTTAGTAACACTTTAAGGTTTCTATATCTGATATGAAAAGTGGTCCCTAATAAAATGGAGTTGGGGCCTATTCATATTTATCTGTTTTGATACAGTTAAACGTTTGCATTTTGCTGCATGAAAATGCATGTCAAGTAGAAATCTCATGCTATGGTTTACATAGAAAGAAAGACAAAGGGCAACTCTATGGGTCTATTCACACCTTACCATGTACACTAGGAACAATGTAAATCAGGCCAAAACATATACATAACACATATATAACATTTTAGATTTTTTTGGGGACCTTGATAGCAGAACATGCTGGGACTTGTAGTGTTACAGCATGGTCGTGCCAATCCCGCTCTCTAAAATTGCCTAAATCTTCAAATAATGCATCACAGATAAGCATGCTTTAGTAAGCTAGTTTCCTCAGTGCTGCATTGTTTTTCAATAATTGATAATCTTTGTGACCGCACAGCTGAATATGAAATGTATGCAGGTTTTCAAAAGGTCGGTTCTTCACTGTTGTTTAACAGAAATCATGAACTGAGGTCAGAAGGAAAGGTAACTAATAAAGTGTCTATTGTCTCCCACAAGGAAGGAAAAGGCTGGCAGGTTTTGCAGCACTATAAAGATCTTCCTTTCCACCTTATCTTACAATAATGATCTGCTGGAACATTTGCAGAACAAGCTAAAACAACACTGCATGCTTCAGTAAATGGTTTACAGATGGTGCAAGTACGGTAGTTTCTGGCCACACTGCAAGTCACAAAGTGGCTATATGATAGAGAGCAGGAGGACAAGAATACAGAAAATTACACAAAGCAGTGTCCTTATTAATGTTACAATTTAATAACCTAGATTTACTCTGCAAGCAATTATTTGCAGGACCCATACATGGCATACTGTTCAGAGCTCCTTTGTTACTGCAATGTATGTTACAGGCAGTGGCGACTGGTCAGTCGGTCAGGTCAAAGGTACCTACCCCCCCCCAAGCTTCGGTCGGTCGGTTACCAGGCTCCACACTTACTCATCTAGTTTTTTTGCAGGCAGCACTTCCTCCAGGCGGCATCTTCCTCCAGGCGGCATCTCCTCCTCCTGGTGCGTCTCCTCCCTCCTCCTCCTCGGCAGCCAATAGGATCGCTTCTCCTCTCAGCCAATCGGGTGACGGGCCGAGAGGAGAGTCAGGAAGACAATAGTGAATATTAACTTACTATTGTCACACAACTGGGTGGGCTCACTGCGCCCCGAGCCCACCCTTTTTTGAAGCCTGCTAGAGCCTCTGGCTCTAATCACATACTTCTAAAAAAAAAAAAAAAAACCCATTGGAAGCCATGCATCCAGGGCTTTGCATGTAGATTAGGGGGCTGGACGCATGGATTAGGGGGGCCACTGGTTACAGGTGCCAATCGTTCTGAATGGCACCCCAATGCATCTTACTGAAGGACTTCCAGAAGTACCAGATGATGCACTGGCAGAATCAGTGCATGCACCATTTTTTGTGCATTGTGGTGTATCGGCAGCCTATTCATTTAGAATAAGCTGCCTTAGTGCAATGCACATTGATGCATGTTATAACGCCAATCAATGCAGGTGCATTAATGTACCACAGTGGTGTGAATGCTTAGATAATGTAGTACTGCTCTGCTTTTGCTAAAACATTCCCTTCACTGTAAGGCCCCTTGCACACTGCTGCCTAAAACCTTTTTTTTTTTTATTACTGATCTAAATGCAGCCCATTGGGGTTGATTTACTAAAGGCAAATAGACTGTGCACTTTGCAAAGTGAAGTTACACTCCGCAAGTGCAGTTGCTCCAGAGCTTAGTAAATGAAGTAAAGCTTCACTTTTAAAAGAATAACCAATCCCATGCAAGGAAAATAAGTAAAAACAGCATTTTTGCTTGCACATGATTGGATGATGGAGGTAAGCAGAGCTTCTGCTCATTTACTAAGCACTGGAGCAACTGCTCTTGCAGAGTGCAACTTTGCCTTTAGTAAGTCAACTCCAATGTGTCTGTACACACATGCAATGTGTATAGATGAGTAAATAAAAATGAAAGAAATCAGGGTTGCCAGTCAGTTGTTTTACATACAAATACATGCGTAAAATGTTAATTTGAAGAGGTTAATATTCCATTCTGAGAGCTAGAATTTTTTTCACTTGTACAGTATACATGCAAAAATGCACAAATACATGCAAAATAAACACACAAAAAATTTTGGCCAGGAATATTGATGTTCAAACATCAGTATCGTGTACAAGTACCATACTTCCTAACTTTTCGAGATGGGAATGAGGGACGCCTATCAGCAAAAGTATGCATGCATAGGACACACCCCTTGCCACGCCCTCTTAAAGGAGAATTGTTCAAAAAAAACAAGATTAGTTGAACCCACAAGTGCTTTTTTTACCACTACTATTCCTTTTATATTGGCTTTTGGTATTTACAAATGCAGCAATGTAGAAATCAGATGAAAGGTTTAGCGCTGGAAAACACTTTTTGATAGATAAAAAGTGCATTTTATATACAACTATATGGATCAGACCAAAATGAGGGACAAATGAGGAGGAAAGAGGGACAGAGGGACATTGCTCCAAATCAGGGACGGTCCCTCAAAATCAGGGACAGTTGGGAGCTATGCAAGTACTATAATATGTGTTTGCGATGGCTTCTCTTTAAAGCGGAGTTCCACTTAAAAAAAAAAAATTAAAAGTCAGCAGCTACAAATACTGCAGCTGCTGACTTTTAATAATCGGACATTACCTGTCCCACGGTCCAGTGATGCGGGGGAACGAAGCCCCGCTCGTCTCCCCCTCCGCTCGGCCGCGCCGGCATTTTAACTGTGCGAGCCGCGCTGCGAGCCATGACAGGCCACGCAATCACCTGGGATCTGTGACTTGTCCCAGATGATTGCCTAGAGGGAGGGGGGAGAGGTGATCTCCCTTCCTGCGCCGAGGGAAGTGACGTCAGGAGCCCAGACGCTGAAGGAGGCAGATTTCGAGGGACCACATAGCAACAGGCATAAAAAGGTAAGTAAAAAAAAAAAAAATTTTCCAAATGTTTTTGTTTTTTTTTCATGCACATTAATGAATTTTTTTTTTTTGGGTGGAACTCCACTTTAAATACTAAATACTAGAGCAAATGTCAGAACTTGTGATGTGCTCCCTTATTATCCGAGTATCCTAGATTGATCTTTATCCATCAATAAAGAACACACTTTTTTTTTATTTATTACAGGTACTTATAGAGCACTTTCAATTTACGCAGCTCTTTACACATATACCTATCGCACATTCATATCAGTCCCTGCCCTCAAAGAGCTTACAATCTAAGGCCCCTAACTCACCTTCATACATAGAGTACATATACTAGGGCCAATTTAGACAGGAGCCAGTTAGCCCACCATAAATCAAATGATAAAAAGGGTCAGTCCACCCAAATATTTTAGCTTTTTTAGATGGTGGAGTCCAGACTCTATATAAAAACCTAAGGCTACGTTCACACTGACCTTCTGCAATTGACTGATTTAGGCCTCATTTAGATGGGCAAATGAGAGTGTCTAGACTGCAGCATTCAGATATGGCTAAAGTCCACATCTGATTACAATGGAGTAATGTCAACTAGAGTTCAGAGCCTGCCTATTAAACCGTGTATCTTCGGATGTATCAAGTGCACATACATTTGAGCAGCACAAAGGAAAAGGTTGTGCCTGTCAAGAACACCCATCTACATGTAGTTTTACTTAAAGCGGAGTTCCACCCACTTTTGAGAGGTGGTCTTAAATGAAAGACCACCTCTTCACCCCTCGTTTTTGGCTAGTTAAAAATTAATTTTTTCTTGTAACTTGGGACATATGTGTGTGTGTGTGTCCCAGAAGACAGCCGGCCATTTACAAAGCACCACGAGACTCGCGCATGCGCAGTAGGAAACAGGCACTGAAGCCGCAATTCTCCACTGCAGGCTTCCCTACATTAGAATGGCGGCGCCTGCACCCGAGCCGATAGAGGGATCAGCCTCGAGGGGCCGACATCGCGGGCGCCCTGGACAGGTAAATATACAAAAAAACAGAGCTGGCAACTAACACAATATAAATATAACTAAAAGTGGAAAATATTGCTATATATATATATATATATATATATATATATATATATATATATATATATATATATATATGCGACTAAACAAATTGCATTTAGTGAAAAAATTGAATAGTATGTGGTGAAAAAATATTGTTTCTGGACAGGTAAGTATCCTTATTAAAAGTCAGCAGCTACAGTGTTATAAAAATTTGCAGGTGGAACACAACGCTTTAACGTGTAAGGCTCCGTTCAGACCTGGGCAATTGGAATTGCGGCAAATCGCGGCACGCTTATGTAAAGCCATTACTTCTTAATGGCACCCCAATCGCGTCACAATTCTGCCACGGTAAACCGCTCTGCAATCACGGCAGTTTGCAGCACGAAGCAGGAGCTTCTTTTGAGCAACAGCGTTACGATGTGACGCGATTTATCACACAGCAAAATCGTGCCGTGATTGGGGTGCCATTAAAAAGTAATGGCATCGCACAACCGTCCTGTGATTTGCCATGTTTTGGAATCACGGGCAGAATCGTGGCGATTCCACCTGCGCTTCCAATCGCCCAGGTGTGAACGGAGCCTAAGAGTTTGTTTATAGTTGTGGTGTCCTTTGAAGAATCATCCACAATGAATCGCACTTCACTGGGCTCTTGACAGGCAAAGCATCGCAGATGCAGCATGTGTACGCCTACCTTTGCACTCTTATGCCGCGTACACGATCGGACATTACGACAACAAAAACCTGGATTTATTTCTGACGGATGTTGGCTCAAACTTGTCTTGCATGCACACGGTCGCACAAATGTTGTCAGAAATTTTGAACGTCAAGAACGCGGTGGCGTACAACACGTATGCATGCGTGGAATTTTGTGCGTCGGAATTGTGTACACACGATCGGAATTTGCAACAATGGATTTTGTTGTCAGAAAATTTGAGAACCAGCTCTCAAATTTTTGTTGTCAGAAATTCCGACAAAAAATGTCCGAAGGAGCCTACACACAGTCGGAATTTCTGACAACAAGCTCCTATCGAACATTTGTTGTCGGAATGTCCGATCGTGTGTACGCGGCATAAGGGGGATCGAATGAGGCAGTAAAAATGTGGCTCAACTGTGTTTTTCTCCCTAACTGCAGGTATAAAGAAGCCCTTTGTGTATTTATAGACTTAAAACAGAACTAAAGTGAGCTTTAATTACCTTTGCTCCAATGGTCCCTGTTTCTCACTGGCATTTGCTGGTTTTTGCCCATCTTCATTGGCCGGCGCGGGATGACGTCACTCCTGCACATGCACAGGAGCTAGTCATCCTGGCACAGGGATCAGGCTGGTGCTGTACGCTAAGCTCCACATGCACAGCCCAGTTTACAAACTACGTACATAGGCTACTGGGGTGCTTGAACAATTACAGCAAAGAGTTAAACCAACCAAAAATATTGATTTAAACCACTTAAATAAAAGAGACTTTTTTTTAAAGCAACCCTTATGGTGTTATAGTTTGCCCCAACCCATCACTATCAATTTTGCTAGACAGTTTAAATCGGAACTACACTGCATCTGAGCACCACAAACCTAAAACGCTATTTGATCCATTTTTTTTATATTCAAAGCAATCTCACCCATCCATCTCTCTGTGCTTTATTTTCTTGAGAAATTCATTTGAAAAACACCCCTAGCATTTCTGGCTTTTGCCATCTTCAGTAAGGGCAGATGATTCATGTAGCATTTACCTCCTGGAATCCACCTGCCCTTAGCTCAGGCATGTAGAGTGTGCTTAGATGAAAAAGCTCCTTCTCCCCTTCTGAAGACTCCTAGGATGCATGACATAATTTGCCTAGGTCTGAAAACTCGGACGTAACTGAAGAAATGTAAAAAAAAAAAAGTTTCAAACAAGTAAATATGATATCTTTCCTATCTACTTACTAAGGCTAGTAGCATAACTATAAAAAAAAAAAATAGACAATGTTGATTGAGAGAGTGAGGTTTCACTCTAAAGTTGAAGTTTATGTATAGATAATTTTGCATAGCTACCTTGATCCAGCTTTGACCAATGAAAGTATGCATTTGCCATACCTGGCTGATGCCCGTGGAAGCTGGAAATCACTATGGTAGGCATCGCTACTACAGTGATCATCACCGTCTTCCAGGTTCTGTGCCAAGCAGCTACCCTGCTGCTTAGTGAACACAGTTGGGTGGTCGCTCGGCAGGAACATCATTCAGAGGGTGTTTTGCATTTCCTCAATGCATTCAAAGCATTCTCTAATTGGACAAGGTGGTAATTGTGACACCATCACCTCACCTCTCCATCTTGTATAATTAGAGAATGTTTAGCACCAATCGAGAAAATGCAAAGCGTTCTCTGAATGGCACCAATGCCAACCAAGCGACCTCCTGTGTCCACTAAGTAGCAGGGCAGTCGCTCAGTATGGGACCTGGAAAACAGTGGTGATCACTGTAGTAGCAGTGCCTACTGCAATCATTTCCAGCCGCCATGGGGATCGGCCAGGTATTGCACATGCATACTTATATTGGTCCAATGTAACTATTCAAAAATGTCCATAGATAAACTTCGGCTTTATTCCTATTACAAGGCATGTTTACATGCCTTGTAATAGGAATAAAAGTGATCCAAAAAATTTCGTTCAAAGGGACAGTGTAAAAAAAAAAAAAGTAAAAAAAAAAAAAAAGTAAAGCGTTTCGTCCCTCCAGCATATGTAAACGGTGTTAAAACCACACATGTGAGGTACGCGATCGATAGAGTGAGAGAAATAAATCTAGCAAAAGACCTCCTCTGTAATTCAAAACTGGTAAACTGTAGAAATGTTTAAACGTCAGATTTTTACGTGTCAAAGTTTATCGCCATTTCACAAGCGGGTGCAATTTTGAAGCATGACATGTTGGGTATCAATTTACTGTAACATTATCTTTCACAATATAAAAAAAAATTGGGCTAACTTTACTGTTTTTTATCTTTTAATTAAAAAAAAAGTTTTTTTTAATAAAAATTGCGTTTGTAAGACCGCTGCGCAAATATGGTGTGACATAAAGTATTGTAACAACTGCCATTTTATTCTCTAGGGTGTCTGAAAAAAAAAAAATATATATATATATATATATAATGTTTGGGGGTTAAATTGAAAGAAAAAAGCACTAGACTGCCACATCCGTAAATAAGGAAAAAAAAAGGGGTACTACTGGAGGTACTATGTAGTAGTACCTCCAATGTTTGGGGGTTCTAAGCAATTTTCTAGCAAAAAAAATGATTTCAACTTGTAAACGCCAAGTGTAAAAAATAGGCTTGGTCCAGTGATAGTAAAGTCTTATTTTTTTTTTACATATAAAAATAATAAACATGTTATACTTACCTGCTCTGTGCAGTTGGTTCTGCATAGGGCAGCCCAGATCTTCCTTTTCTCGGGTCCCTCTTCGGCTCTCCTGGCCCCTTCCACCTGTCGAGTGCCCCCACAGCAAGCAGCTTGCTATGGGGGCCCCCGAGCTGAGCCACAGCTCCCTGTGTCTATTCAGACACGGAGCCCCAGTTCGGCCCTGCCCCCCCTCGCTCCCGATTGGCTAACTGACTTTGATTGACAGCAGCAGGAGCCAATGGCGCCGCTGCTATATCTCAGCCATTTAGAAGGGCGAGTCCCAGAAGGCCGAGGCACTGCTGGACATCGCTGGATAGAGATGGGGCTCAGCTAAGTATTAAGGGGTGCTGGGGTGGCTGCTGCACACAGAAGGTTAAAAAGGGATAAAAAAAACCTTCTGTCTTGACAACCACTATAAGGCTGCCATACGCCGGTCAGATTTCGATCGATTCAGCGTGTTGGCCCCATCTAGCTTGACTTTTGTCAAAGGTAGCTGGGTGGAAAATTGTCTGTATCCAATGAGATGCAGACACTGGTCAGATATTCTGACAGCCACTGGAGCTGACGGTCAGAATACAAAATCTGGCAGAGGAGATTCTTCCTTTCGCCTTGTTTAGCGTGGATAGAGGAACCTGTCAGATTTCTTATATTCAGCGCCTGACTCTATAAGGGTGTGGCCATCTTTAGTCTGCATATAAAATTGGAGAAAAATGGAAATAAAGGCATGTGAAAAAAAATGTTTTCAAGTGTTAGCCATGTTGTCTACAAGAATACAAAAGGTTCTTTTTAGTTGTTATTTGATAATGGCCCTTTAATATTCAAAATTGCTAAAGTGTTAAAGTAAAAAGCATCGCAACCAAAAAGGACAACAGACCATCACCGTGAGCAGTCCAGTGTTATATTATGGTAATGTTTCCTTCAAAAAGTTTGAGCTAACATTTTTTTTTGAACAGCTGTTCAAAAAAAACAAAGAAAAAAACAATTGAAGATGGTAATCCTGCAAAGTAATATTTCGTATGTAAAAATTCATAAAATAGATTAAGAAGTACAGAGATTATCATGTGCCCTACTTGAAATAAGCAACCTGAAACCAGGCCAGTTAAATAATCCGGCGTCGGTGTGTAGTTTGCCTCTCAATTACATAGTAACGCTATATACTGTATTTACTGTATGCTGTATTTATTTGTGCTACATCATATAATCAATATATAAAGCATACTGACAATGACTATCCAAAGCTCAATGTTACAGTGTGTCGGTGATTATTTTCCTAGTGATGTTCACTCTTTATAATTATGATACTCATATACCACATATATATATACCTATAAATACATATTAAATGTAGCCGATGGTTGAAAATGTGATGTCAGAAAATAAAAGAATTCATTAGCTACAGTGTGGCCAAGTAGACTTCCATTAATAGCAAGTGCAAGATAAGTAGAACCATGCTCATCGCTTGCAAATATTGCCTTGCAATGCTGATTGCTGATGGACAGCTGTAATTCCCATAGGCTTGAGCACTAGTCAAAGTCATTAGGTGCCAAAGACTCATTGACCATCAGCGAGTTGGATCTCTTGCGAATCAATGCAACTGGGAACCCAACGCCTTGTTTAGAAAGATTACTGTAATCTGCCTGGGCAATCAGTCCGGCAAATGATGTCCCCCACCTCTAGTCATTAACTGAATACTTATACTGAGCCATCAGGTGAGGAACATTGATCTACATGGTAAGCATCAGGGACCCTCTTGTCTTGAATAGTAACTGTATTGTCTCCCTTTATTATTTAAAGCACTGCGCAAACTGTTGACGCTATATAAATCCTGTATAATAAAAATATTGACCATTTCTCCATGTGCATCAACATAACTGATGACACCCTTTACCATACAATGAGGCACCAAGTGAGGAACATTGACCGACCTGGTAAGCATCAGGGACCCTCTTGTCTTGAATCATAACTGTTTTGTCTCCCTTTATTTTATAAAGCACTGCACTAACTGTTGCCGCTATATAAATCCTGTATAATAAAAATATTGACCATTTCTCCATGTGCATCAACATAACTGATGACACCCTTTAACTTACAATGAGGCACCAAGTGAGGAACATTGACCTACCTGGTAAGCATTAGGGACCCTCTTGTCTTGAATCATAACTGTTTTGTCTCCCTTTATTTTATAAAGCACTGCGCTAACTGTTGCCGCTATATAAATCCTATATAATTAATGTCATTCTGCGCTTAGGATTATGTCGGGCTGCTGCATCCTCTAGAAAACTCCAAAAATTGGAGCAAATAAGTTGTAAAGGTGTGAGAAAGAGGAAGGTGGTGCTGCCCCTTAACTGAAGAGTGACCCTCAGAAGTGAATCACACTTCACATCAGTGAGTGCAAGTGTTAAATTATTCCACAAAAGTGCAGTGTATTAAACCACTAAAAATGCATATGATAGCAAATAAACTATAAAGTGCAATGTGTTAATACATGTTCCACCACTAAGTGCGTGAAACAGCCTACCATAAATTTGCAAAAACACACAAATATACACGTCCTTCAAAATGAAAACGGAGTATATGGAAAAAATCCACTAAAAAAAATTGACAATAAAATGAATCCTCAAAAAAAAAAGAAACAAACAAACAAAAAAATGAACCAAAAAAATATGTCCTCATGTGAGTTTAAAGCATATATAATGAATGACGAATGTCACTTCCGGTCTGTGTTCTTTTCCGGTCTGTGGAACGCAAGGCTTTTACTGTGTTCTACCTGTCTTATTTTTTGCCAGTCGGGCATATGGTTTGCCCCCTTTTTCAAATTGTGTGGCTAATAAATATTTTATTATTCGGAGTCACGCTATGTATACCCATTTTTAATGTCCACTTATATGAGGATATCCTGCGGTCTGGTGTAGCACAGATGGGGTGATCAGTCCTGATAATGCCATTAAAGCAAACCTGATTACATGTGTTTTACCCCTGCAGGGGTACAAAGATCTGGTGAGTGTGGAACCGTGTGGAGCACCACTGTCACTTCATCATTTTGTTGCACTGGAGTCACGAATAAGTGTATACACAAAGCACTTTGAACATTTGCACAAGTCACTTGGGAACATTGCATATATTTATACTAAAAGACTCATTCATTATATATGCTTTAAACTAATGTGAAGTGTGATTCACGGTGAGGCACCAGGTGAGGAACATTGACCTACCTGGTAAGCATTAGGGACCCTATTGACTTGAATTGTAACTGTATTGTCTCCTTTTATGTTGTATTATTATGTTTATTTATTGTAAAGCACTGCGTAAACTGTTGACGCTATATAAATCCTGTACAATAATAATAATATTATTGACCATTTCTCCATGCTCATCAACTTAACCGATGACACCCTTTCCCTTACAATGAGGAACCAGGTGAGGAACATTGGCCTACCTGGTAAGCATTAGGGACCCTCTTGTCTTGAATCGTAACTGTATTGCCTCCCTTTATGTTGTAAAGCACTGCACAAACTGTTGACGCTATATAAATCCTGTATAGTAATAATAATATTGACCCTTTCTCCATGCTCATCAACATAACTGACAAAAACCCTTGACCTTACAGTGAGGCACCAGATGAGGAACATTGACCTACCTGGTAAGCATCAGGGATATTGACTGTCTCTCCATGCTCAGCAACATAACCGATGATGCCCTTTCCCCAGGGCACCTGGACTTCATTGGAGTTCTCCATTCTGCAGGAAGGCAGTAGAGTGATCCCTGTATGAACATCAAAGAACTTTGAGACCAAACTTTTCTTGTTGGCTGAGCCTTCCACCAAGAACAAAGAGCACCGGTCAGCGTCCACCATGATGCACACGAAAATCAAGATCTTATAGCAAAGACTGGTCAGGTTGAGTTCATTGGAGATGTCCTTCACCAACTCCAGGAAGAACTCCCTCTCATTGTTCTCCTTCAGGTAGTACTTGTAGTCAATGGCAGTGGATGTGTACTGGGGTATGTTGACCCTGGATTCCAACAGTGCGCTGAGAATGTGAGCAGTGGTGGGTGGAAGAGAACTAGCCTTTCTGAGCAATGCCCTTCTCCTCATGCTAGTCAGGGGCTCCTGGGCTCTAGAGTTGACATGCTCATCATAGGTCCTGTTGACATTGATGGCCTTGGACCTGGCAAAGCTTTTCCTCAGCTCCTTTTGGGATGCTCTCCTCTGCAACCCTTCCCCTTTATTCCCCCAAGAGTCCTTGTTCTTGTCATCAGTGCTGGAGTTCAGAGGTGTCTTGGGTAGCTGGTTCCTCTTCAGCCACTTCTCCACCATGCACTGTTTGCCTTTCCTGATCAGGTAATCCTCAAAAAGATCTGGGTGGCTGTCCAAAAAACTTTCCACTTTAGAGAAGTCCAGCCCTGGTTCTGACATCTCTGCAGGATCAGCTCCTCTCCTCTGTGATGATGGTTCAGTGATAGTCCCAGCGCTAAGCTCCAGTCCTCAAGTTTGTAGAAGAAGCATGATGTGTGCAATGCCAGTCCCTCTGCACCTGCCTACTTCCCAGCCATCGCCGTCCGCTGGGGATTCCCTCACTCTTCTAGTTCTGCAGTAAGAAGCCTGTGAATGGGATGAAGACTTCTCCACTGCTTCTCTCTGCACCTTGCTGGATATATAGAGGGGAGCCCTGTGCGGTGCACTGATGATAATGATGATGATGATACTGGGAAGCCCAGCCGGTGTTCTCTCTGCGCTTGCAAAGATAGACTGAAACAGCACAGCGCTGCTCTAGGTGTCACCCAGCAGCCACAGGAACCTCCCAGTGACGCAAATACCTCGGGGTGGAGCGTGTGCACCAAAGGGTTAACGTTAACCCCTGCGCTGCCCCCTCCAGCGCTGACATCCGACCGAGGAGCTCCGATCTCTCCTCTGAGCACCGATAGTGGGGATCATCATCCCTATCACTGACAAGCCGGACATCACCTACTGTGTACTCATCATCGTGGGGATGTCTCTGATCGGGGGACAGTCCTGATCATTGTGGGGGTGTCTCTGGGGTACAGTCTTGATCATTGTCAGGATGTCTCTGATCGGGGTGCAGTACTGATCATTGTGGGGTTGTCCATGATTGGGGTACAGTCCTGATCATTGTGGGGGTGTCTCTGATCGGGGTACAGTCCTGATCATTGTGGGGGTGTCTCTGATTGGGGTACAGTCCTGATCATTGTGGGGGTGTCTCTGATTGGGGTACAGTCCTGATCATTGTGGGGGTGTCTCTGATCGGGGTACAGTCCTTATCATTGTGGGGGTGTCTCTGATCGGGGGACAGTCCTGATCATTGTGGGGGTGTCTCTGGGGTACAGTCCTGATCATTGTGGGGGTGTCTCTGATTGGGGTACAGTCCTGATCATTGTGGGGGTGTCTCTGATCGGGGTACAGTCCTGATCATTGTGGGGGTGTCTCTGATCGGGGTACAGTCCTTATCATTGTGGGGGTGTCTCTGATCGGGGTACAGTCCTGATCATTGTGGGGGTGTCTCTGATTGGGGTACAGTCCTGATCATTGTGGGGATGTCTCTGATCGGGGTACAGTCCTGATCATTGTGGGGATGTCTCTGATCGGGGTACAGTCCTGATCATTGTGGGGGTGTCTCTGGGGTACAGTCTTGATCATTGTGGGGATGTCTCTGATCGGGGGACAGTCCTGATCATTGTGGGGGTGTCTCTGATCGGGGTACAGTCCTGATCATTGTGGGGGTGTCTCTGATCGGGGTACAGTCCTTATCATTGTTGGGATGTCTCTGATCGGGGTACAGTCCTTATCATTGTGGGGATGTCTATGATCTGGATACAGTCCTGATCATTGTGGGGGTGTCTCTGATCGGGGTACAGTCCTGATCATTGTGGGGGTGTCTCTGATCGGGGTACAGTCCTGATCATTGTGGGGGTGTCGCTGATCGGGTACAATCCTGATCATTGTGGGGGTGTCTCTGATCGGGGTACAGTCCTGATCATTGTGGGGGTGTCTCTGATCGGGGTACAGTCCTGATCATTGTGGGGGTGTCTCTGATTGGGGTACAGTCCTGATCATTGTGGGGATGTCTCTGATCGGGGTACAGTCCTGATCATTGTGGGGATGTCTCTGATCGGGGTACAGTCCTGATCATTGTGGGGGTGTCTCTAATCGGGGTACAGTCCTGATCATTGTGGGGGTGTCTCTGATCGGGGTACAGTCCTTATCATTGTGGGGATGTCTCTGTTCAGGGTACAGTCCTTATCATTGTGGGGATGTCTCTGATCGGGATACAGTCCTGATCATTGTGGGGATGTCTCTGAACGGGGTACAGTACTGATCATTGTGGGGTTGTCCATGATTGGGGTACAGTCCTTATCATTGTGGGAATGTCTGTGATCGGGGTACAGTCCTGATCATTGTGAGGTTGTCTCTGATTGGGGTACAGTCCTGATCATTGTGGGGTTGTCCATGATTGGGGTACAGTCCTTATCATTGTGGGAATGTCTGTGATCGGGGTACAGTCCTGATCATTGTGAGGGTGTCTCTGATTGGGGTACAGTCCTGATCATTGTGGGGATGTCTCTGATCGGGGTACAGTCCTGATCATTGTGGGGGTGTCTCTGATCGGGGTACAGTCCTGATCATTGTGGGGGTGTCTCTGATTTCTCTAATTTGTGGTATGCATATGCAGTGTGTGAGAAATAACTTGTTATTATGACAATTTTGTAAAAAAAAAAGTAAAAATCTTCATTTTGCAAAGAATTGTGGGAAAAAAATTACAACTTCAAAAAACTTGCCATGCCTTGGACTGTCTACTTTCTAAAAAGGTGTCATTTGGGGGGTATTTGTACTGTCCTGGCTTGTTAGGGTCTCAAGAAATGAGACCGTCAGTACATCATGTGTGATCAATTTTCAATGATTAATATAAGGATGATAATGTGGAGCTTACTCAATAACATATAGTGCAAATGCACCAAAAGGGTAACTAAATCAGTCCACATAAATGTAAAATAAAAACCATGTGCAAAAATTGCAATCACACTACAAAATTGTATAAGACAATATTATGCTTAAGGTAAATAACGTGATCAGTCCAAAAAATAAAATGAATAAAGTGCCTGTGCAAAAATCCTTGGTGATGAATGTGACATCAGGTGCAAAAAGTTCAGTTCAATTAAGTGATGATAACTTCCACTATCCATAGTATACCAATAGTGTGCCCCAGCCTCTCACCTCGAGTTGAGACCCCTACAGGTTTAGTAACGCCTCTGTTGTTAGATCACCTTGATGGGCAAAGCAGCAGACTCCTTTCCTTGTAGCATCCAAGCCAGATAGGGTATTATTATTTTACAGGATTTATATAGTGCCAACAGTTTGTGCAGCGCTTTACAATGTTAGGGCAGACAGTACAATTACAATACAATTCAATACAGGAGGAGGGTATATTCCAAATGTTGGAAAGGAAATTCCACTGTAAATATTATCCTCCTTGATAGCCTCCACTCTCCTCCATTCAAGCTCACATAGAATAGAAAGAGATCTCCATAGTGCAGTAATCAAGAAAAAGTGGTTTATTGAGCAGCAGCAAACTTACATCTAAAAATGCAGTGTTCAACCTCACATAGATCAGAGACTTCCGGTCTCGGCCATGACCGGAAGTGACGTCATAAAGTCACATAATCTGTGACGCAATACATCAAGAGGAGCCGGGTGATGTCACTTCTGTTCACGACCAAGACCAATAGTCCCTGATCTATGTGAGGTTGAACACTGCGTTTTTAGATGTAAGTTTGCTTTTATTTGATTATTGCACTATGGAGATCTCTTTCGATTCTCTGTGAGCTTTAAATGGAGGAGATCGGAACATGTTCCCATGTTGCAGCTCAGTGGTGGCTGGTGGCTGGCAGTATCAGTCGGTCATCCAGCCCCGCACCTACCCCATCTAGGTTGCTGATTCCATCGGGTCTTCTCCTCATCTGAATCACGGCGGGTTCCGCCGTGCGTCTCCTCCCTCCCGCCTCCTCCTAGGCGTCCAATCCAATTGCCTGTCCTTTCAGCCAATCAGGTGATGGGTCTCAGGACCCACTTCCTGATTGGCCGGGAGGAGGATCAGTGTAGCAATAGCGAATGCCCTGAGCTCACCCCATTTTGAAGCCTATTAGAGCCTCTGGCTCTAATCACGTGCTTCAAAAAATTACCCACCCCATTGGAATCCATGCATCCGGCGTCCTGCATGGGGGCTGGATGCATGGATGGGGGGTGGCGCCCTTAATGGACAGGCTGCCTCTGTTTCAGCTTCTCCCTGCTGCTCTCAATCCCTGTGATAGCAGTACAGGAAGAAGTTCCCCATACTAGCTATCACTTTATAAAAACAGCATAGCTGTGCGGAGCGCCGCCCACATGGCCGCTTCATTCATTTACAGCTCTGGGCATCCTTTGCGGCTGTCGGCTTGTAGTTCTCAATGAACTACCACGGTGCTGTTGAGCGCTGTGCTAGTTCACTAAGTCTTCCTATCAGTGTGAAACTGCCTGGATGTACAGACAGACAGCTCACACTGATAGTGTGCAGGAAACCTGCATGGCACCTGGATCTGCAGATCGCTGGAGCAATGCTTTCCAGGATCCAAAAAATGTACCTGCAAAAAAATGTGCATTTATTTATTTTTAAGTGAACATATCCTTTAAAATATGATCGTATTTAAGATAAAAGTACCTCGGTGCTGATGATCAATGCAATGCAGTCAATCATTTTTCTCCCTAGGCAATGGATTTGTTTGATTGAATAGTTATTGCCATTTGATTATTTGCTGTTTCAATCATTTTGATGGAATTGCATTTCAATCAGATAATAAAATTGAAGCATACATGGCCACCATAAGGCTCACCATAGACATTTCAATCTGACTGTATACCCTCTGCCCAATCAACCTAATGGTGGCCACTTGCACTTTGATTTTATTCTCCATTTATTGTGCAATTCAATCAAAACGATCAAATCTGCAAATAATCGAATAGACATAACTTCCCTTCTGAACAGGTTATTGTTGACCATACATACTTAAATTTTATTCATTTTATACAATTTATCCAATTGATGTGAGATTTGATCAAAATAACTGAATCAGAAACCGATCAAATACCCAAAACTTCTCTTTGATCAGTTTAGACCCGGTTTCGATTGGATTCGACCAAACTAAGTCAATTGGCCAGGGCATAAAATTATCAATCATTTTTGCGTCAATTGACAATACTGATCTGATTCAGTTATAAATGTAATTGTAGTGTATGGGCCAACCTGCATTGCAAAGGGTAAATTCTCCTTATGTCTAGGGCAGCTGTTGCGAACTACAAGTCCCATCATGCCTCTGCCTTAGGGAGTTAGGTTTGTGGCTGTCAAAGTCCTAATGGGACTTACAGTCCCACAACAACTGGACAACAACTGGACAGCTGAAGTTTGCCTACCCCGGTCTAGGGTTAGATGAGAAGGCTGCATACAAAGCAGCTACAGCTACAGTAGAAAAGCCAGTCCCCTGTCAGCATACTGTAGAGAAAGGACCATGTAAAGTTGACTGATTGCATCCTGTTCAGCACAATAAGCAAGACATAGTAGACCCTCTTCCTTTAGGTTAGTATGCCTACGGGTACGTGGATGCCCCAGGACTTAAGGCGCAGTGCTATTTTCAAAGAGCCACAGGACACTCCCCAGCAACCCCCAGAAGGAAAGAGAGAGTTCATACTACAGTACAGCAGATAGCAATGCGAAAAAAGTTTTGGGTCAGGTACTGTATGCAGGACTGACCAGGACTAGTGATTGGCTGGAGGTAAGGGTCGGGGCAGGCAGAAATCAATGGAGCAGCTTCATTGTACAGCAAGTAAAATTATGTCCCACTCACACCTAACTATTTGGAATTCCAAATCTGGCTACAATCGTGGCAAAACGCACAACACACTTTTGGGTCAACTACATTCTAAATGGCACCCCAAACACGGTGTGATTTTTTTTCCTGTGATTGTCGTGCGACAAACAAAAGTTGAAACCACAGCAAAATGCGTGGAAAAAAATTGCGTGAAGCTCGTCACCCAAAGAGGTACATGAGCTGCTCTTGTACGACAAACGCACGTAGGGCAGCCCATTCAAATGAAGTGAGCGGGAGCGGTCCTTCCCAATAAGCAAAGTGTTACTAAACCCAGTAATATGAAAATAGTTCATCCGCCCCTGCAGTGCCCACAGCTTATAAATCTTCTTCTTACATTAAAATACTGCCACTATATACCTTTTTTGGCTGACCTGTATACCATGGTCATGTAATAAACTGCAGGGTCTGTCTAAGTGCTGAGTGTTCAAGTGGTGGGGGGGGGATTTCCCCAAAGCCTGTGTCCTCATGCTGTTATGGGAGGCGGATCATCCATCAATCAAGATGTCCCACCCACTGTGTTCTTTTTTAGTTACTGGGCATGGAGGAGGAAGGAGGGACTGGGCTGTCATTTAGGATCTGTATACACGCCCACATGTGTGATGTCAATATCATGTGACCTGAAAAGCTCAGCTCAACAAGGAACTGTTCTCTCTAGCAATAGAGATCAAACTGAGCATGTGCAGCTTTGCTACCCTCACTGTGTCTTATCTGGCCTTGCCAAGAGAGAGCCTGCAGGAGGGGGAGGATCTGTCCATACAGGATCAAAGAGCCTTTTTACACAGTGCAGAGGATTAACCCTTTAAGTTCCACAGTGAGTATAACAAGCATGCTATTCTGCATATACATACTGATTTTACTGTTGTGGGTTTAGTAACACTTTAATGATTCGCTTTAAAGTGTTGTATTGCCCAAACATTTATGGATGCATAGACCCGAACCACTATATTTGTCCTAGTGCCCATTATCACAAAGACAGAAGTGATGGGAAGTCCATTATTTTACAGTTGTCACCAGATCAAGCTTTCGGGGTATGACTTTGTTTACAGGGGCGTGCTTAAAGAGTATCTCCAGTTTTGTTGAGGAAAAAACTTTCCCCTCTGGCAAA
This sequence comes from Lithobates clamitans, assembly GCA_037952925.1. Taxonomy (NCBI): domain Eukaryota; kingdom Metazoa; phylum Chordata; class Amphibia; order Anura; family Ranidae; genus Lithobates; species Lithobates clamitans. Next base: position 9,054,206 of record JBBGZY010000014.1, read on the forward strand.
TCAATGAACATAGCAAGGATTTTACAAACTTTGTTGCAGATTCCTACTGTTATTCTGAAGAAATAGCTGTTTGTCTGTATCCATGTGCAAAGTGAATCTGTAGGGAGTGATTTTATTATCAATTACTTGCACTTGCAGGGCTCTAATGAGGAAAGTGGCAGGGTCTGCATCCCTTTAGACATGATCTCCCTTTGGGGGTATCTCACCGAAAAATGACATTTTTGCTACATGGGATGCTCAAAATCTGATTTATATCTTCGTGCAGCCTTCTGGGAAAACCAATGAGCCAATCACACAAGCAGGAAACTACATTTCTGGGGGGGGGGGCGTTTCGTACATCATCTGTGTACATAACGCCTTTAGTTTGCCCATATTGCATTGAATTATACAGAAAATTACAGCACAGCCGATCGAAAAGGAAAAGTAAGTTTTAATACCCTTCAATTACAATATAATTTGAGTGGTACTTGGTATATGCAATATTATTATAATTAATTTTTTTTTTTTTTTTTGCTATTTTTTCTCCATATAAACACGGCCCTTGCACAATCGTTACCCTTTTACGCAGATATGCGGCCTAACTTAAGTGTGCCTTTATCCCTGAAGCGACGTGTACCTAATAGTACTTTGTTCTGTTAACGATCGGGACCCGGGCCTCCCGTATCTGGGTCACTTGATCGCTGTGATAGCCTCTGACTGGCTATCACAGTGATCAGTCAAGTGCAGCTCGCTCGTGTATTTACTTTCACTTTTGAATAGAGAGAAAGATACATCGAATCTTTCCCTCCTTGTTGTAAATAAACAAAAGTGTGTAAAAAATGCTAATAATAAGAAAAAAATTAAAAAAATTATCTAGATCAAGGTTTTATCTAGGCCAGTGCCAGGGTTAGTGTTATGCCACGTACACACGACCGGTTTTGCCGTCAGAATAAACTCCGAAGGTTTCTCCGACGGAACTTCGATGGAATTCCATTCAAATGGTGTTGTCTACACACGGTCAAACCAAAGTCTGATCGTCCAGAACGCGGTGACGTACAACACGTACGACGGGACTAAAAAAAGGAAGTGCAATAGCCAGTAGCCAATAGCTTCTGTCTCGTACTTGCTTCAGAGCATGCGTCGTTTTTGGTCCGTCGGAACAGCATACAGACAATCGGTTTTCCCGATGGGAATTGGTTCCGTCGGAAATATTTAGAACATGTTTTATTTCTAGGTCCGTCAGAATTTTCGGAAAAAAAAGTCCGATGAGGCATACACACGATCAGAATAGACGATGAAAAGCTTCCGTCTGACTTTTTCTGTCGGACATTCCGCTCGTGTGTACGCAACTTTAGGGTCAAAGGTCAGGGTAGGTATATTTTGGAAAGGTTTTTTTTTTTTAAAAAAAGCATTTTTTTTAAACTAGTGTCAGTGTGTTTTTGTTAAAGAAAGAAAAAAAAAAAGCAAAATGCGCACCGTTGTTTCTGGGCCCTACTACATGTGCAAACTAACATGCACACATGTAGTATCACTGCGATCATTAGGAGCAGGAGACTTATTTTGGGTTGTTCTTTGATGGTAAATTATGGTAATAGCAAAAAATAAACAGCTAAATTTTTTTAAAAAGTGTTTTTTGTTTTTACTATTTTTTTCCAGTTTACCTTTGATAATAGAAAGAAAATCAGGAGATATCTGTTACCATTTACCACCAAAAGAAAGAAAAAAACGCCCAATCTGTCCTGTAAAAAACATCTGGTTAAACAAAGTAGTTGTGATGATATGTACAGTTTTACTAACACATGTCAAAGTTGCAAAATTGTGTTCAGGCAATAACATTTGTTTTACCATCTGTCACCAAGGGGTTAAGTATACCCCTGTGAACGAGGCCTAACTGTTTCAATGGAAACCCCTTGTGGTGACAACTGCCCAACAGGGAATTCCCTTCACTTCAGATTTTCACTCACTTCCAGGACTTAAAGAAAATCTCTACAATGGAACAAAGACATTAAAAAACCCTTCTCTCCTCTATCACTATACTTAGGTAGATGCAAACTTCAAACTATGTTGTGTGTTCTGATGTACTAATGTACCTTTGCTTTACAGTTGTGTTTGGACACTCTTGCCGCACGTTCCCTGCAGGTCACCACAAAGGGTTAACGTACAGTTAGTAGACCAATGCACGCCATGTAAAATATGACTCAAATCCGATCTACATACAGGAGACTATTAAGAGGCTTGTTGACCCATTTTACAGTCTAATTACCCCCTTACCTCTTTCTCATTAATCAGAATATTGTATGTTGTATAACAAGGAGGCAGCCTATGTGCAGTCCTGATTGAAGGAATTGGAAGTTTTAATGATTTTCATGACTGTAATGCCTCAAAAATGATTTAATATGCATGTATATATGCGTGTGTATATATATACTACTACTTTATATTGTAGCAAAGTGTATTTCTTCAGTGTTGTCACATGAAAAGATATAATAAAATATTTACAAAAATGTGAGGGGTGTACTAACTTTTGTGAGATACCGTATATATATATATATATATATATATATATACAGGGCTCAAAGTTTCAAGTCCTGAGCTACTAGCCAGGCCTCAAGGGTTACTCGCCACCAGTTGCCCCACCCAACCTCTACCCTGCCCCGCCCCTAATTCCGCCCCTAAACACGCTCTCATAAATTATCTCATGAAATGACACTTAAATGTTCTATGCAGAATTAAGTTACAAAAATAAATATTAACAACAACTTTATCAGTGCCCATCAATGCAGCCTCACCTGTGCTCATTAATGCAGGCTCACCTGTGCCCACCATTGTAGCCTCACCTGTGCCCATCAATGCAGCCTCAACTGTGCCCACCATTGCAGCCTTACCTGTGCCCACCATGGCAGCCTCACCTGTGCCCACCATTGTTTCTCACTGTGCCCACCATTGCAGCCTCACCTAAGCCCACTGTGGCAGCCACACCTGTTCCCACCATGGCAGCCACACCTGTGCCTGCCATGGTAGCCTCACCTGTGCCCACCACTACAGCCTCACTGTGCCCATCATTGCAGCCTCACTGTGCCCATCATTGCAGACTCAGTGTGCCCACCATTGCAGACTCAGTGTGCTCACCATTGCAGCCACACTATGCCCACCATTGCAGCCACACTGTGCCCATAATTGCAGCTACACTGTGCCCACCATTGCAGCCACACTGTGCCCATCATTGCAGCTTCACTTTGCCCACTATTGCAGCCTCACTGTGCCCACAATTGCAGCCTCACTGTGCCCATCATTGCACCCTCACTGTGCCCACCATTGCAGCCAAACTGTGCCCACCATTGCAGCCACATTGTGCCCACCATTGCAGACACACTGTGCCCATCATTGCAGCCACACTGTGCCCACTATTGCAACCTGACTGTGCCAATTGCAGCCACACTGTGCCCACCATTGCAGCCACACTGTCCACCATTGCAGCCTCACTGTGCCCACTATTGCAGCCTCACTGTGCCCACCATTGCAGCCACACTGTGTCCACCATTGCAGCCTCACTGTGCCCACCATTGCAGCCTCACTGTGCCCATTGCAGCCACACTGTGCCCACTGCCCACTATTGCAGCCTAACTGTGCCCATTGCAGCCACACTGTGCTCACCGCCCACTATTGCAGCCAAACTGTGCCCACTATTGCAGCCTCACTGTGCCCATTGCAGCCACACTGTGCCCACTGCCACTATTGCAGCCATAATGTGTCCACTGCCCACTATTGCAGCCACACCGTGCCCACCATTGCAGCCGCGCCTGTGATAGACAGAGTGAGGGTACAATGCTGGGATGATCCTCCTCTTCCTCCAGTCAAGATCCGGCCCGTCCTCTCTCTTCCTCTGCCCAGGCGAGGCTGCAATGGTGGGCACAGAGTGGCTGCAATAGTGGGCAGTGGGCAAAGCCCTGTATATATATAAATACACAGTATCTCACATAAGTGAGTACACTCCTCACATTTTTGTAAATATTTTATTACATCTTTTCATGTGACAACACTGAAAACAACACTGAAAACACTGAAAAAATACACTTTGCTACAATGTAAAGTAGCGAGTGTACAGCTTCTATAACCATGTAAATTTGCTGTCCCCTCAAAATAACGCAACACACAGCCATTAATGTCTAAACCGCTGGTAACAAAAGTGAGTACACCCCTAAGTGAAAATGTCCAAATTGGGCCCAAAGTGTCAATATTTTTTGTGGCCACCATTATTTTCCAGCCCTGACTTAACCCTCTTGGGCATGGAGTTCACCAGAGATTCACAGGTTGCCACTGGAGTCCTCTTCTACTCCTCCATGATGACATCACGGAGCTGGTGGATGTTGGAGACAGATGCTCAATATGGTTTAGGTCTAGAGACATGCTTATGCCCCGTACACTTGATCCGATTATCGGACAAATGATCGTCCGATTTTGTTTGCATGCTAATCTCACATCGAATCTGATGAGTTTACTAAAGTCCCGAAAATTCCGTACGACAGAATAAAAATTCGGAAGTGATGTCATGTGTTGCAATGCATTTGTATTGCATTTTCAAACGATACCTGTACTGATTAAACTAAAATTGTACGATCTGGCATCATACGGAAAAAATTTCCGTGCATGTCCAATAGAATAATATCGGATGAACTGTCCTGATCGGCTCTTGAAAGCTCCGTACTAACGGTTTGATTATCGTACGATCGATTCGAATGCGGCATTTTTCGTACGATTTTCGGATCGTGTGTACGGGGCATTAGCCAGTTCATCACCTTTACCTTCAGCTTCTTTAGCAAGGCAGTGGTCATCTTGGAGGTGTGTTTAGGGTTGTTATGTTGGAATGCTGCTCTGCAGCCCAGTCTCCAAAGGGAGGGGATCATGCTCTGCTTCAGTATGTCACAGTACATGTTGGCATTCATGCAGCCCCAGACCATGACACTCCCACCACCATGCTTGACTGTAGGCAAGACACACTTGTCTTTGTACTCCTCACCTGGATGCCACCACACACGCTTGACACCATCTGAACCAAATAAGTTTATCTTGATCTCATAAGACGGGTGGCACAGTGGTGTAGTGGTTATCACTTTCGCTTAAGCAGTAAGAAGGGTCACTGGTTCGAATCCCAACCATGACACTACCTGTCTGGAGTTTGCATGTTCTCCCTGTGCCTGCGTGGGTTTCCTCTGGTTACTCTGGTTTCCTCCCACACTCCAAAGACATGCTGGTAGGTTAATTGGATCCTGTCTAAATTGTCCCTAGTATGTATGAATGTGAGTTAGGGACCTTCGATTGTAAGCTCCTTGAGGGTAGGGACTGATGTGAATGTACAATATATATGTAAAGCGCTGCGTAAATTGATGGGGCTATATAAGTAACAGAAATAAATAAAAATTAAAAAATAACACCACAGGACATGGTTCCAGTAATCCATGTCCTTAGTCTGCTTGTCTTCAGCAAACTGTTTGCGGGCTTTGCTGTCCATCATCTTTAATAGAGGCTTCCTTCTAGGATGACAGCCATGCAGACCATTTTGATGCAGTGTGTGGCGTATGGTCTGAGCACTGACAGGCGGACCCCCCACCCCTTCAACCTCTGCAGCAATGCTGGCTGCACTCATATGTCTATTTCCCAAAGACATCCTCTGGATATGATGCCGAGCATGTGCAGACGACTTCTTTGGTCGACCATAGTGAGGCCTGTTCTGAGTGGAACCTGTCCTTTTACACCGCTGTATGGTCTTGGACACCATGCTGCAGCTCAGTTTCGGTATTGGCAATCTTCTTATAGCCTAGGCCATCTTTATGTAGAGCAACAATTCTTTTTTTCAGATTCTCAGAGAGTTCTTTGCCATGAGGTGCCATGTTGAACTTCCAGTGACCAGTATGAGAGAGTGAGAGCGATAACACCAAATTTAACACACCTGCTCCCCATTCACACCTGAGACCTTGTAACACTAACGAGCCGCATGATACCTGGAAGGAAAAATGGCTAATTGGGCCCAATTTGGACATTTTCACTTAGGGGTGTACTCACTTTTGTTGCCAGCAGTTTAGACATTAATGGCTGTGTGTTGAGTTATTTTGAGGGGACAGCAAATTTACACTGTTATACAAGCTGTACACTCACTACTTTACATTGTAGCAATGTGTCATTTCTTCAGTGTTGTCACATGAAAAGATATAATAAAATATTTACAAAAATGTGAGGGGTGTACTCACTTTTGTGAGACACTGTATATACAGTACATACTGTATCACAATACAGAGGACTTAATGCAATTCGGCAAGTGGTGTATGAGAGATTAGTATTTTTAGTATTTTATATTTTAAAGTTGGTGAATTTCAAAAGACCAGTGCACTACATTTCCACGCCAGTGCAGCACAGGTAAGCTGAAAATCACAAGCGTACAGATAGTTCAACACTGCATAACATTCTTACTAGCACACTGTGCTATTTATATGGTATTATATACTGGGGCCCTGGATCCCTTCATGAAAGTTTCTGGCTGTCTGAAGTTCTCTGTTATCATTGACAGCAAATGTTCCAGGTCACAAAACAAGAGACAGCCCAGACTAGATAAACTAACCAGTTCATCAGTTGTCTAACACTGCTTAAGATTCTGTTACACTCTGATCTGTTTAAATTCCTGGTACCCAGTCTGTGCTCCTTAGGCACTTATTGTATGGCCCTTGGGGCCCCTGCAGACAGTTACATTGTTCAGTTTATTTCCTTCACTCAGTTCTACTTTTTTCTGTGCTGTCCATCCATTTTATATTTTTTTATGTTTTTTGTTACTCTGGTCCTTTATGATAAACCTTGCTGAGAGACATGAAGGTAAATGTGGTAAAGTAATTCTTAGGAAGGCTGTGGGGAACCATACCTGGAGAAGCATTGCTTTGTAAAGGTGATTTCATAGCAATAAACTCCAGCAGTTTTATGAAATGTGTCTTCAGTCAAATACTGTCTCCTGAAGCATGTCCCCCATCTCCAAAAACTCCAAAAGAATGTTTGTCATTTCTGACCTGATCTTCTGCAGTCTGTCCACAGTCTCCGACCATTTCTTGTTGAATGCCCGTAGTCTTTGTCTATCTTCTGTAGCATGTCCACAGTCTCTAATCATCACTTGTTGCATGTCCGTAGTCTCTGACTATCTTCTGTCGCATGTCCACAATCTCTGACCATATCTTTTTGTATGCCCGTAATCTCTGATCATCTTCTGTAGTCTGTCCACAGTCTCCAACCATCTGTTGTTGCATGCCTGTAGTCTCTGACTATCTTCTGTAGCATGTCCACAGTCTCCGACTATCTCTTGTTGCATGCCCGTAATCTCTGATCATCTTCTGTAGTCTGTCCCCAGTCTCCCACCCTCTGTTGTTGCATGTCCATAGTCTCTGACTATCTTCTGTAAAATGTCCTCAGTCTCTGATCATCTCTTGTAGCATTTCTGTAGTCTTTGGCCATCTTCTGCAGTATGTCCACACTCTCCAACCATCTCTTGTTGCATGCCCACAGTCTCTAACCATCTTCTGTAGCATGTCCACAGTCTCCGATCATCTCTTGTTGCATTTCTGTAGACTCTGACCATCTTCTGTAGCATGTCCACAGTCTTCGATCATCTCTTGTTGCATTTCTGTAGACTCTGACCATCTTCTGTAGCATGTCCACAGTCTTCGATCATCTGTTGTTGCATGCCCGAAGTCTCTAATCATCTTCTGTAGCATGCCCACAGTCTCTGACCACCTCTTGTTCCATGCCAATAGATTCTGTCCCTGACCATCTTCTGTTGTCTTGCGGTTTCTGACTCATCAGGAGGCAACCCTTCATCCCTCTTTCATGTCACTGTACACGTTTATGCTGCTTTTGTCAGTCATTTTTAAGCATTTTTCAACTAAAAGTTGTGGAGTGCTGCTGAAAAAGGGGCGGAGAGATGCTGTTTGAGAAAAAAAAAGCTCGAAAAAGCTCATGCTATGCTTTTCAGGTATTTCCACTGAAGTCCATTGAGGACAAAAATGCTAAATTCTGCTTGAAAAGAAGCTAATTTAGGCCTTGTTCACACCCTAAAAACCGCACCCAACTGTAGGTGCCATTGAAGATAATGGCACCTGAACCTGCGTTTTGCGATTGTAGTGCGTTTGAGATCCCAAAACGTCCAGGTGTGAACGGAGTGGTACTTTTTTTAGCAACAGGCAGTTTGCTACAAATGACAGGATGCTCAGATGTGAACAAGGGCTATTGAAACCAATAGGTTTTTGCTTGCTGAACGATTTTGTGCTTTGAGTTAGGCAGCCCTTAGACAGTGTGAACTTCTTTCCTGCAACCGCGTGTTCACCGGTGTTGATGGGGGAATCCCTCCTGCCGAGCAATTGTCTTGTCCCGGTAGGGGGGGGAAGCTGTCCCCAACGGGAGAAGACAGTGATTATCGCTAGGGACTGTAGCAGCCGCTTGTGATAATCAGAAGTGAATCCGACAGGCTGGTTGTACCCAAGCTGATTGATCAATTACCTTGGTACATTTAGCCTGACAATTAATGGTTCGAATCTCAGCCGGTTCCTGCTGAACCGGCCAAGATTCGAACCGTGTATGGCTGGCGTTACAAGCTACAAAACGCTCAAGTTTAAGGTCCCATTCAAAGGGTGCAGCCCCATTGCAAGGGATCACTTTTAATTTGCCCAGAGTAAGGCTTTATAGGTACAACAATGTACTAGACGTCCATACATCTCATTTACAAGGCAGCTGAAGACTTCCAGTGTCACCAAACCCACCAGACGTCAATACAAATGTGACTGAAGATCTAGATCTAGTCTAGATCTGACTCTTTCCACTCTATCCAAAACTAAAAAGAAAGTTTTGGCTGGAGTTCTACTTTTATCTAAATAAAAACACTGCATGATTACCAACAAGAGAGAGGTTTTGAGAGTGAAATGTGAACGCGTATTGTATACATTCCTGTGGATAGTGCTGTGTGTGGGAGGAAGTTGTTAGTTGATGGTTTGGTACATTGTACAAAGATCTCCCCTGTTCTCCTACTGAGGAGTTATACATAATGTAATCCTGTGAATATCTTAGGAATTGGCGACTTTCTGCATATCCTGAAATACTTCTCAAGAAATTATTTCTTGATTCAAACTAAAGGACAGGCTTCCTATCTCCCTAAATGACAGAAAGATGTTCAGCTGTAATCAATCTTGCAACAGATGTGTCATACAAAAAAATATATGATCTGAATATAATTTGTTCTCTTGAAAAACCCAGAAGCACTTTACTACAGGCAGCGACACATCCATTTAGACCTCATTTGGGGAAGAACATATTCGCTACCATCTGAGTTTATTATTACCTTATCAGTGAAACAATATTATTTCCCATGACAATTTGGCTGGGGGGGGGGGGGGGGGCTGTAAGGTGTACTTTTCCTGTATAGGGATAATGAAATGTTTTAAGTTAGCAAAACAAACTGCACAGAAAGAGCTAACTTACACTAGCGTTAGCCCTCCGAAGAGTGATCCACAGTGGATTGACAGGTGGTGAGGTGGCAATTATGTTGCCTCCTTGCTGCCTGCTTTATCCTGTAAAAAAGGCCACACCACCGGGTGGTTATGGTGTGACAAAATTCACTTGAATGGGTTGCTTTCAGCGGGCGGTACTGCTTGCTGGATACCACATGAGGTTTAATTCATGTCATGGCTGTGAGGCACAGCATCACCCCCTGTCCAGGGATGTCTTTAATGCAGGGCAAAAGGGGCAGCTGCCCTGGGCCCAGTCATTGTTGTGGCGCCCAAAGCAGCTGCCCCTTGAGCCCACGCCAGAGGCAGAACTACCAGCAGAGCATTAGGCGGGGCCGAGCTGCGCGCAGCACAAATCTGGATACCACAGGGAATAGATTGTGGAGGAGAGAACAGGCACCACAGCACGCTGCATCACTCCTTCCCTTCTAAATACACACACCCCACACCATCACCGCCTACACTGGCCGCTCCAGCTTGAGACACACCCTCCTACTCGGAATACTCTTACTCCAGGGCTGTACAACATAGTGAGGTGATGTGAGGGCTGAGCTGTCACTGGTTCCTGGTATGTGGAGAAGAGCACTGCACCTGTCAACCAGGGGGCAGGATGGATCAGGGCAAGGGGAAGGAAGAGGATTTACTCCAGGCAAACAGCTAAATACACATAAGTGATTTGTATTCCTTATGTGTATGCATATTACAGTGGCTGTGGGAGTTCTGTCAGGCCAGGTCTCCACACCTCACCCTGCTGACTCCAGGACTGGTGAGGGCGGGGTGTGCACTTTACTAAAAGGTTCAGTCCACTTTACCAAAAATCTGCCCTTGTAGATAAAAACAAACCGTGCTCCTATGAGCAATATTGAATTATATACCCCTCCAGAAGCCTGTCCAAAAAACTTCCATAGCTGAGTTCCTCATCCTACCCTGTTGCTAGGATATTGCTCTGGAGCACTAGCCATTGTTGCTCGCCTCCGCTATCACACGATGTCCGTTCCCTCAGATTTAAATACTGCATATGCACTTTCTTCCCTGTTGCCATGGTGATGACCTCAGCATCATGGCAACGGGGTAGATGGTGCACATCACTTGTGCAGCATTTGAATCCGAGAGCCTGTGGTGGGCATCAGCAACTGGAGCACCACAGCAATGTCTCTCTTGGATTGAGATGTTACAGGTGCACTGTGTCATGGCATTGAGCTGGGCACTGTAGAAACTGGAGAGAATGTATTAATGGTGTTTGAATCGGAGAGACTGCGCTCCCGTAATGGCAGAGGTGAGCACCAGTATTTGGAGCTCTCAAAGCCTGCCCAAAAAAACTCCCACAGCTGGTGTTTTCCTATCCTGTTGCTAGGATGTGTTGCTATGGTGCTCCATCTATTGATGCTCTCCTCTGCCATTGCAAAAGCACATTCTCTCCCCTGTTGTCATGATGCTGAGCTCATGGTGCACTGTGCATGTGTGGCGTGAATCCTAGTGCATTCTTGTGATGGTGGAGGCACGCATCAATGGCTGGAGCGCCATAGCAATGTCCTCTCCTAGCAATATCTCTCTATATTGTGTACTTGTCTCAATTAAGAGCCCTAAGTGTAATTTCTGTCTGCTGCTTTGTTCCTCTGCTATCAGCATGAATCACTTCTGTCAAGTTTTCCAGACACCAAAAGAGCAAAGGTGATAGGGGAGGGAGCTCCAGCTGATTGACAGACTCAGCTCTGTTCCTGTGTGCTGTGTGAAGGGAGTGTGTCTCTTCCCTCCAATCAGCTCCCAGAGCTGCAGATAAACAGGTACAACCTATGTAGAAGGATTTGTTTCATCTCTGTGTATCACCTAAGGCTAGTCACTTCACGGGATATATGTAAGGGTTTACAATTACTTTAACAGCAATAATGCAAAATGGGTTCAGGATGGCAAAAAACATGCACATACTGCAGAATAATACTGTACAAAACAGATTGTGAAAGCTGTACAAACATGGATGCTTCACAGCAATGTGTCTTTGGCTCAATCAGGGTAACATGTGGCTGCATAGTACATCCTTTACAGCTAATGTACAGCTACTTGCCATCCTCTGAACTCATCTCTAATCCCAATTCCAGAATCTCACTCTTTTGTACCCAATGAGCTGTAAGTTGAGTCATTCCCCACCCTGCAGCCAACATGAGCTGTGGGGCAGGAATGACCCAGCCCGCAGCTCATTGGGGTACCAAAAAGTTGAAGTTTGGAGTTCAAGTTAGAGATGAGTTCAGATGATGCCTCCAGCTCATCTCTACTTCTCAGTGAAGCCCAGATTAATTTTGTTAACACAAGAAAGCAGCCAGAGGGACCAAAGGACAAAGGGCCACCCCACTGGAACTAGGTACTCTGGCAGCAATCAGGGAGGTGTTCCCCATGATAGTTATTTCTTCTGGAGAAGGTATACGCTATTAGGCTCTGGCCCATCTGACCACAAACTGGTTCTGATAGTGACATGTAGCATTAGCCTGTCTATTCAAAATGAACAGGCTGCAACGCACCTCAGTGTACAAAAAAATAGGGCATGCTGCATTTTTTGCAGCACACTGCAAAGAACATCATGTGGTGTGCTTGTAGGAAGGTGCAGTCTACTTTCTCCACTGCAGCGACACTGAAGTTGAAGAGGATGACAAGTTCCTCTATGGTTTCCTGGATCACTGGCAAAGCTATCCAATTGGATATTGCTGCCCCATATGATTCTAGCAGTCATCGTGGGTCAGGCAGAGCCTATTTAGGACACTGGCTCCCAGGCTTGGCACACATTTTACGAGACAGGAAACCCACCTGGTAGGGACAGAACTAGCGGCATCAAAAAAGGTTCCTGATAAGGAGGAAAAGCCTAGGGTTCGCAACTTCTCTGGACATCTCCCCGCTTGGGCATGAGGCAACCAGGCCACATTCTGCCCCTCCGAACAGGTGCTGTCATTTCGGCTGAAACCTGCTCTCTACATGCTATTGGACCCATGAGTGCCCCTGGTTGGGTTGTCTTCCCACCAGGTTAATTGTGAACTTTCCTTGTATTTTTTCAATACAAATTCTTTCAAGGTACTTGGTCTGTGTGAGTTATTTGTGCCTCACCACACTGCACCCCACCTACATGCTGCAACATAACTGTATCCTTGTGGTGTGTTGGGACGTCATTCAAAGTGAAAGTACTGGTGTGCACAAGCCCTAAAGTAACCAAAATTCTCCATAGTGAAACTTCGAATAAGAGCAGTTGGTAGCAACAAATAGTTAAGGAGCTGAAGGAGAACTCCAGTTTTTGAATAAGGCAGAACCTAGATTCACTTCCTCAGGGAAATTTAAGGAGAAGTACAGCCAAAGCTCATTAAGCTGTACTTCTCCTGTGGATCACAAGAGTGCAGTTCGTTTTGCACAATCAGCTGGAGTTCCCTCACCTGTCACCTTTTTTCTCTTGGTGTTTGGAAAATGTGTCAGAAGTGATTCATGCTGATAGCAGAGGAACAAAGCAGCAGACAGAAATTACACTTAGCTCTCTTAACTGAGACAAGTACAAACTATAGAGGGATATTGCCATATTGCGATGGCGCTCCAGCCATTGATGCGTGCCTCCACCATCACAAGAACGCACTAGGATTCACGCCACACATGCACAGTGCACCATGAGCTCAAGACCATGGCAACAGGGGAGAGAATGTGCAGTGTTTGATTCCGAGAGAGCGCACTTTTGCAACGGCAGAGGAGAGCATCAACGGCTGGAGCACCATAGCAACACACCCTAGCAACAGGATGGGAAAACACCAAATGTGGGGTTTTTTTCGGGCAGGCTTCGGGAGCTCCAAATACTGATGTTCACCTCTGCCATCACATTTGTCAGTGAGCCAGAACAAGCATGTTTTACAGGATTCCTTCAAAACAATTATCAATGGCACCTTCCATACCTCTCTCTTCACAGTTTCACTTTAATGAGTAGGGATGAAATATTACAGATTGTCTATGTCACATTTATTTATAGCCTAGGAAACCATGTGAATGCTCTGTGAATTTCTGGCTGAACATTCTGTCAATTTGCTAGTAAGAAGAAATCAAGATCCTAATGAGTATTGGGGCACATTACATAATATAATAATAATAATGCTATGATAAGCCTCTCTGATATGTGACAACCTGACCAAAAAAAAACAAGAAAGTAGGCCCTGTGCAGGTAACAGACATTATTGAAAAGAATGGACAGTAGGACAAAACAGGCAGGCAGGCACTGTAGTGGATTAGTAGGCGGCACCATTGAGTTGCAGCACTAAAGGCTTGGGTTCATATTTAACATGCTGGGTTTGTATATTCTTCCTGCATTGGAATTAAATTTCTACAGGTCAGAAGAAAATCTATGCAATTAAAAACATAGCAGTTGGGAGGCGTGGCCGGACTCCGTGATTGATGGCCGCACACTGATCCTGCTCTGTCTCTTAGCGGCAACAGGGCTCATAGCCTGGGCATAATCAGGCGGACATTGGCAGTTTTGACCCACATCATCTCACTATCTCTCTGGGAATGTCAAAACGGAGGAAAGAAAACAAAACATAGAGGAAGATGACAAAATTCTTCCCCCCACCAGCCCATTCTGCATTCCAAGATGGCGCCGGCAGACGCTCGTCACAATGTCACAGCAGAGAGGAGGGGGAGAGAGCCCGCTTCATGCAGGAACACAGAGAATTCACAGTAAGTGATGAAGCTAACTCCCAAACATCCTCCACTTCTAACAGCCCAGCTAAATCCAGACCCAGGCTCTGTCCTAATGAGGAGCAGCACAGTGAGGAGAACTTATCAGACACCTAAAACAGGGGGTACATGTAACCAGACCTCCATTGCTGCTTATCCCACTACTGGTCAGGCAGTGATAGACACCACACTAAAAGAGATGATGCTATCTTTGCAAAGCTCCATCCACACTGATATTGTGACTATGGTACATCATTTTAAAGCTGAAATCAATGACCTAGATGACAGGATCTCTCATGTTGAAACAAAGATAGGTGAAGTTACTTCTCATTTCAATGAGTTGGTGGATGCCCACAGTGAACACGAGAAAGAGGTAGAGTGGATTAAAGCCAAGCTAGCTGATTTGGAAGATCGTTCCAGATGGAACAATTTAGAGATCAGAGGCATCCCTGAAACCATCAAACCAACAGCGTTAAAAGATTATTTTGTTAAGCTTATGCCAGATATTTTGCCTGACGCTCTAGCAACCGAATTGATCATTGATCGCATACACAGGCTGCCTAAACCCCCACACCTATCAGACAAATTTCCAAGGGACACGATTGTCCGCATTTACTTCTACCACATTAAAGAATGCCTCCTCTGGGCCACTAGGAACACAGCATCCATTCCGAAGCAATACTCTGGTCTTGCCTTTTTTGCTGATCTGTCCAAATACACACTGTGTCAGGAAATGTTCCATCCGCTAGTAATATCTGTCATTTGGCATGCAGTACTGAGGTCCACCAGCAGGTGTCTCCTGGCAGTTTGGAACTGTCAGGAGAGCTTTTCCCTGCTGATGTTATGTCATCTTTGGGCCGCAGTACTGGCGTCCACCAGCGGATGGATCCTGGCAGTATGGAGCAGACAGTACCTCCTACAATCAGGTGTCACTTGAGGCCAATTACAGGCCTATAAATACCCGGCAAGCAATCACATGTTTGCCTTGGTTTCTTCCTTGTGCCCTGACCTACTAGCTTGTGATCTGATCCTGATTCTGAACCTGTTCCTGTGCCCTGAACCTGTGACCCGTGTATCTGATCCTGTCTCCCTGTCCCGACCCTATCCTGTCCCACCTGTTACCTTGCATCCCTGCCTGCAGTCTGATCCATTCATCCTCTCCCTG
Organism: Lithobates clamitans; assembly: GCA_037952925.1. Lineage (NCBI taxonomy): Eukaryota > Metazoa > Chordata > Amphibia > Anura > Ranidae > Lithobates > Lithobates clamitans. Next base: position 9,069,569 of record JBBGZY010000014.1, read on the forward strand.
TCCTGTGTTCCTGACCCCATCTGCTGATCTCCCTGGGTATGACCTTGGCCTGGCTTACGTTTATGTCTCCGGAACATCCCCTGTCCATCTGCTGATCTGCTGTGTATGACCCTGGCCTGGCTATTGTTTATGATCCTGGTATTTGCAATTTATTGTACTTATCTGTCTGTTGTTATTTGTGGGTCTCTGTCTGTTGGTTGGTTATTGCGAGGAGGTGGTTGTACTATATTATTCACTTACTTTAATAAATTATCATATTTTCACTTATATATGTTTGGGTGTCCTCTGTCGCAGATCACACGGTTCTGGTCACACCTGTTCATGACAGTAAACCAAGGCCATCTCTGACCAGAAGTGACTGCGCAGAGGAACCATTGTAGTGCTGTTACTGCTACTAAAATGCAATCAGAAACAGTTGTTTTCCTTGCCTCACTGGTGTTGGAGGATAACAATTACTGTCGTCTGGTATTCAAAGAGTGGGCCAGGGATCAGCTCCTGGAGTGTATCCGTCTGGCCCATTCTCTGGTTGATCAGGGTAGATTACTGTTTAAAAATGTTCAGTCCCTGATACAGGTGTGTGCTGAGCTAGCCTTATCTAGCAGTCCTAAAGGAAGTGACAATTTTTCTCTCCCCCTTCAGTAGTGATCAGGTGGAGTCTCTGGTATGGCTGTTGGAGGATGATGCTGTATACTTTCTGGAGCATTATTCAGCTTGACCTAAACAGGTGCTAGTGGATTGTATAGATTCGGTGCAGTCCCTGGTTAGACAGGCAGTATGTGAACCCACATTTGTTCAACCTATACTACAGGCATGGTCAGACTTATTTTTTCCAACCTCGGTCAGCTCTTCACAACCCAGACCTGCTATTATACACCTGCCTGCCCAAGAGTCTTTTTCCCCTTCACCCATGGCAACCTCCATTTCAGCCCAATATACCCTGCTTCCCACCAAATATCAATACCCTGTCTCTACCCGCTGCACTTATCCTGCCTTTAACCCGCCTGCCTCTTCTCTGCTACCTACAACTTCCCCACAAGAACTTCCTCTGGCCACTGTTCCCTCTTCTTTGCCATATCCCAGCCCTTCTCTTCAGTATGCCTCACCTCCTACCTACAGTCCTGCAGTCACCTACAGATCTCCAGCAGTTAAGCCAAAGAAGAAACGGAAGTTCTTTCCAACCCACACAATCCTGCCAGTAACCCAACCTGCCTCCACACCAACCAACTTGTTCCAGTCTGCTTGCATGCCAGCTGAACCTGATAACCCATCTGATTCTGCCAAATCTCTGCCTGCTGTCCAGCCAGTGTCCCAGCCTGATGTGTTCCTGTCCGCTGCCCAGCCTGATGTGTTCCTGTCTGCTGCCCAGCCTGATGTGTTCCTGTCTGCTGCCCAGCCTGATGTGCCACCGTCTGCTGCCCAGCCTGATGTGCCACCGTCTGCTGCCCAGCCTGATGTGCCACCGTCCGCTGCCCAGCCTTATGTGCTCCTGTCTGCTGCCCAGCCTGATGTGCCAGTGTCTGCTACTCAGCCTGTTGTACCAATGCCTGTGCCCGCTGTCCAGTTTGAGGTCCCAGTGCCTGCTGCTCAGCCTGACATCCCAGTGTCCATGTTCCAGTCTGACGTTCCAGTGACTACTGCCCAGTCCGATGTACCTGTTGTTCAGCCTGTTGTGCCGGTACCAGCTGTTCTGCCTGATGTGCCAGTGCCTGTGTCTGCTGCCCAGTCTGAAGTTCCAGTACCTGCTGCCTGGTCTGATGTCTCGGTACTCGCTTTCCAGTCTGATGTGCCTGCTTCCCAGCCTGATGTGCCCGCTTCCCGGTCTAATGTGCCCACCTTCCAGCCTGATGTCTCGGTGCTTGCTTTCCAACCTGGTGTCTCTTTGCCTGCCTTTCAGCCTGATGTCTTGAAATTAGTATCTCAGCCTGAAGTTTTGGTGCCCGTGTCTCAGCCTGAAGTTTCGGTGCCCGTGTCTCAGCCTGAAGTTTCGGTGCCCGTGTCTCAGCCTGAAGTTTCGGTGCCCGTGTCTCAGCCTGCTGAACCGGTGCCCGTTACCCAGTCTGTTGAACCGGTGCCCGTTACCCAGTCTGTTGAACCGGTGCCCTTTACTCTGTCTGTTGAACCGGTGCCCGTTACCCTGTCTGCTGAACCGGTGCCCATTATCCAGTCTGCTAAACCAGAGTCCATCACTCGGCCTGTTAAGCCAGTACCCGTTATTCGGCTTGCCGGACCAGTGCCCAGTGTCCAGTTCGCTGAGCCGGGGGGCTGTTACCCAGCCCACTGGGCCGGGGCCCGTTACCCAGCTTGCTGAGCCGGTGCCTGTGATCCAGCCTGTCTTACGGTGCTCGCTTTTCAGCCTAATGTTCCAGAGCCTGCTGCCCAACTCAATGACCCAGAGCCTGCTGCCCAGCTCGACGACCCGGAGCCTGCTGCCCAGCTCGACGACCCGGAGCCTGCTGCCCAGCTCGACGACCCGGAGCCTGCTGCCCAGCTGAAGTGCCTGTTGCCCAGCCTGACGTACCCCCATCTGTTGTTCTGCTTGATGCCATAGACTATGGACAATTACAACCAGTTGGAGCGTCCGGAGGCCGCTCCTTTGAGGGGGGTACTGTCAGGAAATGTTCCATCCGCTGATAATATCTGTCATTTGGCATGCAGTACTGAGGTCCACCAGCAGGTGTCTCCTGGCAGTTTGGAACTGTCAGGAGAGCTTTTCCCTGCTGATGTTATGTCATCTTTGGGCCGCAGTACTGGCGTCCACCAGCGGATGGATCCTGGCAGTATGGAGCAGACAGTACCTCCTACAATCAGGTGTCACTTGAGGCCAATTACAGGCCTATAAATACCCGGCAAGCAATCACATGTTTGCCTTGGTTTCTTCCTTGTGCCCTGACCTACTAGCTTGTGATCTGATCCTGATTCTGAACCTGTTCCTGTGCCCTGAACCTGTGACCCGTGTATCTGATCCTGTCTCCCTGTCCCGATCCCTATCCTGTCCCACCTGTTACCTTGCATCCCTGCCTGCAGTCTGATCCATCCATCCTCTCCCTGTCCTGTGTTCCTGACCCCATTTGCTGATCTCCCTGTGTATGACCTTGGCCTGGCTTACGTTTATGTCTCCGGAACATCCCCTGTCCATCTGCTAATCTGCTGTGTATGACCCTGGCCTGGCTATTGTTTATGATCCTGGTATTTGCAATTTATTGTACTCATCTGTCTGTTGTTATTTGTGGGTCTCTGTCTGTTGGTTGGTTATTGCACTGTGTCATATTGGATGTGGTTGTACTATATTATATTATTCACTTACTTTAATAAATTATCATATTTTCCCTTATATATGTTTTGGTGTCCTCTGTCGCAGATCACACGGTCCTGGTCACACCTGTTCATTACACACTGCTTCAAAGGAAAAACTTAGCCACCATCACCAAGCCCCTATGAAACCATGACATACCGTATAAATGGGGACACTCTGTGAAATCGATGATTACTAAAGATGGAAAAGAACACATAATTCACTCCCTCAATGAAGGATTGGTTTTATTGTGACTCTGGAATGTTCTGGAACCCCAGGTCTCTCCTGGTACCTCATCCTCAGACCGTCAGCACAATGGCTTCGACTGGCATGCATCCAACCTGTCAACTGAAATGATCACTTGATTTATTCCTAGAGATCCACTGAATCTACCGTAGCCCTGGTAGTTGCCCTATGAGAATGGGCCCTTGGTTGATCTCCCTCAAATTATTAGTTGCGGACTTGCTAAATAACTTATTTAATTTTTAACGTTTCTCGCATTTGTTTTTCCAACTGTTACGCCTTTTTCTGAACTCTTGTTTCAAATGTTTATTCTCATTCGGAATTAACGTAGGCATACTTTTATGTCTACTGTCTCTACCTTACACATTTGAGACTCAAGAATTCCTAGTCCAACCTACTCAACATTATACAGCCAGGTCATTACACATCACTTAACGGTTTAGCGCTGCTACGTATCTACAGAGGAGCTCTCTCCCTGCTCTTTAGACGGTATCTTTATTGTGCTCCACATTTATCAGCACTGCGGAGTAATCTTTGGATCATACTTATAGTAGTCATTATGGCGTTTACAATTACCACATTCAATGTCAAAGGGCTCAATAGTCCCAACAAACGCTCTTCACTATGGTTAGATGCTTGCAAATTGCGTAGTGACATCTTATGTCTTCAAGAGACTCGCTTCTGTGCCAATAAGACTCCAACATTCAGCCACAAGAACTTCCCTCATATATACCTGGCCAATGCACCTCAAAAACAAAACAAAAAAGAGGAATGGCAATTGCAGTTAAAGACTCTGTAGCTTTCCAACCTCTGGATATAACCACGGATGATCAAGGTCGATACGTCATACTTGTCTGTCAAATCAACAACGTTATATATACCATTGCTAATGTCTATGCGCCAAACTCAAAGTAATTATCCTTTATCCATAAGATCTGGAAAACATTTTTAAAAAAATGCAAGGCCAACTTATATTATGCGGGGACTTTAATGTAGTTCCAGATACTTCCGTGGATGTCTCCACTTCCTCTCCAAGGAGATCACACCCATCCTCCCTGCAGTCCTTTATCCGGACTAACTCTCTTTTTGACATTTGGAGATGCCAACACTCTACGGAAAGAGATTACACATTCTTTTTCAAACCACATTGCTCGTACTCGAGAATCGACTATATGCTAATTGACAAGACTCTTCTTCAGGATGTCATGTTCTCTACCATCCATACAATAACCTGGTCAGACCATGCTCCCCTTTCCATAAGTGTAGGGGGAACAACAATGGAAGGAGCAGGAATGTTTGGAGCAATGATCCGACATTAATGTCTATACCTACTAACCTGAAAACAATCACGCGTCATATCCAAGAAGTCTTCTTAATTAACGCAACTTTTAATAATTGATCCTAATACAACTTGGACTGCGCATAAAGCATACATTACTAGGACTGTTACTAAAGATGAGTGCCATAGCCAAACGCCAGAGAACACAGCAGTTAAATACCCTGATGACCTCTATCTCCCAGTTGGAAGATGATAACAAAAATAATCCCAATATTGTTACTAGCAATAAGTTGTCTCAAGCTTGGAACGGTCTTAGAATCTTTTTAACAGCTCAACACGCCAAAACATTTACGTAAAGTCCAATCAAACTTTTATGCTAATAGCAATAAGGCTGGCAAACTTTTGGCTGCTCAAGTAAAACAATGAGTGGCCAAACATTACAATTTACAATTTACAGTGCCAATGCCTTTAGCGATTTTTATAGCTTTATATACAATTTAGGAGAAGATCCCCACATGTCACAACCTTCAGAAGAATTAATAACTATATTTTTACACTCCCTGAATCTCCCAACATTATCAGAAGAACATTTGCATGATCTCAATGCACCCTTCTCTCTCACAGAAATTGAGAAAGCAATTACTTCTCTCCGCAACAATAATTTGCCTGGTCCAGACGGCCTCTTGGCCGAATATTATGAACTTTTTTATCCATCACTAGTGCCTCACCTGCCATCAACTTTCAATACTGCTGTGTCCTCTGGCGCTTTTCCGTCTGAAATGTTGAATGCAACAGTTGTCACTCTGCCAAAGCCAGGGAAGGAGCCGGTGTCCCCCCAAAACTTTTCCTGATGCCACTCATAAGATTATCAACCTGTTACATTATGCTGAAGCTACAAAAGTCCCCTCCATTTTTTTTATCCCTTGATGCTGAAAAAGCATTTGATAGGATTCAGTGGGGATACTTACACCACACCCTATCCAAACTTGGCTTTAGCGGCAACATCCTGGCAGCTATTATGGCATTATACTTTACCCCATCGGTGCATGTGCTCCCTGATGGTTTCTTATCTCAAAAATGTATTATTACAAATGGCACTCTCCAGGGCTGCCCACTCTCTCCCGTTATCTTTACACTCATGATGGAGCCCTTGGCTCATAAGATAAGAAATCACAAATGCATATCTGGAATATCCATAGAGGGCAAAGAACACAAAATTACGCTTTTTGCCGATGACACTGCCCGAAGTGTATAACATTCTGAAGGTATTTAACTCAATCTCTGACTACAAAATCAACAAATCCAAGTGCAACGTGCTTAGTATAAACATCAATAAGATTGATAAATCCCATTTACAAACTTCTTTTCCTTTCCAATGGCCAGAAAGTTCAGTGCCCTATCTAGGTTTATCCTTAACATCTCTTTCCACTAATCTCTTTTGTGATAACTACATTCCCCTAATCTCATCTTGCAAAGCTGAACTAGATAGACTTAGCAAATTCTACTTAACTTGGTCTGGGAGGTTGGCGGCATTTAAAATGGTATTTGGTATTTCCCAAAATCCTAAATGTATTCCGAGCACTATCTATCTCAATTCCCTCTTTATTCTTTGCTGAACTGAAACACATTCTAAGCTACTGTATTTCCTATGGCAAGGGAAAAAAATTTAGATGTCCCTTTGCCACACTCATTAAACACAAAACAGTCGGAGGAATGGGGCTACCAGATTTACCTGACTACTATGTAGCAGTATTGCTGGACCAACTTAAATATTGGTTCACACCCTCTCCGGAGAAACAATAGAGAGCTATAGAACAACATTTTATGCCCAAGGGCCTACTAAATTCATTCCTTCTAGCCCAAACATTTCTTAAACATAAGAAAACAATTATACACCCCACCATTTCAGCATCTGCTTATGCCTGGCAATATTTCCTTGGATCTACATGCAACCCCCCCCCCCTCCCCACAACAGCGGTACCAATTCCACTGGGTCTTTTTCAATTTCTGATCCCCAATATCTCCCTTGAGAAATGGCAATCTCTAGGTCTAAAACATATACAAGACATTATGACAGTCAATGTTCTTCAAAGAAAGAAACATCTTTACCCCCTCGACACCTATTTGCCCACGCAAATTGCATGCTATCTACGGAAAAACCCCATTCCTTGCATCAATGTAGCTAGTATGGCCTGGTATTTCCACCTTTTACTGGCTCCTACAAACCAAATCCATGTTTCATAAAGCTCCGGCCCTAGCGCAATGGGAGAAGGATTTGGGGGTCACATTCTCAGAGTCACAATTGTTAAAAGCAATCCAGTACAACACTAAAACAGCCAGCTATATTAATTACTGGGAAATAGCCCAAAAGATAGCAAAAAAAAAAACATAGTAGTGGTTAATAGCATCCACCAAGGGTGGGTCTTAGAGACTAAGGATATTAGTGTGTAAGCAGGTGTTAGCTAGTCTGCCACTAGGTGGCTCTGTCCCAGGATAGTGTGTGGTAACAGTGAATAGTGTAATCAGGTGCTCGGTCCCTTAAACTTTCGTTTGTTTGTGTGCATATGGTCCTGCATGTGCATATACCAGGGTCGCCACAGTCGCACTTGCGACGGGGCCCAGCATTCCGCCACTGTGGGGGGGCCCAGCGGGGTTGCTATTCACAGGGCACAGGCATCGATAGTTTGTTTTATTTCCCTCTCCGTGCGTCCTCTCTGACAGGATACACAGCTGATCTTCTCCCCCCTCCCCTCTCCTGTGTGTTCTGTGGGAAATATGAGCTCCTTAGCTTCACACTTGACTGCCCACGGAGCACACGGGAGGGGAGGGGGGAGAAGATCAGCTGTGTGTCCTGCGAGAGAGGACGCATGGAGAGGGAAATAAAACTAACTATCGATGCCTGTGCTGCTGTTACATGAGAGACAGCACAGGCGTTGCCAGGGGGGGGTGCGGGCCGCACCAGGTGACATCCGCCGGAGGGGTGACACCTGTGGGCAGCGGCACCGCACGCCACACAGTCCTCACCCCTACACATCCCTGTGCACAGGGGAGCAGACCGAAGCCGCCTCCCCCTCCTCTCTGTTTACAGAGGGGGAGGGGGAGGAGGAGGAGTCCGAGGGACAAATGCCGCTGTGCCTATCCCACGCTGTTCTGAGGTCTGTAAAAGTTTTTATCCAAACAGTCGTGTGCTGGGGGGAACGCTATGGGAGGGGGGTCTGCACTGATGTAGGGACAGTGGTCTGCACTGAGGGGGGTCTGCATTGATGGGGTGGGGGTCGGCACTGAGTGGGATCTGCATTGATGGGGTGGGGGTCTGCACTGAGTGGGGTCTGCATTGATGAGGGGTCTGCACCATGGGGGGTGTGTGCTGATGGAGGGGGGTGGTCTGCAATGAGGGGGGTCTGCACTGATGAAGGGGGGTCTGTACTGAGGGGGGTGTAAACTGATGGAGGGGGGGTCTGTACTGAGGGGGGGTGAACTGATGGAGGGGTGTCTACAATGAGGGAGGGGAGGTCTGCACTGATGGAGGGGGGTCTACACTGGGGTCTATAGTGATTGCACTGAGTGGGGTCTGCATTGATGAGGGGTCTGCACCATGGGGGGTGTGTGCTGATGGAGGGGGGTGGTCTGCAATGAGGGGGGTCTGCACTGATGGAGGGGGGTCTGTACTGAGGGGGGTGTAAACTGATGGAGGGGGGGTCTGTACTGAGGGGGGGTGAACTGATGGAGGGGTGTCTACAATGAGGGAGGGGAGGTCTGCACTGATGGAGGGGGGTCTACACTGGGGTCTATAGTGATTGAGGGGAGTCTATACTGATAGATGAGGGTCTGCACTGAGGGGGGTCTATACTGATAGATGGGGGTCTGCACTGAGGGGGGTCTACACTGATAGATGGGGGTCTATGCTGATAGAGGGGGCTATACTGATAGATGGGGGGTCTGCAATGAGGGGGGCTATACTGATGGAGGGGGTCTGTGCTTAGTGAGGGGGGTCTGTACTTAGTGAGGAGGATCTATACTGCAAGAGGGGGGTCTGTACTTAGTGAGGAGGGTCTGTACTTAGTGGGGGGTCTATACTGAGAGAGGGGTCTGCAGTTAGTGGAGGGGGGTCTGTACTTAGGGCGGGCTATAGTTGGTGGAGGGGGTGACACAAATTTTTTCTGCACCGGGTGACACCAACCCTAGTGATGCCACTGGAGAGACATGCTCTCCGCTCAGAGCCGTGCTGTCCTGAGAAGACAGAGGACTCTGATGGGCACTGATAGACACCGATGGACACTGATAGAGGACACTGATGGGCACTGATAGAGGGCACTGATGGACACTGATAGAGGACTCTGATGGGCACTGATGGACACTGATAGAGGACTCTGATGGGCACTGATAAGATTTACTGATGAGCACTGAAGGGGAGGCACTGATAGGGGCCACCGATGGGAGGCACTGATAGGGGACACCGACTAGAGGCACTGATAGGGGACACCGATGGGAGGCACTGATAGGGGACACCAATGGGAGGCACTGATAGGATTTACTGATGGGCACTGAAGGGAGGCACTGATAGGGGGCACTGAGAAGGCACTAGGGGGCACTGATAGGGGGCACTGGTGGGCACTGATAGGAGGCACTGATGGCGGCACTGAGAAGGCACTAGGGGGCACTGATAGGGGGCACCGATGGGAGGCACTGATAGGATTTACTGATGAGCACTGATAGGGGGCACCGATGGGAGGCACCAATGGAATTTACTGATGAGCACTGAAGGGAGGCACTGATAGGGGGCACTAAGAAGGCACTAGGGGGCACTAAGAAGGCACTGATAGGGGGCACTGAAGGGGGGCACTGATAGGCTGCACTGATAGGAGGCAATGATGGGCATTGATGAGCACTGATAGGCAAATCTAAGGCAGTATTGATGGGCACTGCTGGGCAGTATTGAAGAGTACCGATAGGTGGCACAGATGGACGCTGCAATAATGAGCACTGATAGGTGATGCTGATAGGCAGATTTGATGGGCACTAATAGGCAGCATTAATGAGCACTGATAGGTAACACTTGCAGGCAGCATTGATGGGCACTGATAGGCGGCATTGATGGGCACTGTCGCTGATACATGGCACTGATAATTGGGGCACTGATTATCAGTGTAAACAATTTACTGACATTCTTGACAGTTAATGGCAGTCCTTTCCTAACACAGACACAGCATGGGAGGAAAGGGCTGCAGATAACCGTCAAGTCTGTTTACATGTCATCAGCTGACATCACATGGTAAAGGGCCACTGTGATTGCGCTGGATGCATGTCCCAGGGGGCTTGCGGGAAGCACGGTTTTGGGAGGATGTCCATGGACACCCTCCCAAAATTGGAAGCCCGAGGTTGGATGGAAGGGGGGGCCCATCATTGTTTCTTGCACCGGGGCCCTGAAGGTTCTAGATACACCTCTGTATACATATATATATATATATATATAATTTTATATTGCCTTTTTATATGGTTCCCCTTTCACAACTTTTTAATATACTCCTTTGAATATATCGTTTAATGTTTCCCTTCCTCATCATATATATTCAATATAATATACCATAGATCCATTTATGTATATTGTTCATCATATTGTTCACCATTTTAGTGTTTATTGTTGATGTATACATATACAGCGAGTGACGTGCCGTCAAGCTCCTATGCTCCATCTGCATGCAGTGATATTAGCTACTTTGCTGCTTCTAGTAACCTTTAGTCATTGCTTGAAGAAGGAAACAATTAGTTGTTCCGAAACGCGTCACATGTTGATGACATCAATTCCGGTTTGCTGTCCATGCTGGTTGCTGGTCCCTTCCCGCTGATGTCACGTCCTGGATTCGGCTGTCTTCCCAGTATCCAGGAGAGTTGTGGCTTCCATCTGCCGGCCACTTCAGAATATGCTGCCATAGAATTACACCTCTAGATATCCTTGAGACTTCTTGGGACTACCAGATAAGATACAAGAACATGTGATCAAACAATAAGTCTAAAATCATGAAATAAACGTGCCAAGTCTCTGATTTGTTTTGCTTATTGAAGCAGCGCTAAGTGTCCGAAGTCATAAAACACTTTATATAGAAGAAGTAATGGAGAGAAAAGGAAAGTTCAAATGCAGCTGTGGTCTGTGGGTATGTAGAACTACGTAGAGATCCTTCCACCAATAGTGATCACCGCGTGAGGGGGTCACCCCCCGTGAGATTGCACTCACCACAATTTCAGTAATCATAAGCCTTTGAATGGTATCTTTAAACTCTCCGTCTCCTTAATTCAACCACCAGGTGGCGCAAGACACTCTCGGTTAGTGTACCATAGGGAGAAAATGAAATGCCATATAGCGTAATATTGCTTAAGAATGTTTATTAAATATTCCAAAAAAACACTGCTCCCTTTAAAATGTGCGTACCAAATGAAAAAGTATAAAAGAGCATTGGAAAAAGTGCACTGTGCCTGTATTTTTCGTCCCCCGGGAGGTATTCCGGAATGCGCGCTGTGTACAGCTGATCTTTTGCTTCCTGGTTACCTTCCGGTGCGTGTAGCGCACACGTCACTTCCGGTAGATTACGTCCCTGACGCGTTTCGTCACTTCCGGACGTCGTCTGAGGGCGTAATCTACCTGTCATTGGGCCGGCTTTAAATACCAGTGATGGGTTTAAACAGCGAATGGGGGAGGCCGATCTGCCAGCCACTCCCCCTTGATGGTCAATGATCACAGAGCTGTCAGCAAAGGAAGACTCCGAATGTGCTGAATCTGTTTTAAACCCAATACTGCCGACTTCACTAGGGAAATGTGACGCATATGTCTTAATCAGGAATATATCCTATAAATCTTTTACCTTACATACTTATATCATGTATAGTATTTTTATACATTTTCTACGCATAAATCAGGTAAAATAAAAAAGAAATAAAACAGACATATGTAAATTGGTGAAAAATAAAATAAAAACACATCCTCCCTTGTATTTCCCCTATACAGTTTCAATCTGCTGTCACCCATCAAGGGTGAGAGCCCTCAACATAGATATGAATTGATATAAGTGATTAAAAGAAGAGTATTATTGAACTCAATGTGTTAATGGGTAAATCTAATCTTTGAATAATTTAAATAAAATTATACATGGAGGATGCGTTACAATGGCTTTATATTCATTTAAAAGAAACCGAAATAAATCATTCCACCTACTAATCAGAACCAAATGTGATCCAATAAAATTCTAAAACTATTTGTATATATAAAAATTAATATATGAAATATGATAATAGATGTCCAAATATGTAAAATTATGATAATAAGATTCGTTCTAGGGAGGTTAAAAATTAATGAATATATTATTGATGTGCTATTTAAAATTATATGATTAAAAAATTAAATATATCAAACAGGGACTGTATACACCTACAATAAAAGATAAAAAAGGTGTATGTTATGTGTCACTAATGAAACAATTTATATCTAGCTCTATATTTAGGCCTCTGGGGGAAAGAACATCCACGGAATATATCCACCGGGTTTCGTGTTTCGATAGTTCACGAATACGGTTAATTCCTCTCCAGTGGGATTGGATTGTTTGATCACATGTTTTTTATTTAAAGTAGCTGCTTCAGTTTGCTACAGTGGATTACGGAGTAATTTTGAGGCGCAGATTAATGTGAGGCAGAGGCGGTTCACATTGTCCACACATTCTTGCACAAGATACAAGAACATATTTGGGGGGCACACCATACAATGCGTTTAAATTCAAGATGGTGCTGCTATAAGACCTACAAACAGTACAAAATATTTTACAGTGCACACATACAAGAATGACATTTCCTGCAAGGCTAGTTAAAAAAACCTGAACATATTCAAAAATACAGGGGTTTGATCACATTATATGGTCATATAGTGCTAAGCCCACTTACTGCAACAAAGTACCCCGAATTAGTGGGTCCTACACTAGTGATAGAATGGAAGATCCTTTGTCTCAACCATGGGAGCTAAACTCCTCTATGTGGGAGAACTGAAGGGGATACATCCTATACACTGGTGGCCACTAAATAAGAGGTAATGAGGAGGGGGAGGGGTGCTCCAGCCCAAAGAACCTGGTCAGGGCCTATTTGTCGCAGTAAGTGGGCTTAGCACTATATGACCATATCGTGTGACCAAACCCCTGTATTTTTTTAATATGTTCAGGTGTTTTTAACTAGCCCTGCAGGAAATGTCATTCTTGTATGTGTGCGCTGTAAAATATTTTGTACTGTTTGTAAGTCTTATAGCAGCACCATCTTGAATTTAAACACATTGTATAGTGTGCCCACCAAATATGTTCTTGTATACTTGTATATTGTAATAGGCCCTGACCAGGTTTTTTGGGCTGGAGCACCACTCCCCCTCCTCATTACCTCTTATTTAGTGGCCACCAGTGTATAGGATGTATCCCCTTCAGTTCTCCCACATAGAGGAGTTCAGCTCCCATGGTTGAGACAAAGGATCTTCCATTCTATTACTAGTGTAGGACCCACTAATTCGGGGTACTTTGTCGCAGTAAGTGGGCTTAGCACTATATGACCATATAATGTGACCAAACCCCCGTATTTTTTGAATATGTTCAGGTGTTTTTAACTAGCCCTGCAGGAAATATTTTGTATTGTTCTTGGGACTACCAGAACGCCGGACCACCTGTCATATTACTAATATGATGTGCTCCTACCCATCCACCCTTTTTGTAAGTGTTTTTAACCCTTTTAGGAAATATAAAGTATTACTTCTGCACCTAGAGGCCCCTTTTTTTATTTTCACTTATGTGATTGACCAAGTACTGTTAAGTGACCCTGGATAGTATGTCTGTGTGATGTGACAGTAATGGGCCTGAAACAACAACACAGTAATGGGCCTGAAACAACAGTAAAGTGCAGCAACTATACTTAATTTGTGTGGGCATTCCTTTCTTCAAAATATAAAGCATAATGGCCTGGGATGTCGTGGGAAGGCCTCTCGCAAGGAGTTGGGCAACAGATGGCCGAGGTTTAGGAACTTCAAGCAGGTGGGTTATTGTTCTAGCAAGAAGAAGCAGGGCTGGGACTTGTACTCTTTGGCACCAACACTGAGTCATTTGCAAGCTCCCTTACAAGTGTTCTCTGTAAAGTGCTGCAGAATATGACAGTTATCATAGCATTATATACAATTTATAGCCTTTGTTTTTCAGGGCATCAAGAAGGGGATGTTGCACTTACACCCAGAGGGGCCACTGGAAATAACCCAGGTCTTCCTACCTTGGATTTAATACAGTATGATAATATTAGATTTAAATTATAAACTAAAAGTAGAAAAACAGCCTAATGCTGCGTACACACGAGTGCACTTTTCGACCAGGCTGGTCCGACGGACCGAGTCCGGCAGACAATTCGACCGCGTGTGGTCTTCATCGGACCTGCAGGTGACTTTTTTGAAAGTCTTACGGACTTTAGATTTGGAACATGTTTCAAATCTTTCCAATGGACTCGAGTCCGATCGAAAAGTCCACTCGTCTGTATGCTAGTCCGACGGACAAAAACTGACGCTAGGGCAGCTATTGACTACTGGCTATCAACTTCCTTATTTGAGTCCGGTCGTACGTCATCACGTACGAATCTGTCGGACTTTGGTGTGATCGTGTGTAGGCAAGTCCGTTTGTTGGGAAAGTCCGCCAGAAGTCCGTCGAAAGTCCGTCGGATAGACCGTCGGACCAGTCCGGTCGAAAAGTCCGCCCGTGTGTACGCTGCATAACATATAAATAGACATCAAAGTACTTGTGTGAAAATGAATATGAACTAATCGACTTACGCAATAAGGCAGCACAAAGAAAAAAATCTAAACAAAAACTACAGCAACCTATAAATAACCAACCTGATTTCACTTTTTTTTACTGATGTCAGTTAACTGAAGGAATCATTTTGAATGTTTTTGTAGTTTACAGTAATCTACACATAATTATTTTCCAAAGGACAACCTGTTAGCAACGAATACCGAAGCTGTTGCCTTTTAGCAATCAATCTTCTAATTTCTTGTAGTAAAAATACCATCTGAAATGAGATTTGATGCTGTACATAACACCTCTGCTTTCCATGCATCCTGTTTTGATACAAAAGTCTCACTCTTCTAGTAAATACATTTATTAAGGAAAAAAAATAGATGCAATAAAGATTGAATGAATCAGACATCGGAGAAATTCCTTAATAATTTATGGAAAAGCAGACAGCCAATACTCCACTGAACAGAAGAGTTAGTCATCAAAGTCTCCTGGCACTATAAATGGGAATATGGCACTTTAGAATACAACAAAAGATCCAGCAAAACCAATGCATCTGTTTCATGAAATGTTGTCCAAGACAAAACATTCAATTTCCTTGTTTAAAATTGACTTAACTACAGTATATGAGTTAAAGCCAGAACTTACTTTTTAGTGTTGCATGGCGAGGGGTTAGAATCCCTGACATATTTGTACTGCTATCTGTGTCCCTGACCTTGCCTATGTGTATTTTTTAGAATACTTTAGACATTCTAAGCTAAGGAACTAGTAGACTTCCACTTTTTACTAACACCACTCAGCAACTCTGATATCTCTTTGAGCATATTTTAGAAAAAACAATCCACTGGCACTTATCTGACAGAGTGTGAAAAAAATCTTCATATAATACACAGCCACAGTGTGCCAGCTACCAAGGATCCACACCGGTGGTTACCAGAGAGCTAGACCTCAGATGCAAGGAGGTTTAACAGCACTTTGTAGTAGAAAACCCCAATAAATTGATGGATAGCTGATAGTCAGTCCAGGATACAGACCTCCAAATGTTCACACAGTTCCAATTCAAGAACCGGTCATTAAAGTGTTAACCTCTTTGAGTAAGGAGAGGGTAAGGAGAACCACAATAGTGTAGTAGATTAAAATGCTACTTTATTAACCACTTGCCTACTGGGCACTTAAACCCCCTTCCTGACCAGACCAATTTTAAGCTTTCAGTGCTCTCACATTTTGAATGACAATTACTCAGTCATGTAATACTGTACCCAAATTAATTTTTTGTCCTTTTTTTCATACAAATAGAGCTTTCCTTTGGTGGTATTTGATCACCTCCTGAGTTTTTTATTTTTTGCGCTATAAATGAAAGACTGAAAATTTAGAAAAAAAACCCTGCATTTTTCTTTGTTTCTGTGATAAAATTTTGCAAATTATTAATTTTTCTTTATAAATTTTGGCCACAATTTTTTACTGCTGCATATCTTTGGTAAAAATTAGTGGATATTATTTGGTCTTTGTGAAAGTTAGAGGATCTACAAGCTGTGGTGCAAATCATAAAAAAATGATCACACCTGATGTACTGGTGGCCAATCTCATTTCTTGTGACCCTAACAAGCCAGGAAAAGTACAAATACCCCCTAAATTACCCCTTTTTTGAAAGTAGACATTCCAAGGTATAACAAGTTAGATGTGTAATTTAGTAAGATGCATGGTGAGGTTTTTTGATGTTGTAATTTTTTCCCACAATTCTTTAAAAAATGAAGATTTTTTTTCCACAAAATTGTCATTGTAATAGTATATTTCTCTCACGTGGCATGTGTATACCACAAATGACGCCCCAAAATACATTCTGCTACTCCTCCTGAGTATTAGGATACCACATGTGTGGGACTTTTTACCAGCCTAGCCACATAGAGAGGCCCAGGAGCACCATCACGTGTTCTAGGAGCAAAAATTACACATCTAACTTGTTGACTACCTATTACACTTTTGAAGGCCCTGGAGCACCAGGGCAATGACACCTGACACTGATGTGGCACTGATGACAGATGGCACTAATACATGGCACTGATGACACGTGACAGTGATGTGGCACTGATGACAGATGGCACTAATACGTGACACTGATGACACGTGACACTGATAACAAATGGCACTGATGACACGTGACACTGATAACAGATGGCACGTGACACTGACAGATGGCACTGGGGACAGGTGGCACTGGAGACAGGTGGCACTGGGGACAGATGGCACTGACAGGTGGCACTGGGGACAGATGGCACTGACAGGTGGCACTGGGGACAGATGGCACTGACAGGTGGCTTTGGGAACAGGTGGCACTGGGGACAGATGGCACTGACAGGTGGCACTGTGGACAGATGCACTGGGGACAGGGGGTACTGGGGACAAGTGGGTTTGTGTGTGTGGCACTGTGTTAGTGTTCAAACACTCATGCTGCAGCTGCAGGTCGCTCTCCCTCCTCACACATGGTCTCTGTGTGAGGAAGGAGAGCCGGCAATGAGAGATGATCTCATATGTTTATATATGAGATCATCTCCCATTGGACACTCCGATCAAGTGCTAAGTGGCCACTGTGATTGACCATTTAGCATGATCTGTGATTGGCTGTGTCCAAGAGACACGGCCAACACAGATTTCCCCCAATGCTCGACCGCGGCAGCGCGCAGAGAGGAGGTAAACAGGAGGATGTCCAGGGACGCCCTCCTGGCAATTGAGCGACGCACTGTAGCTATCTTTCGGCTATAGCGTGGGCACATAGTGGTTAAAACTAGTAATGTACTCACGTCTTAGAAAAGGTATACAACATACCGAAAAACAACTGCCGAGTGCCCTTTTGGGGCGTGAGGATATCACCGATTAGTTCCTCCCTATGCATTTCGTCCAAAAGGAAGTCTTCACAGAGGTCTACGAAAATCAGGTGCAGCTGTGCATGGTAGCCAATCAGCTTCTAACTTCAGCTTGTTCAATTAACAAAAAAGCTGGTTTCTTTGCAGTGCTGCACCAGATTTTGCACTCTCCAGTTTTAATAAATTAACCAAATGGTATTGAAAAAAAGTAAGCATTCTAGTTCAGTCTGAAGGTTCAAAGCCTTATATAGGAAAAGATTGGCAAATGGTTTTATCCAAAGATGCTTAAATTGCTTGGTGTGATCTTAGTCAATGCATTTTGGTGTTTTAATATAGTCCCTAATATAGGTGTAAATTAATACTATGACAAACAATATTATATGAAGAGAAAGAGAGCACACAGCTATCCTAGTATAATATCGTTTTATTGGTTAAAATTCAAAGGTAGAAAGTATTGCACTCACAAGCAGAGAATTTACTCTCACCACTCTACTTGCCTTCTCATCTATGAGTGACGTCACGCAGCGCCAGTTGGTCCGGGTGAATGTGCAGCTCCTGGTGCCCCACAGCGGGACGCTGTAGCGAGGATTGGATTTTCATTCCACACTGCTTATTGGGCCCTGGAGCCCATCCAGTCACAAAGGCCGGGAGAGGAGGCTAAATATTGGTGTATAAGCGAGAATACTTCTCTGCTTGTGAGTGCAATACTTTCTACCTTTGAATTTTAACCAATAAAACGGTATTATACTAGGATAGCTGTGTGCTCTCCTTCTCTTCATATATTTCAGATTCAGTCCGCTACCCAGTGGATCCTTGAGAGAGCTGCAACACCTAGAATCAAGAGAACTTACACAGACCGATATATATTAAAGAGGGGTTTTTCTGGGTTTCGCTCTGATTGTTTTTTTATCTTTATTATTGACAAACAATATTAGAACCATATATAAAATTGTCACAAAGAATAAAGGGTAAATAATTCAAATAATTTAAAAGATTATTTATATTTTTTATATTACTACAGCATATACATTTTAGTGCAGCAAAACCCTACTTCTCAATTATCAAAGGTCATTGATATCACTTAATAATTTTAAGAATAATAGCCAACTGTTTTGTTTCCTGAAGATCTGCATCCATCCATCCATCAACTGAATCATGAACTTCCTTATGACCAGTCTTGTGTTAAGTGCAATGGCCAACCAGAGTCTCTACCAACCTTTTTTGACCTTTTTACCCCAGAGGAACACTTGAAATAAAGTTCAGGTCTCAGGGAACCCAGCTAAAACCAATTCATCGAGGGTCACTAGAAAAAAACTACCAATTAGTGGCCAATGATAAGAATGCCCCTTTATAGTGAAAGTCAAAGTTCTACCCTTTTAAAACAGCTAAAATAATAATAACCGGTGTCATATAGCTGGCTTTGCCAAGTGGCACTGTCCCTTGAACTATGGAGACACCATCAGATGGAAGGTCAATTAGTCAAAGCTCAAGGAACCCTCAGCAAACTCTGGAGGAACCCTAAGAATCCACAGAATATCTGCAGCCTGCTATAAGGTTTACCACACAGAAGCAATCACAGACAGTGTGTTACATATATTACATATCTTGGGGCTCTATTTGTTCATTCTCTGACTAAGGCAAGAATTAATGTTGGATTTATTGTATTTCTTGGAGAATGCTCTCTCTCAAAAGGGAAGACTAAATTTTAAATGCATTGCTTTATTCACATGTAAATATTTGTATGACTGGAATCTGTTACTTAATTCATAAATGCTCTGTATGTGCTAGAGGCAAAATCATTGCAATTAGAATAGTAATTGAAGACACAAAAGTCTTTCAGAAGCTCAGAATATATTTATTTGCAGAGGCATCAACTCTGTGAAGCCAAAAATAACCGAGAGAATTCATTACCAGAGGGAAATAAGAATAGCCCTTTTTCAATACCCAGTTTCCATGAATAACAATGAATAAACAATCATTGACCGAACCCACACACTGCATAATAATTCTGTGGAGGATTACAGTGATAAATTGTCAAAAGTTGTATTTTAAAGTTGTAATTTTCCATAGTTGATTAAGTATCTATAAAGTTCAAGTATACCTGTAATTTAGTTATAAATACGGTGTGATAAAGCAGGAGGATAGGGCCACTAGATGCTGTCCTTGGGACTTTAGTA
Organism: Lithobates clamitans; assembly: GCA_037952925.1. Classification (NCBI taxonomy): domain Eukaryota; kingdom Metazoa; phylum Chordata; class Amphibia; order Anura; family Ranidae; genus Lithobates; species Lithobates clamitans. The sequence continues at coordinate 9,089,212 of JBBGZY010000014.1, forward strand.
TATTTTAGAACTATCATGTCCTGTCAGTCTACAAGTTGCTTGGCTGCTTATATGGCAGTATCCAGATGTTAGGATTTCAACTGTCATCATCTTGGAATCTCATTGTGACTCTGATTTTAATCCACAATCTAATCTCTTAGGTTAAGTCTCTGAAAAATCCTAAAGCTACCGTAGTTCCTTGCAACAGGACATAGCAGTGTCAGCCTGTAAATATAGGCCACAGGCATCTGACACTCCTGGATGGATTGAAGGACCAAAAGTATTGGAGGAAAGAAGATAGGAGACATGGATCACCGGAGAAGTGAGTACAATTTTCCTTCTATTGTGGGGAACTAGCTATGTTTGCTTAAAGATTTATTGAATTTGTTTTAGAATGATTAGGTAGCAGGACGGCTGATTATCGAGGCATTGTTTCCAGTATGTCTGATGTGCAGATGCCTAAACAAGTAATAGAGTGAACACCTACCTATACCTCTTTGGGCCAATATATATCCGATAAAAATATAGATATGTGATTTGGTAGGGTTAGCAGCCTCTATACACACACATATATATATATATATATATATATATATATATATATATATATATATATATATATATATGTTATAAATAGCATGTGAATTCCTTACTGGTGTACTAAACACCACATGTAATTTTACTTTCTGTTTCTTCCTTTTCTAAGTGTGGTTATATGTAAACATGTAAAACCTTTAATAAAAACTATTGTTCAAAAGAAATAAATAAAATTTATTGAATGTGCAATTTGCAAGAACCAGTCCTGCTGATAATGGACTTTACTTGCACCCACATGGGACAGAATACAATTTATTTAAAATATCAATCTTTATTTACAATGCTTTAAAAGTAACGCTTCATGCATTAGTAAATTATTGTTAAAAACAATCTCACAATTGTTATATGATACATAGGTCCCAGTTGGGACCACTTATACAGACACCTCCTATTAATGTAATCATACTCAAGACTAAAAGAGTGGAGGTGTGTGTATTTTCATCCTCTGGTTGACGTGTTTCACTGATTGCATAGCTTCCTCAGAACCAACTTACAGAGTATAATATTCTGAAATAGTATAGCGTAGAGTCACACAAGTTAAAAAAAAAAAGTCTGTTGGGCGTACACAAGGGCTCGACTCCTCAATGTATCTCAAAACTATGATAGTATAAAACGACCTATCTATCCATAGTGCATTACCCAATATCCTCTGTCTGCCAGGTTATATGTCCGTCTGCCCCCTTGGTGGCAGAAGGACATATAACCTAGCAGACGAATGATACAGGGAGACCTTTTGCAAGTGTGTTCGATGCTCGACAGTATGTTTGATGCTGTATCTTGATGTCACTTTTTGAGAGGGCAGTGCAGAGTTCCATATTACAAGATAATGTTAAAGGTTTGGATATATGTTTCCATCTACATCTATATCAATATATTCATCTTCCTTTATCAAGACCTGTTGGGCGATATTGACTTTTCCTTTTGAATGTTAGAAACCCCTATATGGATATCAGATTATGCACTATGGATAGTTAGATACATCTATACTATCATAGTTTTGAGATACATTGAGGAGTCGAGCTTTTGTGTATGCCCACCAGACGTTTTATGACATATGTGTCTCTCTGCTATACTGTTTTAGAATATGATATTTTGTAAGTTGGTCCTGAGGAAGCTATGCAATCAGCGAAACGCGTCGACCAGTGGATGAAAATACACACACCTCCACTCCTTTAGTCTTGAGTATTATTACATTAGTATGAGGTGTTTGTATAAGTGGTCCAAACTGGGACCTACTGTATGTATCATATAACAATTGTGAGATTTTATTGTTTTTACTAATAATTTACTAATGCATTGAGTGTTGTGTTACTTTTAAAGCAATGTAAATAAAGACTGATATTTTTAACAAATTGTATTCTGTCTCATGTGGGTGCCAGGAAAGTCCATTATCGGCAGGACTGGTTCCTGCCAATTGTATATTGGCTAGGAAAATTTGGATGTGGCATGGGTAGAGGTCTTCTCTTTTTTTTTTCATAAAGCTTTATTAAACTATGGCCTCCCAACAAAAAATATGTGCTGTAGCACTTAATTATACGTTTATTACAGCTTTCTCCTAGCCCCCCCCCGGCAAAGTAATGCAACTTCCCGTGATGGGGTGGCAAGGATGCTACAGATGCTCCAGAAGGTGTGGCTATCAGCATTGTCACTGCTCATTCACAAAGCCTGCACTTTGTCAATCAGTGCCTGGCCAAATCTAGTCCTGCCTACTGCTTTCTGAATAGACAGCACTGCCTCTGTTGCTGAAGCCAACTCACTGTGAGCTGCAGTGTCTAGGAGGGGGAGCGTGGCAAAGACAAATGAAGGAAAATTAGGCTCAAGAAAAGAATTTTTTTTTCTTACTATATGAGGCTTGTGCATGACATAGTAACTGGATTTGGGATTGATAACATTAATCATATTTATTAAACACTTCCAACTTAAGTCTTCTATTGGAAAACAGTTAAATCTGTGGATTTAGTTCCACAGGTTGTGGACAGAAGGCAGAGCTGAGGCTTAATTGTTAGACCCCTTTCACACTGGGGCGTTTTTCAGGCGTCTTTCAGGCACTTTAGCGTTAAAAAAAGCGCCTGTAAAGCGCCTGAAATAAGCCTTATCTGCAATCCCAATGTGAAAGCCCGAGTGCTTTCACACTGAGACCCCTTTCACACTGGGGCGTTTTTCAGGTGCATTAGCGTTAAAAAAAGCACCTGAAAGAAGCCTCATCTGCAAATCTTAATGTGAAAGCCCGAGTGCTTTCACACTGGGTCGCTGTGCTGGCAGGGCGTAAAAAAAAGTCCTGCAAGCAGCTTCTTTGCAGCGCTTTCATGTTTTTGCCCCGGGGCTGGGTGCGCAGATGGCCTGAGCCCTTTAACACTGCCAGCGCCCGAAAAACGCCTGAAAAACGCCCCAGTGTAAAAGAGGTCCTAAGCGGCGCTTTACCAGCGTTTTTCGGGCACTGGCAGTGTGAAAGGGCTCGGGTTTTTACATTGGGATTGCAGATGAGGCTTCTTTCAGGCGCTTTACAGGCTTTTTTTTTTAACGCTAAAGCACCTGAAATACGCCTGAAAAACGCCCCAGTGTGAAAGGGGTCTTATAGGAGGTTGAGTTTAATGCTTCTCTTCCAAATACACTTAATCCTGCAATCAGCTAATGGTCCATACACAAGATCAGAACATCGTACGAAAAATGCCGCTTGATATACGATCGTACAATAATCTGATCGTTAGTACACAGCTTTTGAGAGCTGATCGCGACAATTCATGCAAAATTATCCGATGGGACAAGCGCAATTTTTTTTTCTCGTACGATACAGATCGTACGATTTTAGTTTAATCAGTACCATTGTCATTCAAAAATACAAAAAAAAAAAAAAAAATACACTACAACACATTACATCACTTCCGAATTTTTATTCTGTCTTACGAGAATTTGTGTAACTTTAATAACCTCTTAATTTTTGATGTGAGACTGGCATGCAAAAAAAATAACACAATAAAAAAATGGACAATCCTTCGTCTGATAATCTCATCGTGTGTACCAGGCTTTAGTCTGTCACTTTGTCCATTCAGGTGAATGTGACAGGTTCTATTGATTTCTTTTTCTAGTCCTTCCCCAGGGTGACAGCGCTGCTCTTTCAAACTTATAATATACAGAGTGAGCGATGTCACCCTAGGATGGGAAGTGTGTTATTGGCAGGATCACCATGTGAATAATGAAGGAAGAAAAACTTAAAAAAAAAAAAAAACGGCAAAAATAATACAGTCACCACATTTAGGGAATATACAATATCAAATTTTTGTTCTTGGGTTTGATACACTTTAAAGACCAATGCAATTATATTAATATGTGAAAACTCCAATCTATTACATTCTACTATAAGTTTTAATATATTTGAACCATTTTTTTCCCCATAACTTCCTTCTCTTTGTTCAGCTACCACGTTTTGAAGATAATGATGTTGATGTTTGAACACAGTGTGGGGGCTACAGATGAGCTTATATCTGTTGACTCAGATTTCTTTCCATAGAAGTGTCTGTTTTCCCAGCAAAATGCTACCAGCCAGGCTTCCCATAAAGTACATTTGTACAGTATTGCTCAGGGTGCATGCCAGGCAGTTCAAAGAAGAGCACAGGGCATGCAAAGCACACGGTTGCACTGGCAGCAGGATACACAGACATGCTTCCTAGCTCTTGGCTTTACCAGTGGGGCTTCAGCGAAACAAACTGCAAAAACAGCTCTAAGCATGTGTGTCATGACAAGTCCTGGCAAAGGTTTCATACTGAGAGAAGCATTTTAATTGGAACAAATGTTTTAAGCTAACAAGTTTCCCTTTCCAATAGACCAACTGGCAACGAAAGCAATATCAGCATTTCCTTTCACAAATAACAGATCATTATTCCTATAAAACTGAGAACTAATTCAAGGAGCTAGTAATTATACTGTATGTATGTATATATATATATATAAAAAAATATATCTATATCTATCTATCTATCTATCTATCTATCTATCTATCTATCTATCTATCTATCTATCTATCTATCTATCTATCTATCTATCTATAGATAAGAGAGAGAGAGAGAGAGAGAGAGAGAGGGGGAGAGGGGGAGAGGGGGAGAGGGGGAGAGGGGGAGAGGGGGAGAGAGAGAGAGAGAGAGAGAGAGATCTTTTTTATTTCCATTTGCTTTACATGTATAGTCTCCAGTAATACTTTCATGACCAGTTGAAACCTTGATGCACAGACACCAAATTCACCAACATCAGTATAAGTCGGTTTTTACAATAACTCTACATAACTAATTTGCTTATCTAAACAATTTTCACTTTGTTTTAAAGACACATAAGGCTTTTATTTGGCAATCTGTTTTAATAAATGCCCAGCTCAGGTTTCTTTATTTAGGCTTTCTACTGTAATTGTATTTGATAATTACAATCTTACACTGAAGTACGCTGCCATCTTTAGGCTGCAGTGGCATCTACAAGCAGAGAGAGTATTTGTAAACAATCCTTCAGCCTGTATTTAATCACTTGCCATCTAAGCTTTTTCTGGAACTTTTTGTTTATAAGTCAGTAATTTTTGCTAGAAAATTACTTATAACCTTCAAACATTATTTTTTTTTTTAGCAGAGACCCAATGGGAATAAAATGGCGATTGTTGCAATTTTTTATGTCACACGGTATTTGCGCAGCACTTTTACAAACAATTTTGTTTTCGGAAAAATACACAATAAATAAAACATTAAAAAAGACACAATATTTACCCCATTTTTTTTGTATAATGTGAAAGATGATGTTATGGCAAGTAAATAGATACCTAACATGTCATGCTTTAAAATTGCACACACTAGTGGAATGGCGACAAACTACGATACTTAAAAATCTCTATAGGTGATGCTTTAAACGGCTTAACAGGTTACCTGTTTAGAACTACAGAGGAGGTCTAGAACTAGAAATATTGCTCTTGCTCTAACGTTCGTGGTGATACATCACTGTGTGGTGCGAATACCGTTTACATATGCGATATGCATGTGCAACTTACATATGCATTCCCTTCTGCACGCGAGCACAGATGGATGGGGGCGCTTTCAATTATCTTTTTTTTCTTTTCTTTTTTTTTACACTGTCCCTTTTGATTTTTTGATTTTTGATTTTTATCACTTTTATTTATATTACAAGGAATGTAAACATCCCTTGTAATAGAAATAAGGATGACAGGTCCACTTTATGGAGAAATCTGGGATCAAAAAGACCCCAAACCTCTTCTTTAACTTTAACCACTTCAGCAACGGAAGAATTTACCCCCTTCCTGACCAGTGCGTTTTTTGCGATTCGGCACTGCGTCGCTTTAACTGACAATTGCGCGGTCGTGCGACGTGGCTCCCAAACAAAATTGACATCCTTTTTTTCCCACAAATAGAGCTTTCTTTTGGTGGTATTTGATCACCTCTGCGATTTTTATTTTTTATGCTATAAACAAAAAAATAGCAACAATTTTGAAAAAAACGCATTATTTTTTACTTTTTGCTATAATAAATATCCCCAAAAAATATTTAAAAAATTTTTTTCCTCAGTTTAGGCCGATACGTATTCTTCTACATATTTTTGGTAAAAAAAAAAATCGCAATAAGCGTTTATTTATTGGTTTGCGCAAAAGTTATAGCGTTTACAAAATAGGGGATAGTTTTATGGCATTTTTATTATTATTTTTTTTTTTTACTAGTAATGGCGACGATCAGCGATTTTTATTGTGACTGCGACATTATGGCGGACACATCGGACATTTCTGACACATTTTTGGGACTATTGTCATTTATACAGCAATCAGTGCTATACAAATGCACCGATTCCTGTGTAAATGACACTGGCAGTGAAGGGATTAACCACTAGGGGGCTAGGGAGGGGTTAAGTATGACCTAGGGAGTGTTACTAACTGTGGGGGGGCGTGGCTACATGTGACACATCACTGATCTCTGCTCCCGATCACAGGGAGCAGAGATCAGTGACACTGTCACTAGGCAGAATGTCCGTTCGTCCTCTCCGTGAGGCGATCGCAGGTATCCCTGCGGCGATCGAGTCCACGGGACCCGCGACCCGACTCACGGAGCTTCCGGCCAGCGCGCACGCAATGGCACGGTGGCAAATTCAAAGGGTCGTACGGGTACGCCCATTTGCCCAGCCGTGCCATTCTGCCAACGTACATCGGCGTGCGCCGGTCAGGAACCGGTTAAAAGCAAAATATCAAAACAAAAAATTTTTTTTTGGATCTTTTGCTTTAAAAAAAATTACTTCCAGCCTGGACCAGAAGTGACATCATGTTGTTGCTCCCGTCTTCCAAGGCCATAGAGGCGATCAAAGAGTATCTACTCTTTAATCGCCTAGGGGAGCAGCCGGCCACACCGTCAAATTGTTTCTTGGGTCAACCGGTAGAAACAGTAAGCCAGAGAAACATCGGCGAGTGGAAAACGTTCTAGTGGCTCATGAGCTGCTCGGAATGGTTTAATGGGAAAGCCAGCCGCCGGCTGCAAAACACAATACCGGGGTTATGGCTGATATCTTCAGCCATAATCCCAGTAAACCACTTGCAAGCCGCAATGTATATACGTATTGTGGTCGGCAAGTGGTCACCATGACTTTTCTAAGGGAAATTCTGGAGCTGTCACAAACAGTGGGGGTCGGGTAACTAGAAATGTACATAGGTCTGCAGCCCTAGGTCTAAGATCGAATAATAATTAAAATTCTTAAGGCATGGGACCTGTTCCTGAGAAAGTTGATAGCCAGAGTGCAGATGCCTTGGAATTAAGCTGGCCATACATTTTTCAATATCATTGTACAATGCCTGTTGGATTTACCAACAACTATAGAATGCAAAGATCTAACATATGAAAGGTAGGCAAAGTTTTGGAATTTAAAGGTTACCTTTAAGTCCATCTCACTTGACCACTGATTCAAAGCAAGTTGTAAGTACCAGTAAAAAAAAAAAAAAAAATGACAGATTTGATATGCGGGTTCAAACATACTGTATATCAAAATGAAAAAAATCAGTTGTCACTTGTGATATACGGTATGTGGGTTGTTTTATTTGTTTAAGGTGAAAGGTGCCCATATCAAGAATGTTTTCCTGCCAAGAGATTCTCTTCAAGTTTGAGGCAATATAACTCTAGCATGGTTTAATTATTTTATGTGCTTTATTTTTATGCCCTCTGACCACTGCATACACACTTTGCATTCAAAATTCTGGAAACATATGACACTGACCATTGTACTGAGATCAGTAGGATGTAGGGCAGTGTACAGAGGTCAGTAGGAAGTAGGGCAGTGTACAGAGGTCAGTAGGAAGTAGGGCAGTGTACAGAGGTCAGTAGAACATAGGACAGTGTACAGAGGTCAGTAGGATGTAGGGCAGTGTACAGAGGTCAGTAGGATGTAGGGCAGTGTACAGAGGTCAGTAGGATGTAGGGCAGTGTACAGAGGACAGTAGGATGTAGGGCAGTGTACAGAGGTCAGTAGGATGTAGGGCAGTGTACAGGGGTCAATAGGATGTAGGGAAGTTAACAGAGGTCAGTAGGATGTAGGGAACTCTACAGAGGTCAGTAGTAAGTGGGGAAGTGTACAGAGGTCAATAGGACGTAGGGCAGTGTACAGAGGTCAGTAGGAAGTAGGACAGTGTACAGAGGTCAGTAGGATGTAGGGCAGTGTACAGAGGTCAGTAGGACATAGGGCAGTGTACAGAGGTCAGTAGGATGTAGGGCAGTGTACAGAGGTCAGTAGGACATAGGGCAGTGTACAGAGGTCAGTAGGAAGTAGGGCAGTGTACAGAGGTCAGTAGGAAGTAGGGCAGTGTACAGGGGTCTGTAGGATGTAGAGCAGTGTACAGAGGCCAGTAGGATGAAGGGCAGTGTACAGAGGTCAGTGGGATGTAGGGAACTCTACAGAGGTCAGTAGTATATAGGGCAGAGTACAGAGGTCAGCAATATGTAGGATAATGTACAGAGGACTGTAGGATGTGAAGCAATGTACAGAGGTCAGTAGTAAGTAGGGAAGTGTACAGAGGCCAGTAGTAAGTAGGGCAGTGTACAGAGGTCAGTAGTAAGTAGGGCAGTGTACAGAGGTCAGTAGTATGTAGGGCAGTGTACAGAGGTCAGCAGTATGTAGGGCAGTGTACAGAGGTCAGTAGTATGTAGGGCAGTGTACAGAGGTCAGTAAGATGTAGGGCAGTGTACAGAGGTCAGTAAGATGTAGGGCAGTGTACAGAGGTCAGTAAGATGTAGGGCAGTGTACGGAGGTCAGCAGTATGTAGGGCAGTGTACAGAGGTCAGCAGTATGTAGGGCAGTGACAGAGGTCAGCAGTATGTAGGGCAGTGTACAGAGGTCAGTAGTATGTAGGGCAGTGTACAGAGGTCAGCAGTATGTAGGGCAGTGTACAGAGGTCAGTAGTATGTAGGGCAGTGTATAGAGGTCAGTAGTGTGTAGGGCAGTGTATAGAGGTAAGTAGTATGTAGGGCAGCGTACAGAGATCAGTAGTAGGTAGAGCAGTGTACATAGGTCAGTAGGATGTAGGGTAGATTACAGAGGTCAGTAGCAGGTCAGGGCATGGGGGGGTCAGGAGGGCACAGTACAGGGGTTCAGGAGGACATAGTATGTGGGATCAGGAGGGCACAATATGGGGGTTAGGAGGGTACAGTACTGGGTTAGCAAGGTGGAGTGCGGGAGTTATGAGGGCACAGTACAGGAGTCAGGAGGTCACAGTATGGAGTCAGGGGGGCAAAGTATGGGGTCAGGAGAGGAAAGTATGGGGGCAGGAGGGCACAGTACAGAGGGCAGGAGGACACAGTGCGGGGGTCAGGAGGTCACACTATGAGGTCAGGAGAGGAAAGTATGGGGGCAGGAGGACACAGTGCGGGGGTCAGGAGGGCACAGTACAGGGGAGTTAGGAGGGCACACTACAGGGGGCAGAAATCTATAATACAGAAACTGTTTCCTCAAGCAGAGCAGTGCAGGGAATCATGGAATCTTCTGTCACAGATCTTACCTGTTCTGACGCACTGTCATTTGGCCAAATATACAATCCTGAATGAAATTTCCCTCCCTATCTAGGAGTTCAGGAAGAACCCCGAGGTGGAACATGTTACTGCTGTTGCTCATGTGGGCAGGATGTATACTACTCCGATCCCCGCTGGTCCTCCTCTCCTGTCCATCCCAGGTGCTTGTATGTGACATATCAAATGGGAAGGACAGGAGAAGAAGGCCATCGGGGATCAGGGCAGTACACATTAGGGTTGCACATATACCGGTTTCTAACCAGCGAGTACGAGTACCGAAACTTGTACTTAAGTACTCACCGATACCAAGTACCGATACCTTTGCGGTGCAATTTGAGCCTATACAAAATGAATGGGCTCAAATAACGCTGCAAAGAATCGCATTCAATTTGAACAGGAAAGTGGTGTGATTCCTATTGGAATCGCATGCGGTTTCCCCGCACAGCTCTTATGTGAGCCCAGGCTAAGATCACCATGGCAAGCCTGGGTTCACACAAGAGTGGTGTGTGAAACCGCATGTGATACGGACAGGAATCACACCTAATTTCTTTTCAAAGCACTTGCAATTCTTTGCAGTGCGATTTGAGCCCATTAATTTTATATGTGCTCAAATCATACTGCAAAGGTACTCATGTAAATGCTTAGTATCAGCACTGATATCGATACCGGTATCGGTATCAGTGCAACCCTAGTATACATGCCACCCACACAAGCAGCAGCAGTAAAATGCTCCATCTCAGGTGTTCTTCCTGAACTGCTGTAGAGTGCCAGAATTTGCTAGGGGAAGGTGGGGAGGAGATTTTTTTTTGGATTGTATATTTAACCCAATGACAGGCTGCTGCTGGTCCTGAGGCCCTGATTCTGGAACACTTCTCTGGACATGGCCATCGCCCGACAGATTAGTAAAAAGTGTGACTGTCCCAACAAATCCGGAATAGTTGACAAGTATGCCTTAATCCTTTTAATTAAGTTTTCAGACAAGTGTTAGCGCTCTGTCTATATTTTATATGCAGAAAACCATGTAGAAGAGTTTAATTTTTTAAATTATACTTAGCCTTGAAATTTCTGAGCAACTTTTCGACTGTGACAGTAATTAAGGCATATTTTGTGGATACGAGGATTGCAGCATATTTTTGCAGTGTATAGGTGCATAGGTCCCAGACTATTATGCCAAATATTCAGCGGAATCAGCGCAATACCTTTCCTCTTTGGTGTATATCACAGCCCAATATTGTCTAAAACACAGCAAAGATGGAAAAGTACAACATTACAACAAGTCATAAGCCATAAAGCAAAGTGCAACTCCACTGACCACACCTGCTTTTGGCCAATCCTTCAAGTGTCCACCACACGTGTACTTTGCATGCCACATTTTTTTTCTGAAACCCCTCAAGATGTCCCTCATAATTTATTTGGATTGTTGAAATTATGTATTTTTTGGTATATCAGGAACAGATCTACCTATAGATAAGGACCAGCATAATAGCCTCTTGCTATTCAAATGCCAGCTCCTAGGTTTGTCATAATTGAAATAGTGTTGTGTTTTAGTGGAAGAGCCTACAAAAAAATGCTTGGGCCCCCTCTTAAACTACTGATGGCCTAATAAGGAAAGTACCAGTTAGATGTTGCATTTGTATAATTTGTATTTAACACTCACCATTGCATGGACTTTTCTGTGAAAATGTTTGATTGTATCAAGCACTAATAAATGTAATGGTGAGTAATTGAAACACGAAGCACAGCCTACATGCTCAGTACTTTAGTTTCTCATCCGTACATTGCTGTAGGGCACCAGTCCACTCTAGTCTTTGATGGTCATCTGGTAACCAGGGAACCCCTATTTGTGATGCAGGAGAGCCATTCTCAAACACTTCCATTGAAGATTCTTTGCTGTGTCTCACATACAGAAAGCCACTAAAAATAATGTCTAAAGGTATGATGTCAAAAGGTCTTAAAATGGTTGTTAAGCCACTACTATAAAAAAAAACCCCATCCGCTCTGTAAGAATATGTGTCCCTGTGCCTGCGTTTTATAAAAAAAATATGCCCATCTGTACCTATATCAGAGCAGCTCCCGATGCTCACGTGACTCCTTGGCTCTCTCCTCTGCCCGGCTGATCCCCCGTCAGCCGGGGAGGAGGGGAATGGAGGAGAGAGAGAGCCGAGGAATCATGTGAGCACCAGGATCTGCTCTGATATAGGTACAGATTGGCATATTTTTATATAACACAGGCACAGGGACACATATTGTTATGTTACAGAGGGGATGGAAGGTTATTTTAATTATGAGAGCACAGCAGGGGGGCAGAGGGCGGGCACTGACATGAGCAGACAGGCAGGGAGGGAGGGGAGAGAGAACAGTGAAGGACAGAGCAGGGCTGCGGATGACAGAGGCGCGTAAACTGACCACGGCATCAGGGCTCAGCAGCCATGATAAACCGTTGCCAGTTTACAGGGGGGAGGGCAGAACCAGGCAGGATCAGCCAGTTTTTTTGGTGATAAAAGGGGCCAAATTACACATTCATGCTTTAAGGGAACAGGATCTGCTTTTTTTTTTTTTTTTTTAGGTTAACAAACACTTTAAGAGTTTAGGTCTGATTGATAATGCAGAGGGGACACATGCAGGGAGTTAAATTGTGCTAGACATGTGCATGACGATAAAATTAGTTTAGTTTTGTTTTAATTCGTTAATCTAGTTATTTTGTTTTGTTAAATTTGGTTGTGTCATTCAATTCGTATTCGGAATTCGTATTAGTAATTTTTCAAATATTCTTCAAATTTACTTTAGAAACGTTCAAATTGATAAATTTTGAATCGGCCGAATCGAAAACTTTTGATTTTTTTTTTCCGATTCGAATGTGGCAAAAAATCTTCATCAAATTATTACAATGACTCTTTAAATCACCATTGGCTTATTTAAAACAGCATTATTTGGAAATGGTACTCTAATACCACACGGGGGGGTTATTTACGAATAGCAAATCCACTTTGCACTGCAAGTGCACTTAGAAGTGCAGTCGCTCTAAATCTAAGGGGTAGATCTGAAAGTAGTGGAAGCTCTGCTGATTTTATCATCCAATCATGTGCAAGCTAAAATGCTGTTGTTTTTTATTTTCCTTGCATGTCCCCCTCGGATCTACAGCGACTTTACTTCCAAGTGCACTTTAAGATGCACTTGCAGTGCAAAGTGGATTTTCCTTTCGTAAATAACCCCCAGGGAGTTATTTACGAAAGGCAAATCCACTTTGCACTAAAAGTGCAAACTACAAGTGCAAAGTGCACTTGGAAGTGCAGTCACTGTAAATCTGAGGGGTAGATCTGAAATGAGGGGAAGCTCTGCTGATTTTATTATCCAATCATGTGCAAGCTAAAATGCTGTTTTTAACTTTCCTTCCCTGTCCCCCTTAGATCTACAGTGACTGCACTTCCAAGTGAACTTCCAATGCAATTTCAAGTGCACTTTGCACTTGTAGTTTGCACTTGTAGTGCAAAGAGGATTTGCCTTTAGTAAATAACCCCCACAGTATTTGACTTCAGCAATATGTATACAGTTAGAATTCGACTGGAGTTCGATGTAAAATTAGATTCGAATTTCAGTCCGAATTTGTGAAATTTGGACGAATTTCGTTTTGTTATTCGGAAAAATTTGTTTATATTGTAATTCAGGTATTCGGATATATCCGAATCTCCGAATAACGAAAAATTTGACTGAATATTAATTTGAAACAAACCGCACATGTCTACATGGTACAAGCTTCAGAAACAATAACCACAGTAACCCCATGAGGTGAGTAAACATTGTGGTATTAGCACAGTGTTTTCTGGATAGCATTAAAGGGGTTGTAAAGGTATACATTTTTTCACCTTAATGCATTCTATGCATTAAGATGAAAAAACTTTTGACAATACCGGCGCCCCCAGCCCCCACCCCCCCGTTTTACTTACCTGACACCTCGAAACTCAGCCGCTCGCTCCCGACCTCCAGTTCGCTGCTCAGCCTGGTTGCTGATTGGCTATAGTGGATGGATTGAAAGCAGCGCAGCCATTGGCTCGCGCTGCTGTCAATCACATCCAATGACGCCGGGGGGCGGGGCCGAGTGATACAGCGAGCGGCTATAGCTGCCGGCTGTATCACGGGAGTGCGCCCGCAATAACTAACCACCATGCGAGGGAGCTCGCATTAAGGTGGTTAGTTCTTGCGGGGAGGAGCTGAAACAGCCGCCGAGGGACCCCAGAAGACCAGGTTCGGGGCCACTCTGTGCAGAACAAGCTGCACAGTGAAGGTAAGTATAACATGTTTGTTATTTAAAAAAAAAAAAAAAAAATTACCTTTACAACCCCTTTAATACCTCGCTGATTGGATTCACTTGTTGCCTATCCTTTAGTCTTGGTAAGATGTCATTGTTTGGGTAAACTCTGCTCTCAATAACATTTGCAGAGTTATAAGTGTTTTGCAAAACATTTAGGAAGAAGGAAGTTAAATTCACACAAATAATTTCCCCTTGCAGATGTGAAGTGAAAGGAGTGTAATGAAACAGCTGCTGTCTTCACCAACAAGTGTAGCTGAGTAAATCGTAGGAATTTAGAACCAATTAAGAAGGTTTTAATTAACCTGTCAAACCAGATAAATTAGCAGACGGCTTTTTCTTTTGTGTCATCAATGTGCTATTGGTGCCTGATTGTCACTGGTTACAATAATATAAAGTCTTAACTTCACAACATAGAAATAGTGTTCTCTCTTGTGTATATTATACTTCTCGACAGCAACAAGTAAAATATGCTTTATCTAGAAATGCCCTCTACAAAGTGTGGTCTGTAACACCTTGAGGGGGTTTTTTACTAAAGGAAAATCCACTTTGCACTACAAGTGCTCTGCAAGTGCACTTGGAAGTGCAGTCGCTGTAGATCCGATGGGGGCATGCAAGGAAAATAAAAAAACAGCATTTTAGCTTGCACAAGATTGGCAGTGCACTTGTAGTGCAAAGTGGATTTGCCTTTCGTAAATAACCCCCATAGTGAAGACTATGGGGGTTATTTACGAACAGCAAATCCACTTTGCACTACACGTGCACTTGGAAGTGCAGTCGCTGTAGATCTGAGGGGGACATGCAAGGAAAATAAAAAACAGCATTTTAGCTTGCACATGATTGGATGATAAAATCAGCAGAGCTTCCCCTCATTTCAGATCTACCCTTCAGATTTACAGCGACTGCACTTCCAAGTGCACTTGTAGTGCAAAGTTGATTTGTCTTTCGTAAATGACCCCCTATGTATGAAGGGGCTAATGGAATCAAAAAGCTTTTCATATGAATCAACACATACACATGTAATGCATTCATAAAACACAAGAGGGGTTATTTACTAAAGGCAAATCCACTTTGCACTACAAGTGCACTTGGAAGTAAAGTCGCTGTAGATCTGAGGGGGACATGCAAGGAAAATAAAAAACAGCATTTTTGCTTGCACATGATTGAATGATAAAATCATCAGAGCTTCCACTCATTTCAGAGCTCCCCCTCAGATCTACAGTGACTGCACTTGTAGTGCAAAGTGGATTTGCCTTCAGTAAATCAACCCCAAGGTATTTGCATGTATCATTCCATCTCATACCCTAAAAGTAAAAGGAGAAGTCGATGGGGGTTATTTACGAAAGGCAACTCCACTTTGCACTTGCCCTTGGAAGTTCAGTCGCTCTAAATCTAAGGGGTAGATCTGAAATGAGGGGAAGCTCTGCTGATTTTATCATCCAATCATGTGCAAGCTAAAATGCTGTTTATTACTTTCCTTGAATGTCCTCCTCGGATCTACAGCGACTGCACTTCCAAGTGCACTTTCAGTGCAAAGTGGATTTTCCTTTAGTAAATAACCCCCAATGAATCAAAGAAAAGACTGGACGGCCGCACTCTATTGACACCTTTATTGAAGACGGTTTAAAAATTCTTCTGGTACAAAGACATCAGAGGCACAGAATCAATGAAAAGCTGACATGTTTCACGCCACTATGGGGTGCTTAGTCATAGCTGTTGGAAGATGGAATGACCATACATATATATGGGGATGAGAAAAAAGTTGATCAAACAGGAAATCCTTCTGATGGACCACCCACATGGATATGTCAGTCCAAACTCCTGGACACATACAAAACACCTGGAGTCATGCAGGTGCATGGGATATCTTAATTAATTTAAACACGAAATCCCAAAATAACCTGATAGACATACCTGATGTATCGTGCAACACAAAAATGCATGATGAACAAACATAATGGGGGTTATTTTCGAAAGGCAAATCCACTTTGCACTGCAAGTGCACTTGAAAGTGCAGTCTCTGTAGATCTGAGGGGACGATCTGAAATGAGGGGAAGCTCTGTTGATTTTATCATCCAATCATGTACAAATGCTGTTTTTTATTTTCCTTGCATATCCCCCTCGGATCTACAGAGACTTTACTTCCTTATGCACTTGCAGTGCAAAGTGGATTTTCCTTTAGTAAATAAGTAAATAACCCCCAATATGTAATTATTCAATGAACAAAAGATGAAGAAAGTAAAAAAAAAATGAAATACTGTGATTATCACAGTTATATGTACATAGTAGTACCAGAATCAGTGACATATTTTACATTACAATATCATTGATATACAGTATCTCACAAAAGTGAGTACACCCCTGACATTTTTGTAAATATTTTATTATATCTTTTCATGTGACAACACTGAAGAAATGACACTTTGCTACAATGTAAAGTAGTGAGTGTACAGCTTGTATAACAGTGTAAATTTTGCTGTCCCCTCAAAATAACTCAACACACAGCCATTAATGTCTAAACCGCTGGCAACAAAAGTGAATACACCCCTAATGAAAATATCCAAATTGGGCCCAAAGTGTCAATATTTTGTGTGGCTTTTCCAGCGCTGTCTTAACCCTCTTGGGCATGAAGTTCACCAGAGCTTCACAGGTTGCCACTGGAGTCCTCTTCCACTCCTCCATGACGGCATCACGGAGCTGGTGGATGTTAAAGACCTTGCACTCCTCCACCTTCTGTTTGAGGATGCCCCACAGATGCTCAACAGGGTTTAGGTCTGGAGACATGCTTGGCCAGTCCATCACCTTTACCGTCAGCTTCTTTAGCAAGGAAGTGGTCATCTTGGAGGTGTGTTTGGGGTCGTTATCATGTTGGAATACTGCCCTGCGGCCCAGTCTCCAAAGGGAGGGCATCATGCTCTGCTTCAGTATGTCACAGTACATGTTGGCATTCATGGTTCCCTCAATCAACTGTAGCTCCCCAGTGCCGGCAGCACTCATGCAGCCCCAGACCATGACTCTCCTACCACCATGCTTGACTGTAGACAAGACACACTTGTCTTTTTACTCCTCACCTGTTTGCCGCC
Organism: Lithobates clamitans; assembly: GCA_037952925.1. Taxonomy (NCBI): domain Eukaryota; kingdom Metazoa; phylum Chordata; class Amphibia; order Anura; family Ranidae; genus Lithobates; species Lithobates clamitans. Next base: position 9,106,197 of record JBBGZY010000014.1, read on the forward strand.
ACACACGCTTGACACCATCTGAACTCATTAAGTTTATCTTGGTCTTATCAGACCACAGGACATGGTTTCAGTAATCCATGTCCTTAGTCTGCTTGTCTTCAGCAAACTGTTTGCTGGCTTTCTTGTGCATCATCTCTAGAAGAGGCTTCCTTCTGGGATGACAGCCATGCAGACCAATTTCATGCAGTGTGCTGCATATGGTCTGAGAACTGACAGGCTGACCCCTCACCCCTTCAACCTCTGCAGCAACGCTGGCAGCACCCATACGTCTATTTCCCAAAGACAACCTCTGGATATGATGCTGAACACGTGCACTCAACTTCTTTGGTCAACCATGGCGAGGCCTGTTCTGCGTGGAACCTGTCCTGTTCAACCGCTGTATGGTCTTGGCCACTGTGCTGCAGCTCAGTTTCAGGGTGTTGGAATTCTTCTTTTAGCCTAGGCCATCTTTATGTAGAGCAACAATTCTTTTTTTCAGATCCTCAGAGAGTTCTTTGCCATGAGGTGCCACGTTGAACTTCCAGTGACCAGTATGAGGGAGTGAGAGCAATAACACCACATTTAACACACCTGCTCCTCAGTCACACCTGAGACCTTGTAACACTAATGAGTTAAAGGACACCGGGGAGGGAAAATGGCTACTTGGGCCCAATTTGGGCATTTTCACTTAGGGGTGTACTCACTTTTGTTGCCAGTGGTTTAGACATTAATGGCTGTGTGTTGAGTTATTTTGAGGGGACAGAAAATTTACACTGTTATACAAGCTGTACACTCACTACTTTACATTGTAGCAAAGTGTCATTTCTTCAGTGTTGTCACATGAACAAATATAATCAAATATTTACAAAAATGTGAGGGGTGTACTCACTTTTGTGAGATACTGTATATCAATGATATTGTAATGTAAAATATGTCACTGATTCTGGTACTACTATGTACATATAACTGTGATAATCACAGTATAGGAGGAATAACATAACTTTAGTCTGTCAATTATCTTATTTAATGGAAAAAATCCTTGAAATCCCAGATAAAGAGAGGATCCCGTGGGGACACACAAATAGGGAATGTATATAAACAAGCTGATGGGGACATGCAGATATCACCGATATGTGAAAAGATAAAACCAGTATACAGGCAGGGGTTATAAATGGAATCGTAATGGCGTTCCTACAGTAGTGTCTACAAAAATCTACATGTGTGGCTACAAATATATAAAAATATATACATAAGGGGGTTTATTTCCGAAAGGCAAATCCACTTTGCACTAGAAGTGCAAACTACAAGTGCAAAGTGCACTTGAAATTGCACTTGGAAGTGCAGTAGCTGTAGATCCGAGGGGGACATGCAAGGCAAATAAAAAAACAGCATTTTAGCTTGCACATGATTGGATGATAAAATCAGCAGAGCTTCCCCTCATTGCAGATACCCCCCCCCCCCCCAGATTTACAGCGACTGCACTTCCAAGTGCACTTTCAGTGTAATTTCAAGTGCACTTTGCACTTGTAGTTTGCACTCTTAGTGCAAAGTGGATTTGCCTTTCGTAAATAACCCCCTATATGTATAATTGGCATATCTTATTTCTATTTATAGTTACCAAATGCATCCGATGCACTAAATATAGAAGTCCTAAGTTTAGGATAGTGAGCAAAGCCATGCAAATATTTTCTTAAAGCCTTTAATTCAGGCTTGTTGGCTACTGTTGCAGAGAAGAAAAAACAATCAATAAGACTTTTAAAGGTACAACACCAATGATAGTTTAATATATTACAATCCAGAATTATATTTAGTAGAAAGATTTTATTTGTATAAAACATCATATATAATAGTGCATTCTACATTCCAAACCATACCGCAAAAAAAAAAAAGAAAAAACACCAAATTAGATCCATCCACATATTCAGTATATTGTAGAGTAGATGCTAAAAATATCAAAATTCTTACAGTATAGTTACAAATGTTGGGTCCAAAATGCTTTGACATGTTTTGTGGACAATCCACTTCTTTAGGAGGAATATTAAAGAGGTATCTACATTGCTTCGTATTCATAGAGTGCTCTCGTGCCTGTGTGTGTGCCAAATAGTAGGGATCCCATGAGCTAGCAAACATTCGGAGAGCTGACATAAATATCGTAGACTAGAAGACCATAGTGACATCACCACACATACTGATATAGAATAAAATAAGATAGATATACAATAAAGGTCTCCTGATGAGAAAGTAAAAAAATAGGATTATCAACAACAAAAGCAGAATTTTTTTCATTGTAACACAACTAGTAATATGCCAGAGAGTCTTTAGTAATATTATACACAATACACTGGGGTCAAAAAAGCTGTAAATATAAGGCTACAGTAGGATTATACTCCTAGTAATCAATATAATCCAGATTTGGAAGAAGTGTAAAACAAAAGGTCTTTTGAAGCGAGTGCCCATATGAATCTATTGGCAACCACCTCCACTAGTTCATGGACATTGTTGGCTTTTTGATTCCTTTGTAATGGTTTCCACGTATTGCATTGACGATAAACAACAAGCCGGAAAGATGTATACAGTTTGGAATAAATGGCTTTATAATGTTAGGTTTTATTTGTACTTTTTGTACTATACTATTGTATACATCGTACATTGTACTATAATACAAAGGTTCTGCATGTGCAGTTATTTGTTGGGGTATAAAGGAATGACTTGCAAAGCTCCGCTGACTATCCTGAAATAAACATTGACCCTCTTATTTTTTGGATATTTGACAGAATAAGACATGTGAATACCTTCTGCTGTAAAAAAAAGTCTTTACTGGGCTATACACTGATTTAATTGGAAAGCTGTTTAAATCCTTAAGTCCCGTCTCACGATAACCTTCACAGTTATACTTTCTTGTTGTCCCTCAAGCCCTACTCAATAGAAGCCATGGTTTCCATATACTGAACTAAAGATGGCCAACTAGCCTGGAATAGCTCTAGGCAGTTTGGAATAAATGGCTTTAGAATATTAGGGTGCATCTGTACTGTACACCAAGGGATCAGGATGTTAAGTTAACTATTGGGGCTGAAGAAATTATTTGGCTCCACCCAGTATCCCGAAAATAAAAATAATCTTGATATTTTTGGGGAATGTGTTGGAAGGATATATTTGAATACCTTCTGTTTTGAGAAGGCTCTACTGTGCTAACCTAAACATTAAATTTGTTTAATTGGGTATTTTTGCCCTGACTAGCTGTATTACACGCTTGGGGATTGTTTTTCTCTTCAGTGTACTGCCCTGCCCATGCCTACGTATCCTGTGCTCATTATGAATTAAACTTAGTGGCTACAATTTTCTTCCTTGTTGACATACATTTTCTAAATACAATTGTTCATTAACTCAAATACATTTAGCCATCTGTATTTGCTCATAGGAGGCGGGGAAATACTACAGTTTTATCCGGTGTTCCTCAATTAACAATTTGGAAAATTGGATTTTTTTTTACTTACCATAAAATCCTTTTGGAGTTCATTAACCACTTCAGCCCTGGAAGATTTTCCTGCTTAATGACCGGGCCATTTTTTACAATACGGCACTGCGTCGCTTTAACTGCACTTATTACTGTGTAAATGTCACTGGCAGGGAAGGGGTTAACACTAGGGAGGCGATCAAGGGGTTGAATGTGTTCCCTCGTGAGTGTTTCTTACTGTGGGGGGATGGGACTGACTGGGGGAGGAGACATATCGCTGTTTATAATTACTACAAGCAGCAGATCTGTCTCTTCTCTCCTGTCAGAATGAGGATTTGTGTGTTTACACGCACACAAATCCCCGTTTTAGCTCTTGTGCCCACGATCGCGGGTGGCCGGCGGCGATCACGCCCGCCGGCCACGTGCATTGGGTCCCCCACCATGCTATTACTCTTAAAGGAGCCGATGTACCCATACAGCAATTTGCGGGAACGTGCCACTTTGCTGACGTATATCAGCATGAGCCAGTCGGCAAGTGGTTAACCACTAAGCCACCGCCCACTGTCATATGACGGGGGGACGAGACATCTCTTGTTCTGGGCGGACGTCATATGACCTGATCGCCCTCCCGAGCCACTAGGGGGCGCGCGCGCCGCATCGCTCGGGACCCGGTGCGCGTGCCCGGCGGCCGCGATGTCCGCCGGGCACCCGCGATTGCCGGGTAACAGAGCAGGACCGTGGATCTGTGTGTGTAAACAGACAGATCCACGTCCTGTCAGGAGAGGAGACCGATGGTGTGTCCCTTGTACACAGGGACACCGATCGGTCTCCTCCCCTAGTGAGTCCCCTCCCCCTACAGTTAGAATAACCTCCCTAGGTCATACATTAACCCCTCGATCGCCCCCTAGTGTTAACCCCTTCCCTGCCAGTCACATTTACACAGTAATCAATGCATTTTTATAGCACGGATCGCTGTATAAATGTGAATGGTCCCAAAAATGTGTCAAAAGTGTCCGATATGTCCGCTGCAATATCGCAGTCACAAAAAAAATCGCAGATCGCCGCCATTACTAGTAAAAAATAAATAAATAAAAATGCTATAAATCTATCCCCTATTTTGTAGACGCTATAACTTTTGCGCAAACCAATCAATATATGCTTATCGCGATTTTTTTTTACCAAAAATATGTAGAAGAATACATATCGGCCTAAACTGAGGAAAAAATTTGTTACAAAAAAAAAAAAAATTGGATATTTATTATAGCAAAAAGTAAAAAATATTGTGTTTTTTCAAAATTGTTCCTCTTCTTTTGTTTATAGCTCAATAAATAAAAACCACAGAGGTGATCAAATACTTCCAAAAGAAATCTCTATTTGTGGGGAAAAAATGATAAAAATTTCATTAGGGTACAGTGTAACATGACCGCGCAATTGTCATTCAAAGTGCGACAGCGCTGAAAACTGAAAAATGGCTTGGGCAGAAAGGGGGTGAAAGTGCCCTGTATTGAGGTGGTTAAAGGACACAGGTCATACCCTTCTGTGTCAATGATCTTGCACCTAGTATTGCTTTATAGATTTTATGGTAAGCACAAAAATCCAGTCATTACAGTGTTGCCAAATGTACTGCTTATTGAAAACTATGTTAGCCAATAGTGTGTTCTTATCTGTACCATAATTTTCTGCTGTAACCAACTGAATGAAGTAGATAATTTTATTAAGTAATACCTTACTCATAATGTATTAATATTATTTCTTATGTGTACCACTGGTTTTGGCAAAGTCTTATTTTAACTCCTATATTAGAGGTGCAAATTCAGCAAGGCTAGTAAAGCCTGAATGTTTTACGATTGAGCATTGATTTGTTGGATCAGTTTTTCTTATTGCACATTATTATTTACTAGGACCATGTCAGAAGCCTTAAAATGGATCTGCATAAATCACACGCTAGTGGTGTTGGCATATGTAGTTTGATTTTAACCACTTCAGCCCTGGAAGGATTTGCCCCCTTAATGACCATGCCATTTTTTGTGATACGGCACTGCATCGCTTTAACTAACAATTGCAAAGTCGTGCGACGCGGTACCCAAACAAAATTGATGGCCTTTTTTCCCACAAATACAGCTTTCTTTTGGTGGTATTTGATCACCTCCACGGTTTTTATTTTTTTCGCTATAAAAAGAAAAAGACCAACAATTAAAAAAATATATTTTTTTCTTTTACTTTCTGCTATAATACATATCCAAAAAATATAAAAAAATAAATGTATTTATCAGTTTAGGCCAATATATTCTTCTACATATTTTTGGTAAAAAAAAAAAAATTGCAACAGGCATATATTGATTGGTTTGTGCAAAAGTTATTGCGTCTACAAACTACGGGATAGATTTAGGGACTTTTATTATTTTTTTTTAATTGTTTTTACTGGTAATGGCGGCGATCTGCGATTTTTAGCGGGACTGCAACATTGCGGCGTACAAATCTGACCCGAAATTACACTTTTTGGGGACCAGTGACATTATTACATTGATCAGTGCTATAAAAATGCACTGATCTAACTGTAGGGGGGATGGGCTTACTGGAACATGACAGAGATCACTGGGAACAGTAGATCTCTGTCATGTCATCTGGCAGAACGGGGAATTGCCTTGTTTCCCGTTCTGCTTCTCCTCACCGTGATCGTGGGTCACCAGCGGACATTGAGTCAGTGGGACCCGCGGGCACGCTCCTGCAGCGGCGCCCGCTATCCTCCTTGCGTGGACCGACGTACAGGTACGTGGTGATTGACCTCGCAAGCACCAGCCCTGTAACATGAGGCCAGTATTGTCTTCAGCAATATAGTGAACCTGGATCTTTACCATGCAAGGGCAAAGCACAAGTTTAGTTTAATACATACATACAACTTGACCATACTATAGAAATAAGAGCTTCAAGGAAGCGTCGGTAAAGTGCTATAGGGGACACTTGATTTCATATCTGTGGGATGGAAACGGATGGTTATTGTATTGCACTTGGTTTGTCATAGTGTATGGGTTTTTGACTAATAGGATTTTAAAACATAAAATAGTTTTGTTTTTTTTGTTTTTTTTTTTTTATATTCATAAACTTAAGCTAGTAATTTAAAAAATTGTATCAAGGTCCTTTTGGCAGCCTTCCTAAAGTGGTAAGAACCACCCTGAAATACCTTCTACTGTATGTTGTCCTTCCTGATTAGGCTAATCATCTAGAGCTCTGAAAATGATAGTACTATTGTTATCATTATTAATAGTAATGATAATAACAATAGTGGTAAAACAGGCAAAGGTCCTTTTATTTATAAAGAATGAAAAATCACAAATACGTACTGTGATGGAGGTGTAGGCAGAACAGAACACATGCATGGAGCAGGAGGGATCACTCTTTACTGAGAGATTGGGCCAACGGAGAGTTGGGCAAGGATAGGTTCACACGGGTTAAGTCTAGCACACAGGGCAGTAATCTGAGCACAGCAAGGGTTAAATCCAGCACACATGGCAGTAATCTAAGTACAGCAGGGTAGGCAGCAATGTGGCACAGCAAGGATCAGATGACTAACCAGCCGACAGTAACCTCAGCCAAGGGGATCCAGGTAGGGTGGTAGAGAGAGGAGGACCAGAGAATAGAGGGTAGAGGCAAAAATGTGCTGCTATTGTGTGGTCCTCTCTTAGTATCAGGGGTCACACTTGAGGCCCTCTATAAATTTCAAGTTGACCACTGTTGCTGTAAAGAGATAGGAGGGTTTAGTTCCACTTTACTATAAAGGGTGGAAAAATGCTTTAGAATAAAAAATATTATTTACTGCTTATTTACATAAAACAGTAATCTGACCTCAGCTGTGAGAAGTAATGAAAAATGGTTCTCAGTGCCCCAATAAACAATAAGCATTAATGTTACTGTAGAAGAACAGTTCTGGTTGTCTATGGAAACCAATGAGATTCACTTTATAAAAAAAGGGGGCTTGGCAAACACAAATATGTTCTGTGTAGCACCCCCGACCCCTAATGCATAGGAGGTACCTCAGTGACTGGATGGGCTAGCATCTCACCTCAGGGTACAGTCTTCAGCAATAATGGAGCAATGTGGACAAGTGGGTGGCAATCGCTTTCACTCAACAATCCTGGGAGAGAGGATCACCCATGAACTTAGCAGACTCCAGATGAGGAAAAAAAAGGTACTTGCAGTCTTTACAGACAGGGAACCTTTGGGCCAACCTAAAATTCTGTGAATTCAGTTCCTGGCTGTAAGATACTAGTTTGCTGTCAGGGCTGGGCTCCTGCTACTTAACGAGCAGCTCTTTTTCTTTCAGTGCTCAGAAGCTACTCAGCTGTTGGTTAATTACCAGCCACTCATTACTAAAGTGACTCATCTGGTTTTGCTATTTCATTAAAGGTGTGATTTTAACTGCACTTTCTGTCTCTGGTTTATGGTTCCTGACACTATCACACTTCAGTCAAGGACCAAGCTTCACCCTGTTTCCCAAGGGTTCCATTGTGTTGCTTCAATCCCCATGTTCAGTATACAAGGCCACAAACCTAGACCTCTATTCAAGCACATGGTCACCCTCCTCAGGCAGCAGGTTTAAGAAAACCACACAGCCATCTACATCCCTCCCCCAAACAGGAAAAGACTCCCAAGGTGACTTTTAAATTTTTATACTCAGCCTTCACCACTGACAATAAACCGACTAGTGGTTGGCCAGGGAGATATAAATATTCCTAAATCTGATTAGTGCAGCCTCTGGCACTATTGCCAGGTACACTCCTGAGAAGCAGGTAGAAGCAACCAATACTCTGAGGGATGAAGAAAAGATGCACTATCAATCCAGCTCAGGCTGACTACAGCATAGCTAATACTAAATGTAAAGGACACGCCTGCTTAAAGAGTAAGTAAAATCAGCGTTTTATTTTTCTTACCTGCAAAGTAAAGGTATAATGTGCAAGTATGCATCATATACTAGCACATTATGTGACACTTACCTGCAAACAAAGACCTCGTCGTCCCAGCTGGAGGCCGCATCCATCTTTGACCGTCTTCCTTCGGGGTCCGCAGACTCTGGCTGTTTGACTGGCCGGAGTCGTATGACATCACTCCTGCGCGTGCGCGCAGGAGCCGCCGGTCATGGCACATGGCTCTCTGAAGAAACGGCACGGGCGGCCGCTCCTTCAGAGTGCAGTATACAGTAAATATCTCCTAAACGGTGCAAGTTTAGGAGATATTTACAGTACCTATAGGTAAGCCTATAATAAGGCTTACCTATAGGTACAAACATTAGAGGGAAGTTTACTTCCTCTTTAAGGCAGAGTGGCTACATTTATTTGATATAATTCAGTGATCTTCTGATTCGATGAAGATCCTTCGCTTTTACTTTTGGAGATACTAATTTGTTTGTGTGGGCGCAAGATATGTTAAAAACCATTATGTCTTGCCACTCAGGTGGAAAAAGGTACTGACTATCCTGTATTGCTTCTAGGTTATATTATGCAAGGGTATCCACATATGCAAAGGAATTGTTGGCAGATAATATAGAAAAAGAATGATTGATTAAGCATTACTAGCAAACAGAAAGCATGTAGAGGCAAGTAGCATCATTTAAAAAGGATAAACAAAGCCTATTAGATGCATGTTGTTTCTTTTATGTCTATTATTTCAGTATATGTACACTTTAATGTCAGATCTGGACATTTTTTGCAAAACAGAGGCAGGATGAGCTGGGTATACTATATGGAAGAAGGAGAATCTATTTAAAAGGTTAGCATAGGTGGCAATACAATGATTTTGAGAAATATAGAAGGCAGATTATATAAGTTTTATTTTAAGATCATCACATCCTCTCTTACATAATTTATGACACTGGCAAGTAAGGTAAGTAAAAATACGACTTTCAGATTCTTGAGTATAACAGTGATTACAGAGGGAAAACCTGTATCACTTAGAGGATTGATTCTGTAGGTTATCTTAGTGTAAAATTGTGCACATATAAGAGTGGGCAGTTATTGTTTACTGCAGAATGGCTTGTTGGCAGGTTTGTAGCGCAAGCTGTTCTTTTGCTGTTTTCATGTTGTTATATTTTTCTGGACATAAGATAGATGCAGATGTTATATAGCTGGCATTTTTTACACAATTCAACGTCCCACTGGTAGCATGTATTCAGCAAAATTCAAAAGTAAGAGAATAGTTCAAATATTTCTATATACAAATACATAAATATTTAAAACACACAGCAAAAATAAAGTATAAAGTACTGATCTTCATAGATGTCTATTGCATGACTGATTATCACCATTTGTTGCAAGTCTGAGACAACTTGCAAGCATTTTATGTAAATCTTACATTGAGCAATATATATATATAAAGGGAATATGTGATTCAGATCCAAAATATTATCATCCTAATGGGAATTGTGAACCCATTATGTGGTGATATGTATGTAGCAGTATTGTGAGCCTTCTTGCTTTTACACATATATTTATATGCTGCTACAGTAGAAAAGTCTAAACAAGTACCAAATCCAGTTACTACGTGATTCCCACTCTCATAGTGTGAACCGAAAAATATGATTGATATGATGTTTGTAAAGGGAAAGTTCTGCTTTATGTGCTCTTCCCCTGCCATTCTATTTTTTTTTTTGGGGGGGGGGGGGGGTTGGTGCCTAGTTTTGGTAGGTACTTGCTCCCACTTCCGGTCGGATCACCTAGGGTGATTCTACCAAAAATTAGGCAACCCCCCCTGTCACGAATGTCACGTCTACCTCAATGCAGGTGGTCAGACACTATAGCTAGCTACTGTGTGCTTAACCTATAGCAGCCCCCTTTCCCTTAAGACAAGGAGGCTTACCGGTACTTGGTTGCCCCCAGGACTTATACACAATGCTATAGTGCCTGGCCACCACACTAGGGCAGACGCGAACAGAGCAAACAACAGACTACTTGCAGCTTAGCAGACAGATAGTGTGGTTCTAAGATGGTCCAGGTAATAAGACAGGCTCAGTTCATGGAATAGTCTAATATCCGATCCAATGACAGTCTAGGTAATAAGGAGTTCAGGGAATAGTCCAATCCTGGTCACACACAGGGAAATCCAAAAACACAGCAAGGCAGACAAACGGGAGGCTTGAACAGGAACAATACAGGTAACTGTCTCTATCTCAAGCAAGGGATAGAGTGTTCGGTTTGCTTATATCAGGTGACTAAACAGATCAATCATCTTGCAAGTGAACACAGACAGGGGAAAAGCAACTGCCAACACCGGGGTGCTGGAATGAGGAACAGGGGCACTAAGTGATCATGACACCCTCCCCCACTCACAGCCTTCTGGCACACGCCACACACCCAGTAGGCTGCAGAATCATTCACACAGCTTAGCACAGCTTGCACATGTGCAGTGGAAAACTGGCTGGGAAGCTTCAAGGAGTCACAGCCCGCTTCCCTCACTAAATGTGCTCCGGTGACATCGGAGTTTCCTGATGAAGTCACGTGATGTAATGCGTCGGGGGATTCCCTGACCGGAAGTGATGCAAGAGACTGGCAAGTGACTGGATTTACACAGTACAAAACATTTTTTTTATACAGTATGTAAGGGTTACGATTTAAAAAAAAATTATGGTTTTAAAATACTACACCACGGGGGGGGTCACTTTCTTTTACCCTAACATGGGGTTTGAGCGTGGGAGTAGGAGTCTTAAAGGGACCATCACCAAGGGATCACCTGGGTATTCTGGAACAAGCCAAGGTTGATGTAACATCACTCCAACACTACAACCAGGGGCGGCCTGTCCATTAAGGGCTCACAGGCGCCACCCCCCCGTCCATCGCTGCACCCCCCTATCCATGCGTCCAGCGCCTTTCAGGACGCCGGGCGCATGGATTCCAATGGGTGGGGGTGTTTTTTTGAAGCACTGATTAGAGCCAGAGGCTCTAATAGGCTTCAAAATACGGTGGGCTTGGGGCACAGAGAATGTGCTCACAGCCCACCCGGGTGTGTTACAACAGCAACTTAATATTCACTGTTGTAACACTGATCCTCCTCCCAGCCAATCAGGAAGCGTGTAGACACCCATCACCCGATTGGCTGAAAGGACAGGCGATCCTATTGGACACCTAGGAGGAGGGGAGGAGCCGCCGATGGAGGAGAGCACACTGCCCGCCACCCGCTATCCGCCTAGATGGAGTAAGTGCTGGACAAGATTGGCAAACAGCGGGGGGGGGGGAGGAGCTGGGGAGCCACCCCCCCAAAAAAAAAAAAACACCAGCCGCCACTAACTACAACCATAAGGCTTATATTATCGCCCTTTAAGGTGAGAGTTCTGGGAGCATAGAGGTGACACGAGGAGGTGAAAGCACACTGATTCAACTGTTTATATGCAGGAAAACAGCACTTTATTAGGAACATTTTGACTATATTTGGCACATCACTGTTGGAGAACGAACTATTATTTATTTAATTATTTTATATTTTTCTGCAATGGACCACACTATGTGAAGCATTGTAAATGTGTATAATCGTATATATGATTTATTTTACTTTACTGGCAGATTTATATAGCACTGAATTGTGTGATACACTTCAAGAGCCTGCACAACACTATTTTTCACTTTGTTATTCTGTTTGGATATTGTGGGAACAAAATTGGGTGGATGCAACAGCTCATCTATCAGCACTAGTATATTATTGTTTTTCACTATTTATCTAGCCAGTAGATCACTCATGTTGCTCATCACAGTAATTGATTCTTTTTTTTTACATTTGGGTGGAACAGAGGTATACTTGTACAGAAAGCACTTACAGGTAGAATCCCTTTGGACAGAATGGTAAAGCAGCTGGGCACAAACGGTCAAGAAGACCATAGTGGACATAGAAAGGGGTCTTAAGTTTCAAATTACAAGCAACAGTTCCATCTCGGGAAACAGGGTCATTAAGGCTGGGTTCACACTGCTGCGGTGCGGGAACGCATCGAATTTACTGCGGGTTCCCGCATCGCACCAACTCGCACGGCAGTTCACACTGCCATATGCGAACTGCTGGGGAGTGTCATACAATGTTAATGACACCCCCAGTTCAGCCCGCATATCGCAATGCGAACTGACAATTCGGACATTTTCGGATCGCATAGGTGTGAACACCCATGCGATCCGATTTTGGTCCGAACAAAAAAAAGGGTCCTGTGCGAGTTTGGACCGATTGCGGTGCGACATCAGCCATACTATCAGTGCGCTGCGAATCACATGCGATGTCTGCCACCGCAGCAGTGTGAACCCAGCCTTAGAGAAGTATAGGCTGAAGATACTGTAGCAGTGGGACTGTCCTCTTTGTGTCTTTGAGAATACATGCTGTACTGTGTAACGGTAACTTACACACAATGTGAGGCAGGGCCTCGTATACTCACAAACCTGGGCAGCTGGTGCTAATGAGTATTATAAGTGGTTGAAGGTGACTGAATCATAGAAGACAGGCAGTAGAACTGGATCCACTTGGTTCTCTAGGCACAGGGGCCATGGGATGGTGCTGAATGGAAGCAAAGAGAGTATAGAGCATGCATGCAGCACTTCACCTAGTGAATGACGTCAGAACTCAATCCCTCAGCATTAAAGAGGTTGTAAAGCTTCGTGTTTTTTCACCTTAATGCATCCTATGCATTAAGGTGAAAAAACACCTTGCACTCTCCGGCCCCCCGGAGCCCCCATTTTACTTACCTGAGCCCCGAATCTCCGTAGGCGCGATCCCGCATTGCTTTCCCCCCAGCTCCTGTGGGTTCTTCATTGGACGATTGATAGCAGCACAGCCATTGGCTCCCACTGCTGTCAATCAAATAAATGACGTGGCGCGCCGGGGGGCGGGGCCGAGTGATACACTCGGCGGCTATGGCCGCCGAGTGTATCACATGGGATCGCGCCCGCAAGCTAACCCCCTTGGGAGAGCGCTTCCCAGAGGGGGGTTAGCTCTTGCGGAGAGGAGCCTAGACAGCCGCAGAGGGACCCCAGAAGATGAGGATCGGGGCCACTCTGTGCAAAACGTACTACACAGTGGAGGTAAGTATGACATGTTTGTTATTTAAAAAAAAAACAAAAACCTATACAACCCCTTTAATTCTTAATCCCACTGTAAAAAATGGATGGAAATGTTAAAAAATGTCACCCATTTGTTCCAAATGTGAGGTAGCTACCAATGTCACAGCCTGACCAACCTTGCTAACTAAGTGATCCTTCAGAGACAGGGTCACAACAGAAGTTGTGCCATGGCTCTAGACCCAGAAAGTGCACTGTGGCTAAATATGACAGTACATGAGGGTCTGGAAAGCACCACAACCCAAGGCCCAGTGCCTGAAGGTCACGTTACAGGTTAGCTTTGCACATCCAGAGGCCTACTCGCAGAGTGAATCTTCAAAGACTAAATTACAACAGAGACTGGCCATGACTTTAAACCTTCAGAGCCCTCTGTGGCTAATTAACAAAGTACACAAAAGTCTGGAAAGTGGCACTAGCCAAGCCCAGTGCCCAATGGACACAAACCAGGCTAACCCCGCAATCTTCCAGTCCAGCGAAGTCTGGGTATGACCTCCAAAGTTGTTGTTAAAGTGGAAGTATACCCTCCAATCGTTTTCAGCCAAGGAAGCTGCCATCTTGGCCTCTGTTTAATCTGCAACTACCATGATGCAGATGTGATCAGTTATGACACCAGCCATTTGATGGTTTGACAGTTTGGTTGAGAGCACATCCAATGTGACAGTTATATTACGGACATGTGACGGAAATGTAACAGTTTTTTGAAAACTGGTAAATCTATGGGTTTACTTCTGCTTTAAGTATACATTGAGCTGGATGGCTGCTTTGTAGAGACTAGCTCTACAGCATTTAGAATTTTTGATTGACCTCCCTGAAAGAAAAATATATACAGTGAATTGTATATTTTGACTGAAGAAAAAAAATAAAAGCTAGGAAAAGTAAAGTCCAACTTCCTTGTACACTAGCAAAAAACTGAAGCATGATGTTTAGGAGTGAGGTATACGGTTGTAGCGCCCCCCGACCCCTAGAATCAGGGAGGGCTGAAATGTTACCTTAGATTGCTGGTTCTTAGGCATGGTAGGTATGGATGGTTGCATAAAAGATGGGCGCCAGTCACTTTTAGGATGAGCAAAAGTGAGTTTAATACTCACGACAGAAAAATGAGAGAGGGTTAGGGCACAGGACACCCTAGGACAGTAGGCAGATAGATCAGCAGACTATGAAAACCAAACAGCCAGGTAGACAGCACTACAGAACAGGAGCCTTAGGTCTGCAGTCAATGTTCTGTACCTACCTAGCAACAGCTGTCTCCTATAGCAACCAACAATTCACAACACCGTGCAGGGTTTCCTTGGATGAGTCCCCTCTTGACGCTTCCCCAGCCTCTCTACAGCCCCCAGCTCATGAAGAGTAACCTCTGGTACTTCATCTCAGAACTCCATCCTTTTCCTCATGCCTCCAGGCAACAAAAAGCTCTCGCTCTCTGGCAGAGCCTCTCCTATGCCCCTAGGCAGCTAACAGGCTCTCTCTGGCAGAGCCTGGAGCTCATGGCCAGGCCTTAGACTCCAGACCTCAGCCCACGGAGCTGTTCCTCGCACATCCACACCAGACCAAGGACTAGGTGCTAGGTGGGAGGACCCCGATTGCCTGACCTTTTCCAAATATATATTCTCTTACAGCTTGCTCAGTGGAATTTAACTCCTACTGATTGGCTGAAAGATATATGCATATTTATAACTCAGTCTAACTGCAGCTCATCACACTACTGCCAAAAGCAAAAGTCCCACTATTGACAGAAGGGAGGAGCTACAGTTAAACCAGGCTTAGGAGAAAACCCAAATGACCACAAAGACTATAAATCAGCCAGGTTAGTTACCAACTAGCACAGCTAAATTCACCAATAGCCCCTGTTTAAAGGAGTTGTTAAGGCAGAAGGTTTTTTATCTTAATGCATTCTATGCATTAAGATAAAAAAACCTTCTGTGTGTAGCAGCCCCCCTCAGCCCCTCTAACACTTACCTGAGCCCATCTTTCTCCAGCGATGACAGAATAATCTTTCCAATACCTCAGGTTTCCTAGCTTTTCACTCTTTTTTTATGTTTTATTGAAATCCAGAAGGTTATAACAGTACATATTAAAAAAAAACTATGGTCTCTAATTAAAAAGGAATATGTGCTGCAGCACTTTATTTTAGGGGGAGCTGTATTTACAGTTTTTGCTTAGTCCCCCTGCTTGTGAAGTCCACATACTGTTGATCCCTGGACTCTATGCATTATGTACTCCTGACATCTGTCCTCTATAAGCTGTATTATACATTACATACCATATATTTTGTGAGCACAAGGACTTTGGCATATGTACGAGTAGGCTTCGGTTTTAAGCCTCTCCCACTGTTAGCGCAATGTGACCACACCCACCATTTGCCTTGGCGCATCTTTTCTTCCTTTGTATTGCCCAAGGGTACCCCCAGGTCTTTCACAATCCTAGCAAAGCCTTTGATAAACATCTGATAATGCACGCTAACATGTTGTTAGCCTGAAAAATGAAACGAATGCAGCCACCACATCTAAGAATAGGTAAGCTTCAATATATTCCTTTTGTTTGGATTAGATATCCCTTAAGAAGTTATTATTGTGTAAAGCATAGGCATGCATAGCGCCTGGCACATCCTAATCACCTCGTGCAGCGCCAATTCCTCCCGATGCCCGGGCCTCTATGTCCCACACCCCCGCGGTGATGCAGACTTCCCTCCTCTCCTCTCTCATCGACTGTTGTGGAGGATGTGTCAAGATGGAGAGTGGGGGAATGGGCTGGTAAATATGTAATTTACCAGCCCCTTCGTTTTCTGAATGAATACAGTGAGTGATTGGTACCGATCGCTCCTGTGTTCATTCATAACGGAAGTATTGTAAACTGTGTTTGTGAAGGAACAGGAAGCTGCTTAGCAGAGAGCACGTCCTGATCATTCAATGTCCGGTGCGACTGAGGCTGCAGAGAAATGGACTGGAAAATCTCTGTTTTCAGTCCCCTTCTCTGTCTCAAAAGAGAGACATCAGGGGTCTATTTAGACCCCTAATATTTCACCAAAGTCCCCCAATAGGGCTCCTAAAAAAAAATGTAAAAAAACAAAAAATAATATTATAAGAAATAATTTTAAAAGTTGTAAAAAATAAAAATAAAAAACGAATGACACCATTCACTGCCCTACTGATACCATCTACTGCTCTACAGACATTGTCAATGTTTTAATACATTTTAAAATGTTTCTGTACATTCATTTATAATAGTGTGTGTGTATGTATGTACAGTATGTACGTAAACTTTGGGGTGCACACCCTAATGCAATAGGCTGCGCACACCTATGGTGTAAACATATAGGATTATTATCTATTAAAGGATTTTAATCCAAGCACACTTTTTCTTTAAAAAGACACAATATTTACAAAATTCAAATACATAAAATATAATATTTACAGTGTAATAGTTACAATGGTATTTATTTTAAAATTCCTAGCAACCTTTTAACAATGCCCCTTTAAATGGTCATGTATATTTTAGGAGGTGACAATTCATTCACACTGAAGACAATAAAACACATCTGACATTATTGTTCTGTTTCTCACAACTCTGTTTTACTGACGTGTGTTTTTTTTTTTTTTTTTTCAGTGAGTGATTAAGATAATTAAGCTATAAATCCTCATAGACAGCTAATTTTCTTCACTGGTTTACAGCCGGTCAGAAAAAGTGGATAGAACACAAAGCTATCCTCTGTTATATATTAATGTGCCAGGCATCAGCTCTTTTATCTAAATTGCCAGAAATTGGTCTTGTTAAGCAAAGTAGATCATTTACCATGGAGAAATCATAAACCTTTAAGGCCTATTTACTTCTTAGTGATGCGTTAACGTAAGCGCATCAAAGTGCGCTATATTGCATATTAGCATGTTGTCCATTAAGGCGGCAATACTATGAGTTTCTGTGTGCTGCTTTAGTACATCGGAGTGCCTTTAAAAGTATATGGCACTGCAATGCAGTAACGCAAATATGTTCTGTGCATTACGTAATGCATTTTTGTGTAAATGGTCCCATAAAGTAAATATGCAATATGCTGGTTTAGTGAACAGGCATAAATAGCTGCAGCTGCTGGCAGCCTGTCATTGCAGTGTGCAGGCTCAGTGGCCGCTGCTATCCGCATGCAGCTGTCAATACCAGCAGCAGCAATCAGGAGATTTCTGCTGTGGGGTACACAGTATGGGAAAACGCCCATGAAAATGGTGCCTAATGCTGGCCATACACCATACAATTTTCTTATTCAATTTCCTTTGGATTTACCTTCAACTATGTAGTACAAGGGCCTGCCTGATTGCATTCAAATTGAAAGTTTTTAGGTTTGACCTCATATTATATGGTTTTGGTAAATCTAAAGGAAAGTTGTACAAGAAAATTGTATAATGTATGGCCAGCTTTAGACATTTTAAAGCTCATTGCACCCTTAACTACTTCAGCCCTGGAAGATTTACCCCCCCCCCCCCCTCCCTTCATGACAAGCCATTTTTTGCGATACGGCACTGTGTTAATTTAACTGACAATTGCATGTTTTTTTCCCCACAAATAGGGCTTTCTTTTGGTGGTATTTGATCACCTCTTTGTTTTTTATTTTTGCGCTATAAACAAAAAAAGGCCAACAATTTTGAAAAAAAAACTATATTTTTTACTTTCTGCTATAAAACATGTCTCTGTGCTGTCTCTCTGTTTAATGCCCTCCTTGCGCAGTCCGTGAGTTTTTGTGTGCGACCGTCTCTTGGCAGGTTTTCTGTTGTGCCATGTTCTTTCCATTTGGTTATGATAGATTTGATGGTGCTCCTAGAGATCATCAAAGATTTGGATATTTTTTTAAGAAACTAACCCTGACTTGTACTTCTCAACAACATTGCCCCTTACTTGTCTGGAGAGTTCCTTGGTCTTCATGGCAGTGTTTGGTTAGTGGTGCCTCTTGCTTAGGTGTTGCAGCCTCTGGGTCCTTTCAAAAAGGTGTGTATATGTAATGACAGATCATGTGACACTTAGATTGCACACAGGTGGACATCATTTCACTAATTATGTGACTTCTGAAGGTAATTGGTTGCACCAGAGCTTTTTATGGGCTTCATAACAAAGGAGGTGAATACATACGCACATGCCAATTATCATTTTTTTTATTTCTGAAAAATAGTTTTATGTATATATTTTTCTAATTTTACTTCACCAACTTAGACTATTGTGTTCTGATCCATCACATATAATTCAGATTTAAAAAAAACATTGAACTAAAGGCTGTAATGTAACAAAATAGGTAAAAAGCCAAGGGGGGTGAATACTTTTGCAAGGCACTGCATTTTAGTGTGTATGATCTAGACACAGGTTCACTTTAAATGGGGTTGTATTTGGCCTGCCTTAAAGTAGAACTATAGGCATTTTATTTGTAATTTTGGATAGAGCAAGGGAGGGTAGTACCCCTGATTTATTTTTATCATCTATGTCCCATTGGGGAGATTTCCCTTCACTTCCTGTCTCATAGCCAAACAGGAAGTGAGAGGAAATGCCTGCAAATTAAGGAAATTCCTTGGGGGTCACCAGAACTAGTGTCCCCATTGGAAGATTTCCCCTCTATTACTTTTCTGGGGACAACCCAAAATTTGGGATTTTTTTTACTTTCGCTACAAGACAAATAGACAAGGTGAATCTCCCTAAGGGGGGCACAGACAGCAATAAAAACTGTCAGGTGTCCTAATCCCTCTCCACTCTACCCAAAACGAAAAAAAAGTTTTGCCTTTAGTTATACTTTAATTTTGTAGCTTTTTTTAAAATCCAGAAAGTTATTAAACAAAAACAAAAAATATATTCTTGTAGCTGATCTGTAGCTGATATGAAACAGAATCAGTCTCTGTCCGTGGTCCTGATTCTAGAGTCTTCTGTCATCACAGACCTTTCCTGTGAATATTTTTTTTTCAATTATTTATTACAGGTACTAATGTAGCGCCGTTAATTTATGCAGCGCTTTTACATATATATTGTACATTCACATCAGTCCCTGCCCTCAAGGAGCTTAATATCTAAGGTATTCCAGTCAGGCTTCAGGAGGTACATAAATGGCCTACACCTATAGTAAGGGCATTATTTAACCTTTGTCAGAGCTGCAGTTTGATTTTTATCTCCAAACACCCCTTACCTGCAATGGCAGTTTTATGGTAAAGGTGAACTAACCCCTTAATTGACAAAGAACATTTACCTAATTGGTATTTACCTAATTGGTATCATTGGCACCTTCTGATTTCCTTTAATTTAATTTGAGTATAAAAAAAACTAGCATCATAGAGTGAGTATACTTTTAACACCGCTTGAATATTTCTATAGATAAATTAATCAGGTTTATAAATGTACCTTTTTATTTTCCCTTCTCTTTCCTTCAAACATTTCCAGAATCCTTAGTGGCACTGCCAGTCAAAATTTCTGTTGGGTAACAGGCAAAGGCACCTGCATTCAACTTCAAACATAGGAATATTTATTATAATGTATCTCTGGTATCCCTGTAAATATGCATGTCCCCAGCCTCCTCTTTCCTGCAGGGATGAGTAATGAGCAAGCATATCAAAGGGGTTTCTATGTAGAAATGAATTCTCTGCAATCTTTTTCTGGCAATGCACCAACTTCGGCCCTGTGATCCATTTTACAGTAGAGAGATATTTGTGGTCTGCTCTGCTTTTTTATTTAATTCATATTTAATACCATTTGCCATTTAAAATATCAAGCCCTATCATTTACTAGGGTGAGTTGGAATGGAGCTCTTTAGTCTTCTATATTGTAATAGTTTATATGCATCGTTTAGGTTGGTCAATGCATTGGGGCTTCTATAAATAGCAAAAACTATGCTGAATTAAATATATACTAATCTTTATAATTTTTCTTAGGAAGCGTGCTTAAGGTTAACTTGTGCCTAGATTGTGCATACTAAAGTATTTACATATTCGGAACAAGCAGAAGCACTTTACTTTACGAGCCCAAGATCACCTCTGCAGCTATAGGCATTGAGAAGAAATTAATCTTCAAAGTTCACAACAGAGGTGGCAAAAAATCTGCAATCCTTATTTTTTTTCTTTCATGGTCAGGGATAGTATGTTTTCAAACTCTTTTACGGCTTGCTAAAAATATGTGAATACTTTAATGTCTATAGTCTGGACAAAGAAACATTTTAAATTGTACTGCATTACTTGCTTGAAGTAGAAATTAAAGTAGAAGTTTGGGATTTTCAAAAACATAAACATTCATACTCACCTCTATGCGCAGTATCAGTGTGACGCAGCAGCTGTCCTCATCTGCTCTAACTCAGAACTGAGTGATCTCATGACCACTGATTGCTCAGTTCTTGGCCTGCAGTGACTGTCAGTCAGACAATATTGTTGGGATCCTTCCAGATCCTGGAGCATCTCTGCTACATCAGCTGAGATAGGCAATAGCTCTCTCTGGGTCACAGAAGAGCAAAAGTAAGTATAACATGTGACCCACAAGAGAAGTATGGCCAAAAAAGCTTTAGCCATAATTCTCTTTTAGAATGCGCCTACTGCAGGGGGGTGTTGGAGTCCCAGAATTTATGAAAATACCAACTTTCTGTAAGGCTGTATTTGTGTAGGCAAGACCCCATTTTTCCTGTGTGACAATGACCAACTTCCTCACGTTGCATAGGGACAAAGGGAAATTAGAGGGTTTTGGTCTTTTTTTTTCTAGCAACCGGATGTTTGAGTTTTCAGATCCAGCAGAAAGTCTTCATGTAGTGAGATAAGTATGGCATCTGCCAATATTCACACAAGGTATTTCTCACCCTCTCACTACCCCAGTACTATCACTGAATCTCAATCAAACCTTTCTCCATTGCTCCGTTTGGAATCTATTATGCAACTCCAAATCTACAATGTTAGGAACTGGAAAATAATTTGATCCATGGAGTCTTCATCCTTTTCCCTTCCCTTCCTGATAAGTAGCCCCCAGAAAGAAACTCCTTTCATCTGCAGCCAATGCAACCAGCTTCCTCTCTGTCATTAAAGTATAGTGCTATGTACATTAAAGTAGTTAGATATTCTCAAAAAGCAATAACAAGATTTAAAACAAGCCCCCACTGACCACTAGCTGAAGGCAGTGTGAAGCAATTTATACAATTCATCAGTTCACAGCAGAAGATTTAAAACGCCATTTAAGCTCTTTCAGCAGCTAAGCTCACTATGCCTCCCCCTTACAGAGCTCCTACTCTGTGTGTACTTCAGTGCAGACTGAATGGAGAGTGATGGATGAAGGGCAGGTGATCAATTGCTCACATCAAAATGTATAAAATTTATTCATATGAAAATAAAAGCAAATAAAAACAAATGAATAATACCAATACTACGCATCATGCAAATAGGTAACAAAATGTAGAAAACATGGAAATTAAAAATGGGTTAAAAGTAGCATAAGCCCATGTTAAGGCGGGTGTTTAGAGTCGGCTGACGCGTTTCGAGGATAACCTCTTCATCAGAGCTTTTGAGAACCAGGGCGCAGTCTCTATGGGCCAGTAGGCAGACATATGTACATAAACATGATGGCTAGTTTGAAAGTGTGGCCTGAAATGGGAGATACGTTTTTCTGTGTTTCATACCAGTCCACGTTCAAGCGTTTTTGTTATAGCTCTGAAAAAATGAGAAGTAATATTATGTCTAAGGGCCAGTTAACACCATGCCTGCATCTGAATTGTGAAGGAATGTGCTGTGGATTCCTGTACAATTCAACCTGCATGCAAAACGCACTTCTTTTGCGATCTGCAGCAGGTGTCAATAAAAAGTTAATGAAACCTCAAACGCAGGTCGCAAACATAGTGTGTTTGCCCTGCACCTGCCAGCCCTGGATCACCATGTTATCTGGTTGCAGTGCATTTTAAAAAGCAGTGCATACACTACTTTTGGTGCAATGCAATTTTAGCCCATTCAAAATTAATGAGCTTGAAATTGCACTGCACAGACCCGCATGTGAATTGCACAGGAACGCACAGTGCGTCCCTGTGTGATTCAGCTCCAGGCATGGTGTGAACCAGTGATCCAAAAATGTAGACAGAAGTAATAAAAAGTGGGGTTTACTAACATTAATAGCATCTCCTTTTTCATGTAGCACTGCTGTGAGAAATTGGGCAGTGCAGTTTAAAACCCAATTTCTCACAGTCAGGACAGCTGTGCTACATGAAAAAACAGACATTAGACTTTACATTGCAATTAATGTGACTGGGCTAACCTGCAGTCCCCTGAGAATCCAGATCCACTGCCACCATATTGTTAATGCAGCTCATGTGTGCACACCAGAAGAACCTGGGAACGATCATCCTCGAAGCCGGCCACACCCCCTCCTGCCCACTCAAATGACAGGATCTCAAAGTCAGGCTCTGAGATGTGTAGCCCGAGTGAGTACTCATTGAGAGCAGCTGAACAGCTGCTGAGAGAAGGGGGGGGGGGAGTTGGAGAAAGACTTTTTTTTTCTTCTGCACTCTGTTCAGATTGCCCAGGACTCTGATGGTGGCTGGGCCCGGTAAAACAGGGCCAGTTGTACTGGCTTATCAGCGGCCCTGATCACAAGGAAACCTTCTAAAAACAAAGAAACAAAATAGAACTAAGCCAAGCCTATTTATGTCTCTGTGTGCATGCTTTTTCTATCTTAGCAAGCAATGTTAATTTTGTCGATGAAAACATTTTACAGTGACGAAAACCAAACAAAAAGTACATCATATTTTCATCCACTGATCAATTTTGTATTCGTTAACGAAAAATTAAAATGTGAGGGACGTTTACCCTTGTGAACTTCTGGTTTCCACGGAGCTCCGCCTGTGTAGAGCCCATTAGTGCTTCCATTCCCAGCAAGCAAGCGACTTGAGTCCGTAGCGTGCTTCGCTTAGCAGCAGTTAGCAGCACTGTGCAGCCACCATTACAGGCATCCGAGTCCTTAGACGACTGTCCAGAGCAGCACTGTGCATTACAGGCCTCCCAATGAGAGTCCCACTCCTGACTCACAGTGACCGTCCAGAGCAGAGAGCACTGTGAGTGTGTACATTGCAATTACAGGCCTCCCCTCAGACCGCTGTCCATCCAGAGCACTGTGTGCATTACAGGCCTCCTCTGGTGACCACCGGCATTCCAGAGCACTGTGCATTACATGCCTCCTCTGGTGACCACCGACATTCCAGAGCACCGTGCATTACAGGCCTCCCTCAGATCTGAGACCACCATCCAGGACAGTGCAGCATTACAGGCCTCTTAGAGTAAGATCACCATCCCAGAGCACTGTGCATTACAGGCCTCCCCTCAGACCATCATCCAGAGCACTGTGCGGAATTACAGGCCTCTCATACCACCATCCAGAGCACTGTGCAGCATTACAGGCCTTTAATACCACCGTCCAGAGCATTGTTCATTACAGGCCTCCTCAGACCACCGTCCAGAGCACTGTCTAGCCTTATAGCCACCATCCAGAGCACTGTGCAGCCTTACAGGCCTCTCAGACCACCATCCAGAGCACTGTGCAGCATTACAGGACTCCTCACTCTACTGTCCAGAGCACTGTGTGCATTACAAGCCTCCTCAGACAGTCCAGAGCACTGTGTGCAATGCATTATAGGCCTCCTCCTCAGACTGCCCATGGACAGAGCACTATGTGTATTACAGGCCTCCTCAGACCATCCAGAGCAGCAAAATCTGTGGCTGTAAGTTTGTTCAAACATTAATAACATAATATTAGATTTTTTTTTACTCCAGGAGTATATAATGAGTTTGGAAATTGCAGCAAAATGCCTAAATAATGCATTACAATTTAACTAAACACATTCGATTTTAGACGAATAAAATGAGTTTTAGTCAACTGAAATGATTTTAGTCGAATAAAATGTACTGGAGATTTTAGTCTACTAAATACAACTAAAACTAAAACAATTTAGATAACCAAAATGCAACTAAAATGGCATTTTAGTCAAAAGACTATGACTAAAACCAAATCGAAATTTGCTGCCAAAATTAACACTGTCAGCAACTAAAGCCGGCCATAGAAAGTTCAAAACTCATTCGGTTCAGCAGGGACCTGCCAAGATTCGAACCATGTGTGAGCAGGCTGATTGTTCTCAAGTTGAGTGAGCGATCACCTTGGGTACAACCAGCCTGTCAGATTTTTAATGTGATTATTGACAGCAGCTATAGCCACTAGCAACAATCACTGTGTTCTCCTGGCTGGGACAGCTCCCAACCCTGCCGGGAGAACACAATAGCTTTGCTGATTGTGCTGAAGGGGAATATGACCGACTTAAATGTAAGCGAAAGATTAAAAGCGAAACCTGGAGCATGCACCTTCGAAAGCAAGTCAGTAATAGCTGTAGCTATATCTCTAGAGTTTTCTTTTGAATACCACTTGAAATATTAAGTAGACTCATGCGCCATTTATGAAGTAAGTAGACTTCTGCAGAGGGCTACAAGTTCTTATAAGAAACCTTCCAACTTAATGGAAATCCCCAGAAGATCATACACCTGTTTTTTCCTTTCCTATAAATCACTGCATTCACACATTGGCTGACTTGCCGATAAATTGACTCTGTTCGCAATTTACCAAATCCATCTCTCACGAGTCTCACAAGGCTGGGGTATTCACAGACTACCAGCTTTTCAGTTTGTTTCGTGGTTACAATTTTTTTAATATAATAAAAAAAAACATTGGCACGCCTTTAAATTCAGTTCCGTTCTTTCACAAAGTAAAGAAACCCGTGAATATTCCCTATATATGGGACTGATGTTCGTAGTGTCTTGCTGTTACCAAATTTATCCTAAAACAACAAAAGAGGGGCCTATTAGACCTGGGAAGGGCTTCAACAGACCCCTTTACTAGTTAATTTCATGGGCAAAAGAGAGTAAGCCAATCTGTGGGCTATAACTGGCAATTCTTGTGAATATTCAGGTGTTCTCTAAAAAAAAGACACAGCAATGCAACAGCCGGCGAGAGGAACCATAGCACACAGCAGGGGATGCTGCTGTATGCACCTGGAAGTAGTGGATACCAGTAGTGGGCAAAAAATCTGGAAAAGAGTGAAGATAGTTGCTGCCATATTAGTAGTCTTCTTTTGGAGGCTGATTGTAGGGCACTTTTCGCTTTAAGATTTCTTTCATAAACTCAAGTATGACAGGTTCTCTTTGAAAAATTTATTTTAGGAATATAATCTTAATCAAGTTCTTCTAAATTTTTCCCTCTCATGTGTACATAGCACATGCTACATCATTTTACTTTTTGCTGGTAAGGATCAGGAACTTGGTTAGAGAAGCAATATTTTGTGTATTTCCCATTTGCCATGTGTTTATAAAATTTGCATTGTGCCATGGAATGTGTCCACCCGCCATCCACGCTAGAACATATTGTCCTGTAAATCTGTGAATAGCAAAGAGTAAATTGCCATTTGAGTCGTGACACCATCCAGGGAAGCCGCTAGCACAACTATCTTGCTATCACAAGCCATCTGCACGTTGACAGAATAGTGAGGCGGAGAGATTGCCTTTCTGTGCTGAGCAGATTGAGATGACCAAAGCAGTATGATTGAAATCTGTATTCGCAGACTTAACAAACCAATGATTAAAAAATGGGAACTATGCTTATTTTGGAAATATTAACTGTTGAGTTCTGTCTGTGATACTTTTTTTAACCATTACTGGTGGTTGTTTTATTACTTTGGAACAATAAATTGTAAAATACTTGTATGGCTGGTTAGCAAAACAGTACTCATGCTATGCCCTTCAATTTCATTGTCTTACCTTAGACTGAATTCCTCAGAAAACTGCAAAATACATAGTTGAAAAACTGCCCCTTTTGCTGCCAAAACAGCCCTGACCCCTTGAGACATAGACACCATTAGACCTCAGAAGGTATGCTGTGGTATCTGGAATCAAGCCATCAGTAGCAGACCTTTAAAGCGGTTCTTCAGTCATTTCTTTAAAAATTAAAAGTCAGCAGCTGCAAAAACTGTAGCTACCGACGTTTAATAAACAGACGCTCACCTGTCCAAGGATCCAGCACCATCCACACCTGGGCCGGTTTCTTCACCGGTCTTTGGTCCCCTGCGCAGGCACGTTAACTGTGGGCAGCCAGGCTGTGATTCCTTGCAGCTTCACAGCTGGCTGCCAATGACTGCGCATGTGCAAGCCGCGCTATGCTTTGTGAATGGCCCTGCAGACTTCCCTCAAGGTTGCGGGCGGGGGGGGAGAACTTCCGCTTTGATCGCCTAGGCGATCTGAGTGTAAGTCAGAGCAGGTACCTGTCAAAGCTAGGTACCCGTGCCCTCCTCCAAAAATAATGTTTCTAATTATAGTGGGGGGAGGGAAGGAGGAAGAGCGGAACTTCCCCTTTTGGTTGATGTTCCACTTTAAATCATGTACGTTGTGGAGTGGGGCCTCCTTGGATTGGATACAGCCCCAATAACAAACTGCAATGCCCATTTTTTCTAATTCCAGCTTCAGGGATAACATGTTTACTTATTGCCTAATATATCCCACCAATGTTCAGATGCCATTGTAATCAATGTTATTCACTTAACCTATCAGTGGTCATAAAGTTATGGATGATTGAAATATATATATTAGGACACTGCTTGACCAGTCAAAGTATTTCTATTTCGGTCAATCCAGTCCCACCAAGTAGCCAGCCTGCTGACCTGACTTTTCCTGCTGTAGTTTAGCAAACTAAGACCATACATACAGTGAAGCAACTTAAATTAGGTAATCTCTATGCTCTTTCTGCCAGTAAGTATGGTATCTTTCCCAGCACATTTGCATGAACGACAGTTGACTGGCCCAATGTACTGACTGGCCCAATGTAAATCGAATTAAAGGAATTATATAGGCACAGCATACAATTTCATTTTATAACAACAGCATTGTAATAGCAATACAAACAATAGTTAATTTTGATAATCTAAATTTACTTGAAAAAAAAAAATCTCCTTTCATGTTGCCAGTTCTACCTGTTTTCTGATTATCTCTTTCCACAACTTCCATGCTTTCCAGCTCTCCTCTGCTGTTTACAGTAAATTCCAAGGCCTTCATATCCCATGGTACCTTGGTTCTTGCAAGCAGATATTCCTATAGTCTGGATATTCTAGATACAATAATAAATACATGTCACAGAATTCAAGGAAGTAAATGTGTGGGGAACTTCACAAAGCTTACAAACTTAAATAAGAGTAGGCTAGAAATGATTGAAATGTGGAAATGAATATATGATTTTACATTTGATAGATATGCTTTATGTGAAATTAAAGGTTTTTTCTTAGCTAAAATAAATGTAGTTTACAGACCAGATTGGTCCGGCGATTTGATCCCAGGTTCTGATCTCTTAATGGAGCTAGTATTCAGGCACAGGGTATTTTCAGCCAGGTGCATTCAAACTCACTCAGTCCTCAAACAGTAATCAGGCAGATAGTGTCTTTTTTGGTTGTTTTTTTTATTGTTTTGTAGAACTGGGATAGGGATTGGGAAAAAGCTTTGGGATGCCCAGAACTAAACTTGAATGAGGACCTTATCTTAAAGTAGTTAAGCAAAGTTAAGCAAAATAAAACAACTTTTAGCACATGGCTTCATCTAAGGCACAGCCCTGGCAGAAGGTCTGGAACAGTCACTCTATCAAGAAGTTGGTGTACAGGCAACAGTCTCTCTCCTGAGAATCCTCTAAGGCCCACTCACTGTGATCCAGGCAATCTAAAGGCCTCCTCTCAGCTTCAGTTTCAATCTGGCATAAAGTTTCCAAGGAAGATCCCCCCTGGGTATTCCCTTGGGTGTTCCTGTGACTTTAGGGGTGATCCTATGGCTCCTTGGTGACCGAGAATCATCTAGGACTTCTTAAAGCTCCTCCTAAGCCTTGGAAGGTTGACAGCATTTCCAGGATGGGCCACTCTCCTGCTGGCAAAGGACCCGGTGCAAGGATTTTTGACACCCTAGGCGAAACCTCATTTTGCCACACACCCCCTTGGCTTCTGCCCATGTATACCCGACCTTTTAAATGAAGTGCCCATCGAATGCAGCCTCACCAGCGCCCATCGAACGCAGCCTCACCAGCGCCCATCGAACGCAGCCTCACCAGCGCCCATCGAACGCAGCCTCACCAGCGCCCATCGAACGCAGCCTCACCAGCGCCCATCAATGCAGCCTCACCAGCGCCCCTCAATCTAGACTACTAGTGCCCATTAATGATTGCTTGCTTCCATTCATTCGGCAGTCGAGACTGCGCCTCTGAAACTATGCGCGAATGGAGTGACGGCTGCCTGCTGATGCTGAGTTTTAGTTGCTTGTTGCAGAGAGAAGAGTAGGAACACCAGTGGCTGGGCACCCCTAGGCAGCAGTGTGCCCTAGGCGGCTGCCTAGTTTGCCTAGTGGTAGCACCGGCCCTGCCTGCTACACTCTGCTCTCAGCCTTATATACACCTCTCATCCTCCTGCTGGCCATTCTTCTTGACCAGAGATTAGCTGAGGCTGTATCCATAACTAGCTCAGACTCTGCCATCTCCTGCTCACTATGTTTCCAGAAAGTTCTGGAAAGACAGGGGGAGACAGGAAAGCCTGCAGCTACAGAATTCAGAGCAGGCAAAACATAATTAAGTCTCCACTTCTAACAGCACAGCCAAAAACTAAATTTGCCTCCCTTCTAGTACCTAACCTAGGAGGGTTCTACATAAAAAAAAGATGTCTTACGAACCTGCTCTGTGCAACGGTGTTGCATGGAGAGACCCTTTACCACCTCTTCTGGAGTTCCCCACCGGCACTGTCTGCTCCGTCTTCCTACTAGTGCCCCCTTAGCAAGCCAAGTGCTATGGGGGCAACTATGCGGACGTACTCCCAACTCAGGCTGTGTG
The DNA here is from genome assembly GCA_037952925.1 of Lithobates clamitans. Lineage (NCBI taxonomy): Eukaryota > Metazoa > Chordata > Amphibia > Anura > Ranidae > Lithobates > Lithobates clamitans. Next base: position 9,135,561 of record JBBGZY010000014.1, read on the forward strand.
AGTCTGGACGATACCCTGGTGGTTCAGGTAAACCCCCCCTACTCCCTCCTCACAGGATTCGACTGACAGCAGCAGGAGCCTATAACTCCAGCTCCTCTCAGAGTCTTCTTCAGCTGTGCAGCATCTTGGACAGCGCTTAAGCGTGAGAGAACTCAGGTAAGGGTTTAGGAATGGGCAGGTGGAATCAAGTATTGGAAGTTTTTTTTGTGCATTCAGAAAATGCATCAAGGTAAAAAACATTTTTAGTTTAGAACCACTTTAATATCTGCTAAGAGTTTAGCTTTAATGGATATCAGGTAAGGCTCCATTCACACAGGCGATCTGATCAGGTACACTTGTCAGTTTTTCAGGTGGACCTAATTGGAAGTTCCACGCTTTCCAATGGACAGGGGGATATAAATGATTTTGTGTCTGTTTGCACCCGCCTACCTCCGGATTTGATCTAGTCCACTAATAAAAACGTTTCCTCTTCCATGTTGGTGGATCAGTTTTGAGGACAGTCGGGTGTAAACGGTCAGCAGAGTCCACTTTTCCCTGGCCCCCATATAGCAGAGCAGGCTCTGTCCATGGCCCTCTGCAGAAACTGAGCGGGCACAGATGTGTCATCTGCCCTGATCAGCAGGGGATCTATGAGATGATCAGAATGCAATTCACCCGATGTGAAAGGGGCCTAATACTGTACTATGAGGATTTTCTTCATCGTCTGTAATTGTTATATGAAGCAAATTCATTTTAAAGAGTCAGTATGAACCTAAATTTTACATATTAGCTTATGAGTATTGGATTATCACAATAAGTGCAAGGCTTCGATGAGGGGAAGTTTTAACCCTCCCTAGCCCATCTTTATATGGGCTGGTTGGAGAGGTCCTGCATTTTTGGAGATAGCAATCATTATGGGTAATCAATTTAGTTATACTATCTCTTCATGGATGAGCTCCTGCTTGTGTACTCCAGTGAGTGGGTAGATTGGAGGATTGGTTGTCCTATTTAAACACTAGTTAAATCTGAAATTTGCAGGTCATATAAAAATAATAACATTAATATTAACAATAATACATGTTATTTACAGGCGCCTTTCAGAACACCCGAAGTCACCTAAAAAAGATAATAACAAAGCAACAAAAAAAAGTAAGTCAATAAATAAAATAACATACAACATTACAACATTACATAACCATTAAATTACAAAAACAAATCAATGAAGTCAGACAAAGTATGCTAGTTTAAAAAGAAGAGTTTTGAGACGTGATTTGAAGATAGTTAGGAAATCAATTTTGCGGATGTCAGGTGGCAGGGTGTTCCAAAGTTGGGGGGCAGAGCAGCTAAAGGCTCTCAGTGTCATAGCGATCAAGCAGACAGAGAGAACATTGAGATGAATGGAGGAAGAAGGCCTGAGAGTCTGGGTGGGTCTGTTAATATGCAGGAGTTCAGAAAGGTACGGAGGAGCAAGGTTATGAATGACCTTAAAGGTAAATAACAGAATTTTGAAATCAATACGATATTTGACCAGAAGCCAGTAAAAGTGCTGAAGGACAGGAGTGATGTGATTTAAGGAGGGGGTTCTGATGATGATGCAAGCAGCAGAGTTCTGAACAAGTTGCAGTTTAAGGAGGGACTTAAAAGGGAGACCAAAATGAAGAGAGTTACAGTGTTCTATGTGGACCAGATTGTCTATGAGAATGGCAGTGCTGTTGGGTGTGAGAAATGGACAAAGACAATTAAGTTGGGGGAAAGACTATGGAGTTATCGATATTAACTGAAAAACTGTTAAGCTGTGTCAGGGTGGATTTAAAACCAAAGGAGAGAACCTCAATTTTGGCACTATTCAATCTCAGAAAGCTGGAAGAGAGCCAGGATTTGATTTCCTGTAAACAGTCGGTAAGGTAAGGGTGGTAGTAGGTTTAGTGGACAGGTAGAGCTGGGTGTCATGTTAAATTTCTGAAATATGAGGAAGAAGTGCTATGTAGTGGACGTAAACCAAACTGAAATTGATCGAATAGATCAGAGTCAGAAATGTAAGCATAAACCTGAGAAGCAACTGTTTTTTCAAGGATTTTGGATAGAAAAGGAAGGTTGGAGACGGGCCAAAGGTTACTGAAGTCACTGGGGTCTGTACCAGGTTTCCTAAGTATGGGAGTTATTACAGCTGTTTTGAAAGATGAGGGAACAATACCAGAGGTGAGAGAAGAATGTATGATCTCAGTTATTAAAGAGGACAGAGAGGGTGGACTAGCTTTAACCAGGACAGTAGGGAGAGGATCTAACTTGTAGTCCCAGCTCAATGTGCTCTAAGCCTCAGCAATGGTGGACGATGTAGTCCCAGCTCACTATGCTCCAAGCCTCAGCAATGGTGGATGATGTAGACCCAGCTCACTATGCTCCAAGCCTCAGCTATGGTGGATGATGTAGCCCCAGCTCACTATGCTCCAAGCCTCAGCAATGGTGGATGATGTAGTCCCAGCTTACTGTACTGGAAGCCTCAGTAATGGTGGATGATGTAGTCCCAGCTCACTATGCTCCAAGCCTCAGCAATGGTGGATGATGCAGTCCCAGCTCACACATGTGTACCTATACACAGTGGTAAATGACAGCCCACTCCCTCCCTCTCCATATGGACCCTGTCTCCATTTCTTTTTTAGATATGACACTCATAGGAGGATATGTCAATTCTTCAATATATAGGAAACCATTAGTGGGCAACACTCTGCTGAGAGCTTATTCAGGTCATCAGAATGGGATTTGCAGCAGTGATGACAATTTTGAAAATTAATTTAAAGCAGGAAGCAGAATTGATGTTGTATTGTTTCAGCAGAGGGGCTATTGAACCTCTGTGTTAAATAGAGCTTTGCATATAGCTTGATCCAAGCATCGGGAGGATTTATTATGTTATAAAACCCAGGTGTCCCAAGATGATAGTCTACCACTTTTTCCTACTCTATATGGCGTTGAATTTAAAGCAGAGATTCACCCAAAAGGGGAAGTTCCACTTTAAGTACTCCTCTCCCACTCCCTCCCCGCAGTTTTCTGGGACATGTTACGGGTCCCAGAAGACTGCGAGACCATTTAGAAAGCATAGTGCAGCTGGCTCATGTGCTGACTCATGTGCAGTGGGTAGCCAGGTGTGAAGCTGCAAGCAGTAGAGCTGGCTGCCCACAGTTAAGAAGCCGACACGAAGAACCCGAAGGCTAGTGAAGAGCTAGCCTGGGTGAGGACGGTGCTGGACAGGTACAGTAAGTGTCCCGTTATTAAAAATCAGCAGCCACAGGATTTGTAGCTGCCAAATTTTATTTTGTTACAGAGTGGAGAGCAGCTTTAAGAAAATCAGTACTATAGTAGAAAGCTGCCTACTGATACCTTTTAATGATTCGATCTATGCGCAAACTTTGGTAAAAGGTATTAACCACTTAAGGACCGAGCCTCTTTCTGAGACTTGTTGTTTACAAGTTAAAAACATTTTTTTTTTGCTAGAAAATTATTTAGAACCCCCAAACATTATACATTTTTTTTCTAACACCCTAGAGAATAAAATGTCGGTCATTGCAATACTTTTTGTGACATCGTATTTGTGCAGTGGTCTTACAAGCGCACTTTTTAAAAAAAAATACACCGTTTTGAATTAAAAAATAAGACAACAGTAAAGTTAGCCCAATTTTTTTTACTTGTGAAAGATAATGTTATGCCGAGTAAATTGATACCCAACATGTCCCGTTTCAAAATTGCCCCCGGCTCGTGGAATGGCGACAAACTTTTACCCTTAAAAATCTCCATAGGCGACGTTTAAAAAATTCTACAGGTTTCATGTTTCGAGTGTCAGAGGAGGGCTAGGGCTAGAATTATTGCTCTTGCTCTACCGATCGCGGTGATACCTCACATGTGTGGTTTGAACACCGTTTTCATATGCGGGCGCTACTCGCGTATGCGTTCGCTTCTGCACGCAAGCTCGTCGGGAAAGAGTGCGTTTAAAAAATTTTTTTTCTTATTTATTTTATCTTTTATTCTTACACTGTTTTTTAAAAAAAAAAAAATTGTGTCACTTTTATTCTCATTACAAGGAATGTAAACATCCCTTGTAATAGAAAAAAAGCATGACAGGACCTCTTAAATATGAGATCTGGGGTCAAAATGACCTCAGATCTCATATTTACACTAAAATGCAATAAAAAAAATTAATAAATTTGTCATTTAAAAAAATAATTTTAAAAATGTCCCTTTAAGAGCTATGGGCGGAAGTGACGTCTTGACGTCGCTTCCGCCCTGCATTGTTATGGAGACGGGTAGGGGCCATCTTCTGCTCATTCATCTCCATGCCCAGCAAGGGTGAAGATCCGATCGCCTCTGCCGACAGGTCCGGTAAGCGGCGGAGGGCACAGGAGCGCGGCGGAAGGGGGGGCCCCTCTCCCGCTGCCAGTAAAAGTGATCTTGCTGCGAATCCCCCACAGAGACCACTTTTATCTGAAACCGGACCGCACACTGAAGAAGAGGATACCGGGGTTATGGCAGCTAGCTGCTGCCATAACAATGATATTCCTCTTCAAACAACCGACGTATAACGACGGTGGGCGGTCCGGAAGTTAAAAACACTGACTATTTTTAATCCTAATGCTGCTAGCATTAGTAAATACACAGACAAGTATATTCTATTTACTTGTTTTTAAACTTTTTTTTTTTTTTTTTTTACATTTCTTCAGTTAGTTCCTGGTTTCCAAGCCTAGGCAAACAATTTCATACATCTCATGAGTCTTCAGGAGGGGAGGAGGGGTGTTCTCAGTTACGCACAGCCTCCTGCCTGCATGCCTTAGCTAAGAGCAGATGGATTCCAGGAAGAAATGGCAACATAAATCATCTGCCCTTACTTAGGATGGCCACGGCCAGAAATGATGTTTTTTTTTTTCAGAGTGATTTCTTTGCAAAATACAACATGAATTGATGGTAAGTTAGCTTTGAATATAAAACATAAATCAAATAGCATTTTTAATTTGTGGTGCTCAGGTGCAGTATAGTTCCGCTTTAAGATAGTATCACATAGGGCACCCACATTAGGGAGGTATTTACCCCTAGCTATATTTGCAGCAGGAGAACTTGCTCACATTGGCTTCAGGTACCTTTAAACATAGAGCCAATAAATGTCCCTGATGAATGCATGTTAAGAGGTGAGGTAGTACAGTCTGCATGTATGAATAAAGATTTTAAAATGACCTCTTTAATTAATTGCAATACTTAGAATTTAGTGTATGTCATCGAATGTAATCTGTGCTTAATACAATATGTGGGATATATAATTCGCCGTTTGAGAGATTGCCTGCATGACAGTTTATATGATATAGAAAGAAAGCATTTAATGAATATTGCTACACATCTCAATGAATGTCATGCCGGCGATACCTCAGCCATATCTATTCAAGGAATAGAGAAAGTTGTTACCCAAAAAAGGAGGATTTCGATTTAGGATTTTGTATAAACTAGAAGTGCTCTGGATTTTTCTATCTGGCCACTAGGAAACAGATGGGGTTAAACAATGAATGGGATGTCTCCTATTTTTATAAATGAATGGCTGATGGTATTATGAATGATTAAGTGTCATCTTTATAAAGTATTTAGCATGCCCAATAGGCTTGACATTTAAACCTGTTACATAGGATATGGTGTTATATATTTTTTACTATTATTTCTATTTTGGTGTTTAGCAATGTGCTGAATTTCCTTGTCTAAATAGGTAGCAGGAGGCATGCAGTTGTTAGTTGAAGGCTGAATGTTTTATCACTTAAGTTTCACCTGATTGTGGGTGGACCACAGGCTGTATAAATGAATGTATAGGTGATATGTATGTTTAGTCAGCTATGAATAAGCACTGAGTGTGAAACGCGTTAGATATATTCTACTGGTGTCCTCTACTTTGTTCGCAGATATGTGAATTTATTCCAGCAATTTCAATATAAGTGCTTATGGTTGTGAGGCCAATCAGATATTTCTCTTGGGCCTTGCTGCCAGTGGCGTCGCTAGGGGGTGGCTTCCGGGGGTTATAGCCCCGAGTCTGGGGCCCATAGCCCCGAGTCTCTTACCGGGTGGGTGCAGTCCGTAATTAGCAGGTATGTCCCTGTCCCGGGCACCTTCATTCCGGAACACTATATTGTCCCGGAACAAAACTAAGACTGGGAGCAATCTGGAATGCAGGGGACAGGGGCGGACTGAGCATCGGTAGCGCTGGCTCCAGCTCCGCCCCGCCTCCACCTGACTCTAGTGTCTAGCAACCAGTGATTTCACGGCCACGACTCCCTCCCTGCCCAGCGTTCAGAGTGGTGGAGGATTCCACTTCTTCCTCCTCTGTGCTAGTACTCGTGGCGCCTAAAGAGTTGAGCCCAGCCCCCTTATCATGGTCCTGGACTGAAGCGTCCCACAGCTGGTCCGGTGGCGTACAGGGCTGCAGCATCTTCAAACAGGGAGGGGGAGGCCTGGGCAGCCAGGAAGAGCCCAGGAGGGAGTGAGAGAGAGAAGAGGAGACCTCACCGCCACCCTGAGCACCCAAACAGACAGGGTCTGGGACAGTAGGGACTGCAGGCAGGGCTAGGGGGTCTCTTTCCCACCCCCCTCACCCTACCCCACCCCCCTCTTTCACCCCCTCTCATCCACTCCCCCCTCTCTCCCACTCACCCCCCTATCTATCTCCCTCTCTCCACCCCCCCTCTCTCTCTCCTTCACCCCCTCTCTCACCCACCCCCTCTCTCTCTCCCACCCTCTCTGGGGACCCTGATGTAAGGGGGGCTCTCTGGGAACCCTGATGTAAGGGGGAGGCTCTCTGGGCACCCTGATATAAGGGGGAGGCTCTCTGGGGACCCTGATGTAAGGAGGGGGCTCTCTGGGGATCCTGATGTAAGGGGGAGGCTCTCTGGGGACCCCGATGTAAGGGGGGGCTCTCTGGGGATCCTGATGTAAGGAAGAGGCTCTCTGGGGACACTGATGTATGGGGAGGCTTTCTGGGGACCCTGATGTATGGGGAGGCTTTCTGGGGACCCTGATGTAAGGGGAGGCTCTCTGGGGACCCTGATGTAAGGGGAGGCTCTCTGGGGGCCCTGATATAAGGGGGGCTCTCTGGGGACCCTGATGTAATGAGGGGGCTCTGGGAACTCTGATGACTTTCTTTACTTCGCTGCTATGGACTCTAGCCCCAGATCTTTTGTAGACCTAGCAACGCCCCTGCTGCTGCCTTCCTCAATTCTGGGAAATCCAGTACTACACAACAAACATAAGGAGGCACACCAGCCTACTGTATTAAGACTCTTTCCTCAGAGCTCTGAGAAAGAGGGTATAGCCCTTGAAACACGTAAACTGCATCCATTCTGGTAGACACGCATCCAGTGGTGTGATTTTTATATGCATATGACATAATTCCTTTTTGTAAGTATAATGGATTCATCTTGTTATTTATGAAAGAGTCTTACAGTAATGCACTAGGCTACTGCACCTCCTTCTTATGTTTGTTTTATAGTACTGACTTTAGTACTATTCAGGTCATGGTCCTAGAACAAGCATGCAGTTCAGGTAAACCAGAACACCTGAACCCCACACTTGCCCCAAGTCATTGATTAAAAAAAGTACTGCAAGCCTTTAGATCAGCTTGACATACATCAACTAACATTCTCAGAGGCATGGCAACCTACACTGGTCTCACAGTACAGCTTTCCCTGTAAAATGGCTGACAGATATGCCCCGAGGTTAAACTGAAGCTCAAATAAATAGGAAAATTTACCCCAATGTGAAACTCCAAGAAAATGGCAGAAAATGCAATCTATTTTACCTGCCAAAATGTGTTTGTAATTCTTTTTCTGCAAATCACATAGCACTTCCACACCATATGGCTACAGAGGTGATACCACAAATTACCATTTCATCTTTGCAGCTTCCTATGGCAAGTTCCTACTCTGTCTTTGAATTGACATGTTAGGAAATAGCAGTCACCTTTCTAACTATGCAGCACAGGACTTGTGAATTACAAATACATTCACAGCTAGAGCATCTACATAGATTGAAAAAAAGACTCAAGTCCACCTAGTTCATTGGTTCTCAACTCCGGTCCTCAGGGCCCACTAACAGGCCAGAATTTAAGTATTACCTTGGGGAAATGCAGACTAGAATACTGCAATGACTGAGCAGCAAATTATATCACCTGTGATGTATTTCAGTTATCTTGCAAACCTGGCCTGTTGGTGGGTCCCGAGGACAGGAGTTGAGAACCACTGATCTAGTTCAACCAATAGAATAGATACAGTTACATAGTTAAGGAGATCTCCGCTGTACAGATACCTTCCCCACTTAATGTTCACAGGTACAATCATTACTTCCCTCATTCAACCCCGCAGCTATAGACAAGGTTGGTAAACTTTTTTCTTTTCAATTTTCTTTATTAAAGGTTTTGCAAATTATACAAAATGGCATGAACAATCAGTCAGCAATCATATTTTCTGTCAAATGACACAAAAGTGTTGTACAGAACACAAAGAAGAAAAAAAAAAAAAAAGGGGGGGGGAAGGGGGGGTTAACAGGTGAGTATTAGTACGCTCTGTAAACATAAGGACACTAATGTTGACCTATCCTTAAAGGGTCTAGAATAACATATCATACAAGTTCCATATATCATTAGTGTTTATCAAAATGAAAAATAAAAATAGAACTAAAAAAATAGAAAAGATAAAGAAGATAAATTTGCCCCGTAAGCGGAGTACTCTTAACTTCTTGGTAATATTAAATCAAGTTTTAGTACCTTTAGTATATCTCAGTATCAGGGCCCTTGGCGCCAAAGGAGGTTAGGCCTTTAAAATTAGTTTACCTTGTTCCTCCATCGGAGCCAAGGAAAGAGAGGCTCCATAGCTCTCTACTTGTATCCACAAGTAGAGTCTTTTAAAAATAGAAAGAGAAGAAATGGAGGGGAGAAGAGAAGTGGTTTAAAGTAAGGTTGAGAAGAAGGAGGAGGATGGGAAGGAGAGGAAGAGAAAAAAGATAAAGGTCCAGAATCCAAAGAAGAAGCCGTTTCCCTCGGCCTGGGTCCCCCACCATACAGTTATTGAGATTATGGGGCTTGTAGGGTATTTGATCCAGGGGGACCACACCCTGTCAAATCTGGCCTGTCTGTCTTTAAGGATACTGGCCAATTTTTCGTTGACCATGATCCAAGATATTTTATTCTTTACCAGTGCAAGGTTGACCACTGGAGTTTTCCATGCTCGTGCTATTGTGATTTTAGCTGCTGAAAAAATAAAGAAGATGAGAGTTTGGAGATGTCTAGGGGTCCCGTCCGGCAAGTCTGCAAATAGCGCCGTCTTGGGATTTTTAGGTAGATTTTGTCCTGTCACTGAGTAGGCCAAGGTGAAAACTCTGATCCAGAAGCGCTGGATCTTGGGACAGGACCACCAAACATGTAACATACTACCCTCCTGCCAGCATCCTCTAAAGCAAAGGGGTGAAGTTCCGGGGTGCATCCTCGCCAGCCTCGCCGGGACAAGGTACCACCTGGACAACACCTTGTAGTTTCCCTCCACCAGGGAAGTATTGAGTATTCCCTTATGCACCATGGTGGACCATTTCCCCCATATCTCCTCCTCTATAGTCTCATCTAAATCAGATTTCCATGCTATTTGGTATGAAGGTTTGGTCTGTTGGGTATTGAAGAGGGCATAGAGCTCAGAGATCCCTCCCCGTGACTCAGTTCTGCGTAAGCATTTATTTTCAAACAAAGTCCTAGTAGTTATGTCTATCAGATCAGTAGCTAGGGATTTGATGAAGTGAATGATTTGATGTAGACGGAAAGATTCCGTCTGTGGCATCTGTAATGTCTCTCGAAAATAAGCCTGTTGCCTGATCCCTTTGTGGTCTATGAAGTGTGCTATCCTATAAAGGCCTTTGTTAACCCACCACGTGAATTGCTGGGGATTTTGTCCTGGAGGAAAGTGTGGGTTATTGAGTATAAGGGCTACAGGAGGTAAACTTTTTTCTATCGCCCACCTAAAAGAACATTCGCTGTTGTAACACGGATCCTCAATCTGGCCAATCAGAAGTGGGTATAAGACCCGTTTTCTGATTGACCAAAAAGAGAAGACTCTCGATTGGACGCTGAGGAGGAGGGAGGAAACAGAAACCAGAGCCGTCGCCCGTGGAGAGCAGGAGAATGGGAGAGCCGTCGCCGAGAGCCCCGGGAGAAGCGCCGCATAGATGAGGTAAGTGCACCAGTCCCACCCACCAACCGACCAACCGAGGGGGGTGAGGGGCGGTGTTACTGTTTGCCACCCCCCTAAAGTAAACTACCACCGGCCGCAACTGTCACCGAGAATTACCTTCTTGATCCCCTTCAGTCTGGATTTCGCTCTCAACACTCAGAAACAAACTCTCCTAAAACTCACAAAAGATCCGCTAACGGCTAAAACCAATGGACACTATTCTGTACTCCTACTCCAGGACCTCTCTGCTGCCTTTGACACAGTGGACTACCCCTCCTCCTGAAAAAACTCCACGCCTTTGGTCCTTGTGACTATACTCTTCACTGGTTCTCATCCCACTTATACAACTGCACCTTTAGCATTACTTATAATTCTACTTCCTCCTCTCCTCTTCCTTTCTCTGTCGGAGTCCCCGAGGGTTCTGTTCTTGGGCCTCTCTAATTCTCCAGCTACAGCTCCTCCCTGGGACAATTAAAGCGGTAGTAAACCGCACCAAATTTTTTATTTTTTTTAAAACCCTGCAAAGTAAAGGCATAATGTGCTAGAATGCATCACACATTATGAAATTCTTACCTTAGGACGAAGCCCTCCAGCCGTGCTGTCACTGCTGACAGGCACTTCCATCTTCACCCGATCTTCCTTCTGGGTTTGTGTCCTCTGGCACGTGCGTGGGAGTCACAGACCACGGCACGGATCTCTGAAGGGATGGCACAGATATGCACACCACTTCCACAAACTCAATTTATCCAAAACAGAGATCATAATATTTCCTCCCCCCACATGCCCCTTCCCCTTATTTCTCTGTCAAGTTAGATGGCACAACTATCAGCCAGTCGCCACATGCCAAGGTTCTAGGTGTAATCCTGGACTCTCCTTTCAGCCCCATGTCCAATCACTGTTCAAAGCTTAACACCTCAACCTATGCAGTATCTCCAAAATACGCCACTTCCTATCCAGTGACACCACAAAGCTCCTAATTCACTCTGCCCCCAGCTACCACACTAACCTTGTCCCAAAATACAAACCAAATTGTTCTCTTCATTCCTCCCAAGACCTCCTGCTCTCTAGCTACCTTGTCACCTCCTCCCATGCACACCTCCAGGACTCTTCCCAAGTCTCTCCCATCCTATTGATTGTAACTGAACTGTCTGCCCTAACATTGTTAAGCGCTGCGCAAACTGTTGGCCCTATATAAATCCTGTATAATTATAATAATAATAATAGTTAAAAAGCAAAAAATGTCTAGCGCTAATGTGTCATGTGAAAACTGAACCTTTATACCTATCTTCATCTATTATACAGGTGATACTCGAAAAATTTGAATATCGTGCAAAAGTTCATTTATTTCACTAATGCAACTTAAAAGGTGAAACTAATATATGAGATAGACTCATTACATGCAAAGCAAGATAGTTCAAGCCGTGATTTGTCATAATTGTGGTGATTATGGCTTACAGCTCATGAAAACCCCAAATCTACAATCTCAGAAAATTTTAGGCTCAAAGTGTCCCACTCTAATCAGCTAAAAAAGCCATAACACCTGCAAAGGGTTCCCGAGTCTTTAAATGGTCTCTCAGTCTGGTTCAGTAGGAATCACAATCATGGGAAAGACTGCTGACCTGACAGTTGTGCAGAAAACCATCATTGACACTAGGGATGAGCGAACACACCCCGGTTCGGTTTGCATCCAGAACATGCGAACAGGCAAAAAATTAGTTCGAACACACGAACATCGTTAACGTCTATGGGAAATGAACATGAATAATCAAAAGTGCTAATTTTAAAGGCTTATATGCAAGTTATTGTCATAAAAAGTGTTTGGGGAGCTGGGTCCTGCCCCAGGGGACATGTATCAATGCAAAAAAAAGTTTTTTCAGGAGCAGTGATGTTAATAATGCTTAAAGTGAAACAATAAAACTGAAATATTCCTTTAAATTTCATACCTGGGGGGTGTCTATAGTATGTCTGTAAAGTGGCGCATGTTTCCCATGTTTACAACAGTCCGAGAGCAAAATGACAAAAAAAGAAAAAAAAGTCATTCTAAAGTACTCGCGGCTATAATTGTCGGTCCCGGCAATACACATAAAAGTAATTGAAAAAAACGGTATGGGATTCCCCCACAGGGGAACCCCGAACTAAAATGTAAAAAAAAATGCGTGGGGGTCCCCACAAACTCCATACCAGGCCCCTCAGGTCTGGTATGGATATTAAGGGGAACCCTGCACCAATTTTTTTTTCAAAAATGGCGTAGGGGTCCCCCCTCAAAATCCTTCCTCACGCCAAAATTGTTTTAAAAAAATGGCATGGGAGTTCCACCAAAAATCCATACCAGACCCTTATCCGAGCACGCAACCTGGCAAGCCGCAGGAAAAGAGGGGGGGACGAGAGAGCACCCCCCCCTCCTGAACCGTACCAGGCCACATGCCCTCAACATTGGGAAGGTGCTTTGGGGTAGCTCCCCAAAGCACCTTGTCCCCATGTTGATGGGGAGAAGGGCCTCATCCCCACAACCCTTGCCCGGTGGTTGTGGGGGTCTGCGGGCGGGGGGCTTATCGGAATCTGGAAGCCCCCTTTAACAAGGGGATCCCCAGATCCCCCCCATGTGAATTGGTAAGTGTTAAAAAAGACAATAGACGGTTTTTGACAATTCCTTTATTAATGTCTTCTTCTTTCCCTGCTTCTTCTTCCAGTCTTCCTTCGGTGTTCTTATTCTTCCTCCATCTTGTTCTTCCCCCCCCTTCTTCCTCTATCTTCCTCTGCTTCTTCCTCCGGTCTTCTCGTCCAGCATCTTCCTCCGGCTTCTTCTTCCCCACTTCGTCCTCCGGACGATCTGCCTCAATGGGAGTCTCCCGCTGTGTGACGCTTCTGTTCTTGTGACAGCTCTTATATAACGGAGGGCGGGGGCCACCCGGTGACCCCGCCCCCCTCTGACGCACGGGGGCTTCCCCGAAGGAAGACTAGAAGATGGAAGAAGCGGGGAAAGAACCTGTTTACATAACGGGTGACCCCGCACCCTCTGACACCACATGGGGAAAGCCATAGGGAAGTGCCTGTGCGTTAGAGGGGGGCAGGGTCACTGGGTGGCCCCACCCTCAGTTATATAAGAGCTGTCACAAGAACAGAAGCGTCACATAGCAGGAGCCTCCCATTGAGGCAGATTGTCCGGAGGTCGAAGCGGGGAAGAAGCCAGAGGAAGATGCCAGACGAGAAGACCGGAGGAAGATGCCGGAGATGAAGACCGGAGGAAGAAGCAGAGGAAGAAGCGGGGGAAGAACAAGATGGAGGAAGAAGAAAACCGAAGGAAGACCAAAAGAAGCGGGGAAAGAAGACATTAATAAAGGAATTGTCAAAAACAGCTATTGTCTTTTTTTAATTTTTTTTACACTTTTTTTGTGAAATGGTAGGCCATTACCAATTCACACAAGGGGGGGCGGGATCTGGGGGTCCCCTTGTTCAAGGGGGCATCCAGATTCCGTTAAGCCCCCCGCCCGCAGACCCCCACAACCACCGGGCAAGGGTTGTGGGGATGAGGCCCTTGTCCCCATCAACATGGGGACATCCTCCCCATGTTGAGGGCATGTGGCCTGGTACGGCTGAGGAGAGGGGGGCGCTCTCTCGTCCCCCCCTCTTTTCCTGCAGCCTGCCAGGTTGCGTGCTCGGATAAGGGTCTGGTATGGATTTTTAGGGGGACCCCCACGCTATTTTTTTTAATTTTGGCGCGGGGTTCCCCTTAAAATCGGGTCTGGTATGGATTTTGAGGGGGACCCCCACGCCTTTTTTTTTTTTTACATTTTTGGCACGGGGTTCCCCTTAATATTCATACTAGACCCTAAGGGCCTGGTAATGGACTGTGGGGGAATCCCATGCCGTTTTTTTCAATGACTTTTATGTGTATTGCAGAGAGCCGACAATTCATTAATAGCCGCGAGTACTTTTAAATGTCTTTTTTTTTCCTTTCGAAATGTCATTTTGCTCTCGGACTGTTGTAAACACCACTTTACAGGCATACTATAGACACCCCCCAGGTACGAAATTTAAAGGAATATTTCACTTTAAGCATTATTAAAATCACTGCTCCCGGAAAAACTGCAGTTTTTAAAACTTTTTTTTGCATTGATGCATGTCCCCTGGGGCAGGACCCAGGTCCCCAAACACTTTTTATGACAATAACTTGCATATTAACCTTTAAAATGAACACTTTTGATTTCTCCCATAGACTTTTAAAGGGTGTTCTGCGGCTTTCGAATTTGCCACAAACACCCCAAATTGTTCGCTTTTCGGCGAACGGGCGAACAGCCAATATTTGAGTGGAACTCATGTTCGACCCAAAAATAAAGTCCATCCCTAATTGACACCCTCCATAAGGATAGAAAGCCTCAAAAGGTAATTGTAAAAGAAGTTGGATGTTCCCAAAGTGCTGTATCAAAGCCCATCAATAGGAAGTTATGTGGAAGGGAAAACTTTGGAAGAAAAAGGTGCCCAAGCAGCAGGGATGACTGCAGCCTGGAGAGGATTGTCAGGAAAAGGCCATTCAAAAGTGTTGGGGACTTTCACAAGGAGTGGGCTGAGGCTGGAGTCAGTGCATGAAGAGCCACCACACACAGACTTATCCTGGACATGGGCTTCAAATGTTGTATTCCTCTTGTCAAGCCACTCCTGAACAACAAACGTCAGAAGAGTCTTACCATGGGGCCCAAACCAAGTACTGAGTAGATATGCATGCTTATATCTTTCCGAGGTCCGATATTGTTCTATGTACAATCCTTGTTTTATTGATTGCATGTAATATTCTAATTTTCTGAAATTGTGGATTTGGGGTTTTCATGAGCTATAAGCCATAATCATCAATATTATGACAAATCACGGCTTGAACTATCTTGCTTTGCATGTAATGAGTCTTTCTCGTATATTAGTTTCACCTTTTAAGTTGTATTAGTGAAATAAATTAACTTTTGCACGACATTCTAATTTTTCAAGTATCACCTGTATTTGTCATAGGGACTTTTTTGCACTAGCACTTTATTGGTGATCACCAGCACTAAATGTTTTTGATGATTTCTTTTTTTTTTATATTCAAAAGTGACTACACCCCTCACATTTTTGTAAATATTTTATATCTTTTCATGTGACAACACTGAAGAAATGACACTTTGCTACGATGTAAAGTAGTGAGTGTACAGCTTGTATAACAGTGTAAATTTGCTGTCCCCTCAAAATAACTCAACACATAGCCATTAATGTCTAAACCGCTGGCAACAAAAGTGAGTACACCCCTAAGTGGAAATGTGCAAATTGCGCCCAAAGTGTTAATATTTTGTGTGGCCACCATTATTTTCCAGCACTGCCTTAACCCTCTTGGGAATGAAGTTCACCAGAGCTTCACAGGTTGCCACTGGAGTCCTCTTCCACTGCTCCATGATGACATCAGAATGAATGAATGAATGAATGATTTGTAAAGCGCTGCAAATGCGAACTGAATCGCCTCAAGGCGCTGGATGTATTCTCTGATGTCAGCTTTCTCAGAAAAGGAAGGTCTTTAGTTTTTTCCTGAATGCCTGGTGGTTTTCTTCCATGCGGATGTTAGTTGGAAGAGCATTCCATAGTCGAGGTCCTTGGACTGCGAATCTTCGTTCTCCCTTTGCTTTGTAGCGGTATTTGGGAACGGTAAGGAGGTTTTGGTTAGCCGATCGAAGACTGCGATTCGGTGTGTAGTGTTTTATTTTCTCGCGGAGATATGGTGGGGCGTTCCCTCGTACGCATTTGTGGGTGAGGCAGAGGGTCTTGAATGTGATCCGATTCTTCACGGTTAGCCAGTGAAGGCTCTTTAGGGAGGGTGAGATGGATTCCCAGGGTTTTTTTCCTGTTAACAGTCTTGCCGCCGTGTTTTGGATGAGTTGTAAGCGCGCAAGCTGATATTGGGGTAGTCCTACGTAGAGCGAATTTGCGTAGTCGAGTCGGGAATTGATGATTGTTCCCACAACTGCCGCTTTGTCCTCTTCTGGGATGAAGGGGATGAGTCTGCGTAGTTGACGGAGGAGATGGTGGGATCCGCTCACATCAGAGAGCTGGTGGATGTTAGACCTTGCGCTCCTCCACCTTCCGTTTTGAGGATGCCCCACAGATGCTCAATAGGGTTTAGCTCTGGAGACATGCTTGGCCAGTCCATCACCTTTACCCTCAACTTCTTTAGCAAGGCAGTGGTCATCTTGGAGGTGTGTTTGGGGTTGTTATGTTGGAATACTGCCCTGCGGCCCAGTCTCCGAAGGGAGGGGATCATGCTCTGCTTCAGTATGTCACAGTACATATTGGCATTCATGGTTCCCTCAATGAACTGTAGCTCCCCAGTGCCGGCACCCCTCATGCAGCCCCAGACCATGACACTCCCACCACTATGCTTGACTATAGGCAAGACACACTTGTCTTTGTAATTCTCACCTGGTTGCCACCACACGTGTGACACCATCTGAACTAAATAAGTTTATATTGGTCTCATCAGACCACAGGACATGGTTCCAGTAATCTATGTCCTTAGTCTGCTTGTCTTTAGCAAACTGTTTGTGGGCTTTCTTGTGCATCATCTTTAGAAGAGGCTTCCTTTTGGGACAACAGCTATGCAGACCAATTTGATGCAGTGTGCGGCATATGGTCTGAGCACTGACAGGCTGATGCCCCACCCCTTCAACCTCTGCAGTAATGCTGGCAGCACTCAACAACCTCTAGATATGATGCTGAGCATGTGCACTCAACTCTGTTGGTCAACCATGGCGAGGCCTGTTCTGAGTGGAACCTGTCCTGTTAAACCACTGTATGGTCTTGGCCACCGTGCTGCAGCTCAGTTTTGGGGTCTTGCCAATCTTCTTAAAGCCTAGGCCATCTTTGTGTAGAACAAAAATTCTTTTTTTCAGATCCTCAGAGAGTTCTTTGCCATTAGGTGACATGTTGAACTTCCAGTGACCAGTATGAGAGAGTGAGAGCGATAACACCAAATTTAACTCACCTGCTCCCCATTCACACCTGAGACCTTGTAACACTAACAAGTCACATGACACCAGGGAGGGAACATGGCTAATTGGGCCCAATTTGGACATTTTCACTTAGGGGTGTACTCACTTTTGTTGCCAGCAGTTTAGACATTAAGGGGACTTTCACACTGAGGCGCCGGCGGTAAAGCATCGCTAGTTTTAGAGGCGCTTTTCGGCCGATAGCGGGGCGCTTTTAAATAAAGGGTTACCAGCGCCACGGCACTTTGCAGGCGCTTCGGTGGTGCTGCCCATTCATTTCAATGGGCAGGGGCACTTTAGGAGCGGTGTATACACTGCTCCTAAAGGGCCTCAAAGATGCTACTTGCAGGATTTTTTTTTTTTTTTTAATGTCCCACATGCGCACCGCTCCAGTGTGAAAGCCCTCGGGCTTTCACAGTTGAACGACAGGAGATGCGCTTTACAGGCACTATAGCGCCTGTAAAGCACCTCAGTGTGAAAGCAGCCTAATGGCTGTGTGTTGAGTTGAGCAAATTTACACTGTTATACAAGCTGTACACTCACTACTTTACATTATTGCAAAATGTAATTTCTTCAGTGTTGTCACATGAAAAGATATAATAAAATATTTACAAAAATGTGAGGGGTGTACTCACTTTTGTGAGATACTGTATCTGTTTATGCACAGGCACTTTGGAGGTGTTATCATTTTGATTACCTGTTTGCTAATTTCGCACATATCAATACTGGTTAGTTCAGTTTTCTCATGACGCATTACTGCTGCACATTTTTTGCGTTCTATTGTGACACTTTCCTTGAGTTTTGTGCAAGCTGCTTTCCTTATATCACATTTTGTGGCCTTCAGTGCGGGAGTATTTCTTTTTATCAATAATACATAGTTAAATCAGGGAACTGTGCATTGGGACTTGTCATTTATTTTAAAATTGCCTCCTTATTGTTCACCGCTAGATATCTATACAGGAGTGATGCTCACCGCTGTCCCTTTTCAGTTTAAATTTCCCCTAACTTGAAATTGTGTGACCCACAGAGATTAACAGAGCCACATGCAAGGACCAGAGATAAATTAGAAGACCAAACACTCCAAATTTACTGTCATATTAGTTTACTATTAACTTATATGTGTAACATAAAATAGAAAGTATCATAAATATGAATTCACAGTTATGTAAAAGGGTTTGTCTACCAAAAAAATATTCTTTATTGGGCAGATGCCTGCTCAACAAATCATCCATTGGCATCCTAAATGTCTTTGAGAACCAAGCTGTGCTCTTCCATCCTAGAGTCTCACTTCTTCTGCCACCTTATCCAGAATGTAAAATTAGCTAAAAATTCAACAGGCAGTGTGAGAGTTTAATTTACTAGAACTGGAAAGTACAAAACCTGGTGCAGCTGTGCATGGTAGCCAATCAGCTTCTAGCTTGTTTAATTAAGCTTTGAAGTGGTTGTAAACCCTTTACAACTACTTTATACTACAGGCAAGCCTATAATTAGGCTTATCCGTAGCTACACTGGATATCTCCTAAACCTGCACGGTTTAGAAGATATCCCTGTATTTGCATGTGCCCACGTCATCGGCACTTAAAGCGGGGGTCCACCTATCTATCGTTTTGTTTTTTTTTTGAGTTCATTCACAAACTTTTCTTCTCAGCATTACATACTCACATATTGTGTGCAATATGTCCGCCTGTGTCAGATTTCGTCGGAAAGAATAACTATATTATTCACTGCAGGCGGTTTCCATCTTCATTGTGGGCATTTGAAGCCCACAAGCATTTATTTCCTGGATGCAGTGAATGCTGTGCTCCCAGCATTCACTGCTCGTTCCCGCACATGCTCAGTGGCATCCTGGGAAGCCTGAGACTAGCTCCCAGGAGTCTGGGAGAGGCTAGAAACACGCCTACTCCCACGGGAGGAGAACCAGGAAGTGCAAATAAGAATAGAAAAATAAAAAGGTAATTACGGCGATTTAAATTTTTTTAAACGGCATGTCAGCATCTAGGCAAGGAAGAGAATACATACAGATATTGTTCAAAATTTGGGTGGAACCCCGCTTTAAGCATTGGCACGTACATGCCGTTGCTTCAGTTAGACTATGCCGTTACCGGCGGCTCCCGTGCGCGCGAGTGACGTCATCGCGGCTCCGGCCAATCACAGTGCGGGAGCCGCGATACCCGGAAGTAACCCCCCGGGAAACGATGTCGGCCGCCAGAGCGGTGAACGAGGACCACTGCAGGGGCTTCAATCTCAGTTAAGTAATTCATAATGAACTAGTATGGTATGCATAATTACTCATTATGCCTTTGTCTTGCAGGTTTTTTTGGGGGGGGAGATTTTTTTAGTTAGGGTTTACAATCACTTTAACAAAAATAAAAAAATCTGGAAGCTAATTGGTTTCTTTGCAGAGCTGCACCAGATTTTGCACTCTCCAGTTTTAGTAAATCAATCCCAGAAGGTGGCTGGGAACTGAGCTCCAGAGTAGAGATCTTGCTGTCAGAGTTCACAAGTGACTTTAGAAGCCAGCAAGTTATTTTACTCACCGGCATCTTTTAACAAATATTTTTGGATGAACTAACCCCTTCACAATAGATTCCCTTTATGTATTCATCCAATCATATTTCAGAAGCCTTAACGGATCACAGAGTTACGCATCACCCCTCCAGTTGACATTCAGCGTATTGTTTCTTGTAGTTTGTTAGATGAGTATGACAACATTTACAATGACACAAATGTGGCTGTCAGCTGCAAACATGGCTTTTATATTTGTAATACATCTATTCTAGACTAATCACTCCGATGTTGCTTGTTTTAAATAAGCTATAAGATCCAAGCGTTCATTCTTCTTCTTAATCCCAGCGAAAATCATCTTGGTTCCTGGTATATACTTTTTAGGGTTTTCCAGATATTCTAGCAGAGTATCCTCTCCCCATACAATACCTGTGAAAAAAGAACAATGAGCATTATTTGTTCTATTCATTTATAATTTTTTACATGGGCATACATCTGCACTTTTGATCCTAGGTAAGAATAATTTCATAACTAAGAATCTCCAAGCCAAAAAAGGAAAAGTTCTCATCGCAATCATCCCAGGGCATTTTGTTTACACATTATTATGATTTTCTAAGCTGAATTAGGACTGGTAAAAAGAAAGTTGTGTAAGGGCTTTTTTTTTGCACTGAATCAAACAGATTTAACTAAAATGCTTTATATCGGGGTAGGCAACCTTAAAGTGGTGGAGATCTACCTTAACAACATGGGAGAAGTCAAAGATAATCAGACACAGTGTCGCCTGCTCACACCCGATTTAAACTTTTAATTGTCATACTGCCATGTCGCAATCACGGGTTTAAATCAGGTGGTGAGGAGGCAACATACTGCCTCCTCACCACCTCTCAAACACAGAATCCAAAGAGATTACCGCTCTAGGTGACGATCCCACATTAACACCATCCTTGCAGTTTGGAGATAAAGGGAGAAAGCAAAATGGACGGCCGCACTCCAATACAACACCTTTATTGATAAAAACGTGATCCATACACCAACAGAAACACAGGTACAGTGTAGGTACAGTGTGGATACTGATGTGTTTCACACCATTAGTGGTGCTTAATCATAGCTGTAGGACCACCGACCCCAATCTGTGTTTTATACGTATAATATACTGGTCACCTGACCAAACGTATCCTTTACAGATTGCGATCAGGTGCAGTCCTCCAAAGCTTTCACACCCATGAAAGGAGGAATGGGTGTGGAAGTTATCAGTTACAATCAGCACATTAAAATTAACCCAAAAAAAGGAGAGAGTCCTACAGCTATGATTACAAAAACATATTTGGGGGGGGGGGGGGGGGAACACCCTAAAATGCGTTTAGATTCAAGATGGTGCTGCTATAAAGACCAACAAACAGTACAAAACATATTACAGAGCACACATTCAAGAATGACATTTTCTGCAAGGCTAGTTAAAAACACCTGAACATATACAAAAAAATATGGGGGTTTGGTCACACTATATGGTCATATATGGTGCTAAGCCCACTTCATTACCTCTTATTTAGTGGCCACCACTGCATAGGAGGAATCCCCTTCAGTTCTCCCACATAGAGGAGTTCAGCTCCTTACTGCAACAAAGTACCCCGAATTAGTGGGTCCTACTCTAGTAATAGAATGGAAGATCCTTTGTCTCAACCATGGGAGCTGAACTCCTCTATGTGGGAGAACTGAAGGGGATTCCTCCTATGCACTGGTGGCCACTAAATAAGAGGTAATGAAGTGGGCTTAGCACTATATGACCATATAGTGTGACTAAACCCCCATATTTTTTTGAATATTTTCAGGTGTTTTTAACTAGCCTTGCAGGAAACGTCATTCTTGAATGTGTGCGCTGTAATATGTTTTCTACAGCTATGATTAAGCACCACTGACGGTGCGAAACGCATCAGTATCCACACTGTACCTATGCCTCTGTTGGTGTATGGATCACGTTTTATCAATAAAGGTGTTGTATTGAGCGAGACCCACCTGTCAAACAGGCTTGCTGCACTTGTGAATAATGCCCTTAGTTGCATTCGAAAGCAGCACCCTTAGGGCTCATTCACACATAAAGTTGGGGGGTGGTACAGTTTAATTGCAGTTTTACTGCCTCCAATCTCTGCCCCTTTAGCTGCTGAGGCAGCAGTCAAAGGTGTACACATGCTGCAGCAGAAATCAAACCCCCTGTTGCTTTTGGTGGGTGCTACCACCTGCCAATTGTGTCCCATTTAAGTAAATGGGGCCACTCTGCAAGCTCCCAGCAACTGCATGCTTCTGTGGGGTCCAAGGGGTTAAACTTTCACATTGATGTGCTGTGGTTTACCCTGCACTGCGGGTGCAGTGGGCTAGCTGCGCTTTGCCATAGACTTCTATTATATCCTGCAGGTGTGGTACATTTTCTGAAAGCGCATCAAAACTCCTGTATTTGGAAGTCTATGGCTAAGCTCAGCAAACCCCCAGGAAAGCTGCAGGTACACTGCACTGCACCCGCAGTGTGGGTACATCACAGTAAATCAGTGTGAGAGCAGCCTTATACTATTATGCCCAGTGTATTGCTTCACACTGACCTGAAGATCTCTTCTTTCCTGCTGCTGGCACTCTGGAGACTGCTAGCCAGGATAAGAGGGTGAGTGCAGTAGGTATCACTCCACATGGTATAGAAGCCGGCACTACAGAGGAGGCACCGGCCTACAGCTCCAACTTTACAAGTATTCCCTCTGCATTGCATTTGATGCTCTGGGATGGCGGGTCAACAAGCCCAGACCGCAAACTACCAGTCACATGCCTGCGCTCTACTGGTAGATTGTGATCTACAGGTTGCTGACCCCTGCTTTATATGGCATACTAAAGTAATATTAAAACATAATAAAAAAAATAATAACAAACATGTTATACTTAACCTGCTCTGTGTAATGGTTTTGCACAGAGCATCCCCGATCCTCCTCTTCTTGGGTTCCCCGCCGGCGCTGCGGACTCTTCCTCTCCTCTGAGTGGCCACAGAGCAAGCCACTTGCTATGGGAGCACTTGTGCATGCTTGTTCCCAAGCCCCACTGTGCATGTCCATAAGACACACAGAACATGGCTCGGCCCTGCCCCCACTCCCTCCTCACTGGTTGTAATTTACAGCGAATAAGGAGGCAAAGACCTGGGAGGGCAGCTGCTCTCGTGCACATCACTGGTTCGCAATCAGGCTTGGGTAAGTATGAAGGGGGGCTGCAGAGGAGCTGCATACTGAATGTATTTACCTTCATGGATAGAAGGTAAAAGAAACCTTCACCCTTTAGACCCACTTTAAATAGACCAAAATGAAGCAATTAAGAAAAGGTTGTGCGACGCTGTACCCGAACAAAATTAATGTCCTTTTCCCCCCCCCCACAAATAGAGCTTTCTTTTAGTGGTATTTAATCACCTCTGCGGTTTTATATTTTGCGCTATAAACAAAGAGTGACAATTTTGAACAAAAAACAATTTCTTTTTACTTTTTGCTATAATATTATATATATATATATATATATATATATATATATATATATATATATATATATATATATATATATATATATATATATATATATATATATATATATCACATTTATTCATCAGTTTAGGCCGATATATATTCTACATTTTTTTTTTTTAACCAAAAATATCACATTAGGCGTATATTGATTGGTTTGTGCAAAAGTTATCGTGTCTACACATTTAGGGACTTTTATTAATTTATTTTTTTATTGTTTTTACTAGTAATGGCGGCAATCTGCGATTTTTATCGGGACTGTGGCAGACAAATCTGACCCCAAATGACACTTTTTGGGGAACAGTGACATTATTACATTGATCAGTGCTATAAAAATGCACTGATCAATGTAAAAATGACACTGGTAGGGAAGAGGTTAACACTAGGGGGCGATGAAGGGGTTAAGTGTGTTCCCCGGGTGTGTTCTAACTGTAGGGGGGATGGGCTGCCAGGGACATGACAGAGATCACTGTTCCCGATGACTGGGAACAGTAAATCTTTGTCATGTCTACTAACAGAACGGGGATCCGTTTGTTTACATAGGCAGATCTCCGTTCTGCCTCTGTACTAGGCGATCACAAGTCACCGGCGGACATAGAGTCCACCCGACCCGCAGGCAGTGGCCCGCCCACAACTGTGCAAGCCGACGTACAGCTATGGCGATTGGCTCAGGAGATCCGACCTGCCGCCGTATAACTACGAGGGCTGATCGGCAAGTGGTTAAA
Source organism: Lithobates clamitans (assembly GCA_037952925.1). Taxonomy (NCBI): domain Eukaryota; kingdom Metazoa; phylum Chordata; class Amphibia; order Anura; family Ranidae; genus Lithobates; species Lithobates clamitans. Next base: position 9,159,539 of record JBBGZY010000014.1, read on the forward strand.
TAGGATCTGCAGGCATTAGGCTGACCATACATTATACAATTTTCTTTAGATTTACTTTCAACTATGTAGTGAAAAAGCCTGCCTGATTGAATACAAATTGAAACTCTTAAGGTTTGACCTCATATTATATGGTTTTGGTAAATCTGAAGACAAAAATCTGCAGAAAATCTAATAGTGTGTATGGGGCTTGCCCTCAAAGATGCAAATCCCTGTAGAAAGTAATATGAATGATGTCAGGAAAGATTGTCCCATTGCCATTTGTAGTGCTTGGTAACTGAAATCAAACTGATAACAAAAAATCTATTAAGTTGGCATTTTTAACTGATCCAGAAGAAATCAATGCATTTGCCAGTAGGTGGTGCTGTTTGCCATTGGATATTGTGGCTCCACGTTTTTTGAGATCTGGGGAGCTGTTAATAGCAAGGATACCTCTGTGCAAGCACAAAATAGAAGTCTAAATTCCCTCCCTACAATCCTACACGTTAGTTACTACTTCAATTTAAAGCTGAACTCCAAGCATGAACATTTTCATTTGAATATATTTCTTACTAAGCATGGAGGATAAAAATCCACTTTGTGTACACCAAATGCCTTTGCAAACCCAGTTATTACCTCATTAAAGTAGTAGTGACACCACTGTGCTGTACACAGCCTGTGCAGACAGCAGAGCTGTGGGAGGGACCCACCAACTCCACCCACTACAGGCTACCTGCAGAAAACTACAAAAGGGGGCGGAGACAAGACCAGTCACCCTGTACAAGGAGAGAGAGCAGCAGGGAATGGTCTTTATTACAGGAAGCTCCTGCAGAGAGGTACATTTTCAAACTGGATCACTGCACAGATCTGAAAGAAATACACACAGTATTCAAAGAAAAACATGCATGTCTCTTGTATTTAGATCATATTTGCTTATTCCGGAGTTCAGCTTTAACTCGCATGATTTCAACCCAGCAAAGCAGTCCAACTTCGGGGGCGATCTGACAGACATCTATGTGGGTTCCTGCACAGATTTCTATACAAATTGCCTCCCGAAGTCATCAAAAGTAGTACAGGAACCACTTTTGGGAATCGGTGCAGCGATTCGAACGGTGCCATTGCCGGCAATACGAAAATTCCCGAAGGGACAAAACTTGGAAAAAGAGAAGGGTTAGATCCTCCGCTACATTTTTATTGCTGTGTCCCTACTGGGAGAAACACAGTCCTAGTGATAGAAGCAGAAAGTAAGTGGAAATACTTTTTTAAGGAAACAAAACGTACAGGAAATTCTACATTTTAACCACTTCAGCTCTAGAAGATTTACCCGCCTTCATGACCAGACCATTTTTTGTGATACGGTACTGCGTTACTTTAACTGACAATTGCGCGGTCGTACGACGCTGTACCCAAATAAAATTTATGTCCTTTTTTTTCCACCAAATAGAGCTTTATATGTCCAATAAAAAAAAAAAAGGAAAAAAAAAATAAAAATCAATAAGCATGTATTAATTGGTTCGCATAAAAGTTATAGCGTTTACAAATTATTGGATATTTTTTATTTATTTTACTAGTAATGGCAGTGATCAGCGACTTATAGCAGGACTGCGATATTGCAGCGCACATTAAGACACTGACACTTTTTGGGGACCAGTGACAACAATAGTGATTAGTGCTAAAAAAAATATATACACCGTCACTGTACTAATGGCACTGGCTGGGAAGTGGTTAACATCAGGGGCGATCAAAGGGTTTACTGTGTGCCTAGCCTGTGTTATACTACAGTGCGGGAGGTGCTTTTACTTGGGGAAGAAAGGGATCCTTGTCACTGCTTTGCAGGAACACAGGAGCCACGCCTTCCCTCCTGTCAGTACGGCGATCAGCCTTGTTTACATAGGCAGACCGCCATTCTGTGTCTCTGCAGGGTGATCAGTGGGTGGGTGCCGGCGGACATAGAGTCCGCAGTATTCGCTGATCGGCTCCTGCTGTGTATAATCACAGCGGGAGCGAGCTGGCGGCGCGCATCTGTGCCCGCTACCCTGAAACACTGGATCATGTATATAATATACATGTGATCTGGCACACCACTACCGCCCTGTAGCAGTAAGACCCCTTTTACACTGGGGCCGCGTTAGCGCTAAAGCGCCGTTTGTCTTAGTGGAGCTTTAGCACTGTTTTAGCTGCGCTTTTTGGCCGCTAGCGGGTCGCTTTTTACCTCAAAGAAGGGGTTAAAAGCGCTTCCCAAGTGCTTTTCAGGCGCTTTGGAAGCACTGTCCATTCATGTCAATAGAGGGTGTTTTGGGAGCGCTACATAGACATGTGCAAATTGTTTCGGTCCGAATTCGTTTAAAGAATTTTTACAAAATTTGTTAATTCGGAAACATCCGAATTAACGAAAACCCGTTTAACAGATTTTTCTGAACATTCGTAAATTCAAAAATCTGAAATAATAGCCAACTATTAAATTATAGGTATTGGAATTTCCTTTCAAATTTGGCTGTTAGTGAACGTAACGAATACGAATTTATCCAAAGTTAAGAATTATCCGAAATAGCAAATGCCTTATCTAAATGAATGGAATGTAATGAATAATAATAAATAACAATAATAATAATAAAAAATGACTATTATTATTTATTTATTATTAATTGGTTCCGTTCCATTTGTTTAGATGCTGCATTTGTTATTTTGGATAATTCGTAACTTCGGATAAATTCCTAACGTTCACTAACAGCCAAATTTGAAAGGAAATTCCAATACCTATAATTTAATAGTTAGTTAATATTAGCTAGTAAGTTAGTTATTTCTTATTTTCGGATTTTTGAATTAGGAATTTACGAATGACTCGAGAAAAAAAAAAAAAAAAGCATACAAACACATTTTTTGGCAGTGCACATGTCTACTTGCCATCATCCCATTGAAGGACTGTTGCTTTACATTACTACCTGCATTATCACATCTACAATACCTTTGCTTTTGTTTGCATCAGTGTAGGTAAATCCTGGAGCCTGTCCTGTTTTGCGACCAAAGAGACCCCATAAATTTGGTCCCGTTTTATGCTTTCCATTTTTCTCAACAGTGTGGCACTGGGCACATTTCTGGACAAAAATCTTCTTTCCTTTCTCCACATCACCCATTTTAATTCCTGTCTCTGTCCTATAAAGACAAAATATAAAAGAATGAATGCTGGGGGAGATTAGAAAAGTCAGGCAGTCAAGTAACATGTGCTTAAAATACGATAAGGCTTGCTGGTCTATGCAGAAAGGGAGCATTGCGTCACTTAGACCCACTTATCAGTGTAAACAGTGTGCTGACAAGCTTGCCGGTAATCGGCTCTCCTTTCCTCACACAGACACAACGCACAAGGAAAGCACTGACAATAACCGGCAGGTCTGTTTACATGTGATCAGCTGTGATTGGACACAGCTGATCACATGGTAAAGGGCCGCTGTGATTGGCCCTTTACCCCGAGCAGTGATCAGCTGTGTCCAAAGGAGAGGTGCCTTTTTTACATGCTTTTCTAGGCGATATTATGCAAACATGTTGCATAAAACTGCACAGCTGTGGAATGCAGTGAAAAGCAGCATTCTGGTCTGAACATAACAAATAGAAAACGTTTTTTCCCATGTGTCATTGCAATTACCTACATTTTTCCACAAAGAAAATGCCCAGCTCAGCTCACAGTGCCAGGATAACTGTCTCCTTGCCATGCGCAGAAGTGACGTCAGCCCGCAGTGGCCAATGAGGAGGCCTGAAGACCAACACTCGGACGAAGAAGCCCTCACGGGACCACTTGACAGGCAAGTCTTAATATCTTTAGGCCCCGTTCACATCGAGCGATTGAGGCGGAATCTCCGCGATTCTAAATCACACTGAAGTGCTGGCAAAATGCAGCAAGGTCGGGTGCTATTCATTTTCAATGGCACCTAAATGCCGTGTCGTTTTGCTGCAATAAATCGCGCTGCAATCACGGGAAACTGCATCACGCAAAGCTTGTTGCCCAGAAGCCCCTCCTTTTTCAGTGGCAAGCTTCACGCAGTGCGTTCTGCCGTGATTACAGCGCTATTTATCACACGAAATCGCCGCAAAACTGCACCGCTTTTAGGTGCCATTGAAAACGAAAAGCACCCGTCCACACATGCTGCATTTTGCCAGCAGTGCGATTCGGAACTGCAAGCAGAAGCATAGAGATTCCGCCCACGATCCCAAATCGCTAGATGTGACTGGGGCCTAAGTTCTGTTTTAAAATGCCAACATACACGATTGGGTTGCACTTAGCGGCGGTACTGCACGCCAAACATAACGAGGGGGGCTCTGTGTCCGCGGCATCCTTGTCGGGCTATGCTTGGAGCGAAGCTGAAGGATTAATACATTTCTAACAGTCCCTAGCTGCATATTTTCCTGTCTGCAGGTTTTTAGCCATCCGTGGGATAGCTAGTCATTCCAGCACACAGGGACTGGGCCATCTGCTGTAAGCCGAGATAGGCATTCAAAACTCAGTTTATAGTCTGGGGATTTAGGGGTGGTAGTAGAAATGTGGCTCAACCACGTGTTTTTACTGCCCTTAGGGCTCATTCACCTGGGCACAGAGGGCCATACATGGACAGACATCCACCAATACAGATCAATGGCCATCTGATACACCGCAGCTGAGAGGTTACATATGTCGTGTTCTATCCACTTGCCGACCGCCTAACGCCGATATACGTCGGCAGAATGGCACGGGCAGGCAGAATCACGTACCCGTACGTGATCTGCCTCCCACGGGCGGGGGGTCCGATCGGACCCCCCCCCCCCGGTGCCAGCGGCGGTCGGCATTTGACTGGGAGCGTCGGGAGGCGAGGGGGAGACCATCCGATCGTGGCCCCCCCTCGCGATCGCTCCCAGCCAATGGGAATCCTCCTCTGCCTGTGTGTAGTTTCACACAGGCAGAGGATGTGATGTCATCTCTCCTCGGTCTGGCAGTTTCCGTCCCAGCGCCGAGGAGAGAAGACAAGTGAGTGCACAACACACACACACACACAGTAGAACATGCCAGGCATACTTTACACCCCCGATCCCCCCCCAATCACCCCCCCCCCCTGTCACAAACTGACACCAGCAGTATTTTTTTTTTTTTTTTCTGATTACTGCATGGTGTCAGTTTGTGACAGTTAGTGTTAGGGCAGTGAGTATTACCCCCCTTTAGGTCTAGGATACCCCCCTAACAAAGTTTTAACCCCTTGATCACCCCCTGTCACCAGTGTCACTAAGCGATCATTTTTCTGATCGCTGTATTAGTGTCGCTGGTGACGCTAGTTAGGGACGTAAATATTTAGGTTCGCCGTCAGCGTTTTATAGCGACAGGGACCCCCATATACTACCTAATAAATGTTTTAACCCCTTGCTTGCCCCCTAGTTAACCCTTTCACCACTGATCACCGTATAACCGTTACGGGTGACGCTGGTTAGTTCGTTTATTTTTTATAGTGTCAGGGCACCCGCCGTTTATTACCGAATAAAGGTTTAGCCCCCTGATCGCCCGGCGGTGATATGCGTCGCCCCAGGCAGCGTCAGATTAGCGCCAGTACCGCTAACACCCACGCACGCAGCATACGCCTCCCTTAGTGGTATAGTATCTGTACGGATCAATATCTGATCCGATCAGATCTATACTAGTGTCCCCAGCAGTTTAGGGTTCCCAAAAACGCAGTGTTAGCGGGATCTGCCCAGATACCTGCTAGCACCTGCGTTTTGCCCCTCCGCCCGGCCCGGCCCAGCCCACCCAAGTGCAGTATCGATCGGTCACTGTCACTTAGAAAACACTAAACGCATAACTGAATCGTTCAGAGTCAGGCCTGATCCCTGCGATCGCTAACAGTTTTCTTGGTAGCGTTTTGGTGAACTGGCAAGCACCAGCCCCAGGCAGCGTCAGGTTAGCGCCAGTACCGCTAACACCCACGCACGCACCGTACACCTCCCTTAGTGGTATAGTATCTGAACGGATAAATATCTGATCCGATCAGATCTATACTAGCGTCCCCAGCAGTTTAGGGTTCCCAAAAACGCAGTGTTAGCAGGATCAGCTCAGATACCTGCTAGCACCTGCGTTTTGCGCCTCCGCCCGGCCCAGCCCACCCAAGTGCAGTATCGATCGATCACTGTCACTTACAAAAGACTAAACGCATAACTGCAGCGTTCGCAGAGTCAGGCCTGATCCCTGCGATCGCTAACAGTTTTTTTGGTAGCGTTTTGGTGAACTGGCAAGCACCAGCCCCAGGCAGCGTCAGGTTAGCACCAGTACCGCTAACACCCATGCACGCAGCATACACCTCCCTTAGTGGTATAGTATCTGATCGGATCAATATCTGATCTGATCAGATCTATACTAGCGTCCCCAGCAGTTTAGGGTTCCCACAAACGCAGTGTTAGTGGGATCAGCCCAGATACCTGCTAGCACCTGCGTTTTGCCCCTCCGCCCGGCCCAGCCCAGCCCACCCAAGTGCAGTATCGATCGATCACTGTCACTTACAAAACACTAAACGCATAACTGCAGCGTTCGCAGAGTCAGGCCTGATCCCTGCGATCGCTAACAGTTTTTTTTGTAGCGTTTTGGTGAACTGGCAAGCACCAGCGGCCTAGTACACCCCGGTCGTAGTCAAACCAGCACTGCAGTAACACTTGGTGATGTGGCGAGTCCCATAAGTGCAGTTGAAGCTGGTGAGGTGGCAAGCACAAGTAGTGTCCCGCTGCCACCAAGAAGACAAACACAGGCCCGTCGTGCCCATAGTGCCCTTCCTGCTGCATTCGCCAATCCTAATTGGGAACCCACCACTTCTGCAGCGCCCGTACTTCCCCCATTCACATCCCCAACCAAATGCAGTCGGCTGCATGAGAGGAATTTTCTTTATGTCCTCCCGAGTACCCCTACCCAGCGAACCCCCCCAAAAAAGATGTCGTGTCTGCAGCAAGCACGGATATAGGCGTGACACCCGCTATTATTGTCCCTCCTGTCCTGACAATCCTGGTCTTTGCATTGGTGAATGTTTTGAACGCTACCATTCACTAGTTGAGTATTAGCGTAGGGTACAGCATTGCACAGACTAGGCACACTTTCACAGGGTCTCCCAAGATGCCATCGCATTTTGAGAGACCCGAACCTGGAACCGGTTACCGTTATAAAAGTTAGTTACAAAAAAAAGTGTGAAAAAAAAAAAACACATACAAAAATATAAAAAAAAAAAAAAATAGTTGGCGTTTTATTGTTCTCTCTCTCTCTATTGTTCTGCTCTTTTTTACTGTATTCTATTCTGCAATGTTTTATTGTTATTATGTTTTATCATGTTTGCTTTTCAGGTATGCAATTTTTTATACCTTACCGTTTACTGTGCTTTATTGTTAACCATTTTTTTGTCTTCAGGTACGCCATTCACGACTTTGAGTGGTTATACCAGAATGATGCCTGCAGGTTTAGGTATCATCTTGGTATCATTCTTTTCAGCCAGCGGTCGGCTTTCATGTAAAAGCAATCCTAGCGGCTAATTAGCCTCTAGACTGCTTTTACAAGCAGTGGGAGGGAATGCCCCCCCCCCCCCCAACGTCTTCCGTGTTTTTCTCTGGCTCTCCTGTCTCAACAGGGAACCTGAAAATGCAGCCGGTGATTCGGCCAGCTGACCATAGAGCTGATCAGAGACCAGAGTGGCTCCAAACATCTCTATGGCCTAAGAAACCGGAAGCTACGAGCATTTTATGACTTAGATTTCGCCGGACGTAAACAGCGCCATTGGGAAATTGGGAAAGCATTTTATCACACCGATCTTGGTGTGGTCAGATGCTTTGAGGGCAGAGGAGAAATCTAGGGTCTAATAGACCCCAATTTTTGCAAAAAAAAGAGTACCTGTCACTACCTATTGCTATGATAGGGGATATTTACATTCCCTGAGAGAACAATAAAAATGATTTAAAAAAAAAAAAAAATGAAAGGAACAGTTTAAAAATAAGATAAAAAAATAATAATAATAAAGAAAAAAAAAAAAAAAAAAAAAAAGCACCCCTGTCCCCCCTGCTCTCGCGCTAAGGCGAACGCAAGCGTCGGTCTGGCGTCAAATGTAAACAGCAATTGCACCATGCATGTGAGGTATCACCGCGAACGTCAGATTGAGGGCAGTAATTTTAGCAGTAGACCTCCTCTGTAAATCTAAAGTGGTAACCTGTAAAGGCTTTTAAAAATGTATTTAGTTTGTCGCCACTGCACGTTTGTGCGCAATTTTAAAGCATGTCATGTTTGGTATCCATGTACTCGGCCTAAGATCATCTTTTTTATTTCTTCAAACATTTGGGCAATATAGTGTGTTTTAGTGCATTAAAATGTAAAAAAGTGTGTTTTTTCCCCAAAAAAATGCATTTGAAAAATTGCTGCGCAAATACTGTGTGAAAAAAAAAAATGAAACACCCACCATTTTAATCTGTAGGGCATTTGCTTTAAAAAAAATATAATGTTTGGGGGTTCAAAGTAATTTTCTTGCAAAAAAAAATTATTTTTTTATGTAAACAATAAGTGTCAGAAAGGGCTTTGTCTTCAAGTGGTTAGAAGAGTGGGTGATGTGTGACATAAGCCTCTAGATGTTGTGCATAAAATGCCAGGACAGTTCAAAAGCTATTTGCTGAGAGGCATGTCGAGTCCATGGAATATTTTATATTGTGACACAAGTTGCGGGAAAGAGACAATTTTTTATTTTTTTTTGCGCAAAGTTGTCACTAAATGATATATTGCTCAAACATGCCATGGGAATATGTGAAATTACACCCCAAAATACATTCTGCTGCTTCTCCTGAGTACGGGGATACCACATGTGTGAGACTTTTTGGGAACCTAGCCGCGTACGGGACCCCGAAAACCAAGCACCGCCTTCAGGCTTTCTAAGGCCGTAAATTTTTGATTTCACTCTTCACTGCCTATCACAGTTTCGGAGGCCATGGAATGCCCAGGTGGCACAACCCCCCCCCCAAATGACCCCATTTTGGAAAATAGACACCCCAAGCTATTTGATGAGAGGTATAGTGAGTATTTTGCAGACCTCACTTTTTGTCACAAAGTTTTGAAAATTGAAAAAAAAAATTTTTTTTCTCGTCTTTCTTTATTTTCAAAAACAAATGAGAGCTGCAAAATACTCACCATGCCTCTCAGCAAATAGCTTGGAGTGTCTACTTTCCAAAATGGGGTCATTTGGGGGGGGGGTTTGTGCCACCTGGGCATTCCATGGCCTCCGAAACTGTGATAGGTAGTGAGGAGTAAAATCAAAAATGTACGCCCTTAGAAATCCTGAAGGTGGTGCTGGGTTTTCGGGGCCCCGTACGCGGCTAGGCTCCCAAAAAGTCCCACACATGTGGTATCCCCATACTCAGGAGAAGCAGCTAAATGTATTTTGGGGTGCAATTCCACATATGCCCATGGCCTGTGTGAGCAATATATCATTTAGTGACAACTTTTTGTAATTTTTTTTTTTTTGTCATTATTCAATCACTTGGGACAAAAAAAAAATGAATATTCAATGGGCTCAACATGCCTATCAGCAATTTCCTTGGGGTGTCTACTTTCCAAAATGGGGTCATTTGTGGGGGATTTGTACTGCCCTGCTATTTTAGCACCTCAAGAAACGACATAGGCAGTCATAAATTAAAGGCTGTGTAAATTCCAGAAAATGTACCCTAGTTTGTAGACGCTATAACTTTTGCGCAAACCAATAAATATACGCTTATTGACATTTTTTTTTACCAAAGACATGTGGCCGAATACATTTTGGCCTAAATGTATGACTAAAATTGAGTTTATTCGATTTTTTTTTAGAACAAAAAGTAGAAAATATCATTTTTTTTCAAAATTTTCGGTCTTTTTCTGTTTATAGCGCAAAAAATAAAAACGGCAGAGGTGATCAAATACCATCAAAAGAAAGCTCTATTTGTGGGAAGAAAAGGACGCAAATTTCGTTTGGGTACAGCATTGCATGACCGTGCAATTAGCAGTTAAAGCGACGCAGTGCCGAATTGTAAAAAGTGCTCTGGTCAGGAAGGGGGTAAAACTTTCCGGGGCTGAAGTGGCTATAGAGCCCTATGTGACTCCCTCCATGGATCTGACAGTGATAATATATATCAATATGGGGTGGAGCCTACTGATGACAACCATTTGATGCTACTTCATGCATGTATTATCTACAAGATTAGAGGCCAGTCCATGAGAGCTGCATATACAGAAAGGCCTTGCCCTGCATAAATGGGGACCCTACTGGGAGGACACAGGGGGGGGGGACCCTGCTGGGAGGGCACGGGGGGGGGGGGGGACCCTGCTGGGAGGACACGGGGGGGGACCCTGCTGGGAGGACACGGGGGCGGGGACCCTGCTGGGAGGACACGGGGGCGGGGACCCTGCTGGGAGGACACGGGGGCGGGGACCCTGCTGGGAGGACACGGGGGGGGGGACCCTGCTGGGAGGACACGGGGGGGGGACCCTGCTGGGAGGACACGGGGGGGGGGGGGGGGACCCTGCTGGGATGCCTGACGAAGGGGTCATGCGCGACTCCGAAACGTTGCACCTTTTGTATTGTGATCATGCAATAAATTAAACCGTTTGGACGCCACCGTGTGCTGATCCTTGGTGTGCTGGCAAATATCTACATTGTGACCCTGCTGGGAGGACACGGGGGGGGGGGGGGAACCATGCTGGGAGCACACGGGGGGGGGGACCCTGCTGGGAGCACACGGGGGGGGGGGACCCTGCTGGGAGCACGGGGGGGGGGGGACCCTGCTGGGAGCACGGGGGGGGACCCTGCTGGGAGCACACGGGGGGGGGACCCTGCTGGGAGCACACGGGGGGGGGGACCCTGCTGGGAGCACACGGAAAGGGACCCTGCTGGGAGGACACGGGAAGGGACCCTGCTGGGAGGACACGGGGGGGGACCCTGCTGGGAGGACACGGGGGGGGGGGGGGGACCCTGCTGGGAGGACACGGGGGGGGGGACCCTGCTGGGAGGACACGGGGGGGGGACCCTGCTGGGAGGACACGGGGGGGGGGGGACCCTGCTGGGAGGACACGGGGGGGGGGACCCTGCTGGGAGGACACGGGGGGGGGGGACCCTGCTGGGAGGACCCTGCTGGGAGGACACGGGGGGGGACCCTGCTGGGAGGACACGGGAAGGGAGCCTGCTGGGAGGACACAGGGGGGACCCTGCCGGGAGGACACGGGGGAGGGACCTTGCCGGGAGGACACGGGGGGGGGGGAGACCCTGCCGGGAGGACACGGGGGACCCTGCCGGGAGGACACGGGGGGGGGACCCTGCCGGGAGGACACGGGGGGGGGACCCTGCCGGGAGGACACGGGGGGGGGACCCTGCCGGGAGGACACGGGGGGAGGGGGACCCTACTGGGAGGGCACGGGGGGAGGGGGACCCTGCTGGGAGGACACGGGGGGGGGACCCTGCTGGGAGGACACGGGGGTGGGGACCCTGCTGGGAGGACACGGGGGGGGGGACCCTGCTGGGAGGACACGGGGGGGGGGGGGGGACCCTGCTGGGATGCCTGACGAAGGGGTCATGCGCGACTCCGAAACGTTGCACCTTTTGTATTGTGATCATGCAATAAATTAAACCGTTTGGACGCCACCGTGTGCTGATCCTTGGTGTGCTGGCAAATATCTACATTGTGACCCTGCTGGGAGGACACGGGGGGGGGGAACCATGCTGGGAGCACACGGGGGGGGGGACCCTGCTGGGAGCACACGGGGGGGGGGGGGACCCTGCTGGGAGCACACGGGGGGGGGGGACCCTGCTGGGAGCACACGGGGGGGGGGACCCTGCTGGGAGCACACGGGGGGGGGGGACCCTGCTGGGAGCACACGGGGGGGGGGGGGGGGACCCTGCTGGGAGCACACGGAAAGGGACCCTGCTGGGAGGACACGGGAAGGGACCCTGCTGGGAGGACACGGGGGGGGGGGGGACCCTGCTGGGAGGACACGGGGGGGGGGGACCCTGCTGGGAGGACACGGGGGGGGGGGGGACCCTGCTGGGAAGACACGGGGGGGGGGGGACCCTGCTGGGAGGACACGGGGGGGACCCTGCTGGGAGGACACGGGGGGGGGGACCCTGCTGGGAGGACACGGGGGGGGACCCTGCTGGGAGGACACGGGGGGGGGGACCCTGCTGGGAGGACACGGGGGGGGGGGACCCTGCTGGGAGGACACGGGGGGGGGGACCCTGCTGGGAGGACACGGGGGGGGGGACCCTGCTGGGAGGACACGGGGGGGGACCCTGCTGGGAGGACACGGGGGGGGGACCCTGCTGGGAGGACACGGGGGGGGGGGACCCTGCTGGGAGGACACGGGGGGGGGACCCTGCTGGGAGGACACGGGGGGGGGACCCTGCTGGGAGGACACGGGGGGGGACCCTGCTGGGAGGACACGGGAAGGGAGCCTGCTGGGAGGACACGGGAAGGGAGCCTGCTGGGAGGACACGGGAAGGGAGCCTGCTGGGAGGACACAGGGGGGACCCTGCCGGGAGGACACAGGGGGGACCCTGCCGGGAGGACACGGGGGGGGGGGGAGACCCTGCCGGGAGGACACGGGGGACCCTGCCGGGAGGACAGGGGGGGGGACCCTGCCGGGAGGACACGGGGGGGGGGGACCCTGCCGGGAGGACACGGGGGGGGGGGGACCCTGCCGGGAGGACACGGGGGGGGGGGGACCCTGCCGGGAGGACACGGGGGGGGGGACCCTGCCGGGAGGACACGGGGGGGGGGGGTGACCCTGCCGGGAGGACACGGGGGGGGGGGGGACCCTGCCGGGAGGACACGGGGGGGGGGGACCCTGCCGGGAGGACACGGGGGGGGGGGACCCTGCCGGGAGGACACGGGGGGGGGGGGGGTGACCCTGCCGGGAGGACACGGGGGACACTGCCGGGAGGACACGGGGGGGGGGACCCTGCCGGGAGGACACGGGGGGGGGGACCCTGCCGGGAGGACAGGGGGGGGGGACCCTGCCGGGAGGACACGGGGGAGGGGACCCTGCCGGGAGGACACGGGGGGGGGGGACCCTGCCGGGAGGACACGGGGGGGGGGACCCTGCCGGGAGGACACGGGGGGGGGACCCTGCCGGGAGGACAGGGGGGGGGACCCTGCCGGGAGGACACGGGGGAGGGGACCCTGCCGGGAGGACACGGGGGGGGACCCTGCCGGGAGGACACGGGGGGGGGGACCCTGCCGGGAGGACACGGGGGGGGGGACCCTGCCGGGAGGACACGGGGGGGGGACCCTGCCGGGAGGACACGGGGGGGGGGACCCTGCCGGGAGGACACGGGGGGGGGGACCCTGCCGGGAGGACACGGGGGGGACCCTGCCGGGAGGACACGGGGGGGGGGGGGACCCTGCTGGGAGGACCTAGCAATCTACACATGATCTCCAGCCAGCTCTGACTTCTCTCCTCTCTCACCGGACTGCTCGCTCACTGTCTGCCCCGCACCGCTCTGCAGTTCACGATCTCCGCTGCACACGTGACCCGGTCTCCGGCTAATTCCATCCAATCCGCATTCACCGGGTTCAACGTGACGTCACCACAGCTGGAGACCGGCACCACGCCCAGCGCCAACTCTCTCCAATGGTTGTACGCGTTCCGTGCTTCTCACAAGGCGATTGGCAGGGAGGATAAGATGGGCGGGGCAGGCTGAGATATTTCCTAAAATAGAAAAGTAGCGGGTACAAGATGTGTATCCTCAGCCTGGACGGGGGGGGGCCCCTGTATTGTCGGCCATGGGGTCTCCATAGTGCTATGTCGCTGACATATACCGCCGCAAATCCTAGTACATATAGCAAGGCTGTAATAATGCAGTGCTGGGAAGCAGGAGACTGGAGGGAGAGTTTGCTTCTAGAGCCGTGTTTTCCTACATGAAGCACGTGTAAATTTTATAGATTGTGTCAAAGAAGAGACCCTGGAGAATAAAATAGGAATAGTTCCAAATGTATTGCCCCTTGTTCCCTTTTATGTGCACCTAATTTACTAAGGATTTGGCTTGCCGGTTTCTATTGGAAGTTCCAAATTTATGTCACATGATATTAGCACAATGCTTTATAAAGCACAAACTACAACAGAATACACTAAAGTTAATTTTATGGCACACAAACACCATATATTACCCAACGTTTTTGTGAAATAAAAGATGAGCTTGTCCCAAGGAAATAGATAACTAATGGCCCTTCCACACTGATCGGTTTTTCTTCGGTTTTTCCATACCTCCCAACTTTTTGAAATGGGAATGAGGGACACCTAGCAGCAAAAGTATGCAGGCATAGGACACACCCCTTGCCACGCCCCCTTAAAGGAGAATTGTACAAAAAAACAAGATTGGTTAAGCCCACAAATGCTTTTTTTTTAACCACTACTATTCCTTTATATTGTTTTTTAAATTTACAAATGCAGCAATTTAGAAATCAGATGAAAGGTTTAGCACTGGGAAACACTTTTTGATACATAAAAAGTGCATTTTATATATATCTATATAGATCAGACCAAAATGAGGGACAAATGAGGAGGAATGAGGGACAGAGGGACATTGCTCCAAATCAGGGACAGTTGGGAGCTATGGTTTTTGCATTACAGAAAGCTGCAGAAAAATGCAGGACCATTCAAGTATTACTAAACTCACAACAGTAAAATTAGTCTGTATATTGATCCTGTCTTCTCTGATCCCCCCTCCCCCTTTTCTTTTACTGTCCCCAACCCATCTTCTGATAGAACAGAGCCTAGGGTTAACAGAGATTAATGGGCCTAGAATTATTGCTTCCAGAATTATTGCTGCATACATGGCAATATGTAATATGTGTAGTACAATCATCCTTTCATGTGTAGACACCCCTGATTCATGCGCTTACCTTTGTATGTCTGTGTATGTTGGGGGGCTCAAAATTTTTTTTTCCCCCTAATAAAATCAGTTGGGGGAAAAAAGTACTCCACCTGATACTTTTTTATGACAGGTTCTCTTTATTGGGAGATCAAGGGTCTTTTAGACTCCAGATGTCTCACCTGCCCTCTGCAGAAGCTAATGGGTTGCAGATCACATTCCACTTCTTCCCCTGACACAGCAACCATGGAAAGTAACAGCCAGACCCAGGAGTGATGTAATACATGTTGCTTCCAGATTCTTACTAGGTAGGAAAGTTCACAGGTCCCCCTATCTGACAGGGAAAGGGAAGAGCGGACAGTCGGTTTGTCAGATTTAGGCCCCTTTCACATGGACGTTCCAATCAGGTCTACTTGTCAGTTTTTCAGGCGGACCCGATTGGAACCTCCATTCTTCTCTATGGAGCGGCGGGTGTAAACAGACATGTGTCCGTTTCCTCCCGCCTACATCAGATCTAATCCGCAAAAAAAACAGATTGGGATTCTTTCCTCCTCCGCCTGGCGAATTGGATAGCAGTCAGGTGTAAACAGACAGGCGGTCTGTTTACATTCGGCCGCCCATGGAGAAGAGTGGTCTAAGTCTGTGTCTGCTCTGCATGAATAGAATGGACACGGACCTGTCCTCCGCCTGCTCAGTGGGGATCAATGAAGAGACTGCAGTCTGCCCCATGTGAAAGGGGCCTTACACACACTGGATTGTGTTTAAAACTCCATGCTGCTACTGACATATAACATTCATCAGTGGCAGCAAACGGCATAATAGTAGTTGAATCCAGGCCATCATCACTGCCAAAGGCTGTAACCAGTTACCACACTAGTGCTAGCAAAGGAGGGTTATTACTAGGGCTGTAATAAAAAAAAAGGTTTAAGCTATAGGGTTGTCACCTTGTTCCCATCTGAAAACAGAAAATAACTGGGGTTTATCCATATGTCAGTTTTTTTTGCCATTTACATCCCTTTGGGGAGATTTCCCTTCACTTCCGGTCTCATAGCCAAAACAAAAAGTGAGAGGAAATCCCTCCAAAGTAAGGGAATCCCTGGTTGTCACTAGAACTAAGTTGGCGCATCAGCATTGCTAACATCATACTACACACCAGCAGCCATGTTGTAGCCCTCAAGGTGAAAAGGATCCATATATGTATTATCAATAAATATCTTTAGCATTATAGTCATGAAGGTGTTCCAGAACTGTCAAAAAGAAGTATTTGAAAACAAACTGTCATGTCAGTTGCTCAAAAAGCCTCCTATGAACAAAAAGAAACCAGGATCAAAACTCTAAACAAATGAGATAAATATTGTATATCTTATTTTACTGAATCAGATGTCATGGAAAATGGAAACAAAATCTTTACCCTTGTATTTCAAAAAGATAACAGGTGACTTTTAGAGCTTATATGAGCAGAACTAAACCCATCAATTTAATGGTTTCAAAAAACAATAACATTCCCGGCATACCGGGATTACTAACTGTCACATTTGCTTGTACTTTCAGCCAAACTGTCAAACCATCCAATGGCTGGTGTCACACCTGATCACATGTGCAGCATCATGGTAGTTGCAAATCAAACAGAAGCTAAGATGGCAGCTTCCTTGGCTGATAAGGATAGGACGGTTTAGTTCCGCTTTTAGACCCCTTTCAGACTGGGGCGTTTTTCAAGTGCCTTTGGGCTAAAAATAGCATCTGAAAAAGCCCCCCCCCCCCCCGCAGCCCCAGTGTGAGAGCCCGAGTGCTTTCACACTGGGGCGGCGCTCTTGCAGGACGTCAGAAAAAGTCCTGCAAGCAGCGTCTTTGGGGCGGTGGAGGAGCGGTGAAATTAATGGGCAATGCTGCCAAAGCGTCTCGGCAGCAGCGCTTTTCAGGTACTATTAACCCTTTCTTCGGCCGCTAGTGGGGGTTAAATGCGCCCTGCTAGCAGTCAAAAAGTGCCGCTAGTAGTAGCGGCGCCTTACCACTAACGCGGCCCGTTGTCAGTGTGAAAGGGGTCTTAATCAGAAATTAATATATAAGGCATCTCCTAGCAAATGGAGCACAATCAGGGGCGGACTGACCATTGAGCCACTCGGGCACTGCCCGAGGGCCCTGGGCCACTAGGGGGCCCCATCAGGGTTGCCAGCCTCAGTAAAACCAGGGACAGTATGTATAAATCTGTGGTTTTTTTACATCTGTCTGTGTATACAGTGTGTACATGTATGTGTATACTGTGTGATTGTATACTGTGTGTGTGTATACTGTGTGGCCCCATAATCTCTGATTGTCTGGGGGGCCCCATAATCTCCTATTGCCCGGGGGCCCCATGAGTTATCAGTCCCCCCCCTGAGCACAATATACAGAATATGACTAGCTGGGTAGTAAATGGCCAGCCTTGGTAGATATATAACTTGTACTATTGGATTGTTATCAACTCAAAAAGAACAAATCAAAGAATAAAGTTTACAGTGATCACTATGGTTTGTTTTTTAGTTTTGCCTGTCGAGAAAAAAGGTCCCTTAGGTTTTGTTCACATGGCAATTTCAGCGTTCCCTATGCGCTTTTGCATATGCATTTAGCCCTGGTTCACATTGATGCGATTTGGCATGCAAATTGACATGTCAAATCGCATGCCAAATCGGCGGCTACTGCCACTAAAAGAAACATTCGAATCGGTGCGATACCGACTTTGCGGCGCCACACCGATTCCCAAAGGTAGTTTCTGTACTACTTTTGGGCGATTTCAGGAGCGATTTCAATAGACATCTGTGCAGGAAACTGCACAGATGTCTCTGAAATCGCTGGACTGACATGCGGGAATGGAAATGTGTGACTTCAGCTGAACTCGTACGATTTCATTCCCACAGCAGTGTGAACCTGGGCTTACACATATTTTTGACGCCTTTTGAATGCGTTGCAGTGCATTTTTTTTAAAAGTTTAAAACTCTCTATTTTTATTCAGGACAATGTGCATTTCAGTGCGTTTAGATGCACTTTGATGTGTTCCAGCGAGAAAACTGCAACATGCTTTACCTTTTTGGAAAGCACTGGAACTGACTGCACAGTTTTTGTGGGACTGTCTCTGAAGAAGAAAAGAAAAGCTTCCAAATGTGAAGACGCTATTTTGTAGAGCTGCACGATGAAATCGTTAAAAAAATTGTGATCTCGATTTAACCCCCCTCATGATCTCTATGCAGCTTTTACACGATTCATTCATGTAACCAGTGCAGAGCTGTTCTCTACTCACACTAATGTTTATCAACATTGTCAGCGCTGGAAAATAACTATAAACAAAGTATCATTTAGTTCTTTTAGATCAAGGGGATAAACTTCTGTCTGTAGATGAGGTCAGTTTAACAACCTAAAGTGGAGTTCCGCCCGTTTTTCAGTTTATTAAAAGTCAGCTGCTACAAAAAGTGTAGCTGCTGACTTTTAATAAACAGACATTTACCTGTCCCACGGTCCAGCAATGTGGCCACCTGAAGCCTCGCTCCTCTCCCCCTCCTCTCTGTGGCGCTGTCATTGCAAGTGTGGGCACCCAGATGTGACAGCTTGTGGCTTCACAGCCAGATGCGCACTGCGCATGCGTGAGTTGCACTGTGCTGTCCTGAGTGGCCAGGCAATCTTCTGGGACCTGTGACGTGTCCCAGAAGATTGCAGGAAGGAGGGGATGCCTAGGGGAAGAGGAGGAGTTGCCTAGGCGGCCAAGCGACGGAAGGAAGTGGGACAGGAAGTACCTGTCAAAACCAAACCAGGTACCCACCCCCCCCTGCAAAAAAAAAAAATACATGCCCAATGCTGCATGTAAGGGGCTGAGGAGTGCTTAAAGCGGAAGTTCCACTTTTGGGTGGAACTCCACTTTTACCACTTGCTGACCGCTGCACGCTGATATACGTCGGCACAATGGCAGCGGTGGGCAAATGGGCATACCTGTACGTCCCCTTTAAGAGGCGGGCATAGCAGGCGCGCACACGTGCTGCATACAGCGTGACCATGCCCGCTTGACCGGCGGACTCGATGTCTCCCAGCGATCGTGTCACGGAGCTGCAGAACAGGGAAGTGCCTATATAAACAAGGCATTTCCCCGTTCTGCCTAGTGATATGACAGAGATCACTGCTCCCTATCATCGGGAGTAGTGATCGCTGTCATGTGAGTGGAAGCCCATCCCTTCCACAGTTAGAATCACTCCCTAGGTAACCCCTTCATCGCCCCCTAGTGGTTAACCCCTTCACTGCCAGTGTCATTTACACAGTAATCAGTGCATTTTTATAGCACTGATCGCTGTATAAATGCCAATGGTCCCAAAATAGTGTCAAGTGTCCGATGTGTCCGTCATAATGTCGCAGTCCCGATAAAAATTGCAAATTAAAATATAATAATAAAAATGCCATAAATCTATCCCCTATTTTGTAGACGCTATAACTTTTGCGCAAACCAATCAATATACGCTTATTGTGATTTTTTTTTTTACCAAAAATATGTAGAAGAATACACATTGGGCTAAACTGAGGAAAAAAATTGTTTTTTTATATATTTTTGGGGGATATTTATTATAGCAAAAAGTAAAAAATATTGCGTTTTTTTTGTAATTGTCGCTCTTTTTTTTGTTTATAGCGCAAAAAGGAGCCTCTACATCTACTGCATTATTATCCTCCAGCCGGCAGAGGTCGCTGCGCAGAGAATGAGTCTCGCCAACCAGCTGGGTACACACAGACCGCTACACTCCCACGTCACCGGAAAGGGCGGAGCTTGGCTGTTTGGAGGCCTGTGTCGGTGTGTCTTGTGTTTATCTTCCAGTCAGCTGTAATACCTCAATTTTCAGCGCCAATATGGAGGACAGCAGCGGCTTCCGCCCCTCAGTCGGCAACCTGGACGACCCTCCTAACAGCCGGGTGTTTCTGGTGGTGAGCCGGTCGGTATCGGAGGACATCATCCGGGAGAAGTTCTCCGCGTTCGGCGAAATCCAGGACGTGTGGGTGGTGAGGGACAAACAGACCAAGGAGTCTAAAGGCATCGCCTACGTCAAGTACGCCAAGTCCTCCCATGCCTGCCGGGCGATGGAGGAGATGCACGGCCGTCACCTGGGAGAAAGCAGCAAGCCCATCAAGGTGAGGGCCGCGTGACGTCATCCCCCGGCCTGACCACGTGGCTGCGAGTGCCCGGATCTCCGGACAATGGCGGATCCCTGGCCAGGCCTGATCACTGCAGGCGTGTTCTATATTCCCCCTCCTTCTATCATCCTGTGCTCCATCCCTTGGCAGCATCATACACATCTATATAGAGAGATGATCTCTCTCTCTCTCTCTCTCTCTCTTTATATATATATATGTATATGAGAGAGAGTATTTTGTTTAATCTTGCCGTGCCTGGCTTCCATATTTCCACCTACCTGAAAATGATGTAACTTGTCCTGGATGCTCATGCACTGGATTTGCAGTGCTTCTGATCTGTGAATGAAATGAACTACATCCCCCCATCTTCTACTGTGGCAAACAGCTTGTAGATGGGCTGGGATTGTGTTGATCAGCTCGTTCAGAGGTCTATTAACACTCCCTCCAGTTTTTAACCACCTCCCACCGGCTGTATAGGCAAATGAGGTTCCTCTTGTTTTGGGACGTCATATGACCTCACCCCAGTCTGATCTCGCTCGCCATGTCCCTGTTACACGGCGTGACCCCGATCTCGGTATAGAGCTGATGATGTGGCTCTTTACCCATATAATCAGCTGTGTCCAATCACATGTAAACAAGGAAGTGACGGTATTTTGTCAGATTAGGCGACCCGTCAGAATGTGAAACGGAAGAGATGTTCCGTCGCCGCCATCTTGCTACAACCCCGCACTCCTGCACAGTAAGGATAAAGTAGGGCTGGGGAAAAAATCGATTTAAATCTTGGATCGAGTTGAGAGGTCAAATCGATTCAAAATTTAAGCAAATCGTTTTGTTTTTTTTTCGCCGGTCCGGAGGCGCTGCGGGCATGAGTTTTTAGGCCAGGCCGCGGCTTCGGCCTAGTCCGCGGCTACGGCCAGACGCCGAGGCCTCGCCTAAAAACTCATGCCCGCAGCGCCTCCGGACCGGCGCTGACACCGCGCCGGGCCTGAAGAGCTACGGGCAAGGAGTTTGTAGGTGAGGCCGCAGCTTCGGCCTAGTCCGCAAGGCCGGACGACGCTGACTAGGTCGAAGCCGTCGCCTCGCTTAAAAGCTCATGCCTGCAACGCCTCTGGACCGGCGCGGTTTCCAAAGAAAAAAAAAACTCGATTCGAATCGTGAATTGAGTTTTTTTTTTTTTTTTTTTTTTTTTTTGAAAAATCTCCCAGCCCTAGGATACAGTGAGAAGGGGGGAAGCAGACATCTTGTTACACCCTCTGGAGTTTTGCCTTTTACACTTTATTTTTAACAGTAAAGTGAGTTTATATAGTGAACTACAGTACTTAGAACTCTGTATGAATGTTTAGATGTTGAATTTTAAAAGCCTCAAACTTCTGTCTGATTAGCAAAGCTGTGAGATCCACAGGCTTGCCGCTGCTTTTAAAATGCTGCATCTTACCAGTCAGTGGGAGTTCTAAGTACTGTATTTCACTATATAAACTCACTTTACTGTTAAAAATAAGTGTAAAATGCAAAACTCCGGTGGGTGTAACAAGATGTCCACTTTCCCCCATTCTCACTGTATCCTTAGCCCCGGTTCACACAGGGGCGACTTAGCTGCCTGACAAGTCGCGTCCCATTCTGTACTACGGAACCGTTCTAATAGGAGCAACGCAAGTCGCCCGACTTAGAAAAAGGTTCCTGTACTATTTTTGGGGCAACTTGCATTGATTTCTATACAGAAGTCGTTTTGCAAGTCGCCGGTTAAGTCGTGTGCAGGTCGCCTCGGTGAGTCGGCCTGCAAGTCGTGTTGCCCCTGTGTGAACCGGCAGTTACTGTGGAGGAGTGCGGGGATGTAGTAAGTTTGCGGTGATGGAACGTCACTTCTGTTACACATTCTGATGGGGTGCCTAATCTGACGAAACACCGATTATCTGCTCTCCCCGCCTCACGCTGACAGAGTGTGAGGAGAGCCAATCAGCAGCATCTCAGAGAGACCTGTACAGATAACCAGTGCGCTGATTAGCAGTGCAGCCCCAACAGTGCCCATCATTGTGGCATATTAGTGCCGCCACATCAGTGAAGGAGAAAAATTACTTATT
Organism: Lithobates clamitans; assembly: GCA_037952925.1. Classification (NCBI taxonomy): domain Eukaryota; kingdom Metazoa; phylum Chordata; class Amphibia; order Anura; family Ranidae; genus Lithobates; species Lithobates clamitans. The sequence continues at coordinate 9,181,587 of JBBGZY010000014.1, forward strand.
TACTAAATTTTCTGACAAACTAAGAAAACCTTCTTCCTCCTTTTTTTCAACATTTTGGGTCTTTTCTCGTTTTTGGCAAAATGATTAAAGTTTCATACGGGTACAGTGTTGCATAATTGCGCAATTGTCATTCAGAGTATGAGAGATCTGAAATTTTGGCCTGGGCAGGAAGGAGGTAAAAGTGCAAGTGTATTGAAATGGTTAAACTGAAAGCCCATAGAGGGGCCCGGGCAGCCAGCTGGAGGGAGAGCATACAGGAGCCTGGCACTGCACCACTGATTTGTGGGTCTAATGCTTTGCAGGCTTCTGTAGGGAAAAAGTGCATTTATTTATTTTTTCCTAAGGCCCCTTTCACACTGCTGCGATTTTGCTGTGATTTCACGGCCGTGGTTTCAGGGAATGCCTGTGTAAATTTGAGGTCTATGGACTTCAACTCGCATCAAACTTGGACCAAAGTAGTACAGGGACTACTTTTGAAGTTGGTGCAACTTGAAGTCACACAGATATAAATGGTACTCGTAGGAAATTGTGGGGTACGACTTGTCATGCAACCTTGCAGTCCCAAGTTACAGGACAAGTCACAAAATTGAAAGGGGCCTAAAAGGTCAACTTATCCTTTTTAATAATGTCCCACTGAGTGCATATGCATTGCACCTGAACCTAATGCGTTAGCTGGCAAATAATTTTATTTGCATGTTGCTATAGTGACGGCAACGTAAACACTGTCAATATTGCACATGTGCTCCCATTGTTCTAGTGAGAAACATTTGGTTTCCACATGGTGAGATTGGCATATGCATTACTGGGTTGGCAGCACTTACCTTGCCAGTACTATTTTAACATCTAAACTGAATAATTCCAGAGCATGCATGCTTGTGTTTGGAGGTGCATCCAGCGCTCAAGCAGGGAATCCTTTGGTTTAACCACTTGCCTACTGGGCACTTTTACCCCCTTCCTGCCCAGGCCAGCTTTCAGCGCTGTCCCACTTTAAATAACAATTGCGCTGTCAACACTGTACCCAAATTTTTTTTTCCACACAAATAGAGCTTTCATTTGGTGGTATTTAATTACCACTGGGTTTTTTATTTTTTGCCAAGCAAAAAAGGATCGGCAACTGAAAAAAAAAAAAAAAAATTTCATAGTTATAGGGTTGGGAGATTTTCTTAAGAGGAAAAAAAACCTTCAATTTTCTTAAAAACTCGAGTCACGTTTCGAATCGAGTTTTTTTTCTTATGGACACCGCGCCGGTCCTGAGGAGCTGCGGGCATGAGTTTTTAGGCGAGGCCGCAGCTTCGGCCTAGTGCGCGGCATCCAGCCGAAGCTGCGGCCTCGCCTAAAAACTCATGCCCGCAGCTCCTCAGGACTGGTGTGGTGAAACAAAAAATTGCCTAAATTTTGAATCGATTTGACCTCTCAACTCTATTCAAGATTTAAATTGATTTTTTTTTTCCCCAGCCCTAGTTTGTTATAAAATTTTGCAAACGAATAATTTTTCTCCTTCGCTGATTGATGACACTGAAGATGCGGCACTGCTGGGACCGATGTCTTTTTAACAGAAGCCAGGTATCGGTTTTCTTTTCTCCGCACGCTGTCAGTGTGAGGGGGAATAAAGCCAATAACCAGCTTCTGTTTACATCCTATGCTGTGGCTGGAGGTGTTTGCCTTTCCTATATGTTGAACATTTTAAACCTAAGTCATGGAAATTGTAAGCAGATTCAGTGTGCATGTAACCGCATTCTATCTGTGCTAAAATCCTTCTATTGTCTGTGGGAATAACCTGTTTTTGGCTCCGGTTTAGCAATATCTGTGGACAAAGTCTCTTACTGTTCCATTAAAATGTTTCAGTTTTGTAGTAAGCCTTGGCTTGACATAGATAATAACAACATCCTTTTAATGTAGGTGTTTATTGCGCAATCTCGGGGGTCTTCAAATCACAGAGATGTGGAAGATGAAGAATTAACTAGGATATTTGTGATGATTCCTAAGACCTTCACTGAAGATGATGTCAAGAATACATTCAAGGTACACACCATACTTGTAATTAAAGTGATTGTAAAGGCTCGTGGGTTTTTTTTTTTTTTTTTTTTTTAAATAACAAACATTTTATACTTGCCTCCTCCTGTGCAGTTGGTTTTGCACAGAGCAGCCTGTATTCTCCTCTTCTCCCTCTTTGCTGCTCCTAGCCCTTCCCTCTTTTTGAGTGCCCCTCAGCCAGCAGCTTACTACAGGGGGCACCGTGTATCCATTCAGACACAGCCCCGCCCCCTCTCTCCCCTACATGGTTGACTGTGACAGCCGTGGGAGCCAATGACGCAGCTGCTCTGCCAATCAGTGTCCTGGATGGCTAAAGGGGGTTGTGGACGTCGCTGGAGAATGGGCTCAGGTAGGTAATTAGGGGGGGGCTGCTACACACAGGTTTTTTCTCTTAATGCATTAAGAGGAAAAAACCTTCTACCTTTAAAACTCCTTCAATAAGATAAAGCATTACATTTAGGATACTATATATTACTCTGATAATTTCAGTAATACATCCTCTGCTGTTCATAATGTATGGGGGCTGTCGTACATTTACCTGATTATACTGAGGGTCTGTGTCGATATGCTTTTTGTTCACTTTAAACAGGTTTTGCCTTCCCCTCTAAAACAATGAAAATTTCAATTGAAACAGGTCAAAGGCAACTGTCCATAAATTCTGAATGATCTCAGAAACATCTCAAAGTGATGCTACTGACACAGGCCCCATAGCCTATTACACACGGCCTGAATATTGGATGGCATTGGCCGGTTCAATAGAAACGGGCCAACGTTCAGCCCGAATGCAGTACAAATCACATGCAATGTCTAACATCGCAATAGTGTGAACCCGGCCTAAAATCACTAGAAGAGATTTAAATATAAATGACAACATCAAGTAGGGAAGAAAAAAAGGTTACACAATATAAATTCAGGAGTTAGATTCTCACTGCTTATGTAAGTGGCATTAAATCTGACTGCAAGTAATTTCACAGAACATTAAACTGAGTTATCACTTAAAGTGGAGCTACAAATGCCTTCCTGCTCTTTCTTTGGCCTGTACATTGAGCTGTGCATGTGTAGCACGGATCCTGTGTGCACAGATAACCAAACTCCTGTGCAAGCAGAGGAGTGATGCCGTCCCGCATCCAGTGAAGATGGCTGCAGTCTGGCATCTGGAAGAAACCAGGTAGATATCTGTATTGCGGGAGTAAGGTCCCATGTAAGTCTCTGGAATGGTAGCACTGAGGTGTTAGATTTTTACAGACCGGGCTGGAAATGGTACAGGCCGCAGCCATCTGAAGTGGGGGGGGCAAAATTTTTCGATTTAGAATGAAACAATTATTTTAATTTGACAAAGCAGTGACTTTTATTTCATTCATTTTTTTTTTTTACCAGGAATATGGCCATATTGAGTATTGCTCAATTATCAAAAATAAAAGCACAGGTGAAAGTAAAGGACTGGGATATGTGCGCTTCCTGAAACCTTCCCAGGCTGCCTTGGCGATAGAAAACTGTGACCGAAGTAAGTGTTTGTGTGTCCATTGTGGTGTGTCCCCCCTGCCTTCACTCAGTAGTCTAGTTGGACTTTACCTCTTCTACCTGAGCGGTCTTTTTGGTTCCCATATTTGCTTTTCTGTTGTAAGTAATTCGTTTCTAGTTTTTGGTAGTCCTTGTAAAGAGCAATTGCATATAAAACGGGTAACCGTATCTATGAGCTAAAAAGAAATGAAAGGACACTGAAATCTAAGCACAGAACAGGAAACAATTGGCCATTTTTGCTGCAAGGCCCAGCCACTAGCAATTTTATGCAGGAGACAGGAGTTTTGATATTCAAGTGGAACTGCAGTCTGCTCACATAATTTGTAATAAAAAAATCTTTGCCATTCTGAATTCATTTCCTCCAACCACTTTGCATATTTTATATATACTGTTATTCTGTACTTGCCAAATATGCTGCAGAAATCTCCCTCCTTGCAGCCATTTTAACTGTGGGCAGCTGAATCTGCTGCCTGTTCACTTCCTGTATTTACAGAGACACACCTGCAGCTCTCATTGGGCCTTTTATGACCCCCCCATCCCCTTCCTGGCAAACTCCCACAGAGTGAGAGAGAGAGCTGTGCATGATGTCATAATCCTAGGCTTTTTACCAGACAAACAGGAAGTCGGCTGTATAAAGTATTTACTGGCAGAAAAAAAAGTTTACTATCCAAAGTTGAGACCACAAGGGCAGAGGATTTAATAGATGGAAAGTTGAAAAAAATGACTGATGGACAGGAATAACCATTTTTTAGAGGATACAACTAGTGAATTTTGATTTATTGTAGGGTTTACTTCAAAGAAATAGCATTTTTCCTCTGCATGAATAGATTAATAGATGTCACAATATTCAGTAACTGTCTTTTTTTCAGAAAAGTTGTACATTTTATCTTTTAATTTTAAAATACATTTATTTAGCTCCAAATAAATGACTTTTCCCTTTTGCTGCAATGTCATCTGTCTGCTGCACGGAAGAAAAATATGTTCTTGTCTGCTCTTCACCAGTGATCACCTTGCAGCAATGTAACTTTTCAGAAAATCAGAAAGTTAAAGTTATTTTAAAGAGAAAAGCAGATAATGTAATTTCTGATCAGCAGGTGGAACGTTTTAAAATATTTCAGTGGCCGTCATGTATTCCCTTGTTATGCACTTTTTATTTTATATTTGCTGGACAATTAAAATGTGAATTTTTTTTTTTTGTATTTGCCTGTACACATTTTATGATGTAGAATTTGTCCAAATATCTGGGTTGCAATTTGCTTTATAAATTATCTGTATCTTGGGTGTTATTTGGAAGTCATCCCACATACTATTGCTCTTAAAGCGTCTGTTGTATTTTATTGCTTTGCAGATTATAAGGCTATTCTGGCAGAACCCAAAAACAAAGTTGGAACATCAGATACCCCAGATTACCACAGTGTTTCCCGACATCCAGAACCACTGCTTGAAGCAGCTGCACCCTTATATCCTTATGGTAAGTTTTTCTTAAGTTTCTGCACTTTTTTTGACTAGTAGATGTGTATTAATGTAGGAGGAATAGATAGATGGAGAAATTATATAGAGATCAGCCTTTCCCAACCTGTTTGAGGAACCTTTTAATGTCTTTTTAGTTCTGGGAAACGCCTGCCAAAATGATTTCTTTGGGGGTCATATGCAGGAATGCTTTTTGCATTGGTCATTGGGGAAAATGCCTCTTACATTGGGGGTCAGTAGGGAAGAATGCTCCTTGCATGGGGGGGGGGCGGCTAAATCCACCCTTACAGGTAGCTAAAAAAAAGTCAGACTCTGTCATGTCATATTGGATCAATGAACTGAGTTTACTCTTTTTAAATTATCACAACAGAAACTACCCAAATGACCCTGATTAAAAGTTTACATACCCCAGTTCTTAATACCATGTATTGCCCCTTTTAACATCAATGACAGCTTGAAGTCTTTTTTATGGATGAGGCTCTTTATCTTCTCAGATGGTAAAGCTGCCCATTCCTCTTGGCAAAAAGCCTCCAGTTCCTGTAAATTCTTGGGCTGTCTTGCATGAACTGCATGTTTGAGATCTCCCCAGAGGGGCTCAATGATATTAAGGTCAGGAGACTGATATGGCCACTCCAGAACCTTCACTTTATTCTGCTGTAGCCAATGACAGGTCGACTTGGCCTTGTGTTTTGGTTTATTGTCATGTAGGAATGTCCAAGTACGTCCCATGCGCAGCTTCCTGGCTGATGAAAAATTTATTTTTTGATAACATACTGCATTCATCTTGCCATCAATTTTGAACAAACTTCCTGTGCCTTTTTTTTAGCTCGCACATCCCCAAAACATCAGCACTCCACCTCTGTATTTCACAGTAGGAATGATGTACCTTTCATCATAGGCCTTGTTGACTCCTCTCCAAAAGTAGTGTTTATGGTTGTGGCCAAAAAGCTCAATTTTGGTCTCATCACTCCAAATGACTTCGTGCCAGGTTTGAGGCTTGTCTCTGTGCTGTTTGGCGTACTGTAAGCGGGATACTTTGTGGCATTTGCATAGTAATGGCTTTCTTCTGGTGACTCGACCATGCAGCCCATCTTTCTTCAAGTGCCTTCTTATTGTGGATCTTAAAACAGCCAGACCACATGTTTTCAGAGTCGTGTATTTCACCTGAAGTTTTGTGGGTTTTTCTTTGCATCCCAAACAATTTTCCTGGCAGTTGTGGCTGAAATTTTAGTTGGTCTACCTGACCGTGGTTTGGTTTCAACAGAACCCCTCATTTTCCACTTCTTGATTAGAGTTTGAACACTACTGATTGGCATTCTCAATTCCTTGGATATCTTTTTATATCCCTTTCCTGTTTAATACAGTTCAACTACCTTTTCCCGCAGATCCTTTTGACAATTCTTTTGCTTTCCCCATAACTCAGAAACGTCAGTGCAGCACTGGATGAATGATGCAAGGCTCTGTCAGGAGTCCAGAAACTCATTGACTTTTGATGCTCGCACACTAATTACAAGCAAACAGATCACAGGTGAGGATAGTTACCTTTTTAATAGCCAATCAAACCCCTTTGTGTCAACTTGTGTGCATGTTCTCAGGCCAAAATCACCAGGGTATGTAAACTTTTGATCAGGGTCATTTGGGTAGTTTCTGTTGTGATTTATGTTTTAAAAAAAGTAAACCGTGATTGATAATAAATGGCTTCAGCCAACCACTAACCATAAGTGAAAGTAATGTTTTTGTGTTATCATTCATATTCTCTGAAAAATGACCAAGAAATCATCATTTCTGCCAGGATATGTAAACTTATGAGCACAACTGTATTTTCATCTTGGGCAGCAATTGTTTTTTGGCTACTTTTAAAGGCGTTTTATACCCAGGTGTTTTTTCACCTTAATGCATCCTATGCATTAAGGTGAAAAAACTTCTGGCAGTGACCGGCCCCCCAGCCCCCTCCACCCCACGTTTTACTTACCTGAGCCCCTTCATCCCCTCGGCGGAGACGCGATGTCCTTCTCCGCACGAGATCCCGGCTCTTGATTGGATAGATTGATAGCAGTGCAGCCATTGGCTCCCACTGCTGTCAATCAAATCTAATGACACAGGGCCGAGTCCGGCATTCGTGTCTATAGACGCAAATGCTGGACTCGGGAGCACGCCCGCATGGTAACCCCCCGGGAGATCGATTCTCCTAGGGGGTTATCTGATGCGAGGAGGAGCTGCCGAGGGACCCCAGAAGAGGATGATCGGGGCCACTTTGCAAAACGAGCTGCACAGTGGAGGTAAGTATGACATGTTTGTTATGTGTAAACCTTCCTGTTTTTAAAGCGATTACAAAAAAAAAAAAAGTTAGTAATGCTCATTATAACAAATGACACATAAAAAAAAAAGTATATATGCTAGGACAAAATCTCATATATAAATATCTCAGAATTTGCATTTAAGCCCTGTACCAACCTTGGTGCCCCCTCCTCCACTTCTTCGGTCTAGGTAGTACTCCGTGTTGCAAAGCGTGGTAGTGAGGTGACCATGTCAGCACTGCAATTTTCCTCATTGTACTGTGAGCACAGTGCTCCACGGTGATGCCCCCCCAACCCCACACCCCCGAGGGAGCATGCCCTATTTTCTAAAGCACTGGGTTGAATGGCTCTGGGCTTCATTTATCCCAGAATAGGACCAATGTTGGAACCTAGAGGGGCAAGTCTGCGTTGGACAGGGCTGGAGAAGAGTTGAGTTGCTTTTTACATTTTGTTTAGACACAGATTTTAAAAAGTCATAAAATAAATTGAGATATATAGATAGATATATATATATATATATATATATATATATATATATATATATATATATATATATATATACTTACCAGCAATGTGTGCATGCGTCGTGAAATATGTCAGTGGCTCAAGTATACATTGTACATCATAGGACAAAGGAAAATTGGGAAGGCTGTCTGGGTCATTGAGGTACTGTATTCAAGGATAAAACTAAAACACAATTGGGGGAATTCATAAAGGGGTGTGTTGGTGTATGTTATATTTTCAAATCTATTGTGGAGAAAGGACAATTGCAATTTCTCTGAACACTAAGAATACTTTCTTTTTACTTTTTCATACAAGCCTATTTAGCAAATTTTAATACATGCAATTACGAAGTTTAGCAAAATTAACTGACCTTATTTTGTATTTACCAGTAAACATGTTATACATTTATGTTGCTGTTTCTCTTGTTCTGAAGAGCCAGATGTGTAATTAACGTTTTTTTTTCTTAAAGATCAGTACGATTATACAGCTTATGATAAAGGTGGAGATTCTAGGAACCAGGAAGCTGTGTCTAAGCGTCTCACTGTTGTATCCCGGGTGCCACTTCTTCAGGAGCAGCTATACAGCTTGTTTGACCTTGTTCCAGGGCTAGAGTTCTGTGAGGTTCAGAGGGATCTCTACAGTACTTACTGTAAGACTTTTTTTTTTTTTCTTCTAAATCTACTTTGAACTTTAAATTTTAAAATGAGGGAGGGAGACTTATGAAACGGAAATTCTAGCATTATGAGGGTGAAAAGTGCTGTGTCTTGCATTTTGTTTCACTTTTTTTTTTTTTTTGTCACAGCAAGGCTGCACTATGGGGAATGGTGGGGGTATTACAGCTAGTAGGGGGCAATGTCTGCAGGGATGCTGGTTTACACATGCATGATGTCATGTGACTAAGGTGATGCTTCATATATGCCCAGATCTGTAACTTCTCCATCACAGATTTTGTGAAGATATGTGGATATGATTAAAAACTATGGCCCTTTATGTTTACTCTCAGCAGATACTCTCTATAATTTGAGGGCTGCAGCCTAAGATTTAGCTTTTTCATAGATAAACACAGAAATAATTTTAAAGAGTTTCTGGTAGGCAGAGGCACATTTTAAAATTGCATAATAGTCATTGGCTTAACACTTAACCTATTGGGTAGTATTGTCTGCCTAGTAGGGCAGAATGCAGCCTAGGAGCCACACCTGACATGTATTGTCTATGGGATGCAGGTGGTTGACTTTTATATAAGAAAATATCTACAAAAATAATCAATTATATCTCTATCATAGTAAGTGTGCACAAAGGCATGCTAAAAATTTAGTGTAATGTGCAAAAAAAGATATACAACAAATCCACTGATTAAATGAATAAGTCTAACAATTTTATAATTGCACTGATCGATTAAATGTACTGAGTGTTGCAACACACTAAAAAGAGCATAGAAAGTGCACCATAATATCAAAAAGTCCAAGATGAATAGGTGTGTGTGCAGGGCTCTCTGTCTCTGTCTCTGTCTCTCTCTCTGTCTCTCTCTCTGTCTCTCTCTCTGTCTCTCTCTCTGTCTCTCTCTCTGTCTCTCTCTCTCTCTCTCTGTCTCTGTGTTAAAAAGTGTTTTATTGAAGAAAAAAGCAAAATGGCTACTTGCAAGGTTAAAAAAAATCATATGCGCAAATATAAAATCCTTTTGCCGGCAAACAAACGAACACCTGTCCTTCCTGGATCACATAGGGTGATGGTGTCAACATATAAGTAATATGACTAGGAGAAATCTAAAACTTTAAAGGCTTAGTTTACCTTTTTTGGAAAAAAATGCACATATTTTTGCAGGGGGGGGAAAATGTGCATTTATTTTTATCAGTTGTACAGGATGTCCGTTCCAAAGCTGGAAGAAGTGTCAATGAATTAAAAGGGACTTGTAGTTTTTCCATTCAGAGATTTCTGTGAATGGGTTACATGGCTGTACTGTATTTTTTGTGATTTCACTAATCATTTTATTTTTTTCCCTCAATTTCCTTTTGGCAGCCCATGCTGTGGTTCAATACCAAAATATTTCATCTGCTATTTATGCCAAATACAAGCTACATGGCTTTGAGTACCCACCTGGAAATCGTCTTGGTGTGACATACTTAAATGATGGTGGCGATGGCACTGAGTGAGTATACTATTGTAAGCAGGCCTTTGCCTTTTGCCTTGTCTTTGATGTAATTACCAATCTTGGAACCCCAATAATTTTAATATGAATGCAGGTTATCTGATTTGGGAAGACTTGCCCTTTTTGCAGGGTCTCCACCATTTGTCAGGCATAGTTGAATGTATACAACAAATTTGCTACTCTAAAGGACCATTCAGACAGAGTATACTTTGTGCTAACACTTTTGTGTGTAAAAGCAACATGCTGTCATGCTTTTAAGATGAACTCCACATGTGGATTATTATTGCATGGTTTCATTGGTCCAGCTCAGACCAATGTAAGTACACGTTATTCCTTTGAAAAGCAGAGAATTAATAGTAGTAGTAGATGCTATTACACTGGTCGCTGCAGCCTTCCATGTTCTGTGCCCTTTGTCCTGGGAGGCAACATCATGATGTCCACCTTGTCCAATTGGAAAACTCCTTGTATTCATTTAAAAAAAAGTGTTCTGTAAAGAGCAGCCGTGCCAAGTGCGCAACCCCCTGTGTTCACTATGCAGAAGGGCAGCTGCTGGTAAAGGACCCAGAAAACCATGGCAATCTCTGTAAACACTACAGTGTTTCTTTGCTTTCACAGCAATCCCACAGTTACAGGATATGCATATCAATGCTGGACACGTGCAACTATGCAATAAAGACTATATATAAAGTTCAGCTTTAAGGTGCCATTGAAAAACTGCTACCTTGCTTTGTTCTAGCACATGACAAAATGCACAGTACTGCAATGCATCAGTTTTAATGGGACCTGAGGTTTCCTGATCGATAGCCAACATTTTTAGTATATAGTACAGTTTTTAACGTATTTTAAATCCATATACAGTATGTCACAAAAGTGAGTACACCCCCCTTTACATTTTTTTTGTAAATATTTGATTATATCTTTTCATGCAACAACACTGAAGAAATGATATTTTGCTACAATGTAAAGTAGTGAGTGTACAGCTTGTATAACAGTGTAAATTTGCTGTCCCGTCTAAATAACTCAACACACAGCCATTGGTGTCTAAACCGCTGGCAAGAAAAGTGAGTACACCCCAAAGTGTCAATATTTTATGTGGCCACAATTCTTTACCAGAACTACCTTAACCCTCTTGGGTATGGAGTTCACCAGAGCTTCGCAGGTTGCCACTGGAGTCCTCTTCCACTCCTCCATGAGGACATCACGGATCTGGTGGATGTTAGAGACCTTGAGCTCCTCCACCTTCCATTTGAGGATGATCCACAGATGCTCAATAGGGTTTAGGTCTGGAGACATGCTTGGCTAGTCCATCACCTTTACCCTCAGCTTCTTTAGCCTTGGAGGTGTATTTGGGGGTTGTTATAATGTTGGAATATTGCCCTGCGGCCCAGTCTCTGAAGGGAGGGGTTCAAGCTTTGCTTCAGTATGTCACAGTACATGTTGGCATTCATGCTTCCTTCAATGAACTGTAGCTCCCCAGTGCCGGTAGCACTCGTGCAGCCCCAGACCATGACACTCCCACCACCATGCTTGACTGTAGGCAAGACACACTTGTCTATGTACTCCTCACCTGGTTGCCGCCACACACTCTTGACACCATCTAAACCAAATACGTTTTATTTTGGTCTCATCAGACCACAGGGCATGATTCCAGTAATCCCATGTCCTTAGTCTGCTTGTCTTCAGCAAACTGTTTGTGGGCTTTCTTGCACATCATCTTTAGAAGAGGCTTTCTTCTGGGACAGCCATGCAGACAAATTTTATGCAGTGTGCGGCGTATGGCCTGAGCACAGACAGGCTGACCCCCCGCTTTCAACCTCTGCAGCAATGCTGGCAGCTCTCATACGTCTATTTCCCAAAGACAACCTCTGGATATGTCGCTGAGCACAGGCACTCAACTTCTTTGGTCAACCATGGCGAGGCCTGTTCTGAGTGGAACCTGTCCTGTTAAACCGCTGTATGGTCTTGGCCACCGTGCTGCAGCTCAGTTTCAGGGTCTTGGCAATCTTCCTATAGCCTAGACCATCTTTTTGTAGAGCAATAATTCTTTTTTTTCAGATCCTCAGAGTTCTTTGCCATGAGGTGCTATATTGAACTTCCAGTGACCGGTATGAGATAGTGAGAGCAAAATAACTAACACAATCACACCAAATTTAACACACCTGCTCCCCATTCACACCTGAGACCTTGTAACACTAACGAGTCACATGACACTGGGGAGAGAAAATGGCTAATTGGGTCCAATTTGGACATTTTTCACTCAGGGATGTACTCGCTTTTCTTGCCAGTGGCTTAGACATTAATGATTGTGTTAGTTATTTTGAGGGGACAGTGAATTGACACTGTTATACAAGCTATATACTCACTACTTTGTAGCAAAGTGTCATTTCTTAAGTGTTGTCATATGAAAAGATATAATAAAACATTTACAAAAATGTGAGGGGTGTACTCACTCTTGTGAGATACTGTAGATGAGCTGTTTTGTACCTTTTTGAAAGATGTGTTAATTTCAGCTACTGTTGTAATTCATACGTCCCTGCCATACAGTTTAGCCTGGGAGATAATGGTATTCAAAGCCCTTCATTCCTTTAGACATTTTTAGGCTGACGGCATTGTACTGTGCATTAAAACATCTTAAGCTGTTTGCCACTGCCATGAAATAAGGACCCGGGCATGCCAGAGTCATGGTAGTAAATCTGTAACTTTTGCACCCCATCGCCTTGGCTTATAGTTTACACTCTTTGATTTCAGACAGTAATATTAACACACATAGCCAACATCTGCCTTACAAAGATGCCAAATTGCTGCATACCTGTGATGATAGTATTACAGGCCACACAACTGAAAGGCAGATGAAGGTACTGGTGATGGTGAATGGAAATGGTGATCTTTTTTTATATTAACTTTTTTTTTTTGGTTTAATTTTTACGTAGGTATCCTGATTTTGAAAAAAAAATAAATCGCTCTAATTTAACACCGCTTCATCATTTAATGCAGTTATGTTTTAGTTCTTGTGTTTGTTTGGACACTCTTTTTATTCTATAAACAAAAAGGGGAAAAAAAAGGTGTGTGTATACTATTTCGTGTAGTACTTTGTCCCATATTGCTAGGTGCTCATAACTCTCTAGCTATAGTGGATCCAACAACAGCTAAGAAATATGGCTGCTTTATAACACCAGCTTGTCTTGTCTCTGAACACTCTCCCAAGATGAGCAGCAGGAGGAGAAATTTAGAAGAGGGGACTAATCAATTATAGTTCATTAAATGTTTCAACATTCTTTGGTCTTTTTAATATGCTTACCGATACATGCTACTTTGATCAGTCAGATAAAGTTCAAGTGCATACTAAGAGTATTTTGTGACATGAAAGTTTGGGCCGGACCCTCTGATTTCTCCTGTATTGTAACTGGACTGTCTGCCCTCATATTGTAAAGAGCTGCATTAACTGTTGGCACTATAAAAATCCTGAATAATGACATTCAGGACAATGTTTTAACATATTCACATATATGTTTTCTTCTCACTGTAGTCTGCTTAGAAAAATGGCCTCTCAGATGGTGGCTGCCCAGGTAAATTCGATAGTATGGGGATCCCAAGTTCCACAGCAATTCCCAGCAGCGGCCCCTGTAAGTAATCTTCATTCTCCTCCTGTGTAACATAATGTGATATTGTGCTACCTAGTTATAATAAAGCTGAACTCTAGTTAGATCTGACAAAATCTAATGCAGAACTGTAACAAAGCAAAATTGCATTCAAAAATAGGAACATAAAAATAGCCCTTTCAGAAATAAAGTAACAAACTGGACATTAAAAGAAGCAGCACAGAGATTAGTTCATCAGTCACTCTTTCTTACTTTCAACATGTTTCTTGCCAGCATCTGAACTGATTGGCTCTTTGCACTGCTTCTTCCTCTCACACTCCAGCCCTGCTGTACAGGAACTGCACGAGACTTATGCCAGGTCAAATTCAGGTACTTGCATTTAAAAAATACACTTTAATGAAGTATTAAAGTAGAAGGAAAGTCTAAGCCATAAACCAACTTTAAAATGCTTCATTCCCATTGCCCTGCATGCATTTTATAATCTTGATGGTCACTTCACTGCAGAGCTCTGATCTTTTTTTCTTTCTTTGCTGATGGGTGCAAATGTTCTTCCTCTGCTGACAATGACTAGAGCTATGGACACTGGTGAGGCCATCTTTGCTCTGTGATTTAGCCTACTTGTCGGGACTGCACTTGTACACAGATGAAACATTTAAAAAAAATTTGCGTGGCAATGGGGAGGTAACATTTTTTAAAGTTTGTTTATTGTTTAGTCAACATGGAAGGCTTTTACAGGTAAATACCATTTTTTAAAATGCACACACAATTTTAGAAAAGATTGGTTTTGAAATGAATAGTCTGACAACAGGGACTCTTTAAGGGCCTACAGGGGGTAACACAACATTCTTGCATAGGTGTAAATGCTCTTTATTGATAAGATTAGGCCTAGTTCGCACAGGCTTACTTGAGCATGTGCTTGTGTGAGGGCTGTGTTTGCCTGCACAGGTGTTCCATTCATGTCAGTTGGGGTGCAGTGACTGCACGGACACAGACTCTGCTCCCAATTTGACATCTCTGTGGGTCCCTGAACTTGCACGGTTTGTGTTTTTGGGAACCCGCACTCGCATGCCTGTCAAATTTGGGAGTTGCATCTGTGACCATGCAGCAGCTGCTGTGTCCCAGTTGACGTGAATGGGATTACCCCTACAGAACATCTGTGCATCCCTATGCAGGCAAACACAGCCCTTGCACAGGCTTACGCTTAGGTATGCCTGTGTGAACGAGGTCTTATAGTACGCTAATGGCTACAAAAAAAAGTAGACACTATATTCTTAAGTCAGCAAGTAACACTGGTAACTTTTTTCTATTTTTCTATTCTTCTTCGTTTTATATTCCTAGTAAGTGGGCACAATTTGATTTATTTTATCAGTGTCCCTGTTTAGTTTTATGGCATAGATCTTTATTTCCCCCGGCACTGAGGGTCAAATTTTATATCTTGCTGGTTTAGGCATTTCATTTATTTTAATGTTCCTAGGCTTCTCTAGCTCATTGTAAGGTTGTCATGGCAACAGCACTTCATGACTCATCAAGACTGTTCCATGTTGTGTCCAGCTCAAGGTTTATGTTGCTGTTCTATTTAATGCCACGTCTTGCTGGCATTTGCTCTTTATTTTTTAACTGACTGTAAAAGGCATTCAAGGATGTAAATAAACCACCTACACAAGGAGAGCGGAGATGAGCGAATTGATCCACGAATCAAGTCCTTTCTGACGCAAACCCATTCATTTGGTCTGAGACTAAACAAAGTTTATGGCTTCATTCAAATTCATCACATTGAAAGTAGTAGTAGTGCTCTTTTAATTCAGTTTGTATGCGTTTTCTGCTTTACCACATTTACATTGGTTACCATCACGTCTTCTTTTTTTTTTTTTTTTTACTGATCAAAAATACTTTCAGGTAAATGCACTATACACCAAAGCATGTGGATACCACCATTTACTATTATAGAAAAAAATCCTATAAAATGAGCATCAAGTCAAAAATGGTCTCCCGAACCCCCACCACCCACATCCCAGTACCAGACCCCAAACCTATCTATACCAATGCCCTCACTGGTCTAAAAACACGCTCCCATTTGGGGGGGGTGCTTTTAGACCAGTGAGGGTATTGGCTTGGAAGGGGATCTAGTCGTGGTATAGGTAGGTGGGGGGGGGGGGGGACATTTATTTATTTATTTTGAAATTGGTCTTTAGGATTTTTTTCAATAAATCATTGTGGTCAATAGGGTGTGTATATTGTGTTCCTTCTTTTTTTGTTTTTCAATTAGACTTCTGATGATGATGATGAAATCTGCAATGCATGCACCTGTTCAAAAGATTGAAACAATGGCAGGTTGAATTCACAGTATAGCGCTGAGGAACTGCACGTTACACTAACATGCATTGCTGTGAATGCTGCATGCATTTTTTTTTTTTTTTTTTTTTTGACCATTGGGAAGCTCATTCAAATGAATAGGGCTCTCCTAACGCAGTGCACATTAATTTACAACAGAACATGTAATAACACTATGCAAAAATGTGAACCCAGCCTTAACCACTTCAATACTGGGCACTTTCACCCCCTTCCTTCCCAGGCCAATTTTCAGCTTTCGGGGCTCTTGCACTTTCAATAAGAATTTCGTGGTCATGCAACACTGTAGCCAAATCAAATTTTTATCATTTTGTTCACACAAATAGAGCTTTCTTTTGGTGGTATTTATTCACAAATCAATTTTTCGCGACATAAGCGGAAAAAAGAGCGGAAATTTAGAAAAACAAAATATATTTTCTACTTTCTGTTTTAAAAAAAGATCCAACAAAATCTAGTTTTGTCATACATTTAAGTCAAAATGTATTCTGCTACATATTGGCCTAAATTGAGGAAATTTGGATTTTTAAAAATTTTTATTTATTTTTCCTGCAGCCTATAAAGCATTGCACCCGTGATTAGCAGATCTCAGGTGCAATGTCAAGCTTCTGTAGACACTCAGCACAGCTCCGTGCCCGAATGGGCAGACATTTATTGAAGTGCAGGAACAATCAATGAACTGAGGTTGCTCACCAGCACCTGTGCAGTTAATTGAGAACTAGAAGCTGTCTGATGCAGTGGCAGATGGGACTTGTGGTTCGTTCATTCGAAGAACTGTGAAGGAATGAGACGGCTGTGTCTTACCCCCTTGCATAATGGCGATATGCCTTGTTTACATAGGCAGATCGCCGTTCTGCCTCTACCGGGGATGATTGTGGGTGGCCGGCGACCCGTTGATTGACATCCCCACAAGCCATATAGTGGCAATTGAACAAAATGACGTACGGGCACGTCGTTTCGTGGAATAGCCACATTGCCGCAGTAAATGCACGGTGGCTGGTCAGCAAGTAGTTAATAACGGGCCCCTTACTATGTACAAAGGACTAAGAAAACAGTATGGGTCAGATCAGTAGCAGGCTCCAGGTGTTCTATGTGCCATGTTCACACTGCTATGCAGCTTGGATGTGCAGTGCAGTGAGCTCTGGTAAAATGCTGACATGCTGCATTTTACTGCAGCACACAGGCACCACGTCACAGCAAGCTACTGCGCTGCAGTGCGTTGAAAATTTGAAGTTCGCATAAAAAAGGAAACTGTGTGATAAGCTTTAACCACTTCAATACTGGGCATTTTTCACCCCCTTCCTGCCCAGACCAATTTTCAGCGCTTGTAACATTTTAAATGACAATTGCGCGGTCATGCAGCACTGTACCCATATGAAATTTTTTTTTACCCCACAAATAGAGCTTTTTTTTGGTGGTATTTGATCACCTCTGCGTTTGTGTGTTTTTTTTTTTTTTTTTGCCCTATAAACAAAAGAGCGACAAGTTTGAAAAAAACACAATATTTTTTGCTATAATAAATATCCCATTTAAAAAAAAAAAAACTATTTTTTTTTTCTCAGTTTAGGCTGATATGTAGTATTCTACGTATTTTTGGTATTGCAATAAGCGTGCTTGGTTTGCGCAAAAGTTATAGTGCCTACAAAATAGGGGATAGATTTATGGCATTTTTTTTTACTAGTAATGGCGGTGATCTGCGATTTATTTTTTATTTTTTTCTCGTGACTTTGACATTGTGGCAGACATATCGGACACTTTTAACACTATTTTGGGACCATTCACATTTGCACAGCGATCGGTGCTATAAAAATGCACTGATTACTGTATAAATGTCACTGTCAGGGAAGGAGTGAACAGCACTAAGTGGCGATCAAGGGGTTAAATGTGTTACCTAGGGAGTGATTCTAACTGGGGGGGGGGGAGGGGGCTGACGTGGGGAGGAGACCGATCGGTGTCCCTATATACAAGGAACACACGATCAGTCTCCTCTCCCCTGACAGGATGTGGATCTGTGTGTTTAAACACACAGGTTCAAGGTCCTGCTCTGTAACTAGCGTTTGTGAGTGCCCGGCAGTCATTGCGGGCGCCGGGCATGCGCATCGGCTTCTCTGTGACACAGCAGGCACGCACGCCCTCCATACCGCCGGGAAGCCGAGGACGTCATATGACGCCCGCCCAGGATGGGAGATCCCATCTGCGGACATCATATGTCTATGGGCGGGTAGGGAAGTGGGTAAAGTGATTGTTTAAAAATAACAAACCTTTTATACTTAGCTGCATTGTGCAGTGGTTTTGCACAGAGCAGTCCCAATCCCCCTCTTCTCGGGTCCCTCACTGGCACTCCTGGCCCCCCTCCTCCTGCCAGTTGCCCAAAGCAAACCGCATGAAGGTAAAAAACCTTGTGCCTTTACAAAGACTTTAATGTCTGAAAGCACAAATCAGAGCCACTATTCAGTAACTGTCAGGCTATCCCTTCCTTGCTGAATTTTTCTGTCTCCACCTCTTAGAGCCAGAAGGTGGCTCAGATGAACAGTTGGCTGTGGCTAAATTTTCAAATTTTACTAGGTTCCGTTGAGGACCTGAACTGAAGAGTGTCACCTTTTTCCTACATTACACTTCTCTTATTGCCCTTTAAAGCTCCTTTCTTTCAAATAAGCTCTTTGCAAACCTCTAAAATTCCAGCTTGGCTCTGTACGTGAGTATCATCATTGGTCACCAATGTGATTGATGACGTTGTTGACCAATAGGGAGGGTGGGAGTGACGGGGCCAAACTTGACTTGTATCTGAAGAGTCAAGATTATTTTTTTTTTTTTTTGTCATGCAGTGTTCTTTTTTTGGACACCGCGCTGGTCCTGAGGAGCTGCTGGCAGGAGTTTTTAGGCGAGGCCGCAGACTAGGCCGAAGTTGCGGCCTCGCCTAAAAACTCCTGCCCGCAGCTCCTCAGGACCGACGCGGTGAAAAAAAAAAAAATCTAAAAAAATCCATTTGCTTAAATTTTGAATTGATTTGACCTCTCAACTCGATTCAAGATTTAAATCGATTTTTTTCCCCAGCCCTAATCCATATAGGAAATGTATGTGCTAGAGCAAATTCCTACCAAACCTGGGCAATGCAAACTAAATAGATAGCAAAAAAATGTTTCAATGTCTTTTCAGTTTGCATTGCCCAGGTTTAAGAGATTTGCTCTAGCATGTATTCTGTATCTCCTAAAGTCCTACCCAGCTGGTTATACTCGCTTGTGTGCATCTGTCAGAACCTGCTGTCCTATAACAAAGTAGAGGTGATGTGCTCTACTCCACATTTCACCGACCTAATATATCATAGGTCATAGGTCCTTACACTACATTGTTGAAGGTAAATCTAAAGAAAATTTGAATAAGAAAACTGTATAGTGTATGGCCAGCTTAAATCAAAGGAGTCTCGCCTCGCTCTTGTGAGGATGCATATTTTTACTGCCACAGAAAGGGAGGTGAGACTTCCCTGTCAATATTGAACCACTTTTTGTTTTGAAAATTTTATTCCTGAACTTACATTTTATTCCCCTTTTCATTTCATAAGTTATATTGACTTTATTGTGCTTGTGTTCCTTCGAGAAGGAAGAGTCCCTCTGTGGCAGTGGCATATGGGACTTTCAGTTTTTTTGTTTTTTTTATTCACAGAATTCAAATTAGACGGACAATCCTGTGATCTTGTAGGGAGGCAGTTTGAGGATGGGGGGGCTGCAGACTGTGACAGTGTTTCATGTCGCCCTAATATGGGTTTAATATGAAACCTAGTCAAAAAGACCTGGCTTTTAAATAAGGCTTTCCTATTTATCCTATTGTTTTATCCTTATTTAGATACTGTTTCATACAAAAATAGATTTTGACTTTTTTTTTTTTTTTTTGTAGCAAACAATTATACAAAAAAGTTTCCTTTGCAATTGTACAATTCTTTGTACAATAATACCTTGGATTATGAGCATAATTTGTTCCAGAAGCATGTTTGTAATCCAAAGCACTCGTATATCAAAGCGAGTTTCCCCGTAAGAAATAATGGAAAGTCAGATGATTCGTTCCACAACCACTGCTGGTGTATGCAGTACTGTTTGTGGCCAGAGGTGTGGGGATGCTGGTGACGCTCAGACACTCGGGAACTGTTGACGCTCCGACGCACGTTACGCCCGCCCCACCCAGCTGAGAGTGTCTGAGTTCTCCAAGAAGCACTGGGAGCCACCAGCACCCTCGGACCTCTGGCCACATACGGTAATATATACACCAGCGGCTTGAGTCCCGCTCGTCTTGCGAGACAGCGCTTGCAAATCAAGTCAGGATTTTTTTTTTTTTTATATATATCACTCATCTTGCGAAACGCTCGTATACCGCATTACTTGCAAACCGAGGTATCACTGTACCAGGAACAAAATTTTGGTGTCCTGATGGACAAGACAAATCCCAGAACATCATTCACACTTCATAGTAATACATTTTTTTTACCTGTCAAATTTTGGGGAAAATGTATTTTTAATCACTTCAGCTGAAGCTTAAAAACCTGTATTTTTTAACAGGTTGCAGCCTTTGTGAATATTCTAATAATGACATACCCTGATGGTCAGTCTTTGCACACTGCTAGGCAGTGCCACCCATGTGACATTGTTTATGCCTGACATTTGGACACTCAAGCACAGCGTTGTGGAAAGGCAGGGGGAATGTCACATGTTTTCACATACCTAGAAGTATTGGAATTTTCAAAGTGGCTTCATTTGGGGCAAAGTGACCCTGTCACTGAAAACCACCATAGAAAGAGTAGTTATTATTTAACTACATGCTGCCCAGCAAACAGCCAGGCACCACGACATACCCATACATCAGTGTACTTCCTGGTTTATAGGCGCACATGTGCGAGCCCCTTGTTGACTTGTACTGTGATTGAAAGTGGCACACATATTTCAGTCAATCCCGGTACAGATCTGTGTTTGTAAACACCGGATACTGACAATTTCAGCTCAGAAAATGATTCTGATTAAATGTCCATTGAAACTTAGTCCCACTCTCTTCCTAACACTTTCATCTTCAATTCTTTTTATGAGAATGGGGTTTTTATTTTTATTTAATACTGTGGAGAGGAAATATGAAAAAAATGTTACTTTTGGTTTTGAAAATTGTTTTGTGAAGGCTTTTTGGCTGTTCCACATAAACTAGTAAGCAGTTCAGGAGATTGTTGCTCCCTCTGTTACAAATAAATATCACAAACAGAATTTGCTTTTTTTATAATAGTTTGGCTACACTATATTTTTAATATGCTAGTTGTGATAATTTTATGCAAAGTCAAATTGTCCATAGTCATATTTTATGTTCCTAAAGTAACAGAATGACTTTCAATCTTAAAAAGACAAAAAAGTGCTAATGTAGCATTTATTTCAATTTTTCTGAAAAAATTTCAGTTTTTCCCCAAAAAACGGAAAAAAACCTGTTTGTTTTTTTTTTCCGAGCTTTAAAATTTCCGGAAATTTTACATCTCTAATTGGGGTACCTAGCAAAGTCTGTCCGTTATTGTCAGCACCAGATTGCCCACCACACTATAACAGTCACACTATTAGTCACTGATCACCGCAATTACTAGTATAGTCTCTGTTCGGATCAGTATCTTGATCACAATCAGAACATTAATTATGTCCCCAATAGTATAGTGTCCCCAAAAATGCAGTCTTGGCAGGATCTGCACTCGATCACTGCCAGCACTTGGGACATGTAGCAGAATACATTTTGGTCTAAATTTTATGAAGAGATTTTATTGGATATGTTTTATAACAAAGTAGAAAATATAGTGTTTTTATTTTTTAATAAGTCCAGTAGTGATCAAATACCATTAAAAGAAAACTTTGTGTGCAAAAATGATATAAATTTTGGATACAGTGTTACATGACCAAGCAATTGCCAGTTAAAGTAACCTTGCTGAATGGCAACAAATGACCTGGTCATGAAGGGAGTAAAACCTTCCAGAGGTGAAGTGGTTAAACGTGATAGATTTAGGTCTCTGGTTAATCCCCTTAGCAGGATTGGGGGCAGATTGAGGTGTTGGGCTTTAACGTTGAAATTTTATCAAAGTTAGGGTTACACTTTTTTCATACATTTTCAAGCTACCGAGAGTCTTCCCTTGACGTAAAAGGGTAAAGTCTTTGAAATGTGTTCTGTTTTGTTTTTTTCTTCTCTTCTTGGTTTGCAGGGGATGTTGTTGGTTTTTTTAGCTGCCTGCATAGTTTTAGAAGTATTCAGCTGGGTTTTCAAAGTGAATCTGTTTTTGTCTGCAGGTCTATGATCGAGCATTTGCCTCCCCTGTTGCCTCTCAGATTCAGACAGACGCTACCCTTCCAGCATACAAAAAGAAAGCTCCCAGTGATGCACACTCCAAGGAAAGACTGTTTGTTGTCTTTAATCCTCACCCACTGCCGCAAGACGTCGCAGAAGATGTTTTCTGGTAAGGATTTTTAACTAGCAGCTATACCCTGAAGGTCTTCCCACCCGCCTCTCTAAAGCTATAAATCCTGTTTTAGTTTGCCAAGAGTGCCTCTATGCAAACCACAAAATGCACAGAACACATAGTAAGAACTAATATACCTGCTAAATGATTTGACAAACTATCAACATACGACTGTAATCCACCCACCTTTGCTATCCTTTATAGCATTAATAGGGTGACATTTTCACTACTGGCAGTTCCACACATTGCCACAAAACCATCTTCTGCTCACCGCACATTAGTAAAATGCTTGCCTCGCTGCCATTTTTTTTTTTGCTCCTGTATGCACTTTGTCAGTTACTTGCAGGAGTAGGAATTTTAAACCTGATTTAAACTTTTAAAAAGACAATGTCCCCACCTATTACAATTCTAACTTCATACAGCCAATTCCATGGCTGCATTAGGAGTACTTGCAGAAGCCCTGCCTGCTGCGGTGATATAATTTTGTTAGTAAGGATATAGCTGTGTCGGGCTCCATTTTTTACATCTGGCCACTTCAAATCGTGGGCAGAATTGCCAGCTGTGAATGCAGTCTCAGTTCTCCTACAGTTTTGATGCTAATGGAATTGTCAAGCTTTCAGGCCGCCAACCGTGCCCTCCTTTTTTAAACCTTATGACCTTGGAGTGTTTCAGTGGCATGTAAACAATTGCAGCTGGCTTACTACGCAGTGGCCTTTAGTACACTGATGTAGAGGGTAAGGGAGGCTGCCGCGAATGGCCCAGAGGGCTCTCTGCCAATTTTTGGTATTGTTTGATCCGTGGAACATTCTCAAAGTGGATCCCCTCGAGCATGTGATGGTAGGTGAAGAGCACCGTGTGCTTAAACACAGTAGACATTCTGAAGTACTATTAAAACACTTATACCATGCTAGGCTTCAGACTGCAGCTCTCACGGCCAACAGATCTAATACTACCAAAGTCCTGAAGAATGCTCCCTAAAATGCGTTGGCTATGTTTTATGGCATACATTAATAAAGTGAACATGGTTCTCCGACCGGCTGGAGTTTCCAAGTCTTTGTTTTCATGCACGGTACTCTTCACTTTCCACCACAAACTGAAACGGGTAGGGTTTCTGTTTGTACTACTGATACAGATTCCCTGCGGTTTTTTTATTTTTTTAGTGCAAAAGGTGGTGACAGGCTTTCTTTAACTTTTGTGGCCTGCAATGGACAACCCTCCCGAACCCCCCCCCCCCCCCCCCCCCGATTTTAAATGGAGCATAGCAGCCATCTATAACCAATAAGGTTTCAGGCTTTTAAATTTTAGTCACTGAAAAGTATGTTTTCTTCAGTTGCTGTTTTTTCAAATACTGTCAGCATTTATTGCGTAAAACTGTTTTAAAAAAATACAGTATTATATGGGTAATATTCTCTTGTATATCACTGCAGTCGATTCGGTAATTTCATTGAAATTTACATTGTGCCGGGGAAGAACATTGGTTATGTCAAATATTCCGAAGTATCAAGTGCAAATGATGCGATTGCCACGTTACATGGAAAGATGGTGAACGGTGTAAAGCTGAAAGTGATGCAAGCCGAGTCTCCAAGAGATGAATCCAATAAGAGACAAAGAACATACTAAATTTACTTGTCTCAGGTAAGTGTTTCATTAGGTTACTTGCTTGGATGGAACAGTCTTCCCATCTAGAGCTTCTTAGCAGGTCTCCGTCTAATAAAAGCCTTCTTCTAAAATGTTTACTCAAATACAATTTTTTTTTTTATCTCCTTCTGGCAAATTTGTACATTTGTTGGTTTTTTTTTTTTTTTTTTTTTTTTTTTTTAAAACAAAAAAAAAAATAGGGTCTCCTTTTTGATATCCGTTTTCAGGATACAGATTACAGAACTTATAAGTAATGAGGATTTATGTCCTAAGGTTCACATCAAATTCAAACTGAAGATGTACACAATTTGAAACTTTTTAAAGTAAATTTTCCTTTCTAAAAGCAGGCATTACATGATTTCTGATAGAAAAGTGCTGTCCCTTTTGATTTTAGTTTTGGAATCTAAATCTTAGAAGTCCCTTTTCTGACCAGTAAAGGTAAAATTAAATTAAACCTTATGTGCTCCTCAGAATTTTTATTTTTTAAAAGGGGTAACATAGTAAAGTTTCACTTAGAGGGACTGTTTTGCAGTAAGACAGGATGCACAGGGGTGACGATTGATTAATTAATTTTTTCCTCGCAATGCGATTTAATCTCTAGTGCATGGGGAACAATTAAGTGTAGCATGTGGTTGTGATTAATTGCTAATGGTAGCACAGCGTTCCAAATTTGTCTGATCAATTGCTACTAAATGTGTAGTGATTTATTAATTGCTAGGAGATGATCCTTTAATAAGATTGTCTGTGCACCCAGCCTAATAACGGAAAATCTTCAGATTTGTCATTACCTTGTACTTTTTGTACCCTGCACATGTCAACAGACATGTGAAGACCTACCCCGCAGATATAAGATGACATATTTTCTCTTTGTCTGTAGGATGGATGTGCTTGCTGTGGTTATAAACCTGTTTTGTTTTTGTTTTTTTAGGCATTTTTACAATTTTATAACAGAATGTGGAGTGTATTATAACATGAGATTACGCCTAGAATTGTTCACCCCCCATGGATTGAAAATGTTCTACAATTTTTTTTTTTATTATCTATTGTAAAATCAGGCCCATTATTAAGGAAAACCATGCAAATCACATCCAGTGCCCAAGAGGGGCATACTGTCTCACACACTGGAGTTCACACATTGTTGTGTGTGACCCTTTCCAGGACAGCCAGTGTTCATGTATGAATTTTTACTGCTTAAAGCCGTGTTTCGGAACATTTTTTTTTCAGTCAAGGCCTTAAAATTATACACAACCTCAAGGCACCCCATTCTAAAACATGAAAACTAAACTAATAGTTTTAAATCTTGCAGCAACATCCTTGCACATGTCACCAACATTGGAAATTATTTATTCCTCCACCATTTGCAAACTGGTACTGCCTAGTATTCTAGTGCTTCTTCTCCCTCAAATTTTTTTTTTTTCTCTGCCAACGTGACCCCAGTGCTGATAGAGGGAGGGGGGAACAAGGGTGTGTGCAGGTGCCTAACGTCCTATACTTGTCAACCAATGAAATCCTTGGTTGTTGGGATGCCAGTGGCTGGCCTGTGCAGTACTTAAGGTTTAACTGCTGCACTATAAAAACCTGTGGCTTTGTGTTAACAAAAGGCAGGCTTGATCCACTTGCTGGCTTGTTAATGATGATTTTGGTCAGTTTGTGGCAATTTGTAGGCTTTTTTTGCCAAGGCACCCTGATTAAAAGGCTGGCTTATGGTGTCATAACCAGACACCACAGCAATAAAGATCTACAATCGCTTAGATGGGGAAAAAGTTATTTTTTTTTTTTTTTTTATTGGAGTGTTAATCCCACTCTTTAGGGTTCTAAAGTCCCCCAGCTCTGTCTCTGAGGGACATACTGATTTTCAGAGGTTACCAGAAATCCAACACTCCCAAATATGTCAGATTCTAAAGATTTATTAAGCCACTGATTACAGCAGTGATCAGCCCCCCACACAGCGGTACACGTAATTACTATCTTTTGCAAGGGACACTTTGTTTACTTATTTTAGGAACACTTGTTTTAATGGATATCTGGTTCAAGAGCCCTTCTTCATGCTTAATTTCTCCACATATACTTTTCTAATAGTGTATTGCAGCGTTAGTACCCCGATTAAAATTTAATTGTGGTAGAAAAGATTGAACATGAAATTAAAATTGTACATCTTACAAAAGGTTTACTGTCCCACCATTTTTTTTTTATTTTTTATTTTTTTATCTGTATTCTGACATTTGAGCTTGAGGATATACTGTTTTGACCTCCAGTATAGCGTATCCCAGCTTCTGCGTGCCTAAAGCTAAATTAAGGACCAAATATACACCTTTTACATAAATAAGCTCGCACAGTTATATTTTAAGAGGAACGCTTAATGAATGGTCTTCAGCAATTTTACAGCGCATTTCCACTTTTGCCGTCACATTTGAGAAAACCCTACTATGTATGTATGTATGTGAACCCATTCACACAGAATACTTAGATGTTTCTGAAGAGAAGGCCTCATACCAGATTGAAAACATTTCTGGTGAGCAAGTGGGCCTCGCTCAGTTGTATTTTAGAGACTCCATATTATTTGTAATACACGTAGGGTTCTCCAATAAAGTTTTCTTTGCTTCAGCTATGGTCTCATGGGGAAAAATTCAGATCACATTATTTCTAGGCGCACAGCCAGTTGTAACCCTGGTTGCTAGGCACAGACGTGTATTCCATCGAAGGGACATTAAACATGATCTAACCTTCTCTTTTAACTATGCAAAACTCTTTGTAAGTTAATAGACAAACTCTCTCGTAATCATTCTGTGTATGCATTTTTCTCTTACTGTGTACACAGTACAAGCTTCTTTAAAATTTTTGTTTAGAAACGACAGTCTTACTTTAAAGCTGAACTTCAACTTTTGTTACTTTACATAGTTCTTTATCCCCCACTAACCTGCAAGGCCACTGGATGTGCTGTATAAACTGTATGTAGCCGAGTCTACATACAGCCAACAGTACTGTATTCCGGATGGGAGCCGAGACCTAATGTCTATCTGAGCGGCGCTCAGCCATTCATAGAAAGTGATGTATTCTAGCAATGAATACTAAGCTTCCTCTACGGAGAGGCGGGCTGATGTCACTACTTCTCAGCCAATCGGAGGAAGCGTTGTATTCATTGCTAGAATACACCGCTTCCGTCGCTCAAACTGTGTTCCGTGTTTTTTAAATCTGCCAGCACAGTACCTACAAAGTTAATTATTGTACACCAATCCCCAGGCCCCTTGCATTCCACTGGGAATTTTTTAGTTTAGGAGTAAAATGTATAGGCAATTAATAAAATAAAACTAAGCAGCAATTTAAGTAATTTTTTTTTTTTTTTTTAACCACCTCCCGCCCGGCCCATAGCTGATGATGGCCGGGTGGTGGTTCAGTTATCCTGACTGGGCATCATATGACGTCCAGCAGGATAACCTGCCACCGCGCGCATCGCGGTGATCGGTGGAGCAGTGTGTCAGTCTGACACACCGATCTTGGTAAAGAGCCTCCGGCGGAGGCTCTTTACCACGTGATCAGCAGTGTCCAATCACGGCTGATCACAATGTCAATAGGAAGAGCCGTTGATCAGCTTTTCCTCACTCGTATCTGACAGACGTGAGTAGAGGAGAGCCGATCAGCGGCTCTCCTGACAGAGGGGGTCTGCGCTGATTGTTTATCACTGTAGCCCCCCCTCAGATGACCACACGGGACCACCAGGGATCGCCACTAGGACCACCAGGGAAGGGGGCAACATGTGGATGGCCAGGTATGTACCCCATGGTCACATGTGCTCAGTCTGTGCCAATCCGTGCCCACAAATGGGCACGGATTGGCACCATTATATTGCAGTGATGGCATCAGTGCCATCTATCTGTGCCACCCATAAGTACCCATCAGTGCCGCCTATGAGTGCCCATCGGTGCCGCATATCAGTGCCGATCGTCAGTGCCATCTCATCAGTGCCCATCAGTGCAGCCATATCAATGCCCGTCACTGAAGAAGAAAACGTACTTATTTACAAAAATTTTTAACAGAAACAAAGAAAAACTTGTGTGGTTTTTTTTTTTTTCAAAATTTCCGGTCTTTTTTATTTGTTGCGCAAAAAATAAAAATCGCAGAGGTGATCAAATACAATAAATTGTTTGGGTACAGTGTAGCATGAGCGCGCAATTGTCATTCAAATTGCGACCGCATTGAACGCTGAAAATTTGGCCTGGGCGGGAAGGTGTCTAAGTTGCCTGGTATTGAAGTGGTTAAAGTAAAGCCATGTGAATGAGAACCGATATCTTATAAAGTTAGTGTTTATCCCAATTTGACTGCAGAAGTGGAAAAGCAATTTTAATATGTCCTGTCTTTATTCTACCTGTAATGGCCTACTTGCAGTGGATTTATATTATTCTTTTTATTTAGATATATTCTCTTGAACCTAACATTCTAGTTTCAGACACCCAGAAGGTGGGAACTATTTGGACTGATTTTAGTAATACATTTAAGAATATTCACAACATTGTGTAAATATTGATTTTAATTATTCAACCATGCAAAAACCAAATGCCTTTTTTTCTATGAATACCTAAATCTGTACAGAGGAAATAAGTAAATAAAAAATGTGCTGTTTACATGATTGGATAATTGAGGTGAATATTTACACAATTTGCTGTGTGATAATTCTTGACTCCCCATTGGGCAGTGAAATGAAAACATTTCATAATGGGCAAGTTGTGTGTTCTAGTTTCATTCCCTAAAAGTGACTGAAGAATTAAGTTAAAATGAGCCATTTGATCCTACCCTGACCTTTCCCTGTGCTTAGTTTTAAATATGTATTTTGTAATCATAAATCGGAGGGGACACGATTAATCATCCATGTCATGCCAAATAGCTTCTTAGTATAAGAATTTTTTTACAGTGCCAACATGTTCATTTCCCTTTCAAACTTTAACTAATTTCACAGCATAGTCCTTACAATGTTTTGATACTCTGAATATTGAAGTGTGGTGAGGAGTGAGTGTCTTCATTTCAGTGTTCTGGTAAATATAAGAGATACAACATGACACTAGGTATGCTCCTCATTAGAAGAATTCTTGGCTGCTGTGCTCTCCTGGCATTCATTCAGCATTTAATTCTCTAGCTTCCAGATTGGCAGAATTCTTTTACACTACTCTCATTCTCTTCTGGACATGACACAAGTATCAACCAACAATGTTTTAGGGAAGCATTTGATCTTCAAGCTTTTATGTTTTAAAGTAGTGTTTTGTTCTGATTCCTGCCCCTTTTTTTAAAATTTAAATATATTGCCTTCTTAGGAGTTAGAATATGCATGGACCTAAGAGGTTGCCTCCTTTTTCTAAAAGGGATTAATTTTAGGTAAACCCTTTTTAGTACCATTTTTAAAGATTTTTATACCACACCACCCCATTTATCTGCTTTTACCTTCCTGTCCAATTCGGCAATATTCGCTGATGCCCAGTGCAGCAAAGCCTTCACAAAAACAAACCTCTGACTGGTTCCTCTTCATACTGTACATACATATTGCAGCCCCATTCATTCTTATTCATTTATACAGGACAGCCGTACTCTTGGCAGCCTATAGCAGTCCTTCTGAAATCGATTGCGGTTTAAACCTGCACAAGCCTAAATTATTCAGCTTAAGCATACAAAGAAGAATGTCAAGCATAGATTACCTTAATTTGAAACTGTCAATATAGTCAGTAGATCCAGAGACAGTCAGGGGAAAATCCATAATTTTCAGTTGTCATCCGAACAGAATGAGAAGGAAAATCAAATGGGCATCATTGTTCTGATAGCTGTCTAAGAGAATTCCTCAGGAGGTGAACATGACACAGATGTCAAAAGACCCTAATGGGACATTTAATCCCTCCCTACTCTATACAAATTGTGGAGAAAATATATTTGTCTTTACTTTTATCATTTGGTTGTATTTGTTTTTTTTTTTTTTTTTTTTTTTTTTTTTATTTCCTTTTCCTTTTGTGTCATGTTGAATGAGGCAAGGTTTAAAGTGGTTGTAAACCTCAGACATAAAATGTGAACAAAGCATATCCCTTTTAGTGTACTTGTACTTCCTCTGCTGCTGCTAATAATAATAATTATAATATTATTTTACAGGATTTATATAGTGGCAGCAGTTTGCGCAGAGCTTTACAATATAAAGGGTGTCAATACAATTCAATACAAGAGTGTTAGGAGGGCCCTGCTTCTGCGAGCTTACAATCTAAAATCTGCATGAATCGTATCAGAATAAAAGGTTACAAGGGAGGGAGCTCCAGCTGATTGACAGCCTCAGCTCTGTCCCTCCCCTCCCCTCCTCTCCAATCAGCTCTCAGAGCTCTCCTCACTGATGTAACTTCAGCTCTCCGCCCCCTGCTTTTCAGAGCTGAGGTCCTGTGTAAATTCTGTGCTTTGAATGAATGTAGGGGACAGACGGCTGTAGATAAACAGTATAAATGATGTAGGGAGGATTTGTTTAATCACCGTGTATTACAGGCCAGTCACTTCACTGGGGTATATGTAAGGGTTTACAACCACTTTTAACTGGCCACTTGGCCTCCCTTTAGATTAGAAACATTCAGACCTTTGTATTCGTGTACCAATCCTCTTTTTTTCATTCAGGGTGTTTCAGTGCCAGTTGTACATTTTTATCTATAGTAAAATCGGTTGTCCCACTACATGCCAATCCTATGAAAGCTTGTCACATTGATCCTACATGACCTGGTTAGAATTTGGTCCAGTGATACCCTTGAAAACTGAACACCAGATGCTAGTTGGCATTACATTGTCATGCGTATAAGGCTTGAGTAATCCAATAAAGCACACATACTTTGTCACTGAAGGCATTTTTCTCTGTAAGCAATAGCAAATATCCAATGATGCATAATGGACAAGTAGTTTAGGTGAAACTGGTCTTTTAAACGGACATCAGCATCCTTTGTATTAGTAAAGGAGTATGTTTAGTAGAAGATGATGCAATGTTTGGATATATTTCTGTGAATGACACGTTTTTAGATATCTATTTTCATAACTGTGTTGTGCTCTTTCTACAGACCACAGACTAAGTTATGACATGACCCTCAGCTGACTGACTGAAACGTGACAGGAGACTGCTTTTACGTACTGGTTTAGTAAACATTTGCTCGTAAAGACTTTTCATGGGAAGAGAGAATATTCATGTGTTAACAATTAAGTTCTAATAACAAGCTACAGTGCTTATTCATAAGATTTTTTTTTTTTTTTTTAAGTTCTTTTTTTTTTCTTTTTTTTTGTGAATGTCACTATATGCATTGTGATAATAAAGTAAAATCCATACATCAGTATTGTTTTTTGTGTGTTTTTTTTAAGTGGTGACTTTATTTAGTTTTTCATTTCTCAGGCTTTTAAATTTTTACATGGTCATCCTGCCAGAGGATCAGCGTTGTTACCCTAGGATGGGACTTTATAAAACCACCACCTCTCCTTTCCATAATAGTGGGAGGGAGGGGTTCTGCAGTTTACTTGGCTAACCTGGGTAGTTCTCGTAAGTCTTAGAGGAGTTCCAAATACTGTAGCTGCTGACTTTTACTATTGGGGTACCTACCTGTCCAGGCATCCAACAGTGTCCTCACCAGAACCGATTGTTAGCCAAGCCACCATCTTGGCTAAGGGAAACCGGCAGTGAAGCCTTGTGGCTTCACAGCCGGTTTCCTATTGCGAACGTGTAAATTGCGCTGTGCTTTCCCAATGAGAGGAGGGGGGCTGGACTTCTGGCTCACTTCGCCGCTGCAAACTGAGCTGGAAGTGGGAGC
Source organism: Lithobates clamitans (assembly GCA_037952925.1). Classification (NCBI taxonomy): domain Eukaryota; kingdom Metazoa; phylum Chordata; class Amphibia; order Anura; family Ranidae; genus Lithobates; species Lithobates clamitans. Next base: position 9,213,398 of record JBBGZY010000014.1, read on the forward strand.
GGGTACCTGTCAAATCCCCAAATGGGGCAGCGAAGGGGTGGAGGCAGACAAGCGGAACTTGCCCTTTGGGGTGGAGCTCCGCTTTTAAGGCTGTTTGAGCTAACACTGCGCACATCAGGAAATTATAAGCTTGTGGGATTTCTGGCAGGATCAACTTTTTTTTTTTTTTTTTTTTTTTTTTTCATTTCTATAACAGATCCAACGAAAAGCTTTCAATTGTTTATATGTTGTACACTTTTAATAGCGGCCTTCAAACCCAAAATATATGCACATTTATAGTGTTACTTTACAATCCTTCTTTTTTTTTTTTTTTTTTTTTTTTTTTTTTATGCTTGGGTTTCAAATGTAAGAACTTTTTTCGTGTGTGTATATATTTTTAATAACTTAAAACTGTATTGTTTACTGTAATTTTCCTTTCCTGGTGCTAATAAATGGCAGCACACATGGTAGTAATACTTGTAAATTGATTTCCTGGTGCCAATCTATGGCAATATTTCTATGTGTTGATGCCATGTTGGCGCTGGGAAAATGTATTTCTTTATTGTACATCATGGGACACAGAGCCTTAAGTAATTACTTAATGGGTTATGGGCCACCTTCAGGTGTTGACACTGGTATACCCAATCAAGGAAGTTCACTCCCTATATAGCCCCTCCTCCTTCCAGGAGCACATAAGTTTTTTCGTCAGTGTCTAAGGTGTTGGTCATGAGTGAAGATGTGCTCTGAGGAGCTCCAGGAGGGATCCATGCTGGATTTAAAAAACCTCCACAACTGGATCCATCCACGCCACTGTGGCCACAGGATGGTACCCGGGCCTCGCATAGAAGAACAAGGTTTTGCCTGTAACGCTTCTCTTTGAGGGCTGGAGCCTAGGAACCAGGACTCTTTGGTCTTGCTACATTACCTAAAGTTGTCCTGAGGGGTGCTATACAGGTCCAAAGGAACGGAACCCCTATTAAAAGGGACCTGGGCTTTAAAGGTTTAACTACGCTACCCGATGTGATGGGTGAAGTTTGGATCTGCTATTATAGCAGTATCCTGCAGCGAGGATAAGGTAAGGGGAGAAGCCTAGGAACTGTAAAAAAGTCCACCTATGCTTTTTCTCATTTATATTTTTTATATCTATACTCCCGTCAGCACACCATGAGTTAACATCTCCTCTGGAGCCCCACATTACCACCTGTATAGCTGAATAAAAGGCAGCTCCTCCCTAACTAAGACAGTTCTTCTTCTTTTTTTGGTCTGCTCCAGGCCACCTGTTGATTGCAGTTGGTCCAGCAAGAGCGCTTGGTATCTTTTTTTTTTTTTTTTTTCTTTTTTACCAGAGATAGGGATACCACGTCTCTCCCCAATGTTCAATTTTAAAGTGGTATCCAGTTTCCAGGAAAACTGGGAAGTAGGGAAACTTGGTCAAAGGAGTAAAGTTAAAAAAAAAATAAAAATAATCCTTTAATTTAGCCATCAGGCCCTTAAAAGTCATCCACTCTTGAGTTGCCAGGATGATTAAACTGGCATGCAGGAAGTACACTTTTCTGCTCTGAAATATTGAAAGCCTATTTGACTAGAGGGGTGGCAGCCTTTGAGGCAATTAGGCCAGGATTGCTTGGAGGATATGGTAAGGGCTAGCTTGAAGGTCGGTTGTGGCCTTCATTCAACCTTACAAACTAAATATGTGACCAGCATGTTTGGGACCAGAGAGATCAATTCCTTCTGGTTTTAGCATCTTTTCTTTAGATGTTAGTGTCTCCCAATTGTTCTCTCCCACCCTATATTAAGCTTTGGTATATCCCATGGTGTGCTGACGGGAGGATGGGCCAGGAAAACGGAAAATTGTTATCAAATACTTACCGTAATTTTCCTTTTTGGCCCATCCTCATGTCGGCACAGGACTCCCTCCCTAGTGGCCTGTCGCAGGCTAAGTTATTGAACTGTCTTAGGTAGAGAGGAGCTGCCTTTTATTCAGCTATACAGGTGGTAATGTGGGGCTCCAGAGGAGATGTTAACCCATGGTGTGCTGACGTGAGGATGGGCCAGGAAAGGAAAATTACGGTAAGTATTTGATAACAAATATATATTATAGTATATTACACTTACCTTGTACGATGCCCTTTTCAGCAGCTCTATGTCCGGCTATAGCAGCAGGTGTGGTCCCAGCAGCCACAGGGGGGGTTCTTAATTAAACAGACTGTGTTCCTCTTCTGAGGGATCTAAGATACAGCAGTAGTTTATGAACATACAAAAACAGCCATTTTCAGTTTTTTTTTTTGTATAAAGTGAAGTCTTCCTTTAAAACTGGGAGCCTAACAAACGCTGCTGACATAAATTCCCCTCCCGGAGAGGTGCGGTAACAGCTTGTACTGTTTGTATTATCAGACTTGCCCTTGTTAAGCCTGGACAGGCATTCAGCCCCTGTATAGCATTGCAGACTCTAAAAGTCTGGCGTCCATCGTGGCCGGCACCGCCTCCTCCCCTTCGGGTATGCATCTGCAGACCCGAATGCCGTCCACACGTGCGGACTAGTGTTGTTATTTTTTAAAACGAGGGGGATGGGTATTGCAGAGGGGCGTTGCTCACAGATAGGTGGCGTCGTGTGTGTGTGGAACGTCACGACCACATGGAGCACACAGCGCATACGCTGAGGACGCCTAATCAGGTTCTCACCTGAGGCTTAACAAAGACGCTCTCAGTTCATATGCTGAAGACAGAAGTCTGTCACACTAAGGGACACAGGAGCGCTGGGCATGTAAAGGTGTGTAAGCAGGCATTTCCAGTACATGAAATATTATGGTTACACAGCATCAAAGGCTGATCCTTATAGTGACATTCTTTTTTGCTAAACTATTGTTCAGCAAATACCATAATTTTTTTTTCTTAATGTGCCTCTGCTTTTGTGCTTAGCACTAAGGCTACTTTTACACTGAGGCGTTTTACGGGCGCTACAGTGCTAAAAATAGCGCCTCTCCAGTGTGAAAGCCCAAAAAGCCGCATCTTTGCAGCACTATAGGAGCGTGTATTCACCGCTCCTAAAGCGCCCCTTCCCATTGAAAACATTGGGGCATCGCCACAAACCCACTGGCAAAGCACCGCTGCAGTGGTGATTTGTGGGCGGTTTTAACCCTTTTTCAGCTGCTAGAGGGGGTTAAAACCGCCTGAATAGCGCCGCTAAAATGACGGTAAAGTGGCGCTAAATATAGCGCCGCTTTACCGCCGACGCCCGCCCCAGTCTGAAAGTAGCCTTAGATTTCCAGAGCTACCACAAAGGTACCAAGGATTCCACCCCTAGGCGCTGGGAACTCCAGTCATGCCTCCACACTGTCATCCTCTATGGAGATACCTGACATGGCAAACCAGGGTGGGTCATTGGAAGCAATTGGTGGTGCAACTGTTTCTCACACTTCAGCCCCTGTATATGTGACTGAAGATACATTTTCCTCTGCTCTGCAGGGCTTAGAAGGAAGATTAGCGGCTTTAATCGCATCCTCCATCCAAGAGGATAGGAAGCATGCGAGATCCCCCTCCCCCACCTTAAACCCCTTTTTCCAAGGGAACAATGGGCACAGGATGAGGTATTACCCTCAGGTGATCACGGGGAAAAACAAGCCGGATTTTACTCTGCGGAGGAAACAACAGTTGATGAACCTTATGCAACCTCGCAATCTGACAGATTGATGGTACAAACTGTTAGAGATTGTTCATTTCACTTTTTTATGCTACTCCTAACAGTCAGCTGAAAGTTCGGTCCCTTCCTTGGGTTTTTAAAAGAAAAAAAAAAAAAACTTTAGAGCCTTTTTAATGAATTTCTAAAATCCTCCTACGAAAGGAGCTATGTTTTGCCATAGACCCCATAAAAGACTCTATCCACCAAGCGTCCTGCCTTGCGCTTGTGCTAAAACACATGCGTAGGACCCTGTGGTTGAAAAGTTGGTCAGCCGAAGCCTCTTGCAAAACGGCTTCTGACTAGTTTCCCTTTTCATTGGGGAAGATTTGGTCAAATACATCCAAATGATTCCTAGCAGGAAAGGTACTCTTTTGTCCAAAAGAAGGTATAAACGTCCTTTTATTTAAACTGACTCCTTCCCCAGCGTCAGCTTGGCAGTGGTGACGGCCTCCACTGTCAGACTCTAAGAGGAGAAAACATTCAGCCCCTGTATACATGATTGAAAATGTGTTTTTCCTCTGCCCTGCAGGGCCTAGAAGGAAAATTAGCGACCGCTATCCAATGATAGGAAGCGTGTTAGATCCCCCTCCCCCACTCTAGATCCCTTATCAAGGGAACAGTGGGTAGTGGATGAAGGGTTACGCTCAGGTGATCAGGAAGAAAGGCAAACCGATTACTCCTCTGCGGAGGAGATAACTGGAGTTGAACCTTTTTTCAGCCTCGCAATCTGAGAGATTGCTGGTACAAATCTCTTGCAGAGATGATTTGTACCTCTTTCAAGCTACCTCTAGTAGAGTCAGCTGATGGTTCTGTTTTTTCTTAGGTTCCTTAAAACCTTCACTGCCTTTTTCATGCACATGTACAGATCCACGCAGAAATTCAACAGATCCATTCTAGATATAAAAGAATCTAAATCAGTTCCTGAAGAGCCACTCCTTTCTATGGAGCCGATCAGGTCAGTAGTTTCTATCCTACAAGGAGGAAAACTTATGGCGCCTATCGGCATCAGGGATGCATATCTGCATGTCCATATATTTCCCTCTCACCAAAGGTTTCTGTGGTTCGAAGTATAACAGCAGCATTTCAGTTTATAGCCTTGCCCTTTGGGCCAGCTACAGCACCCCCAGTGTTCACAAAAGTGCTAGCCCTACCTCTAGCCTGGTCAAGGGCACAGGGCTTAAACAGTCTTTGCATACCTAGACGATCTATTGCTAATAGACCAATCGGTGTTCGGAGTAAGGTGTACGCATTACAACCAGTTACCTGGAAAAGTCTGGGTTGCGTTCTCAACCTAGTGAAATCTCCCTTAAAACCGCTAAAAAAGCTGGAGTATTTGGGTCTGATCATAGATGCAGCCCAGAAAAAGAGTGTTCTTGCCCAGGCAAAAAAAAAAAAAAAACTTCATAAGAGAGTTGGTGCGGATGGTCAGGTCAAAAGGTGATCCCTCCATTCGCCTTTGCATGAGGTTGTTAGAAAGGATGGTGGCTTCATTCGAAGCAGTTCCCTATGCCCAGTTCCATTCGAGACTGTTGTAAAACAGTATTCTATCTGCTAACAAGACGATCCAAGTTCTGGACTTGCCAATGCGGCTGTCCCCAAGGGTGTCCCAAAGCCTCTATTGGTGGTTACTAACCAGAATCTGCTGAAAGGAAAATTGACCTGTTATCTGGAAAGTGATAACGACATATGCCAGCCTTTCAGGCTGGGGAGCATTACTAAAGAAGACAACTGTCCAAGGACAGTGGTTAAAAACCGGAAGTGCCTTGCCCATCCACATCCTAGAGATTCGGGCAGTGCGTCTGGCTCTAAAGACCTGGACTTTCAGGTTAAGGGGTTGTCCTGTCAGGATCCAATCCGTCAATGCCATTGCTGTGGCCTATATCATTCACCAAGGGGGCACCAAGAGTCTCTCAGCGCAGAGAGAGGTGAACCATACTCTAACTTGGGCAGAAAGAAATATTCTGTGCCTATCGGCAGTCTTCATTCCGGGAATAGAGAACTGACAGGTGAACTACTTGTCACCAGCAGTTATTCCCAGGTGAATGGTTTCTTCACTCCGACATATTCTCGGGCTGTTTGTCAAAGATGGGGGACTCTGGATGTAGATCTTCTAGCGTCCGGTTTAACATAAAGTTAGTCAACTTTGTGTCCACAACAAAGGATCCATTTGCATGCAGAACAGATGCGTTGGTGATACCATGGGATCAGCTTTCACTGATCTGCATTTCCCCCTATTCAATTGCTGCCTTGACTTCTTTGCAGGATCAAACTGGAAAGAAAACCGATAATTCTGGCAGCACCAACATGGCCCAGAAGGTCATGGTATGCAGAAATCTTAAAGATGGCAGTGGAGAATCCATGGTCCCTTCCACTAAGGCCAGACCTGCTCTCACAGGTGCCAATATTCCATCCTACTTTACGAACGCTAAAATTTAACAGCCTGGCTATTGAAACCCACATTCTGAGGAAACGTGGGCTTTCCGGGTCAGTTATCTCTCTACTTTGATTAATACAAGAAAACGCAACTTCCAGAACTATACATTATAGAGTCTGGAAGGCTTATGTTTCCTGGTATGAATCCAAGGGTTGACACCATTGGAGATATATCATAGGCAGAATTCTTGCCTTTCTACAATTAGGCATAGAGATGAAGTTGGCCTTGAGTACTATTAAGGGCCAAGTTCTCAGCCTTATCGATTTTATTTCAAAAACCACATTCTTAGTCCGAGGTTTTATACAAGGGGTGATGCGGATTAGTCCACCAGTTAAATCACCTTAAGCCCTTGGGACTTGAATTTAGTTTTGTCAGTGTTAAAAAAACAGCCATTTGAACCAATACAGCATATTCCCTTAGTCCTTCTGACAAGGAAGCTGGTATTTTCGGTTGCTATATCCTCAGCAAGGAGGTTTTTCGGAATTGGCTGCTCTTTCTTGTAAAGAGCCATATTTGATTATTCATGAGGACAGAGTGGTGTTACGCCCTCGTCCAGGCTTTTGCCAAAAGTGGTTTCAGGTTTTCACCTCAGAATGTGGGGTTTGTCCTGCCATCGTTTTTTCCGCAACCATGTTCCAGGGAAGAAAAGTAACTACATTGTCTTGATGTGGTGGGAGCAGTGAGAATCTATTTAAAGGCAACTGCTCAGATTCTTAAGACTAATGTCTTATGTATTCTGCCAGAGCGTCCTAAGAAGGGACAGGCAGCGTTGAAATCCACTGTCCCTAAGTGGATTCGGCAAGTTATAATTAAGGTGTAAGGTTAAGGCACACTCTTCCAGGGTGGTTAGTGCTTCTTGGGCAGTGCGTCACCAGGCCTCCATGGCCCAGATCTGTAAGGCTGCAACTTGGTCTTCAGTGCGTACATTCACAAAAATATAAGGTGGATTGTAAGGAGGTATGTAGGATATCGCCTTTGGGTGCAGTATGCTGCAGGCAGCAGTATAAGTCCTCAAGCCTGGGGTTACCCTGCGGGTTGTTTCTCCCTCCCCTCAAGTAGCATTGCTATAGGATGTCCCATTAAGTAATTACTTAAGGCTCTGTGTCCCATCATGTACGATAAAGAAAATAGGATTTTTATTACAGCTTACCTGTAAAATCCTTTTCTTGGAGTACATCATGGGACACAGGTCCCTCTCCTCATTTGGCATTTAAGTATATTGCTTTGCTACAAAATCTGATGTGCTCCTGGAAGGAGGAGGGGTTATATAGGGAGTCAACTTCCTTGATTGGGTATACCAGTGTCAACACCTGAAGGTGGCCCATAACCCATTAAGTAATTACTTAAGGCTCTGTGTCCCATGATGTGCTCCAAGAAAAGGATTTTACAGGTAAGCTGTAATAAAAATCCTATTTTTCTTTCCCCTCCATTGAGGAACACAGTCTCTAACCTAATAGGCCAGCCCATGAAAACCCCTCCTACATGCATGCCACCATTTTTGTTTGTGCTAGTGTTCTGGGAAGATGGATAACTTTTTTTTTTTCTCTTCTTCTTTACCTCTGATGTGTTAAAAGGGAAAAAACAATTGGTTTGTCTTTAATTGGGACTCTTCTCCATACCACTGCTGGAGCTTTTTTCCTTGATTGCACCCACCCTGTCATTTGGAGCACCATGTCCAGGCATAGACGCTGCAGGGATAGCCTGAAAATTACCATTGACTACTAGGTTGTGCATGGGGTGCTTTCCAGACTCCATTATGGTAAGTTAGCTGTGGAGCACGTTTCAAGTCCAGAGCTGCTAGAATTGCCTCAGTGCTTTTCTTGTCTTGGAAAACTTGGTGAGCACTAGGAGGGACACAGGTCCCAGCCCCTCTGTGTTTAGGATCATTCTCTCAGTACTGCTTTGCTACAAAACTGAGGCATTTTGGTAGGAGGGCTTGCCTGCGGTTTGCCAGTGTTGGTGGAAGTCTACCCCAAAGGTTAGACTTGCCGTGTCCCTCGGACTCCAAGAAATGAGAAACTACAGCAGTTATGTCCTTTCAGCCACAACTGTCTCTGATCAAAAACTGGTAAGTGACAACTCCTTCTTCCGTATGAAATTTTAGGGTATGGTAATGTGCTCTGTAAATATGCTTTTCAATACACCTGTAAAATAAATTGTATTTAGTCTTGCTTTTTTTTTTAAAAAGGGAAAATGTGTACAAAACCTGTTTAATTCTACTTCCCTTAACTTCAGGAAAATTTAAGTCTTCTACGAGTTTTAAATATACGGAAAGATTTGCCTTTTTTATAGTCATGCATTTCTTACAAAGGCAGATTTAAAAAAAAAAAAAAATTAGGAAATATATGATGCAATCATCTTATTTGGTGGGTAGCTGCATGACAAAGCAATTAAAGAATTATATGAAGTTCATTTTTATTTATTTTTTTTTTTTTTAGCTGCCTGAAAAGTATTGAAGTTTCAAACACATTTTCATTTGGCATTAATTAAGTGTTACTAAACTATATATAGTACAATGCAGAGACAAAAATGTTCTGAAATTAGTGGAATTCTAACTTTTGTGTATTCTGCTTTGCATTAGTATTCTCTTACTTTTGCCCTTTTTTTTTTTTCCAACATTATGTACAAATGAAAAAAATGAAATTCTCCTTTTATATATTTACCTCTTTTTGTTGTTTAAAGTCCTACAGAAGCTGTTTGAGCCATTGCAGAATTAGCTGAATGTTGTTCACCAGGCTACAATTAAAATGTTATAATTTCTGGAAGGTCTTAGCTTGTTACAGAACATAACTAAAGTGGTCACAGCATGAGAAGAAAGTGGCTATCAAAACTAGTCTGGTATATAGTCTTGAGAAGAGTCGATCACCATTGAAAAACAAAAACCCTCACATAACACGCAATCTTTGAACATCCTCTCATTGTTAAGTTTTATATATAAACTTTTTATGTATGTATAATGGCATGGTAACCATTATTCTGCCTATGGAAGATGGCCCACCAAGGCTAGATTCATACCTGTGCAAATCTGCAAAAAAAACCACTAAAACTTCATAACAGTCCATTTAACATGGTTTCCTATGGAACACGTTCTGTAGTGCAAATCTGTAAAATGCACTAAAAATGCATAGGTGTGAATCCAGCCCTAGGACCCACTGACTGGGTAAAAATATCAATTGTCTGAGGAGTAACCAAGAAGATCATGAAGGAGCTGCAGAGATCCACAGGTGAGTTCAAAGAAACTATCAGATGATAACCTTGCCACTTGTATAAATTTGTCAAAAAGCATGTGCAAGACAAAGCAAACATGTAGAAAGAAGGTTCTGTGATCTGAGGCTAACATTAAACATTTTGGCTTCAGAGCAAAACCATAAGTATGGTGAAAAGCCAGCACTGTTAGGAATATTCTGGGAATTCTATGCATAATCCCAACAGGACAATGGCCATAAAGACACAGTCAAGTCTTTAAAATCATTTACCACAATGTTTAAAAGCCAAGCTTACACCAAACAACTCACAGCCCAATTTAATTCTGCTATATACTCCAGGTTTTTCCCTTTTAATTTATATATAAAAAAAACTTTTAAGGAAAAAATGATTTTTGGAACCTAGCACTATTGAAGTTGCAGTAGTAAGTTACCATGTACTTTATTTAGTACTCAGCAACAGTCTACGTCTATTGGTAAGGTGTATTGAGATGGCACAGTAGTGTGAACTGAGCTGCAAAGTTTAGCGTTTCCTTTACTTTCTGTCAGGAAGAATTTAATTAGTTTAGGCACTAATGGCAATAAAAACCTGCCCATATGTCCTTTTTTTTTTCACTCTATCCCACCCATTAGCTAAGATCTTTAGGACAAGGTGCATAGTTCAGGCAAATGACCAACCACTCTAAAGCCCTGTGTACACTGACAGCTCAGGTCAGAGCCAATGTACTAACTAACCAATGTTAGTACAGTGCTCTCCCCTGCTGTGCTATTGTGTTCTGACGGGGACAGCCCCTACCAGAAAATTTCGGTCAGTGCTCGGCCATTGGCTGGAAGCACTGAGCGGGAGTCGGTCGGCAGACCTTTTTGGGCTATGACCCTTTGACAGAAGCTGTGCAAACTGGTTGCCATACACACGGGCCAAATGCTGTCTGGTTTCTATTGAAGCGGCCGATGCCACCCATGTACAAGGCTTAAACCACCTAGTGAAACAGACTTCAGCCATTGTAAGACCTATTATCGAAAACTGAGTAGCCATATTAAGCTGCACATTCTGCCTGTTGCCAATTTTTGCTGACCTGTGTTTTTTTTCTATTCACTTTGGTGCCAGCGCTGGCATCGCCTCATTTATGACGGTTCAGTAGGTTGAACTTTGTAGCAGCAGTCTCAAGGGGCTTACGCTTTATTTCTCTGGCTCCTGTTTTACCCTTCATGGGTCAGTTCACCTCACTGCCCAGTCTTTAAGTATTATGATTTGTGACAACCATTCTGATTCTCAGCATCCCCAGCACAGTGATGGGGGTGAATTTCCAGGGTCAGCATAGAGGGACTTTTGTGGATTTTGCCTTCCTCTGCCTCACAGGAAGCTTAGGAATTTGATTGGATAACTGCTTAAAGTTAAAGAAAATACAAATATAACTGTTTAGCAGACCTACTGACTTTAAGGTACTTGACATTTGCTTTGTAAAAGTCTCCAATATAACCCTCTGAGGTATGCCTGGAGGTAGCCCACCCCTCCTAAGTATTACGCTTATGCATGTATTTGCAAATGTGTGCAAACTAAACCCTTGGGTTTTAACTCGAACTGTTAGACAAGGTCAATTGGGTTTGTTGCTGGCTGGTAAGTGAGCTGGGAATTTTTTGTTTGTCTTTTGGTTGGGGTAATAATGCTTAAAAGCTGGATACACACACTATGCAACTTTTGTTGTTTGATTTTCTTTAGATTTACTAAAACCATGTAGGTACAAAGGCCTGCCTGATTGCATACAAATTTAAACTGGTTGTAAACCCACTAAAAAAAAACCCTGCAAGACAAAGGCATAATAAGCTAGTATGCACCTTAGATCGAAGGCTCTGCAGTGGTCCCCGTACAGCGCTCTGATTGGCCGGAGCCGCCAGTAATTACACACTAGCTGAAGGAACATCATGAAGGACCCATTGCTTTAAGTGCGCATGTGCTGATAACGTTGGCACATGCAGATACAGGGCAAGACTCCTTAACTGTGCAGGTTTAGGAGATATCGGGGGTAGCTACAGGTAAGCCTTATTATAGTAGTAAAAAGTGGATTGTAAGGGTTTACAACCACTTAAAGGTTTGACCTCATATTATATAGTTTTGGTAAATTTAAAGGAAAAAGCTAAAGAAAATTGTATAGTTTGTATCCAGCTTACGTGTAAATGGGCCCTGAATCTTATTGAATAAGCTTACTAGGAACAGAATGTGGGGTTTATAATAGTTTTTTTTACCTGGCAAACGATTTGTCTTTTTTTTTTTTTTTATAAATTCTCGAGTCAGCAGAAAAATAAAAACACCACTCACTGTTAACACCATAAGTAAAACGAATTTTATGGACCCATGAAATCACTGCACAGTAAATCCTGAACATTTTAGAAATGATAAATACGGAGTCAAGAGCAAGCAAAATCCAACTGGGTTTCCTGTGTAACCATACTTGGATAGTGGTAGGAATTAACATTACATTGTAGGCCTCAAATGGAGGAGCTGTACTCCCTGCAAATCACTTGCAACTCATAAATCATTCTTTGGTCTGCTGTAAGCCAAAAATGTAAAACTTGGCTGCTTTGGGCAACTGCTTATGATTACATGTTGCGCATCTTTAAGAGTTTTGTGCAAACTAGAATGCTGAAAAGCATAATTTTTAATCACAAACTGTCAATATGACATCATACTGAATAGAGTCATAATACAGGCAATACATCCTGCATTTTACCATTGTCACAAAATATAGCTACAATGTGCATGTAATCTTATAGACATTCTCAGATGTCTTGTAGATTGCTCTATGTAACAATAAATATTGAAAATTAAGTTTTTGTATTTGATTTGGAAGTTTGTATTTGGCTTGGAATGATAACGTGGATACATCAGTAATTATACTGTATCATGCTAAGTGGGCAGTCTGTAACCATATCATCAATAAATATCTGCTGAGCCCCATAAACTTCCCTGGTTTTTGTCAAACATTGTCTGTAAAATGATTCCAATTTTTTTTACAAACCGCTATGCTGATATACAGGATTTGTATTTTTTGAGACCAACTTAATGGTCTTTTCTTAGTTGCTAATATACACCAGAAAGCATTTAAACGGTTCATAAAAGGTAATTTCAGCATTTTTCTTTTATTAAAATTAGGGATGTACCGATTCCATTTCTTTTTTTACAATGAGTACAAGTACCAATACTTTCTTTTTTAGTACTCGCCGATACCAATTACCGATACCTATTGTAACTGTTACATTTTAACTTCAGCTGTCAGCAATGGTACAAAGCATTGAAAAGTTATTTACAAATTAAATAGATTTTTTTTTTTAAATTTTAGAGCTTTTTCAATGTGAAATGTGTAAATATATGTTAATATATATGTGTAAAAATATTCACTAACAAAGTAAAAAAAAAGTTTTAATTGTTTATCGTTTATAAAATAGACGTGAACAAAAGAAAAAAAGCAGGAAAATAATTAAATGGAGGAGAATAGGCAGTTAATTAAGGCTGATTAGAGTAAATTAAGGGTTATTAAACAAAGGAACATTTGTTCATCCCTTTTGATCTGCAGATGAAGAAACAGAAGTGTACAAAAAAAAAAAAAAAAAAAAGTTTCTTTTTATTTTAGTGTTTCAGGGCTGAGCAATGTTGTTAATAAACATTGCCGGCTGCTTTTTTTTTGACAGCTCCAATTACCGGACTTCTTTAACACAGGGGAGACCCACTGACAGCTCAAAGAATCGAGCATGAAAGTATCGGTTTTGGGTATCGGTGCATTTGCACGAGTATCGATGCTTGTGCAAATACTCGGTATCGGCACCGATACCGATGCTAGTATCGGTGCAACCCTAATTATAATCAAGTCTTTCACTCGGGGGTCTCCAAACTTTCCGGTACTAAGGTCACACCATAAATTTTATAAATATTTGCAAGCCAAAAAAAAATACCCATCAGAGTTCCCATTACGTCAGTCCTGATCAGGGTCTTCCTTAAGGCCCCTTTCACACGGGCGTCTCCACTAAGTGGAATCCACTTGCTCAGCGGGGGATCTCTCCGCTGATCCCCGCTGAGCATGTGGATGACAGGTCCGCTATGCAGAGTGGATATGGACACAGTGGGGCAATTGGATGGAAACAGACTGCCTGTCCGTTTCTATCCGATCTGCCGGATGGATGGAAAATAGGACCACCATCCATCTGTTTATGGTGGACAGGATCCGATGGCGGCGGGTGTCCATAAAGGACAGTGCAGGGTCCGATTGGGTCCGCCTGAAGAACTGACAGGCGGACATGATCGAACAGCCTGTGTAAAAGGGGCCTAAATTAGATCAAAGCAGAGATCATAGGCAGTCTCTGCTGACTTCTGACTGACTTCAATCTGTGCACATTAGGATACCCCACTAACACAAACTGTGGGTTAGATAATAGCTTGTAGTGGGCCAGATGTGGCTCATTTGATCCATATTTTTAATTTAAAAATCTGAAATATTGCATACTAAAGCGGACTTTACACTGGTCCTCTTAGCCTACCCCACACCCCTACATTTACAGAGGCTTCTGCACTGGAGAGGCTGACATTGCAATTCCTCTGTTGAGATTCGGAGAATGCTGAGTATCCAAAGATCTTAAGAGAAAATTCTTTAGAACAGTTCAGGAGCATCTTATGAGATTTGATATCCTTACATTTCCCAGCATCTCACTGATAGGATTGTGATACCATCATAACCTAAACATTGCGACTAAAAGCTAGCTATAATTTCTCCATGGATGTGTACCTTTACAGATACCATGTAATAATGTTAAAGATGGGAAGACCTGATGTAAGCACCTTGCCTTTTAGTGCAAGGTCCGCTTCATTATTTAATGCATACAACTCTAGCCAGCAGGTGGAGCTCTAGTTGCTTTGCTAAAAATAAATTGCTTTTACAGAGCTGAATAGCTCATGCTTAAAGTTTTGCACACAGCTAAATATGTCAGTATAGCGACACATCATCCTGTTCAAAAAGCTGTACGAAATTTCAGTTAAACGGAGGTGCAATTTAATAAAAATGAATAAACAGAATATATTGTAACACAATAAAGGTTAAAATATAAAAAAATAAAAATGTCCCTTTTCATAAAATGTACAGATGTGAACTACATCCACGGGAAACCATGTTAAATGGGCTGTAGTGTGTTTCTGCAAAACTGAATATGCACTAAAAAATGCTTAGGTGTGATCCAGGCCTTCAGCACCACCAAGTTCCTTCCTTACATCACTTGAAATTGGCTGTCTCTTCTTCATTCTTGTAGCCAGCCCCCTGATGCCATGGTGCATGTGCTGTAGATTGGCCAAAGCCTCCTGGGACGTGTGAAGTGGAAGGCTATGCCATTCTCACCTAGGTACGATATACAGAGGCCTGGGGCCAGTTTAGAAAAAAAAAGTATTTATAGAAGAAAAATAAATATATAGACAAAATATATATATATTATATACAGTGCGCTGCATAAATAAGTACACCCCAGCAGATTTGTCAGAAAACCTTTTCCTCCCTTTCAGAATCAACATTTTCTATGGGACACACTACTACAAAATACTCCCACAAATGCGGGCCATTGATTACAACCGAGATTTGTTAATTTGCACACACAAAACAGTATTTTTTCTAACAAATTCATTCAAGACCATGTTGCAAAAATGAATACACCCACCCCAGTGAAAGTCTTTAGGGCAAAGCTAAATTTTAAACAACAAAATCCGAATTAACAAGAATTCAACTATACATGAGTTCATTAAACAGGTGTCCAGCAGGCAGTTGATTATAAAAGGCCTTACTTAACAAAGAAAATCCCTTGCCATTTCATGCTGTCAGCAATGGCACCACATGGAAGAGATATTTCAAAAGGCCTGAGAAAGAAAATAATTTCTTTTCACAAGAAGGCTACAAGAAGATCAGCAAAGCTTTATTTATCAGTCAGAATACTGTAGCAAAAGTGATGCAAAAATTTAACAAAGCTGGAACTGCATCTCACAGAGACGTCCAAGCTGTCCACGGAAGTCAACACCTCGACAGGACCATCTTCTGATGAGATGGGATGGAGAAAGTCGCCATGCAAGTTCACTGCAGTTAGCTAAAGAAGTAGAATGCCAAACTGAGGTGATTGTTTCTGGTGGCACAATACGGCGTACACTGCAGAGAAATGTCATGCATGGGTGTCGTCAACTAAGAAAGCCTCTCCTAAAGCCCATGCACAAAATAGCCCGCTTACAAGTTGCATGGCCCAAAAACAAGAAGAATACTGGGACTCTGTACTCTGGAGAGATGAGACCAAGATAAATGTTTTTTGTAACTGATGGATTCAAAACTGTATGGCCTTGCAAAAGTGAGAAGTACAAAGAAAAATGCATACAATGAAACGTGGTGGCAGTGTCCTTCTGTGGGGCTGCATGAGTGCTGCTGGTGTTGGGGATCTGCATTTCATTGATGGTATCATGAATTTACAGATCTACTGCTCTATATTGAAAGAGAAGATTCTACCATCACTCCGTGCCCTTGGTCGTCGTGCACTTTTCCAACATGACAATGGTCCAAAACACACATCTAAGTCCACTTGTATTTCTGAAGAACAGGGTGAAAGTGATTCAGTGGCCAAGAAGGTCTCCTGATCTGAACCCAATTGAGCACCTATGGAGAATTCTGAAGAGACAAGGTGAGCATCACTTTCCATCCAGCATCCAGGCTCTAAAAGAGGTCATTCTTGAAGAATAGAAAAAGATTGATGTTGCAATATGTCGCCAACTTGTTCATTCTATGCCTAGAAGACTTGGTGCTGTCCTCACAAATCATGAAGATGATACCTAATACTAGAAGTAGTAGTTTTTGTTGCAGGGTTTATTCATTTTTGCATCAACTAATTTGAGTAAAACTGAAGATTTTGTAATCTAAGTTATATTATTAACCTTACTTTTATCTAATGAGCTAAACAAATGTTCTATAAAACAGCTATGTCAAAATTTTGGAAATAGTTTTTGTGTTCATTGAGATGTTGATTAAAATCTTACTTTTCAAAAGGGGTGTACTCATTTATGCTGAGCATTGTATATGAATGTGAAATTGAGGGAAGAATGCTACTATGGAAAGTGGGCGAAGGACTGCTTGAGGAAGACTTAATTAAATTCAGCCCATCTAAATAATATATTTCATCATCAGATGGATGCTGGTGGATTACACCACACAGCAAGTTCCTTTTAGACTAGGTTCACACCTATGTGTGCAGGTGTGGGGATCTCAGCGATTTCCGCACCCGCAGCGACCAGTGAAAATGCGCTGATGTCAGAAAACGCACTGGGCTGTCATTCATTCTGAATGGAACCCCCACGCATGTAAAATCGCAGTGTGGGAACCGCAGTGAAATTGCATAGTGAAAATGACCATGCAATTTCCCTGCGGGCCAAATTTTGAAAAAAGTGCATGCACCTTTCTCTGAGGGAAACCCAGGCACGGCACATCCCACCCCATTCCTTGACAACCCTATGCTGTTTGCAAATTTAAATGAATGGCTTCCAGATAGAGCTTTCCTGTCTTTGCATTAAGCTAAACTTCCCAAAAATATCCATGTTATGAGGTGTATTTGTGATTTTTTTGCATAGCTGTTCATTCATCAAAAGTGCAAGAAAATTTGTTCTGTGTGAATGGAGCAAATCAAATTTCATGTTCTCAGGGTATATTCCCTGTGGTTCAAATATATGAATGTGGAAAATACTGCATTATGACCACAAGATGGAGTGGTCAGTGGAGTGGGAGTAAATACCTATTTCCTATGATAGTCGGTGTCACCTAGTGTCCATGATGCAATATTTTCCCCATGCACACATTTGATATGCAGATAATGTAGCCTAAAAACATTTGATTTTGCCACATTAACACAGAATTTAAATGCAGTTTTGATGGATGAACAGCTATGAAAATTTTTAATAAAAACACTACCAAGGGTAACAAAACCAAGCTGCACTGATCTAAAAGTAATCTTAATATTAGTTTTCTTCTTTTCATAGGACAGATGTTCGCAAAAATAATCGCTTTATTGGTTTGTGTGACAGTGATTAATATATCAGTATCTACCCTGCGATCCAAGTCTCATTACAGTAAATTGATAATAATCATTTTTGTCTTTTAAAATTAATCTGCTGTATAAAATAAATGTTTCACTTGAATGAGCAAAGTAACTGAGGAAGGTATCGAGACACCTCTTAAATAATATGCTCACTATGGCCTGATGCATTATTTAGCAGCAGAGTGCAAACATAATCTGAGTACTTAGCATTGATATATATCCCGGGTTCAGTGTTAGCAATTCATCGTTTTAGGAGGTAGAAATAAATATTAATGTAGCTGTGTTTTAACTACATTTGTCAGTAGCATGAATGAGACAGAATTTTAGCTGCTTCACAATAGGGAATTGGAGGAAATCTAGGCAGGGCTTTCAATGATCTTGAAGTTTAGCAAAAAAAAAAAAAACAGCTTTAGTCACATAACTTACCTGTAATGAAGTATGTCCCATTGCTGGCAGGCAGCTGGATCCTAGAGAAATCTTCAGTGCAGAGATTTCCAGTCCTCTTCCTGTTTTTAAACTTCCTATGCTGTGATGATTAACAGCTTGGAGTGTTCAGGCAGAACAGCAGTAAGAATGCTCCTCCTTTCGTTTCGTTGATTGCTTGTAACATGATCTGTGAATGTGCAGCTTCTAATCGGTCACAGTTTTTTTCTCCCATATCCACATATTGTAAATGTAATGTAATCAACGAAAGAACTTTTCTCAGTCAAGGAGGAGGAAGGAGAGAGCATGTCCCCATCAGACCATCTGAACTGCTGTTTTGCTGAAGATCTGAAGCGGTTACCCATTGCAGCTCTGGGAGTTCAGAGACAGGAGGAGAACAGACATCCCTGCAATGAAGATTTATCCAGAATCCAGCTGCCTACACAATGTAGAACATCCTTCATTACAGCAATGTCACTAAGGGTTCATTCAAAACAGAAGCAGTGGAACTGGGTTGGGTGGCTATTCCAGCACAGCCCTACCACACGACAAGACACATTGCCTTGTCTCCTGTGTACCCAGTTCACTCCACTGCAGTGGGGCAGTGTGCATTGGGAAAAAATAATGCACGCAATCCTTCTTTCCAGCACAGCGCAGTGCTAGGCAATCCACCATTACAAATTCTGGATGGACCCTCTGCACACTGCTACACCCTTCCCAGCAACTATGCAATGAAAAACAGGCATATTTAGTTCACATATATTGCAATACATGTTTAAGCTGACCAAGTTGTAACACAATCCACCACCTCGCACCTCGCACCCCGCAGCCGGCAATTGAACTTAATTAAATCTCTGTGACATTTCAATAAAGTTCACTAAAAAAAAATGATTGAACAGTGCGATGCACCGAGATCAGCGCATCGATACTGCAGTGATCCTGACGGACCACACAACACACCAGCTGCTGATTCGTAACACTGCGGCTGGTGTAAATTAGCTGTAAAGCTGTAGGGATTTTTTTTTCAAGCTAATCCATAATTTTAAGCTGCTCAAGTGTTTGTAATTCTGTTTTTTTTTGTTTGCTGTTTGCCTTTTACTAGTTGCTGGTTTTTGCCTGGAAAACCACCAGATCTTATCCAAGCTCTTAATCTTGAATAAAGGCTGAAGCAGTGGAAGTATGAATAAGAACATAACAAAGTATAGATATGCTTTTCTAAAGCGTGAACACATTACTTTTGAAGTATAATTGTATATAGATTAGGAAATGGCATTGAGGCCGTGTATAAAGCTGATGCCATCATGAACAATTTATTCCATTCTCTGTGGTAATAAACAGCATCTGGAGAATACAGTTTTAATCACAATAGTCTAAAACTTATGTCTAAAAAGTATTTGCATTACTAATACAAAGAGCTAAACTAAACAACAGTGGTATATTACCTTCAGGATCATTGTAGCAGACCATGTCAAATACTTAGGAGCTTAACTTGGCCATACAGGCTTGGATTTTTTTTTCCTTCACAACGCTATACAGTGCAGATGGAAGAATTCCCCACTGCGCCTATTGTATTCTAACAGCCACCCCCAGAAGCAGAATACCTTAACAGTGGCTGCATCTGATTCCTTCAAAAATGTTTCATCTGACTCTTTGATAAATGTTGTCTAGTTCATTAGGAACCAGGCTAAAATTTACTATATTTTTTACCTTAAAGATTGCATTAAGATAAAAAGCCCTCTGTGTGCAGAAGCCCCCCTTATACTTGCCCCAAACCCCCTCTCTATCTCCACAAGTGTCTTGGCCATCCGTGGCTCTCCCTCCTGATTGGCTGAGACACAGCCAATTTTAGTGATGACATTGGCTAACTGACTTTGAGAGCAGCGGGAGCCAATCAAGAGAGAGAGGGGTTGGGGCCAAACTGCAGCTCTGTGTCTGAATGGACACACGAAGCTGCAGCTTGGCTTGGGTGCCCCCATAGCAAGCTACTTGCTGTGGGGGCACTCAACAGGAGGGAGGGGCCAGGAGCATCGGCGGAGGATCTGGGCTGCTCTGTGCAAAATCATTTCACAGAGCAGGTAGGTATAACATGTTTGTTATTTTTAAATAAAGAAAAAACAAGACTTTTGTATCACTTTAACTTGTTAAACCCAGCAGCAACACTGGCAGAGGAAAAACTCATGATGCACACAACCCAACCAAGCACCTGATAACGACAGTGCTAAGCCATGCATTAATCTTAAAGGGAACCTTGCAGCACTAACAAAGTTCACTAATATACTTAGATTACCCTACCTCATGAGAAATCGCTACAACTTAAAAAGATTAAGTAATATACTTCCACACAGCATAAAGTGATGTCACCATTGTTTTGATTGAATCCTGGGGAAAGCGGAGTTGCCAAAATCTCATAAGATGACAACCTAGCTCACTACAAAAGCATCTTTCTCCAGAAGGTGGAAGTTGGAGGTAAGGGAAGTATATTATCTAACTTTTAATTTAGTTTTGTGCATGGAGAAGGGACACCCTTGGTAAATGAGTGGACTAGAAAAAGACACCAATCTATCTAGTTCAACCAACAGAAAAAAAGGTATGGAAAATTTCAATATACACTATCCCACGGTTGACCCAGAAGACAGCAAAAAACATATAAAGTATAGTCCAGTTTTCTCCAGCAAGGGAAAAATAAATTCCTTCCTGATCCCCCAGAAGGCAATTGGATATTTATTGGATCAACAATCTCTGATGTTATTATCTATAAATGTTGATTGATAATAAATGGCTTCAGCCAAAGACTAACCATAAGTGAAAGAAAAGTTTTTGTGTTATCATTCATATTTTCTGAAAAATGGCCAAGAAATCATAAATTCTGCCAGGGTATGTAAACTTGTGAGCACAACTGTATATATACAGTATCTCACAAAAGTGAGTACACCCCTCACATTTTTATAAATATTTTATATCTTTTCATGTGACACCACTGAAGAAAGTACACTTTGCTACAATGTAAACTAGCGAGTGTACAGCTTGTATAACAGTGTAAATTTGCTGTCCCCTCAAAATAACTTAACACACAGCCATTAATGTCTAAACCGCTAGCAACAAAAGTAAGTACACCTCTAAGTGAAAATGTCCAAATTGGGCCCAAAGTGTCACAATTTTGTGTTGCCACCATTATTTTCCAGCACTGCATTAACCCTCTTGGGCATGGAGTTCACCAGAGCTTCACAGGTTGCCACTGGAGTCCTCTTCCACTCCTCCATGGTGACATCATGGAGCTGGTGGATGTTAGAGACCTTGCGCTCCTCCACCTACTGTTTAAGGATGCCCCCAGGGGTGGACTGACAACTAATGGGGCCCCCGGGTAATAGGGGATCATGGGGCCCCCTTTGTCCCCACCCACACACAAGCCACACCCTTACAAAGCCCCACATATATATTGCACTGCTACATTACATGCATTGGT
The DNA here is from genome assembly GCA_037952925.1 of Lithobates clamitans. NCBI lineage: Eukaryota > Metazoa > Chordata > Amphibia > Anura > Ranidae > Lithobates > Lithobates clamitans. The sequence goes on from JBBGZY010000014.1 coordinate 9,234,673, forward strand.
CACAGAATTTCTCTACTGTATGTTAAAATAAATGTTTAAAGAGTTAAGAAAATAAAGAAAAATAAACTCACTCTAACCACGTACATTTACTGTGGGGCTGCGCCTCCTGTGAGCAGAATCACGTACAGGTACTTGATTCTGCACTTGTGGGTCTGCGTGCTGTTTGACCCGCTGCCGCTGTGATTGGACACACTAAGAGCTAATCCGCGGGTCTGGAGGACCAGATGTCCGCCGGGCCCCGACGATTGTTTCCAACAGAGGCAGAACGGTGGTCTGCCAATGTAAACAAGTCCCCAGAGAGCCTCCCCCAGTTACTTCAGGGTTCCCAGAGAGCCTCCCCTTATATCAGGGTCACCAGAGAGCCTCCCCTTATATCAGGGTCACCAGAGAGCCCCCTCCCAACATCAGGGTCCCCAGAGTGCCCCCCCTTACATCAGGGTCCCCAGAGAGCCCCCCTTCCATCAGGGTCCCCAGAGAGCCCCCTCCTTACATCAGGGTCCCCAGAGAGACCCCCTTACATCAGGGTCCCCAGAGAGCCCCCCTTCCATCAGGGTCCCCAGAGAGCCCCCTCCTTACATCAGGGTCTCCAGAGAGACCCCCTTACATCAGGGTCTCCAGAGAGCCCCCCTTACATCAAGGTCTCCAGAGAGCCCCCCAATACATCAGGGTCCCCAGAGAGCCCCCCATACATCAGGGTCCCCAGAGAGCCCCGCCTTACATCAAGGTCTGCAGAGAGCCCCCCCATACATCAGGGTCCGCTCCCCAGAGAGCCCCCCCATACATCAGGGTCCCCAGAGAGCCCCCCATACATCAGGGTCCCCAGAGAGCCCCCCATACATCAGGGTCCCCAGAGATCCTCCCCATAGATCTGGGTCCCCAGAGAGCCCCCATACATCAGGGTTCCCAGAGAGCCCCCCCATACATCAGGGTCCCCAGAGAGCCCCCCCATACATCAGGGTCCCCAGAGAGACCCCCATACATCAGAGTCCCAAGAGAGCCCCCCCACATCAGGGTCCCCAGAGAGACCCCCATACATCAGGGTCCCCAGAGATCCTCCCCATAGATCTGGGTCCCCAGAGAGCCCCCATACATCAGGGTTCCCAGAGAGCCCCCCCATACATCAGGGTCCCCAGAGAGCCTCCCCTCATACATCAGGGTTCCCAGACTTAAACCCCCCCCCGAGGTTCCCCTGTACCTGGCTGTGCACCTCCAACCCCCAGCACAGGGGGAGGTGGGAGGTGGCGATCGGCAGCTCTATGGTGCCTGTGGACCACGGGATCTCACTGGGGCTTGTAGTGCTCTTCCTGATTCTGTACAGTGGAGAGGGGAGGGGCCCCTGACCGGGGAAGCAGTCGGCAACAGTGTACAAGCAGAGCAAGTCACTTGTACACTGCAGAGTGAAACTTGTAGCTGCCGGGTCAGAGGCCCCTCCCCGCTCCACTGTATACACTCTGAAGGAGAAATACGAGCCCCAGGTAGATGCCGCGAGCACCATAGAGCTGGCGATCGCTGCCTCCCACTCCCCCCACTGCATTCAAACTGAAAGCCAGAGGTTCAGGGGGGAGATGCTGTGTCTTGGGCCCCCCCCCCCCCAGAGCGGCAGAATGGCTCCGCCACAGCACTGCCAGCAGCATACCCCTAGATCTGATGAGCATCTCTTAGGAGCTTCTCACAGGCCCCCTACTGGCCGAGGGCCCTCAGTCAGTGTCCGAATGCCCGAATGGTCAGTCCGCCCCTGGATGCCCCACAGATGCTCAATAGTGTTTAGGTCTGGAGACATGCTTGGCCAGTCCATCACCTTTACCCTCAGCTTCTTTAGCAAGGCAGTGGTCGTCTTGGAGGTGTGTTAGGGGTCGTTTCATGTTGGAATACTGCCCTGCAGCCCAGTCTCCCAAAGGGGGGATCATGCTCTGCTTCAGTATGTCACAGTACATGTTGGCATTCATGGTTCCCTCAATGAACTGTAGCTCCCCAGTGCCGGTAGCACTCGCGCAGCCCCAGACCATGACACTCCCACCACCATGCTTGACTGTAGGCAAGACCCACTTGTCTTTGTACTCCTCACCTGGCTGCCGCCACACATGCTTGACACCATCTGAACCAAATAAGTTTATCTTGGTCTCATCAGACCACAGTACATGTTTCCAATAATCCATGTCCTTAGTCTGCTTGTCTTCAGCAAACTGTTTGCAGGCTTTCTTTTGCATCATCTTTAGAACAGGCTTCCTTCTGGGACGACAGCCATGCAGACCAATTTGATGCAGTGTGCGGTTCATGGTCTAAGTACTGACAGACAGACCCCCCGCCCCTTCAACCTCTGCAGCATTGCTGGCAGCACTCATACGTCTAATTCCCATAGACAACTGGATATGACGCTGAGCACGTGCACTCAACTTCTTTGGTCGACCATGGCAAGGCCTGTTCTGAGTGGAACCTGTCCTGTTAAACCACTGTATGGTCTTGGCCACCGTGCTGCAACTAAATTTCAGGGTCTTGGCAATCTTCTTATAGCCTAGGCCATCTTTATGTAGAGCAACAATTCTTTTTTTTCAGATCCTCAGAGAGTTCTTTGCCATGAGGTGCCATGTTGAACTTCCAGTGACCAGTATGAGAGAATGAGAGTGATAACACCACATTTAACACACCTGCTCCCCATTCACACCTGAGACCTTGTAACACTAACGAGTCACATAACACCGGGAAGGGAAAATGGCTAATTGGGCCCAATTTGGACATTTTCACTTAGGGGTGTACTCACTTTGTTGCCAGCAGTTTAGACATTAATGGCTGTGTGTTGAGTTATACATTGCTATACAAGTTGTACACTCACCACTTTACATTGTAGCAAAGTGTCATTTCTTCAGTGTTGTTACATGAAAAGATATTATAAAATATTTACAAAAATGTGAGGGGTGTACTCACTTTTGTGAGATACTGTGTATATATATATATATATATATATATATATATATATATATATATATATATATATATATATATAGTATGTATGTACTATATACAAATATTACACAAACAGAATTGAATACCAAGAGATTGGACTAATTAATGCCCCAAAGAAGGACACAGCCCTCCCTCTCTTCTAGCAGACATGCAGTCAGTGCTGGGCTTTCCCTTATTTTCTAAATCATGTTAGGTTTACTGGCTATATATTCTGTTGTTTTTATTATTTCTTATGGTCACAATTATCTTATAATCTGCAATGCTAGCTTTCCTATTTCCTTAGACAATATTTTTTTCAGAGAAGCAGGAGGTCTAATTATGCATTTTTATACACATTCACCAACTCACCTTTTATTACTTAGGTTGGGTTCGCATTATTGTGAATTGGATCTCCGCATCCAATTTGCAATAGCAGGAGATTGTGACCCGGCTCTCTATGGAGCCGGTTCACATATCTCCAATGCAGCTCCGGTGCAAATTTGCACAGGAGCCCTGTGCGTCTTTTGGTGCATTTCAGGTCCGAATTCAGCCCAAAATTCAGGCTGAAATCGGACCTGAAACAAACCTTATAAGTCTCTTAGTGGACTTCAACAGTAAACCTGGCATAACTACTATTTTGCCCCATTTGCTAAAACGACCCTGACTACACGATGAAGAAAGAACGGATTAGGGTAAGAAGAATCATCATGCTGAACCCCCCCCCCCCCCATAGTGGGATGGTGATCTGTTTTTATGAAATATCAGTTTTTGGGGATACAGTATTAGTCTTTTCATTTATGATTCCATCATTCATACTATTAATTATCAGCATACCTTTGAGATCATGAATCTTTAAAACTCAGCAAACACTTTTTTTTATATTTTTGTATATAATAAAAGTAGTCTCAATAAAAATCTACTTCTGATGTTTTAATAACTTTATTTTTATTAACATATGATTTTAGGTTTGAGTTTTCTTATGAAAAATTCTAATTTAATATCTAAGATTTAGCAAAGAGATGTTCTAATTAAGATACTGAAATTCTTTTAATGTTGTGCTGTCCACCTGGCATATTGGATTCTGCAGCATCATATTTAGTTGTGCGTGAAGGATTTATGAAAACAAGAGCAAACAGAAAAGTGAATGTTTGGTCCATAGTGACTGATCAAATTCTAGGTTTCTTTTTCTTAGTGAAGATTTAAAAATAAAAGATATATTTTACGGTAGAACACAGTGAATAACCTATAGGCCCAAATATGCTTGTTAGGGTCTCCTGCTCTACCCTCTGTCGGGGTTTTGTCTTTCTGTTGCTCTTTAAAAATCCACATAATTTCCTTCCTTCCATCTTGTGGATCTTTATATCTCCTGCATACCGAAGCCAGCTGTATTGTAGCCGACCCCCCACTTCCCATTTTTAAAAATACAGTACATACTGATGGAAAAAGTGTGCCAATGTATCCTTGGGTTAGAAGGATGCTATGTCGTTATCACAGTTCTGTGATGTCAGAGTTTTTTTCATGCAATGCAATGAGGGTTTTCGTTCCACCCTAACAGTCTGAAGGGCTGTAAATAATTATTTAGAGAACAAAGGTGAAACAATAGCATACAGGTTCCAATATGGGTGCAGAGTCCATTGCTCTACACTCTGCCAAGGGTACAAACATTGACCTGGCAGGGTTCCTGCAATAATTTGCCTGTGACTGTTTTCTTCCTGCAGTCCATTGGCCACTAACCTACTCGCCCATCCTCTTTCACATGTTCCTCCTAACTTTATCAAGCAGTTCTGAATTTCCCATGCTTAGAAACATAGAAAAGCGATGGCAGAAAAAAGACCAAGTGGTCCATTGAGTCTGTTTTGTGATGTATTTTTATGTTTGTTTTTTATTTGTGTTAACTTTTGTGTCTGAGTGTACATCTATGCATCTATGTTTGTCCCAAGCATGTTTAAAACCACTACTGTTGACTGACTCACTGCCTTTGCCTTCAGACCTTTTATATCTGCATTCGCTCTTATGGTACGTAGTAATGGCTCTAATACCAAGGCGAAAAGGAGGGGTGAAAGGGGACACCCCTGTCTCGTGCCATTCATGATTGGGAACCGGAAGGAAAGTACCCCCATTTACCTTGACCTGTGCGCAAGGAGTGGAGTATAGGGCCATAATTGATGTCGGCATACATGGTCCCGATGTATATATAGTGTAGCGCTACTTATAACGACAATATATACAGTTGTAATGTTACATACAGCATAAACATTGAAGACAGGTAAATGCATATGTCACAAGCTCTGCATGACACCAAGTGTGGAACACCTTAGCAGATATCTGTTTAAATGTGGAACAAGTTTTAAAGAGAAAAATTATATAGTCCCCGATTGTGAAAACAATAATTCCGTTCACCACGTGAGTAGCTGGTAAGACAATGAAGAGGTTTGGTGGATCCCCCACGTAGAAGCAGTGCAGGCTTACCAGACAAGTTGGACTCATACAAACATATGTTTAATGAGTCAATAAGGCTTGTATTACCAACTGGCAATAGAGTAGAGTCATTCAGCCAAACAGTGATGTGGTCCGGATTGCATCAAAGACTTTAAATGGGACTCTCCAACGTATAACTTGGTCTCGGTGAAATAGCCCATAAAGAAAGAAAGGGGCCACATAGCATAATAACGTTTGGTATAACCAATTTATTAAAAGGTAAAACACTTACATTTTCCAAGATAAAAAAGCGCTTGTAATAAAATTATGGCAGGCAGTGGAGTCTCCCGACGCGTTTCGTCTACTCAGACTTCATCTGGGGTACCCTACCACTGCTGCCATACTCCTATATAAGGGTACTGTGACCCCCCCATGATGAGAATCCAGCTTGTATCCGTTGATTGAAGGCACTTCCGGGTGTCGCCAAAATGGAACAGTGAGGGCATTGTTTGTCTTCCTCTACAAGGATCTGTTCCGGATCGTACATGGGAAGTATATAGATCCGGGCGGTACGCTCTCAATGACGTAAAGAGCGCCAGACTCAGCCGCGCCTTCCGCCTGCATGGAACGCAAGCGGAGCCGCTGTCAGCCACGTGTGTACCCCGCCCCTTTAATAAGGGAGACGCGGCGCAATATAGTCACAGGCGCGATGTAGTCACGTGTGCTCAGCATGGTAGCGCGTCCCCAGAAACGGTGTTCCATATTATAATATCCATACATCACAGTGTATGCAAAGGATGGACACAGATGAAACAATTTTATATATACATATATAACACGTGACCACATCGCGCCTGTGACGATATTGCGCCGCGTCTCCCTTATTAAAGGGGTGGGGTACACACGTGGCTGACGGCGGCTCCGCTCCACGTTCCATGCAGGCGGAAGGCGCGGCTGAGTCTGACGCTCTTTACGTCATTGAGAGCGTACCGCCCGGATCTATATACTTCCCATGTACGATCCGGAACGGATCCTTGTAGAGGAAGAAAAACAATGCCCTCACTGTTCTATTCACGTGATGCTGTATTTACGTTATTTTATATGCACTTTCTTTAATTCCTATTTAATATGAGGAGTCTTCTAATGTTTTCGATGTGGGATAATGATATACATATTACTATTTAACACTAAGAGGGGAGTTCTGGAACGCACACCATACACTAGGAAAGAGGCTTGAAACGCACGCGGAGCCGCCATTTTGGCGACACCCGGAAGTGCCTTCAATCAACGGATATGAGCTGGATTCTCATCATGGGGGGTCACAGTACCCTTATATAGGAGTATGACAGCAATGGTAGGGTACCCCAGATGAAGTCTGAGTAGACGAAACGCGTCAGGAGACTCCACTGCCTGCCATAATTTTATTACAAGCGCTTTTTTATCTTGGAAAATGTAAGTGTTTTACCTTTTAATAAATTGGTTATACCAAACGTTATTATGCTATGTGGCCCCTTTCTTTCTTTTTGGGCTATTTCACCTAGACCAAGTTATACGTTGGAGAGTCCTTTTTAAAGTCTTTGATGCAATCCGGACCACATCACTGTTTGGCTGAATGACTCTACTCTATTGCCAGTTGGTAATACAAGCCTTATTGACTCATTAAACATATGTTTGTATGAGTCCAACTTGTCTGGTAAGCCTGCACTGCTTCTACGTGGGGGATCCACCATATCTGTTAGTTGTCTTACCAGCTACTCACGTGGTGAACGGAATTTTTTTTTACAATCGGGGACTATATAATTTTTCTCTTTAAAACTTGTTCCACATTTAAACAGATATCTGCTAAGGTGTTCCACACTTGGTGTCATGCAGAGCTTTTGACATATGCATTTACCTGTCTTCAATGTTTATGCTGTATGTAACATTACAACTGTATATATTGTCGTTATAAGTTGCGCTACACTATATATACATCTGTTCTCTTTACAAATTTCCTTTTTTGTTGTGTGAGCTGCTATCCTAACTGAGTAAGCGCAGAGTTTTTGTTTTTATTTGGCATACATGGTCCCAACCCCTGGGTCTTTAACACCGCTCGCAGATGTGACCAATCAACTCTGTCGAAAGCCTTTTCAGCATCTGTCGATAGAATTATATAAGGCTTAGGGCCGGGACGGGCACGGGCCCAGTGGATCAGTTGGATTGCTCTAATGGAATTGTCTCTAGCTTCCCTTCCTGTAATAGACCCTGTTTGATCGGGGTGGATGATATGGAGCATAGGGTGTTTCAGCCTGTTCGCTAGAATTTTTGCCAGGATTTTAACGTCAATGTTAAGGAGCGATATGGAGCGGTAACTCTGGGGGACAGTAGGGTCTTTGCCTTCTTTTGGAAGTACTAAGATGTGAGCCAGCAGCGCCTATGGGGGGATAGTATTGCCTTCAGCTATGGAATTAAAGTAACTACACATAGGGGTCACCAATAGAGAGAGGAAAGCCTTATAGTACGCCTTGGTGTATCCATCAGGGCTTTTCCCGTTGGGCAAGGACTTCACTGTTAGCTCAATCTCATCGAGAGTAATCGTTAGCTCCAGCGTTGTGCATTGATCCATGGTCAAGGGAGGAACATCAGCCGAAGCCAGATATTCCTGGATTGTCACCGACTTGGGCACCTGAGCGTTCAGGGGCAGGTCAGAGGTTTAGTTGTACAGTTGAGAGTAATATTCCTGAAACCCTGAGGCAATTTTAGAAGACTGGACCACAATTTCTCCTGAGGGGGAGTGAAGCTTCTGCACGTATGCTTGAGCGTGCTTCTTTCGAAGAGCCCTTGTGGGCATATGACCACGTTTATTGCCATGTTCATAGTATTTATGAGACATGTATCTAGCTTGCTTACGTGCTTGGCGATCTAACAACCGCAAGAACAGTTCCCTCAGGTCAGTCAGTTTCTTCAGTTCCTCAGGGCCTCCGTTATGTTTATGTTGGAGTTCTGCCTTTTGGAGGGCATCAAGAAATCTGCTTGACGCTTTTTTTGAGCTTGGAGCCTAAGGAGATCAGTTCCCCCCTCACTACTGCCTTATGACCCTCCCACACTATACCTTTACTGAGGCCATCTGTGGTATTTTCTTTGAAATAATGAGTTATGAGTCGCCACTGCAGTATCATCCAACAGGTTCTCGTTTAGCCTCCACGTCCAAGCCCTATGTATGCAGGATGGTAAGGTGAGAGCCATCACGACCGGAGCATGATCAGAGATCGTTATGTTCCCAATGGACGCAGACTGCAGAAGCTCAAATGTAGGGCGGTCTACATAGATCTGATCTATTCGGGTATATACGTTGTGTACTTTGGAGTAGTAGCTAAAGTCCCTGCCTGTAGGGTGAAGCACCCTCCAACTATCGATCAGAAGGTGTGACTGAAGGGCCTTGCGAAAGTGCTTGAGGAAGGCATAATAGCATGAGGGTCCGGTATGGGACGTGTCAAGTAAGGGGTCGGGACTGACAGTGAAGTCACCGCCAAAGACTAGGAAACCCTCCTTAAATACCACCAATAGCTCTAGGGCCGTATCTTTGAAAGTAAGTTGGTTGGTATTGGGGGCATAGATCGTGGCAAACATATACAATTTCCCTGCAATAGTACGTTTCAGAAATACATAGCAACCTTGAGGATCTATTTTGTTCCCCGTGCGCTGGAAGGGGCAGGATTTATAAATCGCAACCGTTGTACCCCTGGATTTGGAGATCGGGGAGGTAATGTGGAACCACTGGTTGTAAAGATGGGTGGGCAGCTTACGCATTGAATGGGGAGTAAAATGGGTTTCCTGTAGGAAAACCACCTGGGTCCCCGACTTCTTTGGTTCCCACCATAGTTTACTACGTTTGCCTGGGGAGCAGAGGCCGCGTACATTATAAGATTTTACCTTAATTGTAGCCATTGGGGATCTGGAGGACGGATGGGTTGCCAAAGGTTCCAGCTCGCTTGATGCAGTCGGTGAAGTGGGGGGATGCTCCTGGGAAAAGGGGAGGAGAAAGAAGAAGGAAGAAAGGAGAAAAGGGGGGAGAGAGGAGAAAGGACAAACACAGAAAATTACCAGTTAAAACAAAAAAAAATGACAATGTGTCCCAAACCTTATCACTAATCCAAACATCTGTAGGTTGGATTCGGGGCCCTCCTCCCTAGGGGTGACTCCCAAGTCCCAATAGTGATCTATACCCAAAAGGGGGAGGCCTACGTGGGGTACATGTGCCAACATGGGGGAGAAGGTAGGAAGTCCCACCTCTGTCCACCGTATCTTGCAAGACGCCATGATCAAATCTAAATCAAGTGCCCGCATACTGCTAATAAAGTCTGTGGCGGCAAGGCCAGGGTATTCTGAACTATAACATAGGCAGTATCAGCAATATATGTCAGATAACAAATCCAGAACAGGGACACATGTGTCTTGGGTAGACATAAGGGGTTATTTACGAAAGGCAAATCCACTTTGCACTACAAGTCAAAGTACATTGCATGATACTGTATTAATCAGTTGATAATGCATCAGTGTGAGGCAGGATGTAAAGGTCCAAAAGGCTAACACGTTTCGAGGTAAAAACCTCTTCCTCAGAGCTCTGAGGAAGAAGTCTTTACCTCAAAACAAGTTAGCTCTTCTTGTCCAAGTCCTACACGTGGCTCTTCTTGTCCATGCCCTACACATGGCTCTTCTTGTCCATGTCCTACACATGGCTCTTCTTGTCCATGTCATCACATGGCTCTTCTTGTCCATGTCCTACACATGGCTCTTCTTGTCCATGTCATACACATGGCTCTTCTTGTCCATGTCATACACATGGCTCTTCATTTTTATGTCATGGCCATGGCTCTTCATTTTTATGTCCTACGCATGGCTGTTGTACATGTCCTCTGGATGGCTCTTTATGTCCATGTCATACTCATGGCTCTTTATGTCCATGTCCTACACATGGCTCTTCTTGCACATGTCCTCTGGATGGCTCTTTATGTGCACGTCATACACATAGCTCTTCCTATTTATGTTATACACACGGCTCTTCATTTTTATGTCATACCCATGGCTCTTCATTTTTACGTCCTACACATGGCTCTTCTTGCACATGTCCTCTGGATGGCTCTTTATGTCCATGTCCTACACATAGCTCTTCTTGTCCATGTCCTACACATGGCTCTTCTTGTCTATTTCATACACATAGCTCTTCTTGTCCATGTCCTACACATGGCTTTTCTTGTCCATGCCCTACACATGGCTTTTCTTGTCCATGCCCTACACATGGCTTTTTTGTTCATGTCCTACACATGGCTTTTTTGTTCATGTCCTAGACATGGCTCTTCTTGTCCATGTCCTACACATGGCTCTTCTTGTCCATGTCCTACACATGGCTCTTCTTGTCCATGTCCTACACATGGCTCTTCTTGTCCATGTCCTACACATGGCTTTTTTGTCCATGTCCTACACATGGCTCTTCTTGTCCATGTCCTACACATGGCTTTTTTGTTCATGTCCTACACATGGCTCTTCTTGTCCATGTCCTACACATGGCTCTTCTTGTCATGGCTCTTCATTTTTATGTCATAGCCATGGCTCTTCATTTTTATGTCCTACACATGGCTCTTCTTGTCCATGTCATACACACATGGCTCTTCTTATTTATGTCATACACACGTGGCTCTTCATTTTTATGTCATAGTCATGGCTCTTCTTGTCCATGTCCTACACATGGCTCTTCTTGTTTATGTCCTACACATGGCTCTTCATTTTTATGTCATAGCCATGGCTCTTCATTTTATGTTCTACACATGGCTCTTCTTGCACATGTCCTCTGGATGGCTCTTCATGTCCATGTCATAAACATGGCTCTTCTTGCACATGTCATACACATGGCTCTTCTTGCACATGTCATACACATGGCTCCTCCTGTATATGTATAAACACACAGTTGATGTTGTCCATGTCCTCCTCCCCATGGCTCTTCTCTCTCCTTTCTGTGGGGATGATCCTGGATTATCCTGATCCGTGTATACTCCAGTCTCCGGCTCTTCCCCCTCTCTCCGCTCTCCCTATAGGATCGCACATGCCTGTGACTGCAGGGAGGGGCGTTCGGTTACCCGGCTAGAGAACTGCGGAGAGAGCGGAGAGGACGGAGCGCACACCGGGGAGGAGGGATCGGTGATCGGACAATGAGAGGCTGCAGTGCCGGTGTCCCCGGGATGTGACATTCTCCTCTGCTGCATCATCCGGTAAGACCCCCTCCACCTGTCCGATCACCCCGCCGGGGACCCAGTCCGCCCTCCATCACCCTGCATAGCAGAGTGTACCGGGACTGCAGTGTCCCTGGCCGGCCCGGGGAGTTGAATATTCGGGGCTCGGTGTGATGGATGGATGACACATCCTGAGGTCGGTGGATCGGTGAAGTTTATGGGATCACTGCGGGCAGACATGGGGTGCCCGGTGCCGCATGACAGCTCTGCTGAAATCCGACCATCCGCTGCACTTTGCTGAGACACTTCTGAGCCCACACGGGTGACGTCATCGGTGCCTCTCCAACCTGCAAAGTGAGCATAGTGCTGATGATGACGTCATGGCTCTGGCTGAATTCCGATAAACGCTGAGTAGGTTCTCCCCCCTATAGGGTTTTATATGTATTTATATGTCCCCCGACACCCAATCCCTGCTCCAAACCCTGCAATGACAGGAGCAGGTAGTTCAGTCTCCTCTACAGAGAGGGGGATTGATGGGTTCTATAGAAGTCAATGTTTTCAGTGTGAAAATCTGTTTGGGGAAGTTATTAGTAATGATGTCATGTTTGTAAATATTGGATACAATGTAGATTCCTGGTAAAAGGAAGAAACTAGGTTCACACTTGTGTGGGTCAGGGACGCTCGTGTAATTGCACTTGTTACCGATCAGCAGGCAAAACACGCTTCCTTTAACAGGCGTGTGGGTTGTGAACACGTGCGATTTTTCTTAGTGACACCCAGGCATTAGCATTTTTGCACATGCCAAGTCGCTTGGTGCTGCATCAGCTCAGTGTGGCGCAATTAAAAAAAGAAAAAGGGTCAAATACTACTTTCTTCTTTCTGCGGGTCGGGTGGCCCATTGAAATGAATAATCTCCCTCCACACAGGATGCAGCTGTGTGAATCTAACCCTAGTGGCAACACATATTGGGCCAGCTTGGCGCAATGCAATAATCCATTTCTTATACCGGAGAAGATCTGGGGATGCTGAATACCAATGTAGTGATCCGCGCTACGTGCAGCGATCGGGGCACTCTATTCCATCGCCATTCAGAGGTCACCTTGTATTTATTTTGGTGAATGTAAGGCTGTCTCTTATGCCTCCTTCCCACTGAACGGATCGGTTCGGGTCGGTACAGTTTGGAAGGCCTAGAATGGTCCGGCCTATTCAGGTGAGCATTTCCACTACAAGTTGGACCGCCAGGGGCCATACGTGGGTTTAGAAAAAAATGACTAGCATGGCGTCTCACGTCCACCAATCAGTGGAATGTAGCGTAGCTCCGCCCTAACCGAACCGTACCTTTTTTTTTTTTTTTTTTTTTTTTATGGCCCCACATCTGAAGCAGGATTCAGAATGGTGCGGTTAGTTGTATGGGCCGCTTTCATAATGGAAACGCTCAAAATAGAGTACCGTACCGAACCGATCTGCTCAGTGGAAACGAGGCATAATTGAGCAAGGTGGAAAGGGAGGGCTTATGACATCACAATTTACCCTCATCCAATCACAGATAGTATACAATGAAAAGGTGTTCTATGAATGGTGGTGGCGTTAAGAGGGCCCCCCTTATGTTCATTTATGCCACCTCATCCCTTTTAACCTGAACACATTAATTACTCAGGTTCCGAGGCTAATTTATTGCAGCTATGGCACCAAGTGAGTTTAATTGCCACCTTAATCAGCCACAGAACCTGTGTAATTGATATGTGTTCAGTTTTAAAGGGATGAGGTGGCAACCCTAGTGCAGAGGGGAAATCACTTTAGTAGGACCCGGAAGATCTCAGGCTACTACAGTGCTTTTCAGCATCTTCTGCGACCCTCCAGTTATTAGAAGTAGATAATTACATTACGCCAATGTGCGCAGGCAATGAAGATCATTCCTGGAGCTCCCCTGAATATTTTGGGATTTGAGTATAATAAAATTTAAACTGATCAAACATGCGCTGTACTATAACCTTTGCAGGAAGGAGACCTGCTACACCAGACTCATTAGGCCTCTTACCCACTGCAGTTTGAAAAAGCTCAGTATAATTTTTTTTTTTTTCTGATCTAAAATGCAGCTCGTTGTTTAAAATGTGCCTATACACACAAGCGAGTAAACAAGCCCTACGTATTTTTGAGTACAAAAAAAAAAATAGAAAAATTTGTGTTCCCAGTCAGTATAGTGCAAATACGCAATGCATAATATGAACATAAATATGCATGGGTTTTTCCTAGGAAAATATTATGCAAGCAAATATGTGCAAATACATGCATAAATACACAGGAATTTACGCAAAACAAAAACCTGAAATTAGTTCCAAAAAAAGCAGAAGCTCGAGCATCAGTACTGTGTGCAAAGAGGCCTTACCATGGAACTAAACCCATCAATTTCAGTTTCCCAAAACGGTTACATTCAGGGCATGTCGTGAATGATAACGATCACAGTTGCTTGTGCTCCCAGCCAAGCTGTCATCTCATCAAATAACTATTTACATTTGCAGCACCCTGACAACTGCAGATCAAACACAGGCTAAGATGGCTGCTTCCATGGCTGTAAAGGATAGGAGGGTTTAGTTCTGCTGTAGGTGAAAGTGAACCTGTGAGGAATATGGGAGCTGCCATTGCTGTCTTGTTTTTAAAGTGACCCTATCACTGTTTTTTATGGTGCCCTGCAAATACATTGGTTTGCATAAATTGCTCAGTGAAAAAAGAAGTGTGCATATATCGCGCTGTTCTATAAAAAATTCTAAGTAAGCGGCTAACACAGCAAGTGATCTATTCTTGCAAGGAAAAATGTGGTATGGAAAAGTGCTGCGCTAAGAAATTATGAAAATAGTTAGTGACACTATTTTGTGATGTAACACTATTCAATGTGTAAACTGCATAGACATAAAATAACATATAGTCAGCATTCTGATTTAAAGCGGAGTTCCACACAAAAATGGAACTTCCGCTTTTCGGAACCCTCCCCCCCCTCCGGTGTCACATTTGGCACCTTTCAGGGGGGAGGGGGGTGCAGATACCTGTCTAAGACAGGTATTTGCACCCACTTCCGGCATAGACTCCCATGGGGGTCTATGCCTCTTCCTGTCCCCACCGCGCTGTCTGCTGGGAACACACAGCTCCCAGGAGAGAGCGGGGACCACTAGGGACGCGCAGCGCGACTCGAGCATGCGCAGTAGGGAACCGGTAAGTGAAGCCGCAACGCTTCACTTCCTGATTCCCTCACCTAGGATGGTGGCGGCAGCTGCCGAGAACCGAGCGGGTTCTCAGCGCCCCTGCCGACATCGCTGGACCCTGGGACAGGAAAGTGGCCATTTATTAAAAGTCAGCAGCTGCAGTATTTGTAGCTGCTGGCTTTTAATTTTTTTCTTTTTTTTTTTTTTTTTTTTTTTTTTTGGCGGTGTGGGTGAACCCCCGCTTTAAGTAGATTCCATACGCAGGTGGCACAAACACAAAAGGGCAGGTCCAATCAGGCATCCAACATTATGTAAAAGGAACGTGAAAACACATAGCGTAATACTGTATAAAAAGCTCAGAGCATATTTATTGAAGGTAAAAAAACTCACATTTGTTGAGGGTAAAAAAGCGCTTGTTATATAAATGGTATAGCAGTGTTGGTGTCAGCAGTCCGTCTCGACGCGTTTCGTCCTATAGGACATCATCTGGGGTACCACACCACTGCATACACTGCCTTTATATATACAGTAAAGGACCCCCATATTGAGATGTGGCTCCAATCGGCAACGCCGTTCAATAGCGGCAACTTCCGGGTATACAAAATGGCGCTGGCTGCGTACGCTGCAAGCCTCACTGTGAGTGGGTGTATTGGAACGCACAAATGCAAAGCGCGTCGTGATGACACCTGCGTTCCAAGCCTTGCTCTCGCTCTCAAAGGAGCTCGCAGAGCGCATGCTCTGAGTACATTGGTGTACCGTTGTTGGCGTCTGAGTCACGGGATCGGCGTCATGACGTCACGCCACCCTTCTAGCCTCAATATGGGTAAAAACAAATGGAACGCACAGCGAAGGTATCTTCCGCTTTTACAGTGGGATGCCTTCTAAAAGTTGCCTAAAATGTATAGTGACAGAATAGATAGTTGGAAATCTTTAATATAATTCAATAAATTCATATAAATTAAATAATGCTAAAAATTATATAGTATGGCATATGCGTATAAAATTAAAATATATAGCATAAGCCCATGGTCACATGCTACAAAAAAGAACCCAAACATACCCGTCTCATCCACTTTAGCAGACAGGCAGCTTGAATGTATGGATTAATAGACCCTATATTACACTGGTACTTAGAAGTGTAAATGTGTATATTAATGGACTTAATATTAAAAATATAAACACAATTTTGATTTGTGTATAAGTGATATTAGAGTAAAGGCCATCCAAGGAAAAGTTAAAAATATGTATATGTATAAAATATACACAGTATGGAGCCACGGCCAAACATAAATTGCTCCCCAACGCATACAGCATAGGTGTGTGCAGCCTATTGCATTAGGGTGTATACCCCAAAGCTGAAACACAGATCTGTGTGTATGTAAAAAAAAAAAAAAAATGTATATATATGTATTATTGCAAAATACAAACTCTCTCCATCAGTGTAAAGCAAGGAGATGACTGTGGACTTTTTTAGCTGCCAAATACTATTCAAATTTTATTTTGGTTCCTGAGGATCCGGCCAAAACTTGCTTTGTAGGTGACCCTGTTAGCCCTCTCCTAACCAGCATCCTTCAACTGAAAAATTATGAAGATCAGTGAAAATATTGAAAGAGCTAGGTGGAAAATTGTCCGTTGCACAGAGGCGTTATCTAAGATGCATCTGCTTGTGCCGGTTGTCATACAATACCTTTAGCGGGAGATTCATACAGCGTGGATGGAGGAATCTGCTTTTTTTTTTTTTTTTTTTTTTTTTTTTAATTCACACAAATCTATTAGCATATTCTTCTTTATCAAACATAATCTACAGAAATGTTATCTGGGCTCAGCACTTTAAGAGGATTGGCAGCACTCCTCCTCCCTTCTACATGGATGGGGTGCAGTTCTTGGGGTGGCCTTATGCTGTGGGTTGCACACCTCTGATCTTACCTCCAGCACCAGTGCAGCCAGCGTAGTGAAGAAGGCTGACCAATGCCTCTACCTTTTTCAGGAGGCTGACATGTGCTGGCCTTGGCACTTCAGTGCTCACTTCTTTTAGAAGTGTGTGATGGAGAGTACTCTTGCTTCCTGCATCGCTGGGCAGTACGGCAACTGCAGTGAGTGGCAAAGATTGCACAGGGGATCGTTGGGCAGCAGTCTAGCATCCATATTTTTTCAAATGCTGCTTTTGTACATTGATATACCTTTTTGTTCACTGATTTGTGGACAGTGTGGTCACCTGCTGTACCGGTACGTCACTGGATTTTGGTTATAGCTACAGGCATCATCCCGGTATTGTTTCTCAGAGCTGATGATCGGCTTTCTTGTAAGAGCAATCCTAGTGGGTAATTAGCCGCTTGATTGCTTTTACAAGCAGCGGGAGGGGGTATCTTCCCCCCCCCTTCCATGGCTTTCTCGGTCTCTCCTGTCCTACTGGGAGACCCGAGCAACCAGCCAGTGCTTTTGCCGGCTGATCATAGAGGTAATCAGAGACCTGAATGGCTCGGATTACCTCTGTGATATAGGAAACTGGAAGCGATGAGCATACGCCACTTTCAGTTTCCCCGGATATAAAATAATACCCAAAAAATATATATAAAAAAAAATTTTTGTCCTCAGTTTAGGCCGATACGTATTCTTCTACATATTTTTGGTAAAAAAAAATCGCAATAAGCGATTATTGATCGGTTTGCGCAAAAGTTATAGCATTTACACAATAGGGGATAGTTTTATGGCATTTTTTATTAATAATGTTTTTTATTTTTTTAAATGGCGGTGATCAGCGATTTTTTTTTTTTTTTTTTTTTTTTTTTTTTTATTTATTTATCGTGACTGCGACATTATGGCGGACACATTGGACATTTTTGAAACATTTTTGGGACCATTGTCATTTATACAGCGATCAGTGCTATAAAAATGCATTGATTACTGTGTAAATGACACTGGAAGGGGTGAACCACTAGGTGGCAGTGTTGGGGTTAAGTGTGTCCTAGGGCGTTTTTCTAATTGTGGGGGGCATGGCTGTGTGTGACACGTCACTGATCACCGCTCCCGTTCACAGGGAGCAGAGATCAGTGACACTGTCACTGGGCAGAACGGGGAGATGCTTGTTTACATCAGCATCTCCCCGTTCTTCCTCCCCGTGAGGCGATCGCGGGTACGTGATTCTGCCTGTACGAGCCCTTCTGCCGCAGTATATCTGCGTGAGGCGGTCGGCAAGCAGATAGATAGATAGATTAATTATACACACTCCCCTGTGCTTGCACATATCGGTAGGTAATCAAATATTTTCCCTCAGAAGCCTGGAAACCGTGTAAACCAGGGGTCCTCAAACTACGGCCCGCGGGCCACATGCGGCCTGCCGAGGACATTTATCCGGCCCAATCCACCCAGGGCTGGATTCCCAACAATCCAGGCTCGGGCCGGGGCCAGGTCGGCTCGGCTTCGGCAGGGAGCATATCCGCTCCGCTCCAGCCGCCTCCCCCACACCAGTAATGGAGGGCTCCGTGTGCCGCGCTGCATGCTGGGAAGTGTAGTTCCCAGCACAGTCCCGCACGGAGACAGGAGGAGACAGGAGGCGCGAAGAGTGACAGAGCGGAGGCTTCAAGCAACAGCCTACGAACAAGTGAGGACCCCTCTGTCCCCCGCTCTGTCCCCCTGTCCCCCTGTCCACCCCACTGTCCCTCTGTCCCCCCCCCTGTCCACCCCGCTGTCCCCCTGTCCACCCCGCTGTCCCCCTGTCCACCCCGCTGTCCCTCTGTCCACCCCTCTGTCCAGCCCTCCATCCCACTGTCCCCCTGTCCACCCCGCTGTCCCCCCACTGTCCCCCTGTCCACCCCACTGTCCCCCTGTCCACCCCACTGTCCCCCTGTCCACCCCACTGTCCCCCTGTCCACCCCACTGTCTCCCTGTCCACCCCACTGTCTCCCTGTCCACCCCTCTGTCCACCCCTCTGTCCACCCCTCTGTCCACCCCTCTGTCCACCCCTCTGTCCACCCCTCTGTCCACCCCTCTGTCCACCCCTCTGTCCACCCCTCTGTCCACCCCTCTGTCCACCCCTCTGTCCACCCCTCTGTCCACCCCTCTGTCCACCCCTCTGTCCCCCCGTCCACCCCGCTGTCCCCCTGTCCACCCCGCTGTCCCCCTGTCCACCCCTCTGTCCACCCCTCTGTCCACCCCTCTGTCCACCCCTCTGTCCACCCCTCTGTCCACCCCGCTGTCCCCCCGTCCACCCCGCTGTCCCCCCGTCCACCCCGCTGTCCCCCTGTCCACCCCTCTGTCCACCCCTCTGTCCACCCCTCTGTCCACCCCCCCTGTCCACCCCCCCTGTCCATCCCCCCTGTCCATCCCCTCTGTCCCCCTGTCCATCCCCTATATATATTATTTATTATTCATTCTTTTATTCTTGTGCACTACAAAAAAGATGTGTGCATAGGAATTTAGGAATTAGTTCATATTTTTTTTAACTATAGTGCGGCCCCCCAACAGTCTGAGGGACCGTGAACTGGCCCCCTGTCTAAAAAGTTTGAGGACCCCTGGTGTAAACAATACAGATAACTTCTGCTACATTTGTAGCGAGGTTACATTTGCATCTCAGAAAGTGCAGTGTGATTGCAGTGGTAAAAAAGGCATACCACCTATATTTTGGATGCAAAATAGGGGATCAGGACAAGAGTTGGGCCCCTCCATTATTGTTGTATTGCATGTGAAACTTATCTGCGTTGTTGGCTAAACAAGAAGAAAAAGTCCATGCCTTTCGCAAGTCCCAATGGTGTTGCAGGAGCATGAAAATGTTACATGAAAAACCAATACATGAATGGAAAGTTTTATGTTATTGGTATCAATAAAAAGATAAATTTGTATTGACGTGGCACCATTCTCATTGCTATATCACATTTTACAGAAACATTATGAAGCATAATCGCAACACACCGCCCCCCTTTGTCATTTTTCATTATCTTGATGTAATTTTGACCTGAAGCTGTATCTTGGAAATTGGAGCCAATTAATACTCAGGACTTTATTAGTGACCCAATTCTGGTAAATTTTTGGCTACTTTTATTTCTGAGGCTTTCTTCTTGTAGACCAGTGTAACTGGTACGAGCACCGTCAAGAAGGAGCCTATTTCTGTACCTGGGAGTAACAGGTGTTTGTGTACAGTCGTGGCCAGCAGCCTGTATAGGCATAAGAGACCAATGGATGAAACGCGTCAGTGGGAGCTTGAGCATGCCATAGTCAGTTTTTTCCCCAGTCTGCTTTGCTGAAGTGGTGTAAGATACAGAGTCGGTACTTCTTATTATTTTGTGGTTTTCTGTAGTGTTTGTTGTAGCTGTATAAAATGTGAGCACTTTTGGTTTTAATAAAAAAATAAATGAATACACCATCTGAAGGAGTTTTGTTTAATTGCATTGCTGAAGAGATGAGCTTTGTCATGATGGTGGATCTGAGGAGGAATAAAGGTCAACAGCCTCCATTGCGTTGCTCAGGAAAATTCCTTGGTGTGGGGTGACATGTTTAGAGTGTTTTTAACACTTGGGGATTATAGAGAAAAGAAGAAATCTCTTGATTCATTTTGAGGCTTTTATTATTGTATCTTTTTTTTTTTTTTTTTAAAACATATATTGCACTTGATTAATTGCTCAGTACATTGGGGATTAACACATTTTATTTGAATGGTAATCTTTTATTGTTATTACTGGGACTTGAATACGTTCTTTTATTCCCTTTATGTACAGCATGTTCTGGAATGGGGGGAAAAAAATAAATGCGTTTTATATCTAATTTCTAGAAAGTATTCACAGCGCTTCACTTTCCAGTTTGTTGCAGCCTTATTCCAAAATGATTAAATTCATTATTTTCCTTAAAATTCTACAAACAATACCTCATAATGAAAACCTGAATGACGTTTGTTTGAAATCTTTTCGAATTTATTAAAAATGAAAAAAAAATCACATGTACATAAGTATTCACAGCCTTTGCCATGACACTCAAAATTGAGCTCAGGTGCATCCTGTTTCCACTAATCATTCTTGAGATGTTTCTGAAACTTTATTGGAGTCCACCTGTGGTCAATTCAGTTGAATGGATACGATTTGGAAAGTCGCACGCCTGTGTGTGTATATAAGGTCCCACAGTTAACGCAAACCAAGTCGTGAAGTTCAAGGAATTGTCTGTAGACCTCCAAGACAGGATTGTATCGAGGAACAGATCTGGGTAAGGCTACAGAAAAAATTCTGCAGAATTGAAGGTCCCAGTAAGCACAGTGGCCTCCATCGTTTGTAAATAGAAGACATTTGGAACAACCAGGACTCTTCCTAGAGCGAGCCGCCTGGCCAAACTGAGCGATCCGGGGAGAAGGGCTTACATCAGGGAGGAACCCAATAGTCGCTCTGACAGAGCACCAGTATTTCTCTGTGAAGAAAGGAGAACCTTCCAGAAGAACAACCATATATGCAGCACTCCAATCGGGCCTGTATGGTAAAGTGGTCAGATGGAAGGCACATGACATCCCTCCTGGAGTTTGCCAAAAGGGACCTGAAAGACTCTCAGACCATGGGAAACAAAGATTGAACTCTTTGGGCTGAATAGCAAGTATTATGTCTGGAGGAACCAGGCACCACTCATCACCTAATCAATATTCAAGTGGTGGAACTACCAGGGTTGCAGCAGTCGGATATGAGACCAGGCCCTGGTGTTCTGCCACAGTGTGGGGGTGCCCGCTGACTTCTCTAGTTACATTCCTGATGGAACAGGGACACTTACTGCCCAGCACGGCGGTCTGCCCACACAGTTTCTACTGGGTTCGGGCAGCTGCAGGCTGATGAGGCGTGCCGTCGGGGAACCGAATCTAAGAGTAATTAGTGCAAGGCGAGTGAAGAGCAGGGGTGGACCAGGCTGACAGCTTCCTGGCTGATCGCTTCTGGCAGAAGCAGTGCAGGCTTTTTTATAGGACATCACAGCGGCCCGGATGGGGGATTCCCTGAACCCCTCCCCCCGGTGCTCTGATGTCAGCTGGAGGACACAGAGCGGCAGGACTGGACTGAACTGGGGCTGCTTTGAGTGGAGGCTGCAGCGCTCCCCTCTCTCTCTCTCTCTCTCTCTCTCTCTCCTCCTCTTGTGTTACGGAGATGCAGGCTGTGTGTTACAGAGCCGGTGTTCCCACCCCCCAGACCAGCTTGTGTGATAGGCGGAACGCTGATTTAATCTACTATCACACAAGCCGATCTAGGGGGGACGGGACCTTGCTACAGCATTGCCGTACACAGACCCGGTTCCATGACGCACACGATGGTGAGTCTGTATTGATGATGGGCGCAGTAAGGCTACATTTGTGGGCAGGGTGAGGCTGCACTAATATGCTTTATGTTAAAGTTGTTAATTATTTTTGGAACTTCATTCTGCATTAAACATTTTAACAATGTAATTTCATGAGATTTATGAGGGTGTGTTTAGGGGTTGGGTGGGGCAACTGGAGGTGAGTAACTTTTTAAGGCCTGGCTAGTGGCTCAGGTCTTAAAATTTTGAGCCCATTGTTTAATGATCTTTCTAAGAATAGTTGTTATATCTACAGCTCACTAATCGCATCAATGTTCCATGAGCTGTAGATATGAAAATTTTATTTCCGAGGTCTGACTTTGCCAGGGGTTCTTCAAAGGTAAAAAGGTTGAGAAACACTGGTCTAGAATATATTTGGCTTCCGCCTTAGCAGTCCCCGCCTTTACAAGCTCCAGTTCCTTGCAGGACGCAGTTTTAATGGTGCTAGTTTTTTGGATTGCCAGCCCCTGAAGGAGGGCCTTAAAAGCATCGCATACCATCCCCAGTGTAGTAGAGCCCACATTTTGAGAGAAAAAAGCTTTAATAGAGGGGACTAAATCATCAGGGAAAAGATCTAGCCAAAAGGGGTGCAGTCACCATGAAATTGGATTCCTGATATCCCAAATTATTTTTTTATTTATTTTTTATTGTGACTAGAAGAGGAGAATGGTCAGAAATACTTCGGGGGTTCTCTGCAGAACACACAGCCAAGTCAGTCTTTTGTTTGTTTAGCAAAAAATAAATACCCAGTGGTATCGCCAAAAGAAAGCGCTATCTGTCTCAAAAAATGGTAAAAATGTCATATGGGTGTAGTGTTGCAGGACGCAATTGTCATTCATAGCGTGACAGCGCTGAAAGCTAGAAATTGGCCTGGGCAGCAAGGAGGTGAAAGTGCCCGGTAATGAAGTTGCTAAAGCAGAACTTCCGCTTTAATCACTTTAGCCCCAGAAGGATTTACCCCCTTAATAACCAGGCCATTTTTTGCGATACGGCACTGCGTTACTTTGACAGTCGTGCGATGCTGTACCCAAACTTGACGTCCTTTTGTCCCACAAATAGAGCTTTCTTTTGGTGGTATTTGATCACCAGCTGCGGTTTTTTTTTTTTTATTTTTTTTTTTTTCTTGTTTTTTTGTTTAAAAAAAAATAAAAAATTTTTGAAGAATAAAATGTTTTACTTTCTGCTATAATACATATCCAAAAAAAACCAAAAAAAATGTATTCACCAGTTTAGGCCAATATGTATTCTACATAATTTTTGGTAAAAAAAACAAAACAATAAGCATATTTTTGATTGGTTTGCGCAAAAGTTATAGCATCTACAAAATAAGGGATAGATTTATGACATTTTTGACACTTTTGGGAACCACTGACATTTAATACAGTGATCAGTGCTAAAAATATGCACTGACATTGTACTGACACTGGCGGGGAAGGGATTAACATCAGGGGCGATCAAGGGGTTAAATGTGTTCCCTGTTAGTAATCACAAACTGTATGGGGGACTGTGTCGCTGGGAAAATGCACAGATCCGTCTTCCTGCTTCATCCCCTGACAGAACGGAGATCTGCCTTGTTTACTTCAGCAGATCCCCGTTCTGTCTCTGCGGGGAACGATTGCAGGCGGCCAGCTGAGATCGAGTTCGCCGGACCCGCTGATTGGCTCCCCCGCTGGCCAATCAAAGTGCCTAGAAATGCTAGTGCGCGACTCGCTGTACCAGTACGGCGATTTGCGCAACCGAGCCAATTAGCTGCAGTACATCTGCGGCGGGTGGTCGGTAGGTAGTTAAGGAGTCCTAACCCCCTGACATGACACATTTGGCATGTCATATTTATTTTTATTTTTTTTTTTTTTTTATTGCAGGCAGGGAGTGGGTACCTAGTTTTGACAGGTACCCAGCTCCTACTTTCGCCCACGCCGCCTGGGCGACTACTTCTCCTCTCCTCCTCCCTGCAATCTTCTGGGACACGTCACAGCCGGGTGCCCACACTAGTGATGCTGGCGGAGAGGAGGGGGAGAGAACCGAGGCTTCGGCTGCCACATCACATTTTTAGATGTGATTGCTCCATTTTTAAATATCTAACCACCTGCCGACCGCTCCCAATAAATATACTGCGATCGGGCGACAGGTGCAGGCTCCGCAACGTAATTTTACATTGCTGGCTTGATTCTGGCATGCTCGCCCTTGCCGACCCATGCTGTGAATGGACACCGCGTGAGTTTGGCTGCAGATTTCAGCCAGCAATTTTGGCTGAAACCTGCTGATCCACTGTGTCCAATCACACACAGAGTTCTGTGTTTACAAAAAAACTCTGTGTACAGAGAACAGCGATCTGACTGTGTTTCTTCTCCCTGAATGCACAAAGGTAAAAAAAAACCTTGTGCCTTTACCACCACTTTAAGATTTGTTTTACCCTTAGAGCCCATTCACACAGGGGCAACTTTGGATCTGACTTCAAGTCGCCCCTAGTGGCCTCAAGTCGCGCTACATGAAAAAATCAATGTAAGTGAATGGATCCGTCTTAATGCACACTACTGCAGTCGCTCCGACTTCAGAAAAGGTTCCTGTACTACTTCAATCCGACTTGAAGGCAACTTGTACCCATTGATTTCAATGGAAGTTGCCTCCAAGTCTGATCACTGTTCATACTGAGGCAACTTTACAGGAAGCAGAAAGGAAACGGAAAGTAATTTCCTCCACTAAACAGCCAGCTCCCTCCTTCTCACACACAGCTGATAAGCTCTGATTGGCCACTTGTAAAGTTCCCTGTCCTGCAGGTGACTTCAAGTTGTGTTGTAAGTTGCCCCAAGTCGTGCTGTGATTCATACTCAAGTCGTGTCCAAGTTGCCTCCCAAAGTCGCGCTGGAAGTCGTGTTGCCCCTGTGTGAATGGGCTCTTGGGTGTGAAGGGGTTAATCTTATCGCAATGTTACACTAACACTTTATGCATGTGTCATAATGTAAGGGGAATAAAACACCCTTAATGTAAAACGCATACGTTGCAGTTACTTTGAGCTTTACTATTCTGCTACTTTACGTAAACCTTGCTATTGGCAACCGATTTTGTGGTCATTTTATGGGGGTGGGCAAATTGTGAAAAATTGTTGTAAAATGTCAGAGGAAATGTCCCCCCCCCCCCCCCCCCCCCCCCCCAAATTTCTATTTTTTTCCCAATAAAAATTATATGCATTTAAATGTATGTACCAAATTAAAGTGCTGTCTTTCTCAAATATCAATGCATAATACTTTGGGGTTTGCGGCTAACACTAAAAGCTATAATGGGGGAATTTAATAAAACATTTATGCCACTCTTCTGGCGCTATGGCCTTTAAAGTTCCTGCACCAGATTTGAAAAGTCCTGTCGCCAGTTTTTCCAAAACATGCAACAGATTCAGGCAATCTTATTGGCTCCAATTTTACAAAGTGGCACTATGGCTGCACCAAATTCAAGATTTATCTTTCATTTATAGATGACAAAATTGGAGGGAATTAAGGCCAACTCAAACTTGGTGCACAGAGACAGAGTGCATGTTTGCCATCACTTCCCCTCCCCACCTGTCACTGGTTGTTAAGGATACTGTTCTCTTCCCAGCCGGCAGGCTCTATGCAACCAGTAAAGTAATACTGACCGCTTTATTGATTTTTCCATTTCTTTTCCCTAGCTATGAGTAGATTGAGGACCGGTTAGACTGTCATTGATATTTTTTTTTTTTTTTTTCGTCTGTCCATGTTGGGGAAGATTCACTCTCCAGTAAGGGGGGAACTAAAATATTACATTTGCCTCTGTTACCGGCGCTGAGCGAAAATCTCCCAATTAGAACACATGTGCTGGTGTTCTGTCAAACTCCAACTCGTCAAAATCTCCAACCATGTAATTTCTGCAATATTTGGAGATTTAGATGCGTTGGCTGTTTTTACAGAACACCAGCAGCGTATACTGTACAGTACAAGTTTACTGTTTTGACAGAACATTGGGTAGTCCTTTTCCTAGTAACCAACATCGCCGCCTCCAAGGTGGCGACAAATTTATTTATTTTTTTCCCTCCTTACCCGGTGTTTTGTGAAAACAGCAAACTCGTCCTGTATTGTATACGCTGCCAGTGTTCTGTGGAGTTGGAGTTTTCAGCAGAATGTTGCCTTACTTTGGGGAGATTTTTTTTCACTTCCCGTTGTCTCTCTGAGGCAGGATATTAAAGTAAGTTCAATCAGTGTCACAATCAGTGACCGTCTGACTGAGGCCCTAACCCTTCTCTGCTACCAGAACAAAGTTTAGGCTAGAGTTTGACTTTATTGGGCAGAATACAGGGCCTATGTGCATATGGCATTAACCCCTAGCACCCAGTTTAGTGCAGTCAGTTAATGTATATCAGTGCTAAGTTTTTAAAGTTTTATTAAATGAGAAACCTAAAGGTTCCATTTATGTCAGAGTGTGGCTAAATGTTCTATAGGTAGGTGTGTGCCCCCAACAAGTAAAGCCTACCATGGCAGTTGGAGGGGTTGGTACACATGCCAGGGCTGCAAAACTTTGCGGAAAATTTATCTAGACTCGCCAAGTCTAAAAAATGAATTTATTATTATTATTATTATTATTATTATTATTATTATTATTATTTATGTTTTTATTTTTTTTGTGTTTTTTAATTATTCAAATTTACCAGAACTGTTTCAATGGAATATCTAACAGAACAAAAGGAACCAAGTAAGACAAGTTCATTGTCAGGGTTTAGATTATGTAGGATTGCCTTTTACACTGTTCATAGATGAACTACGACAGATACACAGTTGCTCTTCTTAGAAAGTGTCACTTCCACTAAACGGCCTGACAATGTATTAGTCTGTTGACCTCTCCCCAGAAACTCTTTCATTCCTTTTGTTGGCTCAGAATAATGGCTCTCTGTGAACTTGGCACATAATGCCTACACTTGCTTCCCTGCTCCATGATTCTTGACATTAAAGCGGAGTTCCACCCAAATTTTGAACAATATCTGTATGTATTCTTTTCCTTGCCTAGATGCTGACATGCCGTTTAAAAAAAATTTAAATCGCCGTAATTACCTTTTTTATTTTTCTATTCTTCTTTGCACTTCCTGGTTCTCCTCCCGTGGGAGTAGGCGTGTTTCTAGCCTCTCCCAGACTCCTGGGAGCTAGTCTCAGGCTTCCCAGGATGCCACTGAGCATGTGCGGGAACGAGCGGTGAATGCTGGGAGCACAGCATTCACCACATCCAGGAAATAAATGCTTGTGGGCTTCAAATGCCCACAATGAAGATGGAAACCGCCTGCAGTGAATAATATAAGTTATTCTTTCCGACGAAATCTGACACAGGCGGACATATTACACACAATATGTGAGTATGTAATGCTGAGAAGAAAAGTTTGTGAATGAACTAAAAAAGAAAAAAAAGATAGGTGGACCCCCGCTTTAAAGTGGATGTAAAGCCAATGTCATTCTTTCTAAACTACTGCCATAGGGGTTATCTATAAGGATATACATGCCTCTTGCATGTATCTTTACCTGTCAAATGTCTCCCCTCTGTCTGTCTGTTATGAGACCCGAAAAAATGCAGTTGCTGTGGGTGGGTCTGTTGTCTGGAGCTTGGTGGGTGGAGTTGTGATGTCAGTAGACTCCCCGCCCACCTCTATACTCCCCTTGTCAATATGCATTTTCTCCTGTGTATTTCTAACACTGAACTTCTGCTATGATCTCTAACATCCAGTGAAAAGACAGGAAAGTAACCACATGACTTCAGCATGCCAAATCATGGTGAGGTGTGGAACAGCCAATTCTTGCAGAGCTGCTGAAGAAAGGAGTGGGGGAGGGAATTAAAAAATAATGCATGTCTTAGGCTAGTGCACAAGATGTAAATCGCCTGTCACTCACAGCAAGGGGGAGGATTTGACAAAGTTTTTCTCTGTTTGTCAAGTTTTATCTCACTGAACAATGAAAGAGGGTTGCTCAGAGCTGGATTAACTCTTTGTGACAAGACTGGGTTCAAATGATAGGAAATCTTATACTCTACAGTATGACATAAATAAAAAAAATTTGGGTTTACATCCACTTTAATACTCTTGATTTAACGTAGCGTTCAGTAGCATTTTACTCGGGCATCAGTGATCCTTTATATGAGTAGCTGACCAAGTCGCCATTGTCTAGAAGCAGGAGCAGAGTGTTTCGGGGTCAGGCTACAAAGGTTTAGCTGGTTGAATGAGGCCCAGGATGCTTTTACTGCACTATTTGTGGTACTTTGCTTCCTGTTAACTTGCACTGAGTTTATGGGGAGAAACTGTTCGTATAGAACTGAGAAAATGATGGTAGAATTTGATTTCTTACAATTTCCTGGACAGTGTAAAGTGGCTTTCTCCAGTGTTTACAGAAACCACTGCAAAATCTGAGATACGCAGTTTATGAACCACTATGGCACATGGAAGTGGGTAAAGCCTAACTTCAAGCAATTTTTTGTTTTCACTTTTATATAGAATAAGATTGATTTAACCACTTGCTTACTGGGCACTTAAACCCCCTTCCTTCTTGCCCAGGCCAATTTTTAGCTTTTAGCGCTGTCACTTTTTGAATGACAACTGAGCGGTTATGCTACACTGTACCCAAATTAAATTTTTATATATATATTTTTTTTTCACAGAAATAGAGCTTTCTTTTGGTGGTATTTAATCACCACTGGGGTTTTTATTTTTTTGTTAAACAAAAGAAAATTTTGACAAAAACAAACATTTTTCATAGTTTTTGTTATAAAATTTTGCAAACAGGTAATTTTTCTCCTTCATTGATGTGCTCTGATGAGGCTGCACTGGTAGGTGGCACTGGAGGGCATGGATGGGTCGCACTGGTCGGCACTGCGTGGTCTGGAGTGGACGATGTCCCTTTTTTACTCCAGGCGGTAATCGGCTTTTCTTTTTTTCCTCCCCACGCTGAGGAAAAAAGCAGATTTTTACCAGCTCTGTTTACATCACATGATCAACTGTCATTGGCTGACAGCTGATCACGTTATATATAATGTGTGTGTAAAATCTATACAGTCAGGTCCATAAATATTGGGGCATCGACACAATTCTAATCTTTTTGGCTCTATACACCACCACAATTGATTTGAAATGGAAACAAACAAGATATGCTTTAACTGCAGACTTTCAGCTTTAATTTGAGGGTATTTACATCCAAATCAGGTGTAGGAATTACAACAGTTTGTATATGTGCCTCCCACTTTTTAAGGGACCAAAAGTAATGGGACAGATTAACAATCATCCATCAAACTTTAAATTTTTAATACTTGGTTGCAAATCCTTTGCAGTCAATTACAGCCTGAAGTCTACAACACATAGACTTTACCAGACGCTGGGTTTCATCCCTGGTGATGCTCTGCCAGGCCTCTACTGCAACTGTCTTCAGTTCCTGCTTGTTCTTGGGGCATTTTCCCTTCAGTTTTGTCTTCAGCAAGTGAAATACATACTCAATCGGATTCAGGTCAGGTGATTGACTTGGCCATTGAATAACATTCCACTTCTTTTCCTTAAACTTTTTGGTTGCTTTCGCAGTATGCTTCGGGTCATTGTCCATCTGCACTGTGAAGCGGCGTCCAAAGAGTCCTGAAACATTTTGCTTAATATGAGCAGATAATATTGCCTGAAACACTTCAGAATTCATCCTGCTGCTTTTGTCAGCAGTCACATCATCAATAAATACAAGAGAAACCATTCCATTGGCAGCCATACATGCCCACGCCATGACACTACCACCACCATGCTTCACTGATGAGATGGTATGCTTTGGATCATGAGCAGTTCCTTTCCTTCTCCATACTCTTCTCTTCCCATCACTCTGGTACAAGTTGATCTTGGTCTCATCTGTCCATAGGATGTTGTTCCAGAACTGTGAAGGCTTTTTTAGATGTTGTTTGGCAAACTCTAATCTGGCCTTCCTGTTTTTGAGGCTCACCAATGGTTTACATCTTGTGGTGAACCCTCTGTATTCACTCTGGTGAAGTATTCTCTTGATTGTTGACTTTGACACACACACACCTACCTCCTGGAGAGTGTTCTTGATCTGGACAACTGTTGTGAAGGGTGTTTTCTTCAGCAGGGACCATAGCCCTGTGTTTGACACGAGGACCCCAAAGGATAGTCTATCACTGCAGTGCTGTCTACCAGGGGAGTGTAGAATCTGTTAAGAGTGCTTTTTCTCATTCCCTACTAAATGAGCAGTTAACACTTATAGGGCGTACACACGGTCGGACTTTGTTCGGACATTCCGACAACAAAATCCTAGGATTTTTTCCGACGGATGTTGGCTCAAACTTGTTTTGCCTACACATGGTCGCACAAAGTTGTCGGAATTTCCGATCGACAACCACGCGGTCACGTACACCACGTACGACGAGACTAGAAAAGGCCGGTTCAGAACCAAGCGCGGCACCCTTTGGGCTCCTTTTGCTAATCTCGTGTTAGTAAAAGTTTGGTGAGAGACGATTCGTGCTTTTTCAGACTCGTGGCTTTCAGATCGTTTTCTGCCGTTCAGTTTGCTTGTGGGTTTGTATCTGCTCTTCAGTGCGTGCAGTCAGTTCGTATCAGAGTTTTCTGTGTGATCTTGCCTGCTCGTTGCTGTTTTTCAGGTCGCTCTTCACAGGCCTTGCTGTTCTTCAGTGCATTCTGTTACTTCATTCGGAGCAGCCGGCTTGGTGTTGGGGTCCTGACCTTGACACAAGTCCAGTCCATGAACAGGGTGAGGAGGAGTTCATGGACCAAGAATTGGTTGCTTCAGCGTGACCAGTTCTGTCATATGCCTTTTGATCCGTGAGAATAATCCTGATGATTTCAGGAACTTTCTCAGGATGACGGACCCCGTGTTTCACCGTCTGTTGGCTTCGCTGACCCCCTATATCAGCAGGCAGGATACCTGCATGAGGCAAGCCATCACTCCGGAGCAGAGGTTGGTCGCTACCCTGCGGTATTTGGCCACAGGGAGAAGTCTGCAGGACTTGAAGTTCTCGACAGGCATTTCCCCCCAGGCTCTGGGTATCGTTATCCCAGAGACCTGTTCTGCCATCATACAGGTCCTGCAGAAGGAGTATATGAAGGTAAGATTTTTATCCTTTTATATCCCATTTTATTGTATTGAATGTTTGCTAATATCTTGTATTTCTTTCCTCATTCCCTAATTACCATGATTGTAATATGCTTTGAATGTCCCCTTTGTTCTCATGCATGCTGGATTTTTATGTAATTATTATTTTATGTCCTTCATACATATTTGCCCTTCAATAACCTCTCCAGCATGGTGTCTCCTGCCCTATATTCACCTCATGTAGTCACTTAACAATGTATTTTATCAGCTCTATAGTAGTGCTTTACCCCAAACACCCCCTAAAATGTTTGGAAATTTTATTTTTGATTTAAATTCAGGCAGAGTGCCAGAGGCTTTTTTTTTTGTGGTGTCCCCAAATTTTTTGTAACCCTCCCTCCCCCCCAACTGCTAAGTCAGCTGATCACAATTCTCTATCCTCAATCATCTATCTGCTGACTTTGCCAAACCCATACACACTATACCCACCTCTTTACTGGTCAGATTTATGGATGAATTACCCAAAGCATGTAGTGCAAGGGCCTGCCTGTATACTTTCCAATGGTACTGTTTAAAGTTTTTGTATCCTATTATTATCTTGATAGGTAATAGCAGAATGTTCAAATGTGCTCAAATGTGTACAGTGTGTATTTATATCTTTGTATTCAGACACTTCTTACCTGTCCAGTGGTCTGCCAATAGTGTAACTAAGGAGGGGCTGTTCCAAGTAATACCCATTATTTAGGCATTCATCTCTCAATGAAGTGAAGAGGGTTACCTGTCCAAGAGTCCCCCCCCCCCTATAATGTTAGAAATGGCCCATGAGAGGGGGGGGGAATATGATAGGTGTACCTTTATACTTTGTTGTTGTTAAATTCCCCTTAATAAATGCTATCTGGAGGTTGCCCCATAATGTTTGTGTCTAATCTGCTTGCCATGTTTCTGTGAAAAAATAGTAATGTTTATTGTTTTTTCCTCAACAGTTTCCTTCAACGCCACAGGAATGGCAGACTGTGGCCTCCCACTTTGCCCAGCGGTGGGACTTTCCTAACTGCGGAGGGGCAATTGATGGGAAACACGTCCACATCGTCCCACCACCCAACTCGGGGTCGTACTATTATGATTACAAGGGGTTTAATAGTATAGTGATGTTGGCGGTGGTGTCGGCTAATTACGAGTTCCTGTATGTGGGCGTGGGGAAGAATGGCCGGATGTCCGATGGTGGAGTCATCGCCCAGACGGAGTTCTACAGGTGTCTCCAGAATGGCAGCTTGGACTTGCCACCTCCAGAGGACAATGTTGAAGGTCTCCCATTTGTGTTCGTTGCTGATGAAGCGTTTGCGCTGGGGGACCACCTGATGCGGCCATTCCCGATGAGGACCCTCATCCCGGAACAGAGGGTTTTTAATTACCGGCTGGCCAGAGCCCGAAGAGTGGTGGAGAACACATTTGGAATCCTGGCCAGCCGGTTCCGATTATTTCTGACACCCATCCATATGGCGGAGTATAAACTGAACCATATAATACTGGCGTGCTGTGTTCTCCATAATTTTTTAAGAAAACATTCTGCCAACTATGCTGGCTCAGCTGGGCCTGAGGCCGGAATCCTACATCCAACAACACTGACGGCACTTGAAAGTGGCCGTCCTGGCTTGCCCTCCCTGACTGCCCCTGATGTCCGGTTACGATACCTGGAGTTCTTTGCGGGTAGGGGGGCTATCAATATGCCAGACAATATGTGACACCTTTTTCAAATAAAAAAAAAAAAAAAAGAAATTCTTTGTGGACATTTACTGCTTGTGTTTGTTTTAGCTGACCCTGACAGAAATGTGTGGAGTCCAGAAAATGTCGTGATTGTGTAACCTTATTATACAAAGCACTGTTGGGTGTTATTTCCTAAATGCAAAAACACATTTCACTCCAAGTGCACTGAAACTGCACTTGTAGTGCAAAGTGGATTTGCCCTTAGGAAATAACCCCCATTTTTGCATAAAACAGCAATTACATCACCCCAAAAGTGTTGTAGTGTTGAGACAATAATCCACACATTCTTGAGTAAGCCACTTTTTTTATACCTGCACAATCACATGTGCATTTACCAAAGGACCACAATAAAACAAGTGATTTTGTGGGGTTTAAATTTGCCCCAAAACATCAATGATGTTATTATTTTTTTTAATCACATCGATTTTTTTGCTGGATGTTTTGCAGTTCGGCATTACACCCCATGATCTCCCCGATCAGGATCTGGGCACTTTCAGAAGTAAAGCGTTCTCTATCCCTCACATCACGATCACCTAAAAAGAGATAAAGAACAAAAAAAGGTCTCAAAAATCTGCCACCATCCATCTCTTTTACCTGAGCCTGTGGTCGCAGACACTCACCTGTTGTGGTGCCAATCTCCACCACATCTTCTTCTTCCTCCTGCTCTTCTTCTTGGGTTTGGGGTATTTCACCTTCTTCCATAGGTGGGGGGTCTGTGTTCTCCTGGGATGAGGGGTGTCCTCCGAGTCTTTGCTCCCCTATGTAAAACAAAAATGGTATAATTAGCACACAGATATTTGATGGCAGAACTAGAAATAGGAAACATTGCTTGGAAGTGGGGTACAATTGTCTATTTTAGCCGAGTTCCAAGATGTATTTTTTTCATTGCCCTTTGTCAAGCTGCAATACTTTACCTGTTTAGTACAAGCTTCACAGATGTAGCCCCCCCTATAGTATACACTGGAGCACCTGTGTGCCCCCCCTAATAAAAATGGTGTTCTTGTGTCCCACACTAGTGCCCCAGTGTCCAGATGTGAAAACAGCTGCTCAGTGTACTCTCCTTACACACAATCTAGTTGGCATTTCATTCTAGTAACAAACCCATCTACACAAACAAATATTTGGCATCCAAGTAGGCCCCAAAAAATGTGTGAAAATGCATATGGCCTAAACAATGGTGTTCTAGAGGCCGAAAGAAAAATGTTTGATACGAACGAATAATGGGCCCATGAACATTAAAGTTGCCCTTTTAAACATTACAATTAATAAAAGCATATGGAGCAGCACGAACGTAATAAAGACAGAAAGAATAGGAACACAGCACAACTACTTACTTTTTTGCAGCACTCTCTCCGGATCTTTCGGTACTGCTCTGGCTCTCTCAACTTCAGGTCCGACCACCGCTTCCTGAGCTGATCTTTAGATCTTCGTACCCCGAAATTCCTGTGAAGGCTTTTGATCACTTAAGCAATGATTTTTGCCCTTTGGATGTTGGGGTGTGGGTAAGGCCCATATTTTCCATCATAGTCGG
Organism: Lithobates clamitans; assembly: GCA_037952925.1. NCBI lineage: Eukaryota > Metazoa > Chordata > Amphibia > Anura > Ranidae > Lithobates > Lithobates clamitans. The sequence continues at coordinate 9,269,090 of JBBGZY010000014.1, forward strand.
ACTTCCTCATGATGTCGACCATCTCCAACATCTCCCCAAAGGACATATTTGTGGCCTTAAAACGTCTCCTTCTGGATCGGGACGTGCCTGGATCCGGGCTTTCCTCCTCCTCCTCCTCGTTGCTATAATTAGCACACACCTGCTCTAAATCTGCCATCATGCTCTTCACCCACTGCGCCGAACGAAAAGGGGCGGGGAATAGACTAGAAAGAACGTCAGGGGCGGGTGGAGTTGCACGCATGCGCAGTGTGTATAAAGCGTAACACGCGTGCGTATTACGTACGATCTGTGAGCGGAGGAAGGAGCATTGGACGCGCCGATCGTAAGAACGAAGGTAAGAGACAAACTTGTGCCTATACTGCTTCTAGATTGAGGCCTATATTGTAACAAGATTAGGAGAGTTTTGTCTGACATTAGGCTTTGTCTTGTGTTGTGTCTTGCAGTGAACATGGATATGCTACTCAAAGATAATGACTTCATGTCAGTATTCTTAGAGATGCTAAGGGAGCTGCCCTGTCTGTGGGAGATTAACCACCCCCATTTCAAGAACCAAGCAAAGAGGAAGGCAGCACTGGAGCAATTGTGTGAAATTGTGAAGCAGGTGATCCCCACGGCAGACATCACTTATTTAAAGATCTTCATTGGTGGCCTGAGGAGCACATATCTAAGGGAGCGCAAGAAAGTCCTGGATTCACAGAGATCCGGAGCAGCAGATGACATCTATGTCCCCAGGATGTTGTACTACGACAGGCTGCACTTTCTGGCAGGCCAGACTGAACCCAGGCCATCCCTCTCCAGTCTTCCTTCCACGCTTCCTTCCCCCCCGGCTGAGGCTTCTGACGCCCAACCTGGGCCTTCCAGGCCGCATGTGGAGGAGCCCAGATTGAGCCAGGTATAGCATTCCTGTAAATATTTCTGCTTGTCCAATCAATGATGTTAACTAGATGTTAGTTGGGAGTAGTAATTTAGGATTGTGATTGATGAAGCAAAAACTAAAACCATGTCCCTTTTTCATACACAGGGAAGTCTCTCAGCCAGGAGGTGGCCGGGCCGAGCCGGCTGGCTGATCTGCAGGTCCCTCCACCCCCCCTGAAAAGAGAAAGTGGCAGTAGGAGGAGTACCCTAGAGGAGGCTGCTATAGGATTCTTTTGGAGGGCTACAGAGGTCCTGGGAGCACCCCACACCATGGAGAACATTGCTGCCTTCATAGCATATAAAATGCAGAGGATGGAGGAGGGCCAAAAAGTCATGTGTGAGGCTCTCATATCCGAGGCTCTGGAGAAAGGTATGAGGGGCCAAATTGCACCTCAGACACACCTTCGCGTTGGTCCTCCTCCTCCTTCTGCAGGTCCTCCTCCTCCCTCTCCTCCAGGTCCCCCCAGTCCTCCTCCAGGTCCCCCCAGTCCTCCTCCAGGTCCTACTCCTCCTCCTGCCACATCTCCAACTGCACAGCCACAGCCCGGAAGGAAGCGTGGAAGGAAGACCAGACAGTGATTGCCCTGGATCCAGTCTGGTCGGCCAAAAAATGCAGCCTCTTGTGGTACCACAGCCTGGGAACATAGATGTCCTCTGCTGCTTTCCAGATCTCTGCGAATTCCGGACCAGACTGCCCTCCCTTACATATGGACTCCTCAGGCCACCAATTTTGATGTTGAAGAATTGATGTCTGCCGTGGGGGTCCCAGGCTTCGCTAATTTCTCCTGTTGATCCAGTGTTGCCTTCCTCTTTGTTTGGTTCTGATCCCTTAATAAAGGATTTTTGTTTTGAATTATACTCTCCTATGTGTTTCACTTCAAAAATGACAGTTTGAGGATTCAGGTACATTTCAAATATACAATGTGAAATGAACAAGGGTCACCAACACCAAACAATCTCCTTGAGATTAAATAATAAAAGATATAAATGGTGTTGGGGTAACTTGACACACAAAACACACACAAAAATATTCTGGAGTAAAAATAACATTGAACAAAGATCAGCCTTGGAAAAAATCCAAACATTAAAGAAAAAAAAAGGCTGAAAATACAAAAAAAAAAAAAAAGTCAGATGTGACAACTAATAACAATATATTCAGGGAATCCCACTAAAAAAACACAAATAAAAGTTTGTAAGAAGTGTGTGTGAATATGAGCAGCAAAACTACTTAATTCTTGTCACATTATAAAGAAGAAGAGAGTGCGCTGTATTAAACCATTTTGAACATTGCAGCGTGACGAAAGTGCTCTATCCATTGCGAACGCTAAGTTTACCAGAACGAGCTGTCCCGTCTCGGAATTTCTTCTGAGCATGCGTGGCACTTTGTGCGTCGGAACAGGCCACACACGGTCGGAATTGACGCGATCGGATTTTGTTGTCGGAAAATTTTATCTCCTGCTCTCCAACTTTGTGTGTCGGAAAATGTCCGATGGCGCCCACACACGGTCGGAATTTCCGACAACACGCTCCGATCGGACATTTTCCATCGGAAAATCCGACCGTGTGTACGGGGCATTACAGTATGGGCACAGCCCCACTGCAAGAAAGGACTTTTTACTTTCCCAAAGTTCGGCTTTGGTTGGAATTGGGCTTTAACCCTATGCTGACATAATGTCCGTAATGGATGGTCTTGAGACTCTTCCTGACTCAAATTGCTGAAGCCACTGCATCAACATGGGGGCCAGGAAACTGGCATTTTCAAAAGTGGCAGCCTTTGTTGTTTTCCAGCACATCTATTTTTTTTTTTTTTTTCCCCACTTCAGCCCCGGAAGATTTTACCCCCTTCCTGACCAGAGCACTTTTTACAATTTTTTGGCACTGCGTCGCTTTAACTGACAATTGTGTGGTCATGCAATGCTGTGCACAAACGAAATTTGCGTTCCCCCCCCCCCCCCCACAAATAGAGCTTTCTTTTGGTGGTATATGATCACCTCTGCTGTTTTTTATTTTTTGTGCTATAAACAAAAAATTGAGCGACAATTTTGGGGAAAAAAAAAACTTTTTTACTTTTTTTTTTTTTTAATTTTTTTTACTTTTTTTGCTATAATAAATATCCCCCAAATTAAAAAAAAAAAAAAAATTCTTCATCGGTTTAGGTCAATATGTATTCTTCTACATATTTTTGGTAAAAAAATCGCAATAAGCATATATTGATTGGTTTGCACAAAAGTTATAGTCTACTAACTGAGAAAGATTTATGACGTGTGCTGTGGGTTTTTTCTAATTTTTATTTTAACATTGCGGCGGACAGATCAGACACTTTCGACACTTTGTAGGAACTCACAATCTGTCTCCTCTCCTGACATTACAGGGATTTGTGTGTGTGTAAAAATCCCCATGCTGGCTCTCGTGCACGTGATCACGCCTGCCAGTCACGCACATCGAGTTAGCCATGCACATCGGGTTCCCCCCGCTATGCAGCGGGTGCGTGCCTCCAGCGGCTCTCCTGGGCAAAGATAGATATATAATTTCGCCCAGGAGAGCCATTCTGCCGCAGTATATCTGCGTGAGCCCGTCGGGAACCGGTTAACCACCAGTGCCTACAGTTCCAAAGCCTTGTCAAACCCCCTATTTGGATGAAGAAGCACTTCTCTTCCATGAACAGTCAAGCTCTTTCTCAGAACAGGGACTAGTCAAGAACAGTGAAAATAAATGGATGGACAGCATCAAAAGCAGCCAGATGTTTTAGTGTTCATTGTATAGCTATGTGTATCAAGTCTGACGGCTCGGCAGGCACGAAGAACGCACACCAGCTGCCCAGTCTGTTGACTTTGTGTTCAGAATCTAAGAAAATCAGTTTAGAAGGGTTTTTAAATTTAATGTTCTGTATTTGACATCACGACTCCTTACATACAGTTTTTGAAGCAAATTTTTTTTTGTTTTTGTTTTTTAACCTTTTGCCAGTAATTGCACTTCCTGTGTGTTATGCTGACTGCTTTGAGCATAAATAAATTAGAAAACTATGCAGTCAGGCATAATGTCAAACCTACTGAAAAATAGATTATGGGGGTTTACATCCATTTTAAGAAGATGTTCTAATATCCCTTTTTTATAGGTTCACATGGCCATCAGGATGTTTAGGAGGTGCAGACTGCAAAGAAAAACTTTGAGCTATCGCTTAGAGCTCGTGGTCATGTACAGTTTGCGGTGCAAATATGCTGTAGTGCCAGGGTGTCAAACTCCATTTCATTGTGGGCCACATCGGCAGTATGGTTTCCCCCACAGGGCTGGTTGTGTGCTACGTATGGAGTGCGGAGGTCTGAGGTGCACTGTATAGAGTGCAGGGTTTAGGGGGGGCACTTTTATTCAAAGTGCGGCATTCAGGGGTGCGCTGTGTGCAGAGGGCAGGGGTGCACTGTATATAGAGTGCCACTTCTTTCCACCTCTCTGAAATACTGCAAGGGCCACATGATATGGCCTGGCGGGTTTAATTTTGGCCCACGTGTTTTTTTTTTTTTTTTTTTTTTGTTTTTTTTTGCCATACGTGCTGTCATGTAAAATTTCCAGCATTTTTCCATGCCCAGGGAGCCACAGCGAGCCATAGAACTGAATGACTGACTGTACCTGTATGCCAGTAAATGCCAATGCTTTTTTCCTCATTTGCATGCACATATAATGTATTCCTCAAATCCAGAGCCTTTGCATTAGGGGAATACATTAGACCTACGTGCATGTAAAACCGATGCAAAAAAGTATTTGCGTTTTTACCTCAGTGAGGCTTCATACAGCCATAGACCATCCATGTGCTACCCAAAGTGGAGGCTGCTGGAAAGTAGGTTTTTTTTTATGATCTACTCTCCTTATACTGTGTATAAGAGCAAAATGGCAAAGTTCAAAGCCCATGGTGCCACGTAGAAAATAAGTCTACCTGGGTACCTGCAAGCACTATCCAACATGGCTCCCTGACTTAAGAGTAACTCCACGTTTTGTTGGGATAAAAATATTCCCCTTTGGGTGATCAATGTACATTGTAACAAAGTATTCTAAATGAATAAAATAGTGGTGCTATGAATAAGATATCCTAAAGTAGTGATGCCTACTAGTATATACCATCAACCTAAAGTGCTAGTATTAAACAATGGGCTACTCGTGATAATTCAAATATTTCTTTTTTTCGTCTTACCTTTTCCCTATGGAGCTAATTTACACCAATGAATTTGCAGTTGTCATGTGGGGGGATGTGCATCACATCCTTATATTATATGCTGCGATTGTATGGTGTTTCATCATTCTTAACTGCATGCTACCATAAAGGATATGTTTTACTAGTATTAATTACCACTGGCTAGGTGTTCATATCTGCTGCCTGTGCTGTATATGCCATGGGAACGGTGCATTGCACTCACGGGGACACGGGATGCGCGCAGGCGCTCTAGCATCACCTTCACCAGGAGTCTCTTATAATGTAGATTACGTTTGCCAGTGCGCGCAGGCGCTCTTAACACCACTTCCGCCAGGAGTCTGTGCGTTGTGGATTGCGCTTGCCAGTCCCCTGTGCGGGGAATATAAGGGAGGGGTTGCCGTACCGTACAGCCAATCCTATGAAGAAGTCGATATGACGAAACATGTCGGAGGCGTGGCTGTAGGGCAACCCAGCAACAGCATATGACACACTGTGATCTGTTGTGGCCAGCTGATATTTCCTCGTAGCGCTGTGGATCCAGCGAGGGAAGGGGTGAGAGTTCTCAGGCTGCATCCTGGGTCCGCCGTGACCATTAGTGCATTGTTCTTGTCAATCACAAGGTGTGTCTTGTATATGCTGTTTACATTTTTTAGGAATGTGAGTACAATGTTAGAAGGTTTCACTTTTTTTACTTAATAAATGTTTTTTAAACGTTATCACACCATTGGAGGCATTATTTTTCTTACATGGTGACACATCTTTGCCTACTGAGAGGCGCTGCTAAGTAGAGCTTCAGTTGCTGTGGATCCAGCTCCATCCAGCCTGAGTGACCCCCTGGAGGGATGGTTATAATGCTTACATGCCGCGCATGAGAATGCAAGGCATATGTATTTGGTGAGTGCGGCTCCATTAGAGTGGAACACAATCGCGATCGGTGTGGTGGAGGAGATTTTTATATGGCAGAGGAAGATCACAATTTTTGATTCACTTATTCAACACAGTTTCTTTGCTTGGACTTTATGTAACGGTTTTATTCCAACACTGCACGGACTGTTTATGGGTAATTATGGAAGTTTTTCATTCACAGTTTTCATTATTTCATTATTATTTGAATTATCACGAGTAGCCTATTGTTTAATACTAACACTTTAGGTTGATGGTATATACTAGTAGGCATCACTACTTTTATGATTTATTAATACTTTAAGATATCTTATTCATAGCGCCACTATTTTATTCATTTAGAATACTTTGTTACAGCTTTTTCTTTTTAAGTTGGCAGCTAAAATCACCTTACATTTTATGCCATAGCGCAGTGGTGGGTTATCAAGCTTTTTGCGCGATATTTGATCACGTATTATGATCAATGTACATTGAAGGGATTTAGGCTGGGTTCATACTATTGCGAATTGGATGCCGGTTTCCCCGCATCCAATTCGCATGTCAGGAGATTGTGACCGACGCTCAATGGAGCCGGTTCACACATCTCTGGGACGGCTGCGGAGTGAATTGCACAGAGGTCCTGTGCATCTTCTGGTCCGTTTCAGGTCCAATATTAGCCATTCGGACCTGAAACGGTGAACAGAGATGCGCTGGACCCCTGCTGTGAGCCGATCCGCACGGCAGTGTGAACCCAGCCTTAAACTTTGGTACAGATTTCTACCTTTTTTTATTATTCTGAAGAAATAGCTGTTAGCACATAGACAAAGTAAATCTATATGGGAGTGGTTTTATAATTCTCAATTATATTATTATTTTTTTCCTTTTTGGGAGTATCTCGCCAAAATTAAATTTTTGTTGCAGAGGATGCCCAAAATCTGGCTTGTCTCAGTGAAGACTTTTGGGAAAATCAATGAGACAATCGCACAAGCAGGAAATTCCAGGTTGCCAAATTGCATTTTGTTTTACAGAGAATTACAGCACTGCAGATTAAAAAGGAAAGGTATTTTTTTAATAACATTCAATTACAGTGGGCTCCTTTAACAGAACCAGATCGCATGCTGTATTTGGGTGTTTTCCCAAATACCGCATGTATCTTGAAAATGTCAGTTCACTATTGTTATGCGGTATTTTACAGCATAAAGCAAAAATGCTTAGTAAGTACCGGATAAAACAGGAGTGAAAGTCAATTCATAAAGGGAGAATAAAAAGAATGCATGTGGTAAACAAGTAGGTCCCCGCTGGCTCCCCCCCTCTTTCCCAACCTGCCTGGCTGCATAATCAGTTAAGAGTCTGGTATTGATTCTGAGGGGGACCCCATGCCATTTTTGAAAAAAAGAATTGGTGTGGGGTTTCCCCTTAAAACCCACACTAGACCCAGGATGATTGGGGAGGGGGAAACTCCATGCTGTGTGTTTTTTTTGTTTTTTTGTGTTTTTTTTTTTTCCTTTTAAAGCGGATGTCCGCCCGTTTTTTAGAAAAAAAAAAAAAAAAAAAGTCAGCAACTGCAAACACTGTAGCTGCTGACTTTTAATAAGGGCACTTAGCTGTCCAGCGAGCCCACGATGTCGCCTCCCCCCCCCCCCCGAGCCCGATCCGTCCATCGGATCGGATGCCGGCGCCAACATCCTAACTAAGGGAAACACAGTAGAGCCTTGCGGCTTCACTGCTCGTTTCCTTCTGCGCATGCGCGAGTCACGCGGCACTTTGTGAATGGCCCTGTTGTTTTCTGGGACACACACATGTCCCAGAATACAACGGGGCAACTCACCGAAGAGGAGGAAATGACAGAACAGCGCCGCGGAATAGGAAGAGGCAGATTAGGAACACTGCCTAGCAACGGGTTTCTGGTAAGTAAAAACATTTTTTTTTTTTTTTTTTTTTTGTATAATTTTTAATGTCATTTTTTTTTTTTTATTTTAGGGGGGACCTCTGCTTTAATTTTTCATTGCCAGCTTTTTTTTTTTTTTTTTTTAAACATTCATCAGCTGACAGTTGTTGACTCCCTTTTTAAAGGGTAAGGCAACTCTAATTCACCTAAACCCTGGTCTCCTATCTTGTAATATTTGGATAGAGTGCTCCCTTTTAAGTCCCGACATTTGACAGCTCTGTTAAGACTAGGATTGTTGGACAGTCTGATACTTTTAGGTAATGTTGCCTTCTCTATTTTTGCTTCCCTTTATTCAAATAGATTTCATAACTGGAACCGTTTCACGCACAAAGAAATCTAACATCCTTGTATAGAGCTTTAGACCTGCATGCTAATATTTCCTCCCAGACTATATTACCATACTGACGCTTCTGGCCTGTTCTCCCAACCGGCCTTTGTGAAGCCTCATGTATTATTTATTTTCCAGTAGTTGTAGTTCTGCCTTGCTCCGTGTTTGTATGATTATGCATACATAAACAATGTACAGTAATAGTATGATCAGAAAATGTCTGAAGTCTTCCTTTCTGATTACCATATAGTAGTGCTAATATGATGTAACTGTCAGCTAACTACATTGTGTGAAAGTCTTACTCATTTAGTGTTTTTTTTTTTTTTTTTTCTTTTTTTTTTTTTTACGTTTCAGAAGAATAAAAATGCAGAAATTGTATGTGCAAATGAATTCTCCTCTTACCACCGTTCTACTGTTATAAAACATTTAGTAATGCTTTTGGGTTTAATATCTACAGAAGCAAGTATTGGTCCCTCTGCATTTTCCACAAAGAACCTCAATTGACCATGAAATAAGTTGAAAACTGTGTAAAAAGTAAATGGAAATGGCATGGACTTGATTTTTGGTAGCCCTTGGAATTTAAAGGGGAATTCCACTTTTGTTAAAAAAAAAATGGCATATCTAATTGTTACACAACCCATTTTTTTGTAATTTTTAATGTTATTAGAAGTATGTCCAAAGCTCTTTTAGCTATACTTTCTTCTGTGGGTCACAGGAGTTTACTTATCTCTGCACTCTTGTGAATCAGATCCAGCCAACAGCAGGCTAAAGTCTGCTGTCGGTTGACGCCATCGAGCTAATGCAGGCTCTGCAGGGACCCCGACAATGTCAGGATCTGCCCAGAAGCCTGAACAGCAGTTGGCTCAGACTCTGTGTGGGGCTGAGAGCTTGAGCCAGCCTCTCCTGCCTGGCGCTCCACTAAACACTGGAGGGCAGGGGCGTTGCTAGGTCTACAAAAGATCTGGGGCTAGAGCCCATAGCAGCGTAGTAAAGAAAGTCATACGCTTGGGCGGGCATACACATGTATATACAGTAATATACGTGTGGGTATATATCCCCAGAGAGCCCCCCACTTACATCAGGGTCCCCAGAGATCCTCCCCCTTCCATCAGGGTACCCAGAGGACCCCCCCCCCACTTACATCAGGGTTCCCAGAGAGGTCCCTAGAGAGCCTCCCCCTTAAATCTGGGTCCCTAGAGAGCCTAGGCCTTAAAATCAGGGTCCCCAGAGAGCCTCCCCTCGGGCACCCCTGAAGAGACTCATGGCTATTGGCCTCAGATTCGGGGCTATAGCCCCAAAAGCCACCCCCTAGCAACGCCCCTGCTGGAGGGGCAAAGCAAAGGGTGACGATTGATATTCACCGGCTCTCTGCTCAATGAAGACTGAGAACTTAGCAATTAGTGGTCATGTGATCGCTCAGTTCTTCGCCTTTGGTGTGTGTGTTTTGGGGGGCAGCATCAGATCAATGCTGCAGCCATATATATACGTGAGTTTTTTTTTTTTTTTTTTTTTTTCCCCCAATCCCACACAAAAATGTTCATTTTCTCTTGAATCTGAAGCTGCTGTGGTTTTTCTGAAACTGTCAGAAAATTCAATTCAATTTAGCATCCTGGAGGCTTCTGCACACAGTTTGTGTAGAGCACACCCTCTAGAAAGTTATTTCCTGCTTGTGTGATTGGCTCACGGACTTTCTCAGATGTCTGTCCTAAGATATAAATAATATTTTAGGCATCCTCTGCAATGGAAATGTTTTTTTTTTTTTTTTTTTGAGATTTCTCAAGGGTTAAATACTTCTAAATTGATGCAGACCCTGCCACTTTCCTGGTTAGAACACAGTGCACCAGGTTGCTATAATGAACCAGACCCTCATTTGGTAATCAGTCTTGACATGGTGGAACAAACCGCTTTTTCTTAAGGTAGTAATCTGCTATAAAGTTTAATCTTTGCAATGTACATATCTCACCTAGAGGGGGCGTTTCTTTTTTTCTCAACAAAAGCAGAGTTATACTTTTAAGATGTTACATTTCAGTGATCTCACAAGCACACTATTCTCTTTAGTAGCACAGTTGGCTTTGATCTCTTACTCTGAAGCACACACTGTTTACAAAAAAAGACATTTTGCAAAAAAGTTAATAATTTGTTAGAAAAGGGGAGTTAAGGTCTGCTTTAAAGTATATCTGAAAGGAAATTTTTTTTTATAGTTTGGATAGAGTGGAGAGGGATTAGAACACCTGTGAGGTTTTTATTGCTGTCTGTGTCCCCATTAGGGAGATTCACCCTCTCTATTTATCATGTTTGCTATTATCATTGAAAGTAAAAGAAAATCCCAAATTTTGGGTTGTCCCCAGAAAAGTAATAGAGGTGAAATCTTCCAATGGGGACACTAGTTTTGGTGACCTGGGGGTCCCCAAAGAATTCTTCTAATTTTCAGGGATTTCCTCTCACTCCCTCTTTGGTTATGGGTCAGGAAGTGAAGGGAAATCTCCGCAATGGGACACAAATGGCAAAAAAATAAAAATCTGACGGGTTATTATAACCCATACTCTATCCAAAAAAAGTTTTGCCTACAGTTCTTCTTAAGGTCCCTTTCACACGGGCTTTCCGATCAGGTCCGTCTGTCAGTTTTTCAGGCAGACCTGATCGGACACACCATTCACCTCTATGGAGCGATGGATGTCAGCTGTGACATTAAGACCCTATTTTTCCTTCTGTCTGGAGGATGGGTTTGGATGAAAACGTACAGGCGGTCCGTTTTCATCCAATCTCTCTAGAGAGGAGAGCGGGGCTCTGACAGGTCCGTCTCTGCACAGTGAGTGGAGACAGACCTGTCATCCGCCTGCTCAGTGGGGATCAGCGAATCGATCTCCCGCTGAGCAAAGCGGAGTCCGTCGGGCAGACCGCCCGTGTGAAAGAGCCCTTTATGTCCGATGTAGGTAAAAAAACAGATAATGTGAACCTATCCTAGCCTAAAAAATGCCTAATACTTTGAAATTTATCATTGAGTAGCTCCCTGGATCCCAAGTCCTGTCGTAGCCCTGCATCTGATCCTGCAGCTTCTCTATAAGCCAAAAATAAAGTGACCATGTCATGAATCTGAAAGTCCAAATAAAAACTGTCTGCGTTATCACAAAATTAACAGTAGCCTGTGTAATATATAGGTGACATATATTATTACAGTACAGTATATCTGTGGAAGTTGATGGTAGGACCCACAAGCCAGTCACGGTCAGTAGAAGGAACCACTGAGTGCATGAGGGACACAGTAGACTAGATCGACACTCCTGAAAGCATCAGCTTCTACACTGACTTCAACCTCCACATCCTTCTAATTGGTGTTGGCAGCTAGGCAAGCCAGAGAGGTGAATATTAACTTTCTTCTTTACTGGGGCAGGTTCTCTTTAGATTTTCAGATTTCTGGCGGGGTTGCTTTAAAATGGAACTTAACTTCAAAATACTTAATTCCTTTACAAAGATCAGACACCAATGAGGTCCCTTGCCAGCATCTTCTCCCTGGGTGCCAATCGTTGTCCAACTTGATTGGCTGGTGTGGGATGACATGATGTCCGTGCATGCAGTCATCCCAGCACAAAGGCACTATGCCGGAATGTAAACTGAGCTGGAGATGTGCAATTCAGTATACATGCTACCAAAGATTGTAATAAGGCAAGTAGGTTTGTTTTATTGCAGAAGAGATCTTGCGTTAAGTTAATATTATTGTGGTTTCCCTGCAGCCGCATTTGCCGGGGGTCCTGTAGCTACGTAAAACCTAGGGAAAAGGTCCCTCCAAAATCGTAGCCACAGGGAAACTGCAGTGTGTGGGCAGAGCGTTGGGGTGCCATTAAGAATTGATGGCACTCTCGCACATCTACCAGCATGTTTTTTGCTGTGGGAATGCATGTTATTTACTCAGTCCCACACCGGCGGATGTGGGAACCTAGCCTGCATGTCTATTCTGCAACAGTGTCCACCAGTCCCAGCTTTTTCTTTTATAAACTATAGTTCCACTTTAAGTCCCAGCCCTGCAGGGTTGCTCCTGTCATTCAGCTGTCAAAGGCTGCAGCTTTGGAGGCTCTGGTATTTGACAGCTGAATAACAAAAGGCAGGTCTTTCTTCGGTGGGGGAAGCTGGGACTGATCCCAATTTTTGGAAGAAGCCACTGTGTGTGCGTGCGTGCGTGTGTGTGTGTGTGTGTGTGTAGATTAACTTTCAAACCGAATGCATACAAGACCTGAAAGAAGATTTAGTAATATCAATTAATTATGCATGAATGATGTTATTCTTGAAGCTTTAAAGTATGATGCGGCATTTCTTCTCCTTAAAATAGATTTTATAGCTCTTCTGTCTTTGCAATGATCTGTGAAACCAAAAAGGATTTTATGAGAAGGAGAATGTGCAAAGGTATTTTCCAAGTAAACTGACCTTGGGACACTTTCTACTATCAATTTATGAGCAATATCATATTGGTATAGAGTACCTAATCAATAATGTATTGCACTGGAATTTCTAGTATAGCTGAATTGCATGCATAAATATACCTCAATAAGGTGGGAAGGGAAATGTAGAAATAATTTAACACACTAGTGTCTACCCAAAGCTGAATTGTAGTCAAAGAGCTTCCTACAATGATATTCTATTATAAGATGAGGGTCGGGAATTGGGAATAACAGGTCACAGGTCTATTAATAAAAGTATTGTGACACCTACCTTTACATGCACATGAACTTTAATGGCACCCCAGTCTTAGTCCGTAGGGTTCAATATTGAGTTGGCCCACCCTTTGCAGCTATAACAGCCTCAACTCTTCTGGGAAGACTTTCCACAAGGTTTAGGAGTGTGTCTATGGGAATGTTTTCCAGAAAAATGTTTTGTTATGCTGGCGCCTAAGGAGTTTCCTTTACTGTAACTAAAGGGCCAACCCCTGAAAAACAACCCCACACCATAATCCCCCCTCTACCAAATGATTTGGACCAGTGCACGAAGCAATCTTTCGCTTTCTCGTATTCGCTTTCTCGTATTCGCTTTCTCGTATTCGCTTTCTCGTATTCGCTTTCTCGTATTCGCTTTCTCGTATTCGCTTTCTTTCGCTTTCTTTCTCGTATGCACACTAGGGCTGGAATCGATTATGAAAATGGTTTTCAACTATTTTCATGATCGATTAATTGGCCTGCACACAGAATGCATGATTTGTTTACATATCAGGAAATGCAGTGCAGCATACATACAGCTCAGTACACCATCCATACATGTTAGTAAGTGCCTGAGAAATTGTGAATGTGTGAGGAGCAATGCCTCATGGGACATGTAGTCCTGGGCATGAAGTGAGTGGTTCTAAAGTCAGAAGTTTTTTAACCTTGCTATTGGGGCACTCTGAAAGCAGGAGGAGCCAGAAGCGTCGGTGGGGGGACCCCAGAAGAGGAGAATCGGGGCTGCTCTGTGCAAAACCATTGCACAGAGCAGGTAAGTATGACATGTTTGCTTAAAAAATAAATAAATAAATACTTTGCGGTGAAGATCAGCATATGAACCTAGAGAAGGTGGAGGCTGATAGACTGGAGGTAATAGAAGGAATTACTATTACGTCTAAAGTAAACTTTTACCAGTTATTGTGCATTATATTTAAAATGATTTATATCCATGAAAAAACAAAGTCTCAGCTTTTAGTACTACTTTAATATAAAAGATTTATATCTCCCTTCCACCCTTCATATAGCTTCATGTCTGATTCCTAGTTAAAATGCCCATATATCCTACTTCTGGGTGGGTATGCATGTATGTTTTTTGATCTAATGAAGGGCTCACGTAAGCTTGTGAGCCTGAAATGAAAATCTTCAAACATCTGATTGTGTAACTTCTTAATAATGATCATCTATCCTATCTATCCTATCTCCGTTGTGCTCATAAGTTTACATACCCTTGGCCATTTTTCAGAGACTATGAATGATAACACAAAAATATTTCTTTCACTCATGGTTAGTGTTTAGCTGAAGCCATCTATTATCAACTGTGTTTACTCTTTTAAAATCATAATCGCAACAGAAACTACCCTAATCAAAAGTTTACATACCCTGGTGATTTTGGCCTGATAACATGCACCCAAGTTGATACAAAGAGGTTTGAATGGCTATTAAAGGTAACAATCCTCACATGTGATCTGTTTGCTTGTAATTTGTGTGTGTGTGTGTGTGTGTGTGTGTGTGTGTGTGTGTGTGTATATATATATATATGTATATAAAAGATCAATGAGTTTCTGGACTCCTGACAGACCCTTGCATCTTTCATCCAGTACTGCACCGACATTTCTGGATTCTGAGTCATGGGGAACGCAAAAGAAATGTCAAAGGATCTGAGGGAAAAGGTAGTTGAATTGTAATAAAACAGGAAAGGGATATAAAAAGATATACAAGGAATTGAGAATGCCAATCAGCAGTATTCAAACTCTAATCAAGAAGTGGAAAATGAGGGGTTCTGTTGAAACCAAACCACGGTCAGGTAAACCAACTAAACTTTCAGCCACAACTGCCAGGAAAATTTGTTTGGGATTCAAAGAAAAACCCACAAATATCTTCAAGTGAAATACAGGATTCTCTGAAAACATGTGGTGTGGATGTTTCACGATGCACAATAAGGAGGCACTTGAAGAAAGAAGGCCTGCCACAAAGTATCATGCTTGCAATACCACAAACAGCACAGAGACAAGCCTCAAACCTGGCACAAAGTAATTTGAGTGATGAGACCAAAATTGAGCTTTTTGGCCACAACCATAGACACTACTTTTAGAGAGGAGTCAACAAGGCCTATGATGAAAGGTACACCATTCCTACTGCGAAACACAGAGGTGGATCGCTGATGTTTTGGGGATGTGTGAGCTACAAAGGCACAGGAAATTTGGTCAAAATTGATGGCAAGATGAATGCAGTACGTTATAAAAAAAAAAAAATAAAAAAAAATACTGGAGGAACATTTGCAATCATCAGCCAGGAAGCTCTGCATGGGACGTACTTGGACATTCCAACATGACAATGAAGACAATGATCCAAAACACAAGGCCAAGTCGACCTGTCATTGGCTACAGCAAAATAAAGTGAAGGTTCTGGAGTGGCCATCTCAGTCTCCTGACCTCAATATCATTGAGCCACTCTGGGGAGATCTCAAACGTGCAGTTCATGCGAGATGGCCCAATAATTTACAAGAACTGGAGGCTTTTTTTGCCAAGAGGAATGAGCAGCTTTACCATCTGAGACGATAAAGAACCTCATCCACAAATACCACAAAAGACTTCAAGCTGTCATTGATGTTAAAGGGGGCAATACACGGTATTAAGGACTGGGGTATGTAAACTTTTTTGATCAGTGTCATTTGGGTAGTTTCTGTTGTGATTATGATTTAAAAAGAGTAAACTCAGTTGATTTGATAATAAATGGCTTCAGCCAAACACTAACCATGAGTGAAAAAAGTTTGTGTTTATCATTCATATTCTCTGAAAAATGGCCAAGAAAGCATAATTTCTGCCATGGTATATAAACTTTTGAGCACAACTGTATATATATTATTACTTTTACAGTATAAATGAACCCTTTATAGTAGCGATTATCTGCTCGTTTGTGTACTATAAAAGGGCTAATTTTATTTTTTTTTAACCTCCATTATGACAGGTGAAACAAAAAAACTACTGCTGCTGCTACTAAACGTCTTTGGCCTGTTTCCCACCTATGCATTTTTGGTGCTTTTTTGCAGAAATGCACTACAGTTCATTTAACATGGTTTCCTATGAGACACGTTCACATCTATGCATTTTTTTAGCCACTCTGTGTTTTGGAAAGGGTCAAGGACTTTTTAAATTCAAACCGGTGCTTTTTTTTTTTTTTTTTTGGTTCAATAGAGAAGCTGCAGAAAAGCATGTAGTGTGATTTCTGCAGCAATTTGGGTTTTTTTTAATCTGCCCAACAACAAATTGGCCAAAAAAAGTATTACAAATGCAAAACGCAAATCGCAGCAAAATCACGCATACAAAAAGCAATGTAGAAACAGATCATAAGCAAACTGCATAGGTGTGAACCGAGCCTTATGCTGGCCATACGTGTATTGATTTTCGGACAAGAATATTCATACAAAAAATCTTTGTACACTTGCTGAATGTTAGGCCCCTTTCACACTGGGGTGGTTTGCAGGCGTTATTGCGCTAAAAATACCGCCTGCAAACCGCCCCTAAACAGCCTCCGCTGTTTGTTCAGTGTGAAAGCCCGAGGGCTTTCACACTGAAGCGGTGCGCTGGCAGGACGGTAAAAAAAGTCCTGCGAGCCGCATCTTTGGAGCGGTGTGTTCACCGCTCCTTCACCGCTCCTGCCCATTGAAATCAATGGGACAGCGCGGCTATACCGCGGCTATAGCCACGCTGTACAAGCGGGTTTAACCCTTTTTCGGCCGCCAGCGGGGGTTAAAACCGCACCGCTAGCTGCCGAATACAGCCGCAAAAACGACGGTAAAACAGCGCTAAAAATAGCACTGTTTTACCGCCGACACCCCCACCGCCCCAGTGTGAAAGGGGCCTAAGAATGCAATTTGAACATTTCACTTGCTTTTTAACATTCAGTTTTAAAATGGATGTAATTTCTGAACAAAAACCACATACACTGTCTAAAAAAATTTCTTTGACTAAGAAGGTTTTTTTATTCTGCTTCTTCGAATTTTCCCATCACTGTGTTAGAAAAGAATGTCGACTTGACCCCACTAACGATTAGAAAATTGAGTGAACGTTCTTAAAATTACACTTGTACAGTATATCTCATCTGTCTGTTCTTCTCAGAGTGGATTAGAGATTTTGCTTTCTAACCATATAGGTGGTTATTTAGATTTGCAATTGCATATAGATATTTAAGAATAAATTGCCTTTTTATTTTTTATTTTTTTTTAAGGTTATTATCTGATTTAATCGAGACACTAATTGGCCAACTAATCGATTGATGAAAATAATCGTTAGTTGCAGTCCTAGACTGCAAACCCTTAAACTAATACTTTGTGTTGAGGCACTTTTGACTTTATTACAGCACTCAGTCTTTTTGGGTATGAGTCTATCAGCATGGCACATCTTGATTAGACAATCTTTGGACACTCTCTCTTTTTTTTTGTTTTTTTTTTTTTGCAAAAACACTCCAAATCTGTCAGATTGCGAGGGCATCTTCTGTGCACCGCCCTCTTCAGATCACCCCACTGATTTTCAATAGGATTCAGGTCTGGGCTCTGGCTGGGCCATTCCAAATCTGCGGGTGAAGCCATTCCTTGATTTGGATGTGGTGTTTGGGTCGTTGTCCTGCTGAAAGATGAAGTTCCTCTTTATGTTTAGCTTTCCAGCAGAAGCCTGAAGGCCTTGTGCCAATTTATTACTGGTATTTGGAACTATACCTCGACTAAGGCCCCTGTTCCAGCTAAAGAAAAAACGTCCCAAAGCATGATGCTGCCACCACCATGCTTCACTGTGGGTATGGTGTTCTTTTGGTGATGTACAGTGTTGGTTTTTCGCCAAACATATCTTTTGGAATTATGGCCAAAAAGTTCAACCTTGGTTTCATCAGACCATAACCCATTTTCTCACATGCTTTTGGGAGACTTCAGATGTGTTTTTGCAAAATTTAGCCAGGCTTGGATGTTTTTCTTTGTAAGAAAAGGCTTCCGTCTTGCCACTCTACCCTATAGCCCAGACATATGAAGAATATAATATGGGAGATTGTTGTCACATGTACTACACAGCCAGTACTTGCCAGATATTCCTGCAGCTCCTTTAATGTTCCTATAGGCCTCTTGGCAGCCTCCCTGACCATGTTTTCTTCTCGTCTTTACATCAATTTTGGAGGGATGTCCAGTTCTTGGTAATGTCACTGTTGTGACAAATTTTCTCCACTTGATGATGACTGTCTCCACTGTGTTCCATGGTATATCTAACACCTTGGAAATTCTTTTGTACCCTTCTCCTAACTGATACCTTTTAACAATGAGGGCAAAAGCCCTGGTCTGCAGAGAGCTTTGGAAGCTCTCTGCAGACCAGGGCTTTTGCTGTAGGATGCGACTAAGAAAATGTGAGGAAAGACCTACTAGAACAGCTGAATTTTTTTTTTGGGGTTAATCGGAGGCACTTTAAATGATGGCAGGTGTGTACTGACTCTTATTTAACATGAGTTTGAATGTGATTGCTTAATTCTGAACACAGCTACATCCCCTGCTATAAGAGGGTGTGCACACTTGTGCAACCACATTTTATTTTAGTTTTACCCCCCCCCCCCCCAAAAAAAAAAAAAAAGATTTTTGTTTTGTTTTTCAACTGAGTTGTACAGTTTATAGGTCACATTAAAGGTGGAGAAAAGTACTGGAATGATTTATCACAGAAACCTGATATTTTAACAGGGGCGTGTAGACTTTTTATATCCACTGTATATATCTATCACTAATTTACTATCGCATAAAAACATTCCAGATAATTACCTTGGGCATTATCTTTCAGCTTGAGCTATTGAGCCTTGTCAGCAAGCAAGACTAGTTTGGCAAATATTTGACAAAAGCAGCATGGCACCACTTTCTGTCTGAAAACAAGAGATAAAATATCTGTCTGTCTTTTTAATAAAATATAAGCACACCCTATACATTCCTTTTTATAGGAAAGCTTTACTCAGCACTGAAAGTTGCATTTATGTGGCTTTGATGTGCTACAGCAGCTCACGCCTCAAGACGTAACATTATGTAAAGTTTCAGGCAATTATGTTAAATTCTTCACCTGAAGGTCTCAACGCCACCATCTGCCCCTATTTTTCATTCCAACACACAAATCTTGCTATGGGTAGAATTTATTTTTGGACTTTTCTATACAAAGTGAAATAAAATATTTCATTTACAGAGTATGTAAAAAATGCTACCCATGTCGCAGTCTTTTGCCTGACAGCTATATTTAGTAAATCTTGGGCAGTTTGGCGCAAATGAATTTAACATGTACACATCTATAGAGAAAAAAATGCAAATTTTCTTCAACTGATGTTTTAGTTTTTGAGTTTTAATGGGGGGGGGGGGGGGGGGAAGCATTTAGTGTTATTTCTGAGATGACTTCCTGTTGAATATTGGAAAGAGCTCAATTACTGTCACTGTGTCTTAAACCTAAGACATCTAGAATCCATTTCCAGGAATAAAACCGATGACGCAGTGAGAGTTACATGCCGCTTTTGGAGTTAACTGTTTGTGCTTGCCTGGTAATGTTGCCGTTGCCTACTGTACAGTATATGGTTGTAGATGTGGCATTCTTTTGCTTTCAATACAAAGTTAAAATGTCCTTTTTACAACACTCAGAAAAGAAAGAACCATCATGGTAAAGCCTATTTTTATACTACTGTCAATGAAAATAAAGAAATATTTATGTGTCATCAAATACGTGGGCAGTGGTGAAAAGGATAGGAGCGGGAGCTTTCGGCAAAAATCGTATGTGTAACTCAAGATTAAAAAACTGAATTTAGCTCAACCACCTCCATACTGTACAAGACAAATTCTCACAGCCCACCGTACATCTCAATAAGGCAAAAAGTTTTTAATGGTATGAAAAAGTTTTATAGAAAGCTACATGTAAAAGCACACATGACAAAATACATACGTTGCTAAAAGAATATGACCACCTCTATGGTTGTATTGTACCAACCATTATGTTGTATCCATTTATATATAATGTCCTCCTATATAAGCACTAAGCTACTTGGAGGAAAAAACATTGATGGAATAGTAAATAGTAAACCCTGGTGGTTGGCAAAATTGTCCTGTGAGCTAAAGAATTTAAAGATGATCCACAAAAAACATGGATGTTGCAATAAACTCCCAACTCCAAATGAGTATGAACCAATGGCAATGGTGAAATAATGACTGTGCAGTCCAGTAGGCCACCAGAGTTGATTTGTTATAGACCTGGTCAAAGATGCCCCCTCTCTTTCTCTGCTTCCTTACCTGTCCTGAGGTCGTTCAGCTACGCCGGCACAGAGCACTGGAGAGCAGGAAGTAGCATTTTCACTGAAGGAAAAGGTTATTTTAATGCATTTCCAAACATACAGGTGTTAAAGTATTTCTAAGGGCTCTGGATGAAGGTAAAATATGTGCAGCAGGCCCCCCTAATACTTGAGCCCCATCGCAATCCAGTGATGTGCACGAGAGCCTCAGCTATCTGGGGACTCTCCCTCCTCATTTTGCTGATGGATGGGCCACAGCTCTGTGTGTGAATGGACGTGCAGTGCAGCAGCTGGGGAAGCAAGTCTACTCGGGTGCCCCCCATAGCAAGCTGCTTGCTCTGGGGAGCCCTCAGCAGGAGGGAGGGGCCTGGAGCGCCGGAAGAGGACCCGAGAAGAGGAGGATCTGGGCCGCTCTGTACAAAACCATTACACAGAGCAGGTAAGTATGACATGTTTGTTTAAAAATAAATTGCCTTTGATATTACTTTAAGAAATATATGTGGGACTTTAGTTGGGTCTTTAAATAGATGTTGCCAGTTTAACCTCAAGACTGGGACATTTGAGTATAGGGGAGCTGTCCAGAGAGACCAGCTCAATTTTTGATGCATCTATGACCATTTCTGATTGACAGATGTCGATCTGACAGCTGATATCTGTCGAATGGGACTGTTGGAAAACTTTTGTTGATCAGTCAGCTACATCCAATAGGTTGCAGCCTCTGACCAGTGTATTCTGACAGTAGAGGAGTCCCTCTGTCAGAATACAATGGCACAGCGGGGAAGATTCCTCCATCCGCTTTGCAGATGTGGCTGGGGGAAGCCATTGGTTTTAGCCAGCCTTAGGATGGCTTCACACTGATCCTGCATGCAGGATTTGTGATGCACTTTCAGAAAGCGCACCAAAACCACCGGACCTAATGGTTTATTGCAAAGTGCATCTAGCCCTCACCAAAACCACAGGGATGCTTTGCTGCGGACAAAGCACAGCGGCGCAGTGTGAAGCCACCCTTACTGGCAGAATCATTAGGTATAAAAAAAACCCCCCAAAAAATGCAGCCACTACATCTAAGGAGGGGTTAGCTGTGATATAATACATTTTCGTCTTTGAATTGAGACACTTTAGGCTACATTCACACAAAGGCCGGTGCGATTTGTAACAGCAGGAATCTTCAGGAATGGGGCTGGCTAGGTGTGGCCATTGGCCCCATTTTACTATGATAGGGCGCCGGGGGCCACAGGTATTCATAACTGTCCACACAGCCAGCAATTACCTGGCACACTTGGGCGTGCGTCCAGCAGCAATCACCACAGGTAGTTACTGGCTGTGCAAAGAGCCACGAGTAGCTGCGTCTTGTTGCACCTGTTATAGTGAACAGGGCTGTCGACTGCACCTAGCCACTGCAGGAATATGAAGATTTCTGCCGCTACGAAATGCATCACCCTAAGTTGTCGTGTGAATGTTAAATGGTCGTTTTTCTAGCGCTATTTTAATTACGGATGCTGGAGATCCGATTCACCCACCCAGTCTTTCTGGGATTCCAGGGCTGAGCTCTCAAGTTTAGGCAAAACTGTTATGTCAGTTATAATGCATCAAATCTAAATGCTTCCTTTTTAACTATGAAATACGAAAACAGAACATTCTATAGCTCAACTCGCCAACCAGTCTGCCAACTGACCAAATTCACCTGTCCAACAGTCTGCGTTTAAAAACAGGGGTTTAGTTAGCATGCGGCACCCTGTGTATGCTTGCAGTCCTAACGCTACTGAATTTATAAGCGTCCCCACAATGGAAGCACATGCATTAAATGGATAGATGAGGGGCAGGTGGGCCTGGAGGCAGCCCAATTCCCCTTAAAGGAACAGGAGCACACCTTACACCCAGCAAGAGCACAATGGCAGCAAAGGTGTACAGTGTGTCCCCGGACCATATTTTACACCAGTAACAAACAAATGGCCCCTGCCCCCCACCTATAACTGGCCTTCATAGCAAGGAGCACATGGAAGGACTATCACATGAAAGACAAAAACAGAACATTCCATAGCTCAACTCACCAACCAGTCTGCCAACTGACCAAATTAATCTGTCCAACAGTCTGCGTTAAAAACAGGGGTTTAGTTCCTTTTAACTATGGCCAATATTTCCTTTTAGGGTAGAATATTACATGGAAGATGAATCAAAAACTTTACTAATCCACATTCTGGCAGATGTGTTTTTTTTTTTTTTTTTTTTTTTCCCCCTTTTATTGGGGAACAAAAATTAAAAAAAAAACTAATTTTTACTTGTGTATACTGATTAACAATACAGATACAAATATAAATTGCCAATACAGTATTCGATAATAACTAACATAGTGGAAATTTGGTAAAGGGTTATTCAATTCTTGGTGTTCTAAACAAGCCCACCCCTAATGGGTTCAAACTGTAGGCCTGCGGTGGACATCAAGTTGATCTGGAGTTATTACCACTTAAACATTCTGGCAGTGTTTTTCTACTAGTTTATTGTAATTTGAATCTGTCCCTCTATCCTATATACTTGATTTTTTTTTTTTTTTTCCCCATCTCTTTGGCTAATAATTTTTCTCGGCTAGAACAAATATGCCATGATGTCTGTAATGGCAGCAAGACTGTTTTTGCTCAGAAAAAAACATTTTGCTGTTAAAGCTGTAGCACTTAATATCTTGATTTTATTTTGACTTTCAGATTTCAAATTGAAGCACTCCATCACAGATTACGCTTGGAATTAGACAAAGGATTTCCCTTCTCTCTCTACCTGTGTACAAGGAATGAAATGGGATTAACTCGTCACAGCCATAAGCAGCAGGGATAGGGTGAGTCGCCAGGGACTGTCTTCAGTAAATGTGTGTGTGTGTGTGTGTGTGTGTGTGTGTGTGTGTGTGTGTGTGTGGTGTGTTTGTTTTTTTTTGTTTTTTTATGTACTATTAAATGTTATTCAACCACAGTATTTCATCTGTATGAAGTCAACATAATATATTGGAATGACTATCATGGTATAGTCAGTCGATGTAAATTAAAGGAGTTGTAAAGCTTCGCTTTTTTTTTTTTTTTTTAAATTAACAAACATATCATACTTGCCTCCACCGTGCAGCTCGTTTTTGCACACAGTGGCACTGATCCACGTCTTCCGAGGTCCATCGGCGGCTGTCTCGGCTCCTCCCGGCATCAGCTAACCCCCTCTGGGAAGCGCTCTCCCGGGGGGGGGGGTTAGCTTGCGGGTGCGCTCCCGAGTCCTGTATCCGGCGTCCATAAGCCGCCGACTACAGGACTCGGTCTCGCCTCCCTGCCATCGCGGCATTGGAGTTGATTGACAGCAGCGCGAGCCAATGGCTGCTATCAATCTATCCAATGAAGAGCCGAGAAGAATGGGCCGACATCAAGCGCGTTCTCGACGTAGGACTTTCAAGGGCTCAGGTAAGTAAACTGGGGGGCCTGCAATCGCTGAATGTTTTTTCACCTTTAATGCATTAAGGTGAGAAAACATGAACCTTTACAACCCCTTTTAAAAGGTGTCCTTGCAGTTTTATTAGCAAAAAAGCATGCAAAACAACCAATTTGCAGGACTTCCTCGGAACATAAGAAAAATAGTGTATCAATAACTGTAGGAACACAGTGTTAAAAACCATACATAAATCATCATCCATAATTGCTTCATAGTTTTTATATATCACAGATACCTTGCATAAATCTATTGGCACTTACAGCTCAGCTATCGTTCATTTAAAAACTAAACACTCCAAAGCTGAGCATTGCTGGAAGTCTGATCTGGAGACTGGGGATGATAGAGGAGGGTAAAAAAAAGAGAATTACCACACAGATCCTATTCAACTATCCTAGAGTATGTCAGTGGTGTATTTAGGATTTGTGCTGCCCTAGGCCTGACTAAACTTGTGCAACCCCTAATTTAAATATGACCCACCCCTTTATGTCAATGTCACGCCCCTTCCTGTTTAAGACCTGCCCTGCCCTGTCATCTGTAAACCACACCCCTTCCTCTTTAGGCTCCACTTTTTCCTCTTGGAGCCCCACCTCTTCTTCTCTGTACATTAAACGTGGGTACCAAGTGCAGCCCTTATCGGTGCCCATCGAGGGTCTCCAATTGTATTCTCATCATACCAAATTATGTGAGCAGACTGCAGTTCCTCTTTAAGCACCTGTTCACATCGGGCCGATTTGACATATCAAATTGCATGTCAAATCGGCGGCTATTGCTGCCAATGGCACCGTCCGAATAGGTGCGATGCCGACTTTGTGGCACCACCGATTCCCAAAAGTAGTTCCTGCGCTACTTCTGGCAACTTTGTGGTGCGATTCGTATAGACATCGTTCCTGCACAGATGTCTGTCAAATTGCCCCCCGAAGTCAGACTGCATTACCAGTTTGAAATTGTGCGAGTTCAGTTGAACTCACACGATTTCTAACCTGCATCAGTGTGAACCTGGGCTTAATGTAGTCAGCAGGATGGGTAAAAATCCAGACGGATCTATGATCAAAAATAACACTTTTCTTTATATGTCAGAAGGCAGCATTAGCCATACAGGTAGCTATGAAAGGTTAACCACATATAGACCCCTTTCGCACTGCCAGCAGGCCATGTTGGCGGTAAAGTGATGCTAGTTTTAGTGGTGTTTTTAGCATTGTTTTAGCGATGCTTTTCGGCTGAAAGCAGAGCGTTTTTAACCCCCGCTAGCAGCCGAAGAAAGGGTTAAATGCGCCCGAGGCACTTTGCAGGAGCTTCGGCAGCAGTGCCCATTCATGTCAATGGGCAGGGGCGGTGCAGGAGCGGTGTATACAGCACTCCCGCACTGCCCCAAAGATGCTGCTTGCAGGACTTTTTCTAAGCGCACCGCTCCAGTGTGAAAGGACTCGGGCTCTCACGGTGGGACTGCAGGGAAGGCATTTTTCCGGCGCTATTTTCAGCCAAAAAGCGCCTGAAAAATGTCTCCAGTGTAAAAGGGGTGTTTGCAAGCAGACACCAGGTGTTAAATGCTATTGATTCCAGAAGCACCAGCCTGCAGATATTGATTGTAAATGTTTAACCATATATGTAAGCAGCAGTGTACATGTGTCCATTGATGAAGAGAAGAAAAGCACAGTCCTCCCCTAGCACCAGGGACACAGAGGGTTTATTATCAGACAGTTGTCCCTATTTCAGATAACGGAGATAGGAAAAACAAAGTGAAAGCTGGAGCATAGATAAGCTGTGAGGTTTGTAATGAGAGACAGTGAGGAGGCTCAGTATCTTAGTTACTCTCACCTCTTCCAGGATATGCAGAATGTAGCTGCCAGCTGAAGTCACAGACCGACCCTGCAGGCTCTACGTGCACCTGCTGGAATCACAACACAGGCGGGTGAGCAGTTCTTTCTGTGTTCTCCTGTCTGTGTGAAGGAGAGGAGGGAACTGTCACCACACGCTCTGCTCTGAGAGATGCTGCAGCCAGCAACCTTGGCAGTGAGTGAATGGACTGACTCGGGAGGAGGGGGGGGGGCTTTTTCTCGTGGGGGGGGGGGGAACCCCCCACAAAGTGCTGCCCTAGGCCTGGTCCTTGTCGGCCTGGGCCAAAATACAGCTGTGTGTGTGTGTGTGTGTGTGTGTGTGTGTGTATCTCATTGCCATCATGATTGGGTCACACCTTCCACCCACTAAAAAGGCTACAATCCTATATCTGCCAAGGCCTGTAGGAGCCCAACGGCCCATATAGAAAACCCCAGTAGATCAACCACCATACTCCCATTACTTTACTCTGATCATGGGAAAAAGTGTATTCTTTCAATAACTCTCACTCCGTGTGCTCCTTTTTTACCCCTACCAAATTTCCTTTTTTAAAAGACAGACGTAAGTATCTCCGAAATTCGTCCAAGGTAAAGATCTCTGAAATCTTAGTATGGCCAAGATTGCTACATCGTGTGTGTGTATTATTGAACACAAAGTGGGAGATTTACTAAAACTGGAGAGTGTAAAATCTGGTGAAACTGTGCAGTTAGAAGCTGATTGGTTACAATGCACAGCTGCGCCATATTCTGAGTGCTCCAGTTTTAGTAAATCTACCCCTAAATGTTCAAATGCATAAATCACAAATGCAGTTGTTTGTGGCTCTTATTAAAGTGGGGTTCCACCCAAATTTTGAACAATATCTGTATGTATTCTCTTCCTTGCCTAGATGCTGACATGCCGTTTAAAAAAATGTAAATCGCCGTAATTACCTTTTTTATTTTTCTATTCTTCTTTGCACTTCCTGGTTCTCCTCCCGTGGGAGTAGGTGTGTTTCTAGCCTCTCCCAGACTCCTGGGAGCTAGTCTCAGGCTTCCCAGGATGCCACTGAGCATGTGCGGGAATGAGCGGTGAATGCTGGGAGCACAGCATTCACCACATCCAGGAAATAAATGCTTGTGGGCTTCAAATGCCCACAATGAAGATGGAAACCACCTGCAGTGAATAATATAAGTTATTCTTTCCGACCAAATCTGACACAGGCGGACATATTACACACAATATGTGAGTATGTAATGCTGAGAAGAAAAGTTTGCGAATGAACTAAAAAAAAAACCAAAACGATAGATAGGTGGACCCCCGCTTTAATAATGGCACTTGTAGGCCAATACATAGGGGCAGTGGCGGCTGGTGCGCAATTTTTTTTGTTTTTTTTGTTTGGGAGGGGGGGTCAGGGGCAGCAAACTTGGCCCCCTCACTACTATTTTTGTGTTTTTTGATGCTCATTCTACCCAGTCGACCAGCCAGCTTGGTACACAGAGTCTGTGAATGAGAAGCTGTAAATTACGTTTGGCCTGCTTTGTGCCAGTACACTTAGAACTGATTAAAAAACTAGAACAAATGATCACCCTACTCTGCTAGCAGTTTTGTTCTAGATGTACTGACAGAGTAGGTGAACTGTTCATGCACAGTATACCAGAGGCGTAACTTAAACCTTCAGGGCCCCGGTGCAAGAAACCATAAAGGGCCCCCCGTGCTTGGCCCTTCCCACTGATACTAGGACCCTTTTACTCCCGTTGCGGAGCCCTTTTATCATGTTTCCGAAGTGGATCCTAATGCAGGTGTTTCAAACTGGCGGCTCTCCAGCTGTTGCAAACCTACAAGCTCCATGAGGCATTGCAAGGCTGACAGTTACAAGTATGACTCTCACAGGCAGAGGCATGATGGGACTTGTAGTTCTGCCAAAGCTGGAGGGCCACCAGTTTGAGACCCCTATTTTAACATGTTCTGCATGCCATCTTGGCCCCCCACAGTAGTGGAACACCAGGGCCCAGTCACAAGTGTGACCTTTGCAACCCTGGTAGTTCCGCCAATGATGTCAGTAGGGCTGTGAATAATGTCACTCAGTAGGACAGCGGACGTGCTCAATAGGGCCCCTTCTCCCGCTCTCCATCCTGAAAGTATAGCCCACAGCAGCCAGCAGGAGGGGGGAAGCTAGCATTGCTGCTGGGGAAGGGGGGGAACTGGGGAGCATAAAGGGGCAGCAGGAAACAAGTAACCTGGCTACAAGGCTGGTGTAATGTTATTTATCTACACAAAGGTGCACTTTGTCACTCCCCCCGCCACCACCATTCTCCCACCAAATCCGACACACACAGTAACACACCTTTTTCTTATTTCTTTATAATTACTGTGGCGCTGTGGCCCTTAAATGTGAACACAACCACATTTCAATTAGAAACAAATATACCATATAATGTTTTGGTAACCATAATCCCCAGTGCTATAAACATTTTATATAGTGTTAAACCAAAGTAATAATCTCATATCATATAAAAATGTGGGGTATTGTGACCAAATTCCCAGTGCTGTAAACGTGATTGTCCCCAAAAATAAATAAATAAAAATGTTTATAAAAATTAAACTGATGGTTAATAAAATCTACTCAAATGCATAACGTGCTATACACATAAATAGTTAATACAGTTCATAAAAGTGCTGGGATTTGAAATCATGATTCCAGGGCTGCAAG
This sequence comes from Lithobates clamitans, assembly GCA_037952925.1. Taxonomy (NCBI): domain Eukaryota; kingdom Metazoa; phylum Chordata; class Amphibia; order Anura; family Ranidae; genus Lithobates; species Lithobates clamitans. The sequence continues at coordinate 9,297,290 of JBBGZY010000014.1, forward strand.
CATATGCAAATAAAGTGTGACTGCTCCAAAAATTTTTACAACACTCTTCGTTATTTAAATCAGTGTCCCAATAAATAACAAATATTTCAGTCCTTAATGAAGCTTTAGCCACACCATCCAATGTTGTACTTCACCACAGTGCTCCTGCCAGTGTCCAAAATAGCAGCTCACCTTAAAATCAAGCCTTTAATTACATTCAGGTCTGATAGCGCTTTAGGAACGATCCTAGCTGACTGCTCCTTACATCGCATCGTGGCTCATGTCATGTCTCCCAGGAAACACTTAGCACCTGGCTGGACAGGACGGGCAGCAGATAGCGGGTGTTTCAGCGGCTGCAGGAGCTAAGAGGAAATGGAAGGGATCGCTTCTTCTCTATGCCGCCCATCCTATCCAAGTGTAGACAAATGTGACAGGAGTGCCACGCAGGCCCCCTGCAGCATGGGGCCGGGTCGCAGTTGCGACTCCTGCGACCCCTATAGTTGCGCCACTGCAGTATACTATTCCACCAACAATGCACAAACTGTTCTGGGGGAGCAACAATGATGTGCAGGTGGCAGTCAGCCTCCCTAGGCCAGGAGCTATGTTAGTAATGCAAATATCCAGCCCTATTTATACTGAAAGATTGGTATACTCTTAGGCAGGCCATAGACCCTTTATTGTATCATGGTAAAGGTGCTCCCATTCTTTTTTGAAAAATATATTCAGGCTGTGTAAATTAGTGGAGTGTCCACCATGAACTGCAAATTTAAGAGCTCTTTAAAGTGGCTTAGCCAGGCCATAGACAGTGCAAATTTCTTTCCTGCAACCACCTGCCTTCCCCGCTGGGAGAAGACAGTGATTATTACTAGTGTCTATAGCAGCCGCTAGCGATAATCGCAAGTAAAATCCAGCAGGCTGGTTGTACTGAAGTTGATCATTCAGCCTGCCTATAGATGGATCCAATGTCGGCTGGTTTCTGTTGAACCAGCCGAGATTCGAACAGTCTGTGGCCAGCCTTGGGTAGGCCCACACAGGACCCAATCTGTTCTCATTATTCCATTAGAAAAGAACACATTTTCTTTTTCCTTTTTAGTAGATCTTTTTGTCACTAACTATAGGTTTATTTATAAGAAGAGCCCTCTGGTAGGATTCCATGTGTTCAATGCAGGACCCACACCATAATTCCCATACTACATAAAATTTGCCCAGGCGTTTTCTGTTCTTAAAATTCTTCAGATAGGAACTTTTTGATAAAATGGTGTTTTCCAACTTATGAGGCTGAGTGGCCTTGGGTTTATCTACAACATACTTTGGATATGGCCAAAATATTGTGGACACTTTTGCAGCTACTATTGAACTTGTTGGGACATTCCATTCCAAAATGATGCCTCTACTTTTGGATTGCATCTGTGTGAATTTGTGACCTAAGTCTAACAGCATTTATGAGGTCAGGTACTGATATTGGGCAAAAAGCTGGCTCAAAATTGATATTCCAGTCCTTCCCAAAGGTGTTAAACAAGGTTGAGGTCAGTGCTCCGTGCAGGCCATGTTATGGAGCTTGCTTTATGGAGCTACAGTCATGCTGGAACAGAAAATGTGCTTTCTCAAAGTGTTGCCATAAGGTTGGAAGCTTACAATTGCCTAAAATGTTTTTGTGTTGTAGCATTACCAGTATCCTTCACAAGAACTCAATGGGTTGAAGGATTATTCACATAAATTGGGATATAAAATGGCAATGATTGGGTGTTCTCAAAATTTTGGCCACATATAGTTACATAGGTTGAAAAAAGTCCATCCAGTTCAACCCATAAAAGGGGGGAAAAGAGAAAAATCATAGAATCCCATATACACAATCCTATACCACAGTTGATCCAGAGGAAGGCAAAAAACCCCCCAGCAAAGCATGATCGAATTTGCTCTAGCTGGGGAAAAAATTCCATCCTAATCCCCTGAGAGACAATCGGATATTCCCTGGATCAACTTTACCTATAAAGGTTAGTATCCAATTATATTATGTACATTTAGGAAATATTCCAGGCCTTTTTGAAGGCAAGATACTGAGCTACAGCCATACAGGCCAGAAAAGTGAGGGTTCTAGTATGAGACCTTTGGTCTACACTAAGATTCCCAAATAAACAGCATTCTGGAGTTATTGAAACCTCATGTTTTTATCATTTCTGACAAAAATGAAATATTTGGTTCTAGAAATATCAGGACATCCTCCATTCATTCGACTTCAACCTTTGGCAGTCTGTACTAGCCTTCCTCCCCATCTTTTTATAGTTGGGTTAGAGTAAGATGAACTTGGTGACTAATGTAAAGTTGAGAAAATATTTGTTTACAGCATCAATGAAAAATATGTATAAAATGCAAATTTCATTTTTGATCCAATTTGTGCGCAGCAGTTTTTTCGTGTTTTTATTTTGGTATGTGATAGTGAAATATGAGTGTAGGAAGTTAGCAGTATGTGAAAGAAAGATACATTTCAGACATTAGATAATGGATTAAATATTTATGATCCATCTATGAATATATTTAGCTGCAGACAGAAGTCACATCTTGGTCAGGCTGAAGAATCTCACTGCCCAATAAAGTACTGTAAAACAGTGATCACTGGTATGTGCAGTAGTTACAGTGGTCCTGGCATGAGGCCAAAGAGGATTTTTGTATTTTCCCTATTCTATACCTTACAGGAAAAAAAGTACCACCCATTCATAAAGTGGTATTAAATCCTAAATGGAATATTTATTATATTGAAGCTTACTAATTCTTAGATGTAATGGCTCCATTCACACTTTGCAATCGCATGCAGAACCGCTGCGCGATGCCTGTTTGGGTGCCATTATCCTCTAATGGCACCCCAAATGCAATACGATTCTGCTGCGATTTTCGGGTGGCAAAACACGCCTTTAAAAATCGCGTGATGCTTGTTGCCCAAAAAGGAGCAGGCACCTATTTTCAGGTAACAAACGTGCATAGGACAGCCCATTCAATTGAATGGCCTGGCCTCCTTTTGATATGCAGAGTCATGTGAGAATTGTGCAGAAATAATTGCACTTATTCCTGCTACAGGAGATGTGTATGGGGCATTAGTTTCTTTAGGCTTTTTTCCTGTTTCATCTAGTGATCTACTCACTCTGTTTTTTGAACAGAACAAGATCTCCTGCAAATGTAGCACTTTAGTGGGTTGAGACAAACTATTTACCACTGATGGGTGCTTACAATAATCAGATTTTATTTATGCAAAACCTTTTATCCCAAAAGAAAAAAAAAACTGTTGCTGTAACTGCAGTGTAAGCTGGAGTTTGGTTTTAATTTGTTAGTGTATCGTAATCTGCTAGAACATCTTACACTCCCCTCCCCCCGGATTCACAACGCTGCTGTCCAAAGGTGCCCCCTGTGCTCTTTCATCCAGAGTGGGGGCACTCTAATACAGGAGGTGTGTTACTAGCCAAATCACCAGGTGAAAACAGAGTGGGGGGAGCCTAAAGAAAATAAAAACCAATGCAGCCACCACATCTATTTGGTAAGTGCCAATATATTAAATTTTTCGTTTTGGGTTTAATACCGCTTTAACCAATCACACTTGATTAGAAAAGAAAAATTCTTATAAAAATAATGTATATTGACTGTTTAATGAGGTACTGTATACTTTTAGAAGTGTGGTCTTTGTTAAACATGGTTTTTCTTTAATTGGTGAACCGTTAGACTTTAGAACCACTTTAACTTTTACAAGGGCCGCATTGAATATTTTACAAAAGATTTTGTATCCATTTTATAAATCGATGACTAGTAGATAATTGCATATATTTTGTCTGAATCTTTTTTGGAATCCACATGAAATAATTCAAAATAAAAAAAATGACTTGTGTTTACCAATAAGCAAATTCCCCCATACACCAGGGTCCACATCAGAGTCTCCATCGTGGTCCCTCCTTATATTGGGGTCCTCATCGGCAGACACCAGCTGATCTGAATCATCACTCTGTGGCTGTGCACATCAGCTGCGAGCTGGATAAAACCTTGTAGTGGGTCGGATGTGTTTTGTTTGGAGATCCACATACTGTACATGACCGGATGACTACATCTGGTCATAAATGTGGATCATGTATTTGTCTCTTTTAGATGATTTGGAAGTTTATCTGAGTTGAGGACCACCAGCGTGGTTCACATTTTGGTTATATACCTGCACATTTTTTTTAAATTTTTTTAAATTTTTTTTTTTATAATATGGTCTTTATACCGAATTAATTAATTCTGATCTGGGTTGGTCAGCCCATTATGTTAGCATGACATGTAGCAAAGTCTGATGGCTCCATAAGTGACCTCATAGGATAGCTGATTTCTGATTGGAGCATCAGTATTTTAAACCTAAAATTGGGGAATGCGGTCTTAGTTTTAAGCTTCATGTACAGACTTTCCCTTTTTTTTTTTTTTTTTTTTTAAAACAGTTTTCCTTTTTAAATTCAGAATCCACATTACATACTGATGTATTCCTGGTGTCTAACCTTGGTAGCAATATAAAGCTGAATGCAGTAGTTAGGAACTTGATTGGTTCCCTGTTGTCTAAAGGAAATTCAAATTATAAAGCAGCTCCTCTTTCCGTGACACTCACTTATAATCACAAATAAAAGAAGTCTTTCTTCAGTAAAGTCCTTACTTCAAAGTAAAATCACTTGTCACCTGTTTAACACTGATGTTGAAACATGTCCAGAACAAGAAAGCAGTCAAGCCATAAAGCACCTCTTTGATTTTGTGCTGTTTAAAAGGCCATCATGGACTTCTGGCAGTACTTTGAAGGGTGTCATTTCTGTAGTTTAACCCTTTGTGCCAGGCCCTGCTCTAATAATTTGGATAATATTTTGGATAAAAATACACTAGCATTATTATAAGCAAATACAAAAACATTACTTACAAAATTCCTATTAAATATTTAAGATGAAACTAAATGCATACATACCGTTAATATTTGTACATTTAATATTTTTTTTGCAATGCAAAACTGTAAATAAGCAATTTTTCTAGAGGTTGGTTTCACACCTATGCCCTGTGGTTAATGCCAGATCGCGGTGCCATGTGTGGGGATGGAAAGTGGCAGGAAGGTTTGTTAGGGGTGTGTGTGTGTGTGTGTGTGTGTGTGTGTGTGTGTGTTTTTGTTTTTTTGGGCAATATTTTTTATTGTCACAAAATTAAAGAAGTCAATGTAGATATGTATTTTATGCAACATAAACCATATCATAAAATTCATATTTTTTAGGGCCAGTTCACACCAGATGTAGTTCCGTGCGCTTTTTTCTGCACTAAAAATGCATGCACAGTGTTTTCCATGTATTCCTATGGCTCTAGTTGACACCATGCAGTCAGTTTCCGGTGCAGAAACTGACTGGAAACTGACTGCATGGTGTGAACTAGAGCCATTGGAATACATGGGAAAAACACTGTGCATGCATTTTTAGTGCAGAAAAAAAGCGCACAGAACTGGACAGAACTGTCTGGTGTGAACTAGCACTGAAAGTTACAGTTACAGGTACATTCAGATCTTGGCAACCAGGTTATAGAGTTGTAATAAATGTCATCAATGTCTTGAGGGTTTTGTTAAAACTTTATACAGGTCAGGGCAAACTGCTCAGAAAAGTATTATGATACCTCAGACAAAAGTTAAAGTGCTACTAAACCCAGTAATATGAAAATAGTTCATCAACCCACCCCGCAGTGCCCACAGCTTATAAATCTTTTTACAATAAAATACTGCCACTGTATACCATTTTGGCTGATCTGTATACCACGGTACCGTGATAAACTGCAGGGTTTGCCTGAGTGCTGTGTGCTCAGGTAGGAGGAGATTTCCACTACAGCCTGTGTCCTCATGCTGTTATGAGAGGCGGATCATCAATGAATCAAGATGTGCCATCCCACCCACTGGAATTTTTTTTTTTTGTTACTGGGCATGGAGGAGGGAGGGACTGGGCTGTCATTTAGGATCTGTATACACGCCCAAATGTGCTATGTGAATGTCATGTGACCTGGCTAGATCTGATCAACCAGGAAATGTTCTCTCCAGCAATAGAGACCAAACTGAGCATGTGCAGAAGGACTACTTTGACTGTGTCTTATCTGGCCTTGCCCAGAGTGACCCTGCAGGAGGAGGAGGATCTGTTCATACAAGATCAAAGAGCCTCTTTACACAAGGTAGAGGATTAAAGCGGGGGTCCACCCATCTATCGTCTTTTTTTTTTTTTACTCACATATTGTGTGTAATATGTCCGCCTGTGTCAGATTTCGTCGGAAAGAATAACTTATATTATTCACTGCAGGCGGTTTCCATCTTCATTGTGGGCATTTGAAGCCCACAAGCATTTATTTCCTGGATGTGGTGAATGCTGTGCTCCCAGCATTCACCGCTTGTTCCCGCACATGCTCAGTGGCATCCTGGGAAGCCTGAGACTAGCTCCCAGGTGTCTGGGAGAGGCTAGAAACACGCCTACTCCCACGGGAGGAGAACCAGGAAGTGCAAAGAAGAATAGAAAAATAAAAGGTAATTACTGCGATTTAAATTTTTTTAAACGGCATGTCAGCATCTAGGCAAGGAAGAGAATACATACAGATATTGTTCAAAATTTGGGTGGAACCCCGCTTTAACCTCTTAAATTCCACAGCGAGTATAACAAGTGTGTGTATGTATATATATGTGTGTGTGTGTGTGTGTGTGTGTGTGTGTGTGTGTGTGTATAGATAGATATTACACAAACACACTAGAATGATCATCAGACAAGTTTACAGATCCTCTGCTCACCGTCCTTAATCCTCTCTGCTCTCTACAGCTGCCCCACCTGCCACTCAGTCCTCCCTGTGGTGCGCTGGAAGTCGGAGGGCACAGTGTGGGGTGGCAGGAGTGGTCACATTTTTAGGAATGGCTGCAAACAGCGGGTTGTCAGCGGCTGATCACAAGTATTCATTTAATCAATAGTCTAGGGTAGCGGTCCCCAACCTTTTTGGCACCAGGGACCGGCTGTGTGCAAGAAAATTGTGATGAGCGCTTTTTTTTTTTTTTTTGCGTGCAATTTTTCACGGCAATGGCTCGTGTTAGTGCTTCAATCATCCCGGCACCATGGTTGGTATGGTGTCAGGATGATTGAAACGCATTATTTCTATCATTACATTGTAATATAAAATAAAATGGTTCAACTCGCCATAATGCAGAATCATTGGGAGCCTTAAGCGTGTCACTTGACACCATCGCTTGTCACTTGCCACTATGCCTGCCACCAGATGGGGATGTCACTTGCCACGTTGCCTGCCACCAGATGGGGATGTCACTTGCCACGTTGCCTGCCACCAGATGGGGATGTCACTTGCCACGTTGCCTGCCACCAGATGGGGATGTCACTTGCCACGCTGCCTGCCACCAGATGGGGATGTCACTTGCCACGTTGCCTGCCACCAGATGGGGATGTCACTTGCCACGCTGCCTGCTAGCATCATAAATTCATTTACATGTAAAATCAATCTCCCCCCAGCATTGCAGCGTACTTGCAGCCAGGTACAATGCTGTCAGCCTCTTTTCAGTGCGGATAAAGCTGCAGATAAAACACAGGCACATGCGTGTGAGATGAGAGTGAGTGAGTGAGTGCGGGCGGTGAGAGATGACGTCATTCTCTCTCTTCTGGGTTGCGGCTGCAGTTCTGTGTAGAGCAGCCTTCGCGGCCCTGTAAGTAAGGGCGGAACAGCGGTGCGGGCAATGAGAGCTGATGTAATCTCTCTCCCCCACTGCCGCACTGCTGCCATTACTTGTCTCCTCCATGGCCCGGCAGCAGAGGCGCCACGGCCCAGTGTTGGGCTGCGGCCCACAGGTTGGGGACCTTTGGTCTAGGGGACCCTTCTGCCATAAGTACAGTGCCTTGAAAAAGTATTCATACCCCCTTGAAATTTTACAAATTTTTCATGTTATAACCAAATATTTAAACACATAGCGTTTTGCTTTTAGGCCAAAAAGTTAAATTTTGGTGTTATCTGACCAGAAAACCTTTTTCCACATGTTTGCTGTGTCCCCCACATGGCTTCTCGCAAACTGCAACCGAGACTTCTTATGGTTTTTTTTCAACAATGGATTACTTCTTGCTACTCTTCCATAAAGGCCAGATTTGTGAAGTGCATGACTAATAGTTGTCCTGTGGACAGATTCTCCCACCTGAGCTGTGGATCTCTGCAGCTCCTCCAGAGTTACCAAGGGCCTCTTGGCTGCGTCTGATTAATGCTCTCCTTGCCCGGCCTGTCAGTTTAGGTGGACGGCCAGGTCTTGGTAGGTTTGCAGTTGTGCCATACTCTTTTTCCATTTTCGGATGATGGTTTGAACAGTGTTCCGTGATATGTTCAAAGCTTTGGATATTTGTTTTAAAATCTAACCCTACTTTACACTTCTCCACAACTTTTATACCTGACCTGTTTGGTGTGTTCCTTGCCCTTCATGATGCTTTTTGTTCACTAAGGTTCTCTAACAAACCTCTGAGGGCTTAACAGAACATCTGCATTTATACTGAGATTAAATTACACACAGGTGGACTCTTTTTACTAATTAGGTGGCTTCTGAAGGCAATTGGTTCCACTAGGTTTTAGTTATAGGGGTATCAGAGTAAAGGGGGCTGAATACAAATGCATGCCACACTTTTTTCAGATATTTGTAAAAAAAAAAATGTGAAAATCCTTTTCCTTTCGCTTCACAATTATGTGCCACTTTGTGTTGGTCTATCATATAAAATTCCAATAAAATACATTCACGTTTTTGGTTGTAACGTGACAAAATGTGGAAAATTTCAAGGGGTGTGCATACTTTTTCAAGGCCCTGTACATGGTTGCCAAAGCAGAAGGGAATGCAGCCAATGTAAGGCTTAACTGTGGCAGCAAAATGGGTTAATATTACAGTTCTGATGGCCTTTCATAGATCCAGTACAGTTAAGCTGGGTACACAGTGCATTTTTTTTTCTCCTGATCAGAACAGACAGCATTATAACCACATTATTGTAATATGGCTGATGAGGTTGGTAGCCCTCCTGTAAATGCCTACACTTTATATCTTGGCTGTTTTTGGCAGTCATTTTGTTAACTAATCATTTCACTTGAATCCTTGTTGTCAATGTTTTTCCAAGAGCTAAAATAAGTACAATGTTCACTTCCAATACCTAATTACATACAATGGAAATATTAAACATGATCCTTTCTTGCAGATGATTGGATGACCAAAGTGAACACAGCTTTACCTTATTTACTAAGCATAATACAGTCTTTGCTCCTTCAGTACATCAACGCTATTGTCTTTTGTGATTAGCACTTCACTCTGTAGAAAGGAGCAGCTTTTTTCCCATATTTGGTGCTCTTAAGCCATCGTTTCAAATAAACAGCAATGGTTTTAGACACAGTGCCACGTTGGTCTGTGTAATTGACTACCCCCCCCCCCCCCTTCAATTCCGTAATGGCATTCCACATCTTGTCTAGCTGTCCGTATTCTGTGTTGATTTAGCCCTGGTCACAGTTGCTGACATCAGCTATTATGTCATAAAACCGCATTGGCATGCTTTTTGTCCTCCAAACACAGGCAGAATGCTTGCTATGGTTTGTTTAACCGGCCAGCCTCTGATAAACTAGTGATGCACTTACTCTTTTATGCAATCTAATTTGTGATTTGTTTACTTGCTTGTTGAGAAGCCTGTTTTCTTTTGCATTAGGTGTGCTCAGAATGCTAATAAGGCTTGTGTTATATACACTTTGAGAACCTGGACTGAGCCATGATGCATTCTCAAAACTGTGCATGGAGTACCTACCTTGCCTATCCTTGAGTGAAGGAGTTCTGGTAATGCGTTGGTGTGTTGCGTCAGAAGTGTGTGGGAGCCATTATTTGCTGCTATTTAGTTTGTTTCTTTTATCCCTGTTCTTTAACCCAGCCATTTATCTTCTGGTGATGCGTGTTTTGTAAATGTAGGTTTATTTTCAGCTGTGACGACAGAACATTGTGTACATTGATGGTTGTGGATCTTTTATCTTTGCAGAATATTTCTAAACAGGAAATGTTATGCATATTATTTTCTTATAGTAGTTGAAGAAAAAAAAGGAATATAAGGAGTATGATGTGCCAGAATAAAAAAAAAAAAAAAAAAAAATATAAATAAATATATATATATATATATATATATATATATATATATATATATATATATATATATATATATATATATATATATATATATATATATATATATATATATATATATATATAATATATAATATATATTTATTAATAATATTATTATATTTTTTTGTTAAAGGATAAATTCACTTTTTTAAAAGAAATAAATACACAGATCCCTGGTACCATGCATGTCTCCCGCAGATCTGTCAGTGTATTTGTGTACTCATACGGACAAGCAGATACAATGATAGGAAGAATCAATGAACCACCACAGGGCTCCACAAGCTGTCCAGACCTAGGAGACATGAAGCATATATGTTGGACATATGCCGTAAGGTTCAACAACTGTGGATAAGGGTCTATAACATGGTCGATTTGGTGTTGCATATAAACCTGCGAAAAGATCCCTGGGAGGCACTCTTGCATAAACTGATAGAAGGCGCTACCAAACGACAGCATACTCTAGTGGCCCATATATTTTTGGCCACGAAACAGATGATTGCAAAAGTTTGGCAGACGCTGATTCTCAACTTTGATGTGAAAAATCGGGTGCACGGTACCCTGGTGAATAAGAAACTGACAATATTATGATATGATCAATGATATTAACTGACAGCCCTGGCTAGATTACTTCCCTTCAGCACAACCACCTACGCGTTCCCTACTGTAATCCAACACGGCGAGTTAAAAGAAGTATGGGTTTGCCTTTTTTTCCATATTTGTACTTACCTAGGTGGGTGCGGCATCAGTCTGATGCTGCATCTATCCCCGGCGTCTCTGCACAGCGATGTTCGATGGCTCGGTTCTCTCAGCTCCCCGAGAGGAGAGCTGCTGACTGTCAATCAGCAGCTCTCCTGCTCTGCTCATCCACACTCATTGGAGTGCTGAGCTGTGGAGGGGCGGCTCGCTGAGAGGCTGAGACGGCCATCAGTCCAGGCACCTGCTGGATCCAGACTTCATTGTCCTGATGACACGGTGCCTGGACTGATTCCAGGGTCGTCAGCAGAGAGCGGACTTCAGAAAATGGGTCACAGGAGTGCAAAACAAATTACACTCCTGTGACCCTTAGGAGAAGCCCAGCTAAACGAGCCCAGGCTGGATTTCTCCTTTTTAATATACCCTTAATGAACCTCCGGGACAGATTTGGACTCCCCATCTTCTTTCTTCTTCTTCTTTCTTCTTCTTCTTTCTTTCTTCTTTCTTCTTCTTCTTTCTTTCTTCTTTCTTCTTCTTCCTTCCTTCTTCTTTCTTCTTCTTTCTTCTTCTTTCTTCTTCTTTCTTTTTCTTTCTTTTTCTTTCTTTTTCTTTCTTTCTTTTTCTTTCTTTCTTTCTTTCTTTCTTTCTTTTTCTTTCTTTCTTTCTTTCTTTCTTTCTTTCTTTCTTTTTCTTTCTTTCTTTCTTTCTTTTTCTTTCTTTCTTTCTTTCTTTTTCTTTCTTTCTTTCTTTCTTTTTCTTTCTTTCTTTCTTTCTTTTTCTTTCTTTCTTTCTTTTTCTTTCTTTCTTTCTTTTTCTTTCTTTCTTTTTCTTTCTTTCTTTCTTTCTTTCTTTCTTTCTTTCTTTCTTTTTTTTTTCTTTTTCTTTCTTTCTTTTTCTTTCTTTCTTTTTCTTTCTTTTTCTTTCTTTTTCTTTCTTTTTCTTTCTTTTTCTTTCTTTTTCTTTCTTTTTCTTTCTTTCTTTTTCTTTCTTTCTCTTTCTTTCTTTTTCTTTCTTTTTCTTTCTTTCTTTTTCTTTCTTTCTTTTTCTTTCTTTCTTTTTCTTTCTTTCTTTTTCTTTCTTTCTTTTTCTTTCTTTCTTTTTCTTTCTTTCTTTTTCTTTCTTTCTTTTTCTTTCTTTCTTTTTCTTTCTTTTTCTTTCTTTCTTTTTCTTTCTTTCTTTCCTTTTTGCCCATAAGCAAGAGTTAGTTCAAGGGCCCCACATCTCTAGGCAGGGCTCTGACAATTAACGGTATAATATTGCTTGGGACCAATGGTCCTTCATTTCTACATCACGGTTTAATGTTCTGTATCTGCAGAGAGAAAAACTCCTTCCTCAATTTGTTTATATTTTTTGCATAGTAATTTTGTCTATTTTTCTTGTCATTTCTTAAAAAAAAAAAAAAAAAATCAAGTGAAAGAACTGCAAGCCGTCATCCGCAAAGGGTGTCGGGGACTTGTAGTTCATTTATACTCAGAGTTGTGTGAATGAATGACCCGAACGTGTGGATGAAGCTTCTTCCCGTACTGGTCTCGCAAGCGGGGGGGGGGGGGGGATGGGGCGATCGAGCTGTGGCTGCAGCATTGGGAACATGTTAAAATGGGTGCAACTTGTAACATGTTCCCAAAGGTGAACTTTTCCTTTTTAAATGTGAAATTTGCATATGAATGCTCCACATTAGCCTTTGTGCAGTTAACAGGTGGCCAGCGTGAGCCTGGTACACTCCGGGATTCCAGAGTACTGGTTTCACTGGAGTCCACAGACCTAGTAGAATGATTTACACACGCAATCGGCTGAATGACTCACTCGCCTCATCCTCTCCAACCAAAGACATTTTTACATAAATTGTAATTCAGCTGTTTTCTTTTTTACATTTTTGATAGAATGTGAGGTTCAAACCCCTGTCATGATGTGTTTTTTTTATTTTTTTTTATTGTTATTGACTCTGTCACGGCTGGGGTGTGGTTTTTTTTTTTTTTTTTGTTTGTTTTCCTGCACTAGTTGTTCTGATGTCTCTGGTAAAGAAAGTGGTGGAAATCCAGAATTTGTGTCTTTACAGGAACTGCTGGTAAGGGGAAACTTTCCATTGGGGACATGTTTTAATGACAGAAGGTTAAAAGGATGAATCTTCTTGCTTTAGGGATCTACTCTCACTTCCCACTACATCTCTGGGACAGAAAGTGAAAAGTAACATCCCCTATGTGACAGACAGAAAAAAGAAAAATAAACCGATGGAATCTTAACCACTTCAGCCCTGGAAGGTTTTACCCCCTTAATGACCAGGCCATGTTTTGCGATACGGCACTGCTTTACTTTAACTGACCAATTGCATGGTCGTGCAACGTTGTACCCAAATAAAATGTCTTTTTTATTTTAACCCACAAATGGAGCTTTATTTTGGTGGTATTTGAACACCTCCTGCGGTTTTTATTTTTTGCGCAAAAAACTATTTTGGAAAAAAACAATTTTTTACTTTTCTGCTATAATACATATCCAATAATGTTTTTTTTAAAAAAAATAATCCCATTTCTTCATCAATTTAGGCTAATATGTATTCTGCTACATATTTTTGGTAAAAAAAAATCCCAATATTGTATATTGATTGGTTTGCGCAAAAGTTATAACGTCTACAATGTAGGGGATAATTTTTATGGCCTATTTATTTTTTACTTGTAATGGCAGTCATCAGGGGTTTTTAGAGGGATTGTGACATTACGGCAGACAGATCGGAACCCTAGCTGACATTTTTTTTGGGGAACCAGCGTACTTACAGCGGTAAAAATCTGCACTGACAGAGTATAAATGACACTGGCAGGGAAGGGGTTAAATTCAGGGGCAATCAAAGGGTTAACAGTGTTCCCTCAGTGTGTTTGAAACTGTGTGTGGGGGGGGGGGGGGGATGGGCTCACTGCATGGACACTCTGGTCTGTGTTTCTGATTAGCAGGAGCCCTAGATCAGAGTGTCCACACCTGAGAGCACAGCGGTCTGCTTGTTTACATCAGCAAACCACTGTTCTATCCCTGCGGGGAGCCATCACGGGTGGCCGGCGGACATCGCGTCTGCTGGGCCCACTGATTGGCTCCCCCTGTGGCTAATCAGCGCAAGATCGCGGCTCCAGCGGCGTGCACCCCCTAGTGGCTATGGACAAAATCATGTACAGGTATGTGATTTTGTGCAATGGAGAAGCCTTGCTGCAGTATATGTACGGCAGCCAGTCAGGAAGTGGTTAAAGGACATTTCCACTTTTAAAGTCAGATTTGAGAAAACCCTACTAGGTTTGTGTCCCATTCACATAGCATACCTAAAATGAACCATAAAGAAAATCGTACTCCTTCTTCTTTTTTTTTTTTTTTTTTTTCTTTTTTCTTTTTTTTAAATGTTTCTGGGGCAAAGGCCTCAAAAAAAAAAAAAAATCTGGAAGCTGATTGGTTTCCATGCAGAACTGAACCAGATTTTGCACTCTTCAGTTTTAGTACATCATCCCCAGTGTCTGTCTAGTTTACAACTGATGGACATCTGCTGGCGCAGTACAGACATGGTTAATTATGGTACATTTTTTTTTTTTACTAGTGAGGGGGGTGATCAGCGATTTTTATCGTGGTTGCGGCGGTATAACTGCGGCAGCAGTTTGGGAAGGGGTTAAAGCTTGTTGGGAGACACAGGCTGGTTAAAAAAAAGTCTGACGTTCGGCCCGTGTGTATGTCGCCCTGTCTGACAGGAACTGGCCAAACAGTCTGTCAGATGAGCATTTATTTATTTTTTTTATATGCTGGAAAACCAGCAGCCAAACGACTCTCGATCAGCACTCAGCCAATGGTAGAGAGTGCAGATCAGAGTGTTCTGGTGGGGGGCCGTCCCCCTGTCAGAACACAACAGCTTAGCAGGGAAGACCGCTATACTACCTTTGCATAGTTAGTACAGCGGTAGTGTGTTGTGTTTTTTTTTTTTTTTTGTTCAATTAGCTGGGTTGAATGAAAAAAAACTCAGTTTGTACCAGGCTTTACTCTCCAGACCCTTTGCATTCCACATGAATATTCCATTTAGGAATAAAATGTAAGAACTGCTAAAAGCATGGTTGCCAACATTGTAAAAAAATTTTTAGGGACACTTTTTTGGCTGTAGGCGGAGTCTTGTTATAATTAAGGGCGGGGCATGCGTTTGTGGGCGTGGCACAGGGGAAAAGTAAAAATGGCGCGTCAAATTGGCGTGGTTTATGCAAAATAGTGGGCGTGTCTTAAATGGGCATGGCTCAAAGGGGGTGTGGTTAGAGTCTGAGATGAATGAGGGATGGAGAGGGAAAGTGGGGGGAGAGGGATGGAGGGACAGCAGTCCCAGATCCTACACAACAACGGAAATATGTGTATTCTAGAAAGTTTAACAATCAGCAGATAAAGATACTCCAAACACCTGGTGTTAGCACTTCAATCATCCTGGCGCCATGGTTGTTATGGTGTCAGGATGATTGAAATGCATTATTTCTATTATTACATTGTAATATAAAATGAAATCATTCAACTCACCATAATGCTGGATCAGTGGGATCCCTGAGCGTGTCACCTGCCACCAGCCGTCCGTCCTTGCATCAGGTGCCCCCAGCGGAGTCCGTCCTTGCATCAGGTGCCCCCAGCGGAGTCCGTCCTTGCATCAGGTGCCCCCAGCGGAGCCCCCCCTTGCATCAGGAGTCCCCCCCTCACACCAAGAGTCCCCAGCGGAGCCCCCCCTCACACCAGGACTGTCTGCTGCGCACCTCAAGTTTTGTTTCTTAAATATAAGACTTCATTTGACACACGGGGCAGAGGGGCGATGGCGGCAGATGATCACATCATTGTGTTCAGTGGAGAGTGGGGAGGGGCCCCCAATCCCTGCAGCCAATAGGCTTCAGTGTACAATAGAATTTTCTATTTGTACACTGAAGAGAGACGCTGATTGGCTGCCCCTCTCCTCTGCACTGAACACAAGAGGAAATAACACTCATGGTGGCGGCGGTGTCCATGTTTGTGTAACTGCTGCTGCATTCCCGATTTTTCTCGGGACAAACTCAAAACCCTGGGAAAATTATCGGGACAAGCTTAAATTCGGGATTGTCCCGGGAAAATCTGGACTGTTGGCAACTATGCTAAAAGCTAAGCAAAAGCTTTTATTTATTTATTTTTTCAGGTTTCCTTCTCTTTCTCCTTCTTTCTCCTTCTTTCTCCTTTTTTCTCCTTCTTTCTCCTTCTTTCTCCTTCTTTCTCCTTCTTTCTCCTTCTTTCTCCTTCTTTCTCCTTCTTTCTCCTTCTTTCTCCTTCTTTCTCCTTCTTTCTCCTTTCTTTCTCCTTTCTTTCTCCTTTCTTTCTTTCTCCTTTCTTTCTCCTTTCTTTCTTTCTTCTTTCTTTCTTCTTCTTTCTTTTCTTCCTGTCCTCCATTGCTTCCTTAAATAGTCTCTGTGGAGCCTTTCCCACCAGAGGGGTTATGTGCTCTGTCCACTGGAGATCTCCCTTATTGTTCCCAGGAAGCGGAACTCCTCTACCCGCCCAACCTCCATTCCATCGATCACCACTGGCCCATAACTTCCTTTATTTTCCTAAAAGCAATTATTCCCTTTATCTTAAAGTGGTTGTTAAGCCACTTGTATAAAAAGCTCCGATCCCCTCTGTATTAGAACAATAAGTTCCCCTGTGTCTGTGTTCTATTATAAATATGGTTATCTGTACTGATAACACAATGTCGTCTTGTGATCATGTGACTCCTCTCTCCTCTCCCCGGCTGACAGTTCCAGTGGGCGGGGCTGAGCACTGCTGCTGGCATCAGCCGGGGGAGAGAGGAGAGACAGCCGAGGAGTCACATGATTGCAGGAAGACGCTGTGTTATCACTACAGATAAGCATATTTATGATATAACAGAGATACAGGGGAACTTTTGGTTCTAATACAGAGGGCATGGGAGGCAGTCGCTGACACAAGCAGACAGTCAGAGAGGAGAGTAGGGAGATGGAGGAGAGGACACAGGAGACAGAGAGCAGGGCTGTGGCTGATGGAGGTACGTATGCTGACAACGGTGTCGGGGCTCAGCAGCCCTAATATATCGTGGTCTGCATATAGGGGAAGGGCATAGCCAGGCAGGATCAGACAGGTATTACAGGTGATACAGGGTTTTACAGGCTAGTTTACTGTTTTTCAAAATTAAGGGGGAGCCGCACTGTGGCCAACAGGAGTAGAAAGTGTCCTGATGTCAATGGGAATAAACAATACCCCAATCATAGATGTCAGTGGGAGAAACGGTGCGTTTCATTGGCGTCGGTGGGAGGAATAGTGCCCCATCGTTGGCGTCGGTGGGAGGAATTGTACCACATCCTTGATGTCATTGGCAGGATTTGTGCCGCATCATTGGTGTCAGTGGGAGGAATAGTGCCCCATTGGCAGTGATAGGAACTACTCCCCACTGCTACTTATAGTAGGGGGAATAATGCCCCAAGGGCTGGATGAAAGCAAGCAAAGGTCCACATTCGGCCCCAGGGCCGCCGTTTGGAGACCACTACATTATACAATTGTCTTGTACAATTTTCCTTTTAGGTTTACCGAAACCATATATGAAGTTAAACCTAAACATAAATTTGTATGCAATCAGGCAGGTCCTTGCACTACATAATTGAAGGTAAATCTAAAAGAAATTGACTAAGAAAATTGTATAATGTACGGCCAGCTTTAGCTCCATTTTTAGCTTTTAACCACTTTAGGACTTGCCACAGTACACTGGCACACCGCAACCATAACGGTTCCCGGTACTCGCTATCACATGATCACAATGTATACATAACTGACCCCCTTCCAAAAAGGGGTAATTTTGGGGAGTATTTGTACTGTCCTGGCATTTTAAGGTCCTCAGGAAATGAGACCGCCTATCAGTACATCGGGAGTCATCAATTTTCATCTCTCTATCACAGTTTGTTGAGGCTATAACTTTAACACAAACAAACTGCTTAGCGACAGCCCATCGTAGATGTACTGTGGCAGGGTGGCCGCTCTGCGTCAGATCACGTACTCCTGATATGACACTTCCAGGTCTAAAGTGTGCGCGCCGCTATCGACCCGCTCCTGCTGTAATTGGACACAGCGGGAGCCAATCGGTGGGCCCAGCGGGCGCAATGTCCACCAGGACCCGACGATCATTCAGGAGAAAGGCAGAACGGCGTTCTGCCTATGTGAACAAGGCAGATCGCCATTCTGTGACCGGGGAATGTGCTGATCTTGTGTTCCTGGTAAGCAGGAACAGGGATCTTTACATTCTCCGATTCAAAGGACCTCCCACACAGTTAGTAATCACTCCCAGGGAACACATTTAAAGGGGAAGTAAACTCAAAGGCATATTTTGTACCTAATAGGAAAGGCTTGCCTACAGTGAGGGGGAGGGGGGGGGGAGGAGTATTTGATCCCCTGCTGATTTCGTACGATTGCCCATTGACAAAGAAATTCAGTCTATAATTTTAATGGTCAGTTTATTATAACAGTAAGAGACCGAATAACAAAGATATCCAGAAAAATGCATTTCAAAAAAGTTATAAATTGATTTGCATTTTAATGAGTGGACCCCTTCGCAAAACATGACTTAGTACTTGGTGGCAAAACCCTTGTTGGCAATCAGAGGTCAGACGTTTCTTGTAGTTGGCCACCAGGTTTGCACACATCTCAGGAGGGAGTTTGTCCCATTCCTCTTTGCAGATCCTCTCCCAAGTCATTAAGGTTTCGAGGCTTACGTTTGGTAACTGGAACCTTCAGCTCCCTCCAGATATTTTCTATGGGATTAAGGTCTGGAGACTGGCTAGGCCACTGCAGAACCTTAATGTGCTTCTTTTTCAGCCACTCCATTGTTTCCTTGGCCGTGTGTTTTGGGTCATTGTCATGCTGGAATACCCATCTATGACCCATTTTCAATGCCCTGGTTGAGGAAAGAAGATTCTCTCTCAAGATTTGACAGTACATGGCACCGTCCATCGTCCCTTTTGATGCAGTGAAGTTGTCCTGTCCCCTTAGCAGAAAAACACCCCCAAAGCATAATGTTTCCACCTCCATGTTTGATGGTGGGTATGGTGTTCTTGGTCATAGGCAGCATTCCACCACCTCCTCCTCCAAACATTACGAGTTGAGTTGATGCAAAAGAGCTTGATTTTGGTCTCATCTGACCACAACACTTTCACCCAGTGCTAATGAACATCTGAATGATTCAGAGGAGAAAAGTTCAGATGGGCCTGTACATGTGCTTTCTTGAGTAGGGGGACCTTGCAGGCACTACAGGATTTCAGTCCTTCACAGCGTAGTGTGTTTTTTTTTTTTTTTTTTTTTTTAAAGGTAACTTTTTTATTGTTTTATAAACAGTAACAATAATTGTTAAGCAGGTTTACAAGGCACATCAAATATTGCATTATTCAAGGTTCAGTACAGTGGACAGGTATACAGATTGACCATATGTAGTAATATACACAGTACATCTTGCATTATATTACATTGTCGCTGTCAAGAGGTAGGTATGGGGAGTTGCAATATCTTTAAACCAGTGTTGTGTTCACTCATTAAGCAGGGGGTATGGTACTCTCTGAACTCACCCATGAGTTCCAGATTTTTGTGAATTTTTTGGGGCATCCCCTTGCCTCGTATGTCAGCTTATATAATGGTATAGCTTGGTTGACAATAGTTAGCCAGAGTCTCACGGTCGGGGTCGTACTAGATTTCCAGTGCATGGTTATTGTTTTTTTGGCGTAAAACATCACTATACGTATAAATGATTGAACATGTTTGGATAACTCTTCATCGTCAATATATCCTAGCAGACATCTAAGCGGATTACAGATATTTGGTATATTGGCTACAGTGCTGATAAGGGCCGTAACCTCTGACCAAAATTGCCGTATCGGCGCGCACTCCCATAGTAAATGGAAGAACGTGCCCTCAGCCATCCCGCATCGAGAACACCGAGAGTCGGGTGCTCTCTTTAGTTTAAATAGTAGTCGTGGTGTGAAATATGCTCTGTATAGCAACTTGGTCTGGATCACTTTATCTCTAGAAGAGATGACAGAGGGGACCTGTACGGGTAAAATTTCCCCCCAAATCTCCTCCGTCAGCTCTGGTATGTCCAATTTCTATTTATGTTGAATATCAGTGAGCCTAGAAGTAGTAGAGTGTAGCAGAGTCTTATAATAAAACGATATAAGTTTGTCGTGAGAGGGGTCAGTCAGTAGGAGTTCAAGTTGAGAAGGCTGCAGCTCTGTATTGCGAAGCCCAAATTGTGCCGCTGCAGTATGTCTTATCTGTAAATACTGGAAGTATGCCGTGTGTGGAAGCCCATAATCCCTCTGAAATTCTGTAAAAGATCGGAATGTATTGTCTAAAAACAGGTGTGCTATAGTTTTAACCCCTTTTTTTGCCCAATATCCCCCGTCAGTTCTCTGATTAAATTCAGGTAAGTTTGGATTTCCCCATAGTGGAGCATTAGGAGACAAGACAGTTCTAGAGCTAGGGGGTAGCAGTTTAGATATTTTAAAGATCTGTAATGTCATGGCTAGAACCTTTACTCCCTCTCTTCCCCTTAGTGACATGCGATGTATTAGGTTTTGGAGGGATTCGTATGAGGTGAGGATGGCTGCTTCCAAAGCAGTAGCTGCATTGTTGGCCTCTGGGAAGAACCACCAATGGGCATGTGCCAGTTGTGAAGCAATATAATACGTTTGAAGACACGGCAACGCCAGTCCCCCCTCTAGGGTGGGCAATTGCAAGGTATGTTTGGCAATCCTCACTACACCACCCCTCCATATAAATTGGGTGATTATAGAATCTATTTCCTTAAATTTGGCTTTCGTTACATAAATTGGTGAGTTACCCAGAACGTAAAGGAATCTTGGGAGGTATATCATTTTAAAGATATTTATTCTTCCTAGGAGTGTAAGTGGGAGGTTATTCCAGGTTTTCAGTGTATTTTTCAATCTACTAATGAGAGGGTCTAAATTAATCTTTGCATAGGAAGAGATGGGATGTTCAATTAATACCCCCAGGTATCTAAAGCTGTGAACTATTTGTAATGGGCAATCTTGAGGTAGTTCTACTTGAGTCTCTCGGTCAATCTGGAACAATAAAGATTTATCCCAGTTGACCTGAAAGCCTGAGAAATGTCCAAACCGTCGGATGATCTCCAGCAGGGTTGGGAGTGACGACTGGGGGTCCTCCAAATATATCAACATGTCGTCCGCATACAAGGACACCTTTTCTTCCAGGCCCCCAGTCGTCAGTCCCCTAATTTCCCCACTGGTTCTCACCAATGCTGCCAGGGGTTCTATTGCTATTGCGAACAGGAGTGGTGACAATGGACATCCCTGTCTTGTACCTCTTTTTATCTGGAAGGCCTTTGATACAGATGCATTCACTCTCAGTCTAGCAGTAGGATTGAAATAAAGGAGGCGTACCCACTGTATGAAAGTAGAGCCAAACCCGAATTTGGCTAAAACTTCAAACAGATATGGCCACTCGACTGAATCGAAGGCCTTGTGAGCATCTAAAGCCAGGACAGCACGGGGTACCAGTTTTGTCATGGATTGCCTGTAGATTAGTATATAGCCTACGTAAATTAATAGAGGTTGACCTTCCAGGTATGAACCCTGTTTGATCCGCCCCTACAATAGTCGTAATCACCGCATTTAATCGTTTAGCAAGTATTTTAGCTAAAATCTTCACATCAGTGTTGATAAGTGAGATTGGTCGGTATGACTCGCATAAGAGGTGATCCTTATGAGGCTTGGGGATTAACACTATCAATGCTTCTGACATGGATGGTGGCAACCGACCTGTTTTAATGGCAAAGTTGTACATCTTTAATAAATGAGGAATAAGCAGGTCCCTAAAGTGCATGTACCATTCAATGGGAAATCCATCAAGGCCTGGAGTTTTGTGTCTAGCAAAAGATTTAATTGCGTCTCCTATTTCGTCAACCGTCAACGGGGCGTCAAGTGTGATTGTCTGAAGCTCTGTTAGTTTGGGGAGTGAAATTTCGGAGAGGTAGTCGTCTAGTTCCACTATCGTATAGTGAGCTCTGGTTGTATATAGGGTGGAATAGAACTCAACAAACGCTTCTACAATATCACTGCTCTGTTCCACTATTATGCCTGCCGAGTTTTTGATTCTGGGAATATTGCATGGTTGATATTCTGGTCTGGCTAGGTATGCTAATAACCGACTATTTTTATCTCCAAATTCAAATATCCGCTGGCTTTGATATAGGAGTTTTTTTTGTGTACGTTCCACCAGTACCAAGTCCAGCTCTCTTGCCCTATGTCGCCAAGTGGCGTGTGTCGCAGAGGTAGGGTTGTCAGAATACGCAATCTCCGCGTCCCTGAGCCCATCCTCTGCGTTCATTAGTCTGGACTGTGATGCCTTGCGGGCCCGCCCAATCGCAGCTGCAAAGGAGCCACGAGTGGTGGCCTTAAAGGCATCCCAGACCGTCAGGGTGTCTGCACTATGTTTGTTATTTATCCAGTAAATTTTCATATCAGCAGAACTCTGGTCCACCACGGCCTGATCCTCCAACCAGAGCGGGCTCAGCCTCCACACTCTGTACGAGGAGGGCACGTCAAGGGCCAGATCCACCATCAGAGGTGAGTGGTCCGACAGTGCTCTGGGCAAATACTTAATTCTTGTTATTAAATGAAGAATGTTAGAAGAGACCAAACAGAGATCAATTCGTGATAGAGTATTATGGGAGTCAGATTGACATGAATACTCTTTTACCCCCGCATGTCTCCACCTCCAGGCCTCCACCAGGTCAAATTGAGTTAGATAGGATCCTAAGGGCGTTGGGGGCATTGTAGAGCATCGGAATCTGTCTATAGAGTTGTCTAGCACCGTATTATAATCCCCTGCTATGATTAGTGGGCCTTCAGCGATTTCGAGTATTGTTCCCATCACCCTTTCAAAGAATTTCTTCGTAAAGGGTGGCGGGATGTAAATATTTACCACCGTATATGGTTTACCTAGAAGTTCCATCACCAAGATGACAAAGCAGCCATTTGGGTCAAGTTTAATGTGTTTAATGGAGATTGGTGCTGATTTGGCAATGAGAATAGACGTCCCCCTGGCAAAGGAAGAATAGGTGGAGTGTAGGGCATAAGCTATTTTAGCTCTTTTAAGGGCCATAACTCTGGAGCCCTGGAGATGGGTCTCCTGGAGGAGGATCACATGCGGCTTGTGGCGTGCTAAATAATCAAACATCACTGAACGCTTTATCTTGGAATTAAGCCCCCGAACATTCCATGATATCAGACGTAAATTATTCATTTCTGGGTGTAATACAAAAGGTTGCACGACCGCCTCCCGAGGCACCCCAGGGTCAGCCATCCTGTGGGTCTCCGGGCTCCTCGTGAAGCGGTGGCGCAATTCCGGATGTTTGTCTGAAAAATCTGTATGTCATTTAGTACATATACCTGAGCACCTTGATGGTTGGTCTGATCCATGAACCTGCAAACATGTATCATAAAATAGTAATAAACCTGTAACCAAGGCATAAACGATGCCAACACCCAAAAGGTTTTCCCACCTTCCCAACCCACCCTAACCCTCCCGGCTCCCATACCCCAACTCATGAGAGCTTTATACCCTAAATTGAACCTGCGTAGCAGGGGGTGTTTAGAACAGTCCCGTAGACAACAACCTGAGGTAGCACTAAACAGATGGAGATTATAAACACAAGCTACCACCCATGTATATTTCCCAGGCAAAGTATTCCTCAGCCCGGCCTTAGCAAGATATTCTGCTGGATGATGTTAGAAAAGTTCCAGTTCCAGTCCGCCTAGTTGTAACCAATTTGGTCAGCCAGTGGAAGGATATGAACAGTTCCATCATGGGACGTACAGCATTGGTCTTTTCTGCCTTCCTACAGTTCAGTAAGAGCTAATATGGAAATGTCAATGTCCTGGAGCTTATTTGCAATCTTCATTGTGGATGTTAAAGATCAATAGCTCAAGAATATCAGTGAACAAAGAGCTTTGCTTATATTGGAACAATAAGGGGATATAATGGTCATCGGGGGGGTGATCTCCGTGGTAGGTTCCTTTGATCTAAAGGTCCCAGCGTGTCTGCCCAGTGAGCCGCTTCTTTCGGATCAGAGAAGAAATGGGCTTTACCCTGGTAAATGACCCGAAGGCGTGCAGGATATAGCATGCTGTATGGTAGTTGCAGATCACGCAAACGCCTCTTGACTGCTAGGAAAGTGGCACGTTGTTTCTGTGTGGCCACCGAGAAGTCAGGGAAGATAGTAATATTGTTACCATTAAAGAGTATGTTCCCTTTTTCCCTGGCTGCTCTAATGATGGCTTCTCTGTCCCTGAAATGCAGCATTTTAATAAGCATAGCACGTGGGGGAGCCCCAGGGGGCAAGGGGCGTAGTGGAACCCTGTGTGCTCTCTCGATGGCAAACATGGTGGAAAAAACATTGGCGCCAAATACTGACATCAGCCATTGCTCCATAAATTTTTCTGGGGCCTTGCCTTCTGCCCCTTCCGGGAAGCCTAGAAAGCGGAGATTGTTACGTCTTAGGCGGTCTTCCATATCTGTAAGCTTATCAGCCATATAATCTTGGGCCTGGCGCAGCTCCCTTACAGATCCCTGCAAAGGGCGCGTGTCATCCTCTAAATCTCCTATGCGCTGTTCCGCATTTTGTACTCTATGCCTTAGGTTTTGTACATCATGCTTCAGGAATGATAAATCAGTTTTAATTGAATCCATCTGTGTGGTGAGGGAGGCATGGCTGTGCTGTATGGCCTCCATAATTTGGGAGAGAGAGGGCTCTGCAGGGCCTGCGGCCACATCAGCATTAGGATCAGATACTGAGTCTATGTCATCCGGGGAGGAGGATAGAAGGGGGTCTTCAGGGCTGCTGCCAGGGATATATTGTGACTCACCCTTCCCTTGATGCTGCTGGATTGTCAGGGAGGCGGATGGCTGACCTTGCTTCTGAGCGTGGCGCCGGCCGGCGCCATTTTGCTGCGGCGGGCATGGCTGCGATGGCGGACCGAATCCTGAGGTTTCCTCCATGGCCGGACCGTATTTCACCATGGCCCGAGGTGCTCTGGAGTCCTGGGAGGTTAGTGAGTGCGAGGATGGTTGTGGATGGCGGCCGGGCTAGCAGGATGGTTGAAGGATCTAAGTGAGACGGACGGAGCTCAGGCTTTGCACGTCCTCACATCCCGGTCGTTGGCCACGCCCCCGTAGTGTGTTACCAATTGTTTTCTTGGTGACTATGGTCCCAGCTGCCTTGAGATCATTGACAAGATTTTCCTGTGTAGTTCTGGGCTGATTGCTCACCATTCTCATGATCATTGAAACTCCCACGAGGTGAGCCCTTGTTTTGAGCCCCAGACTGAGGGAGATTGACAGTTATTTTGTGTTTCTTCCATTTGTGAATAATCGCGCCACTCTCTTGCTAAGCTGCTTGGCGATGGTCTTATAGCCCATTCCAGCCTTGTGTGGGTCTACAATCTTGTCTCTGACATTCTTTGACAGCTCTTTGGTCTTGGCCGTGGTGGAGAGATTGGAATATGATTGCTTAGATTGCTGAGATTAGAAGCAATCCCTTTTAAGAGTGCTCCTAATAGCAGCTCATTACCTGTAGAAAAGACACCTGGGAGCCAGAAATCTTGCTGATATGATAGGGGATAAAATATTTATTTCACTCATTAAAATGCAAATCAATTTATAACTTTTTGAAATGCGTTTTTTCTCGATTTTTTTGTTGTTGTTAATCTGTCTCTCACCATTATAATAAACTGACCATTAAAATTAGACTGATCATTTTTTGTCAGTGAGCAAACGTACAAAATCAGCAGGCGGTCAAATACTCTTTTCCCTCACTGTATAGGTACTGTAAATATATGATAAACATGTACCGTTTAGGAGATATTTACATTACATGCAGCTGATGACTTCATTGGTGCATGCGCTCTGAAGGAACGGCACTGTGACGTGAATGTTGGCTCCCCTGTGCATGCAACGTCATCACGGCTCTGGCCTGTCACACAGCCGGAGTCCCGCTGACCCAGAAGGAAGGACGGGTGAAGATGGATGGATCGCTGGAGGGCTTCCTTTTCAGGTAAGTTTCACATAATGTGCTAGTATGCAATGTATACTAGCACATTATGCCTTTTTTACTTGCAGGTCCAAAAAAAACCCAGTGGCTTACAACCGCTTTAACCCTTTGATCGCCCCTGATGTTAACCCCTTCCCTGCCAGTGTTGCCAGTCCCGCTATAAGTCGCTGATCGTCGGCATTACTAGTAAAAAAAAAAAAAAATATTTTGATATGTGTATTCTTTTTTTCTTTTATTTTTTTTTATTAATATTCCATAGTTTGTAGGCGCTGTAACTTTTTGTGCAAACAAATTAGTATACATGTATTAGGATTTTTTTTTTTACCACCTAAATTGATGAAGAAAATGGATTCTTTACTTTTATTTTTTTTTTTTTATTGAGAATGTTTTAGAGCAGAAAGTTAATACAATTTTTTTATTTTTTTTCAAAATTGTTGATTTTTTTTTTTTTTTGTATATAGCGCAAAATATAAGAAATGCAGAGGTGATCAAATTGCCACCAAAAAAAATCTCTATAGGAAAAAAGGACATAATTTTATTTGGGTACAGCGTTGCACGCCCGCGCAATTATGAGTTAAAGTAACGCAGTGGCGTATCGCAACAAAAATGGCCTGGTCATAAAGGGGTGGAGCTGAAGTGGTTAATATACACTGATTGTGATTTCTCTCTTTTCTTTTTTAGTATTTTAAAAAAAAAAAAATCATGTAGCAGAATACATTTTGGACTCAATTTATGAAGAAATCTGATTTTATTGGATAGGTAGGGAGGACCCTCACCATGCCAACATGATTTTATTGGGTATGTTTTATAACAAAGTAGAAAATTATCTTATTTTTAAAAAAATGTTCCGTCCTTTCATTTTTTTATAATAAAAAAACTCTGGTGATCAAATACCACCAAAAGCAAGCTCTATTTGTGTTAAAAAAAAATAAAAATCTAAATATATCGTTTGCATACATTTGTTGCATGATCGTCCAATTGCCAGTTAAATGAATGCAGTGCTTAATAGCAGAAAATGGCCTGGTCACGAGGGGGGTAAAACCTTCTAGAGCTCAAGTGGTAAAATAAAGATCAATTTTGTTTTTGTCCAGTCTGTGTCTTAGCTCCCTGTCTGTTAGGTAATAAACGCATCATTTTTTCATTGAACACTTGAAAAGTTTTATACATATGTGATGCCATACAGTAGGTCCCCCATATGATGTGATGTGATTGGCAGTTGTATGTGGCGCAAGTTGTAGACGCAGGAGTCTCAAACTGGTGGCCCTTCAGCTGTTGCAGAACTACAATTCCCATGAGGCATTGCAAGGCTGACAGTTACAAGCAGAGAATGATGGGACTTGTACTCCGCAACAACTGGAGGGCCGCCTGGTTTGACATCCCTGTTGTAGACAAAAACAAAGAATAAAGAGACCCGGTCACCACCCTTTCCCCTGACAACTAAACACGGGCTGATAATTTGTGTATTACATGTCCTTACAGAAGCACTGCCTGCTGCAGCAAGTTTGGAGTTCTAAACCAAGACATCACTTCCCCAATTCTGCAGGAAATTTTTTATTTTTTGTTCCCAATGACAGTGTCTACTTATCCCTCCTGTTTTCTTACAAATACCATTGCCTAATGTTTTCTTTATATAGATGTGCACATTCTTTTTCCATGTTGAAACCCATTGGCTTTTACAATTGCATTTGATGCCTACCCCAATTTATTGTGTACAAGACCCCTAAATGTCTCCACAGAAAGTTGTATTTGGTGGTTAAAATGCTGATCTTTCCACAACTCGTCTTTATAAATTGATCATACTGGTACATAAGATCTATACACTTGAGACTCATCGGGGCTGTGGGAACTTTGTCAGTTTGATTTTATAAAGAGGACGGCCTGCACAAGAAATATCTACAGTGGGGACGGAAAGTATTCAGACCCCCTTAAATTTTTCACTCTTTGTTATATTGCAGCCATTTTCTAAAATCATTTAAGTTCATTTTTTTCCTCATTAATGTACACACAGCACCCCATATTGACAGAAAAACACAGAATTGTTGACATTTTTGCAGATTTATTAAAAAATAAAAACTGAAATATCACATGGTCCTAAGACCCCTTTCACACTTGGGCGGTTTGCAGGCGCCTGCAAACCGACCCGAAAGTGCCGCTGCTGTGTCTGAAATATCACGTGGTCCTAAGTATTCAGACCCTTTGCTCAGTATTTAGTAGAAGCACCCTTTTGATCTAATACAGCCATGAGTCTTTTTGGGAAACATGCAACAAGTTTTTCACACCTGGATTTGGGGATCCTCTGCCATTCCTCCTTGCAGATCCTCTCCAGTTCTGTCAGGTTGGATGGTAAACATTGGTGGACAGCCATTTTTAGGTCTCTCCAGAGATGCTCAGTTGGATTTAAGTCAGGGCTCTGGCTGGGCCATTCAAGAACAGTCATGGAGTTGTTGTGAAGCCACTCCTTCGTTATTTTAGCTGTGTGCTTAGGGTCATTGTCTTGTTGGAAGGTAAACCTTTGGCCCAGTCTGAGGTCCTGAGCACTCTGGAGAAGGTTTTCGTCCAGGATATCCCTGTACTTGGCCGCATTCATCTTTCCCTCGATTGCAACAAGTCATCCTGTCCCTGCAGCTGAAAAACACCCCCACAGCATGATGCTGCCACCACCATGCTTCACTGTTGGGACTGTATTGGACAGGTGAAGAGCAGTGCCTGGTTTTCTCCACACATACCGCTTAGAATTAAGGCCAAAAAGTTCTATCTTGGTCTCATCAGAGCAGAGAATCTTATTTCTCACCATCTTGGAGTCCTTCAGGTGTTTGTTTTTTTTTTTTTAGCAAACTCCATGCGGGCTTTCATGTGTCTTGCACTGAGGAGAGGATTCTGTCGGGCCACTCTGCCATAATGCCCCGACTGGTGGAGGGCTGCAGTGATGGTTGACTTTCTACAACTTCCTCCCATTTCCCGACTGCATCTCTGGAGCTCAGCCACAGTGATCTTTGGGTTCTTCTTTACCTCTCTCACCAAGGCTCTTCTCCCCCGATAGTTCAGTTTGGCTGGATGGCCAGCTCTAGATGGGGTTCTGGTCATCCCAAACGTCTTCCATTTAAGGATTATGGAGGCCACTGTGCTCTTAGGAACCTTAAGTGCAGCAGAGATGTTTTTGTAACCTTGGCCAAATCTGTGCCTTGTCACAATTCTGTCTCTGAGCTCTTCAGGCAGTTCCTTTTGACCTCATGATTCTCATTTGCTTTGACATGCACTGTGAGCTGTAAGGTCTTATATAGACAGGTATGTGGCTTTCCTAATCAAGTCCAATCAGTATAATCAAACACAGCTGCACTCAAATGAAGGTGTAGAACCATCTCAAGGATGATCAGAAGAAACGGACAGCACCTGAGTTAAATATGAGTGTTACAGCAAAGGGTCGGAATACTTAGGCCCCTTTCTCACTGGGGCGGGAGGTGCGTCAGCGGTAAAGCGCCATTATTAGCCGTTTTAGCGGCGGGATTGGGCTGCTAGCGGGGCGGTTTTACCCCCCCCCGTCGTTTTAGCAGCCGAGAAAGGGTTAAAAACCACCGCAAAGCACCTCTGCAGGGGCGCTTTGCTGGCGGTATAGCCATGCTGCCCCATTGATTTCACCTCTCCGAAGATGCTGCTAGCAGGACTTTTTTTCCCGTCCTGATAGCGCACCGCTGCAGTGTGAAAGCCCTTGGGCTTTCACACTGGAGACACCGCAGCGGCTGTTTCGGGTCGGTTTGCAGGCGCTATTTTTAGTGCAATAGCGCCTGCAAACCGCCCCAGTGTGAAAGGGGTCTTGGGACCATGTGATATTCCAGTTTTTATTTTTTAATAAATCTGCAAAAAATGTCAATTCTGTGTTTTTCTGTCAATATGGGGTGCTGTGTGTACATTAATGAGGAAAAAAATGAACTTAAATGATTTTAGCAAATGGCTGCAATATAACAAAGAGTCAAAAATTTAAGGGGGTCTGAATACTTTCCGTCCCCACTGTATATCCAGACTGGGCAACTCTTGGATAAAGCAAACGTAGTGTTTGTAACCCTAAAAAAATAAAAATAAAAAATGGATCCCGTTCCTCTAATGACACTTTGGGGGTTTTCCAAAGCTAGAGAGTGCAAAATCTGGTGCGGTTCTGCATAGAAATCAGTTTCCAGGTTTTATTGCCAAAGCTTATTTGAACAAGCTGAAGTTAGAAACTGATCGGCTACCACGGACAGCTGCACAAGATTTTGATTGCTCCAGTTTTAGTAAATCCTCCCCTTTAACCACTTGTCGACCAGCCGTCGCAGTTGTACTGCGGCAGAATGGCATGGCTGGGCGAAACAACGTTATGTAACTTCCCTAAAATGTGTCAAAATTGTCCGTGTCTCCCATAATGTCGCAGTCCCGATAAAAAAAATCGCAGATCGCCGCCATTACTAGTAAACAAAAAAAAACAAAAGAATAAACATGCCATAAAACTATTCCCTATTTTGTAGACTCTATAACTTTTGCGCAAACCAATCAATATACACTTATTGCGAATATTATTTTTTTTTTTATTTTTTTTTTTATTCACCAAAAATATGTAGAAGAATACATATCGGCCTAAACTATTTATTATAGCAATGTAAAAAAATATATATATATATTTTTTTTTTCAAAATTGTCGCTTTTTTTGTTTATAGTGCAAAAAATGAAAAACCGCAGAGGTGATCAAATACCACCAAAAGGAAAGCTCTATTTGTGGGAAAAAAGCACGTCAACTTTGGGTGCAACGTCGCACGACCACGCAATTTTCAGTTAAAGCGACGCAGTGCCGTATCGCAAAAAGTGCTCTGGTCAGGAAGGGGGTAATATCTTCCGGGGCTGAAGTGGTTAAACTCAGACTTCAAAACTCTCATTACATGCTATATAACAGAGTGTGCATACTCAGTCAATAAAGCATTCATTTTGTGTAGAGTGAAATCTACCTGGTTGATCCTGCCTTCAGCTGTCCCTCCCATCTTTTCTTTGTCTCCATTGCGGCTGAAATTGTGTAGACCAGCTGGTGTGCTCTACTGAGCATGCTCAATTTCAGTTCCTTTCTAAGCTTTTTTTTTTTTTTTTTTTTTTTTTTTCTTCCCTTACCTGTGCAGCCCACATGATATAGAGACACCCATATAGACATCTACACAGTGGTAAATAACTCGTCCTCGTCGTCCTCGTCCTCAACACTATGGGGGTGGGATATATTATGCTGATTGATTACATTCATTTAGAAACTTGCAAAGAAGCTTAGTTTTATTATAAAGAAGTATGAAATATATCCAATGTAATTGCTAATACCTGTGAATTTAAAAAAAATAAAAATAAATAAGCCTTGGCTGCAGATACCGTCTGAACAAAATGAAAGCTAGCTAGTGTCAATCATCCTTGACTCCACCTACACCATATCAATGCACCAACAATACACATTAGGCCAGGGGTCTTCAAACTACGGCCCCCCAGTTGTTTAGGAACTACAAGTCCCATCATGCCTAGTCATGTCTGTGAATGTCAGAGTTTTACAATGCCTCATGGGATGTGTAGTTCCACAACAGCTGGAGGGCCGTAGTTTGAGGATCCCTGCATTAGGCAATAAAAAGTAATTTAAAAAAATACACATTTGATGCTCAATAAAGCTTTATAGAGAGATTTAAACCAGTGTTTTGATATTTAAAATTTAATTCTGAAACAATTTTCTTTTTTAGTCATGTGACTGGCACAGCACCAATCAGGGCTGACCAGACACAGACTTACATTGTAGAATACATACAACAGCAAAGTAATAGAAGCCACTCCCAGCTTTCCCTGCAGATACCAAAGAACATGGAAAGATTATGTGACTGTACAACAGTGCTGTAGGAAATGAGGTAAAAAAATACAGTGGCATGATATACATTCACCAGCCACTGTTGCTGCAGATTTGTTGGCTGCACATCCATGATACTAATCTCCCGTTCCACCACATCCTAAAGGTGTTCAATTGGATTTCGACCTGGTGATTGTGGAGGCCATTGGAGTACAGTGACCTCATTGTCATGTTCAAGAAACCAGTTTGAGATGATTTGAGCTTTGTGACATGGTGCATTATCCTGCTGGAAGTAGCCATCAGAAGATGGGGACACTGAAGTCATAAAGGGATGGACATGGTCAGCAACAATACTCAGGTAGGTCGTGGCGTATAAATGCTTAAGGGGCCCAAAGTGTGCCAAAAAAATATCCCCCCCCCACACCATTACCCCACCAGCCTAAACCATTAATACAAGGCAGGATGGATCCATGCTTTCATGTTTACGCCAAATTCTGACCCTACCATCTGAATGTCGCAGCTGAAATCGACTCTTCAGACCAGGCAATGTTTTTCCAATCTATTATCCAATTTTTGTGTGCCTGTGCAAATTGTAGCCTCGGTTTACTGTTCTTAGCTGACAGGAGTGGCACCCGGTGTGGTCTTTTGCTGCTGTAGCCCATCTGCTTCAGGGTTCGATGTGTTGTGCGTTCAGAGATTGTATTTCTGCATACCTTGGTTGTAATGAGTGGTTATTTAAGCTACTGCTGCCTTTCTATCATCTAGAACCAGTCTGCCCATTCTCCTCTGACCTCTGACATCAACAAGGCATTTTCGTGCACACAACTGCCGCTCACAGGATACTTTCTCTTTTTTTGGACCATTCTCTGCAAACACGAGAGATGGGGTGTGTGTGTGTGTGTGTGTGTGTGTGTGTGTGTGTGTGTAAAACTACTGATCTACTGGGATTTACACACACACACACACAAATACTCAAGACACCAACAACCATTTCCACGTTCCAAAAATGGAACTTCCGCTTTTCGAAGTCGTCTTGTCCCGGCACTGGAGTCAGGTGTGATGCGGGAACCGCACTGGATTCGCAAGTTTCCCCGCAGCGCACCGATGTGAACCAAACCTTAAATTCTAAATTGTCATGTTTGATTAGTTTGCATTAGAATACAGCCAATAGAAAATTGTGTATAATGACAATAATATACCATTCTAGTTCTATCATTTGTCATTCTATAACACACACTTTTTTTTTTTTTTTGAATTGGAGTCGGATTTCTTTCGCTTTGGAATTCTTTGTTGGTAAAATCACTGAAAACCAAAGTGCCTCTTTTATGAGCGTCTTGCTGTTCTGGGAGCTCTACAAATAGCAGCATGAAATGGACTTGAAAATTCTGTTAGATGTTTCTTCTTCGCTCTGAGAAATTCTGCCAGTTAAGGGTCTGACTGATACCTGTATAATAAAGTGTAGCTTTAGTTTACTGTAGTAAGTACAACGGAACTCAAGTGACAGTAAATACTTTTTGTGTTTTACTTTTTGTGAGACATATGTAAACTTTCAGGATTAAAAATTGTACCTCCGTGACATAAGAATTTTATTTTTTCAATAGAGAACGGATAAAAAATGTAATATATGCCGCTAATTTATCCTTATGTACCAATTGCAAATATGCAAAAGAACCACACAGTGCTTCAACAATAAATAAATATGGCATCCTTTTCCCAAGTGTAATGTCCATATATACTAGCAATATCCTATGATGACCAGTGCATCCAAATGATGCGATTCCTTATACTCAAACACATGCAAAATATATTAAAGTGCTCCGTGCAAAATACAACTATTCAATTATTCAAACCAACATATAAACGGTGACACAATGTGCAGAATTACCATAAAGTGCATGCGTGCAACTAAAGATGCAATTATAGATACAATAATTCATAAATTAAACATACATCCAAAAAATTAAGTTATCAAAATGAAGTGCATAAAATTATTGCATTGGATTTTTATGTAAGTTGATACGTGTTTTACAATAAACTTTTCTTGGAATATTACACTATGGAGGCTATTTTTTTTTTTCTCCCCACCATCATTCTGGGGCCATTGTGAGTGGCGGTGTTTGTTGCAGAGAGCGGTATCCATGGACATCCTTTCCTGGGAAGTGGGATCGCCTGAGGAGATCCATCTCCTACACAGAGCACCATCCATCTGTGCATTTTTTGCTTGATTCGGCCCACTGGGGGCCGCTACTGCAGGTGAGAGGCTGGGGGAAACAATTTGTCTCGCATCAGAACAAGAGCTGAAGAACTTGTCACAAGTCACCTTTAATTGCACCTTTATAAATAAAATAGACTTTCCTTTGTGGAGATTACAAGTCACTGTGCATGAAACAGCATTTTGGGGACTTTATTGCACAACTGTCACCTTAGATGCATAATATTGTTTCGATGGGAATGCTGGGTTTATAGTCGCATCTTCAGTCGCACAAATGCATTTATGCTATTTTGCACATTTTGTCACTTTAATTGCAACAGGAGTTGCGTTTTGCAAGGAGCACTTTAATATATGTTTATGAACACGAGGAATCTTACTGCAATAATTTTATGCACTTAATTTTGATAACTTAATTTTTTGGATG
The DNA here is from genome assembly GCA_037952925.1 of Lithobates clamitans. NCBI lineage: Eukaryota > Metazoa > Chordata > Amphibia > Anura > Ranidae > Lithobates > Lithobates clamitans. Next base: position 9,331,708 of record JBBGZY010000014.1, read on the forward strand.
TATGGTTAATTTATGAATTATTGTATCTATAATTGCATCTTTAGTTGCACGCATGCACTTTATGGTAATTCTGCACATTTGTGTCACCTTTTATATGTTGGTTTGAATAATTGCAACAGGAGTTGTATTTTGCACGGAGCACTTTAATATATTTTGCATGTGTTTGAGTATAAGGAATCGCATCATTTTGGATGCACTGGTCATCATAGGATATTGCTAGTATATATGCACATTACACTTGGAAAAGGATGCCATATTTTTTTATTTATTGTTGAAGCACTGTGTGGTTCTTTTGCATATTTGCAATTGGTACATAAAGATAGATTAGCGCCACATATTACATTATATTCTAATACTTGTTTGGCAGAGGTGTGTGAGTACACTGATCTATGTTGGCAGCTTCTCATCTGGTACTATACTTTGTTTTATGAGGGTGTGGTTTTGCGCACTAGTTTCTATATTTTATTCATTTGTGTTTTTCTTTTTGTTTCTAGTTTTTTTTTTTTTTGTTTTTTTTTGTTTTTTTTGTTAAGATGGTTGAAAAAGCTGAAGTTGGTGGACATGTCCAATAGCTCAATCCTTCTGGAAAGAAATTTTTGAATTAGCCTCTAATGTTCCTAACATTGATACAACCGGACCCATTCACAGCACTTCTTAGCTTGAAACCAGAATCTTTAACTTCTTCACATTTTAAACTTTTTGTTCAACTTTTAACGGCTGTTAAACAATAGCGAAAGCATGGAAATCGCCATCATTGATGTTTGTTGAAACAAAAAACAGAATGAATACAGCG